>CM074719.1:516340566-517709316 GCA_037306005.1 Rhinophrynus dorsalis | reverse complement strand
TGCACCGGTACCTTAGTTCTTGGTCAATCTCATAGTTACGGGCACGATTCACAAAGCAGTATAGGCAAGGAGCATCCTACTCTGAGGTCATGCTATGGTACCAAAGTGCCGAGTATTTTACTGAAGCTACCAAATTCCCTTATTTAGCGCTTATTAGGTATGTGCAGTGTGTTGCAAAGCAATTTGGGCATTCTGTGTCTTACAAGGTTAAGGGAGGCCCTAGGAGGGACTTCTTTAGGAAAGCAGATTCTAGTTCCTGGATCAGGTTGTGGCTCTTCAGCAGTGTGGATATAACTATATCTAAAGCTAAATACTTCATCTGAATGATCTACAATGTGTGCTTGCAAACCAGGCACACGTTGTAGACCGTTCCGATGGAAGGATTTATTTTTAGGTATCGCTATGTCGGTGCTGCTGAAGAGCCGCTGTCTGATCCAGGAACCAGAATCTGCTTCCGATAGCTTTACAGCTCATCAAGCAGAAAGGGGAGGGAGCGGAGAACTTTATTTTCCTATATAGCTCAAACCATAACAGTTTGAGATAAGAATAAGTGCAAGTACACTCTTTTAACCGTATCTACCATATAGTTAATACTTTTTTCCTCTGTGTCCAATCCACGGCAATGTACTGTGGGTAATTGGCTCCGCCTCCCAGCTGGTAGGACCAAATCAAATAAATTTCTTGAGCTACCTCCCCTATGCAGTTATTTTGGTCCTACCAAGCTGGAGGACGGAGGCTTTGCCTCTCTCTCCCTACTTAAGAAGAAAAGTTTAAATTGTTTGTTATTTTTCCTATGTGACTTGCCTAACCACAGTACACATTCAGTTCCAGATCCATACCTGGCACCTCATGTTTGCTGGATCTGATAATTCTACCAAGTTTCTGTGCTTCTGTGGGTTGTTGGGATCCTGGCCATCCGCTCAGCGCTATGCCCGGTCTCCCCTGGCGCCATCCATGTCAGTCGGCTACTAGGAAGCGTGGACGCTTTCCCTAGGCCCTCGAAAACCGGAAGTGCCACGCTATGCGTTCCACCAGTGGAACGCAAACCGGAAGTAGCATGCGGCAGGCCTTTCCGGACACTCAGGAGTCATTTGGATGGCGTCCTTGGTAATGTAAGTAGATTTTATTCGAAGAATATTTAATTGCTGTCTTCTGTTTGATATAGGGCTACAATTCTAACCATCGATTATCCTTGAATATTGCCAGAATTCCTGTTTTTTGTTTATAAACATATCTTTAGCAAGCAATCTACAGGGGACAACTTAAATCCTTCTATGTAAAGACATGTTAGCTATTATGCTATCCTGTGCAGGTTCTGGACACTAAACTACTCTGTCGTACCCTGCTAAAACTATGTACAAATTGCCTTACCCACAATGTTTTAAGGCAGCAAGTGGCAAAAAATCTCTGCTCCTCTTCAGGGGTTTTTCTCTCCTAGATGGAAGTCTTATGCTGATAATATGACTTTATTAAAGGAAGCTCCTTCTAATGCACAAGGTATTTTTTGGGGTCTGTCGGAAGCTAATCCTCACATCCCATCACTTAGTCCCAACAGGGCATAATAACCTGATTTAAATGAAGTAAAGCAATGCTCAGTCTCTAGAATGTTTCTACAGAGGGCTTCCTGAACAGAGGAGTGCTCTTCTAATGGGCATATATCTGATGTATATGTAGCTATAGCTCTGATGTTGTGATGAACAACAATACTCCTGGGGAGAGGGACTATTCTTCTAGATCCCACAAAGTATTAGGCTGACTGGGTCCTTTCAAACGGTTCCCACTTGGGGCTGGACCAGAACACCGCTACAGCCATGAATCAGGTACCTTGAGTATGTGGTAAATGTTTTGGGAAAGGACATTGAGCCTTCAATCTCCTGAGCCCAGATACTTTGACTGTATCAGAAATTCCATCACATTTTTATACAAGGCTTTCTGGTCACATCCTTTATCAGTTGCTGCTTAAGGGACCCTGTTGATCAGTACAGGGAAAGAAGATCCTTCTTCTAGAAGCAGAGGGGTGTTCTTTTTTACTTATAACACCAGACTTCAGGGATCTCTTGATCAAATTGTTGGCATACAGACTCAAATAGGGCAATCCTTGCATCTGGTCGGTTCAAAGACAGCCCTTTGGGATATCAAAAGATCAGTTGCACGAGACCCACATACGATAAATTGTATATGGGGCTGGACTGTCTGAGGGCAGAACCAGACATAGATAAATAGGAGAATCTACACTCTGCATGACAGGGGAGTGAAAAATGAAGAGCCACTAAGCCTAGGCCTAGACTCTTTCACTTGTTCATTCTTCATGGAGGCTCTTCACAATATTTGTTCTTGGTTTCCCTAAGGGGAAGAGTATCTCAGGCATGAGCCTTACTCCACTGCTGTTTGTGTCAGTCTACAATCCAGAAAAGACATATGGCCCCTGTAAGCCATTGTGGACTGTTGAAACCTATGGTTAGATAGAGATGTGGAATAAAGGCACAGAGATCGTTGTGTATAGGCAACTTCATATGCAATAAGAGGTAATTATACTGATAAGGGCAGTATAAGCAGAATTCTCCTCAGCCCTAGGGCGCTTAAATCTAGAAGATTTTCAGAAGAGGCAACAGTTCCTACCATGAAACCAGCTTTTCCCCTTCTCTACCTGCGGTAGGCATCAGGTCAGAAGGAGTATGCCAGGGAAGTCAGTAAAGTCCCTATACCTCAATCTGGGTAAAATCTGCTATACCAGTGAGGGAGCAGGTCCCTCCACAACAGAAGCCCGGGGGCCTGTTTCTCATCCTCGTTGCCAAAAAACAAATTCAACTCTATGGCAACTGCACCACTTCAAGATAAGACTGAGGCATCTGTATATCTTGAAACTATGATAGCTAAGAGCATCTTCCACAGGGCTAAACCTACGGGACACACAGTTCTATGACATCATATTTGAATGGTCCTTAGGGGGACAAAACAAATGAAGAGAGATGAAGACCCCAGAAATCTGGTGCAATGTTTATAAGACAACAGTATTGAGACAAGGCATGAGAGCAATGAAATTCCATATCTGGATGACATTCTGATCTAGGATCATCTGGCAGCAGCTCAATAAACAGCGCAGTCACTTACCTGGATTCTTGTCCAGATGGGGCTGAATTGACAACTGAGAACAAGCTCCCTGTCTCCCTCTCAAGACCTAGTTTTCTGGGCATCTGGTTCAATACCATTCATACCCAGGGCACATTATGGCAATATTGTATACTCAAGGGGTGACACCTCCCTCCACGATACAACTCCTCAGGGCAACGGCTTCTTATGTCTTGGGACCCCTCTACGTATCCGATCATGACATGAGCCTGAGTTCGAACCTCTGCCACTACAAGAAGAATCCTTCCGTTCGGTTACTGTAGATTCCTCTGTTCCTGTTGTCCTGAAAGATGTTACTTTGATGTACTCACCCAGACACCTTACCAGGCAGTCTCTCTCTGATGCCTGGTGGATTCTATGTATATATACACACACCTACGTTTTCGGTCTGAAACGAATTTGGAACCATAATGCAGTCCAAGGGAAATGGACAACATGGTAGTTTAGCAGTCACTTTATTGTCTAAACTACTGAGAATATGTAAGTCCCTCAGGTACTTTAGTTTCGGTGTTAGTGCACCTCTCTACTCGGGTCAGACTATATGTCGACGGTTCAGTATCTGCTCAACCAAGTAGGAAATTAAGCACCGCACTTGAACGAGTTAGCTTTCAGATCATTATGGGTCAGACAGAATCTGTGGAAACTTATAGCAGCATTCCTAGCAGATCATCTGCTTGTCCAGGCAGGATCCCAAACCACAGGTTAGTAGTTCTAGGAAAGTGGGGCCTGATCTAAAGAATATTCAACTCTGTGGCAGCCACGTTAACGGACCCATCAGTGTATCTGAGGGCCACACTATAAGCAGAAGATGCCTAACCTATCTTTCAGATGGCTCGAACCCCAGGTCTTAGCCAGGATGGTCTTAGGGTACAGTGGAACTTTCATCTGGTATAACAGATTCCTCCTCTGCCCTGCTGTATTAGGTAGTACAGGCAATAAATGAGACCGGTAGAAGTCTGTCTTTCTCATCTTCCCAGACAGGCCTCGGAAGCTTTGATTGCCACCATACTACAGATGTCAATCAGACCTCTGATTCCCCTATTATACATTCTGGGGTTGCTAATCTTTCTATATTTATTTCAATCAGATCTAGTATTCTTCCGGATCAAGCCTGGAAGCTGAGTGGCAATCTTTCAGTCTTCAGGGCTTCCCTTATCCGGTCTGAGTTTACCATCCTACAGAGCAGTAGACCATCATCTACTAGCCTGGTCTATCTTTTATAGGTGGTGTCTTTCTGAGAATCTGGCTCATCATCATTTGTTCCCACCTCTACAATTTGATTGCTTCAAGCAGGGTTTTCCACAGCATTTAAAACCTCTTCCTAATCTTCTATTTCGCCAGTCTTGGAGACCCTTCTTTTGCAGAGGTATATCCGGGCAGACAATATATTACTTCAACACCCAGGATCAACCCAATCCTACTTGACTTCTTTCTGCCTTAGGACCTTCATCTGATCCTACGGCAGTTATCCTTATTCCATAACTGGTGTCATTAGATGCAGTCTCCTGGAATTGTCTCGCTCTTACAGATCACTTTCTCAGGGCCACTATATCAGCCAGTTGACTGAGTCAGCTGCAGCCCTTTAGGTCTGTACCTCTCTTTTGGCGTTTCAGGTGAATGAGTGGTCTTTGACTTAGGACTTCTTCATTTCACAAGTTTCATCAACCAGTGATTGTTCCTCCTTTTGTTTCAGTCCAACTCACAGATCAAGAAAGGACTACATACATTGGATATTGTTCACTCTATTGAGATGCGAGTCAACAGAACCTAGCTATGGTGCAGTCTGACAACTGTTTTGTCCGCTTCTGTGGACTATTTAAAAGGATTTTTTGGTTTTTCCCTACTTACAGAAACCTCTGGTTCTTAGTGAACCAGGGACTGTATCAAACAGACTTAAGTCTCAGTTTACCATGAGCCACCGCAGTGCCCTACAGCCCGCACTATTCGTGCCATGAAGACATCGGGGGAGCAAGGCAGCTGCTTCACATATAGGATCATGCAAGCTGCCACAAGATCACCAGTCTCTACCTTCTTACAACTCTACTGACGTGTCCTTCAAACATTAGAGGACGCTAAGTTCGGAAGGAAGGAAGGTGTTGGAAGCAGCCATTCCTGTCTAAACTAATATTATCCCACCCATCATCTGGTATACTGCTTTGGGAAGTCCCACAGTACATTGCCGTGGATTGGACACAGAGGAAAAGGTGAAATTTACTCACCGATATTTGTTTTTCCTCTGTGTCCTTCCACGGCACCCCACCCTTTTCAATACACGGGTATCTGCATCAGCTCCATTGACTGTCCAGTGAGCTGTTGAATTGCTGAATTAAATGCATATTGTTATTGCTATCTCTCTAACCTCTTGTATCTTGCAGCTTGGACAAATGTATAACTGCATAGGGGAGGTAGCTCAAGAAATTTATTTGATTTGGTCCTACCAGCTGGGAGGCGGAGCCAATTACCCACAGTACATTGCCGTGGAAGGACACAGAGGAAAAACAAATATCGGTGAGTAAATTTCACCTTTTTTTTTTTTTTTTCTTTTTTTTTTTTTTTTTTTTTTTTTTTTTTTTTTTTTTTTTTTTTTTTTTTTTTTCCTCTCTGACATTACTATCCCTTTAAGCGTCAGCTGATGCCAAGATTGGCAGGAAAGTGCTAGAAGCGGCACTTCCAATCTAGGGTAATCTACTTATTTCCCTCCCTTTATGGCTCTGCTTTTGGAAGGCCCATATTTTTTATTCCGTGGTAAGGACACAGTGGAAAAGGTGAAATTTACTCGCTGATATTTGTTTTTCCTCTGTGGCCGTCCACGGCACACCCTACCTGCTTTTCTGGGTGAGTGGGGGTGTACATGTATATGTATAGATCGGTATCTATCATGGTTACTTTCATATATGCATTTTATTTTATTATCAATGCCTCTCTGCTCTAGAATGGTTCTTTGATTATGATTAAATTATATACCTTAATTAGCGACTCCTATCTCAACAGCTTGTACAACAGTTAAACTGAAGCATCCCTTTCAGAGCGCTCTTATCTTGAAGATGATTGGTCCTACCAGCTGGGAGGTGGCGCTATCACCCATATTTTTTTATGCGGACACAGAGGAAAAACAAACATCGGTGAGTAAATTTCACCTTCTGGGGTAAACTGCAGTTAAACATTCTAGCTAAATTACATTATGCTTTTAAACCCTTGAATGCTAGAGAGGTCTCTAATGCATTGCAAAGCATTGGAGACCTCTCTAGCATTCAAGGGGGTTAAAAACTATTCAGGTGAATAGGAATTTGTATTTGTCGCCTACGGTACAGTTGGTTTACTCCCAGATAGAGAGAGGTAGAAAGAGAGAGATAATCCAGACAGTCTTGCTGCTCTGAGGTGTGAGCAGTGTTACATCAGTAAAAGGGGTGAGGGGGGGATATTTTATCACTCAGTTTCTCTTGAACTACAAATCAGACCGTATTGAAATAATACTCTCCATGGCCAAAATAGTTTGAAGATTAATTGGAGTTGCTTTACAGGTATAGTAATAATTCTTAATAAAAGAAGCTCTAATTAATCATCATAGTATTTGGACTTTTGGAGAGTGTTATTTCAATTGTCAGAGTTGTAGTTCAAGAGTAATTCAATGACAAAGTATCCCCCTCCCGCCCCTTTTACTGATGTAACACTGCTCAGCCAGATCAAAAGGGAGGTGCCCAGGTAGACTGCAGAGAGGGACAATCTCCAGTTAAGAAAAGGGAAAAATCTGAAATATTGTCAGGGGGGGCAGGGATTTCATTGTTCTCATTGGAAGAATATTGTCCCCTTCTGTTATCTGTCTGGTCTACGGACTGCATTCCACATCTGAGGAGATGGCTTACACCAGGTAAAAGGGGCGGGAGGGGAAACTTTGCTTGTGAATATATCTCAAACCTTAAAGGTTTGAGAGATAAGACATATCGTTCATGTTTTTTTAATGCCTACAAAATGAAATGGGTAAAACGAAGTGTTACTATCCCTTTAAGATGGAGGGTCGTAATAGTATTTGTAAAGGTGCTAGTTCCGCTCCTAAAGGAATACTAAAAATTTAACTGGTCCCTTACCTTATTATGGCCAGAAAATCCTAATGACCCCTGTGAATTCTTCCTTTGTTCTAGAGAACATCTTCAGCCAGACCTGGATATCATGTGTATATAGGCAGGCAGGATGCTGGTAGCTTTATTTTTCCACAGAGTGCATGAGCTCATTCTATTCCTTTAAGAAACTGAGGGGTGTGTACCACATTGTGAACAAATATACATAAAACATACCTCTGAGCATCTAATAGTTAAGATTACCATCTGCTGTGATCAGGCTTTGAGGTCCTTTGGTCCTGCTAGCAACTGTTATGTCTGCCTCCAAGGACATAACATCCAGGACTGATGTGAATAAATTATCTCTCGAACAAATTCTTAAGGGCCATTAGGATTTTCTGGCCACAGTAGAGTAAGTGGGAAAGAGATATAAGGATATACTGATTTCTCTTTTTCAAGAGCAACCGCACCCAATGAATAAACCATACATTTCATGGTGCTGTTTTCAGTAAGCTAAAGAGCAGCATACCTGGAGCTAACAAACTGCTCTCTATGGTACAAATACAAGCTCCTTTATTTATCTTGTAATTTTGCTTTTAACCTCTTGAAAAGTAGCAATCTCCATTTTTAAAAGCTTTCAAACCAATAAGAATTGCAACATTTTATTTTCTTGATGTGCAGTTGTGTTGCCTCCAGAATTACTCTTTGCGCTTGTGCATATGGCCTTTAACCACTTAAGGACCCATGACGGTCCTGTTCCGTCATGGGTTGTTATACCCTTAAGGACCCATGACGGAACTGGACCATCATGGAATTCCAGGCTCACCTCGCAGGTGCACGCCGTTCGGGGAGTCCGGAACCCAGCCGCCGGAGAAAAAAAAAAAATGCTCCGTGGTCCTTAACGGACCGCATGGTGTGTGCGCAGCCAGTCGTTAAGGGGTTAAAGGAACACTAATACAACAACAAAAGAAAACCTCTGGTGTTGTACACACAAAGCACAGCTAACACTATCATTCTTTAAATGGCTTTCAAAATCATTCATGTTCAAGCTAAATAACTCAAGCCACCTTTTAAAATAATTGTGTAACAAACATGAATGGAGTTATTTAGCTTTGTCAGCTTATGCAAATGAACCCAGTACTTTGTGGCTATCATAAATACAAGTGATTTTGAAAGATCTTTCAATTACGTTAAATATACTGTACTCCATGCTAGCCTCTAGTTGGTATTTGTGCCCCTAGCTCATGGTTTCTCAACGTTGGTCCTCACAGCACATAGATCGGCTGTTGTGGAAATCTCATCTTAGGCACAGGTGACTAATAAGTGACTCATTTTGAATGAGCTACCCATGCTTAATTTGGATATCATTAACACTTTGAGTTCCAGGAGGGTATGCAACATATTGCAATGTTTTGTGTACCCCCCTACACTCAAAGGGTTGAAGCCTGAGCAGTGGAGCTGAAAACTGGTCTAGGCTTGCACATGCTTCCTAAGGCTCCTGTTACAATAGCCATTTTGACCCTTTGAGTGCCAAAGGGGTAGGCAACGCATTGTGTACCCCTCTGGCACTCAAATGGTTTTCTCAGAAGCTGTGGTGTTTGAGTCTGTGATAACATTAGTCTCTGATTAGAGGATCAGTAGGTCTGGGTGCTGTTCTCCATAATGGCATTAGTTGTGCACATACCGCCAGATTCTGTCAGCGTAGGTTAGTCTACACATTCATTCATCAAAAAATGGAAGTTCAGGATTAAATATCTGGGATATAAAACTACCAATCGCTTGGTTTCTTAAAATCCATCCTCTGATGGCAGTGACTTGTTCTGTTCTATTCTTTTAGGCATAGGATTGCAGTGCTTTTAAAAACAAGCATGTGCGGTTTCCATGTTGGATTGAACACTTCTCAGGGACCATTGGTATTCTGGTGGTTGTATTTTTTTATTTTGTACACACTATTCACCAGCAGGCTAAGTATCTCTGAGTATTAAAGTTCAGCTAACAGCAGTCACTCTTTAACCCTTTGAGTGCCAGAGGGGTACACAACGCATTGCAATGCATTGTGTACCCCTCTAGCACTCAAAGGGTTAATAGCAGTGATTCACAACATTAGAACTGGGTGCACCACAACAGTGCATGTGTTCACACTATCCCAGCTTGACCATAAGCAGTTAATAAGTAGCTCAGGAATTGTGATTAATCCACCTGTGTTCAGGTAGAATGGTTATGAGAATCACGGCTATATAGTGCAATTAACCCCTTCGTGTCCTGTGACGTACCCTGACCGTCACGCTGGTCCGGCACTTAAGGACCAGTGACTGTCCTGGTACGTCACGTACTTTTACTCAGGAGCGCGGTGAGTAATACCGTGGACTGAAATTGATCGATCCAAGACCGGAGCAATCTTTCAGTCCTCCTTTCGATGTGCCGCCCCACGTGATCAGTCACGTTGAACTAGTCTATCTGATCCTTAAAGGACCAGACACCGCGGGATCTTCGGACCTGAAGGGGTTAAAGACAAAATGCTTGGCATGCCAAAAATTGTAAAACCTTTCATTGTTCCTGAAATTCTGAAACAATTTTTCAAAGTATGAAAATAAACACTGGAAAAATGTTCTTCCTAAATACCTGAGGTTGATATGGAGTAATTCTGGTGTAAACCAGCTGGTCCGTAGGGAATAAATTAAAAGTTCTTAAATTATCACTGCTTTAAATGATTATAACTGCCTAAATGTCAGATCTTCTTTGCATTGCCTTTGTCAAACAGAGTTGAAAGTCCAGTGAAAATCAATGTGTTTTTCATCCTTAACCCTACTGGTGACCAAGGGTTAACCCTTTGAGTGCCAGAATCAAAGCAATTTGTTCTGTACCCCTCTGGGACTTAAAGGGTTAAGATTCAGTTGGTTTGCTTCAGAACTGCACCACTTTCCCTGCAGTGTATCTCAACTCCTGTCCTCAGGACCCACTAACAGGCCAGGACTTAGGGATTTCCCTGCTAGAGCACAGGTGTGGTGATCGGAGGCTCATTCACATTGATTAACTCACCTGTGCTCTAACAAGGAAATCATCACAACCTGGCCTGTTAGTGGGTCCTGAGGACTGGAGTTGAGAACCACTGCATCGCCCTGCCCTTACTGTTTATAAAGACAAAAATAGAGCTTATCACTTTTCCACCACTTCAAATACTAATAGCTTTGAAAACCATTGGATTTCTTACTGTATCTAATATGTACCTCTGTCACACTGTGTGGTGTAACCCTTTATCCCCTAGATACTAGAAATGTTTGGGTTAATAATAATTTCAGATTTCATGCAGATAAGATAACCCTGCTAGATATTCCTCATATCCAAGGCTTTATGCTATATTTTTTATATAATATATATATTTTGTTTTGCAAAATAACTTTACAGAAGTGAGATTCTACTTTTTCTCCATGTGTCAACCATCCCAACCCCTTCCACTTCCCTTTTCTCCTCTCGTCTCTGTGCAATACTGGGGCAAACCAAATTTACCATGGGGACCTATGTTCAAATAGACTTTAAATGCGCCCCTCCCCCATTGCAACTGAGGCCACTATTGTTCATGTGATTGGGATGCCTTGTTTAAATTGGGTGCAACGTCCCTCTCCCACCCACCCCCCAGTGAAGTTGGCTTACCCTGGGATTGCATTTCTCCACTTTTATCTCTTTACACACATTGGCCTTGTAAGTTTCAGCTATTCTGCTGTATCAAACAATACAATAAATAAATTGAAATCCGACTAATTCAAGCCAATTACAATTATTTTTTTTATTTTTTTTTTCTCTCTCCTCAGGTCCTGAGAACAAAAAAACAGTTTAAATGACCTTGGAGTACAGTAGCAGCACATAATGGTTTGTGGGTTACACAGAGATGCAGGCCATATTGTGCTGCCGCCAAAATGCAAGGCATTCCCTCCACACAAAGCTGTGTCCACTTCAAATAAGTCGCCTCCATGAGATTGCTCGTAGTGCTTTAGCAGCACGTAAATATTGGAGTTCAGTATTCCTATCCTTCCAATATTAACTGTGTTGCTAGAGTAAAGCTGGCTGATTTTTCCAGAATTATAGATCCTGTGTTGCTGTTCTGAGGTGAAGGCTAATGACAATGTATTACTTCTCATGCAGTTTGGTTACCTGTAAGAAACACTGTATAATTACAGTAGTCTTTGTTTTTGTAGTAAGCTTGTGCATTTAAGAACTATTTAAAGGTACTTTATCAATTCAAAACAAGCTTTTGTATGTGTTGGCACACAACATGCCACACCTGGCGCTAGCAGTTATTCATATATTGCTGACAGATGTTATGTGCTGTATGCTGGGCTTTCTCACTTCTACAGGTAGCAGAGTGTCTTGAAGTGACAAGGGAGAGGTTTCACTTCTGATCATGAATCACCAGAACCTGATGTCTGTAGCTGCTTCCTCCCCTTTTAGTGCTACTTTAATATGTAGCTGCCCAATGTATCCAGTGTTATAATTTATTATTGTACTATGGGTTGGTGGTATGGAGGGTGTGATAGACGTGACATGGACTACTCTCTTCCCTTGCAGGAGAACAGGTACAACATAAAGTGGGACACAGAACCTGAATCGGCAATGCTGCCACCACCAGAAATGGTGAGTGACCTAGAGCAAGGTTCGTCAATTGTTGGACCTCCAGCTGCTGGAATACAGCTCCCATAATCCTCAATCAGCTCTTGCTGCTTGAGGATGATGGGAGTTGTAGTCCCCAAAAGCTGTAGGTCTGACAATAGTCTACTGCTGCCCTAGAGCCATAGTCGTCGTGTTCCATCACTTATAAAAATCTGTTTGGCATGATATGGTCTTCAATAAGTAACAAAGTACTGAATGTAATATAGTTTAGAAAAGAACATTGTACACTGAATCAGTGTTGAAGAGAGAAGCTTTAGTGTTTCACAACCCCATCAATATGCTCTTCTTTTGCGTTATTTATGTTGAGTGCCCATTTATTTGTGCCAGAATGACAATTTACTTAGCAATATTTTCTTTGAACTTTTCTCCATGTTTGTCTTAAAGGAGAGCGAACTGACTAGTAACCCCTTATTTACCTTACTATGGGCAGAAAATCATAATGACCCCTTATGAATTTCATATAGGAACAGACTACATGAACCTACAATGAAATGGCATTTGTTTTCCTCTTAATGTGGGGTCTGTGTGGGCCATGCATACATGTAGAACTATAAACATCTGGCAGCAGTGTACCAAGGGGATGCAAGGGTTTTAGGACCAATTCATTTTATCTACAAATCTGTTTAAGATATCCCAGAAGAAAAGAAGTCTCAAACCCCCAGCATTCCAAAGGGTTGAAGGGATAATAATGTTTCACAAAAGCAGCTCCAATTAATCTTCATAGTATCTTGGCCATGGAGAGTTATTTCAGTACTGTCAGAGTTGTAATTCAAGAGTAATTGAATGATAACGTACCTCTTTTACTGATGTAACACTGCTCAACTCAGAGCAGCAAGACTGTCCAGATGGATCGCAGGGAGGGACAATCTTCAGTGAGCATGAGGAAAAACCTGTCAAGGTGGGAAGGGTTTTCCTTATGTTCTCAGTAAGAAGATTATCATTCAATTACCTCTACTGGGCGTTTCTCCCCTCTAATTTGACTTTATTGTGCCTCAGCAGAATAAATTAAGTAAAATTGACTGTCATGTGTATGTATATATGTGTGTGTTTTTATTTATTTAAAAAAAAAAAGTGTGTGTATATATAAAATAATGTAATAATTTTTTTTTAACCCCTCCTCCTCATGAGTATGGGGGGGGGGGGTAGTATAGGCAATTTCACTTTCTCCGTCGAACCATCACGGACTATTCCCATCACCCAAATGTGGATGGCTCTGTTTACCAGGTGTTTTTGTGGACCTAAGCCTTGGGGGGGGATTCTGGCTGCAAGTTCTTTCCCCAGGATTTGCCCACTGAGGCTGCTTCTTGATATATGGTAATCTGAAAACACAAGGCCAGGTAAAAAGATGAGCACCCTTTGAGTGCTGTGGGCCACATGTCCCATGCTTCCCCTCTGCACAGGGGTCTCTTTGGAGTTCCTGTTACATACTTGTGCACTCATTGGGTTTATCTGTATGTCTCTTGGGTGTTTGGAGCAAGTTTCTGTGGTAACTTAACACTTTGGCTGCTGGCTGGCATACTTTGCAGGGTTGTGAGCACTTTATCTACTGGGATCAGTGTTGATTGGGTCTGCTGCCTTGTTCTAGTGGGCTTTAAGTGTTTTTACATTTTGTTAGAACTTTGAGAATTTATGTTCGCATGCTTTTACCGCATAGACTCCATTGCTCCATTCACACCTATGGGACTTTACAGTTTGGGACTTCTCTGCAGCCGCTCCACGTAGCGAGTTCAGAGATGGCTCATGTTGTTGTTCTGCCCTTGCTCTGTCTTCCGGTCAACGTTCTGGGCATGTTGAGGGGGGCTTCAGGCACTGTTGGGGTACTTTGGTTTTTTTGTGTTTTTTTTTTTTTTTTTTTGGGGGGGGGGGGGGGATTACAATTTCCATGAGCGCTTGTTTCACACACTCATTTCTGATTGGCTCCCACTGTGGTAGCCATTTAGTGCCTTCTCTGAACGAGTAACTTACGCAGGGCTTGGACTCTCTTCAGCAGTTTAACCTTTCACCTGCCAGATAAGTCTATTTTAGCATTTCTGGGGTGAATAATTTATCCTATACCCTTATGTTGGGTGTTTCTGATACCTTGACCGTTTGACTCTGTGAGCATGTCTATTTCATTAGACCTTGGGGCTAAACCTAAGACTAAGGACACTGACACGTCTGTGTCCCCTATTCATTGTTCCTCGGGTCACTCGGGGTTACCTAGAGAATACTCATGTCATGTTTTCCCAGCATGCACTGCTGCCCCCATGTCCCCTACAGGGACCTCCAGCCATGCACTAGAGCCAGTTTGGATACAAGAGTTTAAGGTTAATACCAGGGACCTCTGGTCCACCTTACAACTCCTTCCATCTACTTTGCAGGGGTTCTTCCACTCATGGCAGGACCCTACCCCTATCTGGTCTTCCCTGCCTAAACCGCTGGGTGTACCTGATGTCTGATTCCTCTGAGGAGTAATTATTGGAGTATTCTGATGAAGACTGTTATGCTGTCCCTTCCTCTCAGTTTTTTTGGGGATCCCTTTTGAGGCTGATCCTATTCCCTCAGCTGAGGGCCTGATCAGGGCTGTGTGCTGAACACCCTGAACATTCCCTTGGTACAGGAGGTTTCCTCTGATCCCTCTTGTGTTCCAGGAGCCTGTCCGGCCCCATACTTGTATTCCACCTAACCCCACCCTTGACCGTTTGGTGTCTGACGAGTGGAAGTTTCCAGACAGAAAACAGTGTCTCTAGGAAATTTGCTAAGCTTTCTCATTCTTTGAAGCAGCCCTAGCTCAGTGGGCTCATCCTCCAAACGTGGGCACCCCTGTTTCCAGACTTTAAGTCCTCTGCCTTGCCTGTGGCTGCTGCATCCGCTCTAACTGGACTGACAAAAAGCTTGAGACCTCTCTCAAGTCCATTTTTGCGACTGCTGGTTCTGCCTTGTGCCTCACATTTGCTGCAGAGTGGGTGAATAGGGCTGTGGCTGTTTGGACTGAACAGCTCCCCTTAGCTGTCCATCAGGGAGCTCCTACTGCTGACATGTTGCGGCTTCTCACAAACATATGAGACCCAGCATTATGTTTCTGCTGCCCTGTTTGAAGCCGTTCATATGATGGTCAGGGCATCCACCATGTCTGTGGTAGCCAGACAAGCTCTTTGTCTTAAGATCTGGTATGCTGACCCTGCCTCCAAGAGGCCTGTCCTCTCTTTGCCCTTTCAGGGCACATGTTTGGGCCTGATCTCAAGGATCTGATCAGTGAAGCCACTGGGGGAAGAGTACCTGCCAGTGGTCCATAGGAAGAAGACACCTGTCAAGCTGAATCTGTTTTTTTCTTCCGTTCCAGACTGAATAGCGTCCAACGACTCAGGCGGTGCCTCAGGCTCCGCACCTCATCCAAGCCTTACAAACCACCACCTGCATGACTCTCCAAATTCGGGTCCCCACCCGCAGGTGGGTGGCCGCTTGCGCCACTACCTCTCTGCTTGGGAGGCCTCTGTGGCAGACCTTGAGCTTTGCAGGTGGTGGCTGTGGGGTACTGTAGTCCCTTCACCTCCCTCCCGGACCTTCTTTTCTCTCTCTCCTCTGGGTGCAGAAAAGTGCCGCCTTTTCGAGGGAGCCATTCAGGTCCTTCTGGACAAAGCGGCCTTAGAACCAGTTGCTCCTCAGGAAAGGGAGGGGGTTGGGATTCTACTCAAACCTTTTTGTGGTTTCCAAGAAGGACAGCGGCTATCGTCTCATTTTGGATTTGGAAGATCTCAACGCCTTTGTGGTTAGGTCCCAGTATAGCCAGGAGTCACTATGCACGGTGATCGCTGCCATGTCCCCTGGGGAATTTCTGGCTTCTCTGGATCTTTAGGTTGCATATTTGCGCCTTATTCATCCAGAGAGCCGGCAATTTCTGTCGTCCAATACAGGTTACTGGTAACTTTGGGTAGGTGATTTCCCCCCCCCCCCCCCCCCTTAACTAGGCAGAAACAATTCTAGAATTGTATGCAGGGGGTGGAGCCTACCTTCCCTCCTTGGCTGCAGCTAGCCAACCAGCTGCAGAAAAATTTGTTCCTTGGTGAAGATAACACAGGCAAGAGAACAGTTCTGCTATAGCTTTAGAAGTTTATTTTTGTTAGAAATGGAATACCACCATTAGGCGGATTACCATAACTGGCAATGTCCTTAGATGTGGCTAGCTCAGTGACCAGGTGCTTTTTGTGGATTTTAAGCCCTGGGGGGAAAATCTTGGCTACAAGTTATTTCCCTAGGAGTCACCCACTGAGGCTGCTTCTTAATACAGGTAATCTGAAGACAAAAGATCTGCAGGAAATATGAGCAAGCCTTTGAGTGCTGCAGGTCCACATGTCCCACAGTGCCCCTCCACACAGGGGTTTTACCTTTGGAGTTCCTATTGCACACTCCTGCACTCATTGGGTCTATCTGTATGTCTGTTGGGTGAGTTTGGGGCAGGTTATTGTGGTACTTTAACCCTTTAGCTGCTGGTTTTGCATCTTTTGGGGGGGGTTTCTGACACTTTTCCTACTGGTTCACTGTTTTTTGGGTATCCTAACATGTTCTAGTGATTGATGCATTTTTATTTGGTGTTTCTCAAGGACCAGGCGGTGCTGTGCACTTTGCAAGAGTTTCTCCTGAAGGTGGTTTCAGAGTTCCACATCAATCAGGAGATTCTGGTACCGCCTTTCTGTCATGACCCTACCTCTGACAAGGAGAGGGATCTCCGCTTTTTGGATGTGGTGCGTTGTCTCAACTTTTATGTACATCGCACTGAGTCTATCAGGCAATCTGACGAGCTGTTCATCATTCCTGAGCGTCCACGGGCAGGGAGACCTGCATCCAAAGTGACTATTGCTTCTTTGATCAAGTCCACTATTCATAAGGCTTAAGAGCTGAGGAAGAAGCTTGTCTCCTTTCGGGTCACGACTCATTCTACAAGATCTATTGGGGCTTCTTGGTCTTACAAGAATCGGGCCTCTGCTGATCAGTTGTGCAAGGCTGCCACTTGGTCGTCTGTGCACGCCTTTTCGAAGCAGTACCATGTTGATGTGCTGGCATCGGCTGATGCCAGCTTTGGGAGGAAAATCCTGGAGGCAGTCTTGCCTGTCTAGGATGATCTTTGGTTCTTGGTGCTTCCTTCACTTTTGAGCCCTGTTGGCTCTAGTTCAGCATGCTGTGTAACATTTTGGGGTGGTGGTACCCCTGTTCACTGTCTGTTGACACTTCATTGTTTGTTGGGCTATCTCTGATCTGATGTTTCATCTCTGATCTGATGTTTCATCTCTGATCTGATGTTTCATCTCTGATCTGATGTTTCATCTCTGATCTGATGTTTCATCTCTGCTCTGGTGAATCTGGGGGGGTCTTACGCCTGGTCCTTGCCTTACTTCCCGCTTCTGGGAAACTTAATGGTTGGACATCCCAAAGTTACCAGTAACCTGTATTGGACAACAGAGAAAAGAGTATTTTAGTCTTACCTGTTAAATTCTTTTCTCTTAGGTTACTGTCTCCCACCCTGTCAAGGGACCATGCTTGGCTCTCCTGTGGCAGAACGTGGGGGTCCTTTTGGGTTCATGCTCACAAGTCTTCCTTTACCTTCTTACTACCTAGTCAGTAGTTGCAAATCTTACTGGATGGGGATTGGCTAGCTGCAAGCTAAGTAGAGGAGGTAGGGTCCACCCAGCAGTCACTTCTCAGAATTGTTCCTGCCTACTTAAAGGTGCTGATCGCCTACCCAAAGTTACCAGTAACCTGTATGAACTAAGAGAACTCTTAACAGTTAAGACTAAAATACTCTCTTTACCCTAGCAGAGTAGTAAAAGTAGAGGCTGTCTATCAAGCAGGGCATTTCAAGTTTTTATTTGACACTGGTGATTTCTTATTTTAGCAATCCATCCTGAGTGATCAATACACTAGGATCACACTGAAAGGCTTAGGTTTGTATGCTCTATAGATCTGCAAAAATATAAGTTTGATTTGCCATTAACGTGCTGAGTGCAGATTTCTTCATATTGTATTTGGAATTGTTGTCCAGAACACCTAAAATGTTGCAAGTTGCCTTGCCCTAGAACTGAACCTATTGTCCTGCAGCCTTATGCCCCCAGTAGGTGCGGGTAAAAGATAAATTCAGTAGTGGCAACATGTAATTTGCTGAAATGCAACAATGACTGTCCTTGTTTCATGGTAGCTGTGCCCAATAATCTACCTGTACTTCCAGGTTGGCATCTCTAGGAACTGGTGACACCTGAAAACTGTTGAACCTGCAAGTAGACCTATCCATATACTGGGAGCATGCCCAATGCAGAATTACAGTATAGTTACTGATATACGTGGTTAAACCTTAAAGCTCTTTATCTGTCCAGTGACTCTGAAAGGTAAAATGAGGCTGTTAGAGATGTCCAACTTTGGTGTTTAACGAGCAGTGGGATCACTTGTTACCTAGTGCGCACATACAGGGTTAAGAACTGGATGAGTGCATAACTCATTAGGAAGCAATGAGTTGGCCATCCCTCTTATTCTTAAAAGGTTAAGGTTATCAAGGTCTGAGGTCCTGCAAGCAACTTTTGGCTTATAATGAATAGAGCATCAGGACTGTTTTGAACATCTTTTTGAAGCAAAAGAGAAATTCATAGGGCCATTGGTTTTTCCTGACTTTGAGGTGAGTGAGGGGTTATTTGTAGGTGTTCATTTAATGTGTTAAATGGAAACATTTTTAAAGTGTCTATTAACAAATATAAAAATTTTTAAAACATATTGTCTGCTTTTAATTTTTATAACTGCTTCAAATGCATTCACAAATTCAGTTTTACTACACCAAACTTTTCAGTGGTAGCACCTGGAAGTTGATGTCCATAGGCTGTGTAGCAAGTTTTGGACATTCTGACCCATAGACATAGGGATGCATGTTTTCTGTAGTAAGGCAATGCCAAAAACAGGTTACATATCAATGGTTTGTCAGCAGGTGTTGAAAAAATTACAACTGGGAAATCTCAAAGGTAAGTGTGGAAATTATTGAACAGTTTACTTATAAGATATTGAAATACAGCTTGAGGGTTAGTGCATTTTATAACATATATAATTTGGGTGGTGACAGTTAAGTAAAGCTGTACAGTAAGCTTTTGTTGTGTGTGTAGTTTAAAAAAAAAAAAAGCTTTAGGACTTCTCCTGTTTTGTTAAATAAGAGTTCTCAAGGTGCATATTTCCAGAGCTATTACAGGTTGAACTCCTACTTTTTACATTCTGTTCTTTCTAGTGGTCAGATTCCAATTATTTCTTCTGTTACATTCTATCTGAGAAGAGTCACTGACAAAGTTCTCTATAGAAACAGCTGAAAATGCTGTCAGAACATTCAAAGTAACTGGTAATTCACTTCCTGATCATTTGAACTGTTATCAGTTTTGAATAAAGCTGACAACAGTGTGGGTTCCCTTGTTTTACTTGTCAGGAAAAGCTCTGTAACATAGGCTTGTATTACATTTACTGCTCCTTTAATGTAATTGCACTCTGTCACCCACTTGACTTGCTTTATTGCAGTGGTTCACAGCCCTCTCATCAAGGGTGCCTAACAGGCCATGTCTTTCAGTATTTCCCTGCTTGTGCACTAAGATTAAATGGGTTAGCCTTTGATTAATCTGTGCACAAGTGGGTAAATACTAAAAACTTGGCCTGTTAGCATACCCTAAACAGAAGGTTGGTGAACCTATTGCATTACTGTAAAGTGTGACCCAGAATAATTTTTTTTTCTAGTCAGTTGTACATCCCCACAGGTTACCCTCTGCTGCAATAGTTATCTGATTAATAGAAAAATGTAAACATTTCATACTGTAATATTTCTTGCTTGTTTCCTTTTGTCACTATAGTTGTAATAAAATTGAAGTTTTTCATGTTAACTGTGTTCTATATTAAAATATTAAAAATTTTTCATTGTCTGCATTTATTAAGGTTTGAATATTCATTAGTGTTGAGTGAAAAGTCCTCTATTGGTGGTTTCATACTGGAATTTCTCGCAACATAGTATAGGGTGGTGGAAGATTCTAATGAATTTTAAGGGCAGGAATTTCCCACCTGTATATACTATAAAAGCCAAGAATTTCCTGCGGTTTGGTGTGGGTTTTGTTAGAGTGTAGAGGTGTTACAGTAGAGGAAGGAGCGCTATTAAAAGGGAACTCGCCTCTATAAAAGTTTGCCTCTGTTTAATCTTCCTATAGCTTTAATATGTAATCTGTGGGGTGTGTTGTTTTGTTTTTTTTCTCCCCAATTCAGTGCAGGCTGTGGTGAAATGTACCATTTTAACCCACAACATGTCCTGAAGTCATGTAACTTCTTTTTAACTGTCCTGTAGCCTGTTAATCCTCGTCTCTTCCCCTCCCCAAGTAGTGCCTCGTTCCAGCCTCCAGGGATGATGGAGTCTTCCTCTATGTGAGCTGGAGTGGCCTCATGGGCAAGAGGGCACCAGCTCACATGGATAAATCCTCAGTCATCGCTGGAGGTTGGAACAATGCACTACTTGGGGAAGGGAAGAGACAAATATTGACAGGCTGCGGGATAGTTGACCCGCAGCCTGTCCTGAACTGACATAACAGACTCTCTTATTTAAAATGGTTGATTTCACCATAGCCTGCATTAAATTAAAAACAAAACACAGATTACGTGTAAACGCTATAGGAAGATTGCATGGAGGCAAACTTTTATAGAGGTGATGGTTCCCCTTTAATAATAATCCCCTGCTGCATCTGGCCCTGATAGCAGTAACACTTGTAAAAAATGTGGACCTAAGAAAACCTCCATGAAGGAGACCAAATTAATTGTAGAAACTCTCCAGCAGCCTTTGAAACCACCACCGGTGGCTCCCTTCTCAACTTCCCTTCAGTGTTGCCACTCTGTCACAAATCCTTCCTTCCCCCAATGCCATTACCCCATCCAGAGAGTGATTTCTGTGCAGGCACTAATATACATGTCCACACACTGCACCCTATGTGGCACATTGAGTATACACAATAATGTGGGGACACAAACAGGATACAAGATATAACAGAACTCTGAAGAACCATTCCTCCTGTGGAATATGAGCACAGAGGAGGGTTCATTTTTATTTTAATCATTTGTGTGATTTTTTTTTCTTCTTCTCCTCCTCCTCCTCTCTTGGAACACAGGTCTCATGAAGGTTCAAATCCTCATGGTACCTGTGTTCCGTATGGACTAAGGGAAAATGATTTAACCGGTAAGACTAAAGTCCTATGTTACATTATACATTTATTTTGTGTTTTCCACCTCCAAATACTGTGTTGTGGCTTACCATTGTGTAGGCTAATACTTTAAAATGTGTTCTAGCTTTAATTTTAGCAGGGAAAACAAAGTATGTAAATTAGTCACAACTATATGTATAAAGCAACAAAGCACTCTTTCGTTCAATCTGAAATACAGGTGCCATGAGAGGAGACCTACTTCCTTAGTAGGGCTGGAACATTTAAAAAAAAAAAAAAAAAAAAGTCTTAGAGGTGGAGCCTTCCCTTCTCCTTATTAGAGAACCCTAGCCCTGCCTTTTCCAGTTTGATTTGTTCCAGTAGAGGCTAGAAACATTTCTGCTTAGTTTTTAGCTTTATTTATTTATTTTTACTGTATGCTTGGATATGGGGATGTCACAACTCCCCCATTAGGTGGGTTACCATTCCTGGATTCCCTTGGAGAATTGTCCATCACACGAGATGTGGACCCTTGCAGCCCAAGTTTCTCTCTCCTTACTTGGTCTCTATGGGTATCCTTTTTGCGTGCAATCATATAACACATTAACAATGTCGCCATACTAAAAATGGCAACATGAGAATCTTGCAAAACCGAGTGAGATTCTCATGTCTGTTAGTGAGAGGTCGCATCTCAGTCTTGAAGTAACCTCATACGGATCTTGCTGTCCTGACTGTCTCCCCTTCTCCGCTCCATTAAATCTATACAGTTAAAGAAGGGTGTTTCACTACCTGACATAATCTCACTGACTTGCAGTGTGGGTTTCTCACATCGCCATTTTATTATGGCGACATGGTTAATGTGTTATGTGGTCACATGCTCTTTCACATGCAAACTTTTAAAAGTAAACCATCTCTGAGGTTCTGGTTCTTCATAAT
This sequence comes from Rhinophrynus dorsalis, assembly GCA_037306005.1. Classification (NCBI taxonomy): domain Eukaryota; kingdom Metazoa; phylum Chordata; class Amphibia; order Anura; family Rhinophrynidae; genus Rhinophrynus; species Rhinophrynus dorsalis. Next base: position 517,687,367 of record CM074719.1, on the reverse strand, counting down.
GGTAAGTTGAAGACAAAACTTGAAGATTGGTCAGTAACCCTTTGAGTTCCAGTGTCCAATTGGGGTTATGTTGGAGTCTAGAACTCCTACACTCATGTTTGGTAATCTATTTTGGCTTGTTGCTGGAGCATGGATGGCTGTTTATTAAGGTAGTTAACCCCTTCCATGCCTGTTTCACTGGGTTTGGGGCTTTTTCCTGGATTATACCTTTTTGAGTTGAGCATTTGTTTTATTTTTTTTTAGTTACACACACACACATATGTCCCTTTGGGTGTTTTGGTAACTTTGCAGAAATTTAGTATTTTTGCTGTGGTTTGACTTAAGACACCATTCACATAGCGGCTGTACTTGCTCCATTGACTTCTGTGGGACAAACTGCCTTCACCCTGCCCCCCTCCACCAAGCGCAGGCCGCAGTGACACTCCAAGCAAGCCGCTGCCAAATCCAAGTCTGCCTTCACATGACTTGCATAATCCTGGTCTGCAGTTGCTTGTGGGCGGGAGTTTGCTCCAATTTTACTATGTAAAATTGCGCTCCAATGGGTTTTTTTCAGGTGGTTTCGGAAGGGTACAGAATAGGGTTCAGGTCCCTTCCTTCAGGTTTTTCCAGTCCAGAGCTACCATGTGCCAAGAGAAGTTGTGTTTCTTCAACAAAGCGGTTGTCTATTCTGGACAAGGGCATTTTTTTTCTCTCCAGTTCCACACAGGTGCAGTGGTGGGGTATTAATCAGATCTGATGGCTACCAAGAACCACAGCAAAGTTCAAATGTGGAGTTCTCGTTAGGAGAAATGGTTTCTCCCTTGAGGATCTCTGATTCAGTCTAGGAAGCCTGTCTCCTCTAAAGCCTACATTAAGAAAATATCTTCCTCACTACATGAGCCTCCTAAAATAACTTATTTTTCTCTGTTGTCCAATACAGGTTACTGGTAACTCTGGGTAGGCAATCTGCCCCTTTCAGTAGGCAGGAACAATTTTAGAATTGTATGCAGGGGGTGGAGCCTACCTTCCCTCCTTAGCTGCTGCTAGCCAACCAACTCCAGAAAGATTTGTTCCTTGGTGAAGATAACACAGGCAAGAGAACAATTCTGCTATAGTTTTAGAAAAGGTTTTATTTTTCTGTTTAGAAATGGAATACCACCATTAGGCGGATTACTGTAACTGACAATGCCCTTAGATGTGGTTAGCTCAGTGACCAGTTGCTTTTTGTGGACCTTAAACCCTGGGGGGAAAATCTTGGCTATAAGTTATTTCCTCAGGAGTCGGCCACTGAGGCTGCTTCTTAATACAGGTAATCTGAAGACAAAAGATCTGCAGGAAAGGTGAGGAAGCCTTTGAGTGCTGCAGGTCCACATTTCCCACAATGTCCCTCCACACAGGGGTTTCACCTTTGGAGTTCCTATTGCACACTCCTGCGCTCATTGGGTCTATCTGTATGTCTATTGGGTGTTTTGGAGCAGGTTAATGTGGTATTTAACCTTTTAGCTGCTGGTTTGGCATTAATTGGGGAGGGGGGGTTCTGACACTTTTCCTACTGATTCAGTGTTTTTTGGGTATCCTAACATGTTTTAGTGATGTTTCATGTGTTTTAATATTACACCTTCAATTTTGTTAAAATTGAGTTGCATGCTTTACCCCATAGGCGCCATTGCTCCATTCACTCCTATGGGACTGTACAGTTTGGGACATATCTGCAACCGTTTAACCTAGCAACTTCAGAGATGGCTCATTTTCTTTGTCTGCCCTTGCGGTTCATGTTTCTAGTGTGTTTCAAGTCCATTTTTGCTACTGCTGGTTCTGCCATGCGTCCAGCATTCACAGGAGCATGGGTGAACCGGGCCATTGCAGTCTGGACTGAAGAGCTCACTCTTGCTGTCCGTCAGGATGCTCCTACTTTGGATACGTTGTGCCTCCTTGCCAACATTTCTGAGGCACAGCACTGTTTCTGCTGCCCTATTTGATGCCATCCGTTTTTGATGGCTAGGGTTTCCACCATGTCTGTTGCCAGACGGACTCTTTGGCTCAAGATCTGGTCTGCAGACACTGCTTCTAAGAAAGCATTGCTCTCCTTGCCTTTTCAAGGTACTACTTTGTTTGGGCCAAATCTCAAGGATCTGATCAGTGAGGCCACAGGGGGTAAGAGTACACTTCTACCCTTAGTTCCTAGGAAGAAAACACTGCTTAAGCGTAACCGGTATGTATGTTCAACATGTATGTTCTTCAACATGTTCTCCATCCTTCCTGATGACAAGGTTTTCTTCCAGGGCTTTGCTCATACTCGTCCAGCCTTCAAGAATGCTGTTCCTTGAGATCTTAACTTGGCTTTGGGCTTTCTTCAGCTCCCTCCCTTTGAGTCTTTGGCTACTATTCCTCTATGCCTGACGTGGAAAATGGCCTTTCTCCTGGTGGTTGTGTCTGTCCGTCGTGTAGCAGAGTAACCTGCTCTGTCATGTAAACAACCATAGGGCAAGGCGGTGCTTCGCACCACTCAGGAGTTTCTCCTGAAGGTGGCTTTGGAGTTCCACATCAATCAGGAGATTGTGGTGCCCTCTTTCTGCCCTGACCCACCTCTGACAAGGAGAGGGATTTCCACTTGTTAAACGCAGTGTGTTGTCTCAAGTTTTATGTACATCGCACTGAGTTTATCAGGTAATCAGACGCGCTATTTGTCATTCCTGAGGGTCCCAGGGCAGGAAGACCTGTATCCAAAGTGTCTTGCTTCTTGGATCAAGTCCACTATTCGTAAAGACTTATGAGCTGAGGAAGAAACCTGTCCCTTTCAGGGTCACGGCTCATTCTACTCAATCTACTGGGGCCTCTTGGGCTTAGAAGAATCAGGCCTCTGCTAATCAGTTGTGCAAGGCTGCTACCTGGTTGTCTGCACACCTTTTAGAAGCATTACCCTGTTGATGTACTGGCATTGGCTGACACCAGCTTTGGGAGGAAGATCCTGTCTAGGATTTTCTTTGGTTCTAGGTGCTTCCTTCACTTTAGAGCCCCGTTGGCTCTAGTTCAGTGTCCTGTGTACCAGTTTGGGGTGTTACCCCTGTTCAGTGTCTGACACTTCATTGTTTTGTTGGTCTGTCTCTGATCTGATGGTTCATATACGTGCTGGTGACTTTAAAAGCCTTGCGCCTGGTCCTTGCCTTCCCACCTCTGGGAAACTCGATGGTTGGACATTCCAAAGATACCAGTAACCTGTATTGGACGACAGAGAAAAGGGGATTTTAGTCTTGCCTGTTAAATCCTTTTCTCTTAGTCCATACAGGTTACTGGTCTCCCACCTTGTCAAGAGACAATTCTTAGCTCTCCTGTGGCAGACCGTGGGGGTCCTTCGGGGTGACGCTCACGGGAGTCGTCTTTCCTTCCGCTATCTTGTCAATAGTTAGTATCTCAAATCTTTCTGGAGCTGGTTGGCTAGCTGCAGCCAAGGAGGGAAGGTAGGCTTCACCCCCTGCAATCAATTCTAGAATTGTTCCTGCCTATATAAAGGGGCAGATCTACCCAAAGTTACCAGTAACCTGTATGGACTAAGAGAGGGATTTAACAGGTAAGACTAAAATCCTCTTATTTTAGTCCACATACGTGACACCATCGGGCAATAGTCTAACCCGTTGCTCATACAGTCTGAGTAAGCACATTGTGTGTGAAATGCATTAGGCTATTGTCTGATGGTGTCACATATGCAGTCTACAATAAAGTGATTTTATGATTGCAGAAGATTTTTCTTATTGCAGTCATTTGGGATGATTCGGCTCCTCCTTTTTCCTCTAGCACAGTGTCTCATGTGGTGCTGAGTGATGATGCTACAATGTGTTTGCACAAGATTAGCGCTGCTTTCTTCTGTATACTCTAAGGCCTACTTCAGGGTTTGGTCCACTTTCCATTCTTTGGGTTTAGACAGGGATCGGTTTTCACAGGAGTTGACCTTCCAGTGGTCCTGTCCTTTTTGCAGAAGGGTATAAGTTCTGCGCAAGTTCATACTTCTCCTCTGTGTTTTTCCAAAGATTCTATACATCTTGCCTGATGTCAAGGGATTCTTTCGAGGGGTTGCTCATGCATTCCCTGCATACAAGGCACCAACCCCCACGTGGGGACTTAACTTGGTTTTGGGTGTTTTGCAGTGGCCTCTGAGTCCCTTCCTACCGTTCCTTTAAATCTTTTGATGTGGAAGATGGCTTCTTCTGGCTGTGGTCTCTGTGTGTGCTGAGTTGCATGCTTTGTCTTGCAAGCTGCTTTTCCTAGTGTTTCACAAAGACAACACTGTACTTCGAACCTCTCAGGAATTCCTTCCAAAGGTGGTCTGAGTTCCACATAAACAGGAGATTGTCATGCCTTTATTTTGTCCTGACCCTACATCTGACAAGGAGATCTCCACTTGTTGGTTGTGGTGCAAGACTGATGCCTTGTTTGTTATCCCTGAGGGTCCTAGGGCAGGTAAGGCTGCTTCCAAGGTCACCATTGCATCCTGGATTAAGTCTACCATTCGTAAGGCTTATGATCTCATGAAGCAACCTTCCCTTTCATGTTACAGAGCACACTTGACCAGGTCTGTTGCAGCCTCCTGGGCCTACAAGAATCAGGCCTCTGCTGAACAGCTGTCAAAGGCTGCAAATCGGTCCTCAGTGCACACCTTTGCCAGACACCATCATGTGGATGTTCTGGCTCTGGCTGAAGAAAATTTTGGCAGGAAGGTCCTTCAGACAGTGCTGTTCTCATTGTCCGTTGACAGTTATGTTTGGGCTATTACTAGTTCTGAATTAGTCCTAGGGAACTCTGGCATCATGAGGCCCAATGGTAGGTCCTTTCTATTACTTCTCACTGCTGGGAGCCTGCTTTTGGGATATACCATGGTACCTGTATTTTATATTGTATGAAAGAATTGTAGTCTTACCTTTTTACTTCCTTTTCTCTTACTCTTTATGAATGATCACAAGAGAAAGGAGACCTTGCTTGATCTCACTTGGCTGCAAGTGAGTCATTTTTGGAGCTTTTTGTGTTTTTCTTCTCTCACTTTATCTAGTAAGTTGGTCTTGTATCAAAACCAGATAGGTGGGGCTAGGGTAGCCTGATGAGGAGAAGGGAAGGTCAACCTCCAAGACCTTGTCTTTTGAAATGTTCCGGCCATATTAAGGAAGGAAGTCTCCTCCCTTGGTACCTGTATTTCATATGGACTAAGAGAAAAGGATTTAACAAGGTAAGACTGAAATCCTATTTTCTTACACCTTCCTAGTTCTAGCAGCAAAAGAAATGGGTACATGAGACAGATATTAAAATATATATGTAAATATTTGAAGTGCCTCCACTTATGTCATAATATAAGCAATTAACTTGAATGTGAAGACCCCATTAACCCCTTAAGGACCCATGACGGTCCAGGATCGTCATGGAATTCCAGGCTCCCCACGCAGCTGCATGCTGTTCGGGGAGTCCGGAATCGAATGGCAAAAAAAAAAAATGCTCTGTGCTCCTTAAGTGACCTCTGCATGTGTGTGCGGCCTGTCCTTAAGGGGTTAATAAAAAAATACATTGTTTATTATGAAACAAATAAAAAAATCATTTTGCATATGGCCTATATAACACTAATCGACAGAATTCTTATGTATACTACATAGAAGTCCAATATCGACTGCAGTCTGAGATACGTTTAGTGGCACACTGTACTGCCCGCCACAGGTATTTGTTTGTAACACTGCTCCCTGAAGGCCTTTTAAAAGGGCAAGGGAACACTGGCAAAGCGGCACTCTATAAGTAAATTCTAAGCACTCGCACGTGTGTACTCGGTGGTTTTCTGTTTTTTCAAATGAACTGACAATGACTGTCCTTGTACAACTCCAGCGTGATAATGCTCATTTAACTGAATCTAGATCAGCCATTATGAAGGATCAAATGTATTTCTGGACTGATTCTTTAATCAGGGATGTATAGTTCTAAGGAACCTGCCACTGTTAAGGCCATGAGAAAATCACTTTAGATTTAACAGAAACACAACAAAAATATGAATATCATTGATGCAGCATTCATTGGCTATAGAAAAGAAACACTGTTTTCTGTGCACAGTTCTATCCAGGAAATTATAAATAAAGAGTGGAAAATTGGAGATAAAATTCCTCAGATATCCAGGCATATACAGAGGATGTACCCATTTTCAGAGGAAGATTCCAGCTCTTGGGTTAACACTCCGAAAGTTGAAGCAGCAGTGGACCAAATATCTCGAACTGCCCTGCTATTGGAGGATGGTACCTCCTTGAAAGATGCAATGGACATGAGAGCTGATGCGGCACTCAAAAAGCAATTTATAAATCTTGGTCAAAATTTAAAGACTGCAACAGCCATGGCTTGTGTATTTCGAACTCTCAGAATTTGAAGAGAAATTGGACTCCCCTGTTTCCAGATCACTCTTGCTCAAATACTTAACATCTGTCAAGGATGCGGTAAACTTCTCCTGCGATGCTTCATTAGATAATATACGTTGCCTGGCAAAATCTTCCGCCCTATCAATAACAGACGTGCCTTATGGATAAAACCCTGGGAGGCCAATGCAACGTCTAAGAATAAACTAACCTCCCTTACCCTTTCTGGAGGAAAATTATTCGGTAGTCATCTGGAAGATATAATTAAAGTCATGCCTATTACCACCTGCCTGTACATCCCTCACACACTGTTCCTGCGATTCCATATATTCCAGAACAACTACCAATATATTGTGTACTGCCATTTGTTCTGGATTCAGCAGCGTGGGTATTAACAAGTCCTGGCGGTACCTATGTTAGTCCTTCCATATCTGGACAACATCCTGATCGTGGAGGACACGGAGGATAGAGAAAGGAACAGCACTGCAAAATGTCTAAAGCTTCTAACACGATTTGGGTTGGTTGATCAATCTCAAAGAGCCAACTGCATCCATCTCAATCCCTGACATTCCTCGGAATCAACTTTAACACCATAAAGGAGGTTGCAATACTCTCTCAGGACAGTCAAATATTGAAGTATGTATCCAGTTTTCTGAAACATTGAGTTCATGAAGTCAGGAATTTTGCCAAATTACTGGGGAACCTGTCCTCAACTTTCCAAATTGTACCATGGGGCAGAGTTCACAGCAGGTGCAGAACTACCTATGTTACTTCAAGCAGGATGCTTTCAACATGGGACACAAAATTCTGGTCCTCCCAGCCACCAGACTAGAACTAAAACGGAGGCACACAAACCTATCAAAAGGAAGACTGAGACCATATCAATGGATTACATCCCACATGGATGCCAGCAAGATAGGCTGGGGAGGAATTTGCAGGAACAAGACAGTTTAGGGTGTCTGGACCCACAGGGAATCAAAACGGCTCCTAAACATCCTAGAACTTCAAGCAGTGTGGAACACTTTGCAACAATTAAAAACAGAGATTCAACATCAGCCCATACGGATTCGTTCAGACAATACCACCACAGTCTGGTATCTCATGAATCAGGGAGGAACAAGAAGCCTCGTATTAAATCATCTGGTGATTTGAATTCTACTGTGGGCAGAAAGTCACCTAGAGGCCTTATCAGTGACATACCTGTCAGACCTCAATCTACAGGCAGATTTTCTCAGCAGAACGCAGATAGAACCAGGGGAGTGGTCATTGAACAGATATTCCGGGACATTGTAAAACTGTTCGGAAGGCCAGTGATGAACCTCATGGCAACAGGTCAGAACAAGAAATGTCCAACGTTCCTATCCAGTTGGAAAAATCAGGAAGCACTGGGGCAGGATGCGCTCAGTCACACATGGAATTTTCCCCTAGCCTACCTATTTCCACCTCTAACTCTGTTAAGAGGTCCTATAGAAAATAGAGACAAGTCAGGAATCATCCTGATAGCACCAGATTGGCCCAGAAAAATGTGGTATTCAGACCTAAAAAGACTATTTCGTCAGGGATCCAATAAAGCTTCTAGTAGTACCGCATCTGTTATCACAGGGGCTGATATTTCACCTGGATCCAGCCCTCTGGAAATTGCGGCTGAGCGGAGCTCTTTAAAACGCAGTGGCCTGTCAGACCTGGTTACTTACACCATAATAGCTGGTCGACGTCCATTGTCCAAAATTTATTACATGCTCCGGTCAACGTTTTACAGTTGGTGTCGAATTCAATATCTGGAACGCAGTTCACTTTCCACAGGAAAAATTTTTGGTTTCCTCCAAGAGGGGTTTAACAGAGGACTTAAACCCGCTTCAATCAAAGTTCAGATCTCTGCTTTATCTGGAATCCCCCTTAGCAGAGCAGTATGCGGTTAAACGATTTATTGCAGCAAGAATAAAAATTAAACCCTCCATTCCTGATGTTCCGCCATGGAACTTGAATTTAGTGCTTCAGCAGTTTTGCTCTCATAGCCACTTTGAACCACTGGAATCTATTGCCATAAAGCCCTTAACTTTGAAAGCAGTACTTCTCACGGCGATTACTTCAGCACGGCCTGTGGGTGAGTTGCAAGCCTTGTTATGCATTCCTCCCCACATGGTGTTTCACAGTGATAAAGTGGTGCTCAGGCTCAGGCCTTCCTTCAGGTCGAAGGTTATTTCTTCTTTTCTGTCCTAATCCGGCTAATAAGGAGAAAAGGTTTAGTCCGTTTGTCTTACAATATACTGCCAAAGAACAAAGTCCTTTTGCAAAACTAACACCTTATTCGTCCATTTTGCTGGAAAATTTAAGTGTACTGCAGCTTCCAAAAGCTCCATTTCCAGATGGATTTAAGGATGCCATAAAATTAGCATACGAATCAGCCAAGCAAGAACCACCAAAAGGTATAAAGGCTCATTCAACCAGAGTTGTCAACTTCATGGGCGCACAAGGCTGTTGCTATGCCTGAAGAAATTTGTCGAACTGATACGTGGTCCTCAGTATCCACTTTTGCGAAACACTACAAACTGGACCTGCAGGCATCAGCTGAAGCCAGCTTTGGCAGGAAGGTGCTGTAAGCAGCCATTCCGGTCTCTGAATAATCAGCTTCTTTTCCCCATCCTTCTACTGGGGTACTGCTTTAAGTCCCACAGTCCATTACCGTGGATTGGACACAGAGGAAAAGGTGAAATTTACTCACTGATATTTTGTTTTCCTCTGTCCTTCCACGGCAACCCTACCAGACTGTATCATATGTATGTCATGTTGAAGTCTCGTTCTGGTGCTATATTACTACTTCTGCTCTACGGTGTGTGTGTGTATAATATATATAATATAATATATATATATATATATATATATATATATATATATATATATATATATATATATATATATATATATATCTTACCTGACTCTAACATTTTGGTTTGTCTTACAGCTTGGTTAACGAAAATAACTGAGCAAATGGGGATGAGCAGGAGATTTTGTTTGGTCCTACCAGCCTGGAGGCAGAGTCAATACCCGCAGTCCATTGCCATGGAAGGACACAGAGGAAAACAAAAATATCGGTGAGCAAACTTCACCTTTTTCTCCACATCTCGTGCCATGGGTTACCCTGAAGTAACAGATCAAACTTGAAAGGAAGGCAGAATGGATCCTGGACCAAGAGACTGACCAGGTTCCCCAAACCACACCCTCTTGGGCCAGTAAGGGGCAATCAGAATCACTTTTGACCTGTCCATCCTGAGGTTCCAGGGGATGAGGGATCAGAAAAAATGAGGTGGAAGTCTTTGCAGCATGACTCTTGCAAACCCTGTGGCCTCTGCACCCATTTGCCAGGGGGGTGAAAGATGTGCCTTCCTTGTCAGTAATGGACACTTGGAGATCTGAGGTAACAAGGTACTCTTGCGCCCCCAGTAGTGTCATTGATCTGTTTGAGTTGAGGTCCGAAAAGGGACTTGACATGAAATTGCAAGGAAACCAGTGACTTAGAAGATTGGTCCAAAGACCAAATCTTGAGCCAAGGGTGCAGCAACAGAAGAAGCGGGGGCCTTGGCGGATAACTTGACCATCTCAAAGATTGCCTCAGAAATCTCGGTTAGGACCAATAAATCCTCGGTTGGCACATCAGCATGGCCAGCCCAAACCAGCTTTTCACCCAACATGCCAACAGCTCTTAACTCAGGCAGAGGCATACACATTCCTCGGTGCTGCACCAGTGGCTGTGAAGGAGGCCTTCAGTCCAGGGTTTTGTTTTGTTTTTTTATCTGATCTGCTGGCTTCTTGAGGGCCACTACAGTGGGAGAGCTGTAGTCCTAGCCAACCAAGAAATAGAAGGATAGTGGGGGGAGCCATAGCCAAAAAATATTACTGCTCAGCAAACCTTTTATTGAGGCAAGTCATTTATCAGGTGTTTTCCACTCATCCAGAAGGGTCTGGTCAATAGTGGCATTGGGAGAGGAGAAGATCTTACTCCTCTGGAGAGGAAGTCCTGTCATCAGAGGTGTGAGTGGCCTGAAGGGTCTCCAAGATTGCCCTAAAGAGACCCACTGCTGAGAGGAGAGGATCAGCCTAATATGAGTAGGAAGAATCCATGTCTTTATATTCCCCATCATCCTAATCTGACAGTTCCTCTTCAGAGGAAGCCCCAAGAACCTGTGACTGACCCCTTGAAATGGGGGCTATATGTTTAAAAGTAGGGGTAGGTTTCCATGATTTAAGTAGCCTCTGTAGACAAAAGGGTGTTTGGGCCACTGAAGACAGTACTGTCTTGACCCAAGCTGGCTCTTGATCAGTGCTAGAGGGCACTGGTGGAGTAGTTGGAGCCACAGTGCAAGAGGGGCATAGAGACCCTGAATGTTCTCTAGGTAGCCCTGTTTGGCAAGAGGGAAAATATATGAAGGGGTAAGGGAAGTTCCTGCGTACTCTGCCTTGGATTTTCCCCCATGCCCCTTAGTCTGATTTACTTCCCAATAAAGGCTTAATCTGGAGGAGAGTCTACTTCTGCGTAGGATAAAATAATAAAGGTAGAAGTAAAATAGTCACTATAAAACTGATTTCTAACCAAAATAGAGCTAGCAAACAGGCATTCTAAGAAATGTAGTCTGTTTCTGTTGCCTAGTAATGCCTACAACTCTGTAGATCACCACAACAAAATCCCCCCTGGACACTCAAAGTGGACCGGATGATGGAGCATGAAGTGACAAGAACGCAGAGCTTTCTGACTTTGTAGCACAAACGGTTGTAGAGATGTCCCATAGAAGTCAATGGAGCAAAGATGGTGGTGGACAGGCTCCCAATCTTAACAGGGCCACTGCTTGAAAATCCATCTAAATTAAAGAAGATGCCAAAGAACCCAAAACTAAGGCACAAGTAGCGGGGATATGAAAATAAATTCCCCAAATAACTTGAACATAGTATATCAAAAACTATACAGAGGGTTAATCCAGTAGTAGAAAACAGCTATCCTTACTCCAAAGCTTCCTGAAGGACATTATACAGATTAAAAGATTTGTATACTAATGCCAGAGCTTACCAAGACTTACAACCACCTCTGTATGGAGGGGCACAGAGCTGGAACATCAGTGGACCAAGGCACTCGGGGTTACTCATCTGTCTTCAGGTTACCATCTAAGAGTGAAATCAGAGTCCCTTTAGACCAGTGGTTCTTAACTCCTGTCCTCAGGACCCACTAACAGGCCAGGATTTGATGATTTCCTTGTTAGAGCACAGGTGAGTAAATCAATGTGAATGTGTGCCTCTGATCAACACACCTGTGCTCTAGCAGAGAAATCCCTAAGTACTGGACTGTTAGTGGGTCCTGAGGACAGGCGTTGAGAACCACTGCAATAGACCCTACCGTAAGAGAAAACTTGGCAGCAGGATTCCCTGCACAGGGCTGAAAGTCTACTAACCACTTGTGAACTGGTCAGTCCACTTCAAGGAAGCCCAGTGATGGTAACCAGTGTAATGGGACTTTTATAGCCCCATAACTACAGTTAACATAAGAAACAAAAAAAATAGATTATGTGCCAGCTTCTAGCAGGACAAATGAATTCTGGGAGTTGGTGAGCAGGGAGTGTCAACCTCAGACTGTCTTTGAGATGTGCTCTGCCCTCCAGCAGGAGATAATCAACCCCTGTGGTACCTGTGTTCCACATTGGACGTAAAAGAAATATTTTTTATTTTGGCAATTACATTTTGTGTATGTGTGTGTAATATATATAATTATATATTAAGTGGCTTATTCTTTTAGCATTCATTCTCTATTTTGTTACACTTTTTCTATAATGGTTAATGAGACTTTTTTACACTTACATAATTACATTGGATAAGTTTATCACTATAATAGAATTTTTTTTCTCCCTTTTTTCTTTTGTGACTTATCCCTGGTTATGCATAACGGGTATTGCCTCTGCCCATCTTTTGGGGTAGGACCAATCCGATCTCAATGGTGATGGTCTTTTTTGGTCCTATAAAGCTGGGTGTAGAGCTTGGGCCACATAGCTTGTTCGTATTATTTATTTTCTTTAATGTACCGGTTTAATTCAATATGACCACAATTCAGTGCTGCCGATCCAGGGGACTGGTTCTCCTGAAATGCCATGATAGATGTGTTGTGATGTTATCAGAGTGGCAAAGATATTCGATGTTTGATTCCTGGCTCCTCTGCAGCGAATGCAAGGACCTGAAGTTAAGGACTTTGTTAGTACAGATATTTATTTAGAAAATATCTTAACAGTATGTCAGCAAAGAGTTGTGTATTTGAACAACTATAGAGGCATAAATATATTATACACATACTAAAAATGTTCCAGTTGCATATTGTTTTTAGATATAGAGAAGCAGTGTTTAAGGATTTTAGACTGGGAGCAGATCTGATCTATAATAATCATTTTTTTCCCAGATAAATCTAAGTGCCTTTTTTATAATTTCACACAGGAGAAAGTCTTGGGGGGGATTCCTGAGCCAGCCTTAATAGGCAGTTTTATTCTTTCTCTCTGATAGTGTTAGGATAGGCAGGAGTTGATTGTTACCTCAGAAGCAGCCTGACCAGCTCTGGAACCCTCAGGGTTGACTGGTGCACATAAAACTTAAGGCAGCTCACCATGTCCATCAGATGGAGATCTTTCTCCTGATCAGGTACAGGGCCAGAACAAAAGGAAGGTACAATAATCTACTGATGTGAAACTCTGAGACCCACCTTGGGAAGAAACTACTGTGCCTTTTTGAGGAGGTAGGAGTGAAGTTCTGGATGTTGCAGTGGAGTATTTGGCCAGAAGAACTATCCCTGTGGAGGACTGCTAGTCTCTCAAGGACCCCATAGAAAGAAAATGGACACATCTTGAGAAAACCATATTCCTTAATGGGTCAGAATCTCAAAGTAGCCATAGCTATGGAATGTATAGCTAGGATCATATAGATTTTGCTAGGAGGGCTTGAAGAAAATGAATCCAGATAAAGAATAATAAAGGAGGTGGCAATTATCAGAGTCCACAGTTTTCCTGTGATGCATCTATTGGCATGATCAGACTAATAATGAACTCTCCTTCAGCCATGCCAGTAACTGTAAAAAGAGCCCTGTGGTTAAGATGCTGTGGGAGGCGGGCACCTCTATGAAGGAAAATATGGTTGTCATGTACTTGCTGATCCTATACTCTTTGGAGCACATCTAGAGGAAGTTATTAATATGTCCGGAGGTAAGGGCTCCTTTCTTCCTCAAAGCAGGAGACCAGGACCACTATTCTGGATACAAAGCTAGAAAACTGTCCTTTTAGGATTCTAAAAGAGTCCATTCTGGGAAGTCTTATGATCAGACCAGCTTCCTCTCAGGCTTCTAATCCCTTAAGGACCCATGGCTGATAATCATGGGAAAAATTCCCTAAAGGACCAGCGACGGTCATGCTTTTCAAGCCTGCACACTGTTCAGGAAGCCCTGAATCAGATTGCACAAAAAAAATGCTCTCTGATCCTTAAGTGTTGGCCATGCATGGATGCTCCTTAAGGGGTTAACGAGGCATTCAAGGTTTACCCTTGTAAAGCCTATTAAGGAATACCCATGAACCAAGGAAGGCCCAATCTCCAGTTCCAGGTGGCAGTTGGCTGGAAAACTTTCTGGAAGAGTGAAATTCATCATACATACCAGACAATTTGGTTTATCTGGTCCTGACGATGGGGCACCCACTAGAATTCAGAAGAGTCCCAAAAAAAGTGTTTTCCAAAAGTTAACAATTGTGTTGAATCCTGTGAGAGCCTCTGAGCTGAAGAAGGCAGTGTAAGAACTAGTTTAGAAGTGAGCCATAGAAAAGATGAATCCTAGGAAGAAATCCAAGAGTTCAGGTGATTGCAGGACCATCCTAGGCCTGAGATACCTCAACAGCTTCATCAAATCAAGCCCTGTCAGGATGGAAACTCATCTGTAATCCGGAATGAGTCCTCAGTCATTTCTTATGATGGAACTTCATGACACGTACCATAACTGCTTGGTTAGACCCTGTCACATGTTTCTTAGATTTGCTCTGGAGAACCAGCATTTTCAGTTCGGAGTTCTTCACTTCAGCTCTTTCATCAGCCCAAGAGTCTTTACCAAGACATTTGCCGAAGTACTGGAACACCTCTGGTAACAAGGGAGTTGCTATAATACTTTACCTGGATGACCTTGTAATCATTGCAAACTCAATGAGAAGCTAAAAACCACACTCTACAATGTGTGCGTCATCTAGGATAGTTGGTAAATCTAAACTCGCCTACAGATTCACAGAACTTGGTGTTCCTGGACATTTGTCTATATAGGAAAGGCATTTCACACTGCGAAAATTGTGTTTTTGGGTATTTTTACATCTAGAATTCAGACTGCATGTTATTTATTCAGAACCTTTTTCTGCAGATCTGGAAGAAGGATGCAGAGAACACAACCCAGCAGGCTCCGCTGCATATTCAGTTTTGAAAGCGATTAACACGGTGGATGAAGAACATCTAACAATAGTATTTTGTGCTGGAACATCTGTAGTGGGAAATGCTAACTATCAATGTCAGCCCAACAGTCTAGGGATAAAGATGGAACAGGTCAGTCCAGGGAGAATGATCAAAGTCAGTGGCCCTCCTTCAGATACACATCCTCGAAACAGACAATTGCAAATTATCTTAAGGTTAGGTCCAGATCTAAGAGGAAAGTCTATTCCCATCAGATCAGACAGCATGACAACCGTTGTGTCTAAAGAACCAGGAGGGAGCCAAAATCAGATACCTGAACAAGTATGTAAAAAAAAAAAAAAAAAAAATTCTGTCTTGTGCAGAAAACAACCTGAAAGAAATATCTGTTGTATCCATTACCTCAGGAGGTTTTCATGTCCAGGCAGACTGCTTGAGCCAGACACCCTTTGATAAGGGAGGATAGCCCCTCCTTGCTAATGAGCCAAAGCAGATAACAGAGATTGGTGACCCTTGTGATAAACCTCATGGTTTCCAAGTACAACAGCAGATGCGTGAATTTCTTCTCTGGCTGGAAAGATCTAATGATTCTAGGTCAGGACACCTTGAAGTTTACATGGAACTTCCATCCTATCCCCTTCTTAATGGAGGTGCTAAAAAAGATAATAAAAAAAGGGAGTGGAAGTAATCATGATAGCCCCCATATGACCCAGGAGAGTTTGTTACACAGACCTAATGCAGCTGTCAGTGGCACAACCCTGGCCACTTCTGCTTGTTCAGGACCACCTAGCTCAAGAGATGTTAGATCTGTCTCTAAATTTATTTAAATGTTTTTACTAGCCATTTGTAAGTCTAACCTCCTAGTTGTACAAAAAGAAGTGCCTCCTGCCAAAATTTCATGCCAACTATTCTTTGATATAAAGCATAACACATGCTCATTATTACATACATATTATTGATATACTGTGGCTCCACTTTGTACAAGTCAATTTAAGCCATTTGCTCAGTACAATTACCATATTCTGAGCATGTACAACTGTATGTCACAGGCATTGAAAGAGTTAAGACCAAGATAGCCATTTCATCAAGCTGTGACATCACTAACATCAAAAGGACACACAAAGCAAAACAAAAGATGGCCATACACGGGAGCCAAATGTTTACATTAAAACTTGAAGATGGTACAACAGTAAAAACTCAACACATTTTAAAATGAGTGGGAAACCTTTTATTCAAATCTTTATAAGGATGATGGACAATTGAATGCAGTGCCTGACATTTTGGTAAAATCAGAAGCTGTAATGAAAAATGACAAAGCAGCTGGACTTGATGGAAACTATTGAAAGCGGGAGGTCTCCACTTATTCAAAGCCCTAGCTAAACTACTTTCAAAGTGCCTGAAACATGGAAAACTGCATAATTCCTACTACAAAAAAAGTAAGGCGGATCTAAAAACTACCAGCTAATAACTTTGTAGATCACTGGCAATATGCTTTTCACAAAGGTACTATCAAGAGAGGAGCATCCGAAAGGGGAGTGACACACACACTTGCCTCGCCATATAAGTAAAGGAGCAGGGGAGTGGGGTCATATTATGGCTTTGTGCCCCCTGTATCAGGAATGATAGACACAATGCATAACACTGCACAAGCAGGCTTCAGGAGCTGTTTCAGAACAATGGAACATATCCACACAGAGTGACATGATTACGAATAGGTCTTTGACTTGGTTAGCTTACATCAATATATGAAAATGCAACTGCATCAATACAGGTCAACAATGATAGTCCTGATCATCATAGAAAAGTGTGTCTGACAAGGAGATACAATCTCCACAAAACTACTTTTCTGCTTGTTTATAAGAAAATTTCCTCAAACTAAATTGGTATAAAAAAAAGAACTTAAGATCAATGGAGACTACCTACATCACTTTTTACTGGCAATATCATGCTGTTTGTCAGTACCCCTACAAAACTACAAGAACGTATTGACGAAATAGGAAAGCAAAAATCTTTGGTTTGAAGATCAACAAAATGCAAGTCCTGTTTAACAAATTTACCATACCAAGTAAAAACAAAGTAGATGGACAAGAACTAGGAGTTGACAAATGCTTACATTGGACAGGAAATGTCAACAGATGGAAACACCATGATGAAAATTGAGCAATTTAATAAAATTGGGATGGCAAGAATTTGGAAAAAGTAGGTTTATGACAAATTTACCACTTGCCTCAAGTAAAAGGCTGACAAATGTTCCCCCAGTCCTAGCGTATGACCTGCGAAACACAAACACATGCCAAAGCTATAGAAAAATGTTTAAGTTGGAGCGCCAAAATCTATCCGTAACAAAGACTGAAAAATGCACGAGTGGATTCATGAGCAAACAAAGGTCTATGACATGAATGAAAAATTAAAGATCCTGAAATGGGCAAGCCACATAGCAAGAAGTCCTGATGGTAGATGGACTAAATTAATTTTGGAATGGATTCCCTTCAATACTAAATGCCCATGAAGGCCATGGCCATCTTTACTCCATTGCCTTCTAAGGCGACATATCTCTGCAACCATTTGGGCTACAACTGTCAGACAGGGCTCTTTTATTTTTGTCTTCTCATGTCCTATTATCTAGTCCCGTTTGAGTGTCCAGGGAGCTCTCTGCAGCCCGTGGCTTGAGTTATAGGCATTGATAGGTAACATGCAACAGAGGAGACTACAGTACCCAGAATGCCCATTTCACTGGCTTTCTTCTGATTGTTACTTTTCTGGTTGCCATCTTACTGCTTTGTTGCTTATCCTGAGCAGAGGCCGACTCCTTGTTGTTCTTCTCCAGATTAACCAGTCACATACAAGAAGTGTCTTTCTTAGTGTATAGCAATATTTACTTTATTCTTTGTACATTTTATCTAGTTTTCATTAGGTCCTGATCCAGCTTAACTCCTCCACTCACCATACAGTGCCCAATATGAATGTCTCCTGTGGTGAATGGAAGGAGAAGAGACTCTTAGGTGTGTGGGGGTTGGTTGGTTGGTGGTTTTTATACAGGGCTGTCAAAATTCCCCCATTAGGTGGGTTTACCATTAATGGGCTTCCCCTGGAGTGGATTGACCAGTGTGCAGGTGCTGTGTGGACCCTTTCAACCCTGTGGAGGGAATCTTGCTGCCAAGTTTTCCCTCCCAACAGAGTCTCTTGGGACACTGCTTACTCTTAACTACAGTGGTAACCTGAAAAAAGACTGGTGTGTAACAGAGTGCCTTGGTCCACATTGACACATCCTATGCCTCTCCATACAAAGGTTTTCTCTGAGCCCTTAGGCTACTGCACTCATGTTCGGGAAACATTTTATTTACTATATTCTGTTCTTTCCCTGGGCTTCGAGGCAAGGATGGCTGCAGTTTTTTTCATGGACTTTTTCCTTTCCTTGCCATTTCTTTACTTTGGGGGCTATTTGGGCTGTTTTTAACTTTTCCCTATGGCTTGGGCCACTTTTTAGGTTCCCCTTATGTGGCCCCTTACTGTTTCTCATGTTGCCAGATTTTTGTACTGTGGCCCCCTTAAAGGGATAGTAATACTTCATTTTAACTTTATTTTATTTTGTAGGCATTAAAAGAGCATGAAGAATGATATAAGTCTTATCTCTCAGACCTTTATGGTTTAAGAGATATTCACAAGCAAAGTTTCCCCCTCCCTCCCCTTTTACCTAGTGTAAGCCATCTCTTCTCAGATGTGAATCTGGTTGTAAGACCAGACAGATAACAGCAGGGGACAATCTTCTTTGTATGAAAACAATGAAAGCCCTGCCCCCCTTGACAAGTTTTTAGCTTTTTCCCTTATCTTAATTGAAGATTGTCCCTCTCTGCAGTCTACCTGGGCACCTCCCTTCTGATCTGGCTGAACGGGGGAGGGGGGTACTTTGCTTGTGAATATCTCTTAAACCATAAAGGTTTGAGAGATAAGACTTGTATCGTTCTTTGTGTGTTTTTAATGCCTACAAAATAAAATAAAGATAAAACAAATTATTACTATCCCTTTAAGAACGGGTGCCTGCACCGTTGATTTTTCTATGGGTTTCCTTGTGGCTTTTCAACCGGTTCATGTCCTGAGTATCTTGGGGGCCCGTGGCAATTCAAGGGTCAGAGGGCAGGCATTGCTAGGCAATGGCAAAAACAGAAGACGAAGTTTCCCAGAATGCCCATTTAGCTGTCTTTCCTCAGATTGGCTGTCCATTTTAGTCGCCATTTTAACATCTCTTGCTTGACCTATGCAGAGGCAGATTCTCCTTGCTCTCCACAAGATTAACCTTTCGCCTGCCAGATAAGTGATTTTCCTGGGCTTTCTTGGGTGAATAATTGGTCTGGAGAAATGTTACTAGTATGAGATACTTGTGCTGTGAGGATGTCTGATTCTAAGGGACATGGGCGTAAATCTAAGACTCCGTCGCGGACCAGTGGGTTTTGAGGGTAATCTCAGATGGGTACTGCATATATTTTGGATCCCTTCCACTATATATCTTCTTTTTGTCAAGGGTGCCAAAAGAGCCAGACAAGGCACAGCTGTTTCAAGAGGCAGTGGATTCACCGCTTATTCCAGTATCTCTCCCAGAGCATGGTTCAGGTTTTTATTCCAACTGGCTTGTGCTTCTGAAGGACTGTGATGGTCTTTACATTTTTTTATCTCAAATGTCTCAACAAATATGTGGTGACTATGCACTTCAAGATGGAATCTTTGCGTTCTGTCATTGCAGCTATGTGCACAGGGGAGTATCTGGCATCCCTGGACCTTCAGGATGGGTACCTACACCTCCCATCCATCCAGACAACCAAATCTATCTGTGATTTTCTCCCTCTACGTGGAGCTCTTGGCCGAACACATCAGACTGCTTGATAGCTGGTCCATCATGGGTGAATTCTGAACATGCTGAAGTCCTCTGTTATATCTTCGCAGGACTGGTGTGTGTGTTTTGAATGTTTATTTATATAGTACCACAAGTGTACACCGCGCTTTTACAATTGAGTTTTGACAATATAGGGTTACAATTGCTTTGCAAAGTGAATGACTGGAAGTGAGGTCCCTGCCCAAAAGCTTACAATGTAAAGTGGTAATGGGAGACATACAGAGTACATTAGGGTCCCTGTGATAGACCTCATGGCAACCAGAGAGAACAGGAAGATTCCAACATTCTGGTGTCATACAGGGGACCCCTCTGGCCTTCATGACAGATGCTTCCATCTCTCCTATGTGTTTCCTTTGATTCCTCTCATCCCCAGGGTGATTTGAAAGATCAGAATGGAAGGGAGTGTTGGTCATTCTGATTGATTCTTACTGGCCCAGGAGGGCTTGGTTTACGGACCTGTTTAGCCTGTCAATTCAGGTATCTGTTCGGCTGCCTCCAAAACTGAATCTATTGCTTCAGGGTCACGTCTAGTAGGTGGATGTTGAGAGAGTGGTTTTGATAACATGGCTCTTGAAGCAGACATCATTAAGCAGAAGGGTTTCCCTGCTTAGGTCATAGCCACAATGATTCAGGCATTGAATCGGTCTCTTCCAAGGCTGATCATAGTGTCTGGATTGGCTTTCACAATTGGTGCATAGACAAGAGTGTGTCTCCACAGGTATTTGACCTTCCTTTGTTGCTGTCTTTTCTTCCAGATGGAGTGAACAAGAGCATCAGCCTGAATTCCCTTAAGGTTCAAATGTCAATGCTCTGTTGGATTGCTGTCATCCTAGATGTCAAGGTTTTCCTTCAAGGGTTAACTCATGCCTGTCACTCTTTCAAGGACCCCACCCCTCTGTGGGATATTAATCTGGTTTGGGTTTTTTTGCAGAGGATCCCTTTGAGCTTCTAGCTTCCATATCCTTACACCAACTTACAGTTAAGATGTCTTTCCTCTTGGCAGTCTATGCGGAGAGTTGCTGAGTTGCAGGCTCTCTCATGCACACATTCCCTCCTGGCATTTCACCAGGTTAAGTAACACAAGGTGTTACTTATTAGCTCTCAGGAGTTTCTTCCCAAGGTGGTCTCCCAAGTTTCACATCTATCAGGAGATTATTCCATCTTTCTGTCCTGACCCTGTGTCTGAAAAGTAGGGGGATCACCATTTATTGAATGTGGTGTGCTACCTTAAATTCTATGTTCATTGTACTAAGCCTTTTCAGAAGGTCAGCTCTTTCATTCCTGAGCTTCCCAGAGCTGGTCAAACTGTTTTCAAGGGTAACCATTGCCTCTGACCAAGGCTACCATATGGCAAGCATATGAGTTCAGGAAGAAACCAGTTCCCTTCAAGATCACAGTGCTTTCTACCAAATCTGAGGGTTCTTCTAAGGCCTACAAGAACCAGGCCTCAGTTGAACAGCTGTGGAAGACTGCTACTTTGTTCTCCTTGAATAGTTTCACCAAAAACTACCATATCCGTGTCTTTGCCTCAGCAGGAAGATCCTTCAGGCAGTTTAAGGACCGCTCTCATTTTCTTCCAAGACTTTCTGGACCCTGTTGGCTTTTGGTTAGACTGCTGAGCTAGTTTAGTGTCCGTTGACACTTCTGATCCTGAATAATCCTGGTGAATTCTGATATCATGGGGGCATGTGTTTTTGTTTGTTTTATCCCATTGTATCTGTTTTTTTCCATATTGGGTGTAAGAATAGGATTTTAGTTTTCTTACCTGTTAAAATACTTTTCTCTTTATCTGTATGGAGTACAGGTCTCCCACCCAGAGAAGAAAAACCTTATTTGTGTTGCTTTCCTGGGCAGAGGAGTGCTCTTAGGGTCTTAGTTCTAGGAGTTTTCTTCTCCTTTTACGCTTAATTCTTTTTGTGTGGCTTTTGTCAGATAAAGTCTGCGAGAAGACAGGGGTTTGAGCTGGAGGAGGAAATCTCCTCCCGAAAGAACCTGTCTTTTTGGATGTGCCGTGCCATCTAGGAGGAGGGACTCAACCCCATGGTACCGGTTTTCCAAAAGGATTTAACCGGAATGAACACTAAAATCCAATTTTATTCCACTGTAGAATGCCCAGGCATCAGAGGAAGCTAAACTTGGGAGGAAGGAACTCCAGATTATGGTATATTTCTAACAGGTAAGAATTATTTTTACTGTCCACTAAGATGAGGGTATATGCTTCTGAATTTTGATCTTCAGTTATCTTGTATCAAGTCTCCAGTAGTCTAATGCATGCTAAGCTCTCTATATTCAGCCTTACTCACCCTACTCTTACTACTTTGCATGCTCCAGTGTACATTGTATTGGACTGGGACACAGAAGAAAGGGTGAAATTTTCCAATATTTATCCACAGTACACCCTGTCTGTGATTTTGTTTTCTTCACAGCTTAGACAAATGTATGATCAAAGCAGCTTCCCAGAGGGATTCCTTCTGTGATTTGATTTGGCAAAACCCACTGTACACTGCCATGGGTGAGCACCTAAGGAAAAATATAACTGTAAATTTCACAATTTCTGATGTTTCTGGCTTACTTGCCCAGCTCAACTTTACCTGTGCCTAGCAGCCCCAATTTCAAGTGTCCTGGTAGGAGACAGCAGTGTGAAGATTCTTGGTTTTTTGCTTTTGTAACTTACTGTCACAGTATCCCTAGGCAGCCTAGCGCTCCTGTGCTTCCTACCTCTGTATTGCCACCAGCTGGCATGGCCTCCAGCCTCTTCCTCATTGCTGACATCCGTAACAGGCACTAGCACGGACGCCTGTTTATGGGCCTATTCTGAGTGACCTAACTGGGTCCCACCTCCTTCTGCTCCTTTATAATCCTCCTTCGGGCTAGGAGTCATTGCCCTTACATGTTGTTCCTGCTCGTTACTCTTTTGCACCGTTGTGACCCGTGTCTGAACTCGCTCCTTGTTTGACCCTGGTTTGTCGGACTACCCACATCTGTGCTGACCTGTAGCTCTGGCTGACTAACTTGCTCCGTGTTGACCCCGGTTTGCTTGACCAGTGGCCTGGCTCTACTCGCTCAGTGTAGTCTCCTCGGTTTGTCTGACCTGTGGCTCTGGCTGCCTACTCGCTCTATACACTACTAGCTTGCCTGATCTGTAGCCTCGATGATCCGTGGCTCTGGTCTGCCCTTGCTCCCTGTTGCCTCTGATCGCAGACCGAAGTGGTGACTTAAGCATACTATAATATTCTCACTGTTGTCCCACTCGAGCTGCTCCCCTAGTCTCTGTTTCTCACAGTAGTGCGGTGTGCAGCTCTGGAGAAGACCTTGGGTCCTATCAGCCTGTGTCTGGGGGTTTGTGTGGGCTTTACCATTATTGCTGTATTTATTAATAAAGGTGGTTATATTTATATATTCTTTGTGCCTGTCCTTCTTTGCCAGAATACTGTGTCTACTAAAGGTAGAGGGCCATGTCTACTAAAGGTACAGGCAGGCAGAGCATCCTGTCCAGGACGGATTCTCAGGATCAGAGAATTGACCAATTTTCATTTGCTATGCAGACACTGTTAAATTGCATGGCTCACCTAGATCAATTTGTTCAGCAACCTGTGGTGTCCCCATTACCTGTGCTGGTTGTGGTTACTACGTCTGAGGCTGCCATGTGCAGAGGTTTGTCTGGCTCCACTCCCCTACCTCAAAGATATGATGGGGAACCTACTCTGTGCCGGGGGTTCCTCAAACAGCTGGGAATATTTTTGGAGATGGTACCGCATGCATTTCCTACTGAGTGAAGTAAGGTGGGAATCCTGATCTCCCTCTTGTCTGCCCAACCCACTATGGAAGATGGAGAAGCCCATAATTCATAACTTCACGGAATTTGTGGCCTCTTTCCGGAGAGTCTTTGTTCCTGGGAGCACAACCACTGCTACTAAATGGCTTATGACAATATGACAGGACGCACATACAGTAGTAGCAGACTACACTATTGAGTTCTGTACTCTGGAAGAGGTAGGATGTAACAATGAAGCTTTAGTTACTGCATTCTCCCAAGGCTTGTGTGATATGATTAAAGACGAGACGGCAGCCCAATACCTGCCTGGTGATCTGGAGGAGCTAATCTGTCATTATCTTGATTGATATGACAATCCATGAGAGGCCGCCTTTCAAAAAACAAGGGCGGAGACCTTTACCTCGTTTGGCACCTAGCTTCTCACACCCACCTTGTCCTCCCACATCTCCTAGTTCTGACCCCGCTGAGGGGGGGGGGGGGGACGATGCAGGAGGAGGGGCCTTTGCTTATGCTGTGGGGAGCCAGGCCATATGTTGGCACTAGTCCTATTCGGCCAGGAAACGCTCGCACCTAGGGTCATTTAGGGGACAGACCCTGGGTGAAATTTCACAGTCCTCAGAGCAACTTCAGGACAAACCTATTCTTGAGCTTGTACTATCTTGGGCCAAGTCTTCAGTGGTGGCTCCGGCACTACTGGACTCTGGGGCCACTGGGTTTTTCATTGATGCAGACTTCGCACCCAAACACGATATCCCTTTGCTGCTCTGCTCCGTTGGCTGTTGAAGCCATTGACTGCAGACCCCTACAGCGAGCACACTTTACTCATGAGATTCACACCTTGCCTGTAAGGGTAGGGGCACTCCATGTGGAGACACAATTATTCCAGGTGAGACATTCTGCCTATCATGCCATCATTCTGGGCTTTCCCTGGTTGAAGACTCACAACCCATTAGGATATTGGGTTATTTAATCCCCTGGCCTAGCCATGGACCCGCAAAAAACTGTGTGCTGTCTTACAGTGGCTCCATTCCACATGGGTACGGTTTCAGAGATCCCTGCAGAGTTCCACATTCTGCTATAAGAGGCAAGCAGATCGTAGGTGTCTACCAGCTCCAATGTTCCAGGTGGGAGACTAAGTATGGTTGTCCTCACGCAATCTCCATCTCCACGTGCCTTGTAAAAAGCTGGATCCCCGATTTATGGGTGCTCCACAAGATTAAACTTGTGACCTATGCCCTTGATCTCCTCGCTAACGTGTGCATTTCCAGTGTGTTCCATGTGTTGCTACTACAACTCCTGTCCATCCCAGACCTGTCCAAGTTGGGGATCATGAGGAGTAATAAGTGCAGAGTATTCTTGACTCTTGCAGGGTCAGAGGCCAGATACAGTACCTAGTTCATTGGAAAGGTTATGGGTCTGAGGAGAGTTCCTGGGTCGCCAAGAGATCTACATGCACCTTTCCTGCTCCATGAATTCCACTCCCTCACTTCCTCTGCTGCTGATTCTCTTCCGCGGGGGAGCGGTCATTAAAGGGCGGTACTGTCACAGTATCCCTAGACAGCCTAGCGCTCCTGTGCTTCCTACTTCTGTATGGCCACCGGCCGGCATGGCCTCCGGCCACTTCCTCATTGCTGACATCGGGTAACAGATGTTAGCACGGACTCCTGTTTATGTGCCTATTCTGAGTGGCCTAATTGGGTCCCGCCTCATTCTGCTCCTTTATAATCCTCCTTGGGGCTAGGAGTCATTGCCCTTATGTGGCGTTTCTGCTCGTTACTCTTTGTGACCCATGTCTGTCTGAAAACTCGCTCTGTGTTTGACCCCGGCTTGTCTGACTAACCACATCGGTTCTGACCTGTGGCTCTAGCTGGCTACTTGCTCCGTGTTTGACCCCTGCTTGCCTGACCAGGGGCCTGGCTACTACTCTCTCTGTGTTGTCCCCAGTTTGTCTGACCTGTGTCTCTGGCTGTCTACACTACTAGCTTGCTTGTCCTGTAGTCTCAATGCTCTGGCCTGCTCTCGCTCCCTGTTGCCTCCGATCGCAGACTGAAGTGGTGACTTAAAGGGATAGTAACACTTCATTTTAACTTTATTTTATTTTGTAGGCATTAAAAAAACATGAAGAATGATATAAGTCTCATCTCTCAAACCTTTATGGTTTATGAGATATTCACAAGCAAAGTTTCCCCTCCCTCCCCTTTTACCTAGTGTAAGCCATCTCTTCTCAGATGTGAATCTGGTTGTATGACCAGACAGATAACAGAAGGGGACAATTTTCTTTGTATGAAAACAATGAAAGCCCTTCCCCCCCCCTTGACAAGTTTTTCAGCTTTTTCCCTTATCTTAACTGAAGATTGTCCCTCTCTGCAGTCTACCTGGGCACCTCCCTTCTGATCTGGTTGAACAGGGGGGGATACTTTGTTTGTGAATATCTCTTAAACCATAAAGGTTTGAGAGATAAGACTTATATCATTCGTCATGTTTTTTTAATGCCTACAAAATAAAATAAAGTTAAAACGAAGTATTACTATCCCTTTAAACATACTATAATATTCTCACTGTTGTTCCACTCGAGCTGTTCCCCTAGTCTCGCAGTAGTGTGGTGCACAGCACAGTGTGTAGCTCTGGGGAGGACCTTTGGTCCTATCAGCCTGTGTCTGGGGTTCTGTGGGCTTTACTATTATTGCTGTATTTATTAATAAAGGTGGTTATATTTATACATTCTTTGCGCCTGTCCTTCTTTGCCAGAATACCGTGACACTTGCATGTGCTTTCATACCCTTTTAAGTATCCTCCTATTCCTGTTTCCTTCAGGTTGGATATGGAACTGAGGGCAGACCTGAGGTCTCTTTGGGGTGGGCCATCAGGAATGTAGTAGCCATTCTCCTGTTTCTGTTTTACATTATTAGGAGCCTGAAGAGTATTTTGCAGTTTGAGTATGACCTATCTGTAACGGTTTTTAAAGACTCTCAGACCAGTGTGTGAAATAAAAACACAATTTATTAGAAAGTTAAGGCAGAAGTACGCCCTCTAGTGGCGGTTGATATACACCAGCAGTATGGACTGGAAGATACAATTGTAAATGCACAAATGAATTACATGTACAAATACACAGTAGTAGAATTGAATATACACACAGAGGGTTAAGTCCTTGATAACAGTCAGTCTCAGATGTGGATGTTTGGAATGCCCTGGGTGTTATAAGGCTGTGCTGGAGACAAAGTTCATCATAGGCTGAATACAGGACTGCCTCGCCACGGTGTTCAGTAAGAAGAAGCACAGGAATCCACTTAGCCCCCTCGGGCGTACCTACTGGAACTGCTTCAGCTAGTGCAAGTGCAAATAGCCCCCACGGGTGTGACTGGAACTGGCCTGCAATGCGAGAGCTGCCAAGCCTCCTCAGACTTAACCGGACATCGGGATATGACGCGCAAGAGCCAACAGCCCCACAGGCGTAGTTACCGGATTTGCTGATGCCTGTGCCTGCCGCCACTCTGTATAACGGAATCGCCCAGTATTACAAGAGAGAGAGTCTTAGGCGCCCAACCGGCCCAACAGATGTGAATACTCTGCAAGGATGTACAGAGCTGCCGACGGAGAGCGGCCAACTCAGCAGGAGTATCACCGAGAACGAGACTCTTACGGGAGTAGAGAGAGAATGGAACCCAGGCGGCACTGCTAGGGTTAAATAGCACTTTTACTCGAGGCTTTTCAGCAGTATGGCAAGGCTCTGCAATATGAGGGAGGCGTACAAACGCACAACTCTGCACAGGTAGATACACTGCACTGATCGGAGTACACCAGGCAAGGCAGTCACACCAAAAGCTGGAACAGCAGATAGAAATGTCTCGGCGGCGACAACTGGAACGCAGGTCACTGTAGCAAGCAGGAGTCGATCTTCGGAGCGGGAAGTCAGCCAGGCCGGGTCGGAGCACGCAGGAGGTAGTCATACAAGCAGGGTCATACACAAGCAGGAACGTCAGCCAAACCGGGTCAGGATCCAAGGGTGGTAGTCAGACGGGCCGGATCATACACAAGCAGGAACACAGGAGAATAGTCAGGGCAAGCCGAGTCGGTACACAGGAATCCGGAACACAGCAACAGTATAACTGGCTCAGAAACACCACGTAAGGGCATCTGACAGATGTGATAGCCAGGTATAAAAAGGTCACCAGGGGGCGGGCCAAACCAACACAGCAAATCAGTGTTTGCCACAGATGAGACTGACAGGAATCACAGGCACTGTGATACTATCTTTGTCTACCAGTCTCAATCTGAGGTCTGTGTTCTTGGACTTTTCCTTGCACTCTGGCCCTTTATGCTTTATTTAGTCATGGTTTTTACTTGTCCCTTGAATGAAGCAAAAAGAATTATAGTTTGGGATGTACTTGTGTTCACATGGGGTATGGCACCTTTATGAACAACACACCCGGCCTCCGTCTTGATAAAAGTAGCCTGCTTACAACACTACTGGGTGTTCTCTTGACAACAGAAGTTTGTTGTTGAGACTGTGTGGTTCATTACTGTGGGAGACCCCCAGGAGGGAATCTCCTGGATACTAG
This sequence comes from Rhinophrynus dorsalis, assembly GCA_037306005.1. Lineage (NCBI taxonomy): Eukaryota > Metazoa > Chordata > Amphibia > Anura > Rhinophrynidae > Rhinophrynus > Rhinophrynus dorsalis. Next base: position 517,659,338 of record CM074719.1, on the reverse strand, counting down.
GGTTATTGGAAGTATACCAGTATGAAAGGTATCCTATTCATCCAGTGTGCATAAAGTAGATGCTGCAATTATACAAAGTTTAATCTGAATTAACATGTACAGTAACCAATTAAAACTGATCTGCACATTGTTCCACTGACTTAGTGGATCATTTATATCATGCTTGATAACATAAGTTCTTACACAGACCTATATAGCGATTTATAAATATGTTCATCCAATTTCCATCCTGTAGATCAGGGCTGTCCAAGTTCAGTTCTCAAGGGCCACCAACAGGCCAGGATGTATGGATTTCCCTGATTAAGCACATGCGAATTAGTAAAAATGAATGAGCCACTGATTAACTCACCTGTGCCTAATCAAGGAAATTCTTACATCCTGGCCTGTTGGTGGCTCTTGAGGACTGAACTTCGACAGCATTGCTGTAGATAAACAATAGATGCTGCAGTTATCAAGAATTTACACCAATCTGATGTATCCAGTAAGCAATCGGAACAAATCTGAGCAATTCTACACTGATACTCTAGTATGATGTAGCTGATGAACTTGACAGAAGAGAGCTGTTTAGGTTTCAATGGTCGGTGTCTGAGGATGAATATATAGATAGTACTGTGCTATTCTTCCTCTTCAATGCACTTTGCTTTCACTTGTATATCGCTGTTGGATGTTTGACAGCCCTTACTCTGAATGTCTATGCAGTGAAGCTGTGACTCCCAGGTGCTCGTCTCCTGAGTTAGCATCCCTTGTGAATAATATCCGCCCCTGCTGATTGTTTGCATCGCCCATGGATGATCTTAAAGGAAAAACATGTCATCCAGATTTTATGCTGCCAATACACACATCCCAACAGGTTTCAAAGCTCTAATGGCTTCTTAATCAGAGGAAAGATTTGATATAATGGATACACACCTGATCATCTAATAACCCTCCCTTATTTCAGATTGTTGTCACTGATTTAGAAGCATGTCCGTTTCCAATATCCCTTGAATTTAACTGTTACTCCAATCACTAAATTCAAAATCGTTAATAAAAAATTAACTAAAAACCCCTTTAAAAAAAAAAAATATATAGAAGGTGTTTAAACTAAATATCAAATAATTATTATATAATGGAGATAGAAACATGGTTAAATTATCCTATGGAAAACATTAACGGAAAACCAAATATTTCTAAATCTGCATGTAAATCATATGGCTGTACGGAATTAATATTAAAAATTCAACTGTTTGCCCATTTTAAAATGCGATGTGAATTAGGTTTTAGGTGTTGAGCAACACAGTTCACTCCACATTGAGTGGAATATAGGGTTAATATATGAATTACAATATGTCCTTTACTATGAAAGCATATTTGTGGTCTCTTGCCTCTTGGGAGATGCCCATTTTTTGCACTTTGAATACATTTCACCCAGTAAGCAGTGCCCTGGCCCTTAGCATGAGATAAAGTCAAGAACTGTGGTTTTTTTTTTTTGCTTTGTCAAAAGTATGCTATCCTGAAAACCTGGTAGCGTTCCTATCCGTTTATCAAAGAAGGCAAAAGTTTGGGCTATATAAATTAACTAGATATAAAGCCCGTGTACACGGGCCACAGTGCCACCCAGCAACCTCGGCTGGTGGCCGGAGCCTCTTCTCACTGGAGGCGCTGCACTCATGCACAGTACTGACTTCACAAATGCGCTCTGGCTGATACGGAGCAGGGCGCTCCAAATTCAGACCATAGTCCTCTCTGTGCACCTTCCTGGGACCAAGCGGTCCAAGTGTGCAGAGAGGATGCCGGTCTGAATCTGCAGTGCCTCTCTCCGTCTCAGCCATGGCACATTTGGGCAGTCAGTACTGTGTATAACTGCAGAGCGGGCAGTCTCTACTGCGCATAACTGCTTTTGACAAATATCCTAGCGATTATAATATAGGATTATACATTCCTTGAAAATAGACAATGTTTGTGTTGTGCTTTGGTTTGCCACTAAAGTTTAAAAACAGAAACACTGTTGCTACACCATCATAAGAAGGTTTATGGGACGCCTGACCAGACATGTCCATGTAAAATTTCAGGTCATTTCGATGAATAAAGTTTGAGCTGTAATAACTTTGAATAAAACACCTAGCAGCAGTGTATGTGCCCTTGTTTCACTATTTACTACTATATATAATATATTACATGTGCGCGCGCACACACAATATCAAATGAGCAGTGGCACACACTTGATTGACAAAACCTGTATGCATAAACTGTGCAAATAATAGGGGCCTGTCCCTTAGAAAAAATTACATAACACAGATATTCTCAACCAGGGTGCCGTGGCACTTTGGTGTGCCACGGACATCATCTTAGGGTGCCCCATGTTTTCTATGAGGACTAACAAAAATGGATTTATAAATAAAGATTTATAGAAATTGTTATGCACAATATGTTTAGTTTTGTTATTATGATTATAAGATCTGACAATAATGGTAAATTTTTGTACTATACCCTTCTTATGCCCTTGATAAAGTACTGAAAATATTTCAGGGGTGCCGTGAATGTTCTATATTAAGTCTTAGGGGTGCCCTGAGCAAAAAAAGATTGAGAACCACTGACCTAACAAGTGTTCAAATGTACTCGGCCTGGGTTGATCCTAGCTTCGTACGAGACAGCACTCTGGAAGCTATTGTAGCAAATATGGTGTTACTTTATTGCATTCTCATGTCTAACGTTTTCGGTCTTTTCTGGGACCTTCCTCAGGGCAAATGACAACACATTTCCAAAATACAACTTTAAATACATGTCAGACAACACTCATTAGCAAAAATTACTCACAGCTTGTTCGGAACCCTGCCTTGCGCTAGTCGGGCGCCAAAAGGCAGCGTCCGGTCGAAACATGAGACAGTGATGTCAGAGGGTATCCCAGTTGCCAAGCAACCAGAAGACTCTGCAGGCGCACACAAAATTATTCCTCTACTATGCATAAAAAGAGAGCGTTCAATATACGAAAAAAAAATCAGACATACACAAACAGAATCCCCAGGACTGCTGGCTGAAAGCAGAGTAAAAAACAGGGTAACAAGAAGAGTGAATCCCCGTTCGCTACTTATCTACCTCCCCACTGGTACTGGTGTATTATATCAAATGTCAGTAGTTGACCGATGAACTGAACTTAATAAAGTTTATGGATAATTGTAAGGACCATAGAGCAGACTGTCCAGGTTTCTTCCTCACATCGCAGCACATCTGATTCGATATGTAGCAGCCACATAGGCTAAGTTAGCTCATTCCCAACGACTCAGTCGGTAATAATGTCGATCATTGAGCAGGCTGTCCCAGTCTCTCCCTCGCAACGCTCTTAAAATCGGGTGGCTTCACCAGAGCATACAAGCAGTAGATACCGGTAAATACTGGCAAATCATATGGATGAAGCCCCAACATTTAAATAATAAATTACCACCGTCAGGTGGATCCTTAGTGTTGCTGTGATGGGGGATCCCTTGACTCATTAAGGATTTCAAAGGTGCTAGTTGCTACTTCCCGTGAACTTCTCACTGGGAAAGCCCATATAATACACCTTACCATCTCCAAAGAACCAGCCTGATCCTTTCCAACCAACTACAACATGCTTAACATTTAATAAGTATCCACTCATAGGTCCTACAATACCATATCAACTTGTAGAGGTACTAGGTACTATTTCGTATAATTGTCATCCAGACACCCAGTAAAATGTCCTGTTCCGTACCTTTTCCTAAATTACAATCATATTTCAAAGTAATCCAGTGCTATATAGGGCATAACTGTCCCAAATAGACATGAATACGATTTTACAGCGGTTAATAGCGAATGGGGAAAACATTTTTTTTTTTTTTTTTAAAAACATCCATAATAGATAAACAGACTTTTGTACTGTGCACATTCGTAATGACTATACTCCATAGGACCATAAATGCCAGTCATTCACAAAAAACAGCTGAGTTGAAACTCATGATTAAGGCCTGAGGGTGCCAGTGTATTCAATTCATATATCAATCTGGCTTCCTTCTGTAATAGGGTACGATGTCAATCACCACCTCTAACATGCCTCTGGACCATAACTATTGGCATAAAACGGAAGTCCTTAAGTTTGTTGTGCCAGCTCGAAATGTCTAGGAACAGGTTGATTCATTCTTTCTTTCTGGTCCAAAGATCCCTCCAGTGCCCTCTGTATTGCTGATTTATGGTTATTAATGCGTTCCTACAACTGTCACGGGCACCCAGGAAAGCTCAGAACTCAGTACGGTAATGTAATGCAAAATATTTATTAGACTAAATCACAGCAATAAATATGTAGTACAACAAGCAAAGGGTTACTAGCTGGCGACACTACTACCAGAAATAGTAGGCCTCACGCTAGACCACAATGCTGGAGACTGGGCTGAAGCCCCTGTGAGTCTCAGCAGGAAACGCTAGCTCTTGATCCGTCGACTGGAACCGTAAGATCCGAAGAACAGGAACACAATGACTGCTGGACTGGAGAACTGTCCACGCCTGCAGTCACTGCTAAGAGACCCTGTGACTCACACCTGCAGTCACTATATAGAGACCCTGTGACTCTCACGCCTGCAGTCACCAATCAGATTCTCTGTCCACAACTGTGGTCTGTCTTAGGCCAATAGTACAAGCTGATCACGGTAAGGGGTACTCGTGATCACTGGGTCATACGCAGAGAGGGTTCTCGTACTTAGCTGGGTCATACACACAGAGAGAGGGTTCTCATACTTATCTGGGTCATACACAGAGAGGGTTCTCTTACTTAGCCGAGTCATACACAGTGCGGGTTCTCATAAACAGCCAGGTCATACACAGAGTGGGTTTTTGTAGATAGCCAGGTCATACACAGAGCCTAAGTACTTCACCTAAGAACAACGCAAGGGCATCTGAGTCAGGCCTCAGTCTGCCTTATAAACCCCTCCACAGGAAGTAGGAGGAGCAGTTCAGAGGGAGGAAGTAGGTATGAGGAGACTACAGTAAGCAAACAGATAAAACAGAGGCCTGCAGCCTGCTTGAAGCCTCGCGCCTGTAATCATGCTGGAGTCAAGGTAAGCTGTGACAGTAACATAGTGGTAGTTTTTTCTATGTAATACTTGTTACATGGACAACGGATGAAATAAACTACATATTTACTTTCACAAGAGAAAATCCTTAATCCTGACAGGTTTATTGCTTATTGGATGTGGAAATGTTTTACCAGTGATTATTTGCTCACAATTGGAGCATCCCCTACACTTGAACACTCCTGTGTGCGTATCTCTGGATCAGTGGTGGCCCTAACCATCTGAGAGTAAGGAAGGCCTGTTTTCAAAGGAGTGGGATGATGGCTAGATGCGTGCAATATTGTGTTACGGTCCGTGGGTTTTTGAGAAATACTGGTACGCAAAGAATTGCCAACCCGATACACAGTCATATCAAGGAAATTAATAGTTGCCCTATCATATGATAATGTAAATCTTATTGTGGATGGAACGGAGTTAATGGAGTCAACAAACTCTCTCAAAGTTTCTCGCAGCGTCTTCTGGTTGCTTGGCAACTGGGATACCCTCTGACGTCACTGTCTCGTGTTTTGACCGGACGCTGCATTTTGGTGCCCGACTAGCACGAGGCAGGGGTCCGAACAAGCTGTGAGTAATTTTTGCTAATGAGTGTTGTCTGAAATGTGTATTTTGGAAATGTGTTGTCATTTGCCCTGAGGAAGGTCCCAGAGTGGACCGAAAACGTTAGGCATGAGAATGCAATAAAGTAACACCATATTTGCTACAATAGCTTCCAGATTGCTGTCTCGTAGGAGCAGGGCAATGTGCAGTTATCCAGCAGCTGTGTGACTACCACTCTTATCATCATAAGTCTGTTGTCTGGCTGAGAATATTGGGAATTGTAGTGTGACTGCACATCTTGCTCATCCCTTTCCAAGTGTACCCCCCCCCCCCATCTGATTTTAATATTTGATGCTTTGCAGCCGTTTGGCCACTAGGGGATGCTGTGTGCAAATTACAAAAAGTTTCTTCTCTCATTACTTACCAAGTCCAGAAATAGCTGCCTGGGTTTAACACTGTAAGGGTCAGAAGGGGTGTGTGCAATGCATTTTGAAGCTAAGATCCCTACAGGGTTAACAGAGCAGGTTCTACAGTGTTTTCCCTCTAAGTCTTTTAATCAAGCCAAACACATTATATACCGTTTCACGTACAAGTAGGGCTTTCTTTTGATACCACACTTATATGGATAACCCACCATTTATTTTATTAGAAATAAAGAAAACTTAAAAAAAAACAAAAAACAATTATTGGTTTGCTGTTGATCATTTGTGTCCAATGGGTTAAATTGTTGTATGGAGAGTGCAAGATAGGCATGACCGGTCATTCATCCCTAAAAAAAAATGCGCAGTTTTATAGGGCCACTGTCCATTTTGGGCAGAAATCCTCATGTCCCTCTTTCACTCCCTATTTTCTCAATTTTTGGAGCTATGCTTGTGTGGTGTATAAAAGTGTATTACATTGCTCCACAACAGTAAAACTCACATTATATTTGTTTAAACTTCAGCAGATTTTTTTTTTTTTTTTTTTTTTGTAATAAAGTTTTTATTGGAAGAGAAGATCTTGTTTTAGTTTACATAGTACACAAACAATGGCATGGAAAACACACAAAGGTGCAACAACCGTGTATGACATTGCATCAAAACAGGCATAATACAATAAAGTAGACAGGTACAGACATCACCCAAAATAGAACTAAAGAATAGGACAAAAGTGGAAATGTGATATACTGCAATATCATAGTAATGTATTGTCAAGTAGGCGTAAATGCACCTACAAATGATGTATCCGTAAGAATAAGGATAGCTATAGACTGAAAGTCCGTGAGAAGTAAAAAGAAAGGGAAATTAGAGAATAGTAGGGGCAAAAAGAGGGAAAGAAAGAAGTAGAAAAAAGGCACAGAAAGAGAGACAAAGAAATGGGGTAGACAGGACCGGACACTGCTGTGGGTCACCCCAAGATACAGTGGGCCTCCCAAGTTGACCAAATCAGATCGAATAAGTCTAACTTAGAAACAGAGAGGTAATAAAGTTGTTCCATTTGTAAGCTGAGTGATCAAATGGCACAGTTCCTGTAAATATGGAAGCATGATTGTCCTCCATCTTCTAGCTAAGAGACATGTTGCTGCTATTAATATGTGACTAATTAACACTCAAATGAATGGGATGGGTGGTCGGAAGAATATGAAAGAGAGCCATTTCCGGGGTTTGGGGCAGTTTGATACCAGCGACCTTCTCTATTAAACTAAAAACGAGAGTCCAATACGATTGAAGGGCCGGGAAGGAACAACAAATATGCTCCAAAGTTCCAACACCAGAACAATTCCTCCAGCATAAATTAGACACAGAGGGATACATGTGAGCTAGGTGTGAGGGTTCCAAATACCATCTATATAGGATCTTTTTAGCTAGCGCCACATGATTTGAACAACGTGAGAGATGTGAAATATTGGAAAACGTCTTTTCCAATTCGAAACTGGAATCTGGTAACCCATCTCCCTCTCCCAAGCCATCATATATGGAAGTTTAGACAGTAAATAGTTAGTATGTATAGCATTATAACAACATAACAGTGTTAGGGTGGTTAGCAATGGACATTCACAGGCTTTAATAATAGTATGTGGAGAAGGAGATGGGGATCTTTGAGTTAGGCGTCGATAATAGCACATGTCTCACCTGTAGATATTTATAAAAATCTCTATTCGATAACCCAAAGTTTTGCTTTAACTCCTGAAATGTTCTGATAATGCGCCCAGACCAAAACTGACGCAAAGAACAGAGACCCGCATGAGACCAGGAAGCAAAGTTAGAATCAGGAATCAAGAGCTCCAGTGTTCTCAAGGGGGTAGCCGAGGACAACCGAGCCAACTCCGGAATTCGTGATGAATAATCCCTCCAAATTTTAAAAGATATGTACGTGTACTAGGCAGCAAATCTGCCATGGTGGGGTCTGCTTGAAGAAGGAAACCACAAGACATCACACAATCTATGAGGGGAGACCTGGATATCTTCCATATCCAACCATACCTGATAAAAGGACATTTTGAGCCATGCGGGCTGCCTTGTAATAATGAAAAAAGGAAGGAATTCCCAGGTGTGGAGGCAGAAGGAGCCATTTATTAGAGACCCTAGATATATAAATATCAGATTGGGCTTCCCACAAAAAGGGAAGGGGGACCAAAATAGATAATGTTCGGAATAGATATAACAATTTTGGTAAAACAGTCATTTTAACGGATGCAATGTGTCCCACCCATGATAACATCAATTTTGACCACCTCTCAAGGTCTTGCTTAACAGAAGCCCATAATTTACGGAAGTTCTCCGAGAATAAAGTATCCGGGGTCCGTGTGAGACGATACGACACCGTAAAGATGTAAAACTTCCATAAGATGGGGTAGTGAGTCTACAGGGTCAGTCACCGCTATTAAGATATCGTCAGCAAAGAGTCCCAGCTTTACTCCTTTGATCCTCAAAATGAATAACCATGAATTTGCTTGATAGCCCGAACTTAAAGAAGCGGAGACAAGGGGCAGCCCTGACTTGAGCCATTAGAGATGTCAAAGGGTTTTGACAAAAAGCCAGCATACGAAACCCTAGCCGTCAGATTCAAACACAATGCCAAAATGGTTTGAATGAACATAGGAGAGAAATTAAACTTCTCTAGTAGCGCACAGAGATACCCCCCCCAATGCAATCGGTCAAGCGCTTTCTCAGCGTTGAGAGACAATAATAGACAGGGGTTTTTTGTAGACTGAGCTGCATGGCTCAAGTTAGCTATTTTTTGTGTGTTAGCTTGTCTACCTCCCACAAAGCCAACCTGATCATAGTGAAGCAGAGCAGGTAGCAAGTCCTGAAGTCTAGTCGCTAATATCTTGGCATATAATTTAAAGTCTGTATTTGAGAGATATCGGCCTGAAATTTGGGCAGTGGGTAGGGGGCTTTCCAGGTTTGGGAATGATAGAGATAGTAGCAGAGAGCATAGATGAGGGAGAAATCCCTCCCTCACTACACTTTGCGAACACACGAACCAAATGAGGGAAAAGCATGTCCGCAAAAGTTTTATAGTATAGATTTGAAAAAACATCCGGACCTGGGGCCTTCCCCAGAGGAAAAGTTTTAATAACAGACCGGATTTTGTCTAAAGAAAAAGAGGCTCGAAGGAGGTCTTGTTGAGAGGGGGTTAGGTGCGTCGGTTGTGGGGTGGAAGCATCTAAGTTAAGATTATATAGGCCCTTACAGTAGTGTGCGAAAACCCCTGGAATGTGTGCCGGGTTCGTAATTTTCTCACCAGAGGCAGAGAAGATAAAGGGAAGGGCTTGTTAGCCTCCTTTTTCCTGAGACGTTTAGCTAACAGTGCACCTGCTTTATTACCAGCAGTGTAGTAAGTTTGCTTCAATTTCTTGAGCATAAGTTGGGTTTGGAATAATTGTATATCAGAAATCTCCTGTTTAATGGAAGCTATCTGTTTATCCTGTCGCTTCGAGGTGTAACGTTTATTAACTTTCTCTAGGTTGGCGAGTTTAATGTCAATTGGGATAGCCTTTTCTCTCTTCACCTCTTTTCTCTCGCAGCATGTGCAATAAACCTACCCCTTAAGACCGCTTTATGAGCTTCCCATAAAAGCACCAGAGAGGTTTCTGGTCCTTCATTAAGTTCAAAATATTCCTTCAAATAGCCTTCCATCAATGTTCTAGTAGATGGCTGGGAGAGTAAGTGTTCATTTAGCCTCCATAGTCCCGAGACCCTAGAATCGAAGGCATCCAAAAAAGATTGGAGCGTGGTCTGACCATTGGATTAAACCAATGTCGCAACGCTGCACCCTCTGCAAGAGAGCCGCATCGACACAAAAATAGTCAAGTCTTGAGTAAGATGAATGAACTTGTGAATAAAAAGAGTAATCTTTTTCAGCTGTATATAAAACTCTCCAAGCATCATATAATCTCATTTCTTTTAGAGTCTGTTGCAAAAGAATGCCCTGAGCAGTTAAAGTCCGTAAATATGTCCCAGATGGGCGAGTCTAAGTGCCCATAGAGGGGTCAGCCACTACATTAAAGTCGACGCATACAATCAGGGAGCCCCGCACTAACAAACTAAATTTATAGAGTACATTTTTCAGGAATTGAGCTGAGTTGGGATTCGGAGCGTAAATATTAAGGAGGGTATAATCCACATTGTTAATCAACAAAAGAATCACAAGAAATTGACCATTTGAATCAGTCTTGACAGAATGGATTTGTATCGCTAAGGAAGAATGGAACCAAATAGATACTCCTTCCCTTTTGGTGCATGTTGTGGAGTGGTAGGCAGAAGGGAACAGTTTAGTGAGAACTGAGGAGACTTTATTGGTGGCAAAGTGGGTTTCCTGAATGCATAGAATCTGTGAGTTAGATCGAATCGCCTCCCGGAACAGTAGGCGTCTCTTGTGCGGGGTGTTAAGACCCTTCACATTTAGAGATAAGATCTTAAAGCCCATATTTATTTATCTTGGACAGAAGATGAGTAGGGTAGGCTCAAACTATAATAACTCCTCGGCATGATGGCCGGCAAAAAATACACTCCACCATGGGCATCTATACCCCACAACAGCGTCCGGGGGGGGCAGGGTAAATAAGCAAAGGGAGACAAAGAAGGAAGGACGCAGCGGAGCCAAAGACTAGAGAACCCAAATACAGGAAAGGAGGAAGGAAGAAACCAGGAGAGAAACCAAACAGAGCCCAATATAGCCCAACTTCCCAGACAGAATGAGCTAATATATTCCTGGAAGAGAGAGAAGTCAATTCTGTTCCAAAAAGTACTATTTCCTCCACTCCTCCAAGATACGAAAAAACATAGGTGAATAAACATCACATGCGATCTTATCCTACAGCCCAGCTGAAGACTGAGGTGAAAGGAAAGTCCTGCCTTCCAACAAACCAGCAATTAAAGGAGCAATAAACTTTTTTTATGAAAACACATTTTACAGAGCATTTCCTGCTGAATAAAACAAGGGCACTCCCACTGCTGTCAGATGTTCTATTCAATAATTATAGCAGTTCAAATAATCACGAAGTGGATTTACTGTGTTTACTTCCTGATAGCTCTGACAGGAAGTGACAGGCAGTTTCTATCCCATTCTATGGAGAGCTGTATGTCTCTGACTTTTCTGACTTTCCTTTCCATTAGAATCTAACAGGAAATCTAATTAGAATTTGACCACTAGAGGGCACTGCTAATGTAAAAAAAAAACGGGTTTAAACTGTAATAACTCTGGAAATATAAATATCTGGGCAGTAAAAAAAAGTTTACTGCTCCTTTAAGTAAACAGGCATGAGAAAAGTGACTGGGTTGCTGGAACACGCGGGTCCGAAATATAATAGGAAATCGGAGCAATAATGCAGTGTGGGGGTTGCAGCAAAGGGGTCATAGATCTCACACCAGGGATGAAAAGTAATTCACATAAGGAAGTCAAACTAGTATAGCAGTGAGCCAGTAGGGAAACAGAAGAACAAATATTTTACCCCCACACTGGGTACGTCAGGAACCCGAAAAAAAAAAAAAAAAGGACGCGACTGGTAACGCGCACGTATGAGGCAGCTCCCAGAAGTAAACATAAGCGCGACCCGGCGAGCTATCAGGTACGGAGACCGAGGCACGATAGATTCCCCCCCCTCAACGGAAGCCCTCCAGGCAGACATGGGGTCAGGACGATCAGGATACGCCCTATGGAAAGAACGTAGGCAGGCTGGGGCATGAAGGTTGTCAACTGGTTCCCAGGAACAGTCCTCAGGTCCGTAGCCCTTCCAGTGCACCAGGTATTCAAAGCATCCTCGACGTAGACGGGAGTCCAGGATTTCCTGTACCTCATAATCTTCAGACCCGTAAATATCTAATGGAGGATGGCAGGAAGGATGCCGGTCTGGAAAAGGACTAGGCGTCCAAGGTTATAAATGAGAGACTTGAAATGTCGGATGGATGCGAAGTGAGTCTGGTAGGTCTAAACGGTAGGTAACTGGATTGATAATGTGAGCTATGCTGTAAGGCCCTATGAAACATGGTCCTAACTTACGGGAAGGACAAGATAAACGTACAGTGGCAGAGGATAACCATACTTTGTCACCGACTTGATATGTTGGGCTGATACACCGGATTTTATCTGCTTGTGCTTTGTAGGGTGCTTGGGCTTGGATCAATATGGTATGTAGATCTTTTTGTATTTGTTGTGATTCTAGTATTCGTTGATTGACATTAGAAACAGCCATTGTAACAGACATGTCAGGCAGAAGGGATGGGTGGTACCCATATGTAGCATAGAAGGGAGACGTTTTGATGGAACGATGAAAATGGTTGTTGTATGCAAATTCTGCTTGAGGTAGAAGCTGCAACCAATTGTCTTGTAAATGAGTCGAAAAGCATCGGAGGTATTGTTCTAATGTCTGATTTGTCCTTTCGGTCTGGCCATTGGTCTGCGGGTGGTATTCTGAAGATAGGTTGCATTTGATTTATACTCCAGAACAAAAGGCCTTCCAAAATTTCGAGGTAAATTGAGGTCCTCTGTCCGAGGTGATAGTGGAGGGAATGCAATGCAGATGAAAAACCTCTTGGAAAATAAGAGTTGCTGTCTGTCCTGCTGTAAGCAGGCCCTTGCATGGTATGAAATGTGCCATTTTAGTAAACCGGTCTACCACCACTAGTATGGTGTTATATGAGTTGGAATCTGGTAACTCTACTATGAAGTCTAAGGCAATGTCTTTCCAGGGACTGGTAGGAACTGGCAGGGGATGGAGTAGACCAGGTGGTTTTGTATGTCTACTTTTTGACCTGTGGCACACATCACAGGAAGAGACGTAGGACTCAATGTCTTGTTTCATTGAGGGCCACCAAAAGTGTCTCTGGATCCCTTGCATAGTTTGATTGATTCCTCCATGGCTGGCTGAAGGAAGGTCATGGAAGTTTTGAAGGGTTTCCTGACGTATCGTTGGAGGGACATAAATACGGTTTTGATGTCGAAGGAATCCATCGGAGTAGGTAAGTGCATATTTCTGCACTAGCATAGGGAAGGCGAAGTCAATTGTTTGATTTTAGTCAAAAGGTCGCTATGGAGGCATAAAAAGTTATGTGGTTGAAGGATAGTGTCCGGGATCTTGGTTTCCTCATTAGGAGGTTTGAACATTCGAGACAGGAAGGCGTCCACCTTCCCGTTTTTTGCACCGGGTCTGTATGTGATGTGCATAGAAAAACGGGAAAAGAAAAGGGCCCATCTGGCTTGTCTAGGACAGAGTCTGCGGGCTGATCTGAGGTATTACAGATTCCTATGATCTGTATAGATGGTAATTGGGTTTAGGGAGCCTTCCAGTAGGTGGCGCCATTCCTGCAGTGCCTGTTTGATAGCCAGTAACTCTTTATCCCCTATATCATAATTCAGTTCGGATGGAGAAAGGCATTTAGAGAAAATTGCCATGGGGTGGTGTATATCTTTGGTACCCCAAAGTTGCGAGAGCACGGCTCCCGTGTTAGAGGAGTCGACTTCCAGAAAAAAACAGTTTGGTTGTGTCCGGCTGACGGAGTACAGGTGCCTGCGTGAAGGCTTGTTTAAGGGTGTCAAATGCGGTTTGGGCTTCTGTGGTCCAGGTGAATCGAGTCTCGGCTTTAGTTAGAATTTTAATGGGGCTATCAGTTTAGAGAAATCACGAATTAATCTTCGATAAAAAATAGCAAAGCCAATGAATCTTTTACAGCCTTTCTGTTGTAGGGAATGGGCCATTCCAAAATAGCTGACACTTTCCTGGGATTCATTCTGATGCAACCAGGGGAAATGAGGAAACCAAGGAAGTCGATCTCTTGCATCTCGAAGATACACTTCTCGAGTTTTGCATACAGGCTGTGGGCGCCCAAAAGGTATCGTGGCACCACGAAGAAGATCTATTGGGCAGTCATATTGTCGGTGGGGTGGTAAGGTGGTAGCATTCTTTTTATCAAAGACATCAGAATAGGACTGATACTGCACAGGTATACTGGAAGTACAAGGCATGGATAAAATTGTGGTCGTGTTATCAGGCAGACATCTAGTCTTGCAATAGGTAGAGTGAAAGTGAATAGTTGCAGTAGACCAAGTAATATGTGGATTGTGGACATGAAGCCAGGGGAGGCCTAGAATAAGTGGGAATAAGAGAGAGGGCATAACATCAAAGTGAATTTCCTCCTTATGACCTTCAGTGGCTATGAGGACTAACAGCATGGTCTCCGAAGTGAGAGGCCCGGATTGCAAGCGGCTTTGGTCGGCCATTAGCACTGCCAATGGATGTCTTTTGTTCCTGAGGGGAATCCCCAGCATAGAAACCAGGTCTTGACTGATGAAACAGCTGCTTGCTCCGTAATCGATTAGTGCGGTCACCTCACTCTGTTGACCGTTCCACTGGACGGTGACAAGAACAGACATGTAAGTGGAGGGAATTAGCGCAGGAATAGAACAAGACGTTAGAGAGAACAAATCCCCAACTTGGTAGGAACGCGGTTTAGACAGGCAGGACCTCAATAAGTGGCTGTCAGCTCCACAATATAGACAGAGGTTAAGTTGTCTGCGTCGCTCCTTGCATGGATTCTTCAGACAGATTGGAAGGGGTCGTAGCCATAGTGGCAGGGGAGTCTGCCATTATGGAAAGAGAGGGTTAATGTCTTCTTAGTGGTGTGGAAGTGGATACCATTCTCTCCCTTCGTCTCTCTCTTAACCGCCGATCAATTAGATCCTCTAGACGTGAGGGTAATGGCCCCCTAGCGAGTTCGTCTTTCAGGCTTTCTGACAGACCGTAACGGAACTGATCGAGCAAAGCCACCTCGTTCCATTCGGTGTCACTAGATAATCTACGGAATTCCGTTACGTAGACTTCCACCTGTCTTTTGCCCTGAACTAGGGTCCTTAGGGTGTTTTGAGCAGTGGATACCCGGAAGGGATCCTCATAAAATGTCTCCATAGCAGACCGAAAGGCAGACCAGGTATCTAATACTGAACTGGAGGTCTGTAGTAAATGGTGAGCCCAGGACTGCAGTTCTCCTGACAGGAGAGTAATGGTGGTACGTACCTTGACGTACTCAGTGGTGTAGGTACGAGGGTTTATGGCGAATAGTAATTCACAGGAGGTGATAAAAGCCCTGAACAGAGTCCTGTTCCCATCAAAGCGCTCTGGGAGAGGCACTCTAGGTTCAGGGGATTGAGCCCCTTCGTCCTCTTGTACCCCAGTACTTCCAGAGGCAGAGGGAGACACAGAAGGAGGAGAAGAAGACTGCAGATCATGCAGCTGTTGCTGCAGATGAGCTTGATTGGCTTGTAATTCTTGTACAGGGTCAGTGCAGATATCCGATTTAACAATGAATTGAGGGCCTCAATGAGTCCAGAAGGTTCCATCCTAATACTGTATGTTTGAAGACTTATTTTTTTTTTAATATACAGAGGGGGAGGCGAGGAAAACAAACCCGACGAAAAGTAGCACTCTGGAGGGAGAACAACAGTTGCAAGGGTAAGGAGCCCGACAAGAGAGCACTGACCTGAAAGGGAAGCAGGCTTATAAAGGCCCACATACGTCCGGACGTCAAGACGCGTGACGTCAGGAACCCGGAAAAAAGGACGTGATTGGTACTGTGCAAGCGCGAGGCAGCTCCCGCAAGTAAGCACAAGCGTGACCCGGCGCACTATCATGTACGGAAACCGAGACACAATACTCGGGTGTATTGATAGTGACAGACTCGCCATTCTGGGAAACAATAAGCTTCACTGGAAAGCCCCACTTATATTTCGACTCTGCTTGTCGGAGAGCAGCAGTGACGGAGTAGAACTTCCTTCGCAACTGCAGAGTTGAGGAGGATATGTCTGCAAATAGTTGAATCCGAGAAAAGGGAGCTGGTAGAGGGTTCTGCAGTCTGCCCACTCGAAGGGTCTCCTCTTTGACATGAAAGTAATGTAGCTGCAATATGACATCTCGGGTAACATCAGAAGGTAGGTTTCTGGGCTGTGGCAATCTGTGTATTCGATCAACCAACAGGTCATGGTCGGAAAAATTAAGCAGTAGCATAGAAAAGAACTCCTGGACCCATTCTTTAAGATTAGCTGATAGTACATCCTCAGGTATTCCACGGATTCGAACGTTATTCCTACGAGAACGATCATCATCATTTACCTTTTCTCGTAAATATGTACTTCTTTCAGCAGATCAGAATGCTTATCAGAGAGAACATTGTGGGAGTCAATGACTTCGTCCATCTTGTTTTCCATACGAGATGTTCTGTTTCCCAGTTCCTTAATCTCACTCTTAAATTCGTTGGTAAGTGATTTTATGTCACCTCATATGTGTGAGCAGAGCATTTTCAGCATGGTCTTAATTTCCCCATCGAGGGATCGGCAAGGCGGGAAGAGGTAGAAGCAACTTCATCCAAGTCAGAAGGTTCGTCTTCATCAAAGACGGCCGGGACGCCATCTTGGGACAGAGCTCCCAATAGTTTCTGAGCTTTCTTCCGTTCCTTTGGTGTTAGGTATTTGAGCATCTGCTCCTGGTTTCTTTTATTGCGTTGATTAGCCATCGTTAGGAGAAAATGTAAAGCTTCCAAGTTTGTAGAAATACAAGTCTGTAGGCAGAATTCTCCCCGGTATTGCAGGAGCTCACCTAATGCGCTGCCATCTTCTTCGCGTGCTAGGACACGCGCCCCAGCAGATGTGTTTTTAATTAGTTGGTGTAATAAAATACTTTTGTCTTGCTCACATTTATTAAAAAAGTTGACAGGTCATAAATGGACCTACATTTATCTTGCCCCCAACGCTAGCACTGAAGGGATTAAAACCCCCCAACTCTGGCTTTTTTTTTTTTTTCCTTCTAATTTTCTGTCTATTCTCTGTTTCTCTCTCCCTTACTCTCACAGTAAGGAAGAAAGAGGCAGAGAACAGTCACAAAAGCAAATGAGTAAAACACATTGCCTTTGTGAACGAAAAAGCCGGTACTCGTGACCGATATAGGAGTGATCACATGTACCAGCAAAGCAGAGAAGGACAAACTGAGCATGATGGCCCTGGAGAGCTCCGTTTCAGCCTCTGCAGCACAATCGCAGCAGCACTGAGACATGCTGCCATCATTTAACCCTTGACGTGCTAGGGGTTAAAAATCGCTCTTACGTGCTGCCATATGGAACAGAATGACCTTACTAACCTCTTTTTAAAGTGATAGTAATGTTTCATAATAAAAGCAGTTCTAATTAATCATCATAGTATTTGGACTTTGGATAGTGTTATTTCAATTCTGGCAGAGTTGTAGTTCAAGAGTAATTCAATGACAAAGTATCCCCCTCCTGCCCCTTTTACTGATGTAACACTGCTCAGCCAGAGCAGAAGGGAGGTGCCCAGGTAGATTGCAGAGAGGAACAATCTTCAATTAAGTTAAGGGAAAAACTTGTCAAGGGGGGCAGGGCTTTCATTGTTCTCCTAGGAAGAAGATTATCCCCAGATTTTATCTGTCTGGTCTTACAACTATATTCCACATCTGAGAAGAGATGGCTTACACTAGGTAAAAGGGGCGGGAGGGGAAACTTTGCTTTATGGTTTGAGAGCTAAGACTTATATCGTTCTTCATGTTTTTTTTAATACCTATAAAATAAAGATAAAACAAAGTATTACTATCCCTTTAAGGCTATTCTGTCTTCTGAAATTTAAAAAAATATTCTAAGTCAGGGGTGTCAAGTTTTGATAATCAAAGGCTGCAAATAGGCCAGTACGTACAGAGGTGCCCGATTAACACAAGGGTCAGTCAGAATAAGAAAGTCTGATATAACTTTCTTGTGCTTAACCCTTTAACTGCCAGAGAAGTATCCGATGCATTGCGTTGGGTACCCCACTGGCACTCAAAGGGTTAAAGCAGAGAAGTAGTTATATCCCGGTTTTTGTGACTCTTGAGGCTTTTCTGCTGAAAAAGTAAAAGGTTTGAAAGCTCTCTAACATCCATTGGGTAATGGCTGGAAAACCTTACTATTCAAAGAATCTCCTTACCTTTCAAACCTCCATTAGGTTGAATAACTATATTCCAGCAATTTCTTGAGTTTTAGTTGGTGCTGAGGACCCATTAGAACAGCTCATACAGAAAGCTTGTCCGGTTGCCCCTGCCAAAAGGGAGGAAGAGTACAGTCTATTAAAACCTTGTTTCTATTTTGTCCATTG
Organism: Rhinophrynus dorsalis; assembly: GCA_037306005.1. NCBI lineage: Eukaryota > Metazoa > Chordata > Amphibia > Anura > Rhinophrynidae > Rhinophrynus > Rhinophrynus dorsalis. The sequence goes on along the minus strand of CM074719.1, from coordinate 517,641,135 downwards.
TGGAACTTGGGCATCATGGGGTGAATCTGCTACATCAAGGAGGCCAGGCAGTTGCAGAGTAAAACATTCTTGAGCTGGAAACTTGCTCCCAGCTGCAATTTACCCTTGCCCAGCAGTGGTTTTCTGTTTCCAAGTCTTCTACTTGGGAGAGCAACAGGGCTAAATCTTAGTTATTTTGTTTTAGTTTATTTATGGGGTGTTTTCTTGCCGTTAGGCTGGCTCATTTTACCTGTTCCTCTTGCACCTAGAGTAGAATGTGAAGCAGACTTGATACCTCGACCCAGATGCCTACTTGTAGATGGGCTAATATGTCTGAATAGCCCCTCTTCTCCTTGCCTGCTTCAGAAGAGCCAGAGTTGCAGCGGATCCAGGTCCTTTGCGTATATCCCCTCCCTGTCAGTTTGTATGCCTGCCACAATCTCAGACCTGATGTGCTGTTTGACTCAATTTGGACTACTACTACTTTATTTGTTTACTTATTTTTCCTCTGTGTCCAATCCACGGGTACTCTGGGTTTTGGCTCCGCCCTTCAGCTGGTAGGACCAATGCAAGATTTTTTAAATACTGCTGACTTCCCCCATGTAGTTATTTGGTCCTACCAAGCTGGAGCACGGAAGGACACGGTCTCTCTCCTATCTCCTACAAAGTTCATTGTTTTCTATTATGTGGCTGGCCTTACCATGGTAACATGGGGTAACTCCCCTTAGGTTGCCTCCCGGATCACTGCAAATCTGCCTCAATCAACCCTGTATGTCGGGCCTCCGCTTGAAGCGCGTGCTCTGCCTCTGCACCAGATATTGCTGTGAACCAGGAAGTAGTCATGTGTTCCACAGTGAAACGCAGCTGGCATCCAGGAAATGAGGGAGCAATGTCAGAGGCAAAAAAACGGAGCAGGGAAGCAAGATGACCTCCTTAATTGTGAGTACAAGTTACCAGTACCTAGTATTTGCTAATTATATGTTTAAATCTGTATTGGGCTTGCTTTGAGTATACTTATTGCTAGTCATGTCTTCTGAACAACAGATAGACAAAACTAAGCCTTCTGCATCAGGGAAAGATGATAAACCTGCACCCAAGTTAAAAACATGTCTGGGATGTGAACAGAAAATTCCTGCAGAGGATTCCTCAAAGCTATGTGCAGATTGCCTTAAACGTGCTGGCACAAGTGAGGTTCCAGCCCAGTTCCAGGAATTCATGGCATGGATGAGAAGCTATATGCCAGAGACCTTCTCATCCATGCAAGAAGCAGCAAGGAAAAGTCCAAGGCACTAGGATCCAGATGAAGAACCCCCCAAGGTACAGGAGGAAGAGGATGAGAGCTTTATGGAACTGGAGTCTGGTGCTTCCTGTGGTGACGAAGGTGAACTACTGGAGGATACTGGCAGTTTCCCTTTGTATAAGATTGATAACCTTGTAAAATACACACGTAAGTCCCTGGGCCTATCTGAGGTCCAAAATGACCTTAACATCATTGATTCAGCATTTGTGGGTTACAAAAAAGTCTGCCCTCAAATACCTGTTCATGCTTCCATCCAGGATATCATCACAGGGGAATGGAAGAAATGTGACAAACGCAATTCCCTCTCTTATCACTTTAATCGCATGTACCCCATTGCTGAAGAGGGTACTATGGCCTGGCATACCCCTCATAAGGATGACACTGCTATAGCCCAGATGTCTAGACGTATAACTATATTACTAGATGATAGATCTACTCTCCCTGACCGCATGGATAAAAGAGCAGATGGGGCCCTAAAGAAACAATTCTTCACCTTAGGCCAGAATTTTAAAACCACAATGGCCTCCGTGTTCCACACGATGTGCATCTGGCTCTCGGTATTAGAAGAAACAAATTGAAACTTCTGTTTCTAGGAGAAGAACTTTTGAAAGATTTGACTATCTTCAAAGCCGCACTAAATTACTCATGTGATGCCTCCCTCGACAATATCAGGCTACTGGCAAAGGCATCAGCCTTGTCAATTATGTCACGACACGCACTGTGGATCAAGTCTTGGGAGGCTGATCCATCATCCAAAAAAAAAAACATCTTGTGTCCCTGACCTTTACTGGCTCAAAACTTTTCGGTGACCAGCTGCAAGAAATAATTAAGCGATCATCAGGAAGAAAAAGCCTCATTCTTCCACAAGGAAATAAGCCCAGGAGTCCTACTGCTAGACAGGGACAATATCACCGGCAGTCCTTTCGTAAGGCCAGAAGATATTGACCGGGCAGAGGCTTCGATTCAAAACGAAGAGGTACAACTCGGGGCCAGACAGGTGGGGATCTGAGAGATTTCCATTGAAAAAGCCAGTTCCAGCAATGAAATCAGTGCGGTCCCTTCCCCTCCTCCAATTGGGGGCAGACTGGGGGAGATCCAGCATGCCTGTGATCATCTACAACAAGATTCTTGGGTGCTGGATATCATTTAAAGGGGATACGCACTAGAATTCCAAACTGTCCCGATAAATTACAGATTCATCAAATCAGTCATCAAAAACTCAACTTCCCAAGATGAGACATTCCATCCACCAGTTACTGGCCAACAAGGTGATAGAGAAAGTTCCATCACACCAACGGTTCACAGGCTTCTACTCCAGACTCTTCCCTGTTTTGAAACCTTTAGGAGAATTACGACTCATATTGGACCTCAAAAGATTGAACACCTTTCTTACTCACCGGCACTACAAGAGGGAGACTGTCTCATCAACACTGAAGTTAATTCCTCCATATGCATACCTTACCAGTTTAGATCTACAGGATGCGTATAATCACATCCGTCAGATAAAATCATCGCAAGTACCTGAGGTTCCATACCCAGGGAACCCATTATCAATACAGGGTGCTCCCTTTTGGCTTGGCATTGGCACCTCAAGGCTTCGTCAAGGTGTTGCCAGTAGCCATGGCAGGACTGAGGATGCATCAAGTGCGAGCAATTCCCTACTTGGACGACATCCTCATTGTGAGTTCATCCTAGGACGGTTCTGCAAGAAGCACTCTACAGTGCAAGACATTCCTGACCATTCTGGGTTGGGTAATAAATCAAGACAAGCTCTCTAATTCCCTCCCAGTCTCTCACCTTCCTGGGCATAATGTTCAATACCTCATTGGGACTTGCAACTCTGTCCCAGGACAGGCAAAATCACATTCTTCTAGCAGTGTCAAGTTTTCTACTAAAAAGGATACACTCTCTAAAAAACTTCCAGAGGCTATTGGGTCATCTCTCATCCTCGTTCCAGATCCTGCCTTGGGCAAAAGTCCATGCCAGACCTACAATACAGGAACTATCTTGGTGGATGAACCCAAAGCACCTGATGAGAGGAAGACCTCTGATGGAACCAGAGTGGGTCACCATTTATACAGATGCAAGGAATTCAGGCTGGGGAGGAATTTGGATGCAGCGTTCAGTCCAGGGCACCTGGTCCAGTCAGGAGTCCAGACTACATATCAACATAAAGGTGCTTCTGGCTGTCTGGAAGACGCTAATCCACTTCAGCATCCCCCTGCAACAGCGAGCTGTTCTGATACTTTCGGACAATGTGTCTGCTGTCCAATACCTCTTCAATCAAGGAGAAACAAAGAGCAGACACTTAAACTTGCTGGCCTTGAAAATTCTGAGTTGGGCAGAAAGAAACTTCCAAAATCTATCTGCATCCTTCCTGTCAGGCCTCCTAAATTGTCAAGCGGACTTCCTAAGTCACCACACATTGGATCCGGAAGAATGGAGTCTAAAAACTGAACTATTCAATATTGTTATAAAAGCTCTAGGGTCTCCATCAGTAGATCTGATGGCAACAGCAAGAAACAGAAAATGCCGCTCATACATATCCCGCTGGCAGGAACCTCAGGCACTGGCACAGGATGCTCTGAGGGTATCATGGATCTTTCCTCTCGCTTACATCTTTCCCCCCTCTGCCCCTCATACCAGAGGTGATAAGAAAGATCCGAAAAGAAAAAGCAGAACTGATTCTCAGCCCCAGATTGGCCAAGAAAGGCATGGTACACAGACCTGCTTCATCTGTCAGTCACGCCACCGATACCTCTACCAGTCACAAGGGACCTTCTCACTCAAGGTCCCATAGCTCATCCGGACCCAGGCTTCTTCAAGCTCATGGCCTGGAGGCTGAGCGGGAGTCTTTAAGACAATAGAAGACAGCTGAGGAAGTTATTGACACCATATTAAAGGGTAGGAAAGCTTCCACAACAAAAATCTACTATCGTGTGTGGACTACCTTTTACAACTGGTGCATTACAAATAACATCAACCGCACCTCTATTACTCCATCAAGCATTTTGGATTTTTTACAAGCAGGTTTCAAGAAAGGCCTAAAACCTGCACCCTTGAGAGTACAGTTCTCCACTATTTCAGCTGTCCTGGCCACCCCCATGGCTGATAACTATCTTATAAAATGCTGTCTTCCTTCCATTTCAGAGATTACGCCTACAATAAGGGATATTGTTCCTACTTGGGACTTGAACCTAATGCTACAACAGTTGACATCACATCCCTTTTTTGAGCCCTTAGAGTCTATCTCTCTCAAACATCTCGCACTCAAGGTGGTATTCCTCATGGCTATCACATCGGCAAAAAAAGTTCAGTGAGTTACAGGCCCTGGTTGCAGTCATCCCCCCCCTTTTTGTTCCAAGGTGGTTTCACAGTTTCAGCTGAACCAGAAAATTGTATTACCGTCTTTTTGCCCTAACCCTTCACATGACCTGGAACAACGACTCCACAATCTGGATCTTATAAGCTGTTTTCATCTACTCCTTCAAACAAGTTAAAGGCACAGCAGCTTCAAAATGTGGCGAGAGATAGCAATGCTAATCCTTTAAGTCCTGTTAATCAGTACTTTCACCATTCAATTTATCTTCATCATGTTTGGATTATCATTGGTGATCTACACACTACTGTATTTGTGTACATTATATATTTGGATATTTCATAGTGTTTATTTCCTTCAAAATTGTATTATTTATATGACATTTAAGAAGGAATATTTGTGTAAATTCTTATATTGACGACATGTTTTAGCTACAATGTGATCTTTGCTACTACTGTAGTAAGATGTTGGGCTTCCCACAAACGCTGGTAGTATAGAAACTGTACATGTGTGTTTTTTATTAATTTTAATAGTTTTGTTGCTTTGGAGATTTCAGAAGGTTGTTGCACAGTTTTTTCAAATCTCTTCCTCCTCTTCACTTCTTCTTGTGCTAAGTTGCTCGAGATTCAGAGCAGGGCCATTTATTCTTAAAACGTTTCTTTCTTGTGTGGGTGCAAGTACTAGTGCCTGTTTCCCCTCAGGACAGATTACAGATAAGCTTTATCCATTATGGAGAAGTACAGATAGGGGTGAATTTGGAGAAATCCTTTAATTCCGTCAGAGTTTCTTTTCTTTTGGCATGATTCAATACCCTTCAAGGGATAGCAGCACTTAAAGGGATAGTAATACTTCGTTTTAACTTTATTTTATTTTGTAGGCATTAAAAAAACATGAAGAATGATATAAGTCTTATCGCTCAAACCTTTATGGTTTATGAGATATTCACAAGCAAAGTTCCCCTCCCCGCCCCTTTTACCTAGTGTAAGCCATCTCTTCTCAAATTTGAGTCTGGTTGTATGACAGGACAGATAACAGAAGGGGACAATTCTTTGTATGTAAACAATGAAAGCCCTTCCCCCCTTGACAAGTTTTTCAGCTTTTTCCCTTATCTTAATTGAAGATTGTCCCTCTCTGCAGTCTACCTGGGCATCTCCCTTCTGATCTGGTTGAACAGGGAAGGGATACTTTGTTTGTGAATATCTCTTAAACCATAAAGGTTTCAGAGATAAGACTTATATCATTCTTCATGTTTTTTTAATGCCTACAAAATAAAATAAAGTTAAAACGAAGTATTACTATCCCTTTAATATGCAACATATATATATATTCAACAATAAGGAAGCACTCATGAATAATATGCAAATGCCTGGGTGCCAGATAACAGTAATTCCAAATGTAATTGAAAATCAGCACTCTCAGGAAACTTCTCATAAGATGCAAAAACGGCTTTTATTGAAGATCAACGTTTCGATCCCTACAGATCTTGACAAAGATCCCTGTAGGGATTGAAACGTTGATCTTCAATAAAAGCCGTTTTTGCACCTTATGAGAAGTTTCCTGAGAGTGCTGATTTTCAATTACATTTATATATATATATATATATCTATATATATATATACTAGTTGAACAGCCTCTGGCAGCCGGTCGCGGTGCAGTCACGCGCAGTACAGACTGCCCGCGCCACTGCTGATACAGAGCTGGACGCTCCTTCGGAGCGCCCAGCTCTGTATCAGCCGAGGCGCGGGCAGTCTGTACTGCGCATGAGTGCCGCACGCGCAGTAGTGTCTACTGCGCATGTCGGGCATTACACACAACTTAGCGAATTATTATATAGGATATATATATATATATATATATATATATATATATATATATATATATATATAATATTAATAATATGGCTTATCCTCCCGAGTACAACAAGGACACTCCCACTGCTGAGAGGTGTTTTATTCATAAGGTATTGCAGCTCAAAACTTGAATTTTGTAAGTGCCGTATCTTAATGGTCTGAGATTTTACAGTGGTTCTATTGCTACATTATCCTATGGAGAGCTCTGGTCAGTTCACCATAAAACTCCATAGGATGGTCTAGCAACAGAGTTACTGTATAATATTATATTTTATGTATTGATTGTTACTATCCTTTTCAGGGAGGGTTTTTTTTTTTTTAATATATATACTACAAGATTTGGTTTTTAACTTGGCAGGTTTCTCAGCTATGCCTTAGCTCTCCCATCAGCAATGGTGTGGGCATAGATGAAGGTGCTGAAGGGTCTAGTATCTGCTTTACAGAAAGTTCCCTTTGCTTTATTCCGCACTCAGGAACTGCAACTGGAGATCCTCAGGAACTGGTCCAGACAGCAGTGTTCTCTCTCCCGTGTCATATCTCTCTCCAGCCGGATGAAGTCAGATCTTCATTGGTGGCTTCAGGTTCTTCATATGAATCATCCATTAGTAATCCTGAATTGGGCTTAGTCATAAAATGACAACTTGAATGTTGGCTGGCAAGTCTCCTTTGGCTCTCAGATGACTCAGGGCTGTTGGTTTGACAGTCTTCTGTCCATCGGTGTGTTGGAGCTCTGCTTTATTGGTCCCAGCTTCTCCAGTGTTTCTGTTGAATATTCATTCCAATTGTGCATCAGCAGTGGCTTAGTTATATGCCAAATTTAAAAGTGGTGTTGATTTTCTAAGAGAAAAGTTATAATGCGCATTTACTATGTATTTGCTGAATTTAACAGAATGAAGAAAATCAAACAGGAGATGTAGCATGTGTAAAAGTTTGAGCACCCTTCTAGTTGATCCACTACTATAGTTGTGTTTTTTGTTTTTTATATATTTCAGAACTCAATTGACTTATTACGTAAAGTGATGACAATTTCGGAGTTCAATAGATTCACTGATTCATCAAACCTCTCAACGTGTTGTGCTTGCTCTCCACAACCATGGGCTTCTTTAAGCAGCTGCTTGAGGATCAGAAAATAAAGATAATTGACTTTTACAAATCAGGAGAATGCTTTAAAAAGAGTTAAATGTTTCCTGCTTGCTATTTCCACTGTTCGAAATGTGATTAAAGGGATAGTAATGTTTCAGATTACATGTGTAATAGGGTTGCTCAGGATACCAATAAGGCTCTTAAGTTCCGAGAGGATGCTGAAGCCATGTCTTCATAATCTCCAAGAAGGATGGCTTCTGTTGTCCTGTTTTGGATATGAATTGTCTCAATTGTCTCATTCATATACCAGGATTCAAGATGGAGTCCTTGCATTACATTATAGTCACTGTGTGTCAGGAGGATTACTACTTTCAATTCACGGCCCTTCTGTTTAGGCTACCATCCAACCTGTGGGTTTTCCCAAAGGTTACAACAGGAGGAACACTCTTTCATCCGTATGTGGACAATCTCATGCTAAAGTCCCCTTCAGCATGTGTCTATTCTGGAACAGTGCTGGATAACTTCAAAAAGTCCTCTAATCTATTTTGGAATGAGATTTCATCAGGTATCCAGCTATTTGCAAAAAGAAACAAAAAAAAAAACAAAACTGTGTGTAGGGCTTCACCTTACCCGAAATGGGGTCCCCTTCCAGAAGTTACCATGTAAATTCTGCTTTAAACAATATAGCCCAGTTTCATGGGCTTTGGTTATAGGAAGGGAGGATTGGGAGAGGGGTTGTGTGTGCCGTGTCAGGATCATTGAAAGAAGCCCAAGACCACCAGAACTAGCATCCCTTCTGAAGAAAGAAATGTTATTTGAGTTCCAGGCAGGGGTGTCCTTCAGGTTCTCTGGGGAGATAACCTTGCTGCCCTACTTCCTTCTTTGCAGAATGTTAAAACTGGAGGCGGCTGCTTCTGGGCAAGGGTTAAGTGGAGCTGGGATGGAGTCTCTCTTTCTAAAGATGATTAGTTTGCATGTGCCCATGGTAGTGTTCTCTCTAATGTGAGCAAAACTTACTAACCCACCACTTAAAGGGATAGTAATACTTCGTTTTAACTTTATTTTATTTTGTAGGCATTAAAAAAACATGAATAATGATATAAGTCTTATCTCTCAAACCTTTATGGTTTAAGAGATATTCACAAGCAAAGATTCCCCTCCCCGCCCCTTTTACCTAGTGTAAGCCATCTCTTCTCATACGTGAATCTGGTTGTAAGACCAGACAGATAACAGCAGGGGACAATATTCTTTCTATCAAAACAATGAAAGCCCTGCCCCTCCTGACAAGCTTTTCAGGTTTTTCCCCTTATCTTAATTGAAGATTGTCCCTCTGTGCAATCTACCTGGGCACCTCCCTTCTGCTTTGGCTGAAGAGTGTTACATCAGTAAAAGGGGCGGGAGGGGGACACTTTGTCATTGAATTACTCTGGAACTACAATTCTGACAGAACTGATATAACAATCTCCAAAGTCCAAATACTATGATGATTAATTAGAGCTGTTTTTATTATGAAATATTACTATCCCTTTAAAGAATTAAAGAGGATCTGCTTTATGCAAGGGCTGCATTGAAATTACACAAGCCCCATGCAGCTCAACACAGGTTTAATTACACCTTTTTCAGTACTGGTTACTCACCTAAAGGGAACATTGCCCACCACTGGGAGATTTTTCATTCAAAAGTTTACAGCTCAAACGTGTTCTTTAAAGGGATAGTAATACTTAAAATGTAAAAATAAATATGTTATAGGGTTTATCCCCCTGAGTAAAACAAGAGTACTCCCACTGCTGAAAGGTGTTTCGTTCAAAAGTTATTAATTTTAAAAGTTGAATTTTTTAGCTGCAATATCACAGTGGCCTGAAATTGTACAGTGGCGCTGTTGCTAAACCATCCTATGGAGATTTATGGTCCCGGGACCAGAGCTGTCCATAGGATTGTGTAGCAACAGCGCCACTGTACAATTTCAGGCCACTGTGATATTGCACCTAAAAATTCAACTTTGAAAATTAATAACTTTTGAATGAAACACCTTTCAGCAGTGGGAGTACTCTTGTTTTACTCAAGGGGATAAACCCTACAACATATTTTTTTTTACATTTTAAGTATTACTATCCCTTTAAATCAACTGTTGGCAACAGCACCAACTGGTGTCCAAAGAGTAATTTGTTCTTTATAATGTGTTCTATGGTAGAGCTTTAAAAGCAAAAAAACTTTACTTCTTCTTTAAAGTGGAACTGTCATTTTGTAATATGTGGTTTTGAAAGAAATTTCAGAAACACAAATATTTATAATTAAAAAAAAAAAAGATTAGTAGTTCTCGCAATTGAGCGAGTACTGTTAAGCAGAAAGTGGCAGTTGGCAATATAGAGCAGTGTGGAATGTTACTATCTGCCTGGCAGGTGTTCCAGATTTGCCTTAGCATTCCATAGTGCTCTATATTACCAACTGCCAATTCCTGCTGGCCAGTATTGGCTCTTTTGCATATACTGACACATAAACAATGCTAAAAATGTCAATCTATTGTTTGAAATAAAGAGCCGATAACATAAATATAGGTGGTTTTGAAAGCGCTTTCAAAAATGCCTGTTATTAAAGAGAGTTCTGCTTTAACTCTTTAAGGACCATGGGATGTGCAATGTATTGCTTCACTAGGGGATACATTAGACTGATTATGAGCAGGGACTTTGGGGCAGTTTGATTTCCTCAGTAGAAAGGCCAGAACAGTTCAAATACACCAATCATTCATTGCACAGTGGAAAAAGGATTTGCAGCTGAGTATTAGTACTCTTGTCTAGTCTCTGAATGGCAGATAGGAAACATGGTCACCCTGATTTACTTCTACATGAAACAATTCTGGACTTGGTTTTCTAAGGTAAAGAGGAGCAATTCTGGAGCAAGCCAATCACACCATATCAGACAAATATCCCCCAAATCTGTTAGTATAAGTTTAACCTCTTAAATGCTAGCGAGGTCTGCTGCACATTTCAGGGTAATAGATCAGAGACCTTTCTGATTTGTATAGTTAGAAGCCCCATTTAAATATCTGTGAATTTGTATTCGTCTCCTATGATACAGTTGACTTGCCCCAGAATTCCTCCTCTTTAGATTCCTGAATAAGGCCCATTGCATTTTTTTTTTCTCTGCATTTCCAGGATCGTCCTAGCACAGTGGTTCTCAACTCCTGTCCTCAGGACCCACTAACAGGCCAGGACTTAGGGATTTCTCTGCTAGAGCACAGGTGTGGTGATCAGAGGCACATTCATATTGATTACCTCACCTGTGCTCTAACAAGGAAATCATCAAATCCTGGCCTGTTACTGTATGTATGTATCTTTATTTATATAGCCTGATACATGTACACAGAGCTTAACAGAAGTTGAAATAATGCAATACAAAAATACTGAACTGGGTTAAGAGCATTAAGCTAAAGTGGGATCATTGCATTATTTGTGGTTCAAAGTGCAGTAAGGGAATCATACACTGGGAAAGGGTCCCTGCCCCAAGGAGCTTACAATCTAATTATAATTCATGATGACTTACGGAGACGGTAGGAGGAGGATTATAAGTGCAGGTACAAGGTGTGGTGAAGGAAGTGCAGGAGGATTCTGATGTGACTATTGGTGTGCAAGAGGAGGATATTGCTATTGAGATGCCTCCTTGAGCAGGTGGGCTTTGAGGCGATGCTTGAAAGTGTTGAGTGTGGATGATAGGCGAATGGTGATAGGGATGTCATTCCAAAGTTGAGGGGCATGCGTTCGGTCCCATAGTAACGTGTAAATAATTTGACCGTTATTCTGTGGTATTTGTAAAATGTTTGTAGTTGCCGCTTATAACATCCCTTTACAATACAAGTGGTCATATTGCCCAAGCAAGTGAGCAACAATTCTGGAGGAACCCAACCACACTGTAGAGAGACACACAATTTTTCCACATCCCCACTTATTTAAATGGGGATTTTAATCCTGTGACTGCTAGAGGTCACATACACATTACAAAGCAATGCATTAGAGACCTCTCTAGCGGTCAGTGGGTTAAAGACCCTGTTTAAATCAATGGGAATCTTTATTTTCCCCCAGTGGAGCAGATGGGTACCTCCATTCTTCTTGGTATTTCAGCCTCCCACTATGTAAGGCCCCTTTTTACACAGTCAACACCAACGAAGAGATGGTGCATTTGGTTTTACACCCCTGCTGACAGATATGCTGCTGTGCAATGGAGCCTTTCACACGGATGAAAGGCATCACAGGAATGCACCAAAGTTCAGAAAACTGCAACTTTTCTATGTTCTCATCGAAACTCTGCTTTTTTTTTTTCACGGGGCAAATCTGCACAGTGGCCTAAGGAGCCACTGACAGACCTTTCACCAGATCTACACTTAAATTTGTGATTCTCATCACAATCTCCAACCAAAGGCCCAACCCAGTTGAACATGATGTGTGGGTCAACCATCAGAGAGAGAGACACACACGCACACTCGCACACACACAATGGCACACACACACACAATGGCGCACACACACACACACACAATGGCACACACACACACGCAATGGCACACACACACACACACGCAATGGCACACAGGATCAGGTGAGTGAAAGCACAGGCTACTGAAATGTAGGAAGGAACTACTGTGTTTGTCACCCATGAAAGAGCCATATTTAGTATTAATGGATGTGTGAATCTTCCTTGCACTTATTCTGAGGGTCTTTTTGCCTAGCACATTCTAACATATGAAAGCAGTGTATTGTTTATATTGCAGTCCCAGCAGCATGATATTTTGTTCTATAATTATGACTGGGTGTGTTTGAGATTTAAGAAGAGCTGGCTGAAGCATTTTTGCTGATAGTGACATTTAAAAATAACCTTCATAAACCTCTAATGAAGGAATGTCTCATTCAACAATCTATCAGGAGAAACCTTGGCTCTACAAGTAAATCGATGGATATGTTTCTAGAAATATAGCCTACTTCTATAAATAAAGAAAATGCAAACTGGTTCTTTAGAAATGCATTAAATATTTTACCTCATTTGTTACAAAAATCTCTTGTACTACAAAATCAATTCTGTCGCAAAAAGCTATTTTGTGCACCAAAATAAATTTACAATACAGCTTACTGTTGGCTAGCTGGGGTTGATAGGCATTATAGTTTCCAACAGCTGATAGGTGTCAAGTGGCCCACCCTGATTTGTGTGCTACAAATACATACATACATGACAAAATACATATATTTTGTGTGGCAAGGCTCTTGGCATCACGACAAATGCTAGGCTATATTGAGTGCACTACTCTAATGACATGTATGCTCTCTTACACCCTTAAAATTAATGTTTTGATTCCACCTATCTTTTTTTCTGGCAAACTGGTTTATGCCCTTGTAATACATGCATTTGTCTTTTAATTTCACTACCTTTTCCACACCATTTGATTTTTTTTTTAACTAATTACACCGAATAAAACTTATGTTTTATATAGCCAATATAAAAATATCTCCATTGTGCCCAGTCATTCCTATTAGTGAGTGCTAGTTCAGTAGGGCTATCTTTTCTTCTGTCCAGTACATTTTAAATTATAGAAATATTGACAAAACTGAAAGGGTTGCAGGAGAGATGCTATTTATAGTGCTGAAGTCTAAGAGGATCTTCTCTTCTACATCAGTGGACAAGTGGGGGAGCAGATAGAACGTTCTCAGAATTCAGGGTTGTCGAACGGCTGACAACGTGTATGGGAGGGCATCCCTTCCACATTGCCAGCAGTTCAACAACACTGCATTCATGTTTTTTGTATGTACCCAGGCAGTTATTTCTACAGTGTGTGTGTTCCATCTCTTGTGTACTTGCTTACACTTAAATTTAGGCTTTGCACCCTGGACTGGTTAAACAAATGATTTTTTCTTAACAAGCATTAGTTCACTTGTTCAACATTTATTTATTTTAATTTATTACTTTTGCAAGTTATATGCTGTGGAAGCATATGTGATAGAGACATATCTAACATTCAAGGGATTAAAAACCACAATTAAATCAATGGAAATTGTTGGGGTTTTTAATTTTTCCCTTCTGGTTCAGTTGGTTTGTCCCATAATTATTTCAGTTTAATTTTATACCTACGGCCCAGTGTTACTAAGACACTATCCTATATTTCAGTATGATGGGTAAAGTGCAATAATATGGTACATACATACTGACATAGGCCTAGGAACTGTCAAGATGAGCTGACCCTAAGATATTAAAGTTCCCCATAGCCTTAATTATAGGCAATATGTCCTTCTGATGACCAACCCATAGCTTCTCGTATCAGACATCAAAAAACCAGTTATAGGTGACAGTTTGGTGATATTACTGCTGGAACCTACAGAAGACAAGCAGGACGTATGCTGCTGCTTTTCTACTACAACTAGCACCAATTTAGAGACTAAATAAACAATAAATTGGTGCAGATCACATAACAGATTACACTGGACTCTCTCACCTTGAGAACTTGGCCCTTCACCCTGAGACCCTCAGATTTGGGTCAAACCCTGAGAGTTCCCGTGTATGTCTGTTGTAAAGGACAAAGACCTTTCCAAACTTCCCACTGATTTAAAGGGGTTTTTAAACCCCTGAATGCTAGGTCTCCAAACAACTGCGTTTGGTTTGCTCCTAGAATGCTTTCATTTTTATTTTATATATAAGGTCCAAACTTTCTTTTTTTCCCCCCAGCTGCAACAGCTATGTGAAACTCAAGGAAATGCTTCCAATCAACCTATATAATAATTCACAAATGTAGGTTTGTCAGAAGCGCAGAGAAGAACTAAGGTCTGAATTCGGAGTGCCCCGCTCTGTTATCAACTGCGGTGTGGGCAGTTTCTACTGTGCATGACTGCACCGTGGCCGTTGCTGCCTGGCACTGTGGCCCGTGTACACGGGCTGTTCAACTAGTAAGACTATAAAAGGGCAGGATTATCTCCGTGCCAAATGCAGTGCTTTCCTAACTGTATGGTGGAACTGGAGTGAGGTCACAATTACAGGACAGTGTGTTTCAGTCACAGCATTTACTCTGCCGTATTCAGTTTTGAATGGAAACGCTTTCGTCCACAACAGTGGTAGGGATTCTTTGCGGTAAGGACAATAAAGGAATGGAATTCACTGCCTGAGGAGGTGGTGCTATCGAATACATTAGATGCCTTTAAAAAGGGCCTAGATACTTTTTTAAAAGAAGCATACAAAATGTGAGAGGCTCCTGAAGACTAACAGCAGCACAGTGGCCTTTTCTACAGCTAGTTGCCACTCAGAAGCATCTCATTTTAGCTCTCTACTGCCATTAGAGAGGAGAAATTTCCACATAGATATTAGACTAATCCTGCCCAAAAGGGAGGTCCAGTTCCAAAATGAGGGTCAACTCCCCTCTGCACAGGAACACCAGCTAACTCCTGACGTATGTTTTAGCCTTCTTGGGCCTCGTCAGGGAGGTGCAGCTGAATTCCTTTGGCACTGAGAGCCAGGGGTCCATATCTGGATTACCCTTCACTCTTAGGCAGATCCCCCCAAGAGTATTCAAAATAAACATACCAAATGTGTGAGGCTCCTGAGGATGAACAGCACAATGGTCTGTTCTACTGCTAGTCACCGATCATAAGAATCATGTTTTAGCTCTCTAGTGCCATTACAGAGGAGAAATATCCACATACATATTAAACTAATCCCGCCCAGTTCTAAATTGACGGGCAAGTCCTCTTTGAACGTGATGTTTCTGAGCGGTGACTAGCCGTCACTTAAGGACCACGGACCTTTTTTTTTTCTTTTCTGATTCTGGACTCTCCAAATTTGGAGATGTAATTCCATGATGGTCCATCATTAACCCCTTAAGGACCCATGACGGTCCAGGACCGTCTTGGCTTGTTTTCCCTTAAGGTGTTAATGATGTAATAGAATTTGTTTGCAAACGTTTTCTGTCTCTTCTGTTATGTTCAGAATTCGAAGCTCCATACTTCTCTGCGTAACCTTCAGTTTTTGTACGGCTTTGGCATTCAGTATCCATGTTATACAGCCATACGTATGAACTGGTCGAAAACTTTTTGGTTAAGACAGAGAGTAATACTGTCTTTAAGACAAATTTACCAAAGTTTTCAAATGCTTACCGCCCAAATTTTGTTCATGTTCTGTTGATATTTCCTGTCCAAGGTAAATAGCACACAAACATTTTCTTTTATGTCTCTGACACTGAGCTCCCTGGATTTGTTTGCAGAGAGCTTTCTGTCAGGGAACATGAAAGCAGATCTTTTGATGCAATGTAAAAAAATATATATATATATATATATATAACTAGCAGTTTGGGACGGCGTTGCCCGTCATGTTATGCAGGAAATGTTTCTTTTTTTTTAAATAAATGTTATGATAGTGAATTATAGCGTAGGGTGTACGTGTCAGAAAGGTACACACAGTGATAGACAGAGACACATGCAACACACACATATACACACACATGCACTGACAACACAAACAGTGACACACAGCTGCAAATCAGAACATAAATACATACAGTGTGAGCAGTGTAAGTAACATACCTCCCAACATTTCATATGGCCAAAGAGGGACACTTGTGTTTTCGGTGGTGTTACTGGGGGCGTGGCTGGTGGTGTATTTTAGAGAATTTTTAACCCTTTGAGTGCCAGGGGGTAAGCAATGCATTGCATCCCCTCTGGCATTGAAATGGTTAAGTTACTCTTTCTGTAAGTGAATGATTTAGAAGAAGATGAAAGTATTTTTTTTACACAGACTAATTTAACAGATATATACAGAAGTTTATTCCCACATTACTGTGGGTTTTATTGATGTGGAGCAATCTGATACACTGGTATATACACCACACAATGTGATCTCCTAAATAGAGGAGCAGAGGGATTTGGGTGTCAAACAGGGACTGTCCCTCCTATACTGTATAGTGCCAGTCCTTATACACAGACACATGCAGACTGTATACTATACAGCAGAGGTTCTCAGCCCATGCCCTCAGTGGCCACTAACAGGCCAGGACTTAGGAATTTCAATGCTAGAACACAAGTGTGTTGATCAGAGGCTCAGTCATATTGATTAACTCACCTGTGCTCTTAAAAGGAAATTCTAAAATCCTGGCCTGTTAATAGCCACTGAGGGCACAGATTGAGAACCACTGCTATACAGTGCCAGACCATTGTAGAGAATTTTTAACCCTTTGAGTGCCAGGGGGTAAGCAATGCATTGCATCTCCTCTGGCACTGAAATGGTTAAGTTACTCTTTCTGTAAGTGAATGATTTAGAAGAAGATGAAAGTATTTTTTTTACACAGACTAATTTAACAGATATATACAGAAGTTTATACCCACATTACCGTGGGTTTTACTGATGTGGAGCAATCTGATACACTTGTACATTAGGCTGACCAGACCTCACCTTTAACCAGTGACACATATGAAAAATGCATACTGCAGGGCTGCTTTGATTTTGGTGCACTCCTGAAATATGCTTATTTCCTATGTGTCCCCGGTTAAAGGTGAGGTCTGGTCAGCCTACTGTATATACACCACACCGTGTGATCTCCTAAATAGAGGAGCAGAGGGATTTGGGTGTCAAACAGGGACTGTCCCTCCTATACTGTATAGTGCCAGTCCTTATACACAGACTGTATACTATACAATGCCAGACCATATATAAATAGTTTGTCATACATGCTATACAGTGAGCTATGTACAGCATGGAGATGATTGCAGGAACTGGCACCTCTACTTACAGACAGACTGACAAACAACCTGCTCTTTTTCTCTCTCTTTGCGCAATATATAAATACAGTCACATCCATGTCTCTGCCATTTACCAGCTCAGCTGAAGCCTTGCTCTGCACTGCCTGATCACCTCTCTGCCGTTGTTTCCACTTTCTCAGCAAGCCAGTATCCTCCTGCTGATTGTTTAGAAATCAGCTCACTTGTAGTAATTAGCAGAGCTGTGTAGGCTCAAAGACAGGGAATGAAGAAGCTGCATAATACAGATTGGACCATGGCCTTCCAGCTGTAGCTTGAACATTGTTCCCATCATCCTCAGCGTGCGTGTGTGTATATGTGTGTATGTGTCTGCTAGTGTGTGTGTGTGGGAGGGCATGTGCATGTGTCTGTGGTGTAGGAGTGTGTGGCAGCCATTTTTTTTTTTCAGCCTTAGATAGTGGTGGGCGGGCTGGATAGTGGGGGCAGGCCAAAAATCACACTCCCACAGAATCACCCAATGGCAGCAGTAATCCTTTTTACTGCCGCCCCTGGGTGTGTTTTGCCAGGCACAAAGTCTTCTTTTATATATATAGATGTAACCAACTGAGCAGTCAATGCTGCAGGGAAAGGACAACATTGTATTGCATCCTGCTTTGATGGTTTATTGAATGGTAAACTCTCTGGAAACTGTGATACAGTTAGCTCACTGTAAGGGACATAAGTGTAACAATATTAATACAAAATAGGCAATTTGTAGATATATACACTTTCATAATATGTAAAGTAAAAATAAAAGGTTACTATTCATTTAAGAAACATCATTTTTTTTAAATACTGTAGATTAAAAAAAGTATTATAGGTTGTTTTTCCACAACCCAGGACCTATTTTCTCTTAATCCATGCTTTGTTACACCAGCCACACAAGCAGCTCTAATTCATTGCAAGGAACAGAAACACCACTGTTTGGCCTTTAGAGTACAGAAAGGTTTCTTTTTACTGTCACAAGGGTCTCAGCCATGCAAGGGTTCTATAGATCCAACGTGTGTGTGCTGCCCACTGCAGAGAAATTAGTTGTGCATCACCCTTCCACTTTAAGTGGTGGATGTATTAAAAAGAACTATAGCAATTTTTAAGCAAACAACTGCACCAAAGGAAACAAAAATGTCCATTGATTTTAACTCCTTAAATCCTAGAGGTCCCCACTACATTACATAGCCATAGGTTGGATCCTCCAGCATTCAAGGGGTTAAACGCCACTTGAATTAAATGAGAATTTGGTGGTTCAGATGGATTGCTCTAATTATTCTTCGTACACAAGTCTTAGATTTTTCACATGAACCACATCCCAGCTGCAGTGTAGGGTAAATTAACTATAATGAGGAATTAGATCTGTTCTAGCCATTCAGTATTGAGCAATATTAACAATTAAGATGCTAATTAGATGCATTGCGAGCTCCTCTGTAATTAAATATCATGCTCCTGTTTCTTTTGATAAGCAGCTTGTCTTCATCTCTTTTTGTTTGATTTTGCCTGTTTCACTTGAACAGTTACATATTTTTCTTGTTTGGGATTTTCATAAATAGTAAGGACTTCCGCCCTTTTCTTTCTCTCAAACGTGTAGCATTCAACCTTTTCCTCGGCTGACACTGATCTGGTGCTTATCAAACTGAAGCCCTCTTTCAGTAAGATATCAAGAAGGAGTCCAAGTACATTAGTTCCATTAATAAGTTTCCTCTGATCCGGCTTTATAGACACATACCTAGGGAGATGAGACTTAATTAGTGAAATGTATAGGATTAAAAAAAAAAACTAATATATGTTGTCATTCTATGGAGAAAAAGTAGTTGCTGGACTAAAACTGCAGTCATACGCAATTATGTTGATAAAGTCCATTTTCTAATACTGGATAAGGAGTACAATGAAGATTACTTAATTAACATGACCTGGTTTAATGAAGAACTAACCTCCCAGCTTGATCCTTTATTACACCATAGCAGCTTTCACCCATCCTCCCCCCTGAGGAAGTGGCCTATAAAACAATGAAAAGTGTACAGTGACCATGAACTTTGTCATCTGAATTGGACCTATCCCTGCTCTCCCTGCTCATACATGCGACTAGGACCAACAAAGACACTGCAGTCCAGTCCTATTACATATCACCAGTCAAACCTACAGAATGAAGAGGACTGGAGAGATGTGCATTTAAGAATTACATTAGCTATAACTTTGGGGCAGGTTGGAAGCCTCCTCCTCGGTAAGTGTATTGTGAATAGACTGATATAAAAGCATAAAAAAGATTACAGAATTTACCACACTCAGATATGTGCTTTCTCGCCTCTTTATTTTTACCTTATTATTTGCACGATTTGGTGTTCCTTTCCGCCCTTCGATATGGGTAATAGCTCTAGCAGATAAGACATTTAAGGGACATTTACACCCTCACACAATCTACTTTTGTGTGTTTTAGTTATATGCCTGTCTGACAGGATCTTTTCTTTGTTACCCTCAGAACTGGGTGTCAGGGCTTTTTGGAGTAAGGGAAGCTGATTCTTCGAACTTGATCCTTTGATCCAGCGAGGGTACAGCCTCACTGATGTCTCTTCTGATGGTACCCCCCATACCCACACAGTGTCACTTACTACTCTGCTACCTACCAGAAGTGCATGTCTTCTAACCCAGGCTGAATGTAGTACAAAGTTGGTAGCAGGCTACAATGTCAAAAGGACTTTAGTGAACTCAGTTTAAACATTTTCTCTTAATCCATGTGGAGCACAGGAACCATGGGGTAAAGCTCCCCTCCTCCAGAGGGCAGGGCACTTCAAAAAAAAGTCAGGGCTTCTGAGGTGAAGACTCCCCTCTTCCCTCCAATTTTACCCCCCCACCTCTGCATTTTCAATGTATAGCAAAGTTAAGAAAAGGAAGTGTGAGAAAAAGGAAATCCCCTGAACAGAGACCCAAGAGGACCCCTCTGCCCGGAGACTTAATCCACCTGTTTTTTTCTTCTCTGGGTGGGGGGTCCTGTGTTCCACATGGACTAAGAAAGAGATTTAATGGTAAATTCACTAAAATTCCCTTTTCCCTTATGCCCAATGTACAACACAGGCACCATGGGGAAATATCAAAGTATCCACCAAGATCGTTGGTAGGAAAAGAGAGATAAACCTCCACTAGTATTTCACAAGACTAACTAGTACCATATAAACTTCAGAAGTGAAAGGACACTGAACATGCCCACCAAACAATAACTGAAAAGAAAAAAGAACCAACAGGGTTCAGAAATCTGTAGAAGGATCCTTAAACAGGAACCACTGCCTGAAGGATCTTCTGACCAAAGCTGGCCTTAGCTGAGGCCAGGACATTTACACGGTAGTGTTTAGTGAAGGTTTGCAGAGACTACCATGTCCTCCTCCTTACCCAGCTGCTCAGCAATGGACTGGTTCTTGTAACTACAAGAGGCGCCTACTGATCTGGTAGAGTGTGTCATGACTCTGAAAGGAACAGGTTTCGTTCTGAGCATATACTCTTGTCAGATGTTCACCTTCATCTAGGAAGAAATGGTAAACTTGGACACAGCCTTGCCAACAGGGGGGCCTTCAGGAATTATTAAAATGTATTCAGAATTCCTAAGAGGCTGCACTTTAGACAATGGACCACATGCAACAGATGAAGCTCCTGTTCCTGCTTGCTAGTAGCATCCGGGCAGAAAGAAGGAAGAACACTGTCCTGGTTGATGTAAAAATCTGATGCAACTTGGGTAAGAAAGCCTCTGGGAGCTCGTAGGACTATTTTTTTCCTAGTGAAAGACCAGAAATGGGGATTTATAGCCTGTTGTTCAAAAACTTGGCAAACAGAACAGATTGTCTGAAGGAAGGCAAACTTAAGTGTCAGAAAAAGCAAAGAAGCAGCTGAAAGATGTTCAAAGTGGAGAACGCATAACACTAAATTAAAATCCCACAGAGCAGTGGGATCCTTAAATGCAGGGTAGCCAGGGACTGCCCCTTGAACAAAGGTCTTGACATCAGGGAGTAAGGCAATGTGCCTCTGAAAAAGAACAGAGTAAGCTGCAATCTTAACCTTTCTAGAACTCAGATCCTGACATCCCTGTCCCTGTCATGAAGAAAAGCCCAAAACATAGGAAGGTTGAAGGGCCATGGAGGAGCCATGATCTGCTCACCACTGACTGCATTAAGACTTCCTAGCTTGGAGCATGGTACAGATGACTGCTTCTGGAAAAACCCTTCTTTAAGATGTTGGCTTCAAAGCCAAACCTCTTCACCTAAGAATGAGAAACCAGGCCTTGGGTTCCATGATAGACATATTGAGAAGATCTGAAAACCAGGAACGACTGGGCCAGAAGGGAGCCATCAGGATGACTTGAGCTCTCTCTGTCCTGACTTATCTCCACATTCTGGGAATCAGGGGAATTGGAGGAAACACATGCTAGATGTAAGTGCGATGGTATGGACATTGCATCTATAGCAAATGCTAAATGGTCCTTTACTTGACACAGGAAAGAAGAACCTTTTGGTTCCCATGGGAGACCATGAGAATAACTGACTGTAACCCCCAGATGCAGACGGCCATGTTAAACATACTCAGAGTTGCCAATTGTCAGGATCCAGATGTTAATGAATTAGAAAGACTTTGACCACATTTTCCATGCCTGGGTTTGAACTGCCAAGAAGGCTGGAATGTGAGTTTTGGCCCACTGAAGGAGCTCCCAATCCTCTGCTCAAGCTGACACATTTCTGGTTCCTCTTTTGTGATTGATATACACAACCAATGTTGCATTGTCCAATTAGACCATCACCGGTGTCCCTGTCAGTAAATGGGACCAGTAATGAAGAACTAGGAGAAAGGCCTGTAGCGCCAAAAACTCCAGAGACCCTG
This sequence comes from Rhinophrynus dorsalis, assembly GCA_037306005.1. Taxonomy (NCBI): domain Eukaryota; kingdom Metazoa; phylum Chordata; class Amphibia; order Anura; family Rhinophrynidae; genus Rhinophrynus; species Rhinophrynus dorsalis. The sequence goes on along the minus strand of CM074719.1, from coordinate 517,618,998 downwards.
TACCGCCCGGGAGCCCCTTAGCCAATGAAGCTGACATCTGTGGTAATCACTACCCATTCCAGGATGACTAATGGATGCCCCCAGTGGTAGATGTGATTTTTGAAGCCACCAACAAAGATCACCCTTCATCCACTAAGGCAGAGACATGGGGTAAGACAGATAAGTGCTGCCTTGATCAGCTCCTGGGGATGCCTAGTTGCAACTCCTTCATGTGTAAATGAGCATGGTGACTGCTTTGAATGCATAAACCACATATCCTAATCTTCTCATGTATTCCTGCACCATTGCTGACAGCTAGGAAATTACTTATTTCCCCTTAACCCTTTGAGTGCCAGAGGGGTATGCAATGCATTGCAAAGCAATGCGTTGTGTACCCCTCTGGCACTCAAAGGGTTAAGAGTCAGACACTGAATCTTGTCCTCTTACAAACATCCTTCCTTGGAGGGTATCCAATCTTATTCCTAATTAATTCAGAACTTGGGAAGGTACCAGAGAGGACTTCGGGAACTTGAGTACCTAACCATGTTGTGCCAGTATGTGAACAGACTACTGAATCTGAGAACACAGAGTATCCTCTGAAAGATCCTTGAGTAAAATGTCATCTAGGTGTAAAGAGTCACAGATATTCCTTGAGTGCGAATGTGAGCTGCCAAAAGCAGACATGACCTTAGTAAAGATCCATGGAGAAGACTCTAGAAAGAAGGGAAGGGCAGTAAACTGGTAATGACTGCCTGCAAAAGCAAAACTTAGAGCTCGTGAAATGGATGAGTCAGAAGGTGATGACAGAGTGCAGAGAATCCATTTTGAAGCAAGGAGCTAGCACAAAGTGATTAAGGCACTTAAATAGGTGTCAGATGTCATCATTGGGAACTACAAAAAGACTGGAGTAGAAGCTGATAAAGCATTCCTGGGCTCAAAGGGTAGCCAGCATCTGCTTTTGCAGCAGATAGGATACTGCATCTATAAACAGGCATTCACAAACCGGAGCCTGAGGTACCCTGATAAGATACCATGAGGTGGAAGGGTCTATGCAGTATCCTTCAGAAATAACCTGCAAAAACCACTGGTTCATCACTGAAGTCTTCAAAGTGTCCAGGGATGGATCATGAGCCTGTGAATCTGAAGGAGTTGGGCTTGTCAGCCTTAGGCTTCTAAGCAGACTTCTTGTTCTGCCAAGCTGCTTTGAGATGGTGCAGGTTTGAAAATCCTGAGACGGTATAACCCTACGTGCCTTCTTGGGGAACAAGGCACGCTTTGGAGGAATCTGAGGCAACTAAATACTCTTACCTCCAATACCTGATTACCTTGTCTGTTCTGTCCAAAAAGCTGTTTCCCTACAAAAGGAAGGGACACCAAGGTTTTTTTGGAAGATTGGTGAGCCGACCAGATCTTAAGCCACCAAGTGCAATGCTCGGCTACTGAAAAGCCTGAGTATTTACTGGAAAATTTAGCTGTGTCAAAGATGCTTCAGTATGATTCTCATTGGCCTCTAAGATTCTGACAAGCATAACCAGCAATTCCTCTTTGGGAATATCCCTATAGCTAGCATCTGACAGATGTTCACCCCATATAGCCATAATTCTAGTAAACCAGATAGCTGCAAAGTTCACCTTTACTAAGGAATCATGGGCCTTGTCTGCCTGATCCTTAAGAGCCACAGCATCTGCCAGAGACAAGTTGGAGTTCTTAGCAAGCCAGGATAAGGGGGAGGATCAACCGCAGGTGGAGAAGCCCACCGCGAAAAGACCTCGGCTGAAAAAGAATAGAGGCTGAATATACATTTGTTAAGGAAGGGTATTCAATCCAGAATTAGAAGTCTCATAGAGACTTGAAGTGTCTCCAATTACAGTCCTCAAAGACCTATCCAAAGACCCATCAGTCTCTTCTTCCTCCATAGAGGAATTTCCAACCACCCGAGTGGCCCCCAAAGACAAGATTAGTGTATCTGAAGGGGACATGGGACACCAAGAATGAAGGACCCGTTTGAGAGTCGTAAAGTGAAGCAACTGAGGAAATCAGAGTCTTAACCCAAATTGGCTCCTGTTCTACAGTAGAAGGCTTCGGAGGAGCAGTAGGGCCCACATGGAAGCCTGGGAGATTTGGATTCTCCATGTGTCCCTTGTGTATGACATGTTCCAAAGTAACTTAATAGTATCATAAAGTACTTAGAAATACCCAAAACGTACTTATCTGACAGCAAGGGCTTAGCTGTAAAAGAGGAGACTCCAGCCTCGGCGTAGGATGTACAATAGAAAGGAAAGATGGCTACTACATCTGTACATTTCAGAAAGCCTGTGAAATGGAGGATTCTGGAAAATGTAGTTTCTCAATGAACTTGCTATAGCAATCAGTGTGTCCCCATCTGATAAAATTGGCTAATTGTGTGCTCTAAACAAAGTTCTCAGTTGGCCATGTGATTGTGCAGGCCATTTGATTGATTTTAACCCCCTCTCCGGTGTGACAAACAGAGGCAGAGATATGTCCTTGAGAAGAACTGCATGCAACACATGGCTGCAGTGTGGTTTGCCTGATTTTTAAAGGGGCTATGCCAAATAAGCTAAAGTATTAAAATAAAGAAGTCTAAAAATGATATATTTAATGAACAAAATAGTAGAAAATGAGAACAGTGAAAACAGCTGTCTTCTGAGCAGAAGTCCAGTTCTAACAGTGTAAAAATACCCCAGGTACAGAGAGGGTTACAGATCCATATACCCACCTTTAAAGTATACAACACATTAAGGAGGAGATAAAATCACAGAATACTGTCAGAGAAAGAGGAACATATAATGTAGGACCAAAGCACTCAATTGTTAACTCACCAACTCACTCACTCTGTAGTCTTCAGATTCCCATTTAAATAATGAACTTCTGAGACGTTCAGTAGTAAGGCACAGGAAAGGTCCTGAAATATACCGGTGACCTGTCCAATCCAACTCTAGGGAAGCCTGTTAATGGGAACCTGCCTAATTGGGATTATATAGCCCCAAATCCTAGCAGAAAAAAAAGTAATCTGAGAGCAGGGCCCAAAATGCCCTTTCATGAGGTCAAGACACCTGAAACTGAGGACTCATGGTGTAAAGTTCTACAGAACAGGAGTCTCCCTCTCAGAGGCACTGCCTTTTTGGAGGAGGGTAGCTTTTAACCCATTGTTCCTGTGTTCTACATTGGAAGTAAGAGAAAATTAGAAGCCTTCCACTACTGCCATGTAGCGGAGAGGCTCACTATGTCATATGGGGAGTCAGGGCAGGGCCAGTGCATGGAGTGCACTACAGCCTTCCCATCGCATCCCAGGCCCTCCAAGTCCTTGAAATATTCTTACTAATGGCTGCAGGAGCCACCACACCAAAGCAATAAAAAGCATATATTTTAAAATGTATCAGGAACAAGCCATACATTACATGTGCCTTTAAAGTGTTAGTAATGTCCACAAAAAGAGCTTAAAAAGCTGAGCTGAATGCAAAAAACCGTATCTCTCAAACCGCTATGGTTTAAGAGATACAGGCGTTTAAAGTTTAATCCCTCCCACTGACAGCTGTAAAGCTGTCAGCAGATCTGTGTCGGCTGACACTGAGGAGCTTGAGCAGAGCCGCGATCTCGTTATTTACCACGAATCCTTTCATTGGAATGGTCTAAAACGTGTGCCTGGTTTTCAAGCACTCGTTTTAGACCATTCCAATGAAAGGATTTATTGTAAATAACGAGATCGCGGCTCTGCTCAAGCGCCTCCGTGTTGGCCGACATGGATCTCCTGCTGATAGCTTTACAGCTTTCAGTAGGAGAGATCAAACTTTAAACGCCTGTATCTCTTAAACCATAGCAGTTTGAGAGATAGTTTTTTTGCATTCAGTTCAGCTTTTTAAGCTCTTCTAAATGCAAAAAAAAATGTTTGTGGACTTTAACGGAGCAGTAAACTTTTTTATGAAAACATATGTGTTATAGAGATTTTCCTGCTAAGTAAAATAAGGTCTCTCCCACTGCTGTCATCTGTTTTATTAAAATGTTATAACCATTCAAATAATCATGAAGTGAATTTACTGTGTGTCTACTTCCTGGAAGTTCTAACTGACAGGAAATGAATCAACAGTGTCGATCACATTCTACGGCATTGACTTTCCTCTCAAATATAATGTAACAGAATAACTTATTGGGATTTGACCACTAGAGGGCACTGTAAATGTAAAAAAAACATCCACAGGTTTAAACAGTAATAACTCTGGAAATATGCATCTCTCCACAGTGGGACTACACTTATTTCACTCAATCGTAAAAGCTCTACAATATGTATTTTTCTTAGCAAAAGTAAACATTTTACTGCTCCTTTAATACTACATATTGTCCAGAGGTCTAGTGCTGGTATGTGTGTCTGTCCCTTTAAGGCTAATCTACTTCCTTTTGTTAGCCAATGAAATAAATAAAAGAAGTAGTATTAGAATGAGTGTGCAAAATGCCTGATTTTGTTTTTCTTCTGTGTCTATACAATCTCATGTACTGTAAAAAACATCACGTATCAGCACAAAGGGAAAAACACTTATGTACAGTTAGGAGTGGGCCTGCTCCAACTTTTTCAGGTCTGGGTCTGGAATGGCTTCAGTGGCCTAGCTCCAGACGGCTCAGGAATTAAAAGAAACACAAAACTCCGGTTTGGCTCCAGAAAGTATCCAGCTTTGGAGATGCTGCCTGGGTTCCAACTTTTCTTACCTGGCTCCAGAGCCATAAGTAAAACACACATCACCCTCCTGTTGCACTTACATATTCTGCAAGTGCATAATATGCAAAATCAAATTGCCTCAACTATTTTCACCTTCTATATATTTTTTTTTACAAGTTTATACCCCTGACAGCTCATTGAATTTCTGTTTCCAGAGACCTTTTGTTGGGGACTGTGAAAGCAGGGAGAATGTAACATCACATTCGCTGACAGTAAGCGCTGTGTAACTTGTGATTTAATTAAAATAAAAATCAGTTTATTAGTTTTAGAGAAATCTGAGTTAGGTGTTGAGGAATCTGTTTTGTTCTCTGACTATCACATGTCCAGAAAAGAACCTCCCTCCACCTTTTTGTGTTGCTAGGATCAGTTTCCTCCATAGCAGTAGAATAAATAATGATGGAGAATAATCATGAAATCTTTTTAGGATGGAGACTTATACTGAGAGTATAATTTGGAAAGGTGATAAGTGATCTCCCGTCAACTGTATTTGGATATTTCTCTGGTCTGTATAGGATCAATCAGCAATAAAAAGTTAATTATAAATTTTATTTTACAGTTTTCTAAGATACATTTTTATTAATGTTTTTATTTTGAAAAGATGAAATTTGACTGGACTATCTACTGTCTGTGCATAGAAGTCTGACATGCCAGACTCAATAGCACACTCTGTTGGTTGAACACCTGGGGCTCGATACCCCTGTTATTTTTTTTTTTAAAGCGGAACTACCACCCGACACAATCTTTAGCTTCACTAAGTCCCCATCTGGCGACTAGCTGCTTTGTAACGCTAGTCACCAGAATAATTACCTTATTTAATAGATTTCTGCTCTCTACCATGTGTGACAGGCAGGACGGTTCATGGACATCTTGCCACTGTGACATCAGCGCACCTGCGCGGTGAGTCCCAGCCGGGTCTAGGAGGCTTTGCTAGGAGCCGTCCGGCTCCGGAAGGGACTGACCGCGCAGGTGCGCTGATATCACAATGACAAGATGTTCGAACCCCGTCCTGCCTGTCAACCATGGAAGAGACCAGAAATCTATTAAATAAGGTAATTATTATGGTGACTAGCTCTACAAAGCAGCTAGTCGCCAGATGGGTACTCAGTGAAGCTAAAGATTGTGTCTGGTGGTAGTTCCGCTTTAAATCAACAGTAGTGGTTTTGAAAGCACAGTTTGCTATACTATTAAGTGTGCTATCAACAACCACTGGCACGCAAAAACGTCCAACGGATGCAAAATTTGCACCCATTGTAAATCACAAAAAAAGTAGAATTTGCCATGAGGTAGCTTATCCGCATTTTAAAGAACGCACTTTTCAAGGCTAAAAAACTGTGCAGAGTCTCTAACATGCAGTGAAAACTACCAGTGTGTGGCTTAAAAAGAAAATGATTAACCCTATGAGTTCCAGTGGGGTATGCAATGTATTCTACAGCGTTGCATATCCCACTGGTTCAAACAGTGTTAATCACCCAAGAGTTAACAAGTCCTGAAAAATAAAAACTTACCTGTAATCCTGATGTCCAGCAGGGTCTTCAGCACCTTCTGGTCATCTTCTGTCTAATCTTGTAAAACAAAAATGATTAGTTATTTGTCGAAAAAGCAAGAATCAAGCCCCCGAAAGATACCCCTCCAGCATCGAAGGGTTTAAAAAGTGTGGCATCTGTCATTCTTTTTTGTTTTGTTTTTTTAATAATATTTCTTGTAATGCCCATTAAAAAAACAAACAAAAAACACCCCGGCCATATGTTCCCCTTGCCGCTGCTGTCTCCACTGGAGGTGGAAGACATGTAAAGTGCCAGATCTTCCCCCCCTTTACTACATCTTGGGCCATTGCCCGAGTCAGACTGCAAGAATTGTGAACAAAGACTGGCTTTTATATGCCATTATTGGTTCAAAAAAATTGTCACCTCCAATTGGCTGGGATGTGTGCTTACGCACCTCCCTGCCAATTAGCTGGGGGTTGACAAACCCCACTATAAGCTGAAGGCTGATTGGCTGGGAGGTGTATAAGCATACATCCCAGCCAATTGGAGGCTGCCAATTATTTTAAATAGAGAATGGCATATAAAACAGTCTGACTCAGGCAACAGCCCAAGTGGTAAGAAAGGGGGGGGGCTCTGGCACTTTACATCCTTACCTCAGTCAGCTGCAGCAAGGGGGAACATGTGGCCAACATTTTTTTTTTATTATTATTATTTTTTTTTTTTTTTTTTTTTTTTTAAATGAACAATACAAGAAATATTATTTCTACAAATTGCAATAAAGATAGAATCGGAGGACCAATGTCACACTTTTTAAACTCTCTGAGCGCCAGACGGTTAAATGTAGCATCTTTTGGGGGCTTGATTATTGTTTTGTTTTTTTTAACACATAACTAATCATTTGCATTTTTTGACAAGATTGGACAGAAGGAAGAAGAGAAGACAGAATACTGAAGAAGACGACGGACAGTAGATAACAGGTAAGTGTTACATCTCTGGGTGTTAGGATAGTGTTAGAGGTAGTATTATTTAGTGTTATGTTAGGGATAGTGTAGGGTTAGTGTTTGGGAGGTGGGGGGAGGGTGACTGTTTTGAGCTCACACTTGTTTGACAGTGGCAAATAATGAAAGTTGGCATTTTTTTCCCTTGAAGTTCCCACAATTCTCACTATTTAGCTTGAGTTGTTGGAACAAAAATCAACAACTTGCATTTGGCCAATATGTGAGTTTTGGCCACCAATGCTGGTTCTTACATGTATCAGGCCAGGTACAGAATAGCCACAGTACATAGGCGGGTTTGTCACTTACCGGCTGCTTTATCTGTGGTAATATGGAGCCCCTGATGGGCTATGGGATACAGAAGGAGTTAGAAAGAAGATATTATGTAATGGTAATAACATCAGTGCTATGGTGCTATCTCTACAGCTTTGCCATCATAAAGCAGTCATGTTGGTCTGATAAATGTATGAGCATAAAGTAGAAACACTCGTGTAATGTGTCTGATCATTTTGGAGCAAACCAACTGTTGCACGGGGGAAAAATAAAAATAAATACTATTATCATATTTAGATGGGTCTTTGCAATGCAATGGACACATCACTAAGGGGTTAAATCACTATTTGATTCACTGGAGATTTTTTTTGTTGCCTATGGTGGAGCTGATTCACTCCAGAATTATTCTAATGTTTCTTAGTACATTAATCTAACTATCTCCATTAAGTCTGGGATGTCACAAGGATTCCTGCCCATGCTTGATGCAATAAGTACACAAGGTACTCATGGGGGATCTGCACCAAGACCCTCCAGCTATTGTAGATTACAACTTCTCTCATCCCTGAACAGTGGTTGGCTGGCAAGGGATGATGTCAATTGTAGTCCACAACAGCTTGAAGCCTCATGTTGCCCACCCCTGCGCTAAGGTGATATAAAGTTCTTATGTTATTCTATAAAGCCTATTCACTAAAATCTCTCAGTTGGAAAGATGCTAATGCATAGACTCCATCCAATAACATAAAAAGGGGAGAGTTTATCTCCTCTTCACACCAAAGGCCATGTTTAGACAGGCAACTTCAATGCATGATAATAATGCTGCACCCAAGCAGAACAGCTCAGGTCCTGTGGTGCGCTCACATTCAGGTTACAGCAAGATCATCTGCATGATGGCCAGTGAGCTACGGAGTGGGCCATTCACACATGTTTCAGGAGGATGGAATCCCATTGGCATTCTCCAGCAACTGACCTGGTCACATCGGCACTGGTCACTTGTAGGAGTAATGCTGCATGTCAGTGTAGTTGGTATTGGCAGCATGGCATGTGCCAAATCTCAGTGCAGCCAGGTTGCTCATGTTAACTTAACCTTAGTCCATAACTCTGTTGCTCTTAAGTGGAATTATTGCAGGCTCAGGAGAAGTCTGACTACTGTTTACTGGGAAGCAAGAAAGATTCCCAAAAGACCCACAGCTTAGCCCAGGCTAATGTATTATTAGTGTACTATGCAGCCCAATTGTATATTTACTATTACAGAGATTAACACCATTACATGCCCCAAGCTGTCAATAAGTCCCAGGGCTTTAAAGGGATATTAGCACCTAAAAGTGAATATTTTTCATACATTTTTTAATATCCTGTACTCCTGGCATTTGTGCTAACCATGTGTTTGTAGTATAAATAGATTTTGAGAAACTAACCTTTATTTGTTGGTGGCACAGAGGGGAACTTTATGCTAATTAGTTTAGGTGCTGAGCCAATATTACCACGCACAGTGCAATGAATGAATCTACAGCCCACACACTTGGGACATGTCTAAAAGCACAACAAGTGATTTAGTTTGGCCTCAAACGATACTAATTGCCATATAATGCAGGGAATTAGAATAAAATGCGTTGTTGTGCCAAAAATCATAAGTTAATGTCTCAGAAATATATATATTTGACCAAAAAATGGGCAGTACAACACACAGGAAATAAATGAACTAAACTTCATTAAAGTAGACCTGTCTCCATTAACATAAAGTAACACTTAAAGGGATAGTAATACTTCTTTTTATGTTTATTTTATTTTGTAGGCATTAGAAAAACATGAAGAACGATATAAGTCTTATCTCTCAAACCTTTATGGTTTGAGAGATATTCACAAGCAAAGTTTCCCCTCCTGCCCCTTCTAACCTAGTGTAAGCCATCTCTTCTCAGATGTGGAATCCAGTCCATAGACCAGACAGATAACAGAAGGGGACAATCTTCTTCCTATGAGAACAATGAAAGCCCTGTCCCCCTTGACAAGCTTTTCAGGTTTTTCCCTTATCTATTGAAAATTGTCCCTCTCTGCAGTCTACCTGGGCACCTCCCTTCTGATCTGGCTGAACAGTGTTACAGCAGTAAAAGGGGCGGGAGGGGGATACTTTGTAATTTAATTACTCTTGAACTACAACTCTGACAGAATTGAAATAACACTCTCCAAAATCCAAATACTATGATGATTAATCAGAGCTGCTTTTATTATGAAACATTACTATCCCTTTAAGATGTAAAAATATATATATTCTATAGTGGTTTATCCCCCTGACTATAACAAAGGCTACCCCCACTGATGAGAGATGTTTTGTTCAAGAGATATTGCAGCTCAAGCTTGAGTTTTTTTGGTACGGTATCTCAATGTCCTACAATGAAGCTGGTTCTACACCATCCTAGGGAGAGCTCTGGTCAATTGACCGTAAACCTCCATACAAATATGTAGCAACAGCACCACTGTATCATTTCAGGCCATTTAGTGCACCTAAAAAAATTCAAGTTTGAGCTGTGATAACTTTTAAATAAAACATCTCTCAACAGTGGTAGAACCCTTGTTTTACTCAGGAGGAAAAGCACATCAATATGTTTTTTCCTCATTGTAAGTATTACAATGACTTTGTTATGTTGATACTCCATTTGCTGTTTTTCATCAGTCTAAGGCAGCGGTTCTCAACCTGTGGGTCGGGACCCCTTTGGGGGTCGAATGACGATTTGCCAGGGGTCGCCTAAAACCATCAGATATTTATGTTTCGATTCATAACAGTAGCAAAGCTACAGCAATGAAGGAGCAACGAAAATAATTTTACTGTTAGGGGTCGCCTCAACTTGGGAAATTTTATCAAAGGGTTGCGGCACTAGAAAGGTTGAGAACCGCTGGTCTAAGGGAAGTAATTTTTCTTGGAAGGGAGGGGTACAAAGAAAAATTAGCACATGAGCTATCACATATTTAATTGTATCACTGTATTAAAATGTTTACATATATGTGCATGTTTAAAATTTTTTAAACATGCCCTCTTATACAATGCCACCTTCTGTTTCAGCTTTGTGCACTTTGCACAGAACGCAACATATCATGTGACAGTAGGCAAGGTGTTCTTAGTCTCGCCCATGTTTCCAACCCACTCCTCAAATGACCCCACCTACAATTTTATCCACAGACACAGGAAACACCTTTAACTTGTGTATGTATACTTTTATATAGCATCTACCATTTGTTTAGTATAGAGGGGCTACAATAAGTGCAGTAATTACGCTGTTATACAGATGATTATCATACGGTCTCTAATGAATTGCAAAGCATTGAATAGTTTAAAAGCCCCCCTTTTACTCAATTGAATTTTTGTTTTGCAATTAGTTTGCCCCAGAATTGCTTATCTTCTCAAGCACAGAATTCAGAGAGAAGGATTAACAATTACCTGGGTCCAAACTGGTCACCAGAGGAATAGTCTGTTCCACACTGAAATACAAGGTCGTGGTGTGAAGGTCTCTGAAGAGGAACTGGAGCAAGTGGTTTCTGGGAAGAGAATGGGAAGCTCCAACCTTGTGCTCCTATTGGCTGCTCTACAAACATTACAATGCGATCTGCCAGCATCTCAATAGTGCTGCTACAGGAACAGAAAAGGCGGAAAAACGCATGGGATTCCTGAAGAAGGAAACGCACTTCCAAAATCTCCAGTCTAGGCCGATACAAACTGTCCTGACTCAGCAGTTCTGCCAAACTGGAGAGTTGGTAGAATTCTGCTTCTCTCTGTAATCTCTCATAATCTGAGAAATCAGAAGGCAGGGCGAGCTGCGATGTCCTTAGATAATCCAAGATGTAGCTGAACAAATGACCGTCTCTGTCTATAAAATAGTGTCCATTTATAATCCGAAATTCCCGATCACTGCCATCCAGCATCTGTGCCAATCTGGACTCTGGAAATTTCAGCAGGGTTGCTGGAAATGTACTATATTTCATGCCCCCTATATTTAGGTTGACCACCTCTTGATTGCTCATTTTCTCAGTTCTTGATGATATATGTCTTTTGTGAAAGTGCTCACTAGCAGTGACTTGCAGTGCAAGGTACAGAGTTAAGGCATTAGGCTACACTTAGGTTCACCAGGCAACAACAAGCAAAACAAAATATACTAGAGTTTGTGGTTTGGTGTTGCTTGGGAACTTTAAAGACACTGAGCTTTGGGTTATAGGTTTAATGCCGTGAATGCTAGAGAGGTCTCCAATTCAATCAGGTAGTTAAAGGAACACTAACATCTAAAAATGATATGGTATTAAATACATTGATATCTCATGTACTCAATACTAGCATCTGCAAACACTGCATTTTATTCATTCTAGATTCCTAAACTTGCTTTTTGAAACTCATGTGTAGCATATAGTGTCTTATTGCCAGTTATTCTCAGCTCCAGTCTGCAAGGCACACCAACAGGTCAGCTTTTAACCCTATGAGTGCCAGTGAGGTATCTACTCTTGTTGGCACTCAATGGGTTAACCCTTTCAGTGCCAAAGGGGTATGCATTGCAGGGCAATGTGTTGTGTACAAAACTATAATAGACTTGGTGGCTCAAAAACATCTATCACTTGAAGACCTAGATAGCTAAATAGCACAATTGACCCTTGAAATGCTGTTTAGATCAAAATGTAACTTCATATATCTGGATCAGGAAATTGTTTGATGCAGAACTAAGCGATAAGGGTATTCTCCAATAAACCCTCGTTAAAATTCTCAATGTCCGCAAAAAAATCGCTTTCACAAAGTAACTGCAACTTTATAAAAACATTGTAGCTTTATTCTCAGAACTTGTTAAAAGTAAATACCTTCACAACATCCCGAATTTTATGACCACAAAGGAGAGACTTGTGAGGAGTGTAACTCAAACCAGCAGGTGTATATTCTCGGTCTCACTACAGATCAACGCGGGGTCAACCTGGGTCATGAATAAGTGCGTTAAGCGCGAAACGCGTTGATCTGTAGTGAGACTGAGAATATACACCTGCTGGTTTGAGTTACACTCCTCACAAGTCTCTCCTTTGTGGTCATAAAATTCGGGATGTTGTGAAGGTATTTACTTTTAACAAGTTCTGAGAATAAAGCTACAATGTTTTTATAAAGTTGCAGTTACTTTGTGAAAGCGATTTTTTTGCGGACATTGACAATGTGTTGTGTACCCCTTTGGCACTCAAAGGGTTAAGGGGGTAGTAATGTGTCACAAAAAACAGCAGCTCCAATTAATCTTCATAGTATTTGGGCCATGGAGAGTGTTATTTCAATACTGTCAGAGTTGTAGTTCAAGAGTAATTGAATGATAAAGTATCCCCTCCCACCCCTTTTACTGATGTAACACTTTTCAGCTTAGAGCAGCAGGGAGTGTCCAGAGGGGTATGCATTGCAGGGCAATGCTTTGTGTACCCATTTGGCACTCAAAGGATTAAGGGGATAGTAATGTTTCACAAAAAACAGCAGCTCCAATTAATCTTCATAGTATTTGGGCCATGGAGAGTATTATTTCAATACTGTCAGAGTGTAGTTCAAGAGTAATTGAATGATAAAGTATCCCCCTCCCGCCTCTTTTACTGATGTAACACTGCTCACCTCAAAACAGCAAGACTGTCTGGATGGATCGCAGAGAGGTACAATCTTCAGTGAGCATAAAGAAACACCTGTCAAGGGGAACAGGGTTTTCATTATGCTCACAGTAAGAAGATTGTCCCTTACTGTGAGCTGTCCTGGAGGGGAAGTGGCTTACACTAGGTAAAAGTATATATTAACCCTTTGCTTGCCATAACATTTTGCAACACATAGCAAAGTTATTCCAGGTACAGTTATCAATAGCGCCACCTAGTGCCACACATATTATTGCTTAGTGACAATTTCAGAGTAAATTATGCCTGTTCCACCAGATGTTGTTTTTGGAGAAACTATATCACATTACATAGACTTGTTTTGCTCCCAGGTGCACCACTTAGTTGAGGAAATATTTGTCCCACTGCTTAGGACTAAATAAATACTCTAGAGGGAAGATGTTCTAGTATGTGATAAGGTGCCAGGTGGCGATATGTTGGTGAAGTGTCAGTGGCATATTGGCAGCATGCAATAAAGGTGTCTTTGCCATCATATCCCTGTGAAACTGTTACCAATCCAACATAGTCAACAGACATCTCCATGAATCCGTCATACCTTCAACAACTTTGCAATTTTGTTCGATCATTTAAAAAAAAAAAAAATTATGAGCAACGGTCGGATTCATATGGGTGTGTTTATATGTTAATGTGGGTCATCGCCACATGCATTAAGCTTTGATTGCAGCTTTTCCTATCAAAGTTCACAATTCCAACAGCGCTAGCCTGAAGTTGGCTATGTAGGGGATCTCCCAATAGCTCTCAATGGAGTCCGATTACAGCTTGCTGTCTCTAATGCAGAGCAGAGACAGCAGCTGCTGTCCTTTAACCAGTGCCATAGGGATGTTCATTGCACAGCCCTGTAGCACTGGAAGGATTACAACATTAACAGACATTTCCAGTATTATACGAACAGGAAGAGCGCAAACCACCAAGAAATTTTCTTTAAATTGTCTTGTATCTATATAGGGCCAATCTTTGAACTGTACTCACAATTCCTTTGTAGAGTAGCTGGTGATGAATATGACCAGCTAAGGCAAACGGGGAAACTAAGACTACCCCGATACAGTCAACTTCTCTCTGAAAATCAAATGATAGATCCTCTAGTAATAGTATAAATTTATTAAAAATACAAATAAAATAAATGGAGCCAGAAATTTACAAAAACCGTCAGTGTGTATGTAATAGGCTATTCAGCCCTAATATGACGCATTTCGGGGCACAGCCCCTTTCTCAAATATTAATGGCAAAAGATAAAAGCAAATAATATGCTAAAAAATCAGAATAATTTACAGTATTAACTTATTTAGAGTATGGCAGAGGAGCTACTCCACGTCACAGCTTCTCTGCCACTCTCCCAATCATAAATTAATTGTTGGTAATATCGGTTAATGTTTCAACCCTTTCAGTGCCACAGGGTGCGCAATGAACATCCCTATGGCATTGATCAGGTTAAAGTGATAGTAACGTTTCACAAAAACTGCAGCTCCAATTAATATTCATAGTATTTGAGCCATAGAGAGTGTTATTTCATTACTGTGAGCGTTATAGTTCAAGAGTAATTGAATGATAAAGTTTCCCCCTCCTGCCTCTTTTACCTAATGTAAGCCCCCACTGCTCAGATGTGGAATCCAGTCCAATGAAAACCCTGCCCCCCTTGACAGGTTTTTCAACTTTTTCCCTTATCTTAATTGAAGATTGTCCCTCTCTGCAATCTACCTGGACACTCCCTGCTGCTCTATGCTGAGCAGTGTTACATCAGTAAAAGGGGAGGGAGAGGATACTTTATCATTCAACCACTCTTGAACTACAACTCTGACAGTATTGAAATAACACTCTCCAAGGCCCAAATATTATGAAGATTAATTAGAGCTGCTTTTATTATGAAACATTACTATTCCTTTAAGGGAGTAATACTGTTACTTTTGCTTAAGTCTGAGCAAATTCTCTCACTACCTCAGTGGGCAGGTGGGAGGCAAAGCAGATGCTCTCAGACTTGAGTTGTCAAGATGTTGGCAATGTTCAAGGGTGGACATTCCTTTGTCTATATTACTGTACTAGTTGAAGAGCCCGTTACACGGGCCACAGTGCCACTGCCAGCCAGTTGCGGTGCAGTCATGCTCAGTAGAGACTGCCCACGCCATGGCTGATACAGAGCGGGACGCTCCTTCGGAGCACGCCGCTCTGTATCAGCCTCGTCACTGGCAGTCTCTACTGCGCATGACTACAGCACGCGCAGCAGTCTCTACTGCTCATGACTGCGGCATTACGCACATTTTAGCGAATTATTATATAGGATAGTTAGAGTTCTGCCTGCACCTAGCACCCTCCAAATAACAGCCCATAGATTGTTATTCTTGCCTACGGGAGCAGCCACATTCCCTAACAATGTCCTGAATTCCATTAAGTTCATAAATGTTTTAATTAATTTATCTACATATTTCTCCATAGATATCAGTGAGAATGTGCAACATAAAATCGTCTAATAATATTTAGCAAACACA
Organism: Rhinophrynus dorsalis; assembly: GCA_037306005.1. Classification (NCBI taxonomy): domain Eukaryota; kingdom Metazoa; phylum Chordata; class Amphibia; order Anura; family Rhinophrynidae; genus Rhinophrynus; species Rhinophrynus dorsalis. The sequence goes on along the minus strand of CM074719.1, from coordinate 517,603,403 downwards.
GTATAATGTAGGACAATAATTAGATAACCATGAATATTCTGGAAGGGCCAGCTTGAAAAATATCCTGCAATCACTTTTTGTCAGTAAAGTTTCTTCATTAAAAATAAAAAGTGTGGTGTGTAAAAATATTGCCCACTAATGGGCAACCAGCAAAACGGCTCAGTAGAAATGGTGACTTGTTGAAAAGGGTGACATTCTGATGTCGCAGGCTTAAGTGTCTAGACATCAGAATGGCACTCGCATAAGTTTTGAGTAGTTAAATAAAGATGTGCAGGGTGCTGGTGTCTGCATGCATAGAGGGAGAAACAGGACTCAGCAGGCATCGCAGTAATGCTTAAAGGGGAACTATCACCCCAATACAAGCTTGTCTCATAATTACGTTCATTTAGCGACTAGCTTGAATAGTGGTTTTAATTTCCCATAAAATTTGTGGTATCGCTATATTTAAACATTTAAAATGATCCTGGTACTTACTTCCAGACAGACTGCAGGTACAACTCTGCCCCTCAGTCTGTTAATGTTCCTCTGCTCCTCTCTCAACATAGCGTCTCGATCCAGCTTCCACCGATGAAAGAGGATTTCTGCATGTAAGCGGGAGCACTCTCACTGGCCAGAGAGCTCCAGCTTACATGGAGGAATCCTCCGTCATCATAGGAAGCTGGATCGAGACGCTACATGGGGAGAGGAGCAGAGGAAGACTGACAGACTGCGGGCAGAGTTGTACCCGCAGTTTGTTCAAAAGTAAGGACCAGGATCATTTTAAATGTTTAAAGTTAGCGATACCACAAATTTTATGAGAAATTAAAACCACTATTCAAGCTAATCGCTATATGAACTTAATTATGAGACAAACTTGTAGAGGGGTGATAGTTCCCCTTTAAGTTAACCCCCAGTTGCAATCTGTGCTTTGAGTGAGCAGTGAATCACATCCATACTCTTTGTTGACTGAGAGCTGTCTGTACTGGGACTGTGATGCCCCATTGGAGTGATTGCAGGGGCTGTGATGTGGCATTCAAAGGTTTAAAGCATAACCTATAAATGAGCATATTTCTATTTGTGCCTTAACCCTTTGAGTGCCAGGGAGGTCCACAACACATTGCAAAGTGCTGCGGACCTCTCTGGCACTCTAAGGGTAATAACTCTCTATCTCACTCCATATTGACAGCTCACTCCATCAGCCGCTGTGCTCTACTGTTACCTTTGCCCCATGCTGGGCTCTTCCTTTGCCCCGCACTCTTCCTGTGCACCTTCTCCCTGGCCCAAGCAGCGTTGAGAGGAGACTGAGATATCTCATCCACATCCCACAGAGAGAGATTATAGTGGCTGAGTGTGAGCTCATGGAGCAAGAGAGAGAGACCATAGGACAGAATACAGGGAGAGAGAAAGGGAGAATGAGAGCATGAGGGGGGGACAAAAAGATGTTGTGAGGGGCAGATAAAAGGCATGGGAAGCAGCACTTCCTTATAGAAGCACTGTTTTACTAATGTTTTGCTCTGCATCCTGAACTGGGTAGCACTGGGGCCAGCATACTGTACTGCCCTTGCCATTTTAACATACTGGACATGGGATAGCCAGCCCTGGTTATCAAGAGCTACCAATGGTGCGTGTACTCAGCTTATCCATGAATGAGCACAGGTGGACTAATTAGTGGCTTGGTCCCCATCTCTGTATTGAGACATGTCTGAGGCTGTTGTAAGGTTACCATGGACTGCAGTATTAAAGGGATAGTAATGTCACGTAAAAAGTAATAGCTATATCGCAGCTACAATAACAGATTACCTGAGGTTATTCCTCTCAAACCTTTATGGTTTGAGAGATATACAGAAATTAAGTTCTCCGCTCCCTCCCCTTTCTCATATATCAGCTGTATAGCTGACGGCGTGAGATCCTAGACCCGGGGATTAGACGGAGGCTAATGTTCTACAAAGCGTGCTTGCAAACCAGGCACACGTTGTAGACTGTTCCAATGAAGTATTTATTTTTAGATATCGCTATGTCGGCTCTGCTGAAGAGCCTCCGTCTGGTCCTGGGACTAGGATCTTACACTGTCAGTTATACAGCTGATATACGAGAAAGAGGAAAGAGTGGAGAACTTTATTTTCGTATATCTCTCAAACCATAAAGGTTTGAGAGACAGGAATAACCTCAGGTTATCTCTTTTTATTACAGCTACAATATAACTATTACTTATACGTGACATTACTATTCCTTTAAGAAATTTACATTCCCTGTACTACCATCCAGGGTGTATTTTATTGTATATGGATTATTAAAATGTTTATTATTATTATTTGGGGATTTTCCTGTGAAGTAAAACAAAGGTACTGCTACTCCTTCTTTCAAAAGTTATAACAGCAATTTTTATTTTATTTTTTTCTAATAAAGTGTTCTCAAGAGAGCCAACTGGTGTCCAAAGGGAATTTTTTTTCTTTATTTGAAATGTGTTCTATATTAAAATAAATCAGGATAAGAAATGCTACAGAAGGCAAGAAAAGGAAGGGTGGGGAGAGGGTACATTACTGAATTGGTACATTAATTTTCCATTACAAGACCAAAGCTTGAATACATGTTATTCATCTATCCTTACTTAATCTTGCATTCTGTTGGCAAGTGTCTGAAGTATCAGCCAGGAAGCCCAAATCTTATCAATTTTTTTAGGGTTTTCCTTTACTTCTGCAATAATTTTTTTTCATGTGATAATTATTTTATTTTTTATCTGCTATGTCATATTTTTCTGGCACTAATGGAAACCTAGAGTTTTCTGCTATTGTTCATGTAGCAGCTAAGGCTGTTTGGCTGTTATCAAGTTTTCTATAGAATGTGAAAGTAAATAACCCCATCCATTTCAAGAGTTTTCACCAAGATCGATTTCGTTTTGTGTATTTCAACCATGCATGAACATGTGTACCCAGCTCACCATAACCCGTCCAAGAAAAATGATCTTTCTTTTTTTTTTTTTTTTTTGTTTCATATTATATAGTTTTAAACATGTAAGATACCACCTATGTTCAGTATGCATTCAGTATCCAATATGACCCCCTTCCAATTATGCTCTTATATCTCCCTCCCTGGCTATTTTAGAAACAGTGAAGTCACGTAATTAAAGGAATAGCAATACTTAAAATGTAAACAAACAAATATATATATATATATATATATATATATATATATATGTTATAGGGTTTATCACTCTGAGTAAAACAAAGGAAACCCCACTGCTGAAACGTGTTTTATTCAAAAACTAGTTGAAGAGCCTGTGCCACCCAGCAACCTCGGCTGGTGGCTGGATCATGCGCAGTAGAGACTGCCTCCGCCATGGCTGATATGGAGTGGGGCGCTCCGAATTCATACCTTAGTCCTCTCTGCGCACCTTTCTGGGACCAAGTGGTCCCAGGAAGGTGTGCAGAGAAGACTCCGGTCTGAATTCGGAGTGCTCCTCTCTGTATCAGCCGCTGTGCAGGCAGTCTCTACTGCGCATGACGGCTTCTGACAAACATCCTTAGCGAATTATTATATAGGATTATTACAGCTCAAAGTTGATATTGTAGATGCAGTATTGCAGTGGCCTGAAATTGTACAGTGATCATGTTGTTACAGCATCCTATAGAGATTTATGGTCAGCTGACCAGAGCTGTTCATAGGATGGTGTAGCAACAGCACCACAGTACAATTTCAGGTCACTGTGATACTGCGCCTAAAATTTTCAGCTTTGAGCTATAATACCTTTTGAATAAAACACCTTTCAGCAATGGTTACGATCCGTCCGGACCGGCTTTCAGATCTGAGTAGACTGTGAGGGGAAAGGGGTGGGAGGTGGAAACTTCAAACAAAAATTACAAGAAGATTACAAGGGCGTTTAATATGGTACAGAGCATTATAAAAAAGAATATTGAATAATCGGAAGACACTTTATACGTTACCATTACTAAGGGATAGTAATGGTTGATAATAAAAGCAGCTCTAATTAATCATTATAGTATTTGGGCCTTGGAGAGTGTTATTTCAATATTGTCAGTTGTAGTTCAAGAGTAATTGAATGATAAAGTATCCCCCTCCCTCCCCTTTTACTGATATAGCACTGCTCACCTCAGAGCAGCAGGGAGGTGCACAGGTAGATTGCAGAGAGGGACAATCTTCAATTAAGATAAGGGAAAAAGCTGAAAAACCTGTCAATGGGGGCAGATATTTCATTGTTCTCACAGTAAGATTGTCCCTTGCTGTTATCTGTCTGGTCTAGCAACCAGATTCGATCTGAGGTGAGCAGTGTTACATCAGTAAAAGGGGCGGGAGGGGGATACTTTATCATTCAATCACTCTTGAACTACAACTCTGACAGCATTGAAATAACACTCTCTATGGCTCAAATACTATGAAGATTAATTGGAGCTGCTGTTTTTGTGAAACGTTACTATCTCTTTAAGGTCCCGTGTACCGTATATAAACTGCACAGATGGCTTTTATATAGAGCACTGACTTCAGGCTCCTCATCTAGTCTGCATAAGACAGGAGTGTGCAGTCTCATGATAGCCCAGGTCTCCTCCAAGAATAAACTTTTATGTGTCAAAGGTTCTGCAGTGCATTACAGAGCAATGTGTTGAACTTCCTACTGGTATTCAAACGATTAACCCTTTGAGTGCCAGGGGGTAATTTAACACATTGTGAAGACAGCTTTTGCTGTCTCCTCTCTCCAGTAGAGACATGGCAGGGTGTCCTATGTGACTTCATAGAAAGCTATGGAAAGATTCTTAGTGAGACAAAGTGAGTTCTGACAGCATTGCCAGCTATTGAGACTTATTGTATGAAGCTAATGGCAACATTAACATACAAACACACCCTCAGGAATATGCAATCAGGCCATTGGTGAAAGAGACACTGTAACATTGTAAACCTGGTGTAACGCATTGTAATGTAGGCATACGTGAGGTGTAATCACAGATTTCATATGGAGAAGACACCTTAGTGCATACTATGAGATGGATTCAGGTCCAGTTTGCCATAACATGGACCAGCTGGATCCTTATCAAACCTTAGTACATCTCTCTCCAGTGACAGAGTGCAGATTTAAAGAGACAGGAATATGCTAAAATACATATCCTAGATTAATGGGACAGGCTGTTTTTAAAAGCCTGTACCCCTTAAAAATAGTTAAAAAAACAAACAAACAAAAAATGCACACAATTAAATGTATAGTTTCCTATTTTTTATTTATTAACAGTAAATGGTAACCTATAACAATATATTTTTAAAATGATGCTGAACAGCTATGCATATATATTGTACTTACCGTGCTTTTGTAAATAGCAAAGATAGGGAAATCTAATTTGGGCCCCCTGTGATGACTGAACTGTGTGCATACTAGGAACCTGACATTTTTTACAGTTATAAAGGTCAAAATAGCCCAGTCCATATGGGGTTAACAATGGGCAAACATACCTTACGATATTTCAAATTCCCAAAGAGGGACACTTGCTTTATGTGATGATTCGAGAGGTATGGCTGGTGGACAGGGTAGTACAAAAAATATTAACACCTCATTGGGTAACTGAATAAATGATTTAAAGCAAAAACAAAGCATTTTATTTAAACAGACTAATTTATTAACACATATACTGTAGTTTACACAGACATTAATGTATCACTGCGGTGGAGCAATGTGACACACATATATATACACACAGTCTGATCTCCTAAACACAGGGACACCAGGATGGCAAAGAGGGATTTGTGTCTCAAAGAGGGACAGTCTCCATGGGTGCCCAGGAGGTGCACTTGCCCCCTCCATATAAATTTAGGGGCTGGCCTGAGGGTCATATTATGGCGTTATCCCCCCCCCCCCGAGAAAAAAATATGCGGGCGCCTCTGACTGTCCCTCCTACAGAGGGCCATTCGAAAGGTAGGGAACTCTTGTTTTATGTTACAGGAAAATCCCTACATTATATCCTTTTTCTAATGAAACGTTCCTGCTCCTTTAAAGGGTTAGTAATGTCTAAAAAAAAAAAAAAAACTGTTCTTCATTTTGAAGAGGTTAAAAACTTGTCTTGAATGCAAAAAACTGTATCTCTCAAACCAATATGGTTTAAGAGATACATGCATTTAAAGTTCGTGATTTCCTGCAAGCACACTTTTTAGACCATTCCAATGAAGTAATTCATTGTAAATAACACAATTGCGGCTCTGCTGCAGAGCCTCTGTGTCAGCTGACACTGATCTCCTGCTGACAGCTTTGCAGCTGACAGCAGGAAAGTACAAACTATAAATGCCTGTATCTCTCAAACCATTGTGATTTGAGAGAGACTTTTTTTGCATTCAAGCCAACTTTTTAACCTCTTCAAAATGAAGAATAGTTTTTTTAGACATTACTAACCCTTTAAACTTCAGATCCTACACAACCTAAATTCTGACTGCACAACTTATTTTGACCGGCACAGTATAATGGGAATTGTAGTCCAACAACAGTTGTCAATTAAAAAACACATCACATACCTTCTGTACTATATGACTTTTACCCTAATACCAAAGATCAGCTGTTCATGCTTCTTAGCTAGATCTGGACTCCTTCATGGCCACTAACAAGAACATTATGTAAAGTACATTCTGTGATCATTTCACAGCTTTCCAAGTCTGTATTTACTGAGTTATTAACTTGCAGGCTGCACTGGCAGAGATGGATTTATATGTCAGATGTCCCTAAATAAGTTTCTCTCAGCTCTGCTTACGGCCTCACCCCCACTCATCCCAGACCATCCAATCTTGTCTGGCAAGCAAAATACCTTTCGCCTAAAACAGGTACAGCTGTTGGAGTCTACATCTCCCATCAACCCCAACCAGCCAACTGATGAAAGTTATAGTTTTCAATAACTGGAAAGCCAGGGTTTTATGGTTGCCAGGGACAAATGTGAAAAATACATGCTTTACTGCTTCATGGAAACCATTGCAGGCATTTTACTTACACAGAAGACCAGAAGGAGCACAAACCACCTGTATATTCACTATCAATAACACTATACACTATATTCAAATCACAAATCCTTGGTGTAGTAGTCACACTTGGTCAGAAGATTTACAGTTGTGAAGACAACAGGCAGTGATCCAACAGGGTAATAATACCACCCTGATACGGTCAGGGCTGGATTTACATATCAGGAGCCTGTAGGCACAGAAATTTGAAGCACCCCCCCCCCCCCCCGTGGGCCATCTGCACTGGATACCTCCACAATGCTTCTAATCTCCACGTTGCCCCCCCATCATCTCCATATTGCCCTCACAATGCCCCCCATCAGCTCCATATTGCCCTCACAATGCCCCAATCAGCTCCATATTGCCCCAACAGCTCCACATTGCCCTCATACTGCCCCCCATCAGCTCCACATTCCCCTCACATTGCCCACCCATCAGCTCCATATTGCCCTCACAATGCCCCCATCAGCTCCATATTGCCCCCATCAGCTCCACATTGCCCTCACAATGCCCCCATCAGTTCCACATTGCCCTCACATTGCCCCCCACCCTATCAGTTCCAACTTGCCCCCACCATCTCCACATTGCCCTCCATCGGCTCCAACTTGCTCCACATTGCCTCCCCCTGTTGTCTGTTTCCTACCTCCCTGGTAGGAGATCTGTATGAGCCTCCTTTGGCACAGCCTTGTACCTGATGGAGCTCCAGCGCGGTCTCCTATTCAGGAATGCAAAGCGCTGGGAGATGATGTCATCTCCCAGCGCTCTGCATTCCTAAAGAGGCGACGAGGGAGCTCCATGAGGTACAAGACTGGGGGGACGGGCAATGTGAGCAGGTGCCGCCGGCGCAGCCAGCGAGGTGGCTAGTTTTTTTTTTTTTTTAAAGAATATTTAAAAATAAATAAATAAATACAAATATCAGGTGGCCCTCGTTGTCGTGCACCTGTAGGCAGGTGCCTACTTTACCTAATGGCAAATCCGGCCCTGGATACGGTCAGTAGGTTTTCCCATAAAACATGAAAAAAATGTACTTGAATCCACAAACTGTATCAAAAATTGCTTTAATAAAGATATACCAAGTCATAAAAAAGTCAGTTCATGCCTATTGACACGTTTCGAAGTAACAACTTCTTTTTCAAAAATGCTTAGGCATGATATAAAAACAATGTTATATAAAATGGCAAATACAATTTTATATGGTAAACTGTATTTGCCATTTTATATGACATTGTTTTCATATCATGCCTAAGCATTTTTGAAAAAGATGTTACTTCGAAAAGCATCAGTGATTTGAATATATGTCACTGAGAGTGAATATACTGGTGGTTTCCTCCCCTTCTGATCTTCTGTTTTTTTGTGTTCCAAGGGTCCTGATGGTCCATTTGGTTCTTTTTGGGAAGCTGCATCTGCCAATCTCATCTGGAGTGACTGAGTGGGAGCTGTCTGAATCCCTCATCTACTTTGCTGACCACTTCTAGTGGTTTGATATATTGTACCCTGGTGTATTGGTGAAGGTCCATAATACTACACTAGGAAGAGCCCTTCTTTTTGCTTCTTCTATTTTACTTACATGTGCCCTTTAACGGATAATCTGGCAACACACTACAGATGTTGCACCCTTTGGCCTACAACATGGAAACACAAAAATGTTCTTCCATGTCTTGTGAACACTATGGTGTCTTCAACACATTGGAGCAGGTGTCTGGTGCAGGACCATTAGACTTCTGTTGGCCACACCCACAACTCAGAATGTGGGTGTGGTCAGGTCACTGTTAGAAACAAGTAGACTAGGGCCCTCCAGCTGTTGTGGACTATAAGTCCCATCATCCCTAGCCAGCCACTGGCTGTAGGTGATGGGAACTGTAGTCTCCAACAGCTGAAGGGCCAAACTTCACTCCCCTGCCCTGGCTAGGTGTCTGCCTCCTGTACATAATGGGAAAAGCTGTCTTGTTCATTGGCAGCAAAAAGTACAGACAATACTTTTATTATTCTGAAAAAGAGAGGAATATTGGGATAATATGTAGTAGAAATGGGAGAATCCAATTTCTTACTACCAGTAGTAAAGCCTGACTAGAAATATGCATGCTGCAGGTCTGATTTTATGTTAGGGCATTCCTGAAATCTGAATATTTTATATGTCCTTGATTAAAGGGAACTTCTAACTAGTTTACATTAGCAACATACAATTAGCTAAGTATCATTCAGTGCAAGACGATCTTGATATTCTGACAATCATGCAAATATTTTCTAGAATATTTTTCTAATGTAATATTTTAACCTCAAGCAGAGGCCTACTTAGTATTCCAGAGGGTTATAGACAAGGTGACCAGATCTCCATTTTAAAGGAGAACTAGTACTACCTAATATTAAGCCCACACTTAACTTACTATGGCTAGAAAATCCGAATAGCCCTTATGAATTTTGCCCTTGTGCCTTTATTCAAGAGATAACATCTTTAACCCGTTATGTTCATGGAGGTGGACATGACAGTTGCTGAGTTTTTTTAAACTGAAACACTCAGAATGCATGAGCCTACTCAAGTTTTATGGACCAGCAGGATACACAAAGGTCCTTAACATCTTAAGGACCAATGACGTGCCAGAACCATCAAGGGAAAATTTTGTTAAGGACCCATGACGGTTCTGTATGTCATCCCAATAGCCCTTATGAATTTTGCCCTTGTGCCTTTATTCAAGAGATAACATCTTTAACCCGTTATGTTCATGGAGGTGGACATGACAGTTGCTGAGTTTTTTTAAACTGAAACACTCAGAATGCATGAGCCTACTCAAGTTTTTATGGACCAGCAGGATACACAAAGGTCCTTAACATCTTAAGGACCAATGACGTGCCAGAACCGTCAAGGGAAAATTTTGTTAAGGACCCATGACGCTTCTGTATGTCATGGAATTCAGGGGTCCACACGTGGCTGCACGTCGTTAGGGGCCCATGAATCTATTGGACAAGACAAAAAATGCTCTGTGGTCCTTAAAGGGATAGTAATACTTCGTTTTAACTTTATTTTATTTTGTAGGCGTTAAAAAAAACATGAAGAACGCTATAAGTCTTATCTCTCAAACCTTTATGGTTTAAGAGATATTCACAAGCAAAGTTCCCCCTCCCGCCCCTTTTACCTAGTGTAAGCCATCTCTTCTCAGATGTGGAATGCAGTCTATAGACCAGACAGATAACAGAAGGGGGCAATCTTCTTCCTATGAGAACAATGAAAGCCCTGCCCCCCTAGACAAGTTTTTCAGGTTTTTCCCTTATCTTAATTGAAGATTGTCCCTCTCTGCAATCTACCTGGGCACCTCCCTGCTGCTCTAAGCTGAACAGTGTTACATCAGTAAAAGGGGCGGGAGGGGGACACTTTGTCATTGAATTACTCTTGAACTACAACTCTGACAGAACTGAAATAACACTCTCCAAAGTCCAAATACTATGATGATTAATTAGAGCTGCTTTTATTATGAAACATTACTATCCCTTTAACTGTTGGCCATATGACTGTTCGTTAAGGGGTTACAGGGTTGAGACTATCATGCGCAATGGACAGAGATAGAGGGTCCTGTGGTTCTGCAACCAAATACCATGATATTTTTTGAAGCAAGGGGAAAATTCATAAAGGCAATTAGACTTTTCTCATGATAAGGAAAGTGGGAGTTATAATTAGGAGGTGTTCTCCTTTAATGCAAAACACTTGTGAAAACAGTGCAACCATGCAGTATGTATTATTCATAAGCACCCTGTATATATTTAAATAATGTGTGTCAGTGTGTGTATGTATATATATGATTGGTAGTGAGGGGAGGTGTGTAGGGAGATGTGGGCAGAGACCCCAGTCAGAATACAGCAGAGAGCACTGTCATACCCTGGTGCATTTATTCACACCTCCCTACAGGACCTGCCTGTCACCTTTGTATAGCAGTGTTCTTTTGGCTATATGTAAGAGAAGTGGAAAATTCTGGAGCAAACAAATTGCACCATGTGGAATAAAAGCGAAATAATTCTAGAGGAACTATACCATAAGAGACAACCAAATTTCACACTGATTTAAATGATGTTTTTAACCACTTGAATGCTAGAGAGGTTTCAAGGGCATTGCTTTATTTTGTTTATGCAAAATAATAACCAGTGATAAGACTGATTGTGGTGACTGACACAAGCCTTTTTCTATTCATGTCACCTTCTGTCAGATGGTTTCACATTATTGACTGGTAACATACAAGACTGTTAGTTCTGAGACACTCACAACTCATTCTGATAACCAAACTGTGTTCCTGCGGTTCTGCAATGACTGATTACTGTAACCACAGTTCAGGCCAGATTTCAGGGCTCCCGAACAAAGAACAACTTTTACAGATGCTGGCTGGAGCACAATATATTTAAAGGTAAATTACCTATTTTCTTTTATAATTGTTAGGGCATTTTACAGAAACCAAAAGATGTACAATTCTGGAGCAAACCAACTGCGTTACATACTGATTTAAATGGGGCTTTTAACCCCATGAGTGCTAGAGAGGGCTCCACTCATTGGGAAGTAATACATTGGAGACCTTTCTAGCATTCAATGAGTTAAAAGCTCAATTTAAATCAATGGGCATTGTGGAGATTTGTATTTTCATTCCCCTTTAGGGTGACCACATGTCCCAGAATGCCCAGGACTGTTCCTTACCCGGGGTCTGTGTCCCGTGTCCCGGGTCACCCCCACCAGGACAACAAAGAGTCCTGGAATGGAACAACACGCACTAACCCAGCCAATGAAATGTATTTGCTATATGGTCCTCACTGGCTGGCTGAGTCAGCCAATGAGGACCATATACCAAATACATTTCACTGGCTGGCTGGACTGGTGCATGCAAGGCAGCTGGGATGTTGCAGGTATGCTGGTGTTGCAAGTGAGACCCGCGGCTGAGGCTCCCGCCAGCGCTGACCATCTTTCTGAGGCTGACACAGAGCAAGAATTCCCATTGGGAACTCTTACTCTGTGTCAGCCTCAGAAAGATGGTCAGTGCTGGTGGGAGCCTCAGCCGCAGAACTAGGGTGACCAAATGTCCCGGAATGGCAGAATGGAAATGTGGTCACCCTATTCCCCTTTGGTGCAGCTGGTTTGGTCTGAGTTGCTCATCTTCGCCATTATATCCCTGTGAATTCACCACCAGTCCACCAACATTGCTATGAATCAGCCATGCCTTTGACGGGTTTATAATTTTGCTTTAATTTTTTAGTGGCTCATTTGCATACGGATATGCAGTTTAATTTGCCATTGCCATATTCACGTGTGTGTGCTTATATGTTAAGGTGGCTGTCGACCACATGCACTAAACTCTGGAGTTCACAGTCCCAACATCGCCAACCTGAGATTGGATGGGATCTCCCTATAGCTCCCTCTGGAGCCAGAGGACAGTTTGCTGGCTCTGCTCTGGAGAGAAGAGACAGCCACTGTAGTCTCTCAACCTTTTCAGTGCCATAGGGATGCAGATTGCACAAATATGAGGCATTGAAAGGGTTCCAATGAGAGTGAATGGCAGAGAAGCTATATATTACAGCTTTTCATCCCTTCTTTTCTGAACCAGCTGAGCCAATCAGTTGATTGAGGCAAACACATGACTCACAAGGCACTCCGTTGCACAGTGCCTTGCGAGTCCTGCATTTACCAAAATAAGCTGCCCATTCAGCTGGTTCACGCAGTACAGAAGGGCTAAGAAGCTATTATAATTATATATATATATATATATATATATATATATATATATATATACACACACTCATTTTGTAACCCTTTCAGTACTCACAGGGTGTGCAATTCACATCCTTATCCTGAAAGGGTTAAGGAAGCGATGCTTTTTTTTGGTGCTGAAGTCTGAGTGGATCCTCTTCACTCCCTTACTAGGCAAGAGTGGGAGCAGAGAGGACACACTCAGACTTCAGTGTTGTCATGGACATCCCTTACACACTGCCAGCATTTCAACAGCCTGGTTGGCATGCTAATAAGTTAATTGCCCCCCACCCCTTGCATCCCTAGTTTCTAGTGCATATGGCTATGTGTCTCCATCTCTATGGTGATGTTTTCACCACACATTGCCATAGTATCGCCCCTTAGGACATTTCCCTGTTTTTAGTACATAAGACTCACTGTCATGAGTTCAGCAACTCAGTCATATGTGGGTTCAAAGAACCTTCCATGAACCTTTTGAGTGCCAAAGGGGTATGCAGTGCATTGCAAAGTTGCGTACCCCTCTTGCACTCAAAGGGTTAAGGGCCATGATTAATATAGTAAATGAATCTTCAGTACCACCGATTGCTCAAATAAGGTGTTGATTCAGTCCCCTGATTTCCAAGGTAACATTTTAGACCTTCCCTTGCCTTGATAAAGGACCAGATGAGGCTGAAATGTTATCCTGGGTGCTTTGTGGCTGAATAAACACTTTATGGTGCTGTGGATTTGATTAATAATGGAGCGTCTGACAAACCACATCTGGTCCCATTCCCCTCAACGCTACATTCTACTTTTAGTTCTCCTCCTTTGTTTCCCCTCATGCCTTCCTCACCCCTCTTCTCTTACCTCATCTCCCTCTCTCTGATTATGTCAGCATATTTTTATACAATAATTCACTGTCACTTTTGATTGTCATGCTCCTTACCGTCTCTTTTTGGTACATAAAAAAGTAGAGGGGTGTCTGCAGCTGCCAAACAGACCATTTGTGGAGCAGGTGCTGTACTAGTGACCTTCTCGCCTTGTCCTTGCCCCCAAACTACACATCAGAATTGACTTCAATTCTGATGTGAAGTCATATGACCTAGGGCCATTTGAAGTACTGGAAAAGCATCAGTGAAGTGCACCAATCTCAGAAAAAAAAGTACGTAGTCAGGAGATGAAGTTACTGGTCTACCCAATGTTAAAAGAAAAGAGCATCATTTTCACTCATTTTTTTTTTTTTTTTTTATAGGCACAGACTAGTGGACATTTCCAGTCATGATAAAATGTACAAAGTGAAATAATAGCAATTTTTAAGCAAGTGAACTACAACAGTCAAACATTCCCATTGATATAAATAGGGATTTCAAAAGGATAGCAAACCTTTAATATAGAATATATATATATATATTATATATATATATAATATATATATTATAAAGGTTTAGCCTGTTGTGTAAAACATGTAAACAACCATTGCAGAGATGTTTTATTCAAAAGTTACTGCAGCTCAAAACTTGCATTTTTTGGGTGAAGTACTTCCATGGCCTGAAATGTTATGGTGCTGATACACCAGTTTGATTTACAATAACTTTTGAATAAGGCATATAATCAGTATACCTGGGAACTTTGTCTTGTGGAATCCCAGGTGGGGAGTCCTGTGGTGCTGCTGAGGGAGATGAATGATGAGATTTGCGTAAAAAAAGGGGTGGGCCTTAGTCATGAGTGGGGGTAGTGACTTAAGTGTTGCTGTGTGACCAATATAATACAGAACTCAGAGGGTTAAAATAAAATATCTGTACCTTTATTTTCCTTTAAAATCACAATGATGCTAGTGATGAGCTATATAACCGAGCAGCACACTGGTGTATTCTTGAAAGAGAGGTACCTCAACGATCTGATCAACGCGTTACGCTTGAAAAACGCTTAATCTTGTGTATTCTTGAAAGAGAGGTGCCCCATCTATCTGATCAACGCGAGATTAAGTGTTTTACACGCAAAATGCGTTCATCTGATCGTTGGGGCACCTCTCTTTCAAGAATACACCAGTGTGCTGCTCGGCTATACAGCTCATCACTAGCATCATTGTGATTTTAAAGGAAAATAAAGGTACAGATTTTTTATTTTATTTTAACCTTTTGAGTTTTGTATTATATTGGTGCGGTCACGCAGCAACATTAAAGTCTTTGTTGGAGCAAGGAGAACCCTAGACCAGCACACTATGGTTACACATCCATGGTTACAATGATAGGGTGTCTTATGCAGTTAACCATTTTGATACTTTGTCGTGCACTGATGGTCCGCTGATACATTGGAGCCGCTAACCACATACATTATGGGAGGGACAGTGGAAAAAGTGCTATGAATAGGCTGGTGAAGGAGGAAAAGTGGGTGGAGAGTTGGAGGAACAGACTGGGAAGGACTAGAAGTGGGTAATTTCATTAGAAACTCCCCACATCCGGAGAATCAGTCTCTGCCCCAGACATCTGGTAATCACCAGCAAAAATCGGAGTATATGGGTCAAACCCGGAGAGTTCCCAGTAATGCTAATCAGTGGGAGTACCTTTGTTTTATTCAGCAGGCTACATCCTGCAATATACATATATATTTTTTTCAATATTAACAGTCACAATCTATTTAATCCCTGGATTACCAGAAGCAAAGTGTTGGAGACCTTTCTAGCAGTCAAGGCCTTAAAAGCCCCATTTAAACCAATGGAAATATTTGCTCCTTATTGTATAATTGGTTCCTTAAAGAATCGCTTCACATTTCTGTGTGCATACTACCAATTAGTCACATAATCCTGTCTAAAGTAAATAATTCCATTCACTGTTGCTGTGGAAAAGTTTATAAAAATTGTTTTAAGAAAAAACACGATAAATACATTTGTGCAGATTGTTGGCAATTTTATTGTTTTTGTCACTTTAATGAGGCACAGATCAGAATTTTCTGATAACGAAAACCCAGCTTTTGGATCTTCATATCTGCCAGTTACTTAGGTGATCCTGGATTGGTGTCTATGACAGTAAGGTGTGTGATGTCACTCCTCTCCTATAAACACACAACACAAGTAAGGTTGTTAAGCCAGAAACGCAATAAAGAAAATTTGCATGCACAGCAGTAAATATCTACGTGTCTGGCAATAAGAGCACATCCTGGATAAGAAAATACAGCTGGATGGAAAATTACATTTACCTAAAATTTGTACAGTAAGTTATTCACAATCTGGAAACTATTAGGATGATTTCAACTGAGTTGATAAAACATTTAAATGTATTAGTGCATTAGATTTTGCACCTTAAATTGATCCTTATTATTTTAATCCCCATGGATGCTTTGGGGACCTCTCTAGCACCCAAGGGGTTAAATAACAAAGGAGGCTTTGTGTTTCAGCTCCAAAATTGAAATCTATTGAACCTAGTGGCTTCTTGGTGTCCAGAGATTTACTTAAAGGAACACAATCATAAAATATTAAATTTGGGTTATATAATTGTAAATATCATTTTCTTCCAGCTATCAACTGTAAAATGTAGTAATTTTATACTAAATCCTTAAAATAATCCTAAACTTGCATGTTTAATACATGTATAGACTATCCTATATAGACACAATTTGTTTAACTGTTTGTGCAGAGATAATACTGTTAACACTTTGAATGCAGAGGAGTACACAACAACACATTGCGTACCGCTCTGGTACTCAAAGCATTAATATATTGGACTAAATACCCACTGTACTTCTATTCAGAAAGACCATTATATATATTCTCAGGTCCACTAACAGACAACAGAACACTATCACTTCTGTATCACCTATCAAGATTACTAGTGTAATGGGGGACCCCAGAGCTACAGTATATGTAAGACTAGGTTTTAGGCATCAGAGAACAATTTATTTTTATAGAGGACAGCATGGAGTACAAGGTTTTTCACGTTTTGAGTGCCACGTTTATTCAACGTGGCATTCAAAGGGTTACCC
This sequence comes from Rhinophrynus dorsalis, assembly GCA_037306005.1. Taxonomy (NCBI): domain Eukaryota; kingdom Metazoa; phylum Chordata; class Amphibia; order Anura; family Rhinophrynidae; genus Rhinophrynus; species Rhinophrynus dorsalis. The sequence goes on along the minus strand of CM074719.1, from coordinate 517,586,773 downwards.
CTTTGAGTGCCAGAGGGGTACACAACGCATTGCAGAGCAATGCCTTGCGTAACTCTCTGGCACTCAAAGGGGTAAGTGTGTATAAGCCTAGATTAGTGTTACCATTTCTTTAACCCAAGAATATTCTTTACCAAGATCAAATGGACATTAGCAATTACAATTAATAATACCCCTCATTTCCCTAAGACCAGAGAATCCTAATGACCCTTATGAATTTTGCCTATATGCCTTTGCTCAAAACATTTCACCTTCAAATCAGTCCTAGAGGTCACTTCCATGGAGGAGGACATGAGAGTTGCAAGCAGAACCACAAAGATTACAATCCCTGCACATGGTGTCTTTTTTCAAGAGATAACATCCTCAGTCAGACAACATTTATAGGGGCCATTAACCCCTCAACGTCCAGTGACGTGTCAGGACCGTCACTGCTGGTTTTCCCTTAAGGATCAGTAACGGTCCTGGCACGTTACATATTTTTTACTCACAGTGCTCCTTCGCGAGCGATGCGAGTAGTAGCAGGGACTGAAATTGACCGCTCCAAGACCTGAGCGATCGCTATCAGTCTCCTGTTCAGCATGCTGGCACAAGTGATCAGTCACGTGGGCCAGCAAGTCAAACTTTGCTACCTGGTCCTCAAAGGACCACACACCCCAGGACCACTGGTCCTTAGGAATGCAAGTGGGGGTTATTATTAGGAAATGTTAGTTGTCACTTAAAGGGATAGTAATACTTTATTACTATTCCCCATATTGTAGATATTTGAAAAATAATTTAATAGCCCCCAGGTTTATTTCTCAAACCTTTATGGTTTGAGAGATAAGTGAATGCAAAGTTCCCCCCTCCCTCCCCTTTCCCTGAAGTCAGCGTTGTACTGACTGCAGGGATATCCGGTCTGACTTTCATCAGCTGGCTCCTGAACACAATAGTAGAAGTTCTCAATCCTGTTCCCAGGAACCTCAAAGTATTCTCCTTCTTCAGTGTTTCTCAACTCCAGTCCTCAGGACCCACTAACAGGCCAGCACTTAGGGATTTCTCTGCTAGAACACAGGTGTGGTGATCAGAGGCTCATTCACATTGATTAACTCACCTGTGCTCTAACAAGGAAATCATCACCTCCTGGCCTATTAGTGGGTCCTGAGGACAGGAGTTGAGAAGCACTGTCCTACTTGGTTAGGGGAGTGAATTACGATGACCAATTCCTCTGAATGACATACATGTGCTCAAGCAGAGAAATGCTAGTCTGTTAGTGAGTCTAGAAGACTGGAGATTGAAGTGTTCTGCTGTGTGGATTTTATGGCTGATCTGATTTGCTTTTATTTAATATTGATTTAGTTTTATGTCATTTTTGATTTGAAATGAACTGGAAGTCTTCTTGTGTAATCATTAAACTAGAGGGATACCAAGGCAGAAAATATGTGACCTACCGTCATCCCCACTCTTATCAAGTATATATTACTACTGCTGCTACGAATAATCCTAAATACAGTATTTTACAGCATAAAAGTTAATACACCTGAAAAAAAAAATCAGAACATTTCTTACATTTTGGAGCTTTCTGTCCCTAAGTTACACTTTTCATTTTCCCATTTCTTTACACTCCATTTTTTGTACTTAAATTTTCCTTGATGTGATCTGTTAATAATGCCATTTTTTAATGTTATTTTATACTTTAAAGGGATAGTAATGTTTCATAATAAAAGCAGCTTCAGTTGATCTTCATAGTATTTGGGCCTTGAAGAGTGTGATTTCAATACTGTCAGAGTTGTAGTTCAAGAGTAATTGAATGATAAAGTATCCCCTTCCTGCCCCTTTTACTGATGTAACACTGCTCACCTCAGAACAGGAAGGTGGTGTCCAGATGGCTCGCAGGGAAGGACAATCTTCAATTAGCATAATGGAAAAATCTGATAAACCTGTCAGTGGGGGCAGAGCTTTCATTGTTCTCACAGTAAGACGATTGTCCCTTGCTGTGATTTGTCTGGTCTTAAGACCAGATCCCACATCTGAGGGGAGGTGGCTTACACTAGGTAAAAGGGGCTTGAACTAAAACACTGACAGTATTGAAATAACACTCTCTATGGCTCAAATACTATAAAGATTAATTGTAGCTGCTGTTTTTGTGAAACATTACTATCCCTTTAAATTTAGAGCACACCCATTGTATTCCTTTGAGTGAGAGATATCCAATGTATTGAAAAGCGTTGGATACCTCTCTAGCCAAGGTAATTTTTTTAAGACATTAACCATTAAAAAAATTTTAGCTCTTTGAAAAATTGACTTTTAAAGACAAGAAGCATTATGTCGCTAGTCCTATTTTAAAATTTAAGACATTAACTCAATAAATAATTATTTTAAGCTTCAATGCATCATAGAATGTTTCCACTTGGAATTATCTAGAAGCACACTTATGGATCTATGAGCTGGCAATGGCTAGCAGTGCAAACAAGCATCCATCATATTACTTGGTTTGATGTGTTCTAAATAAAAGAAGGTCCCCTAGTTTATAATTGAATCAGCCCGAGTACCAGCTGGTAGAACAGAAGGATGAGGTCAGATTGTGGAATGAGAAGTGGGAGGGAACACTAGGAGGCAGCTCTCAGTGAGGAGAATGGAACCTGTCAGTATACAGAAGACCTGCAGTGACATGCAATACACTACGGACCCTGGTTAAACAGGAGGCACAATAATAAGAACATTTGCTAAAATCTGCCTCACGGCATAACAATATAGACAACACAGCACTTTATGCAATCTGGCTAAAATACAAGAACATGTTTACACAAGGTTAACCCATTTGTCTTCTTTAACCCTTTGGGTGCCAGAGAGGTATCTAACGCATTGCAACTCAATGTGTTAGATAAGTCTCAGGCACTCAAAGGGTTAACCTCTTCAGTGCTGATCATTTGACCCTTTGAGTGCCAGAGCGGTATGAAAGACAGCACAGTGCACACCCATCTAGGAATCCATGGGTTAACACCATGTCAGAGAAATTTTTCAAACAAAAGATCAGGGGAGTTATTGGGTTCCCAATTAAAGGGATAGTAATGTTTCATAATAAAAGCAGCTCTAATTAATCATCATAGTATTTGGACTTTGGAGAGTGTTATTTCAATTCTGTCAGAGTTATAGTTCAAGAGTAATTCAATGATAAAGTGTTCCCCTCCTGCCCCTTTTACTGATATAACACTGCTCAGCCAGAGCAGAAGGTAGGGGCCCAGGTAGACTGCAGAGAGGGACAATCTTCAATTAAGATAAGGGAAAAACCTGAAGAACTTGTCAAGTGGGGCATTTATTGTTCTCATAGGAAGAAGATTGTCCCCTGCTGTTATGTGTCTGGTCTATGGACTGCATTCCACATCTGAGAAGAGATGGCTTACACTAGGTAAAAGGGGTGGGAGGGGAAACTTTGCTTGTGAATATCTCTCAAACCATAAAAGTTTGAGAGATAAGACTTATATCGTTCTTCATGTTTTTTTAATGCCTACAAAATAAAATAAAGATAAAATGAAGTATTAATATCCCTTTAAATGCATGACCAGGGCACTGTGCAGCCCAGCTGCACCATTACTGGTGGGAATATTGGCACTATCTATTGCATGAGTGGGCATGCTACAGAATATATATTATATATTTAAACTACCCCAAAAGCGCAACAGCAATAGTCATACTGAACTCCATCTTGTCAGTTTAGTCCCTTCAGGGTCAAAGTATGACCCAGCGGAAGAAAACAACTAAAAGTCTTAACCCCTTAAGGACCAGATGAAGTGCTAGGACCATCACGGTCCTTATACCCTTAAGGACCAGTGACGGTCATAGCACGCCACATAATTTTACTTACAGCACTCTACCGGGAGTGCTGTAAGTAAAAACGGGGCCTAAAATTGACCTCTCCAAGACTGGAGCGATCTCTCTTAAGCCACAAAGCTGTACCAGAGCATCGGCAAGGATCAAAGTGGTCCTTAAGGGAAGGTAACTTCCTTGAACCACTGGAGTTAACTGACAAAATGGAGTGCGGTATGCCTATTGTTGGGGAACTTTTTTGGGATATGATATATATATTTTTAGCTTATAATTTGGCTTATATATTCCATCTATTCAGAGTCTGTATAATTTTAAATTATATCGAAGGATATAGTTTACCTTTAACTCTTTGAGTGCCAGAGAAGCTTTACAGTATGTTGGGCACCATGCACTCAAAGAGTTAAGCACTAGACGTGGGGCCATAGTTCATTTAGCCTGTACCTAGAATAGCCCATATAATGGACAGAATATATTTGGTGAGGATATCAAAAAGCTTATTCTTAAACCAAAAACAAAATAAGGGAGTTTGTATTTTATTCAGTTGTACACAAAATGACTAATGAATACAAACTTACAAAATTCATGATGAATACATATACAATGAAGAAAAGAACAGAGGATATTACCATGACACCGGCTTTCAGAGTTCCCATTACAAGTCGCAAGGGAGGCATGTGAAAAAGGCCAACTGTTATGCACAGTATGAAGGCCAACTGGACACATGACTTATCACAAAGACTGACCAGGCAGTAAAAGCTTCTGTACCCTCCTAATGAAACACTGTGCCATATACACAAAGTAACAATGGAGTAAGGTTCTGATACACCAAGTGTGCCACAGGGGACAGAAAAACTGGGCTTGTACCCTCTGAATGCACTGCAGACCTCTCTAGCACTGAAGGTGCACTGCAATGTGTTGGAGATCTCTTTATCGGAGTGCAACTCTGGAGCAAACCAAGATAGCCATGGGGGGGGGGTTTGAATAATTCCCATTTATTTAAGTGGGTATTTTAACCACTTGAATGCTAGAGAGGACTCCAGTGCATTATTTTCAACACATTGGAGACTTCTTTAGCAATCCCCATTTAAATAAGTGGGAATTTGGAGGATTTTTTATTTTCCCCCTGGTGCAGAATTGCTGCTCTTTACCTTGATAAATAAGACCCAAAGTGCTAAATACGAATAAAAGGGACAGCATGCACAAAGAAATGTGCACTAATTATAGGACCAACCAACTGCTACAAATAAAAATTACCAACATTCATTTATATGGAGCTTTTAACTCCCTGAAAGCTAGAGAGGTCTCCAGTGCATTGCAGATCAAAACTCAGGAGACAGTTCTAACATTCAAAGGGTTAAAAGTCCCAATTAAATCAATGTGGATTTTTATTTGTCCCTAAAGTGCAGTTGGTTTGCCCCAGAACTGAACCATTTTCATCGCTCATATAGCCCCAGAGCCAGCCCTTACATGGGTCCCGGTGGGGCCATTGGACCCAGGCAGCACTTTAACGGGGACAGCAATCTGACGCCCCCTCACATACATAAACACTAGGCCCTGCATGGGGAGCCAGTGAGTGTCAGTCCGTAGTGAAGGTCCTGACATGAGATCATTTCTGTGCCGAGTATACGCGGCTTTGCTGCACCGAGCGGCAGGAGCTAGTAGTATGTGCCCACAGAATGGGGCTTCTCTCCTAGTCAGGCGGTGGCTGAGTGTGGACAGCAGGGCCAGCGCCACCTATAGGCCAGGTAGGTGCTGGCCTAGAGAGCACATCAACTGGAGGCGCAGGAGCAGAGCCGCATGCATCTCGGCGCTGCTGTAAAATGAGGAGAGAGAGAGAGAGAGAGCGCAGCTGTGTCATTTGTTTGCCCTGTCACTGGACCAGTTGGAGTAAGTTACTTATACTGCCATGGATTTGTTATAATGGATATTTATCCTGTTATCGATTATCCTTACTACTTTCAAACAGCAAAAAGGTCAAAATGAATTGTTCAGCATAACGGCATTCCCAGTCAAGCTTTGATTATCTGATGGCATACACCCTTAGATCATGAAATTGGTTTAACTTCCTACAAACAGGTAATTTTCTTCAGAGAGTACCCATTACTTTTCATTTTGAAAGCTCAAGTATTGTCCTTGCCTTGAGAAAACTGTGAATGTGGCTTCCTATGCCCATAACATGCTTCCCTCTGTAAAGTCTGGAAAATATGGCACATTTTCATTAAAGAAGAAAATTAAAGAAGAGAATATTATCATGCAGTCCTAACTCCTAAAAAAACATATAGTGCCAGGATGAAGAAATGCACTGGACGTCTTTAGCATCCACATGCCATTGTGTCCCATACTTCTCAACATAATTGTTCATCCACTGTGCCATTTATAGACTGCTTGCTAGTTAAACCAATTATTCCTGTCAAACAGCATATTTAAATTGAGAGGCACACAAGATTTGTAACAGAGGCCAAACTCTTGCTCACGAATGACACAAAAAAATCTTAAGATCCACAATGCACTGCATCTGGGAAATGTGGACATTTGCAATACGTCCCCTATGGTGCACTTCGTTTATTCTAGAATTACCCCAGCTTAGTACTTCAGCTTTTTTTTGTGCAAGAGAGCTACATAAGGGGCAATTCAAAAAGCCAAAGAGTAAACCACCTGCTTTATAGGGGACAAATCAGAATTTCCAATTGATTTAACCCTTTGAATGCCATGGGGGGATGCAATGCCTTGTGCACCTCTATGGAATGCAAAGGGTTAAATGGGGCTTTTAACATATATATCTAAAACATAATTTATGGGTGTGTTTTGGTGGAGGGGGCAGCATTTCATCCTTGGACCCAGGCAGCACAATGTCTTGGGCCGGCCCTGTATGACCCCATATTGGGAACTTTATTCTTTTGTAGCTCTGAAAAGGGCTAATAGGCTAGGAGTGGGTGTGTCTAAATGATGCAACTTGGGTAATAAAGTGGGTGGGGCTTAATCGGGTAGGCAGGACTTAGAAGAATGGTGGGGTTTCCCTTTAGAATGGGTGAGAAGTGGGCAGAACAGATGGGAAGTGGGTGGAGTTACCCAGGAATCTTACCAAAGCCAGATAATCAGCTTCTGTCACCAGAAACCCAGTCTTTATACTAGAAGTGGAAAAATCACCTGCAGCCAGGGCCCCTAAAAGGCTACTTCTGGCTCCCACTATTCAGGGGAATTGTATATACACCATGTACATGCACCCTTCACTGGCTCCTACAGTTCAGGGGAATTGGATATTACACCGTGTACATGTACCCTTCACTGTCTCCTACAGTTCAGGGGAATTGTATATACCCTGTGTACATATACCCTTCACTGGCTCCTAAACATTGTATCTGGCTGCGAGGATAATATATATTATGCTTTATGCAGAAGGCCAAATGGCCTCTTCTTATATCTCTATAAAAAAACATTTTTCCTTCAGTTTATACCTGTGGGTCTTGTATTCAAAAGAAAAGGGAGTTGATTCTGGGGCAAAACAACCTTACTGCAGGGGAGAAAAGCTAAACTTCCCATTTATTTAAATTGAGGTTTTAACTTCTTGACGTTAGATAGGTCTCCAACGCATTGTGAAGGGGTTAAAAGAGCTATTTAAATCAATACCAATTTTTACTTTCTCCCCATAGTAGCGAACAGTTGGTTTGCCCCATTACGGTTCAATTCTTCCTTTGAATACAAAGCCCTTTGCGTTAACCAACCCACTAGCAAGCAGATGGTTAAACAATGTTATTTTTAATTATCATGTCCTTTTTCGTTACATTTATTGATGGTACAGTTGGGATACAAATATAACATACTACTCTCAACCTTGGAAAATAAAATACAGATTATTAAAAGTTACAAGAGAAATGTTGTAATCACAACCTTCCAAACAGCAACAGAGTATATGATGTAAATACACTAAAAGAACATAGCACAACGAAGTCTCCTTAACAGGAATGGTATCCATTTGAAAGGCTGCACGCAAAAGAGCATGCTACCACTTAACACATTTACCATGTCACCAGTATAAAAATGGCGACCTGAGAATCTCGTGCTGCATGAAAGTGAGACATTCTCAAGTTGCGTTGTCAATCATCACAATCTAGTGTCATGTCTGCATCCAGCACTGCACACCACTGCCCTCCCACCTGGCCTGCGCTCTGGGACGGTGATTGGGGAGGATGTGGAGCCGTTGCTGCTGTGTCTAGTGTCAGTGACAACTTGGGGGTACAGGAAGACAATACCTGAGCGAGAAGTCGCAGAGGCTGGACTTTGATAGAATGTACACGGAGGTGCTGTGCCAGGTGCTGCGCTCTTTTTACTCCGAGTCCTAGTTTTACATGAGTAAGAGCCAGTTTTATTTTCACTGTAATGTCTGTTACCTTTTGCTGTCTCCTTGCTGGCAACAGGAATAAGGCAAGAATAGGTACTAACTTGTGTAGGACATCGCTATAGCATTCAGGGGGCTAAAAGCACCATTTAATTCAATGGGAATTTGAATTTCAGCCATACAAAGCAGCTGTTTGTCACAGAATTACTCAAATCTCTTTTTGAGCATAGGAACCTAGTTAGAATACTAACAAATGCCAACAAAGGTGCCACACCTAGACAGGCAAAAGACAACACACAGGACTTGATCAGTTTTAGCCATCTGAATGCTAGAGATATCTCCACACATTGGTTTGCAGTGCTTTAGAGAAGTCTGTAGCATCCAAGGGCTTGTGACTCAGAGGCAAATACATGATACAGTTACAAGTGTTATAGGCAAATTGTGATTTAGCAAGGCACCCAGCGCGGCCTTTCACAGTTCTCTTGGATGTCAGAAAATAGACCTCAGCAGCTGTCACATCTTTTCCACTGATGTGATCTCGGGACTTGCTTCTCCACATATAATAGTTGGGAGCCAACTACATTCATGCCCATTGGACAGAGTTGAGCTCCCCCTTCTGCATGTGAAGACTTCAAGGGACTTATGAAGAAAAACAAAGCCTCATTTAAATCAATGGGAATGTGGGGACTTTTTGTCTCCTGTGGTGTAGGTGGCTTGCTCCATCCTGCATACAGTCCTAAGAGTCTGGCTCACCAGGAGCTAAGACACGACAAGACAACATTCTGAGCTTCACAGTGGCCAGTCAGCATACCTGGGAACTCTCCGGATTTGCCCTGGAGACTCCGGTCCTGACAGAGCTTTACCGGGTCTCCGGGGCAGAGGCAGATTCCTCCGGATGTGGAGAGTTTCTATTGAAACTCTGCCACATCTGCTTTTTCTCCCGTTGTGCCTCCGTCCCCAGCCTTCTGTGTGACACATTTAACCCTCTGAGTGCCAGAGTGGTACGGAATGCATTGCTTTGCAATGCATTCCGTACCACTCTGGCACTCAAAGGGTTAAATCCCCCCCAACACTCGAGTTAAGCCCCGCCCCTTTTTGACGCAATTAGCGTCATTTTTGTTACCCCCTGCTGAACAGAGGACTACCCTCCGGGTAGCCCTCAACTGAAAGTTCCCAGGTATGCCAGTCAGGTTCTAGACAGGGGCTGCACAATGAAACCCCAGCTAAATCTGCTCCCACAGCAATTGACTTTAAGTGGATTTTCATGTTTAAACCCTTTAAGTGCCAGTGGGGTACCTCTGGCATGTAAAGGGTTACTTCATCTGTTGTTCTGTATGAACACACAAGCAATTGAAAGCAGGGTGGAGCAACCAGTGGCCCTCTAGCTACTGTTGGATTACAAAACCACAAGTTGCCCACTTCCTATTTAGAAGCATATTCTGTGAAGGCAATCAGTGTAAGACTTATTTCCCAGCACAGAACTCTTCAACAATCCCTGTTCATTAATCACAGAATCACATTTAGGAGATTTATGGCTGTATGCATAAAAGAAAAGGGGTGTAATTCTGGAGCAAACCAACTCAAACCATAGGGGTGAAATAAAAATTCCAAATAATTTAAAAGGAACGGTTAACCCTTTGAATGCTAGAGAGGCCACCAATGCACTGCAAAGCAATTCATTGGAGACATCTCTGGCATTCAATGGATTAAAATCTCCATTTAAAACAATATGACTTTATTTCTCCCCAATGGTAAATGGTTTGCTGCAAAATTGCACCCTTTTCTTCTACATGTGACTGGTCCATAATAGAAACACCATGAAACTTAAGTTTGGAGGTGCTGTGTCTCCTATCACCGTTCTTTGTGATGAACACTGAATATTCTGAATTTTAGTGAGCTAAATAAAGGGTTTTTTTTATTTTTACTATAAGCCTTTCAAAAAATGTACTTAATTAGCCAGTCATCATCAGGCAAATAATTCGAAAAAGTATCCATAATAATACAGTGCTTTGCAGTATTTTTCACCTCACATTGACAGAGAATTTGGCGGCAGATAACCATATGGTCCATCTAGTGAGCTAATTTTTCCTATTGTAAAAACCTCAAACCTTATTTGGTGTTGTCCTTGGTGTTGACTTACATTCAGGATAACCTTATGCCTATCCCATGCAAGATTACATTCCCTCACTGTGTGTTTGTGTGTCTGGTATCCCAGGTACAGCACTATAGACAATGCTGAAGGCATGGAAGCCGGGGGACATCAGATGCAGGGGTCATCAGATACAGATACCAACCCTGCTTATAGAAGGAGGGCTCCATTCAGTCTGCACAGGTATGCATCTACCAGAGGGCGCCATCAGATCTGAGGGGATTGTCAGGTTGCTCATTGAATGGTTTCAGATCCTGAGTTTTGCTGGTAATCTTTTTATTGGCTGATCTGGATCTCCTGCGGTGTAGCTCACAGTCCCCAAGGAGTGAATAGGGAGCTACAGGTTATGCCTGGCTGTGAGTTACAGGAGGATGGGGGATATATATTTTTTTTCTGTAAATGGGTATGTTATCATGGGGTGGGCATAGTATTAGGGCATGCTCTGATGTCCCAAGAACATAGGTACAATAAAAAAGAATGGTGATTTCAGCTCTTCCAGCCTGATTAGGTCCTTTCTTCAGAGAACCCACCACAGAGACCCAATCTAGCACTGGCCATTCATGACCCTGAGGTGCAACTGAGTATGATCCAGCCTTGCTCCTGCTTTCTTTTGTAAATAGGGCCTTATAAGGGTTATTTTGGTGTCACCAAAAAAATTAACGCAACACCATGGAAGAAACAAAACAAAAAACAGAATTGAGGTGGGTGAAGGAATTTTATATTACATTAATAATGCAAACCCACGATAAGATATCTTGTACGTAAACATTCCCTTTACATAAATACCCATCATAAAAATAAAACAATCCTTAAACAGTGACATATTCAGGTATCAATGAATGGATCACTTGTCCAGTTTAAAATATGTGTATGTACTTACAAATCATCATCTATTTAGTTATGAGATTCACTTGGCATGGAATATATTTTTGCTGAAAGAAAAAAAAATGAGAATCAGAAATGCTTCCTGGAGCAAACTAAATGTCATAGGAGACAAAAAAAAATCACATTGATTTAAATGGGGCCTTTAACACCTTGAGTGCCAGAAAGGTCTTCAACACATTCCAAAGCAACACATTGGGGTTAAAATTCCCATTTAAATCAATTGGAATTTTGGGGCTTTTAGTTACCACCATGGCACAGTTGGTTTGCTCTAGAGTTGATCCAATTTTTCTTAGTATAACAACAGCTTCTTTTTCCCAGTACATAAAAGAGTTGTCATCTGCCGCATTTACATTAAACTGTCCTATATAAAAGATATATGAATATTATAATTTATATTTACAAGAAAATTCTGCCACTTTCTTCAGAAACACCATGGTATAGCTACTGCACTTCCCTCTTAAAAAATATAGTTCTTCTGCTACCAGCTCCCAATAAATAATGGCTTTGTCTGCTGTACGTGCTGTGATTTCTGACAAATATGAAGATATTGAATCTAGGTTGGTCTTGATGGACGGAAGACTGTCAAAATGAGACCATGTCAAAAATAGTGTGATGATCAGTACACTAATAAAGGCGGCTGCAGAAACTGCCCTAAATAAGTAGGGACATCTCAACTGCATTCTATCTTTCCTGGTTAACGTGTCCTGAGGCAAACATACTTTATCCACATCTATCAGTTTAATGTTATCCCACATGCTGGTATCAAAATTCTTCATAGAATGACTGACAGTCAAATCGGATCCAGACGGCAAGGGGGCATCTTTGATCAGTCTCATCTTTTCTCTGAATTCCTGCATCTGTTGTAGAAACACAAGTGGGTCTGATATAAGCTTAAACTCTTCAGCAATGTTCCAAGCCTTTTGCTGCTCATTGAGAACAGTATGCAGCTTGTTAATCTCTGGATCATAGGTCTGCATGACTGCAAGCTTCATGGTTTCAAAATCAGAGAGGATCTCATTTTTTTTCTGTTCCAGCAAATGCTGTAGTTTTTCAAAATAGACCTTTGCTCTGTCAGAGTCCTTAGTCAGCTGGTGAAGAGCCTTCTTTTTATTGGATTCCAAGGCCTCGAGGTGGGTATGCATTTCAGTACAGTTTAATTTCTCAAAACCCTGAAACAAAGTTTCGAAGGAGTTCTTTTCTTGTTTGTACGCTTCCTCAATGGAAGAGAACACATGTTGTTTGTGTTCACCGTTGGTTGCACAGAACCCACAAATCAACTTGAGGTCAGTAGAGCAAAATATATTGAGAGGATGCCCACTGTGGACATTACACTCATGCATCTTTGGACAAACCTTAATTTTATTGTATTTCTCCACAATTCCTTTCAGTAGATAGTTAACCTGGTGACCGTTCACACCCATTGCAGAGGTCTCCTTACGACAGGTGGGACATTTGAAAAATGAAGGTTTCCATAGCACATTCTTAGAATTACCATAAAGCACTCCTTCCAAACATTTCCTGCAGAAGTTGTGTGAACAAGGTAAAACTCTGGGATCATCAAAAAGGCTGCAACAGATGGGGCATGTCAGGTCTTCTTCCAGCACCTCCATCACCTGATATAAGAAACATATGGAGAGAATGTCATTAAAACCCAGCAGAGAACACTCTGAAAGACATTTGGCGTGACCTAACGCTACATTGTATTACATGTATGAGCCAGCAAGGAACTGAATGCTTTGCACACTGACATTTCTACCTGTGTGGCATATCCTAGCCGTCTTTAAAAACCCATTGGTGATAGAGATGTCCATCATCCAGGGGGTTAAATGAGTATGAATGTTAAAATGAAAATGGATGTTAAAGGGATAGTAGCCTTTTAGTTCGAATTTACATATTCTGCAAGTACATAATACATTAAGTCACATTCTATTTACTTTTTATTATTTTATTTCCTTCATCTTCACCTATTTTTCTTTTTTACACTTTCGACAGTGAGTTCCCAGGATCTGTTTGCAGACAGCCTTCTGTCAAGGACAGTGAAAGTAGGAAAAGTGAAACAAAATAAAAAGGATACATTTGGGGTTATGCTCTAAGGCATGAGATAAGGAGGTGATAAAATGGAGAGGTCTTTTCCAGTGATATCACTTCCCCAGTTCCGGTGTTATTCTCTAGAGCCTAAGATCTTCAAAGCTGGAGAAATGTTAATGCATTGGCTCCACAGAATAACAAATGAATTGGAGAAATGATATCACTGATGACGTCATCTCCACTTTATTACACTTTAGTGCATAACACCCAGTGTAAAAAAAGAGAGCATGCAGAGCACTTAGTGTTGCTGGGATGGTGTTACATTATGTCACTGTACCGCTTTCATGGTCGACTGACACAGGGATCTAAGGTGCTTATTGTCATTTAAGTTAAAAAACACATAGGTGTAAAAGAGAAAAAAATAACATATAGACAATTTGATATTACGTATAACTCCCTTGCAGAATAATTAAGGCCAAAATAAAGGGTTACTATCCTTTTAAAACACACATCTATAAATTACAACTCCTATGCCTTGATCTTATTATGCCAGCATAATACACAACACAGTACAATAGGGTGACAAATACTAGAGACAGTAACATGAGTAACAATTACTGTGACAGGCAAAACAAGAGAATATGGGCCCCTGTCCAGAAGAACTAACAATCTAGAAGTTAAATTATCCTATACTAGCAATGTGGGACGGCGTTGCCCGTCATGTCATGACCGTTGGGCGCATGTGTGTGAAATGCAGACACACTGATAAACACAAACATATGCAACACACAGGCAGACACATACCATACATTCCAAGTGTCCCTCTTTAGGAGGGACAATCCCTCTTTGAGGGCCAAATCCCTCTGTCCCTCTTTCCCACCCTGTTGTCCCTCTTTTTAGGAGGTCAGCCTGTGTGCAGGGCCGGCTCCACCTATAGGCGAGGTAGGCGCCGGCCTAGGGCGCACACGTACTGGGGGCGCTGGCATGCAGCGGAGAAGAGCTGCGCCCGCACACACCACGCCGGGAACCACAACACAGTCAGGTCTGTGTTGCTACAGCGCTCCCTCATTGGGTCGGATCTTTAGTAATGCAGAGTGCGCTGGGAGTCATGATCTCCCGCCGTGCTCTGCATTACTGAAGAGAAGACTGCGCGGGAGCTACAGGTATGTGATGGGGGGCAAGTTGGAGCTGAGGGGGCATACTGGAGCTGCTGGGGCCAAGTTGGAGCGGATGGGGGGCAAAGTGGAGATGATGGGGGCAAGTTGGAGCTGAGGGGGCATAGTGGAGCTGCTGGGGGCAAGTTGGAGCTGATGGGGGTAAGTTGGAGCGGATGGAGGTCAAAGTGTAGCTGATGGGGGCAAGTTGGAGCTGAGGGGGCATAGTGGAGCTGCTGGGGGCAAGTTGGAGCTGATGAGGGTAAGTTGGAGCGGATGGAGGTCAAAGTGGAGCTGATGGGGGCAAGTTGGAGCGGATGGGGGTCAAAGTGGAGCTGAAGGGGGGGCAAAGTGGAGCTGGTGGGGGCAAGTTGGAGCGGATGGGGGCAAAGTGGAGCTGATGGGGGCAAGTTGGAGCGGATGGGGGGCAAAGTGGAGCTGTTGGTGGCAAGTTGGAGCTGTTGGTGGCAAGTTGGAGCTGCTGGGGGCATAGTGGAGCTGCTGGGGGGCAAAGTGGAGCCGATGGGGGTAAGTTGGAGCTGATAGGAGCAAGTTGGAGCTGATAGGGGCATAGTGGAACTGAAGGGGGGGCAAAAGTGGAGCTGGTGGGGGCAAGTTAGAGCGGATGGGGAGCAAAGTGGAGCTGATTGGGGCAAGTTGGAGCGGATGGTGGGCAAAGTGGAGCTGATGGTGGCAAGTTGGAGCTGCTGGGGGCATAGTGGAGCTGATGGGGGGCATAGTGGAGCAGATGGGGGGCATAGTGGAGCAGATGGGGGGCATAGTGGAGCTGGTGAGGGGCAAAGTGGAGCTGGTGAGGGGCAAAGTGGAGCTGATGGGGGTAAGTTGGAGTTGATGGTGGCAAAGTGGAGCTGATGGGGGCAAGTTGGAGTTGATGGGGGACAAAGTGCAGCTGATAGGGCCAAAGTGAAGCTGATAAGGGGCAAGTTGGAGCTGGTGGGGGGCATCTCTTACAGGCATCTCTAGATCAGGGGCAGACTGGCGCAGGGGGCAGAGAGAGGACAATCATGAAAAGAGGTGGGGTATAAGTAGGCAGGGTATAAAGGGGTGGGACACAAGGGGCGGAGCGAAATGGGTGGCAAAATTAGGTTTTGCCTAGGGTGGCAAAAATCCTTGCACCAGCCCTGACTGTGTGGTGTGTATTACTTTGCTCTGCAGCAATAAACGTCAGTATATGTGTTTATACATTAGTCTGTGCAAATAAAATTCTTTGGTCTTGCACTAAATAATTTATTCAGTTACATAAATAGTCAGTAATAGGTCATGAAATAACCTAAAAATTCTTACTAATGCCCTGCCCACCAGCCACGCCCCAACAATATCACCTAAAACTACAGCGTCCCTCTTTGGCCATGTGAAATGTTGGGAGGTATGCACATACACACAGTGAGTGGAAGAAACATGCAAAAGACACGCACACACACAGACACACTGGAGATGGACAAACATATGTAACAGAGATGTACACACACACACACACAACATATATAAGCAGAAACACATGCGTGCATGAGTTGTGCACCCCTCTGGCACTCAAATGGTTAATGTATAGAGAGGCATGTGAGAGAGTTAAATAGCAGTGGGAAGTGTATCCATACCTGGGAACACTGACTTGTGTAGTCCCTAGAGGGGACTGATGTGGTGCTGATGTGGAGAGACAAATGGGGCAATCTAGGTTAAAAGGGGGCGGGGTTTAATCGCGAGTAGGGGCAGGGCTTAACATAAATGTGGGAAAAGTGTTAGTAATAGGCTGGGGAAGGAGGAGAAGTGGGAGGGAAATGCAAGTTTACAATGTGAGGGGTTTGAACACACTCCCTGAGGGCTAAAACTTGATACACAACCCTGTGGCAGTCAGTGGGTTAAGTGTGTACCTGATGGCTGTCTGTACTCTGTGTTGTATGGCAAATAATGACAGTGAAGAAATAATTCAGCAATGAGGGCCTACCTTAACCCTTTGAGTGCCATTTTGTTCCTCAGTGGCTGTAGTACATGTCCTGCTGAGGTCACTGGGAGTCAGGGTGAGTGACTGTGTGTCAGCCATATTTCTTTCTGGCATTGTGTGTGTTTGGTGCTGTGTGAGTGGGGCATTTGTGTATAATACCTGGAAACTTTTACTTGTGGAGTCCCTCATGTGGTGCTGATGTGGAGAGAGCAATGGGGCAATTTTGGTTTAAAGTGGGCGGGGCTTAATCACGAGTAGGGGGTGGGGCTTAATATAAACGAGGAAAAGTGTTAGTAATAGGCTGGGGAAGGAGGAGAAGTGGGAGGGGAATGCAAGTTTACAGTGTGAGGGGTTTGAACACACTCCCTGAGGGCTAAAACTTGATACACAACCCTGTGGCAATCAGTGGGTTAAGTGTGTACCTGATGGCTGTCTGTCCTGTGTCTTGCATGGCAAATGATGACAGTGAAGAAATAATTCAGCAGAGGGCCTACCTTAACCCTTTGAGTGCCATTTTGTTCCCCTGGTGCTGCACTACAGGTCCTGCTGAGGCCACTGGGAGTCAGGGTGAGTGACTGTGTGTGTGTGTCAGCCATATTTATTTCTGGCTTTGTGTGTGTATGTGGTACTGTGTGTGTGAGTGGGGCATGTGTGTGTGTGCTGCTCTGTGTGTGTGAGTGGGGCATGTGTGTGAGTTTGGTGCTGTGTGAGTGGGGCATGTGTGTTTGTCTGTGGTGTAGGAGCAAGTGGCGGCCATATTGTTTTTTTCTCACTTTGATAGTGGTGGGCGGGCTGCATAGTGGGGGCGGGCCAACTCCCTGCATGACTGAATCACCCAATAGGAATAGTAACTCATGCTTTATGCCTCCCCTGGGTGTGTTTTGGCAGGCACAAAGTCTTCTTTTATATATATAGATTACATGTACTGTTTTCCATCAGGCCGGAGGAAGCAGTTTCCCATTGCACTCCTCACTTCCTAGTCCCTGCAGGAAATAAGAAAATGTCCCCCTGTAGCCTGCTGAAATAAGGCACATTCAACATCATTCTGTATGTATAGAAGCAGTGGAGCAATTCTGGAGCAAACCAACTGCACTTTAGGAGGACAAACAAAAATTCCCCCACATTTACATTTATTTGAATGAGGCTTTTTTTGCTCCCTGAATGCTACAGAGGTTTCCAACGCATTCCTTCGCAATGAATTGGAGTGGGAAATGCCATTTCAAACACTGGGTAGTTTTATGTGTCTCTTGTTCTGAGGTTGATTTACCCCATAATTGCACTACTTTGCTTTTATACATATAGTCCTTCATGTATTAACTATTTAACCCCTTAAGTACATACCTGGGAACTTTCAAAATGAGCTGACCCTGAGATTGTGTAAATATTAACCCTTAAATCTCCCATAATATAGATTATTTGAGATATATCCCTGATTGCTGTAATCGAGAGTCACTCCAATCAGCTTTCAAGGAGCCATTAATACACAACAACTTACAGATATCACTGCATGAACACACACAAATCAAGAAGGACGTCTCCCTCTGCCTTTCTGGTACAAGTGGCTCCAATTTAGAGACTAAGGAAGCATTTAACTGGAGCAGAATATATAACAGCACTGGACTCTCTCACCCTGAGAATTTGGCTCCTCACCCTGAGACCCTGAGATTTGGGTCAAAACCCTGAGTCTCAGGGTCAAACCCTGAGAGTTCCCAGATATGCTTAAAGGGATAGTAATACTTATTTTTCACTTTATTTTGTAGGCATTAACAAAACATGAAGAACGATATAAGTCTCATCTCTCAAACCTTTATGGTTTAAGAGATATTCACAAGCAAAGTTTCCCCCTCCCGCCCCTTTTACCTAATGTAAGCCATCTCTTCTCAGATGTGAATCTGGTTGTAAGACCAGACAGATAACAGAAGGGGACAATCTTCTTCCTATGAGAACAATGAAGGACCTGCCCCGCTTGACAAGTTTTTCAGCTTTTTCCCTTATCTTAATTGAAGATTGTCCCTCTCTGCAGTCTACCTGGGCACCTCCCTTCTGCTCTGACTGAACGGGGGGGGGGGGGGGATACTTTGCTTGTGAATATCTCTTAAACCATAAAGGTTTGAGAGATAAGACTTATATCGTTCTTCATGTTTTTTTAATGCCTACAAAATAAAATAAAGATAAAACGAAGTACTACTATCCCTTTAAGGACCAGTTCTGCGGAGGCACTTTAGGACCATGGAGCATTTGTTTAATGGAATTAGAGGTTCCTGAACGGCATGCAGCCATGCGGAGACCCCTATAGGTCCTTAACACACGTTTTACCCATGTATATGGATGTCCTTGGTCCTTAAGGGGTTAAGGAACAAAGGGTACACAACACATGGATAAGCAATATACCCTTCATCAAAATAGTAAAACACAGATATCTCATCTTTCAAAGAAAAGTAACTTGTATTTTAACGTGTACAAAGTAATGTATAAACTGGGTTGGGCAACATGTAGCTCCTCAGCTAGCAAAGGATGACAGGATTTGTACAGCTACAGCTTGCCTATCAATAAAAGTTGATCAAGATGCTTTTTCCTCAGACTACCAAATAATTAAAGAAAAACAGACAGTTAAAGGGGCAGTACAGGGTTTACACAACACCCTTTTAAATTGTTGGTTGTGTCCCATAGCTCATAACGTCTCTGTTCACCATACCTGGGAACACTCAGGGTTTGATACAAATCTCAGGTAGAAGGGCTAATATATCAGGATGAGAGTCCAGTGCTACCTACTACATTGTATTCATTAATTAACTGCTTCTTTAATCACCATTCTTCCTAGACAGGCAGTTAGGGATGTCTTTCTTGCCTTTGTTATTTTTAAGTGGAGAGATTTTGAAATAGTATCATGTTGAAGGTTCCTTGTGGACTGATTAGAGCACCTCCGGGTGAGGCTAAGCAGGTTCATATCATATAGACACTATGTTATAAGGAACTTTGAGGGTAATATGTCAGGGTCAGCACTGTTTAACTCTTGTCTGCTTTGGAGATCATGGTGAGATTCTCTGAAATGGGACATCTATAGGCTTCACTACAGAGGAGACGAATCTCCCAAGAGCACCTCACTCAGTGCTGACATTGCCCAGCCTTGCTGATCACTCTGATGTACAAGGCAAACAATGGGTAAAAGGAGAAGTTTGAGTTGTATGGCTCCATTTCCATAGCTCTTGGGACAAGGGCACTGGGGTCTTGTGTGGACTTCATACCACCCCTTTAAAATGAATAGGTGGCATTAGAGCTGTACATACCTTTTACTTAAACTTGTATGTAATATCGGAGCGTAAAAAGACTGTCACATTAAAACTACTCTGTTGATTTTGAATGAGATTTCAAAATGGCCAATATGTTGTTTTAGCCATTGTTTATTTATTTAGAAAGCTATTTTTTGAGTTATTTACATTTTTTTTAGTTTATGCTAATTAAGGCTAACTGAGTAGACCCTTCCTGTCTTAGCCCTACATCACCTCTTCCATTCACTGACACTTAACCCTTTCAGTGCTAGGGGTGGTAGGAAATGCATTGCCAGCAATAAATAAACCAAAAACTAATTTTCCAAATAAAAATGGCTAATACCACATATACATGATTTTGAAAGCTCTTTCAAAAATCACTAAAGTTGCTCTCCTATGAATGTGTATACAACCATGCATGACCACTGTTAACTCACTTTACTTTATACAAGCTTGTAATGAGTGACACACAAATGGAAGTACTTGAAGCAGACTGATGATGAGACATATACAGCCTCTATGTTACTTCTCACCAACATTTTTCTCTGTTACCTCCTGGTTTACACCTATGATAACACTTACCACTGGTGTAGCAGTGATAACAGGCTTGCTTACAACAAGATAAACACATCTAGTTCTATGTTCTGGGAAGATTGCTTCTTCCATAATCACAAGAAAAACTATTTTAAAGGGATAGTAATGTTTCATAATAAAAGCAGCTCTAATTAATCATCATAGTATTTTGACTTTGGAGAGTGTTATTTCAATTCTGTCAGAGTTGTAGTTCAAGAGTAATTGAATGATAAAGTATCCCCCTCCCGCCTCTTTTACTGATGTAACAGATCAGAAGGGAGGTGCCCAGGTAGACTGCAGAGAGGGACAATCTTCATTTAAGATAAGGGAAAAAGCTGAAAATCTTGTCAAGGGGGCAGGGTTTTCATAGGAAGAAGTTTGTCCCCTGCTGTTATCTGTCTGGTCTATGGACTGCATTCCACATCTGAGAAGAGATGGCTTACACTAGGTAAAAGAGACAGGAGGGGAAACTTTGCTTGTGAATATATCTCTCAAACCATAAAGGTTTGAGAGATAAGACTTATATCGTTCTTCATGTTTTTTTAATGCCTACAAAATAAAATAAAGATAAAACAAAGTATTACTATCCCTTTAAGACTAGATTATGTATCTGCCACACTAAGGAAATTATTTTTTATAAAGAGCCTGTCTGTGAGTGCATACTATTGATGGTACATGACCCATTTCCTTTATCAGGCATATGTTGCCAAAGGCATAACAGCCTATTGTGCTTAAGTGATCCATCCTTGTTTCTATATAGGAGCACTAAATAAGCTGCACCCACTCAGAATCAGGAGATGTTCTAAAGTCTTGCCAAATACCTCCAAGTGAGGAGCACATCAAATAACTAATCTGTTGGGTGCAACTTTCCCTTTAACTCATTGGTAGCTGAAGAGATGTTGAAGACCTATCTGCCAGACTGTTAAGTCTGTTCCCACAGTAATAAACCTACTTCCTCTATGGGTTAACCCTTTGAGTGTCAGTAAGGTATCCAAAGAAATGCATTTGATTCCTGTCTAGCACTCAAAGGATTAATCTTGCTTTACAGATAAATTTGGAGATTTGCTTTGTTTTAAATTTGCAAAAAGATACAAAATTGAATGCAGATAATGAATATACATTGGTACATTCTCTTTTCCTATTCAGACAAGTTCTTAAGACTGCCATTTTGTTTCCTCCACTAATCACCAACATGATCACGTCACTTTTCACACTCCGCACTTGAAGCTACTGCAGGATATGGGATTCAAAGTACTTTAGTAACAAAGAACTCACAAAGTGAATTACTGCAGGATATGATTAATCTCGCTTGTTTTATCTCACAGATATCTAATGAATAGTGATGGGTGAGAAACTTAGCTGGGGGAAGAAATAGGCCCCAAATTATTTATTTTGCCTCCTGCAGGAAGGACGTTTCTACTGCCTACTTGCCATGGTGATGATCTGTGAGTGTGCGATGCGTTCATGTGGGGTTGAATTATGAATTTTTGCACATGCGTGCGTGATGCTATGCATGCGTGCGACTGTGCATCCCAAAACTTGAACCAAGTTCAAATCAATGGGTTTCACCTAATATAAATGCACTGCCATTTTCCTTCCTGCAGAAGCATCTATTCCACAGGAATAGAATTAAACTTTTTAACAACCCTACTAATTAAAGTGATAGTAACATTTTATTTTGACTTTACAGATTAAGTGCACAATATAAAAAGACATGCTATATTTCTCATTGTCACGTATTCCCTAACAGGAAGCAGCCTAGATTTAGTTACATAATAGCTTAAGTTGAAAAAAAGACTTGAATCCATCAAGTTCGACCCTTTTCCTAATCTTGTTTATTGTTGTTGATCCAAAAGAAGGCAAAAAAAAACCTTATTTCAGCAATTTCAAATTCTGTTTTGTGTTTCCAGAGAAATTTCTACTAGAAGTAGGATAGGCGTACATTATAACATATCTCAAGAAGATTGCTTTGTTAGCTGTATTTAATAGCAGCCTTTTCTACATTATATCACTATCTGTTTTACATTGTATAGCCATTATATTGTATCACTATACCTGATTTTACAGTCACTAACAGAAAGCTCTAGGGAAAAAGATCAAGGGAGATTACCAACAGGGACATAAAAGTGTAAGAAAAAAATGGGTATAAGTTGGAAAAACCAAAAAGTAACAAAACACAAAAGCATCAGAAATTTGACTTTTTATTATGTCATTGCCGAACATGTAAAGTCAAGCAAAAATAACAGGTTACCATCTCTAAGTCTAAACCCATAAAGAAAAGCTCCATGCTCCAGTTCTGCAGTCCTCTGCCGGATAGGATTAGGAAGTGAAAGCGAACAGCTATAGATTTCCAAGGCAAACAATATATATGTATATTAACAACTTTACTGTAAAGGACATGATAGGCCATGTTCTCAACTTATCCTCTAAAACTGCTAAGAATCCATCATGTTCTCTCAGTGAGGCAGCAAAGGGGTTGACTGTGGGATCAGGGATTTAATAAAGTGTAAGCCTCTGGCCCCACACTGTGATCCCTTCAGGTTAGTCTATCCATGCTAGGTAGTGATTTTAACATTCATGTGCTCAGTGTTGCCACAAACACAATGGAACAGCACCGGACCACCACGGAAAGAGCAGACTGCATAAGGGGATCAGGGAGGCCAAATAACAGTGAGTAACTCTGCACTCCTGGTCAGATTTACCCCCCAAATAATCTTGTTGGATAGAGAAGATCCCCCTCTTTCCAACAATGTTAATAATAATTGTAGGTACTCATAATAATGTAGAGTTATCTTGCAATCACCAGACATTATATGGCATAACACTGAGGGGGGGGGGGGGGATCTCCTATCCGAGCCCCTTTTACACAACAGTATGTCTACTCCTGTTCGAAAGAGGGAACACCCCTCTTTCAAAGAAGGGAGGTCTTTTGGCTGCACATGTCATATAATCTGTGTAATTACTGGTAATGTTACAGGGCAGATTTTGTAAATATGTGAGCATAGCTGGAGGGCTCTTAAAGAGTCCATAATACACTTCCCTTTGCTCTAAAACAAACCACACTCTTTTTGTATGAAATAGGGTTCCTCTGAATGAAAGAGGGGCTCCCCTATTATAGTATGTAAGTTGGGTGATCAGTTGACTGCCCTACATGTAGCATTTTGCGAAAGAATTAAAAAAATGAGTAAATTTAGTTTTTTGCAAAGGTTTGAGCACACCTGACCAAACCAAGTTTTGTTGGTTTACTAAGTGAAAGAAAGTTAACATAACTTCTCCAATAAACAAACCAGAGTACCTGGTTGCAAAAACACATCTGGCTTATCTAACTAAGTGTTGTGTTGCATACTGCAGATGTTAACTTATGTGATGAGATTGCAGGTAAGGTTTCCTTCTTATGACACTTCCATACAGATCATGTTTGTGAAAGCAATGCTATTCTGTGAACTGGTGCTTCACTAGTCCCACGCCAGCTCAACTTTCCTACAGGTCCTTTGGAGTGATAATTGGCTTTGCATTCCTGACTAGTCTACGAACAGTTCTATTGGAGATTTTTCTTGGCCTTCCAGATCTTTTCTTAACATTTCAGTCAGTGGAAGCTATAAGCAGGAAGCATTAAGATCTCTTATTATAGACTTCCTCTGCTTTGTAAGAGCCAGTTATCTTTATTTTCTGATCCTCCATTATCTGCTTAGAAGAGCCCATGGTTGCTGAGTGTAAGCACAACACCCTGAGAGGGTTTGAATAGTCAGGAAATTTATTAAGGACTGGAATAGTTCTCATCTAACTTAGATTAAGCCAAACAAGTTCTGAAACCTTAAAAAAAAATACCAATAATATACCATTTTTCTCTGGCTTGTAGGAAATCCCATGGTTTTCAAATATCTTAGTAACTTTGAAGTAGAGAAAGTGTAGAAAGGCAAGCGATTCCTCATTTCCATTATATGCTTTGTCTACCTTTTCTTCATAGCTATAAATGTTACAGCCATTTTAGTACAGGCAGGTTATATTTGAAGAAGGGTAGTTTTGAGCTTCTGGCACCATATGGTATTTCAGCTCTTAACAATTGGGTGTTATTTCTCTCAGGAGAGGATCTGCTGATGAATACAGTAGTAAATTCCCTAGTTTTCAAAGATTTCAAAACCTTTGAAGGAATAGAAATGTAAAAAAAAATGCATATATTTCCCTTTATCTCCTTATTCTTGAAACACTCGTGAGGGACAATGCAAGTTACTCCTCATTTGATGTGGGTAGCTGTTTTGTTTCCAGAATTGTATACCTTGTCTACTTTTTCTCCTTGTTTGCAGTTGTTACAAACATTTAAGTGCATGTACATTGGATAAAAAACAAGAAAACTGACAGTTTGTGGTCCATGCTTTTATTTTGGTCCTGGCAACCCCTATATTACATCTACTAAAATGAACGGGATATCATTTTACTCAGGAGGCCATTAGCTAGCTAATATATGTATACCATGACTTTCAGAGATTTCATTATATTTGAGAGAGTAACTTTTTCTGGTGATTCATAGTATATCAGCCTTGGGGTAGGAAGGCAAATGGCCAGTCCATGAAATATGAATATGATGTATACTATATATCATGTAGGGTTTTATTGTTTATTTCATATTATTTTGTACCTGCTAGTGAAAACTAGAAAAAATACACTCCAGGAGAATTGCTTGTTATTCACTATATTGGGCTTTTATTGTTTAAAAAAATGTAAATATTGGGGGTATTCTGTGTAAAAAAATGGAAAACTGCTACAAAATTGTGCAAAAATGCTTATCATTGGGGGTGAAAAGGCTTAGCACTGAAGTGGCTAATCAATCGGATTCCTGCATGAGGACATTTTCCCAAGTCAAACAAATTCAAGATCTTATATTCCAAAGAAAACTGTTCTGGAGCAAATCATTTGCACCCTGGGGGGAAATAAAAATCCCCATTAAGTTAACTCTTCGAGTGTCAGAGGAGTACACAACGCATTGCAAAGTAATTCTTTGTGTACCCCTCTGGGCACTCAGAGAGTTAAATGTGGCATTCAACCACTAGATTTACAAAAGGTCTTCAAAGCATTGCTCTGCAGTGTACAGAGCCTGCTACAGCATTGCATGGCTTAAAAGGCCTGTTTAAAGCAATGGAAATTTGGGAAGGTTTTACACTACAATGCACGTTGTTTTCCCAGAATTACTCCACATTCTTCTGAACAGAAGTAATTTATTCCTAATACAAAGTTTCCCTTTGTAGGCTGTGTGAAAACTATTATTTATTTAGCAAAACCTTGGCATTTTGCTAAATAAACAGTTCTAAATATGCAATTGTTCTGATTGTGTGAGTAGTTGAGTGTCTTTCTGCAGTTCTGCACAGAATCCTCTTCATTACATGTTTATTTTTCATTTTACACTCAGCCCTGGTCAACAGAATCCACATGGTACTAAACATTTGCATTTCAATGGGGCATACTTCTGCTAATTTGTCAACACTCAGCACTTGCAGAGTGCACTGGTTATTGGCTACATATCACTGCATTATGGATTATTCCCCACAGATACAACCTACCAGAGTAATGTAAAAGCCACTTTGTAAGGGGAAAAAAAAATCAATAATATCACATTCCTTTACCTTTCAGTTACACAAATACTAGCAAGCCATGTGATAAAACATGACTAGCAAGAACTGCTATTAACCTTTTGAGTGGCAGAGAGCTATCCAATGCATTGATTTGCAATGTGTTGGATACCTCTCGGGAACTCAAAGGTTTAAATGTCACTGAGGCGGAGGTAACCCCAAAATGGCGCAATTCCAGGGCAAAGCACCTGCAACATAGGAGAAGAATATAAGTCCCACTGATAAAAAATGGTCTTTTCACCCCTTGAATGCTAGCGATTTCCAATGCATTACTTTAGCATGCGCCAAAGACTTTGCTTTCATTCAAGGGGTTAATACCCGGATTTAACTCAGTGTGAATGTGGTGCATTTGTTCCCCGTTGTGCTGTTGGTTTGCTCCAGAATTGCATTACTTGTGAGTCGGACCAGCTGTCCGCATTCCATTAACCCTCTGAGTGCAAGAAGGGTATGCAAAGCATTCCTATGAGTGTCAGATAGGTACGCAAAGGATTGGAAAGAGTTAACATTTTCAGTACCAGAGGAGTGGCCAACGCATTGCTTCCAAGAGTGTTGGCCAGCCATCTAGCGTCGAAAGGGTTAAAAGGTCAAATCAAACGTACAACATAATTCTCAAATAAATAAGTAAAACGCACAAATCGTAGGTAATCTCTAAGAACCAGAAAGCGTGAGCTATACGTTGCACACCCTTCTAGTCCTTAACCCCATATAGGTCCAGAGAAGTAACCAACACATTGCTTTGGATACCACTCTGGCACTCACAGGGTTAAACGGGTGAAAAAATAATGACAACTTTGAGAATTTAGCACGGGGATGAGTAACCTTTGATTATCAAACTGTCTTGGCTTACAATTCCCATAATTCTCAAACGACCAAAGGACGATGGGACTTGTAGTAAAACAAGACTTGAGCCACAGGTTGCCCATCCCCTACTGTAATGGAATGATTGCCCGTGATTTCAGGTCGACAGTGGGCGGGTCAGTGTTCTCAGGCCTGGCATCTCTCACCGTGTAGCTGCTCTGTAGTCAAACCTTTCGCTGCTATGTGCTAACCTCTCCTGAGTAGGAAAGAAATGGGCCTAGGCTGCACACCCCACACAACAGCACAGTGTGGCACTGCCAAGGGCATCCTGCTTCTCCGCGTAACAAGATCACGTAGCAAATGCAGCCTTCTCCATTAATGGCTGGGCATTGGGAGATCAGCTGGCATGCTCCTACTTCCACTTCTCCAGCGACTGCTTGTCCTCACCACTTCAGTGCCAGCACATGACACTGATCGGTTCTGCTCCTCCTGTGCCAGGCGGCTCCGCCTGCTGTCATGGCGCAGAAGGGCCGGGATCACTATTAACAGTTTCACAGCCTGTTAACCCGTTCCCTGTCAAAGTGGCCTGGGCAAGCGAAGCTACGCGTGGTAGACGTGAACGACTTTATCCAGCAAGCGAATAAGTGAAATTCAGGAACAAACCATGGGATTGAAATTAAAAATACTAAAGTGTCATTTTAAGTTGTTTTTAACCCCTTGAATGATAGGTCACCAATGGATTAGACACCACTCTAGCATTCGATTGGTTAAAATCCCAATTTAAATGAATGTGACAATTTCCTCTTGTGGTTTCAGCTGGTTTGCGGTAAAATTGTACACATATATCTTGATAATTAGGAAGCATGCTGGTGAATTCTGGAGCAAACCAAGTGCAGTGAAAAGCTCCTTTATTGACAATTTATTTAAACTGCTTTTAACCCCTCCAAAATATTTTATTTACACATATTCATGTATAAATATACTATCAATGTGGGTCGGCGCTGCCCGTCAGGATGTATAGGGAATTAATGCACACACATGGATGCAAGCCAAACACACACATAGACACACACGCAAATGCACACGCATGCACTGAGATGCATAAAGAGCGACACAGTCATACACACATACATGCAATGCACAACATGCAGACACAGAGTGTGATACAGACATGCAACACACACAGTGAGGAACACACAGGCACGCACAGAAGTGAGTCATAAGGGGGTGACTTATGTGTCATTGTAATGATTTTGTGTTTGTACTTATGCCTCCACTGTAGCATTAATTCATATAGCTGAAATGCATGTGGTAACTGCACATACTATGGTGGAAGGTGGATCGTGCTGGCTCCCAGGGTGTGAGTGAGTGTGTGTGAGTGAGTGGCATTCATTCATGTAGTCAAAATGCATGTGGTAATTGCACATACTGTGGTAGAAGGTGGATTGTGCTGGCTCCCGGGGTGTGAGTGAGACTATGGTGGAAGGTGGATCGTGCTGGCTCCCGGGGTGTGAGTGAGTGCGTGTGAGTGCAAGAGTGAGTGATTGCATGTGAGTGATTGCATGAGTATGTGTGAGAGTGTGTGTGTGTGAGAGTGTGTTTGAGTGTGTGTGTGAGATTGAGTGTGTGTGAATGTGAGAGAGTGTGAGTGTGTGAATTATTGTGTGTGTGATTGAGTGAGTGTGTGTTTTTTGTCTGATGAGTTTGTGTCTGTGGTGTAGGAGCGAGTTGCAGCTATTTTGTTTTTTCATTTACTTGGATAGTGGTGGGTGTGCTGGATGGTGGGGGCAGGCCAACTCCCTGCATGATTTAAATCACTCCCCCACTGAATCACCCAATGGGCGCAGTAAGTCCTCCTTACTTAACGCTTTGAGTGCCAGAGGGGTATGCAACACGTTGCTTTTCAATGAGTTGCGTACCCCTCTGGCACTCACAGGGTTAAATTATGGTAACATAGCAATATAACACATGGTGGCTCTTCAGCTGAGGCAGCGTAGCAATATGCTGAGGGAACAAATAGATAGTGGTGTTTGAGGCTTGCCATCTGTAACATACAGCAAAGCATCTCTGTCCCTTTAAGGAGAAAGTGCAGGAAGCAGGAAGTGGAGGAGTGACAGTTGAAAACAGACAGTTAGTGAGGTGACTGAAGAGATGAAGAGTTAAATAAAGAGTTGTTATTAAGTTTATCCCTGAGTTTGTATTTTATGGGAACATTACACCCTCGTACTGACACAGAGTGTATGGAGGGTTACAATTATCTGTGGGAGGTGACACAGAGTGTATGGAGGGTTACAGTTATCTGTGGGTGGTGACACACAGTGTATGGAGGGTTACAATTATCTGTGGGAGGTGAAACAGTGTGTTTGTGGGGCCATGATCCTGAGTGAGAGTGTGTGTGGACCAGGAGAAGTTATTGATATCCCCTACTTCAGGAGCGAGTGACAGCTATATTTTTTTTTCTCAGTTGGATAGTGGTGGGCGGGCTGGAAGGGGCGGGCCAACTCCCTGTGCAAGATGTGCAAGAGAAGTGCACTGGCACAGGCGGGGGGGGGGGGGGGGGTAAAGCATCCCACATTTAAGACCAACAAGTGAAAAGGGTTTGACATAAGTGAGAGCTGTAGACAGAAACGGAGCTGAGAGGAGTGTGTCCTTGGTTCATCGTTAGGGGCAAGATCTGATGGAGAAAGATAGCAGAGTGCAGATGTAGAATGGGGTAGAGAAGAGGAAGACCTTGAGAGAAGCAGGATTTTGTATGATATATAGAGACTGATGGACAACAACTGGAGATACTGGAGGAGGAGGGTGCAGAGGCAAAAGTATGTGAGAATGTTACTGTAACCCATTTTGTAGCATTCTGCATGGATTGAAGTATATGGAACTGAGAGGCAGGACGATCAGAGAGAAGGTAGATAGAGTTGTCCATGAGGGATTGGATGCAAGTTTTAGTTGTGAAGGAACAAAGGAAGAGAAGGATTTTTGCTGTTATATAAGAAAAAGTGGCATGATTTGGCAGTAACATTAATATGAAAAAAAAGAAAGGAGAATCAATTATCACACATAGTCAAAATGATATATTTATGGTGGTGCCATTTACTGCGACCTACAAGGACACTATTGGGCCTTGTCTAGGTGCAATGAGGATTGGCACACTTTTAGACATGTGTTTTAGGCAGTCTGTGACTGGACTGAGCATCAGCAGGCAGTTGAGGTGTGAATAAATAACGTTGGGTGTCACCTGAATAGGGCGATATTCGAGTCCAAATTAGTTTATACATTCACCAAGTGTTGATGTGTATAGAGAGAACAGAAGTGGTCCTATAACAGCACCTTGGGGCACCCCAAAAAGAAGGACTGAAGGGCAGTGTGATTAAGTGACTTCAGGTTAAGGATGAAGTGGGAGGAAGAAATTGGAATACTGGATGGAGCATGAGCACCAGAGAATGTTACAGGATGGCGATCGGATAGTGGAAAAGGGAAGATATTAAAATCAGAAAGTGCACAGCCTATAGTGAACAAAAGGTGTAAGAAGTGGCCATCCTTGTGAGTTCTAGCAGCTGTCTACTGGCACAGACTGAAAACAGATGTTAAAGCGAGAAAGGCAGCAGTCCAGAAGACAAGGGGATTATCCACGTCAGTTGAAATCTCCCAGAAAAAGGGAAGGCGTGTTAGACGACAGGGGGAAAAATAGACAGGCTGAATGAAAAATGTATGCGTTATCAGGGGAATTTATCAATTGCTGAGATTCTTTCCACGGAAAAAAAAAAATTAGGATTTTAGTTACTAAAATTAAGAACATTTCCTGTTAGTCCATGTGGAACACATGAACCATGGGGTAAAGTTCTCATCTTCCAGAGGGCAGGGCACTTAATAAAAGGCGGGGTCTTTGAGGCAGAGACTTTCCTCTTCCCTCCAGCTTTACCCTCGCACCTCAGTTTCAAGTGACCTCGCCTAAGAAAAGGATAAGCTGGCATTGTTCTTAGTTTTAGACTATTTTTATTTTTAGCTATGGGGCTGTATAATTCCCACATTAGGCAGGCTTCCAATAAGTGGATTCCCTGGAGTTGGATTGACCAGTTCACAGGTGTATTTCTGGACCATTTCCGCATGGAAGCCGACCTTATCATAAGTTTGTGCTTTTCATCACTGAACGACTGGCAAGTTAACCATTGGAGGCAGAGTAAAAGCCTCATATACATGAGTACAAGTCTAAAGATAGCACTGTGGTGGAGGTGGAGGCCAAAGGATCATTTTAATACTACATTCAGAGGAACCCTCTGTGCCTGCTTCTTGTTCTTACTGCAGGTGGTGAATCGTGGTGTGTCCAAACCTACATATAGCCCGAGCAGAGGAGGAACGTCTGAGGAGTGTCTTAAGGACTATAGATATAAAAAGATATATTTTTATGTTATTGCAGATATTATTTATATGTTTTTAGTTTGATGCACCTATTCTTGCAATTTTGTTTCTAGGGATTTGTATCAGGGCACCCTGGGGTATACCTAGAGGAGCACCTCTGGTATTTTGGAAAGGCAATAGCATATCCTATTTCTACACACCTTGAGAATGTGAAAGTTTTTTAGTCTCTGAATGTGAAGAATATCTGCTGTATAAATTTTGTCCTTGTTAACCATTTGAGTGCTACGGTCCTCTCTCTTATGTTCCTGATCAGGGGCGGATTGTAGGGGAATACCAGCCCGTGCATTTTTTTTAACCCTTTGAGTGCCCGTACCCCTCTGGCACTCAAAGGGTTAAAGCAGCCTACTAGCTGCACCGACGTCCCTATCGACGCCCCCTTGTGGTCCCTGTACGTGAGAGAGAGTGTCTGTGCCGGTGGCAACACAGACCTCTCTTTCAAAATATCGTGGGACAGGGAGGTGAGATCCTCTGATCCCCCTAGAGGACAATCCACCCATGTTCCTGATGTTACTTGGCACCCACTGGGATGTGTTGTTCTTGCCTATTTTGCATTCAGTCCTTCTCATTTTCCTTGAATTCTATTTCTAAAGGCAGCTGCTTATTTAGTATGTGATTTTAACCCTTTCTTTACTTGTGCGGTTCTTGCATTGTTATAACTGGGCATTCTCCTTTTAGAACAAATAGCCTTATTCCATTTATATTTTATTTCATTTCACTATATACACATGTATGTTTCAGCCATATTTCTTTATTTTGTTTACATTTAGTTTTATTGGACACAGACTTTTTACCCCTTTAAGGACCAGGAAAATCGGAGGTCGTTTTCACTTAAGGACCGGAGCAATTCTGACCTTTTTGACTATGTCTTTGTTCAACAGTCTTTTCCCTCTAAGTCTTTTATTCCACCCCCATAAATTATATACTGTTTTTTTACGCACAAATACGGTTCTCTTTTGATACCCCACTTATATGGATAA
Source organism: Rhinophrynus dorsalis (assembly GCA_037306005.1). Lineage (NCBI taxonomy): Eukaryota > Metazoa > Chordata > Amphibia > Anura > Rhinophrynidae > Rhinophrynus > Rhinophrynus dorsalis. The sequence continues at coordinate 517,554,803 of CM074719.1, read as the reverse complement.
CCCACCATTTACTTTATTAAAATTAAAAAAATAAATAAAAACAAACACCATTTTTGTTTTTTCTCTTGGGATTGATTGGGCACAAAGGGTTACATTTTTATGGAGACTGCATGAAAGGTATGACCAGTCAGTCATGCCTACAAAATGTGCAGTTTAAAGTGGCCACTGTCCCCCCTGGGTGAAAATCCCCATGTCTCTTTTTCCCACCCTATTTTGTCACTTTTATTTGTATGACATTTGGTGGTGTGTATAAGTGTATTACATGGCTCCACAACAATCATACTTCCAATATTGTTTAATTAGATTAAAAAAAACAAAACAAAACATACAAGTGTATCATTGCAGGTCAGAAATTGACCTGCATTTAGCCAGCCTCCAGCACCAGCAGTGAAGGGGTTAATACCCCCAGCTGCTGTATTTTCTTGTTCCACTAGGTGTCTCCTCTCTGCTTCTCTCTCCCTTACTTTGATAGCAAGGGAGACAGAGGCAAAGGAGAGACATAGAGGCATTATGATTTGTGTACTGCCTCTACCACTCAGAATGCCGGTACATGTGATCGTTGCTATGGCGATCACATGACCGGGCACAAGCAAGAAGGGCTGAGACTGAAAGCCCCGGTCTCGGAGCATTCAGTCTCAGCCTGGAATTAATGATAGCAGCGTGCACGGAGGCACTCTGCTATCATTTAAGTCATGATGGTCCAGGACTGTCATGGGTCCTTAAGGGTATAACAACCCATGACCGTCATGGGTCCTTAAGGGGTTAAGAAATGGTGCCCACGGTTGCCATCTTTATTTCATAGCAGTGCATGAAGAAGCTTTACAGGGACATATCTTTGCTCGTATTTAAATTACAAGGGCAAAAGAGGGCTCAAATGAATCACCAGATCTGCTCTGTTGCTTTATAAGCTTTGGGACAATGCTTAGACCACTTAAATTTGCCATTTTTTGCATGGCTGGAAAGCCACAGTTTGCTGGGCATGTACAGTCAGAAACTACATTCTCCAGAATTTCCCCAGGCTTTCTGGATTAAACAGGGTGATGCTTTGGCAGCATTACACATTACACTCTTATTATATAACATTACACTGTTATTACATAAGCTACACAAAGGGTGGTTTCTCCTCTCTACCATACCAGTTTAACACCATGTAGTCACGTAAGTGCCTTTCTGAATATTTGTGCATTTTCACATTCTACTAATTTGGACTACTTTGTCCTACTTTAGGGTAGTTTCTCTGAACATGTTAGATTCCAATGGACACATGGAGAAATCCAAGCCTAAGGATTCAGGGGTCTTTTTTTACCCCTTTAGCACACTGTTCCTCAAGCCAAACTGGGCTTCCATGAGAATATTCAGTCACTCTATGTTCATCTTGCACTGAGGCACCTACTACACCCCCAGTGCCCTATACTGCAGAACAAGAGCCATTTTGGGATAAGACAACTATTTCTTCAGTTCCTTCCATCAAATGGGTCTTCCATTCTTGATGCCCCATACCCCCTGTCAGACATATTGATTCTGTCTTTTGGGGCCATCCTCAGTTGGTTGGAGATTCTTCTGTGGTGGAAGTTGACACTGATGGGGATGATATGGATTTCTCCTGGTCCTTCGGGGATGCCTAGGTTTTAGATCCTTGCCCCTCATTAGAGTGGTATTATAGACTCCACAGGTTTCTGAGGCCACTGATTCAGTGTCTTCCTAACAGGACATCTTCCAATGGCACAAAACAGAGTCACCCATTTTAACACTCATTGCTCTCTATATCAGGTCCGCCAAAGAGTGAAAAATGCCACATAAGAGAGACTTTTCCTTAACAAATGCATTCCACAGCTCTGTCCCTTTTCATCTGAGGCCTTGTTGCTGGGAGCTTCTCCACCTGTGATTGATTCCCCCCCAATATCTCACCTCTTTAAAAACATTGCCCTGCCTTTGGCAGATACCACAGCCCTTAAGAATCAGGCTGATAAACACTTAGATTCCTTATTGAAGGCAACTTTTGCTGTCATTGGTGCAATTCTGCGACCATTTCTTGCTACGGCTTGGGTCATTAGAGCCATGGCTATTTGGATTGAACAGCTATCAGATGTCATATGTGGGGATATGCCCAAAGACAAACTATTGGTTATGCTGGCCAATATTCTGGAGGCCAATGCATATCTTACGGAGGTGGGGATTGATGTTAGGTTTTCTAGTAAAGCCTTGGCCCTGTGGTAATCATGTGTTGCACTTTGTGGCCCAAGATTTGGTCAGCTATCCAATTTTACAAAAATTATTTGGGGTCCCTTCCCTTTATAGAAAAACAACTTTTTAGACCTGACCTGGTAAAGGTCATTAGTGATGCTGCTGGAAGAAAAAGCATATGTGTGCCTTTGTTACTAAGAAGTTGCATTGTTTGAATTGCCCCAGCTAGTTTGGGGCATCTTGGATTAAAACCCCTCAGGCCTTTCATTTTTGACACAGCCTACAGGCCAAACAGGCTTGGCTGATTAGAAATCTGCTCAAAAGAGTAAGGCTGAGTCCACCTCGATATATGGCTTGCAGGGTCCTGTTCTGTCACCATCTTTTTTTGGAAGGGTACTACACAGATCCCAGGTCCCTTCCACCTCTCCATTTCTTTTTGTCCAGAGTGCCTTGGGATCTGGTTTGGGGGCATCTGTTCATAGATGCAGTATCCTCCCTGCTGGAAAAATAGGTGTTGGTTCCCTATCTAGCCCAGGAACGTTTTGCTGGATTTTAATCCCATTTTTTGTTGTTATTCCCAAGGATGGCGGTTGCTGTTCTATTTTGAACTTGTACCTCAACCATTATATCCATGTTTTGAGATGGAATTTGTGCAATCTGTCATCGTTGTCATGTGTTCAGGGGAATTCCTTGCCTCCCTGGATATAAAGGATGCTTACCTTCATGTCCCAGTTCCGACAGACCACCAGCATATCCTACACTTTGCATTTGAGAGCAGTTACTACTACTTTACTGCTCTTCCCTTTGTTCTAGCATCTGCTCCAAGGATCTTCATGAAAGTCATGGCTGCTTTGGCAGCTCACATCCATGCTCAGGAAATATCCTTGACTCCTTCTTTAGACCTTTTACTCAAGGCTTCTTGGGAGCATGTTGTACGTTCACAGATTCACATCCTGGAGCAACATGGATGGATTATCAGTCTCAAGGAATCCTCCCTGGTGCCTTCTCAGGTTTTGTATTTCTTAGGAATGAGTTTCCATACCCTCCAAGGGAGCGAGTTTCTACTGGAGAACAAGATTCAGGCCCTGTCTCTACACATGGCTCAGGTGATATCCTGGCCATCAGTAAGGGAATATATATGACTACTAGGTCGCTTGATCTCCACTTTGGAAGCTGTTCCCTGTGCTCAATTCCACACAAGTTAACTACAAATTGAACATTCTTAGTAGCTGGTAAAAACAATGCTCTCATTTGTCTTATGCCATGCCTCCAAGGATGAAAGAAGGTCTTCTTTGGTGGCTCCATCATCCCCATTTAACGCCTGGACATTCATTTGTCATACTGGAATAGGTATTGGTCACCACAGACACCAGCCTGACCAACTGGGGAGTGAACCACAGTCCCCTAATGGCACAGGGGCACTGGACCCGGGAGGAGAATCTGCTTCCAATCAACATTTTGGAAGTCTTGGTCATTCAGTTAGTGCTTCACCACTGATCCCATGCTCCGATGGGAACACCAGTGCAATTGGATAGCACCACCATAAATATAGTACATAATCCTAGTTTATATTTAGGTGTTACTGTTCCTTTAAGGACAGAAGAGTAAGCTCCTTGTTTAAATCTGTTTATGTGTGTTTCAGTATGTTCTTCTCTGCCTCAGTTTGTATAGTCTGTGGAAAATATTGGTGCTTAATAAGTAAATTTGGGACAAACCAAGTGCACCACATTGAGAGAAATAGAATTTCCCTTTGATTTAAAAAGGAGGCTTTTAACCCCTTGAATGCTAAAGAGGTCTTAGACACATTAGAAAGTGTCTTTGATTGTTAAAAAAGATCAGTTGAGCTAAGGATGATCAAACTATGGAAATAACAGAAAGAGTGTAAATAAAACTAACCCCTTGAGGATGTTGCACCCCCACTATGGTCCTCATGTGGTTAATGTTCTCACTCATGCAAAGTTCAGAATGGAAATTCAAGTTGGCTGGAGATGATAGGAATTGTGTCCAATAACAGCTGGTTGCCCACCCTGCCTTCTATTTGCTTTGTAAATGGCATTCAGTTGTCACTCACTACTTGTCCAGGGTAATATTTCTTTCTCAGAAACAGTGATGAGGAGAATGCAGGATAAGCTATTGCTTGGTGATCCCAGCATGCTTGGGGCTCTACCTACTATGCAGCACCAAGTCAGAATGATTCCATTACAGTATGTGTTATCCTTGGCTTTGGAATCTCAGTCATTTTTATGACAAGCCATAACTTTTGTGTCCTGCAAGCATTGGAGAAGTCAAGCTTTTTTTATATATTATTATTATTAATATCATTACCATGATTTGTTTTAACGCTTTGAGTTGTACTGCATTGGATACCTCTGTCGCACTAATTAACACTCTGAGTGCCAGAGGGGTACGCAACACATTGCATACCCCTCTGGCACTCAAAGAGTTAAAGCCAGAATGACTGGTAGAAAGAAGTTTATGGAATTAACGGGTCACATAACAGGTGGCTGAAAGGCCCCTAAATAAATATATATATATATATATATATATATATATATATAATTTTTTAAAGTCTTTTTTTCAGTCATTTTCCATGACCCATATTTGTAAAAGAAAAAAAAAAGACTCCTTTTGTCTAAATTTTGCTTATTCATGTTTTTGGATCACACTGGGCTGAATGGAAAGTTGGACAAAGAAAGGCAGCAAACGTGCCAAGGTTTTTTTTTTGTTTTTTTTTCAAAAACAGATCTTTTATAAGTTATTGTGAAAATCTGGATGGAACAGAAAATGATTTAACCTTTTGAGAGCCAGATGTGTATGCTACGTCTTGCAAGATAAAGCGGTAGGGGGATGCACTAATGAGGACTTCTCCACTGATATCACTTCTCTAGTTCCTATATTATTCTGTGGACCCTACACTTTTTGATGTGGGAGAGATCTTAGTGCATAGGCTCCACAGAATATAGGAACTGAAGAAGTGATATCACTGGAGAAGTTATCTCTACTTTATCACCTCTTCAGCACACCTTAGTGCCAACCATCACCCACTGCTCATCAGCATCAAAGCAATTACCCCTTAACCCCTTAGGGACCCTTGACGTACCAGGACCGTCAAGGGTAAATTTGCTCGAACGACCCTTGACGGTCCTGGTACGTCACGTACTTTTTACTTACAGCGCTCTACCGGGAGCGCTGTAAGTAAAAATAGGGCATGAAATAGACCGCTCCAAGATCGGAGCGATCTGTTTCAAGCCCCATAGTGACGCACCGATACACGTGACAGGTCACGTGTACCGGCTCGTCAAAGTGCCCCTATGCGGACGTTATGGGACGGAAATGTCCCATAACCTCCGGTCCTTAAGGGGTTAAGGACGCATGACGGTCCAGGACCGTCATGGCTTAAATGATAGCAACGTGCCTCCGTGCATGCTGCTATCATTAATTCCAGGCTGAGACTGAGCACTCTGAGACTGGAGCGTTCAGTCTCAGCCCTTCTTGCTTGTGCCAGTTCATGTGATCGCCGTAGCAGTGATCACATGTACCGGCATCGTGAGAGACAGAGGCAGCACAGAAAGCATGCTGTCTGTGTGTGTCTCTACTACCTCTGTCTCCCTTGCTATCAAAGTAAGGGAGACAGAAGTAGAGAGGAGACACCTAGTGGCAAATGAGAATACAGCAGCTGGGGGTATTAACCCCTTCACTGCTGGTGCCAGGGGCTTGCTAAATGCAGGTCAATTTCTGACCTGCAATTACACTTTTTTTTTTTTTTTTTTTTTTTAATAAAAAAAAAAAAAAATATATATATATATATATATATATATATATATTTAAATAATCTTATTAAACACATTTTGGAAGTGTGATTGTTGTGGAGCTATGTAATACACTTATACAAATTGCCAAATGTCACAGATAAAAAAGTGACAACATAGGGTGGGAAAAAGGGACATGGGGATTTTCACCCAAGGTGCACATTTTGTAGGTATGACTGACCGGTCATACCTTTCATGTAGTCGCCATAAAAATGCAACCCTTTGTGCCCAATAGATCCCAAGAGAAAAAACAAAAATGTTTTCTTTTTTATGTTTTTTTTTACCTTTTTTTTTAATTTTAATAAAGTAAATGGTGGGTTATCCATATAAGTAGGGTATCAAATGAAAGCCCTATTTGTGCTTAAAAAAACAGTATATAATTTATGGGGGTGGAATAAAAGACTTAGAGGGAAAACACTGTTGAACAAAGACACAGTCAAAAAGGTCAGAATTGCTCTGGTCCTTAAGGGAAAACAACCTCAGATTTTCCTGGTCCTTAAGGGGTTAAACCCTTAAAGGCTAGAGAGGTTTCCAACGTATTGGAGACCCCTTAACACCCAATGACATGCCAGGACAGTCACGGCTTTCTGGGCATTAAAGCAGAACTACCACCACAGTTAAAGTCGCCCTGCAATAATTAGGCAGGTGGCGACTAGCTTAAAGGGATAGTAATACTTCAAAATTACAATCCCTTATATTGAAGCCCTTGTAAAACTGAATAAAATGCCACCAGCGGCATTTCTCAAACCTTTATGGTTTGAGAGATAGCCGCTTTTAAACTTCGCTCCCCCCTGCCTCTCCGCTGACGTCAGCGTTTTTGCTGCAGCAGGGAAATCTGGTCCCGGGACCGGCGGAGGCTCTTTAGCACAGCCGAGATCTCGTTATGGAAGACAAGATCCTTCACTAAAACGGTCTTCTACGTGTGCTTGGTTACCAAGCACACGTAGAAGACTGTTTTAGTGAAGGATCTTTTCTTCTATAACGAGATCTGGCTCTGCTGAAGAGCATCCGCTTGATTCAATGAACGGATTTCCCTTCTGCAGCAAAAACTCTGACGTCAGCAGAGAGGCAGGGGGGAGCGAAGTTTAAAAACGGCTATCTCTCAAAACATAGAGGTTGAGAAATGCCGCTGGTGGCATTTTATTCAGTTTTACAAGGGCTTCAATATAAGGAATAGTAATTTTGAAGTATTGCTATCCCTTTAATAATAGTTCTATTACCTCTCAGAATGACACGATTCTACAGAAATCCTTAGTCTTCAGAGACCGGAAGCCAGGCATCAGAGCAGACATCTTGACTGCGCGCCTGCGCTGTCAGTCCTGGTCTCCATTAAAAAGCATTGCACTGTGCCTAAAGGCACCAGAAGGCGCGCAGACTGCATTAACCTGGCCGTCAGTATCGGAAGATTAAGGATTTCTGTAGAATCGTGTCGTTCTGAGAGGTAATGAAACTATTATTAAGCTAGTCGCCACCTGCCTAATTATTGCAGGGTGACTTTAACTATGGTGGTAGTTCTGCTTTAAGGACCAGAGACGGACCCGGCACATCATGGAAGTTTGTGATGGCAGCGTGGCTGCATGTCGCATGTGATCACAGATCACTTCCACATAAAAAAAAAAAAATATATATATATATATATATATATATATATATATATATATAGTGGAGATTGTAGCCGTATTAGTCCAGTGATGTAGATGTAAAATAACAAACAAAATAAGTATCTTGTAATACCTTTTTTATTGGACTAACAGAATTTTGTATTGACAAGCTTTTGGGAGAACCTCCCTTTCTCAAGTCTAAGCATTTCTTTAGACTTGAGAAAGGGAGTTTATCCCAAAAGCTTGTCAATACAAAATTCTGTTAGTCCAATAAAAAAGGTATTACAAGATACTTATTTTGTTTGTTATTTTACATATATATATAAAATGCGCCCTGGTCCTCCAGAGCACCTCACCCCCAGACTGCACAGTGTTAAGGGGTTAAGCATACAAAGGGTTAGAGAACCCTGTTATGCTTTGCAGTGTGTTGGATACCTCACTATCATTCAAATGGTTAAAATCCTCATTTAAATCGATGGCCATTTTAGGACATTTGTATCCATTTATAGCACAGTTGGTTTGCCCTGAATGGTTCTCCTTTGCTTTTGAACATCCAACTTCTTAAAGAACCCTTGCAATCCTTTCCACTAATGTCTCTTCGCCAGACCCAGCTACTGCCTTTTCTTTACTTTATAATCTTTTATAAGCATGTACTAGCTTTGGCAATAGTTGACACTACTCTCCTGCCACTGATAATATAATAACGTGAAAGCATTCAGTTTCAGTTTCTCCCCTGCTTGAATACACCAGATAGAACTGCCCTACAGCCAGAACAGTCCAAGAGGCACAGCCCTGTATGACTGTCTGGAGAGAGCTTCCTAGTCATGGAAAAAAAACACTATCACAAGTATTACATGCACACTACTGGGGAATCAGGGTCAGCAACTCTACGGCCTGTACAAATGCAAAATGGAACTATTCTAAGGGACAGAAATATTCACCAATTCACATAAACAGAGCTTTTTAACCCCCTGAATACTAGAGAGATATGCAAAGCATTACAAAGCAATGCATTGGAGACTTCACTAGCATCCAAAGGGTTAAACACTATCTACATACCTGAGAACTCTCCTGATCTGCCCTGAAGACTCTGTTTTCAGAATTAATTGCTGGTTCTCTGGGGACAGAAGCGGATTCTCCAGTTTTGAGCCCCATAGTGCACTGTCCCGCCCATTCTTACCTTGTTCCTCCCACATCCCTGCCCATTTAAGTAGTAACCATGCCTCTCAACCTTCCAAATAAGTGAATGCACTCCTATCCCCAGCCTTGTGCGTTTCTCCTGAGGCCCCGAGTTAAAAAGTTAGCAGGTATGGCCATTGAAATCAATGGAAATGACTCCATTTCATTCACAGCAACACTATAATGTCCATTCCACATTTGAAGTTTACATAGGCCTGAAGCTGTATATTCACTGACACATCCTCATCTTGGAACATACTCAGATGTGTTTACTAAGCTGTGAAAATAGACATTGGCCTCTGTCAAAATTCTGCAACAAGCCAAGTCCTCCTTGGTGAAAAAAATCCAAATTCCACTTAATAGAAAAGTTGTTTTAAGCTCTTTAACCCCTACGCGACCACTGACGTGCCAGGACCGTCATTGCGGTCCAGCACTTAAGGACCAGTGATGGTTCTGTCACGTCATGGAGTTCAGGTCTCCTGGCGCGGCTGCACACCGCTCCGGAAGCCCTGAACCGGAAGTTTAAAAAAAGCCCCGTAGTCACCAAGTGCCAGCTGTGCGTGCGCGCCGGTCCTTAAGGGGTTAATAATAAAGAGGTTGCCAGTGCATTGTTTTAGAACGTGTTGGAGTCCTCTTTAGTGTTCAGTGGGTTAAACGCCCCATTAAAAAGGGATATCACATTTGATATAGAAAAATATATATTATATAAATTTATATATTTATATATATATATATATATATATATAAACAGAAATCTGAGGCAGTGGCACTCATACAAGTTAATCAATGTAAAAAGTTATGGTGCACGTCCCATATAATGTATACAAGGTAGTACTCAGCCTGGGCTTTCGTAGACGAGACAGCAGACAATGGGATATCACCATGAGAATTTAATTCAATCTCGTGCTTCCAAATACCAAACGTTTTTGGGCCCTAACGGACCTTCATCAGGGTTACCAAGTACATGTGAAAACATCAAATAAATACCTTTAGATGAGCAGAGAAGAAAGGAAGAGACCGCCAATCAAATGCAGAAAGAGCGCCCGATACGAGCACACATGGACGCTAGGCACCGGGAACCGGTGTATGACATCACACTGTGGGCGGGTACCAAGGAGCATCCCTATCTAACATACAGTGAACAAAACAGTAATAAATAAATTAAGAATTGGAAAAATAAATGAAAAAGATGCACAAAAGGGGACACTAATATAATAATAATAAAAAAAAAGAACAAAAACAAAATATATGACATCGGGTTCAGAACTGTAACACATCGCAACACTAGATACATAAAATGGACAGCAGAGAAAAGAAACAAAAAGCAATGTCACATACATAGAAAACAAACAATTTAAAACAAATATATATATATATTTTATGGATGCATGAATGTATCTGGCTATCTCTATACTTGTTCATGTAAATTGATTGCTCCCCAATGAATGGAGTTCATTCATGCCCTGCAATTGGTGGTATGATTCTAGGACTGTCTGCATACTATCTATTTCCCTGATATAGAGCTTAGTATCTTTTGGAAACTGACAATGTGAATCTTGTGAAATGGATGTGAAGAGATACTCATGAGAGTGCAACACATGGAATTATCAATTTAGTTTTCATTAACTGTGATTCCTGAACCTTCATGGATATATTGAGGATCTCCTTCTTTTGTTTATCACTTGCTCCGTATTGTATGGATTTAACTAACTTTTGGCTAACCTGATTACTTGAGACTGTGTGATAGCTGTCAGCTTTGACTTTGTGATTTGTGCTTTTGGACTTGGACTTATATGGGGAATGTGACTATAATTTTTGATAATTTTTGTTTGACAAATGTACTTATGGGTTTCCACTGTACCACTTTTATTATTCTGGTGCTAATCTATTCGTTCTCCTAGTTGTTTTACTGTTTTGCTTTTTTGTGCTGTGCCATTGCCGTGTGCTGTTGTTCTTCAGGCGCTACTTTGTTACAGCATGATTGAATGAGTTGTACCGTCTTTTCTACAACTATGTATATTAATGTGTTTCCATTATCTGTTTGGACATTTCATTCCGAATGGAGTGCGCTCCTAGAGGCATTGGTCACGTCCCGCACAATTGTATGTCCATAACGCTCTCCTTTGGTGTAGTGTTTATATATATATATATATATATATATATATATATATATATATATATATATATATATATATATATATATTTGTTTTAAATTGCTTCTTTTCTATGTATTCTTGTTTCTTTTCTCTGCTGTCCGTTTTTTGTATCTAGTGTTGCGATGTGTTACAGTTCTGAACCCAATGCCATATTTTGTTTTTGTTCTTTTTGTTTTGTTTTTTTAATTTTTTGGATTATATTAGTGTCCTCCCCTTTAGTGCATCTTTTTCATTTATTTTTCCAATTCTTCATTTATTTATTACTGTTTTTTGGTTGTTTTATTATTCACTATATGTTCACTGTATGTTAGATAGGGATGCTCCTTGGTACCCGCCCACAGTGTCATGTCATACACCGGTTCCCGGTGCCTGGCGTCCACGTGTGCTCGTATCGGGCGCTCTTTCTGCATTTGATTGGTAGTCTTTCTTTCATCTCTGCTCATCTAAAGGTATTTAGTTGAAGTTTTCACATGTACTTGGTAACCCTGATGAAGGTCCGTTACGAAAACGTTTGGTATTTGGAAGCACGAGATTGAATTAAATTCTCATGGTGATATCCCATTGTGTGCTGTCTCTTCTACGAAAGCCCAGGCTGAGTACTACCATATAATAAAGAATGTACTCACCCTGGGTGTAGTGGAGAGACAGCTCTCTGAAAGCTTTGATACATGAAGGATGAACTTTATTCCAATATGTGTTACATACACCAAATGTTTTCAGTCCCCTATGGGACCTTCATCAGGGGACTGAAAACGTTTGGTGTATGGAACACATGTTGAAATAAAGTTCATCCTTTGTCTATCAAAGTTTTCAGAGTGCTGTCTCTCCACTGCACCCAGGCTGAGTACATTCTTTATACATACTATATGGGATGTGAATCTTATCTCAGATATAATCTGATGTATGATTTGTGCTTAAGTATATTTATTTAGTTGGGGTGCCACTGCCTACTTTTGCTATCACTATATTGCAGAGTTTATCCTGCTCAGAAAATAAGGATACTTCCGTTATTAAGATGCAGGCCAAACTTGCATTTTTGGATGCAGTACCTCCATGGTAGAATGTTACAGTGGAACTGTTATTACATCATCCTATGCAGTTTTATGGTCAACAAAGCTGTCCATACACTGCTATAACAACAGTGCCACCATAAACTTTCAGGCCATAGAGGTACTGAACTAAAAAAATGCACGTGTAAGCTGTAATTTTGTGAATATAAATCCCTCAGCAGTGGATGAACGCTTGTTTTCCGTTCAGGACGCATGACGGCTCCCCGCGCAGCTGCACGCCGTTCGGAGAGTCCGGAATCGGGTTCAAGAAAAAAAAAAAAAAATTGGTCACTGGTCCTTAAGTGTCAGCCGTGTACATGCGCGGCCGGTCCTTAAGGGGTTAAGAAACATTTTTTTTTAAAAAATATGTGACAGCCCACTGCCTCCATCTTTTACCCTTTGAGTGTCAGAAAGGTATCCAACACATTGTGATGAATATACCTGGGAACTTTGAGGACTCCTGTGGTGCCACTGGGGGATATAAATGACATGTTTCTTTATATTTGGCTAAAATGTTTGGTGCGGCCCCTTTAACCCTCTGACTGCTGAAGGGATATCCTATACAGCTCTGGCACTCAGAGGGTTAAGAATGGGTACCCATGCGATGGCCATATTGTTTGACACATTATACTTGTATGGGACACAACTCTGCCCCATTAATTTCTCATGAGTCATAGTGAGCTCTTATTAAATTGAAAAGCCTGCGTTTCATAGTAGTTGCCTTGGGGAACCCTGTTGCGATTTTTGAATGACTGGAGAGCCACCATTTGATTTACATGCATTTCTTAGGTTTTCCAGAGTGGAAAGTGGTGGTCTTTCAGTAACTATCTTTCTATCTGATTGTACATGCTACACGGAGGCTGGTCTCTCCCTCTTTCCTGATAATTTAACCCCTTGTAGTGAGATAAGTACTTATATCTATTTCCAAGTACTTTTCTTTCACTTTTCTGCTCTTTAGACTACTTTTGTACTACTCTTTTGGGTATGTCAGAATTCAAGGGACATACGGGCAAATCTAAAGCCAAGGATTCTGGGGTCCCCTTAACCCATTGCTCTTTTTGCCAGACTGGGCATCCTAGGGAGTATTATGGTACCCTATAGCAATCTGGCACTGTGGCCCCACATTCTACCTCTAGGGCCCTCATCTGCTGAGAAGGACCCAGTTTTGGTTAAGGCTCTTATCTCTTCAATCTCTATTATCCCGTCATGTATTCAGGGGGTTCTTACCACTTGGTAGGGACACCCTATGCCCCAGTTAGGCATCTAAATCCTATTTTTGGGGGTTACTCTCAATTTGTTGGGGATTGCTCTGAGGAGGAAGGTGAGACTGATGGGGATTAATTAGGTTCCTTCCTGTCACTGCAGGATATTTACGAGGAGGACCCTCACCCCTTGGCTGAGGGACTAATCAGAGCAGTCCTGGAGACACTTGAGGTCTGACTCTAGCTCCTCTTCTCCAGACGCCTTCCAGAGACATAAAAAGGAAATACCCATTTTCCTCCCCATCTTCCTATAGAAGATTGTCTCTGTTCTGGAGCAGCACAGTTGGGTGTTCAACTTCAATAAATCTTCGTTGATTCCTTCCCTGGTCCTTAATTTCCTAGGCTTGAGGTTTGATGCTCTCTACGGGAGGGTGTTTTTTCCAGAGGACAAGATTCAGTCCTTGCCCTTTCAGGTGTCAACCAATATCCTGGCTGTTGGTGATGGTGTGGGTATACATGAAAGTTCTGGATTACCTAGTTTCTGCCCTGGTGGTAGTTCCCTTTGCTTCATTTCACACATGGTAATTGCAATTGGACATTCTCAGGAATTGGTAAAGACACCAATTTCACCTGTCTCATGTCATGTCTCTGTCTACCTGGATAAAAGAAGATCTTCACTGGTGGCTTCAGTGGGCTCTCCTGGCATGGACATTCGTTTGTCATCCTGGAGTTGATTGTGGTCACCACTGATGTCATTAGGATCCAGTTAAATAATGCAACAGCAGTATCTTACATCAACCATCAAGAAAATTGTCAGCTTGGGCCGAGGTTCTAAAAATCCTCCAGTAAGCCGGGGCTCATGTGCTGTCCTCTCTGTGGTTCATACTCCAGAAATAGAAAATGTAGTTGCAGTCATCAACATCTGGACCCCAGAAATTGGGAGCTCAGCCAGAGTGTGTTTAACCTGATTGTCTACTGTTGGGGATTGCCATAGGCGGACCTCATGGTATCTTGTTGTGTACCAGGATGAGGGATCCTCTGGCATTTGTAGTGGATGCATTGCCCATACTATGACATTTTTTTCTGGTGTATGTGTTTTCTCTGAAACCCCCCCATACACACACACAATTCCCATGGTTCTGAGGAAGGTTAAGATGGAGAGAGCAAATGCCATCCTGACTGCTCTTTTCTTAGCCTGGTTTAAAGATCTTTTCAATCGGTCCATAGCAGAGACTTTTTTGCCTCCTCTTGAGACTGGACCTTCTGACCCAGGGCCCAGTATGCCACCTTCATGGGGGGAAGTTTGGCTTTTGAAGAAAAATGACGCTATCATTTCTACCATGCTCCAATCTAGAAAAACAGATTCATTCAAGGCCTATCACAGGGCTTGGTCCCATTTCTACCAGTGGTGTGCAGACTGTAGTTCACAATCATGGCCTTTCAAGCTTCTGGTGGTTTTGGCCTTTCTTCAAGATGGTGAACAGAAAGGATTCTGGCTTTGTTTTAGATAACCCTTTGAGTGCCAGTGGGGTGCAGAATGCATTGCAAAGCAATGCATTCCACACCCCTCTGGCACTCAAAGGGTTAAGGTGCAGATCTTGGCTCTTTTTATTCTTTTCCAGCAGCACATTGCTTTGCTTGATGATGTGAAGACCTTTGCTCAGGGATTAGCTCATCACCTGTCTTTCAGGATCCCATTCTTTTGTGGAACGTAAATATTAGGAATGCAGCGAAAAGAAGGGAGAAAAAAAAACAGGAGGCGCCCCAGTGAATATCAACACTACTTAGTGCTGAACCACCACCACCCTTAAAGTGTGTACTCACAAAGGTAATGGTTGGACAATAGTCTATGCTAATTGCAACAGAAAGGCATCTGGGAGGATAACTGTTCCCAGTTACCAGTATGAACCTTCAGTGAAGAACAATGGATGGCGGTTCTCCTTTTAAACTCGCTCTCCCAAGCAGTATGGACATACAGAATAAAAAAGATAAAAGAAAGCACCAAAATAGTGTAACACCGTTAATACATGGTGTTATAATAAAATGGTAAAAACAAATCAAACATATGATTGCTGGCTTGTTAAGCTTTAATAAAGAGGTTTGTATACCACGAAACATGTAAGGGTTGTGCCCACAAATAATACTTATTTATCAAAAATTAATAAAAATTATCTATTGAAGGTCTCTACTCGAGTCTAATTGGATCTTTGACACTGTGTGCACTACCTGAACAGAGACAGAGTTGTGATCTCCACTGGCTTGTTAGTCAGACCTTCTAATATCAGTTGTCTGACAATGAGTATGTTTTTACCATTTTATTATAATATCATGTATTAATAGTGTTACACTATTTTGGTACTCTCTTTTATCTTTTTATTCTGCATTAATATCAGGAGTACTCCAGAAATCTCCTTTTGAGCCTCTTTCTGATGCTTCTTTGCATCTACTGACAATTAAGACAGTCTTTCTACTGACCATTTTGCCTGTTCAAGGAGTGGCAGAACTCCAGGCTTTGTGCTTTACAGGACCCATTCTGTTTTTTCACCAGGATAGGATGGCTTTATGAATTCCTAGGGCCTTTTTGCCCAAGGTTGTTTCGGATTTTTCACATCAACCAAGATATTGTCCTTCCTTCCTTTTGTCCAGCTCCTTCTAAACGGCAGGAGCAGGAACTTCAGCTGTTGGATGTTCACTGCTTGAAGTACTATGTTCATCGTACACTGCCGTTTTAGAAATCTTATTCCGTCCTTGTCATCCTGGAGGGCTTGATTGTGGGTCAGGCTGTGTCTAAGGTTGCTATCGCATCCTGGATCAAGGCAACCAACTGCCAGGAATATATCGACTGGAAAAAATATGAACCCTTTTGAGTCATGGCAAATATTGGGCCTATAAGAAACAGACCACTGCTGAACAGCTGTGTAAGTCTTTGATGCACACTTTCAACACTATTGTGTGTATGTTCTGGCCTTGGATGAGGAGAGCTTGGCTAGAAGGTCCTTCAGGCTGTGGTGCCTGTATAAATATCATTCTAAATTACTTTTTTTTCCTCTTTGCAGATAAGAAACCTGTTGGTTTCATGTTAGATTAGGTTCTTAGGTGTGTACGTTCGATGTCCAATGACTCCTGAGGTTCATGTTGTACCAGTTAGTCCTGTGGAAACTGGTCTCCAGTGGAGCGTTTTTTTTGCCTTTTTGGCCCACCGAGGAATCTTGGTGGGTAGCTTTGGTATATCCCATGCTTCCTATGTTCCACATTGGATGACAGAGTATTGTAGTGAATATACCATTAAATCCTTTTTCTTAGTCCATGCGGAACACAGGATTTCCACCCGGAGGAAAAAACAAATAGTGGTTTGAGTCACTGGCAGAGGGGTCCTTTTGGTTCCACTGTACAGAGGATTTCTTTCTTTCCTCTCACTTCACTTTACTGCTTTACTATACATTAAAACTGGATGTAGGAGGCAAAGATAAAGTGGAAAAAAGATGGGAGTCTCCGCCTCAGAGACCTTTTTTTTCTTTTCTTTTACGTGCCCTGCCCTTTGGAGGAGGGGACTTTACTTCATGGTTCCTGTGTTTCACATAGACTAAGAGAAAAAGATTTAATGTTAAACTCACTAAAATCCTCTATTTAAGACATGCTTTCGAGAGATCAACGCCCTTCTCAGGTCAAGCAATACACTTGCTTGATCTGAGGAAGAGTGGATCTCTCAAAAACTTGTCTTAAAATATAAACTTAGTCAAAAAAAAAAAAAAAAGGTATCACCAAATACAAAAAGTACTCACATCTTTGTATTACTGAAACTAATCCAACACAGTCAGGACTTGTACCTCTGTTATGATATTCTAATGGGCAGTGAAGACAACCAGATGCACCACAACAGCCACATATATGGTCCTCACGTCCATCAAATAGCTATCGTTAAAAGTTCTAAACAGAGGCTGAAAGGGGTTAAGATGGAACAGAGCAAGGCCTAGTTTACATGGGTAAAACTGTGACAGAAACTTTGTTGTAGAATGTTACAGCAACACAAAATTGCCATTGAAAATGCTATAGCTGTAAAAGTCAACCATGCGAACTACCCCATTGAAAACTAAATCTGTTCTATGAAACTAGTTTTTGCAACATGGGGTCGATGTTCGTTGTATTTCGGCAGCATCTGGACGTCCTAATGTTGCCCACTTATGGCCTAAAGGAAGGCAGTTCTAGTAGTCTAAGGAATACTGTGAGTAATGTGGTAAAAGGAAATTACTGCCTCTTTCCACTGTAACAGAGAATGTCCTGGGGGCCACAGATCAAATGTCTGATGGCCACATGCAGCCCCAAGTGGGCCTGCTGCCCTGTACTGCTATAGAAGACAGTGATTACATAGATAAAATAGTGATCTTTCTTTGAATTACTTACGGATCAATAATTGACACCTCATTATTTTTATAAGAAAACTATTTGATAAGAAACAAACTAAAGTGGAACTACCACCTGTTTTAAAGTTTATGTCATCTAATTCCCCATCTGGCGACTAGCTGCTCAGTAGTTCTAGTCACCAGAATAATTACCTGGTTAAATAGAAGAAGACCCTGCGCCGGGGCTGACAGGCAGTAGAGCACACAGACATCTTGCCATAGTGACGTCTTTGCGCCTTCGCTGTCAGTCCCTTTTGGAGCCGAACAACTCCTAGCAACGCATCCTAGAGTTGGCTGGGACTGAAAGCGCAGGCACGAAGACGTCAGTATGAGAAGATGTCTGTGTGCTCTATTGCCTGTCAGCCCCGGCGCAGGGTCTCGTTATATTTATCCAGGTAATTATTCTGGCGACTAGCGCTACTGAGCAGCTAGTCACCAGATGGGGACTTAGATTACATGAACTTTAAAACAGGTGGTAGTTCCGCTTAAGTTTGAGCACTTATACCAGGGAGTGGAATGTAAGGCCCTCCAGCTGCTGTTGGACTATGATTCTCATCGACCTCCACCAGATATTAATTGGAGAGCCTCTGGTTGCCCACCCTTGATAGAGATAAACTAGAGGGGACAACAAAAGCAACGTATTTTTGGATTCTAACCTTTTGTCCCCTGTTCATCATGATGTAATATGATCTTCACAGCTCTGAAGAATTAAAGCCATTGTAATTCAAGTGAATAATGCAGAGGACATCATTAAAGTTTATAATCATTTATACTTGTTAAGAAAATGGAAAATATTTTAGAAATGATTGAGATAAACACATCTCAAGTATAATTTAATCCAGAAACAATACAAACAAATGCTGTTTCTTATCAAAAAATATGTTAAGTTAGTCCAGTGGTGCCCAATAGGTAGATCACTAAGTGGTTACTGGTAGACCACAAGAAGATGATACATGTCGAGTAGTGTATGCCAAATCCTGAAGCTGGTGAGATAGCCCAGTGCCCTCACTACAGAGCCTGTTCAAACCTCTAGGTTGCAGGTTCAAATCCCGGCAGGGTCAACTCAGCCCTTCATCCTTCCGAGGTCGATAAAAGAGTACCATTGATTGGGTAATAATAACTATTATTCAGCTGCTGATTTGGTTAATTCCTAGAACGTGCGATGAAAGTGCTTTGAGTCCCACTGGGAGAAAGGCGTTATATAAATACTAGTTACTAATATTATTAACTAATATGTCCACCATCTTGTTATTTAAAAGCTGTTCCACAGGGAACAACTACAAAGTCCACTGATTTAAATGTGGCTTTTACCCTCTTGAAAGCCAGAGAGGTCTCCAATGTTTTGATTCTTAATGTATGGGAGACCTCTCTCTAGAATTCAAGGGGGATACGCACTAAGGTGTGATAAATAGATGATAAACTGCTTATCAAATTCCTATGTTATTTTATGGAGTCAATGCACTAAGATCTTAGTGCATTGGCTCCATAGAATAACACAGAACTTGGAGAGTTTAGAACACTGGAGAAGTCATCTCCACTTAATCATGCCTTAATGCATCTCCCCCAAGGTGTTAAAAGCCACATTTAATCATTTGAGTGCTATACTCTAGAGAGCAGCAATATCATAAGAAAGAAAGTGCTCTTTTTTTAATAACTGTAGGGTGCCCAGAGTTACTACCTTACTAGCACACCTCAATGGTCCCTCACATCACATTAAACATGTTACACAGCATATGCATGATTGTATTGCCTGTCTATAATTGTATGCATAACATCGTAAAAAAAAAAAATATATATATATATATATATAGGTAAAAACAAGTTACTTTGGGGTAAACCAACTGTACCATAGAGAACAAATAAAACTCCAAATTTCCCATTGATTTAACCCTCTGAGTGTCAGAGGGGTATGTAACGCATTGCTCTGGGCACCCCAGAGTTAATCAAAGAAAGAGCACTTTGTTTGCTATGTAATCACTGCCCTCTAGAGTATCTATAAAGAAATGCAATTACTGATTGTCAGATTAGTTTCTGGAACAGAACATAAACTGTGCAACAATGGCCACACTTTGACCTCAAGTGCCTGTTCATATCAGTGATAGAAATACAGTGTTATTGTTAAAGCTGTATTTCTTGCAATAAAATCTAACATATTAATGTATACTGGTCTGTTCACGTGGGCCACAAATGCAACCCTTGATCAGAGCATGTCACAAGTTATTACATCAAGCTGCAACTTCGGTCCGTTCCTCTCAATGCAACAAAGCTGAAGCAGGCCTGGTCTGCGTGGCAGTCTGCGGGACCTCCCTGCAGATCATTCACAAAGCAAAATTGGTTGTGATGCGCTCTGCAACTTCCAATGACTGTCTGACTCACGTGGGTATCTGTCAAAAATATATGCCTGACCCCTACATGGGCCAGTTCCCATCACACTACTGCAATCACGAGGAGAATGCAGGAGATTGAGGGGAGAAGCACTTTCCTCGTGGCAGCTTAAACATTACTGTAGCTCAGCATTGTGTAAGTCACCCATGTGAAGAAGCCCTAAATCTACAGTGTACAAGTGCTCATTTCTATAGGTTTAGATATTAACCTTAAACTCATGAATAAATATTCATAGGACTCTTTGAGACATACACATAAAGGCAATAGAGGACTGTCAGGGCAAACTATCTTCACCACCGGGAAGAATATCACTCATTGATTTAAATGGGGCCTGTTTTAACCCCTTGAATGCTAGAGAGGTCTCCAATTCATTTTGAAGATGGAGAAGCTTTTTCTACATAACACTTGCACCTTTGTCCCCTGGCACAAAAGGGAAATTGTGTGTCCTTACCATTCAAATCATTTTCTCTTTGTCCTTGTGGAACACAGGAAAGATGGGGATTAAGTAGCTATGTCTAGGAGGCAGTGCAATAGAAAACTAAAGCTGTCTGGGGTGGAAACTCCCTCCCAGCTCCAGTTAACTCCCACCAAGCAGCAACCTTCAGTTTTTATATATAGCAAAGATGCATGGAAAAAAGAAGCAGGACAGAAAGGCAGACACCACACCAGAGAACTAGAAGGATACAGCTGCATGGAATTCAAACTGCAGGAGAGTCCTGTGGTACACAAAAACTATGAGAAAAGGATTTAATCGGTAAGTACACAAAAATTTGGTTCTCTTTCATGCATTTAAAATACAAAAATCATAGGGATATACCAAAGCTACCCAAACCAGAAGTCCAGAGGGTGAGAAAAACTCCCAACAATAAAACCAAAGCAGTCTCAACACAGACAAACCAGATACAACCATGAACCTCAGGTGTCAATGTTCGCCACCACACATAAGTAACCAATGAAAAGTTAGTAGAAATGAAGGGAAAAAGACCTGGAGGATGTTGCTCCCCAAACTCTCCTCAGTAGAGGCCAGCACATTGACTCCCGTGAGAATATGTTAATGTGTACTCCAGGGTGGAACTTTTACTAACAGTTTATTTTGAAACATTTTTGAATTGTGTTAACTTTGGAATGAAGTTTCTTTAATATGATCTTCACCCCTTGTTTGTAAGAGTTGGGGTATGAAAGTTGGTTAGATCAAGTCAGTGCAGATTCAGTTCTAGGAAGAGAACTGCAGCCATGTATAGTTATAATCAATCATCAACCCTGTACTAGATTTAGTATGTGATAGAATTTTCAGGGCACACACTGCTGATCTCTTCAGTGTGTCCAGCACTACTGTTCAATAAATATTCTGGCCTACAGTGATTCTGTAAATACTGCCTCCTAAAGTGTAAATACTGCTTTTTTTGTTTATTTGTTAATGTGTAACTCTCCAAATAGATTTTCACTTGTAGTTCCAGACACTTTTTTTTAAACACCTGTTTCTCCACAAATCACATTATTTTCAATGGAAAAGTTTTGTGTTTATGTTATGATTATGTGCAAAATTCATCTTGTGAAGGTGGTTTCAAAGAGCCCAGAAATATCAGTCAATATGTTGATTTTACTGCCAGGTAAACAAGGGCTACTGTATTTTATTTTCAGTAAGTCACTTAAACAGGGGCCCTTCTACAGACTGAGCTGCTGGTGAGGTTGTATGCACAGTAGCGGCTAGGGAGATACACCTAGGCCCGTTCCACATGGAAAAACAAATGCAGCATTGCAGTGGTGAATAGTAACATACTGAGCTATGGTTCCTTTCACACAACTATTGCATCGTGGGATAGCATCAAAATCCAGAATGCTGCAACTTCATTGCATGGCCTCAGGAATGCAGTAAAGTTGTAGTGTTCAAGGTCTGCCCAACAGTCTATGGGACGCGCAGACCTAACACAGTAGCTGAGTTGGAGGTTGCGAGGCTCACTGCAACCTCCAAAGAATGGCTATCTCACATGTGCACCAGCAAGTAATACTAGCTTGTGCTCATGTGGAACAGCCATCAGACATGCCCCTCCTGCATTCTGATCAGCAGTGGAATACAGAAGAGAGGCGAGTGAAGATACATGGCGATAAAACGGTTGCAGGGGGCTGGAACAGTTATGTTGCCTGTATGAGTCTTTATACTGGATAACATTTTAGATAGTTGAAAATAAATTAACACAACAGCTTTCACATAGTCAAAGCACACCTTCAAGTGAAGGACAGGGCCCACCAGCTTGGACTACAATTTGCCTCATCTTCAGCCAGGCCCAGCAGTGGTTTAAAATACCGTTGCTACCAGTGAACATTGGAAGAAGGCTGAGGTGCTGTCTATATGTGGTTCATTGATTACTGGTGGACAGTGAAACAGGGCTGGAGTGTCACACAGGGTATGTGTGGTTTTGTGATTACTAGTGGACAGTGGAACAAGGCTGGGTTGTCACACAGGGTATTTTGGTTCTGTGGTTGCCACTGGGACAAGGCTGGGGAAGCAGACAATGTGTCTGGTTCTGTGGCTACCAGTGGGACAGCTGAACAAGGCTGGGATGTCAGACAGTGTATGTGTGAGCTGTGACTACCAGTGTGCAGTGAAAAAAGGCATGGGAATCAGACAAAGAATGTGTGCCATAGGGGTGTCCAATGCATGGCTAAAAAAAAGTGTTAAATATGCCTGTGGCTTACCGCAACCTCAGTAAAATGATAACCAGAGCCTGATATAACGACAGAAGCCATTCACAGCACATAAAAGGGAGGCATGAACGCACTCCCTGGGGCAGCTGAGAGGGAGGTGGGAGGAGAAAAAGAGCAGTGCTGTGCACATTATGCGGATGTTCACAGCACAGAATATAGAATATCTTTTAAAGTATTACAAAAACAAAAAAAACATTCCTATTACTACGTTATTAACAAAAGCTATGGTAAAAAAAAAAAATTATAAGGTGATACATCCTTTTAATTAATTCATTCAATTCATCCATTTGACTAAAACCATATATTGAACCCTTAGAGCCCTATAATGTTTATTTATACTCTTCATCCTGATATGATCAGGATGGGGAGATGGGGGGCAGTAAATTTATCGTCCCAAAATTTATTTAAATAAAAAATACACCTTTCAGATGTAACCCATCCTTTTCCAATTACTGGTGGGTCATGCTAGGCTATTGTGTAAGTGTGGGTGTGTGAGTGTGTGGGGGGGGTGTTCAGGTATTTAAACTTTAATGTTCATGTCAATTAACCTCTCTAATTCACAACAATGCATTAAAAGCATATATGCAATTGTTGGGGTTTATGGCCTTTTTCAGCCAATTGGGCCATAGTTCCAGGTTCAAGAGCCCCATACTGGCAAGATAGGGAGGACCTAATTGGCCACAAAAAGGAGCACTGGTAACACAATTGTGCCAGAATGTGATGGCTAGGATTGCGGTTTCCAATGCCCCCCCCCCCTCCCCCGTGTTTTATGTGAAATTACTGTGTATCCAGACTTTTTAAGCAGCGGACAAAGTGAGTGAAATGTGATGGTCCAAGAAGCAGAAAGACTAAACACAAACAGTCTTTTTGAGGCTCATTTCATGGATAAAAATTAATTCTGGTGGAATGGAATCTAGGTCATCATGAGTAAATAAGCACCAAATAAAAAAACTCTTTCAATCAATGGGATGTTTTTACACCTTGAATGGTCTCCAATGCATTTTAAATCCTTGAATGAGATCTTCAACATCTTGTGACGATGTGGCGGGGAGCTCTTCATAGCATTTAAGGGGTTAAAAGTACCATTTAAAATGAATGGGCGTTTGGGGGACTTTTATTTCACTCCTATGTTGTAGTCGGTTTGCCCCAAAATAGTTGCTCCTTAGTTCCTACCTTGCAGGATGTTGAGTAGAGAAGTCTTGAAGTTCTAGTGGGTGCACACTTGCACAGGGAGGTATCCTGTGAGACAGCCTGCTTCATCTTCACTGCTGCAGCACAAAGGTACAGGTGTAATTAATCACTCAAACCACCTCGTCCTGCTGTAATGTATCTGTTTACCAAAGTATAACCTCTAACAATAGGCCCTTTTACCTTCAGGTTGCTATGTGTTAAAGCAGCAGCTATACATAATTCATTTTAATGTCTTGGTTACTAGACCTTTCCAACACAGCGGTGCAATGAGTTCTTTTTAAGCCACTGCTGGGGCCTTTGCAGAATAGAAAGTAGACCCCCCAATTCTTCAGATGTCAGAGAGGTCTTCAATGTATTGATTGATATAGTCCCACCCATGATTCCAATGGGGCATAAGAACCTTCTCTAGGTAGTAATATGTCCCTGTTCAGGTACAGAATACCTGAGAGTTCAAATGCAAAAAACAGCAAATAAATATACATGACTGATGTATAAATTATACATTAGGAAAGTCCTTTGATTAAAGTATATTAAGTGCCACTTATTTCAAAAGAATAATTTAACTTTTAGAGACAACTGCATCATATGGAAGAAACTAAAATTTGCAGAGCTTAAAAAAATAAGCTAAATGCCACAATGGTTTGAGAGATATCATCCGCTAAAGTTCCTCTTCTCCTTCTACATGGGAGGGGAGCAAAGGAAGTCTGTCCAGAAGGGCATAGATCATTTTTCAATATTTAATTTTAGCCAAACAACGATTAAAAAAAAAAAATACACAATTATCCATGCTGGTCGCTCTGTTTAGTAACTTGTTAGCCTAACTTGTATAGGGGTGATAGTTCCCCCTTAATGACAACTTAATTTCAAAAATAGTAGAGGCATCAACAAGAAATGAGGCATTGTTCAACCTAGTGATGTCAAACAATTTGGAGATGGTATGCAAAATACAAGGGAGCATTTGGCCAGCGGTGACCATAATTCGAAATTTATGAGAAACCCATTAACAAGGGTTCATCTAAGATATTGCATTTTAAAAAATACGAACTTTATATTGCTAAAATTAGAGGACATTCAATGGGGATGTAATCTTCAAAACCAAAAATTCAGAAGAAAGATACAATTTGTTCAATATGCTTTGGGATAAATATGTGTCAATATATGCGATATGTGAATAAATACAAGAGGAATGTGGCTTCACATAGAGGTTCACAGGGAAATGAGGAATAAGGAGCAGGCATTTAAATTGTTTAAGTCAGAAGGGTTATATGTAACACTTAAATATAAAGAATACAATAGAATATTGAAGGTTCAACAATTAAGTGCATATACCAGAATGGATAGTCAGACTACGCCAGGGGTCATACACGGACCGGGTAGTCAGCCAGAGTCATAGGTCTGCACCAGAATAGATAGTCAGGCTTAGCCAAAGGTCAAACACAGGACAGATAGTCAGCCAGGCAAGGGTCAGAACACAGATCAACTACAGGATACACTAAACTACTGCACTGGACACCAACATAAGGCGAATGAGCCAGATGTCCAGGCAGCTAATATAGACCATGCCCTGGATGAGAGGAGGAGCACACAACAAGCCCGGAGAGGTAAAAGAGGTGCCCGCATCACTAGAGACTTCCTTTGACATGCGCCCACTCGAGAAGCAAGGAATACGGAAGTAAGCCGCATAAGGAGATGCGGCTGCTGGCCCCGAGGTAAGTCACAGCCCTGACACCCAGGGACCCAGTGCCCAGATGTAAACAATCACCTTTTTAAAGTGGCAAGAATCCTTGCCCCTTTCTAGCTGTGACAAATATCCCTACTAGCCACCCAGAAAACCCTAATTTAATAATGGAGAATGCTGCTACTCCTTATAAAACCAACCTCAAAGTGAAGGGCAGGAGGAAAATAACCTCCATATGATGTAAAAAATAGGCAGCTGGAATGGGAGATAGACCTATAAAGACAAAGATCCTCACCCTACCCTCCCTGTTTTCCTGCCCCACTTCTTCCACCGCACAAGATAAGTGTCAACACATGCATGCCCACTGAAATATATTGTGATCTTAAAAGAGCACTAATGTCTTGATTTTTTTTAATATATCAATCGTTTTGGCTGCCCCGTGAAACCAGTTTTGTAAAAGTTATTATTTATATATATATATATTTTTTTTTTTTTTTTTTTACACCGAGGGCTTAAAATTTGAAGTCCTTTGCTACTAGCCAGACCTGAAAAGTTACTCGCCACTGCAAGCCACAGCATATCCACCAGGACTGAATTTCTACTCACCAGTGATACAAAAATGTAATTATGACAGTTTCCTTCCAGATAGAATGTTTATAATCCAAGGACATATCAGGCTGCCATTTGGAGCCAGGATTTGTTTTTACACATAATTGGAAATGGTTTCAATGGGATTTTTTGCTTTCATCTGGATCAACAAGAACTAAAATGATATGGCAAAGATTGGACTTTATGGACGCATGTCTTTTTAACTTCATCAACTATGTATTGCAAATCCTTTGGTCCATTAAGGGCTAAAAAGGTAAAATTTACTTACCAATATTTTGTTTTTCTCTGTGTCCTTCCACAGCATAATGAGTTAACTCCGCCTTCCAGCTGGTAGGACCAATTAACAAAGGCATAAAGTAGCGCGCTGCAGAAGTGAAGGTCAGTTAGACTATTGTCCAAGCTGTAATGAGACAGACATTAGAAATATTCAGAAATATCAAATAATATAATCATAACCAAGTCCAAAGCTGAAAGCTACTAAACATACTGAAGAGTACACACACACACATTATGTATATTTAAGTATATATATGAAAATATGCACAGAAATATGAGCACTAACATAACTGGAAATATTTTGAGAAGGATCTTTGGGAGGGAGTGCCGTGGATGGACACAGAGGAAAACAAAATATAGGTAAGTAAATTTTACCTTTTCCACTGTGTCCTTCCCACGGCATAATAATGGGACCTTCCAGAGCAGTACCATAACAAAAGGAGGAGGGATGAAAAAGGTTAGATCCTAACCTTAATCATGGATCACAGCCTCCAGCTCTTTCTGACCAGCGTCCTCTGAAGCTAGAACAACAAGTCTATAGTGCTTAATAAATGTTGAAACTGAGGCCCATGTTGCAGCTTTGCAGATTTCCTCAGGTGTAGCAACAACTTTCTGAGCCCAGGAGGTTGATACAGATCTAGTTGAATGGGCTTTAATTCCCAATGGAGGTGACTTTTTTGCAGACATGTATGCAATTTTTATGCAGTCCCTAATCCATCTAGCGATGGAAGCCTTAGAAGCTGCAGAAACTCTGAATTTTCCAAAGAAATGCACAAAAAGAGCTTCAGATTTCCTAAATTCTTTAGTCCTGTCCAAATATGTTGAAAGACATCTTACCAAGTCCAGATTATGCAACTCCTTTTCCTTCTCGTTCTGGGGATTTGCACAGAAGGATGACAGGACGATCTCCTGGCTGAAATAACTCAGAAATAACTTTGGACCTGAAAGAAGGTTTGGTTCTCAGGACTACTTTGTCCTGGTGGAAAGTTAAATATGGTGAACAGCAGGATAATGCCTGAATTTCAAAGTAAGATGTTTTAAAGAAATAGACTGTAAAGGCTCAAATATCTCTCCAGAAGCCAATTGTTTGAGGACTAAATTGAGATCCCAAGATGGGATAATTTCTCTTATTGTGGGCTTGATCTTTGTAACAGCTTTAACAAATCTCTTAATGAAATAATGGTCAGCATAAGGAGTAGCTAAGACTGCTGATAGCGCTGACGGTTGTACCTTTAATGAAGAAGGTTTCAAGCCCTTGGAAAAACCTTATTGAAGGAATTCTAAAATCTTATTTACAGAGATATCTAAAGCATCCATATTCTTATTGATGCACCATATGCGAAAAATATGCCAAACTCTATAATATATTTTTGAAGAGGAAGCGCTTCTTCTAGCAATGATGGTATTGGTCGACTTCCTTTGAAATACCCTGATTGATTAAACACCTCCGCTCAGCCTCCATGCCCTCAAGTTGTAGAAGGGTGGGTTCGAATGACAAACTGGACCTTGGGCTAGAAGATCTGGAATGTTTGGTAGCTGCAGAGGAGGTTGGATGGACTTCCTTACTAGATCCGCAAAACATATTTTCCTGGGCCAATACGGTGCTACCAGTATCACATTCGCCTTGTCTCTTCTGATCTTCCTGACAACTTCTTGTAGAAGAGGAATGGGAGGAAATCTGTAAGCCAGGATAAAATCCTATTTGACTTTGAGAGCAACCTGGCTCAGAGCTTTGCTGGTTTGCCATCTTGATATGAAGAGACGACATTTTGTGTTTTGTTCTGAGGCCATCAGGTCTATTACTGGTTTGCCTAGATGCCTTGTGATGTCCTGAAACACGTTCTTTTTCAGGGACCACTCGCCTGGGTCCAGGGTGTGTCGACTTAGAAAGTCCGCTTGTCTGTTTGTCTCCCCTGATATGTGAGAGGCAGATAGGGCCAGAAGATTATTTTCTGCCCTGTAGAATATTTTCTGGGCAATTTTGTTGATTGACGGACTTCATGTGCCTCCTTGGTTTAGAATGTAGGCTATCGTCGTCATGTTGTCGGATCTGATACAGACAGCCTTTCCTACTAGATCCCTCCTTAGGGCACTTAGACATTTCCATACTGCTTCCAGCTCCAATCTGTTGATATGGAGTGCTGATTCCTGCTTGTCCAAAGACCGTGTATTGTTCTTTGGTTGTAAATCCCCCACCCCCCAGCCTGACCAGCTGGCATCTTTTGTTTTTATCTGCCAATCTGGTCCTGCATACATTTCCCTTTGGAAATGTTTGTTTCCTTCATCCACCAGGAGAGTTCTTTTTGTAGCAGGCTTGAGAGGAATTACTTGAGTGAAGTCCCAATGTTTCTTCTTCCAGACCTGTAGGAAATTGTGCTGAGTTTTCCTCATGTGGGCTCTTGTCCATGGTACAATCTGAACAGCTGATGACATGTTGCCCAGAAGACTGGAGAATTCCCTGGGTGGTCTGCTGGGACTTGATCTCTGAGTCTTCTATGATCAGGATGTCATCTAGATATGGAATCAGACGAACTCCTCTTGATCTGAGATAAGTCATTACTGGAGCCAGGACCTTCTTCAAGACTCTGGGAGCTGTGGCAAGGCCAAAAGGAAGAACCCTGTACTGGAGATGGTCACAGAAGATCGCAAATCTTAAGAACTTCCTGTGTGATGGCCTTATCAGAATATGATGATACGTGTCCTTCAGATCTATTGAAGTCAGAAAGGCTTGAAGTGGTATTGACTTGAGAATGGAAGCCGGAGCCTCCATTTTGAATGTCTGGATTCTCATGAAGGAGTTCAGCCATTTGAGATCCAGAATGAGTCTTAAGCCCCCTGATGACTTCTGGACTGGAAATAGAATAGTCCAGATCCTTTTTACTTCTGCGGGACTTCCTCTATGACTTTGCTGGATAGAAGATCCTGGATCAAATTTTTGATTTTTTGATTCAGATTTTTGTTCCGAATCCTGGTCTTCTGGAATCTTGATCTTATTGGGGCAGTCTCGAATTCAAAGGAGTACCGCATCTCTACAATCTGCTGTACCCATTTGTCCAAATGAATGGTTTGATAATGTGCTGAAAATCCTCCAGCCTGCCCGCCACTGGAGGGGGAGATGGGGTCATACTGATTTCATTGGGGATTTCTGGAAAATTGTGTCTTCCTAGGGAAATCCCTCCTAAGTCCCCCTTTAAGATTTTGAGTTGGCACCTTCCTTTTTTGCTCATAAGCGCGACCTGTCCTATATCTTCTTACATCCTGAAAGGACTGCTTCCTATACCCCAAAGATCTAGTAGGTGGATGACCGGACTCTCTTTTGCTGGGGAAGAAAAGTACTCTAACCACCTGATGACCTACGGATAATTTCCTCCAGCTGATCCCCAAAAAGCATCTTTCCCGAAAAAGGAAGCAATGCCGCTTCCCAGACCCTTATCCATAAAGCCGGCTTGGCTGTAACAGACAATGCAGATGACCTGGCAAGTAATTGGATAGAGTCTAGAGAGGAATCACACGAGAAGGTAACGACATCTTTGATTGAGGCCACTTCTTTTAGCAGTCTGGATCTGAACACAGATGACTCAATTTTTTCCTACAAATCTGAAAGCCAAATTCTGAGGGTATGAAAAATACATGCTAAAGCAGTAAAGCAAACTGCTTTTTAAGAGTGCTGTCTGCCCTTTTGTTCATAGCAGCTCTCAAAGTGGCCCTGTCTTCCAACAGAATGGTAGTTCTCCTGGAAATCTGTGCCACTGCCGCATCGACTTTTGGAGGAACGGACCTTGCAGATGTGTCATCCTCAGAAAATGGATACCAAGCGGTCCCAGGAAGGTGTGCAGAGAGGACTCCGGTCTGAATTCGAAGCTCTCCTCTCCGAATCAGCCGGGGCGTGGGCAGTCTCTACTGTGCATGACTGCAGCTGTGACCATTGTAAACAGGCTTTTCAACTAGTACAAAATAATGAGCCAAAATGAAGGAAACAAAATTAAGCATACTGTGTACAGGTAACCGCTTCTCCATTCATATAGGCATTGGCGGACCTTACTTCCGGTTTGCGTTCCAACAGTGGAACACACACCACTGCTGCTGAGGATGCAATAAATGTTTTTTCTTATTTTCTCTTGGCCCGCACGCCAGACAACAAGCAGCGCGGTGAAATCGGAAGGATGGGGAGGAAGGCCACAGACCCATGGCCACAGAGTTAAGACACTTGCTGGCCCAGGTATAATGTTAGAATGGTCCCATGCGACCCTGTGCAGAGTATGCAAACCGGAATGCCCAGAAACAACAATAAAGATTTATCCTGCAGTTGCTGGCAGAATACATATTTAACAGGTAGTCCACGCAGAAAATTTGTAAAATAAAAGGGTAAATTCTTAGAAGGTGAGAGCACCTCCTTCCTCCAGCTTGGTAGGACCAATAAAAACTGACCTTCACTCCTGCAGTGCACTACTTTATGCCTTTGTTAATTGGTCCTACCAGCTGGACGGCGGAGTTAACCCATTATGGGAAGGACACAGTGGAAATAGGAAATGTGGCCAGACTATGACTAAAACTCCACAGAAAAATGGAAGAGCCGTAAAATAGATAAACAAAATGTCACCAGTATCACAGATAAAAGGGCAATTTTCTTGTGAAGGTTTCTTATTCTCACCACACATCTCTTCCTGCAGTCCTGTCCCTGAACAGCTCTATTACCAGAGCAGGAGTGGATTGCCTTATCGGGGGATCGGTCAGTCATGGGCCGGTAGGGAGATCAGATCTCACCTCTCCAGCCCACAACTATATGGATGAAAGGCACAACTCACTCACCAGAACATGCAGCAGTGAAGACCGGGTCCTGTTCTTTGTACCTGTCCTGACCTCAAGGCTGTCTTAGCTGGCCCTACTCTGCCTGCAGTGTGTGACTTGGTGCAGTGCATGATTGATTAGCAGGCAGAATGTCTGGGACCTAACAACCTAG
The DNA here is from genome assembly GCA_037306005.1 of Rhinophrynus dorsalis. Classification (NCBI taxonomy): domain Eukaryota; kingdom Metazoa; phylum Chordata; class Amphibia; order Anura; family Rhinophrynidae; genus Rhinophrynus; species Rhinophrynus dorsalis. The sequence continues at coordinate 517,523,418 of CM074719.1, read as the reverse complement.
CAGATTAAATAGGTATTATTAAGTTCTTCATAACTAATTGTCCCCTTTGCTAGATAGGCTTAATTTACCATATGTTAACCCTTTAACCCCCTGTATGATTTAAAGAGGTATAGATCAGTTATTAACCCTTTGCATACCAGACAGGATAAAAGCAATGTTATTAACCAATTGAATTCCTCATAGGTGCAGTACCTCATGGATTAACCTCTTGTATGCTAGAGAGGCATAATTAATCAGTAATCAACCCCTTGTATGTCAGAAAGGTGAATAAAGTTGTTAATTACTGATGAATAATGCCTCTTTTGCACACAAGGGGTTATTCATTGAGACACATATTCCTGTGCAATGTGTTGTGCAGCTATGAGACATTCAATGGGTTAATCACAGAACACATTGCTGTACACCTCTCTGGCATGCAAGGGGTTAATAACTGATATTTTATTGCATTCAGTATGTTACGGGGTTAATAGCTAACTATTTATGCCTCTTTAGCAATGCATACAGTTGGTTAGGGTAACCCTTTGAGTGTCAGAGGGGTAAGCAACGCATTGCACAGCAATGCTTTCTGTACCCCTCTGGCACTCACAGGGTTTTAATATATGCATACAGATTAGAATACCAGCTAGTGGGCCAGTTAAAAAAATCCCCTGGGCTGGTATTGCACCACAATCCGCCCCAGTACCAGAGCCTATCCTGGCACACAGTTTCCACTTCCACACGCTGTCCCTGGAGGGCTGTTTTCCCATGCCTATACTGGAATGAAATGCAAGGTTCAGCACCTGGCACCCTGCTCTCTACCACCCTTTTATACTATCCCAGTTCATTGCCTGGGGGGGAGAAGGATATGGGTAGTAGTTTACTGTCTATTGTGTAGAAATGTAATGTGTTATGTAAAAAAAATCTCAGGCTCATCAGGTGGGCCTAAGTGCCACTCATGGCTAGCCCAAGGTGCCAGTCATTCTACATACATCCTCAGATAAACTTATTGGGGGGCAAGTGTATATCCCCACAAAAGGGAAGCAAAGCAAACAAAAAAAATGTTCTCCAGGGAGTCTGAGTGGCCATCTGGAGAGATAGCCTTTACACCGGGAGATGAGTGATCACCTGCAGTGACTGTGTCTCCTGGATTGGTTACTTTATATTCGCCCAGTCGTGTGCTGGCTCCAGATTGAAAGATGTGCCAACAGAGCTCAGCAGGGAATAATTGTTGGGGCACTGGCTGGGCTTGGGTTCCAGAATTATAGAAGGTATAGCCCAGACCAATGCATGTTAAAGAGCCTTCTGTGTATATTTCATAATGGGCCTTGATGCTGATTAGGCTCAGATGTACCATTTCTACTGTTGTTAAGAACAAATACTTTTTGCTTGTGGACTCCAGCCCATGTCTGATATGTCTTCTTCTCTTCATTTCAAGAAAATATTGAGTTGCTCCTCTGTCAGGACAAGCTTCTACAAATTCTCCCTTAGTAAATGTGGATAAGAGGAATAAGCAAAATCCCCTTTGGAAAGAGCTGATGTAGAATAATAAACCAATGATAAATACAGACCTTAGATGTTTTTCAGTAAGGTGGCTTAAAGAACTGATAAAGTGGAGATGACTTCTCCATCGATATCACTTTTACAATTCCTATGTTACTCTATGGAAGCTAAGCACTAAGATCTCTCCCACTTGAGAAATATTTGTGCATTGTCTACATAGAATAACATGGGAACTGAGAAGAGATATCACTGGAGAGGTCATCTCCACTTTATCACCGTTTTATCACATCTTAGGCAATTTCCCCCCAAGAATTGCAGGATAGCACCTGTTTCATTTTGTGATACAGAGAAGTAAAAATGTTCAATTACCCCAGGACATTGCATGATGCTGCTTTTACCTTGGGTAAGATGATATATTGGTAGCTCAACTTTAGTAAGAAAACATCTTACTGATTTCAGCGGCGTGTTGCACTGCAAGACTCTGGTGTAATTCTGCTTTAATAAAGATTATATCACTAGTGATGATGGCAAAACAATAGCCATATGATTGCAGGTAGGGCAAGTGTAAGGGTACACGAGCGTGGGAATTAGGATGATTATATGTAGGGGAATATATGGGGTAACCAGGTGTCAACACACCTTCCAGCTCTGTCTAGGGGCATGTTATTTGCAGTATTGCTCTTTAGTTCAGTGTCTTACTTGCAGTAGTCATTAAAAAAACAAAATCATAAGAAGTTTCTACTTTTATTATAAAAATAAAAGGTTTATTTTCTGTGAGGAAGGTTGCTGGCTATTCCTTAGAGGGTTACTACAGCAGGAACATACTTTTAGTGACGGCATTCCTATATAGTATCTAAACAGCTACTCCACAAGTCTTCAGCCAGAGCAGTTTCCCTCAGGTCTGACCAAGCAAAGACCATACTGTCCACGTTCCTCTATAAACAAAGAATCCTGTTTGTTCAGGGCTAACACCGGGCCTGTATGAGATTACCTTTTGCTCTGGGTCCACTAATACATAGCACCAGTTCTACAAGTCCTTGTTTGGCCAGCTAGGCATGATAAAGAATGATCCTAATCAATAAATGTGTGTGTACTGTATCAGTCCCCTGTAGGTCAGCTTCACCTCATTTAACTATCCTCTGTTTTGCTCTGTGTCCACTAATACATAGCACCAGTTCTACAAGTCATTGTTTGGGCAACTCGGCATGATAAATAATGATCCTAATCAATAAATGTGTGTTTACTATATCTGTCACTTTTAGGTTAACTTCACCTCATTGAACAATCCTCTCTTGATTGCAATAGAATTTATATATACTAGCAGTTTGGGACAGAGTTGCCTGTCTTTTTTTTTTTTTTCTTTATTCCTTGTATTTGTTAATGTAAAGTGTAATTTTAAAATAGCAGTAAAGCAATCATGGGGTTTAAAAGAGCCTCTTAAATGAAAGAGGATGCTTATTAGTCCTTAGGGTTTGTTTACTACACACTTGTGTGTCTTTGGTGAATGTACAGCGCTGCAGCATAACTTGGAGCTATATAAATAAAGAATAATAATGTGTGTGTGTGTATTTCCTGCATGTAAGCACTTCTCTTGTGTTTCTTGCAAGCATTTATTTGTATCCAAGTTTTCAGTTGACATCTTTGTTCTCACTTCCAATCAACATTTATTTTCACAGCCCAGACAATGTGTTCACCTAAGACATGCTGAATACCACTTTATAAATGTGAAGCCATGAACGTTAACAGGCTGAGATTATGAACAATAGGCACAGTTTGTATGGAGTCCTGGCTACACCTTGCAATGTGATAGGGACCTCTGTTGGGAATGTTCATTTTGCCTACATTTTATCCACTTTAACTTTTATACATAGCCCCAAAGGATGAAAATCCAGGGCATATTATTACAGATCTTCTTAATTTAACCCTTTGGATTGTATCCTACCAGTACCACCATGTTTCTACCGTAGGAATCGCATGCCTTCGACTGGATGACCCCGCTCCTTCAGTACTTCCACCAGCCGCCGAGCTTGGGTGCTCTTCCCTGCTCTGTCTGCTCTCTCTAACACAATTAAAGCCCAACGCCCAGCCATGTCCAATAACCCCAATCACAAGCCCCGCGCTAACTTCACCACTAATGACTCATAATAGAACAAGCACTGGTCATTGTTGGGCTTCCGTGACCACCAGAAAGAAACTTTTCAAAAGTTTAGAGACTGAGCGTGCCTTCTCCAGCGAAGTTGCATTTTCTACCCTGCTCCGTCTGAACGCTAAACATATTAACCCCTTGAGTGTCGGATGCATTGGAAACATCTCTGGCACTCAAGAGGTTAATATATTTAGCGTTCGGATGGAGTAGGCTAGAAAATAGAACTTCACTTGAGAAGATACCCTCAGTGTCTAAACTTTTCAAGAGTTTGTGGTGGTGTCACGGATACCCAGAGGACTCAGGTGTCAGAACGTAAATATAAAATCACCTTTATTAAGGCACAGAACAAGGTAAAGAATGAGGCAATAGGAACAGACAAAAGGTCGGCAGATAAGCACACACTACTTTCAGGAATAGTAGGCCGCCTAGACTGGACTAAACTGCTGAGACTAGGCCGGAGCCACTGAAAGTCTCTACAGGAGCTAAGGCTGGAGCAGGAACAGGAAACCCTCGGATTTTCTACCACTGGAACTCGAACTGAAACAGGAACTGGATCCGCCACGGAGGGTCTTCTACTGGAACAAGGACTGGAACTAGAACGGGAGACTCCGACCAGTGACAACAGGAAAAACTGACACTCGCCTGCTGTCAGTCTAGCTGGGAGGAAAGCTGACTCACGCCTACAGTCAACTTTAGCTAGGAGCTGATCGCTGACTCACGCCTGCAATTGGGACAACTGAGGTCTAATACAGGACTTACGTCTGCAGTCGGTATAGAAGAGAGTCTACCAGGGCCCCAGGTCTGCTCCAGATGGATGTCTGTAGGAGGGAGGCAATACTGAGACAAGCCGGACAGAGACAAAGGACAGCACCAGATAGGATGGTCAGACAAGCTTGGTCATACACGGAGGGATTAGTCAGCCTGAGCTGCAGGTTTGCACCAGACTGGATGTCAGACAAGCCAAGGGTCATACACGGAGCTGATAGTCAGACAGTGCCACAGGTCAACCCCAGATCGGTTAATCAGACAAGCCTAAGGTCATACACGGAGCAGTTAGTCAGCCAGAGCCGCAGGTTTGCACCAGATTGGATGTCAAAAAAGCCAAGGGTCATACACGGAGCGGATAGTCAGACAGGGTCACAGGTCAACACCAGACCGGGTAGTCAGACAAACCAGGTAATACACAGAGCACACTGAAACACAACTGCACTAGAACACCACGAAAGGGCAACTAAAGTGGTGTCCAGGCAGTTTATCTACTAATTGCTCCACCCCCAAGAGGTGGAGCAAATTATGTAATGTCCCTTTAAAGTACCGAGTCACAACGGAATCCCTGTGACGCTCGCCCGAGCTAGATGCAGCTGGAGCCGCCAGGGGGAGCAGCAAAGAGGCCAGTCGCCTGGATGAACACCAGGGCATACCGGTACTCCCAAAAGACACGGCTAACACGCGAGGATGCCGAGACCTGCAAGGTAAGTGAACGCTTACAGGTGGTCATGGAAGCCCAACAGGAATGCAGGCATACACTGCCACTATTTGTAATTATAAGTTCAAGTTCCTGTCCTGCTCCAGCCTTACGGTAAATATATGAACCATTTGAGTGCCAGAGATGTGAAACCCATAGCATATAGTGAGCGGGTTGAATATCCTAGCACTGGCAGCACATACTTTATATTTATTGACTGGACTGGAGCAAACTTCAGCCACGCTTGTTCTAACTCATTTCCTGACTAAGCTGCAGGGACACTGCGCAGGAATGTGGGCAACGACTATACTTACTACCCCTCCCCGCTCAGTCACCTCACTCCCCTCCCCAGACGCACACAATACTGGCTTTTCAATTGCCGGTATTGTAGTTATACCGGCATCAGCTCCAGAGTGCTAATTACCGGCTGTGCCGCTAAAATGCCAGGTGGGTGATATGAGGCTGAAGTTGGATTCTTACTTTGAATTTAAAAAAAAAAAAAAAAATGTTTGGCCCAGTGATTTTAGTGAACAGATTCACAAATAGAGTTGCAGAGAAAGGAGAAAAGGATGGGCATCATTAAGGTGTGTGGTTCACATTCCCAGCTCCCCGAACGCCAGTACCTGAGTGCCCCTATCAGGGTGCAGTGATTTCTCTCCTGTCACTCTCCGATTGATTGAGCCTGTTTGGCCTGCTCCTGGTGACCTTTTTATCCTTGGCCATTGGCACCTGTCAGGTGCCCTTTTGTGGTGTTCCTAAGCCAGTATTGCTTGCTGTGTTCCTGCGTTCCTGATTTCCGGTGTACCGACTTGGCTTGCTCTGACTACGTTCCTGTGTTCCTGCCCCGTGATTTGACCCGGCCTGGCTGACGTTCCGGCTCGTGACCTGATCTGGCTTGTCTGAGAACCTGCTCCGTGATTCGACCCGGCTTGTATGACATTCCTGCTCCGTGACCTGCACCGATTACATCTGCCCAGACTACGCTTCAGCTCCCGCTGTCGCCAAGGCGACATTCTGACTTCCTCCAACTATTGTACTTCTCGGCTGCAGTTGTTAACCCGTGCTGAGCTGAGATCCTGCTACCGAGCTGTTTTCATTGCAGAGCTGTAGTGAAGTTACGTTACCGCGCCCGGTAGGCGCTACGGCTTTAGCTGCTTCTGTGCAAGCCTCTGTTATTACGCCCGTGGGGGCTATAGGCTCAAGCTCTTGCAATCCAGTTGTTTCCGTTATCACGCCCGTGGGGGCTATTGGCTCAAGCTCTTGCAATCCAGTTGCTTCCATTATAACGCCCGTGGGGGCTATTGGCTCAAGCTCTTGCAATTCAGTTGCTTCCGTTATCACGCCCGTGGGGGCTATTGGCTCAAGCTCTTGCAATCTATGTGCTCTGTTATTACGCCCGTGGGGGTACTGTTCAAGTTCAGCAGGCTCTGGGTTGCAGGTTCATCTTTGCTGGACAGTTATCTCAGTATTATGAACGTTTGGTGTTGAGTTCTCTCCACCATTTACTGCCTATTATCACTTTGGGCGTGCCAAACACTACAACTGAGACGGACTAATTACTGTGTTAACCCTTGTATCTCTGTACTCAGTATCTGCTATCTGTCTGTGCTGTTTAAGTCAATATCTGTCTATTGGTCCTACTGTTGCCTCCTTGCTGCTTCTCAGTGCTGCCTATAGAGGGCGATTCTGTCATTAATTTTGTTCTTATTAAAACTGTGTTTTATTTCACCTACTGGTCTGAGTGTCTTGAAAACTGTGACAGCCCCTGACTGATGACCTGGGACGATGCAGTTACTGTACTGGTCCTGAGGAGGGTGAGGCTGAGGGGCAAGGTATGTGCACGGGACCCAAGGGACAGGGGGAGTAGTGAAGCTCGTTGTCCGACTGATTTCAGTTCATGCAGGCCATACGTGTAAGGATTATGGGAGTTGTAGTGCAATGAAAGCATGAGATTTTTTTGGTATAGATCACTTAGCTGCAGCAAGAGAGTGAGAAAGGAGTGAGGAGAGACAAAGTCACTGCAGACATTTGCAGCAGAGCCTTGTGATAGCGGATCTTTCGCTCTGCAAAATAAAGTGAGGCAAAAGTTGTGTGTGTGTCTGTGTGTGTGTGTGTGTGTATGTGGGGGGGGCTTGTGACTGTTTCTGAAGCTTGTGTTTGTGTCTGTGGTGTAGGAGCGAGTCGCATCCATTTTGTTTTTTCCCCTCACTTGGATAGTGGTGGGTAGGCTGGATAGTGGGGGCGGGCCAACTCCCTACATGAGTTTCACATGAGTAGCAGTGGCCTTCAGCCACTACAACTCATGTGAAAATCATGCCCCCATTGAATCACCCAATGGGAACAGTAACTCCTCCTTAATGCCGCCCCTGCGTGTGTTTTGACAGGCACAAAGTCTATACATTATATATTACACACACACACATTAAATTATCAAGCATATTGATGTTCATACATGAGAAGTGAAACTCAGAGCGTTAACGCTTTGATTGCCAGAGGGGTATGGAAGGAATCACTCCAACACAACTCTCCTAAAAGTATGCAATGACATTCAGAGTTGAATGGAGAAAATGGTGACCTTATTGTAGCTATTTTCTTAGATTTTGCAAAGGATTTAATACAATAGACCATAATGTTCTGATAAATACGCTCAAAAGTTCAGGATTGGCTAATCATTTTCTAATCGGATTCCAATCCTATTTATCCGACAGAACATAGTATATGTCTACTGCTGACAATGTTTCCCTTCCTCTAGTAAAAAGTGGGGTTCTCCAAGGCTCAATTCTTATCCCTTGTCTATGCACATGTATGGAGACAACAAGTATCACAACTTGAGGAAGTATTAATTTGGTAATTTCTCTTAAATTGAAAAATGAATTGCTAAAAACAACCTTCATAAACACTAACAAAACGGTCACAATGATATTTGGTTTAAAGTGCAAATGACTAACTCTGCAATACCCATTTAACCATAATAACAACATCTAATCGTAACTTGGTCCTGGCCAGCTCCTACAAATCTCTTGTTACTTGCCTTGACCCCAACCTCACTTTTGGTCTTCATCCTGATAAATGAACAGCCATGCCTTATCTTAAAATAGGCTCTTTGTTAGGAAACAAATCCTGTCCAAATTCCCTGATAAGAAAATGTTGTGCAACAGATGTTACTGCTAGTCATAGACTACAGGGATGTAGTATATACCTCTGCTCCACAATTCCATCTTGGCAAACTCTCTATCATCATGCCGCTTTGTCCGCCATTGTAATTACGCTACCGTCATTGTGGAATATTTAAATAACTAAACTGGTGAACACTTAAATCTAGAAGTACCCTTCACATTTACTACCTAGTTTATACATAGTTTTTTGAAATGAGAACATTTATATAAAATTCAGAGAATAAAGCAGGTCTCAGCAGTGGCCAAATGTGTGTCAGGAACATGGGGTAATCTAAAGGTTTGCAGTTTCCAGGATATTGAGAGAGTATCTCTACCAGCTCGTGGTGGTGATATATTGGGAACTGTAAACCAAAGGGAGCCATACTGGAATTTCCAGTTAAAATAAGGGTACCGAATGGCCTTAACTCTGAGTGGGACATTAGTAACATTGCCTAACAAGGTGTTCTAAGTCAGGAATATTGATCTTTATACAGTGGGTTTCTTGACTGTTTAGGTGATGATAACGTTGTCATTTTGGCACTAAAAGGGGTTAATTTATGAATACACGTTTATACTCAATTTAGAATTTGTTTTGTTTTATTATTTTCATTTCTCCCTCTTTTTATATGTACATTTTTGTGAGTTTTCTCACTTGACAAAACCATAATTAAATTAATGATAATAAAATATGTATTTTTATTGCCCTTAGGATTTCTAATGAGCAGTAAAGTTGATTATTTGGGTATAGTTGTGATTTTACACACAGAACTGGGCAGCATCTGTTTTGAGATTGTTACTATTGGGTTAATTTTTATAGCCTCAGTTTGAGTCTTATGTCTCTATTCTGATAGGCTTGAAAATTCAAACAGGTGTTTCAACTTTGATTGTTTAACCCCTTAAGGACCGGGAAAATCTGAGTTAGATTTGACTTAAGGACCGGAGCAATTTTGACTATGTCTTTGTTCAACCATATTTTCTCTTTAATTCCTTTTGTGCACCCACATAAATTATATACTGTTTTTTTAAGCACAAGTAGGGCTTTCTTTTGATACCACAATTATATTAATACCTCATTGTTTAATTTGATTAAAATAGAAAAAAAGAGGAAAAAAATTGAAAAAAAACAACATTTTGCTTATATTTTCGTGTCACGATTTGCATACAATTAGTTTATGACAAAAAAATACCCCTAAATATATTCATTTGCTTCTCCTGAATATAAGAATACCCCATATGCCTAGTATTTCAATCACTTCCTCACATTTACAAGGTAAATATTACAAGATGGATGCCATTATTTCCAACTTGTAATTTCTCAACAATTGGCATGTGAGCATCTTAGCTTAGCTGACGGTGCCAGAACCAAAAATGTCCCACAAAGGTATATGTTTCTGAAAACTACACAACATAAAGTAAATAATCAGGAGAATTTTGGAGTTTTTCATGCAGCTATTTTTCCAGAAAAAAATTTCAAAATTGTGGTAATATTTTGTTTTTTTGCAGTTTTCACACTTACATTTCAATACTACTGTTGATATCAAGCACATGATAGGTGAAGATTTTTAAAAATGCATTGTTTAGTGTTCAGCTCCTTCTTCTGAGTACGGCAATACCCCATATGCATAGGTTTCTCAAGGTTTGGGAGAGCTACGGGGCCCAAATTGGAACATGCGCGTTTCCAGTTTCACACTTTGAATTTTCACAGCTTGCATCACTGGTGCCATGTCTCATTTGGGGCTGTGTAACAGTGCTCCACTCTAAGATTTCCCCCCAAAAGTATATATTTTTGGAAAGTAGACACCCCAGGCTTTCATTTTATGTATGTTTTCAATTTTTTTACGCAGCCATTTTACCACCAATCGCTCATAAATCTTGACGTAAGTTAAAAAAACAGCGTTTTTCACACTTGCACTTCAATGTTGATGTGAATTTCAAGCACATGATAGGTGAAGATTTTTAATAATGCATTGTTTAGTGTTCAGCTCCTTCTTCTGAGTACGGCAATACCCCATATGCATAGGTTTCTCAAGGTTTGGGAGAGCTACGGAGCCCAAATTGGAACATGCGCGTTTCCAGTTTCACACTTTGAATTTTCACAGCTTGCATCACTGGTGCCATGTCTCATTTGGGGCTGTGTAACAGTGCTCCACTCTAAGATTTCCCCCCAAAAGTATATATTTTTGGAAAGTAGACACCCCAGGCTTTCATTTTATGTATGTTTTTAATTTTTTTACGCAGCCATTTTACCACCAATTACTCGTAAATCTTGACGTAAGTTAAAAAAACAGCTTTTTTCACACTTTCACTTCAATGTTGATGTGAATTTCAAGCACATGATAGGTGAAGATTTTTAAAAATGCATTGTTTAGTGTTCAGCTCCTTCTTCTGAGTACAGCAATACCCCATATGCATAGGTTTCTCAAGGTTTGGGGGAGCTACAGGGCCCAATTTTGAACAAATATTGAATTTTCAAGTCCTGCTTAACTGGTGCCATTACTCATTTTGGGCTATGTTCCAGTGCTCCACTTTAGGATTTCCCCCCAAAAGTGTATATTTTTGGAAAGTAGACACCTCCAGCTTTCATTTTAGGTGTGTTTTCAAATTTTTTACACAGCCATTTTACCAACATTTTCTCGTAAACTTGACGTAAGTAAAAAAACAGCGTTTTTTACACTCTGCCTTCATTGTTGATGTGAATTTCAAGCACAGAACAATAATAAACTGCATTGATTAGTGTTCGGCTCCTTCATCTAATTACGGCAATACCCCATATACATAGGTTTGTCGGGGTTTTGGGGGAGCTACTGGGCCCAGTTGGAACATGTTAGTTTCCTTTTACAGACATGCCATTTTTACAGCTGGTGCCTTGTCTCATTTCGGTCTGTTTGGCAATGCTGCAATTAATTTTACCCCCAAAAGTATATTTTGTAGAAGAGTAGACGACCCTGGCTTTCATTCTGTTTGCATCTTATCAATTTTTTCTCTGCCACTGTATCACCAATCCCTCCCAAAATCTGCATTAAGGCAGAGAAACACCATTTTTCACATTTCTATTTTAGTGTTGCTCTGGATTTCAATCAGATGATATTTGCAGATTTTTTAAATGCTTTACATTAGTGTTGAGTTACATTGTCTGAGTACGGCAATGCCCCATATGCATAGGTTTGTCAGGGTTTGGGGGAGCTACTAGGCCCAGTAGGGAACATGTGTGTTTCCATTATCAGAGATAAATTTTGATAGTGTTAGATCTAAGGAGGGATGTGTTTTGAAAAATAAAAAACAGGATATTTCAGGGGGAAAAAGTGGCCAAATAATAAAAGAACCTTTACAGCACTACTGCATTGTGCCTGAATGGTATTCCTTGAAACAGTCACCAATGCAGAGGCCAGGTTTGGAAGGGCAATCAGGACAGTAAGTGGTGGTGTCTGTCCGTATTCCCTTTCTGTAGCAAACCCTGCAGCGCTTTTGTGGTTTGTTCTTTTGGGGAGTTGGGGGGATTTTATAAATAAAATGTACTAACCCGGGTCTTGGTGGAATTATTTCAGACGCACCTTGAAATAAAAATATGGAAATAAGTTGTAGCTGGTACTGTAAAAAGCTACATGTTTGATTGGGGTTTGCCAGCTTGAAAAGTAAAAAGGAATTATGTACAGCAGTCTGCATCATATAGATGGCAACTTTTTTATACCATGCCCTACACTTCCTCATTGCGAGGTATGGCTGCATTAGTTGATCACTCAGATCAACTCCCCCCATGTTTTTATTATATTCCCTGATGCAGACGGGCTTTCTCATTACCACTGTCCTGCCACGAACAGTGACTGCCACAGATCTGTCCTCATGCATTGTGGTCAGCATGCAGACCTCTTTTTTGTCCCTAAACTTCACTGCCAGCAGCTCCTGTTGGCACAAAGATGAGGACGTCCCAGTTTTTAATTTGGTATCTATGAGTGTTTTGGGAAACTCCCTGCAATTGCGTCTGACAGTGCCACAGGCCACGGTGTCAAAATAAAACAGAGACCTAAATAAAAGGGGGCTGGTGTAATAATTATCAACAAATAATTGATAGCCTTTATTTAATAAGGGGAAAATTAAATCCCAAACTATTTTCCCACTTGTTCCCATAAATTCGGGGCACCCAGGAGGATCAAGTTTGCTGTCCTTGCCCTCATAAATTCTAAAAGCCTGGGTGTAGCCTGTGGCACTTTCGCACAATTTATAAAATTTGACACCAAATTTGGATCGCTTTGAGGGGATGTACTGCTTGAACCCTAACCTGCCTTTGTATTTCATTAGGGATTCATCTACACTAATTTCTTTTTGGGGCATATACACTTGGGCAAACTTTTTCTGTAAATGGCTTATTAGGGGACAAATTTTGTATAGTCTATCATACTGGGGGTGTTCTTTTGGGGGGCACAGGGTATTAACATTAAAATGCATAAAGTGCAAAATGATTTCAAATCTGGACCTGGTCATAGTCTTGGGGAATATAGGGGTATCACATACGGGGTTTTTGCTCCAGTAGGATCGGATACTGGGCTTTTTTATTATACCCATTGCCATTATTAAGGCCCAGAATTGCTTAAATTCTATGAGGTCTATGGGTTTCCATATTTCTTCCTTAACTACAAAAGCTGTAGGGTTGGCGGCAGTATACTGGGCTGCATACAAGTTGGTTTGGGACACAATTTCCCCTAAAATGTCTTCCCCCAAAAATAAATCAAAAAAATTATCATAATTAAATCCCTCAACATCAATTTGAATCCCTGGGGTGCCTGTAAATTCTGGTATTTGTGGGCAAAAATTTATTGGGGATACCCATTCATTATGATCAGGAGTGCCTGGTGTTGGGGCATTTCTTTGGCCAGATCTTTTTGCAGGTGATGGGGCAATTGCCAGGGCAGCTCTTGGGGCAGCACTTGGGGCATTCCTTTTGGCAGATCTTGTGACAGGATTTTTGGCAGATCTTGTGGCAGGATTTGTGGCAGGTGCTGGGGCAGTTGCCAGGGCAGCTCTTGGGGCAGTGCGTCTTTTCTTGATAGAAGGCCCAGCGTCGTCAGTAGAGCTGCTCTCAGTTTCTGAAAACTGCTCTATTTCAAAATCTGACGCAGTATCTGTTGCCTCTGAGTCAGATGCCAAAAAGGCATATGCCTCTTCAACGCTATAACTGCGCTGCATTTTGCCCACTAAATTTTTTTTTTTCTTACTCTAACGCTATCCCTAAACCTAACTCTAACCCTAAAACTTACCCTAACCTACGTATATCTAGAACCTACCTAACCCAAGTAAACTACCTATCTAAACTATACTTATTATATATATTTTTTTTTTTTAATTTTTTATTTTTTTATTTTTTGGGTTTTTTTTTGTTTTTTTGGGTTTTTTTTTTCCCTAAACCTAGATCTGTCCCTAAACCTTTCCCTAACACAAGTCTACACTAAACCTACCCACCTACCTACCTAAACTACCTAAATTATATTTTAAATAAATTTTTAATAAAAAAAATAAAAAAAAATTAAAAAAAAATAAAAAAAAAATTCAGAGGATACAAGGGGGATGGGGGTATCCCACAGATCAGCAGACGCTGATCTGCAGTTTATTGATCACTCTAAAAGTGATCAGATGGGGGGGAACTTGGTGATCACTGTAAAACAGTGATCAAAGGGTTAATTTTATAGTTTAAACACAGTTTTTTTTTTTGCAGGAACTCTGGAACACACTGTCACACGAACTCTCTCTGTCTCTCTCCACCTCAGCAGTGTGCAAGATGGAGGGAGACAGAGATATATGACAGGGACAGTATTTACAAATACTGTCCCTGTCAATCAGCATTTGCAACATGTGATTCGCTCATCAAGCGAATCGCATGTTGCAACAAACTTTTTACTGGTTGTTACTAAGTGTCCCGGTATCGGGACACTTAGTAACAAGCAGCCCGCGCTCTCCCATTGCTCCGTGCGGCCGTGATGGGAGAGTTTAACCCTTGACGTACCGGGACCGTCAAGGGTCGTTGAATCACATTTACCCTTGACGGTCCTGGTACGTCAAGGGTCGCTAAGGGGTTAAAGTTTGTTTTAAATTAGGTAAGGTTACCTTCTACCGTGTGCCCATGAGTTAGCGCAGATGATGCGCAAAATGCGTGAGACAATGCCGGAACACCTGCTTTGTTGAATCTGTATGTTATGTTCCATCTCTGTTTGGATACACGCCGCTTGTATTTTGTATTTTTATTACCAATTAATAAAGTCTTTTGATTTTACAAGTTGGCTGGAGTTTGATCTGGAGTGCCGCCACATCTAAGAATATTTTGTCTACGCATAGGCCTGGAGAACCTGTCTTCAGCTTTGAGCACCCGGACCACTAGACAGTGGCAAGTCCCTTTATCCTTACTAGCTACGTACTGAAATTGTTTAAAGGCGTAGTAGTCCCATAATCCCTTTTGAAAGCTACCAGACAACCTGAGCAGTATGCTCACTCCATCTCTCCATACATTCAAATCTTCTTGTCTAAAAGCCCTAAAAATAACTGCCTGTATTTAAAAACGACATGTAACGGTGTATCAAAATAATGTTATTTTTATTTATAGATATGCATTTGTTTCTCTGTGTAAATATGTAACTTTTTACTGTAAAAGCTCTCCAGGACATACTTGAAAACTAGTTAAACCTTAATGGGGAGATGCACCAAGATGTGATAAATAGGTGATAAAGCGTAGATGACTTCTCCAGTAATATATCTTTGCCAAGTCCCATGTTATTCTATGGAATAATTTACTAAGATTTCTCCACATTGCACATCTTAGTGCATAGGCTCCACAGAATAACATAGGAACTGGAGAAGCGATCACTGGAGAAGTTGTCTTAAAACGGAACTTTCACCATCATAATATTGCCCCACAGTCCATCCTATATAATAATTCGCTAAGTTGTGTGTAACGCCCAACATGCGCAGTAGACACTACTGCGCGTCCGGCTGTCATGCGCAGCAGAGACTGCCCGCGCCGCGGCTGATACAGAGCTGGGCGCTCCGAAGGAGTGTCCAGCTCTGTATAAGCCTGGCGCGGGCAGTCTCCACTGCGCGTGACTGCCCCGCGACCGGCTGCCAGAGGCACTGTGGCCCGTGTAACGGGCTGTTCAACTAGTTACTAATATAGCGATAGGAAAAGGCATACTTATATTATGTTGACTAAGTCAGCGTTATTTAAGAAAACCAACTTCTTCTGCAGGTATCCAGGGCACAGAGCTTACAAGAGAAGCTCTGTGCGCCTGAGGCAAGTTCCATTACGTTAAGGTAACCAACGAATGTCACCA
The DNA here is from genome assembly GCA_037306005.1 of Rhinophrynus dorsalis. Taxonomy (NCBI): domain Eukaryota; kingdom Metazoa; phylum Chordata; class Amphibia; order Anura; family Rhinophrynidae; genus Rhinophrynus; species Rhinophrynus dorsalis. The sequence continues at coordinate 517,507,860 of CM074719.1, read as the reverse complement.
ACAATCCGGGCAGTGCACGGGACAGACAGCGCAGACTCAGAGGTAACTTTCCTCTAGAATGTCTGAGCTGTTGTCCACCCCTGGCTGCATAAGAAGCTGGTTATTTCAATAATGCAGTCTTGTGCATCATAATAGAAGCAGGGCTTATAATTTTAAGTCTTTTGCTACTAGCCAGACCTGAAAAGTTACTCGCCACTGCAAACCAAAACATACCTACCAGGGCTGAATTTCTACTCGCCAGGGATAAATTTTCCCTCGCCATTGGCAAGTGGCGAGTGGAAATTTTGAGCCCTGATAGAAGTATGCCTTTGCCTATCGCTATATTATTAATGGATTGTGGAGCAATATTATGGTTTAGAGCATAATCCCCCCTTGTATTCTTCCTGGAAAAACTCTTTCTAACAAATAATGATAATCACCTGTGCTTAAGCAAGGCAGACTTGCCAGCATTTCAAGACATATTTACAAGGACCTTTTTCCCCTGGGCAGTCACATTACAGACTTTCACCAGTGGTCCACAGAACCACGTAGAGCAGGAGAGGGCAACCTGAGGCCCTCCAGCTGTTATGGACTACAATGTCGATAATCCCCAGTGAGCAAACAGAAATGATTGGAGTTGTAGTAGACAATAACTGGAGAGCTTCAAGTTGTCCTTGATGTAGAATGACACCAACAGAAAGCCACATACAACAAACTTAATAGCCGTATGCTCAACAAAAAAATGCAGGAGTACTGGGGCAAATGATTTTTACTGTGGTGAGAACCAAAATGTCCCATTATTGTGAATGGGAATTTTAACCCCTTGAATTCTAGTCAAGTTTCCAGCTCATTGCCTCCATTTAAGTCAAAGGACATTTTTGGAATTTTTAGTTCTCCTCACAATAGCAAGTTTAAAAATGGCACCCAACAGTTAAAGGAAAGCCTGAGCCGTCATAGCGGAGGTCTCCCATACCGGACCCATCTCCTGTCACTTGCTCCACGCAATCAGGAAAAGCACAAAAGAATATAGTAAAATTATAGACTGGATTGACAGAACTAACAGGTTTGCTGGTGGGAGAAGCAATTTGATATCCGGCCTAGGGCCCAATAGAGTCTTAATCCGGCTCTGGCAACATAGAACATAAGAACTGGGGAAGCAATATCATAGGAGAAGACGTTTACATCTCCTCTTTATCACACCTAGTGCATAACACCCAACCTCTCCAGTGATATTATGTCTCCAATTCCTATGTTATTCTAAATAGCCAAAGCACTAAGATAACACCAACCTTGGAGATATTAGTGCACAGACTCTATAAAATAATATAGGAACTGGAGAAGTGATACCACTAGAGAAGTCATCTCCGCTTTATCACACCTTAGTGCATAACCCCCCGACTGTTAGAAGAGCTGTGTCCCATTGGAACTGGGAACCAGAGTCCTAGAAACTGAAGGACGATCTAGAAACTGAAGGCTCCTCTCAAGCCTAGTCAAGGGCAGGGTACAAATCAGCGATTTGCAGAAGAGCTACATGCGGCATACCCTTACTAGTACAACACCACGACCTCGCCTCAGTCTACAACTTGTCACCTGTTGCTATGCGTGAACTGGGCACGAAGTAGCATGGCAACTATAGCAGTGCGCGCTGCACCTCCCAGCCGGCAGGTGTCGCTGTGCTCACTCTAAACCTCCCCCACCCGAGTCTTCCTCTTCTACCAGTATCTGTGTTCCTAGTTTGGCTGGGGACACGGCGGTTGCTTCGTTGCTCGGCATGGCCTTCTTACTGTGCTGCTGTAGGTGGTGCGATGATGGCGGGTCTGGCCACATCCCGCTTAAGGAGATGCCAGCTGTGCAACTGGACACGCAGCATATGGGTGAGTGATTAATGGGAGTTCTCCTGTAGTCCTTTCCAGGTGTTACTGGCTGTTTCGGAACAGAAAGGGTTAACTGTTAACTCATTCACTGTTACATGATTAACATTCTTCCTCCCATTTAACTCCTGATCTACAAGAACCTCCTCCAATTACATACTCTTAGTCACACCCACTATTTACCTTTCTCTGTATTCTGTTTAACCATTTGAGTGCCGGAAAGTGTTTTGGATCCCTCTCTAGTACTCAAATTGCTAAGGGCCCGCACCCCTATGGTCCTTAAAGGGTTAAACTCGCAAGGAAAATTCTTACCATATTTAATATCTTTATTCATTTCAACCCATCCCTCTTTTCTAGGGATTACGTTACCATCATGTAAGGGTTGTCATTTTTATACTCTGTTTCCTTATCACTTGCCTGCTTCATTTTTTTTCTGCTTGTATTTTCCAATCTACCATTGATTTTCTTCTCTTTATGCACATTTATATTACGATTCTACCATTTAGTCGATAACCTCCTCAGCTTATTAATGGCTTTACCATTTACTCAAACATTTTATGAAACATAAAATGAAATGTTTTATATCGTGACATAATCTAAGACTTGTGAAATTATATCTGCTGTTTTTCAGCAGGCTGGGGGAATCAAATTTCCTTTGCACTTTTATGCTTTGAAGGCTGTAAATGAGGAGTGCAAGGAACATTGCTTCCCAGATAGTTCTGAAAACAGTATATGCAATATAACTTACTATCTGTGTTTAATCTTATAAATATTATGCCATATTCCTTCATATGTGATCAACTTTGTTTTGTCATAGTATCTTGTTAACCCTTTGAGTGACAAAGGGGTACGTAACACATTGCGACGCAATAACATGTTCCTTTTTGTTATAACAATCACACATTAAAGGGATAGTAATACTTCGTTTTATCTGTATTTAAACATTAAGAACGATATGTCTTATCTCTCAAACCTTTATGGTTTGAGAGATATTCAGAAGCAAAGTTTCCCCTCACTGACCAAAATGGTCAAGTCTGCCATCTAGTTGTCAGATTTGGAATCTGGTCCGCAGATCAATCTGTGGCTCTTCAGCAGAGCCGAGATTGCAAGATATAAAAATAACTATTTCATTGAAAGGGTCTAAAAGTGTGCTTGCAAAGTAGGCACACTTTGTAGACTATTTGAATGAAGCAGTTCTTCTTATATCTCGCGATCTCGGCTCTGCTGTAGAGCCATGGCTGGTCCATGGACCGGATTCCAAATCTGACAGCTAGATGGCAGACTTGACCGTTTTGGTCAGTGAGGGGAACTTTGCTTCTGAATATCTCTCAAACCATAAAGGTTTGAGAGATAAGACTTATATCGTTCATGTTTTTTAATGCCTACAAAATAAAATAAAGATAAAACGAAGTATTACTATCCCATTAATGTCTAGTGTTTGTTGTGTGTGCTTAATTGTGACTTATTTGTAAATCGTATAATGTTTATTTTTTGTCAATAATTAAATAGCTAAATTAAAACTTATTTATTTCCGCGTCCATTAATACTTGCGTATGTATTGTCTGAAATCAGATTTTATTTAAATGGTGTAAAAAGCACTCCCCCATACAATTTCACTGATACAAAAATATTTCCAGTATTAATATAGTATGTATGGGATATTATTGCTTACTATAGAAATAAATAAAATAACAGAAATCCCACTGCTGAGAGAAGTCTTTGCAGGTCAGATGTGTGTTTTTTGGGTGTTGAACCTCCATAGTGCAGTATTGCAACTGCATTGAGATTTCTCTCGTTTTCAAGTATGTCCTGGATAGTTTTCAGTAAAGGGTTACATATTTACACAAATTGTGAAACATTTTATTTATATATATATATATATATATATATATATATATATATATATATATATATAAATTTATATACAGTTACACACTTTTTAGATATTTCCATGTTATGCCATACTATTTCTTACTTCCAATATACATACTATCCCTTTAACCCCTTAAGGACCGGCGGTCCTGGGACATTTCCGTCCCATAATGACCGCATAGGAGCACTTGGACGCGCCGGTACACGTGTCCTGTCGCGTGTATCGGCGCGTCATTATGGGGCCTGATAGAGATCGCGCCGATCTTGGAGCGGTCAATTTCAGGCCCTATTTTTACTTACAGCGCTCCCGGTAGAGCGCTGTAAGTAAAAAGTACGTGACGTACTATGACCGTCATCGGTCCTTGAGTATTTCAAGGACCGTGACAGTCCTGGTACGTCAAGGGTCCTTAAGGGGTTAAGCCAGTGTTTCTCAACGTTAGTCCTCGGGGCACACCAACAGTGCAGGTTTTCTGGTTATTCCTGCTTAATCACAGGTGAGTAATTAGTGGCTCTGTCATTTTGATTGACTCACCTGTGATTAATTAGGGATATCTTGAAAACATGACCTGTTGGTGTGCCCCGAGGACTGGAGCTGATAAACACTGCTTTAACCCCTTAGGGACCCTTGACGTACCAGGACCGTCAAGGGTAAACTTGCTTGAAAGACCCTTGACGGTCCTGGTACGTCACGTACTTTTTACTTACAGCGCTCTACCGGGAGCGCTTTAAGTAAAAATGGGGCATGAAATAGACCTTTCCAAGATCGGAGCGATCTGTTTCAAGCCCCATTGTGACGCGCCGATACACGTGACAGGTCACGTGTACCGGCTCGTCAACGTGCCCCTATGCGGACGTTATGGGACGGAAATGTCCCATAATGTCCGGTCCTTAAGGGGTTAAACATTTTCTGCTAATGGCTACAGCTAATGATTAATTTAGAGTACCTAAAATGTTTCTAATTTCTTTAACATGTGGCAATCTGTGTAATTAGAAGAACTGGAGCAGTTCTGGAGCAAATCGTGCTGCACCATAGGGGACAAATACAAACTCCCTAAATTCTAATTATGACAAACATCCTAGCAAATTATTATATAGGATTTGATTGTTATTTATATAAGAGTTTTGGATTCAATATCCGATAACATAGAGTTTTCACTAGCAGTGGTATTCCGCTATACTGGCCTCTGATTGGGCCTTCATTGCATGTTGGTTAGACTGTACCACATATGATCCAAGAACAAAAAGTAACCCCCGACACTCCGTATTCCTCTGCAGTGGGGAATTTTATTTTACCAGGTGTCTGGAAAAAAACAGGCAACATTTCATTTTCAGAACTTCCTAAAGCCTTAAAGGGATAGTAATGTTTCATAATAAAAGCAGCTCTAATTAATCATCATAGTATTTGGACTTTGGAGAGTGTTATTTCAATTCTGTCAGAGTTGTAGTTCCAGAATAATTCAATGATAAAGTATCCCCCTCCTGCCCCTTTTACTGATGTAACACTGTTCAGCCAGATCAGAAGGGAGGTGCCCAGGTAGACTGCAGAGAGGGACAATCTTCAATTAAGATAAGGGAAAAACCTGAAAAACTTGTCAAGGGGGACAGGGCCTGCATTGTTCTCATAGGAAGAAGTGTGTCCCCTTCTTTTATCTGTCTAGTCTTACAACCAGATTCACATCTGAGAAGAGATGGCTTACACTAGGTAAAAGGGGCGGGAGGGGAAACTTTGCTTGTGAATATCTCTTAAACCATAAAGGTTTGAGAGATGAGACTTATATTGTTCTTCATGTTTTTTAATGCCTACAAAATAAAATAAAGATAAAACAAAGTATTACTATCCCTTTAATTTTTGGACTGCCTGATGCATTGACTTTCCAGAGGGGTAAATCCATCTGGCACTTAAAGGGTTAAGTTTTATAATTTATGTATGTATACATCCGACAAATTATCCATGTTAATCCTTTGCATACAAAAGATTTCTTTGCAGTGTGTTGAAAGACTCTCTAGAAGGGAAAAGGTTAATTTAGCATGTGAATTCAGAAATTCTTTAGATAAGAACAAGGATATCCTGAATGACACACAAGCAAAGATCAGAGGATCACAAGGTTTGAAGCCGGTGAGAAAAGGAAAATGACACTGGCCAAGCAAGACTCATCTGCTACCATATTACGGGCCATATGCACAGACAAAAGTGGAACAATTCTTCTCATAGGGTCAAATAAAAATCCCCATTGATTTAGGAGAATAATAACCCATTGAAAGCTAGATGTATTGAAATCTTTACAAAAGCAATGGTTTTGAAACCTCGCTAGCATTTAAGCAGTTAAAGGGATAGTAATCTGTGCATATTAAGGTTAATAATTAAATATACTTTTTTGTAACGAAGTGTGCTTTTCTAAGTGTCCATAAGCGTAGTTCTCATGTTATTTTAAAGTTTTCACCTACTGGCCCTTTTCGCTAAGTCACTCAAAGTCTCCTCAGAGCAGAAAGCAGATTGCGACAAGGAACAATCTTGTGTCAGGGTTTTCCTTATACTGATTGACACAATATTGTTCCTCATTGCGATCTGTCCGATTAAGTGACTGACTTTCAGATCTCAGGGGAGGCAGCATGATGTAAGAAAAGGGGAGGGAGGGTAACATGAAGACTACAATCTTAGGGATACTTAGAAAGGTACACTTTGTTAAAAAAATATCCTCTAATATAAAAGGCCAGGTGTATGTTTGTCCGATGCAGTCATGCACAGTAGAGACTGCCCAAAAGCACAGAGTGCTGGCCCTTGTATACAGGCTTTTACAGTAGTATTGAATAATCCACCTTAATTTAATATGCACACATTACTGTTTTTATTGACGGCATATATGCACATACACCATCCAACAATAAGATCAAGCAAGGAAAAAAAAGGTAACATACGTTCCAACAAAGTATCAGAAATGACATACACTTTGCAAAATATGTGATCACAGTAAGTAGAACTGAACACATTACTGTCTCTTTAAAAAAAGCTCTTTTAAAGGGTTAGGAATGTCCCATTATAATTTAATGTTATTTTGTAGATATTAAAAAATAAATTATCTGGATCAAGTCCCGTCTCTATAACATTTATATTTTATATTTTTAGATATATAAAGTTTTAAAGTTCCCTTCTCCCTCCCCTTTCTCAGACGTGAGCTGTAAAGCTGACAGAAGGAGAGTCGAGTCAGGCGAAATAGAAATACTTCATTGGAACTGTCTACAAAGTGTGCCTGATTTGCAAGTACACTTTGTAGACCGTTCCAGTTAAGTATTTCTTTTTAAATTGTGCCATTTCGGCTCTGCTGAAGAGCTGCTGACTGGTCCCGGGACCAGGTTCTTTTGCTGTCAGCTATACAGCTGACGTCAGTGCAGGAGAAGGGAGGGGGAACTCTAAAACGTATATACATTTTTTTTTAGAGATGGGACTTGCTCCAGATAATTTATTTTTTTAATATCTCCAAAATAACATTCAATTGTAATGGGACATTACTAACCCTTTAAAAAAAATAGTTTTTATGAACCTTGAATTGAGTTGCCTTGGCATTGCTCTACTTCATTGTGCTTTTGGCCCTTTGTGTTCTACATAATGTGGTATCCTCCTTCTTACAGTACCAAAAAGAAGAAATTTATTCAGCACTACATATTTTAAAGATAATGTATATAATTTATGCCATGTACCATGGCTTCCTCTATAGCAAGTAAGTGCTATATCCATTTGAATGCAAGAGGGGTACGCATCGCATTTAAGAGCAATGCATTGCATACCGTCTGGCACTCAAAAGGGTTATTATACAATAGGTGACCTGATCTTCATTTTAGTCAAGAACACTTATGAAAATTCCATTCTGCAGCAGTACACAGGAACCAGCGCAGCCCTGCAGTGTGCTCTTGTCATTAGCATTAAAATCCAGAGGTGATATCGTTATTTTACGCTCCCCTGCAGTATTTTGTTACATAACTTTGTAACGTATCCGTATGTTTCCATGAACCGGACTTCAACCCTTTGATTGCCAAATGGTTATGTAACTCATCCTTTCACAATGTGTTGCACACCCCTCTGGCAATCAAAGGGGATTTAAAGGATTAGTAATGTCTAACATTTACTAACCCTAATACTGAAGGTATTAAAAAGGTAATATTAATGTGCCAAGTCGTATCTCTCAAACCTTTATATTTTGAGAGATATAAGCTCTGAAAGTCTCCCCCTCCCTCCCCTTTTCCAGACGTCAGCATGTAGCTGACGTCATGAGATCCCAGTCCCACACCAGCCGGAGGCTCTTCAGTGGAGCTGAATGAGCGCTATCGAAGTGGAATGGTCTGCAAAGTGTTCTTGCTAACCAAGCATACTTTGTAGACCGTTCCAGCGAAGTATCTGTTTTTCGATAGCGCTCATTCAGCTCTGCTGAAGAGCCACCAAGTCGGCCGACACAGATCCACTGCTGACAGCTTTACAGCTCGTCAGCAGGAGGGAGGATCTTTCAGCACTTCTATCTCTCAAACAGTAAAGGTTTGAGAGATACGATTGGGCACATTAATATTATCTTTTTAATACCTTCAATATTAGGGTTAGTTAAAGGGATAGTAATACTAATCCCTATAGTAAAGTCCTATTAAAAAATGTATTGCCCCCAGTGTCATCTCTCAAACCTTTATGGTTTGAGAGATAATCGTTCCTAAAGTTGCCCTCTCCCTTCCCCGTAGTCAGCGTTCTAGCTGACTGCAGGGAAGCAAGTAGTACGACTTTCAGATGGCTCTCCAGCACAGCCGCGATCGAGTTAATAAAAAAGAAAACTTTAACTGAAATGGTCTTCTACGTTTGCTTGGTTTGCAAGCACACTTAGAAGACCGGTTTAATGAAAGATTTTTTTTTAATTAACATGATTGCGGCTCTGCTGCAGAGCCGCCTGATGATCTATGACCGGAATTCCCTTCAGTCAGCTACAGTGCTGACTTCGGGGAGGGAGAGGACAACTGTAGGAGTGATCATCTCTCAAATCATAAAGGTTTGAGAGATGACACTGGGGGCAATATATTTTTTTTTAATAGGACTTTACTATAGGGATTAGTAATACTTAAGTATTCCTATCCCTTTAATGTTAGACATTACTAACCCTTTAAAAGAATATAAAATAAATATATCACACACACACACACACACAGGCACACACACACTCTAAAAGTCATGTCTCCTGAGCACAGAAATTAATGTAGCAAAAGTTTAAAACTCCATACCTAACAAGTCACAAATCCAATCTCTCACAGGAATTTTGAAGTATTAAGTGAAGGCACTCATGTTTTCTGGCCTGATCAGCTACCAGGTTAACAGTGTTGGAGCAGGGACAATCTTCTAAAACCTGTTTTACTACTTGTCGTGCGCAGGAGAGATTTGTACATGTTAAGCAGTGATACAGATTTGAGCAGGCAGAATGACTTGAGACTGCAAGCTTGGTTGCCATTCAAGTTGTAAGAGAAGAAACACTTTCCTCCAGCCCTTTAGAATCTGTCAAGTAAGCTTTTTTGTAATTGTGGCTTCTTAATCTTTACAGAGTGCTTGAATGTTCTCAAGGCAACATGCCTTTTAGACTGAGCACTTTTTTAAATAGGTTTATATTGGTATATTTCTCATTTTCAGGCTCCCACTCAATGATGTTCTTAATGGGACACAGCTGTTAGGCCTTGTTCACAAAGATGATAAAATTGTGGTGACACATTGGTATGGCACATGCTCTATGTATTGCATTCCCCCTTGCAAGGTCATTATAAGGAAGGGTGCTTTTGAAAGCTGACAGTGGGCTCAGGTGAATTATGGCTATAGAGGATTAGCTGGCACCCAGGAGGTCCAGCCATTGACTGGACCATTGTATGAGCATTGCAATGTTTCACTGATCTATAAATATGCAGACTTTTCAGTGCTGTACCTAGCAACCATTGCTAGTTTCTGGCACGCTGCATCCATGGACAGATGTTGGCCATGTTGGCTAACACAGCTGTGTGTGAACGATGCCCATATGGCGCAATACATCCTGTTTTTGGCTGACTGTACAGAGGGATTTCATTGTTGCTCCACTGTTGCCTATGCCAACAAGCCCTGGATGGGCAAAAATATAATAAACTTAATAGGCAGACAGAACAGCAGTCCAGCCACGAAATGCCAGGCAATTCTTCTCTGAATAAAAGAAACAGCCAACCCCAGACGCACGTTTCAGCCTTGTTGAGCCTCTTCAGTGAGGTGCGGCTGATCTCTCTAAGCCCTATGAGCAAGGGGTCAAATGCTGGATTCCCCTATTACCCTTGGGGTGACTAATCCCAAAGGTAATTTGCATATGTAAATTAAAAGTTAGAGACACTCAACTAGGAATGAACCTGCAATGCAAATTTGCAGACTCTCTAGAAGTGGTGTCCTACCCAGGGTGCAGTCTCTTTTAGCCCACTAGTGCCTTTCACAGAGAAGAAATATCCTTAAGCATATCATACTGGTCCTGCTACAACACAGTGCTTAGAGAGATCAGCTACACCTCACTGACGAGGCCCAGCAAGGCCGAAACGTACGTCTGGGGTTGGCTGCGTCTCTTGTTCAAAGAGGAATTGCCTGGTATTTTGTCGTTGGACTGCTGTAAGGGCAGGACCAATATGATATGCTTTAGGATATTTCCTCTCTGTGAAAGGCACTAGTGGGCTAAAAGAGATTGCACCCTGGGTAGGACCACATTCCTAGAGAGCCTGTAAATTTGTATTGCAGGTTCATTCCTACTTGAGCATCTCTGACTTTTAATATACATTCCTAGAAGAAGATACACCACACAAGTTGTTGTAGTCCAAGAACACTCTGACTTTCATTGGAAGTGGCCAGGGTTTATGTAGCCACATAGTCGGGGGGGGGGGGATGTGACATGCAATCAGATTAACACAAGAACATTGGAAGAAGGTTTTACAGACAACCACAACACCAGAGTAATCTCATCACACCAACAACAATGGAGAATACACAACAGTGGTAAAGGGATTAGGGAAGTAACGCCTAATCAAACCTGTATCAGACACTGATACACATACAGTGGAAGACCATAAGGCAGTGGTTCTCAGCTCCTGTCCTCAGGACCCACTAACAGGCCAGGTTGTGATGATTTCCTTGTTAGAGCACAGGTGAGTTAATCAATGGGAATGAGCCTCTGATCACCACACCTGTGCTCTAGCAGAGAAATCCCTAAGTCCTGGCCTGTTAGTGGGTCCTGAGGACAGGAGTTGAGAACCACTGCCATAAGGTGATAACACACAAAAATACAACAATTTAACCCCTGCAGGCCCATGTAAGATTGTAGTCCAAACAATTTCTTAAAACAAGGGTCCAGCATCTGTTACAGATGTGTTACAGATGTGTTACAGATTTACTTGTAATGGACCATATGTCCGTTACAATCTACTGAACTGTACGTTTGCTATCTTTTGGCTAGCATGACATATAGGCAGTATTCAAATATGTGAACTTGAAAGTCCATTTTAAGGATATATTCATACTTTTACCATATGCTAATTGCCGCACCCATTACCAGTGACATTTCATATGCTAATTAAGCCTTTTCAGTGATGTGTCTTGTGCTAATGAAGGTTTCTGTGAGGTTTAATATGCTAATGAAGCTCTGTGCTATATCGGGAAACTTTTTCTTTCTCTAGAAAGAAGTGTGAATATTTCCTAAACTAGACATCTGCTGAAATTTTGGTTAACGTGACATAGGCAGTTTTTAATGGAGTTTTAAAGAAAATTCAAGGTGATAGGTCCACTTTAAATTTATAGGAATCTTGTTATTGGATATACTCTTTTGAATTTACAGTACTGTAGAACTGGCTGGAGCATTATAACTAGATGAAGATGATCAATTCACTAGGCGCAGACATCTGTAATTTTAAAGGGATTTTACACCCATAAATATAAGTGGCTCTAAAGTTGTTCAGCAGCACAACTCACTTGGGTAGATGTTTGGTGTCTGTGAATACGCATATGTACACATTATTCGTTTTTTCTCATAAACATCCTGCAGCTGTGTATATAGCTGCAGATATGCACCTGACAGTCTTCATTTTGTTTGTGTTCCCCAACATGGCCCTCAGGGATCCACCAGCAATTAGGCTATTGTATAAAGAAGAACTGGAAAAATTATAGGGCAAACCACTGGCATCATAGGTGATAAACAAAAATTACCCGTTCATTTAAGGTACCCACATTTTTGGAAAGTCTTTACTAAATGTTGCCATATTTCTACTTAACTGCTGCTCTTTACTTTTTAAATGTTAGCTTACTATGAAGCAGCGTGGGTTTGTCCTTTTCTTTTGTGTGTTTAATTGGGGATTTCTGGAGAGTCTCCTTTTGTTTCTTAGTGCACTTCATACATGTGATTTATTTTGGATGTGCATATTAATGGTGTTTCAGCACTTTGGGGGAGATGCACTAAGGTGAGTGTGTTCTAAGATCTCTCCAAGAGAAAAAGAGACTGCATAACTTTCTCCCACCTTAGTGGATATCCCCCTATCTATTTTCTTTTATTTTTGAAGCAGATATTTTCTCTCATTTTAGCTTTTACACCATATATTAGGTCTGAATTACAGTGCTAAAACAAACTTGCACTTAAATGTGTTTTAAAATATTTTTCTGAAACTCTTTTGATCGCTGTAGGACTGAATTAACCTCTTCAAAGGTAGAAGTGAATTCTAAGGTTAGGTTCACTTAGGAGTATTGACAGTGAGTCATTGTAGCACAGATGAAGCCAACCTTGGTATCTTTCTCCTAATGTCCCTGCATTTCCATTGCTGGTGTGAATGCATTTGTGTCTGATGGGGAGGACAAATCGGCATATCTGGGAACTTCATCCTCTTTAACCCCTGGAAAGAGCTCATTGCTGTGACCATGGGTTTGTAAATGTCATGAAGAGTGTCATAAAAGGGGGGGGGCTTGTGGTCATTTTGTCATAGTGGGTGGTAAGTGTGGACAACAAGGTGGGAAGGAGAAGTGGGTGGAACAGGCTGGGAAGGATGAGACGGGGGCAGAGTTTACAGGAAACTCACCATCACTGGAAAATCGGCTTCTGTCTCTGAAGACCTGGTAATTAGCTCTAAAAACCGAAGTTTCCTCCGTGTCCCCTTCCACGGCCAATAGAAATGTATGGGTTTGTCCTCCCCGCTAGCTGGCGTGAACTCTTGAACTGGAAATGTTTAAGAAGGCACTTCCTCCCTGCTTTGTAGTCTTTTTTTACGTCAGCTGGCGTTGAGGAGAAGCTGGACAGAGCGATCCCACATATAAGTATAAATAAATTAAATTTTACCGCCGGTCAGTGATTCAAGAGTTAAATGCCAAAGATTCCCCTCAGCAGAACGGGCAATGGCAACCAAGCAGCGGCAACACACAGAATGAAGAAACAGAGCAAGGTAAGTATCTCTTATTTATAGAAACATGCTAGTTCCTGCGGAAGGCCTCTGCATTCCAGCTCAAAACGCAAGCCTAATCATTCCTTTCTATTTAAACTGCTTGGTCGGAGTGTGCTGTTTATAAGACTGTAGACAGATTCCTTTTTAAGATATTTATTAAAAGTTATATTTTAATTGTTATTTCTATTCCTAAAGTATCCTCTTCCTCCAAAGAAAAAGAAAAGCCTGCTATGGAGGTTAAACAGGATAAATCCTCCCAAAAATTTGAAACTTGTATGGCTTGTGATACTAAGTTACCCAGTGCCAAATTATGTCAGGATTGCATTCAGAAGGCAGCATGGCAGGAGGTACCAGGGCATTTTCAAGAACTTTTGACGTGGATGAGGTCTTCCATGCAGGAGACTTTTATTGCCATGCCTCAGCCTGCAGCACCTCGCAAAAGAATGCGCACTGAAGATCCAGACAAGGGTAGCTCAAGTAGACTGGAAGACTTAAAAGGTCTTGAACGCTGTCTATCACCCTGTTCCTCTGAAGAAGAAGGAGAGATTGTAAAAGGAGAAGATTCATTCAATTTGGACAAGATGGAGCCTTTCTTAAAGCATTTACGAAAAACCCTGGGCCTTTCAGACGAGCAAAAGGAGCAAAATATCATGGATGCTGCCTTTCTAGGAAAAAAGAAAGCAAGCCCAGAATTCCCGGTCCACCACACAGTATCGGACATCATAAAGGCTGAATGGACAAAGGGAGACAAGGGTGTCAGTGCCCAGGAGATTTCAAAAATGTATCAATTTAAGGAAGAAGATACAGCAAGCTGGGAGTCTCCACCAAAGACTGATGCAGCAATCTCGCAGCTGTCCAAAAGATCCACAATCCCCATGGAAGATGGATAATCTTTAAAGGACCCCATGGACCGTAGAATGGAAAGTGCATTAAAAAACAATTCTCCTTCTTAGGCCAAAACATCAAGGTTGCAACAGCATTAGCATGTGTCTCCAGGACAATGAGAATATGGTTGACAGAATTGGAGGTAAAAATAGAATCCTCAGTATCCAGATCAAAACTATTAAAAGAAGTCTCCATAATCAAGGAAGCGGAGGTCTTTTAATGTGACTCGTCTATGGATGCCAAAAAACTTTCAGCAAGATCTTCTGCTCTTTCAGTAGCTGCACTTAGAGCTTTATGGCTAAGATCCTGCGGAGCTGATTCATTGTCAAAAGGAAAGCTAGTATCTCTACCCTTCACAGGTAATATGTTGTTTAGTGAACAATTGGAAATCCTAACCAAGAAGATATCTGAGGGAAAAAATGCACTCCTACCGCAAGACCGCAGAAGCAGATCATCTCCAGTAAGAAACTCCTTCAGGTCAAGAAGACAGCCCTTTCATGACAACAAGAGGTTCCAGCAGAACAGGTCTTACGACTCTAGAAGACAGAACTCTGCTCAGGGATTCAGAGCAGGTTTCAGAAAGGAGGGAGTGCGAAAATTTCCAGGGAAAAAGAGTTTCCATGACGAGCAGCGGGCTTTGTCTCCAGTACCAGTAGGAGGAAGACTGACGCAATTCATTCCCTGCTGGAAAACAAAAACAAACATAGACAATTGGGTAGGTCAGAATCTGCAGATGTGGTATCCGCTAGAATTCTGCATCATTCCTCCTAAGGAGTATCTTCTAAAACACTTGAGATTCAAGAAAAAGAAGCCTTTGTGGACAAATCCTATTCAGGATCTGCAAGAAAACAATATCCTAGAACGAGTTCCGAAGAATCATTCAAGATCGGGGGTCTATTCAGTAATCTTCCTAGCACCCAAGACAACTGGAGGTTTCAGGACCATATTGGATTTGAAATATTTAAACAAATTCCTCAAATACAGTCTTTCAAGATGGAGTCAGTATCTTTAGTGCTTTAAACTCTCTGACCAGGGACTTTCCTGACCTCAATGGACCTGCTGGATGCATATTATTATATACCAATAAGGCAGAAACACAGGAGATCCTCAGGTTTGCCTATAAGAACAAGCACTGGCAGTTCAAAGCCCTGCCCTTCGGACTGCCATCGGTCCCAAGAATATTCACAAAAAACATTGGCAGTAGACATGGAAAGTCTGAGGAAGGAAGGCATCACGATAGTTCCATATCTGGACGACCTTCTTATAGTGGCAGACTCCATGAGTCAAGCAGTCTTACACGTGGAGAAGACTCTTTCGCATCTGGAACAATTGGGATGGATAGTCAACAGGAAGAAAAGCCACCTGAAACCCACACAGCAACTGCTGTTTCTAGGTCTAAGATTGAACACAAAGGAGAACCATGCATACCTATCCTATGAGAGTCACCAGCATCATCAACAAAGTAAGAAAATTCATCAGAAATTCTTATCAAAAATCCTAGGAATACATGAGCTTGCTGGGCATACTAGCCTCTGCCATACAGGTATTTCCATGGGCACAGTCCCACATGAGACCAGTACAAAAGTGGTTCCTAAAACATTGGAACAAAAATTCAATGAATCTAACACAAAGAATTCCAATCTCAAAACCTAAGAAGAGGGTTTCCGCTGGAGGAACCTGTATGGCAGACGATCACGACAGATGCAAGTCTAACAGGATGGGGAGGTCACTGGAAAAAAAAAGACACTTCAGGGCCTATGGTCAAAGACAGAAAGACAGCTGCACTTAAACATTCTGGAAGTAAGAGCCATAGCATGCTGTCTAAGCAGACTCAAGCATCTAATAAAGAACAAGGCAATTCTGATTCAATCAGTTATACGGCAGTAATGCACATAAGAAATCAAGGAGGGTCTCACAGCCCAATACTGAGCAGAGAAACAGAGACGATATTAAGGTGGGCAGAAAAAAACTTGCGGAGCATCTCGGCAGTACACATAGCGGGGAAACAAAATTATACTGCGGACTTCCAGATACACGTTGAATCCAGGGGAATGGTCTCTCAGCAAGGAAACATTCAGGGACATAAAAAACAGATGGGGAAAGATGTCAGTAGACTTAATGGCATCATATTCAAACAGTGCCAAAAGTTTTTCTCTCGATGGAAACACCCGCGAGCCTTGGGCACGGATGCCATGAAATACACATGGAAATACAGACTGACATACATGTATCCCCCAATACCTATGATGCCATGGTACCTGAGAAAGATCAGAAAGGAAAGAGCCAACATTGATCTGATAGCCCAAACTGGCCAAGAAGAACAGGGTATTCAGAGTTGGTGAGACTCTCAATACACAAACCATGGAGGATACCAAACCGACAGAATCTCCTAAGCCAGGGACCAGTACAGCACCAGAATCCCAGCTTCTTGAGCTTAACGGCATGGAGGCTGAAAGGACGTCCCTGAGATTGAGAGGTCTATCGGATTCCGTAATTCAAACAATTTTTTCAGGAAGAAAAAATTCAACTGAAAAAATATATTACAGAGTCTGGAAAACATTTAGAGAATGGTGCATCCAAAATTGTGTCAGCAGAACCTCTCTAGACTTGGCTCACATTCTAGAATTCTTGCAAAGAGGCTATGAGAGGATTGAAACTGGCTTCAATAAAAGTCCAACTATCTGCCATCTCTGCTATAATGTCAAAGCAATTTGCAGTAGATCATTTAGTAAAAAGGTATATCAAGGCCTCGACGAAGACATTCCATTCCAACTTGGGATTTGAGTTTGGTGCTTAACCAACTCATGAAATCTACCAGATTTGAACCTCTAGATAAAGTACCAACAAAAAATCTAACGTTAAAAGTGGTATTCTAACCACCGTTAGAAGAGTAGGAGAACTTCAAGCATTATCTTTTAAACCTCCTTTTCTGACTATACATCAGGATAAGGTCGTATTAAGAACAAGAACAGGATTTAAAACTAAGGTGGTATCAGAATTCCACATGAATCAGGAAATTGTTTTGCCATCCTTCTGTCCAAACCCAGTGGGCCCAGAACAAGAGGAATTGCACAAGCTGGACTTAGTAAGAAATATAAGTATTTAATTATCAAGGACTAAGGAATTCAGAAAAACATACTCCTTCTTTGTATACCACCAGGGTAAATTCAAGGGTACAGCTGCGTCAAAAGCGTCCATTTCAAGATGGATAGTTGACTGCATAAAAATGGCCTATTTAGATGCAGGAAAAAATCCGCCTCTTCTGGTAAAAGCCCATTCTACAAGGGCAGTGGCAACCTCCTGGGCATTCAGAGCTGCTATCTCTCCGGAAGAAATATGCAGAGCAGCAACCTGGTCCTCCATCTCCACATTTATAAAGCATTATCATCTAGATGTTCAAGCCTCATCAGATGCAAGATTTGGCAGGAGGGTTCTTCAAGCAGCAGCAAGACCATAAGGGGTAAGAAATTTCCAATCTTTTTATGGTTATTGGAGCTATTCTAAACTCTGAAAGTTTAAGCTTTAGAATACTACGTATAATTTATAGTATTGATTACTCTCCCAATATATATACTGCTATGGGAAGAACCCATGCATTTCTATTGGCCGTGGAAGGGGGCACGGAGGAAAAGATGACATTTCTTACCGTTATTTCCTTTTTCCCCCCACGGTGCACCCTCCTTGTAATCTCTACTTTTATATTTTTCAGCTATGGCAAAGGCTGACTATCGAGGAGGAAGTGCCTTCTTAAACATTTCCAGTTGAAGAGTTCACGCCAGCTAGAGGGGAGGACAGACCAATACATTTCTATTGGCAGTGGGGGGACACGGAGGAAAAAGGAGATAACGGTAAGAAATGTAATCTTTTCTGAGGCATATCCGGAGAGAGTTCTCAGTTATGCAAATCAACCTCTTTGGACTGGATGAGGGGAATGATCTGCATGGCAGCCATATAGACTTCCCTGCATCTTAATTGTTTACTGCATGGAACTCCGTAAAGGTGCAGCATGCTGCATTGGGGCTCCGACATGTGAGGAAGCAAGCTAATCTAATTTTGCATACTATTAAACATGGTATGCTAATGTCACCTGCATGGACCTAACCTAAAGGGGATAAGGGTGTAGAATGCAACATAGTATTTTGGAGTGTTCTTCCTGTTCTCATTTTGCAGTACATGGGATGGGGCAGGCATTTACAGGTATGTGTTGTATAATATACATGTGAAAGTACCTGCCCACTCATTGCAGGAGTTCCTCTAATGGCAAGTCACTGAAACGTTATATAGGTTATAAGCAAAAATGTCTATATAGAGAGGAGATGTTAAGCTATATCATATGGTAGAATTAGACTTACCTGTATTGTGATCCCTTAACATGACATGCAAGACTGATCATGTTTTGATCAAAATATGCAACCTCTACTTGGAAAAAGGTTTGAGTTACCATTAGGATATTATAAGCTGTAAAATATATGCTATACTTAGGTGCACTTTGAAGCAGTCACTCTCAAAACTCAAAATAGCACCTATCCAGCTTCTCCCAGCATTGCTCTGATGAGCAATACAAACACATTGAATAGATGTTTAGACCTGTACAAAAAACATTAAAAAAGTGAAGGATATTGTACCTTTGAACCATATTGTGCAATTATTCCATTGCAGCAAGCTGCACTTTGGCATATTCAGAAAACAACTTATCCAGAATGCAACATGCCATCTCACGTGGGCATTATTGGAGATAATGATGCCCTTCATAACTTCTGAAGACTGGCTTCTGGGTATCAGCCAATAATAAACAGCTGTCACTCCCTTGTGCCTCTTCTGTCACACCTCCAGCATGCTCCCCAATGCAAGAGGTTTTCTAGAGATCGGAGTTGGTGCAGAACTGTAACACTCTGTCGTCCATGTGAACCCGGCCTGCATTCTTATTTTAGTGCCCAGCAGACCTTATTTATAAAAGAAAAGCTGTGTTATTCTGGAATAAACCAGCTGCATGATAAGGGACTTCACAATGTGGTGCATACCCCTCTGGCACTCAAAGGGTTAAGTCCTTTTCTTTGTCTACCACCTCTTACATTTCTGCTCTTATCTCTCGCTGTATGTGTTCCTGCCATCTTTGTTCTGCTTAAATTTCATCCCCTACACAACTCAATCCATCTACAACATTTTCACTGACTGCCTTGTATTTGGATTCCCTTCCCTATCACCATTCTCCAGTGGTCCCCACCTTCTCAGAGAGACCTCTTTGTAACAGCATTGTATATGTGCACCCTGACATTCACAAGAAAATCATTTTGCACTTCCCTTACAAAAGCCTTGTACTTCTGTATTACAAATGAGGTTGTAAGGTCTTTGGAGCAAGGTCCTCTTCTCGTTTGATTACACTTATCCCCATTAATAATGCAATGATTACATTTTATCCTGATGCTTTTACACCAGTTCTGTTTTTTTTTTTGTATTTTTTATTAAACCATTACTGTTTCTATAAAACACTATGTACATGTATGATAAAAGGGAGACATTTTTCTTACCGATATTTCCTTTTCTTCTGTGTCCCTCCATGACGATGGAGAATAATGGGTATACATCAGCGCCCCCCAGCTGGCGTAGGACCAAACTTAAAATACAGAAGGAAGCCCCCTGCTTCCATCGGCAGTCATCTATTGTCATAGCTGAAAAATATAATATAGAGATGGTTAATGGGCAGGGAGCACCATGGAGGGACACAGAAGTAAAGGAAATATTGGTAAGAAAAATGTCTCCCTTTCTTCTGTGTCCCTATCCATGGCGATAGAGACTAATGGGACATTCCCAAGCAGTAAAACATAAGGGTGGGTAAAAATAAGGTGTCCCTTAAGATATTTAAGAAGTAGATTAGAAAAATCATTTGCCTGCCCCTTCACGTGATTTCATCATAATAGGCAAATAGGAAACTCATGGATAGTCTTACTGATCCTGGACTGCTGCCTCAAGGACCTTCCTTCCAAACTTTGCCTCTGCGGAGGCATGTAAATTAATTTGATAATGTCTAATGAAAGTGGAAACTGAGGACCAGGTATCTGCTCTGCAAATTTCCTCTGGAGATGCAGAGGCTTTTGATGCCCAAGAGGTAGCAACTGCATGGGTAAAATGTGCCTTAAGGATCTTTGGAGGAATTCTTCCTGCTTCCAGGTAGGCCATTCTTATGCATTGGGTTATCCATCTTGAAAGGGAGGACTTTGAGGCTGGTGTCTTTTGTATTCCCTTGGAAATGTACGAACGAGGAATCCGCTTTCCTAAAACTTTGGGTTCTATTGAGACAGAAACGCATCTAACTAGGTCCAGCTTGTGCAGTTTTTCCTCCTTTTCTCCTTTTGGATTTGGACAAAAAGATGGTAATATGATGTCTTCATTAAGATGGAAATGAGATACCACCTTTGATCTGAATGTAGGCCTAGTTCTTAGAACTATCTTATCTTGAAAAAACTGTGTTAAGGTGGTTTTGCTGATTAATGCCTGAATCTCAGATACTCTTCTCACGGATGTTACTGCAATGAGAAAAGCTGTTTTTATGGTAAGCATCTTTAGTGGTATCTCTTCTAAGGGCTCAAACCTGGGGGATGAAAATAATTTATCTAGCACCATATTCAGGTCCTAGGGAGGAATAACTCTTCTTACTCTTGGTCTGGCTTTGATTATAGCCTTTAGATACCTTTTGTCCAAATCTTCCTCAGCGAATTGTTTTGCCAATAATGCTGATAATGCCGAAAGATGCACCTTTAGAGTTGATGGACGTAACCCCTTTTCAAATCCTTGTTGTAAAAAGCTTAAAATATGAGTTGTCTTAATGACAGCTCCTTCCACATTCTCAGTTCTGCGCCATTCTGAGAAAATCTTCCATATCCTGCAGTATATTCTGGAGGTGGACTTCTTTCTTCCAGGCATAATAGTATTTATGACAGATTCTGACAGTACTCTTGATCTTAATGAATTCCTTTCAGCCTCCAAGCCATCTGTTTCAAAAAGGCTGGATTTTGATGAAGAATTGGGCCTTGGGAAAGAAGGGCTGACCTGTTCGGAAGTGGCCATGTATCTTCTACTGCGAGACTGATCATGTCTGTGAACCGCATTCTTCTCGGCTATTCTGGGGCTATGAGAATGACATCGTGTCTGATCTTCCTTAGAACTCTTTGAATCGTTGGAGGAAATATATATGCTAGGGGAAAGTTCCATGACTGAGCCATGCATTCCACCCCTTGAGCTTTTGGATGTCTTGTCCTGGTGAAGATGATGTCACACTTCCTGTTCTCCCATGTTGCCTTCAAGTTTCTCACTGGCTTCCCCCACCTCCTGATAATTTGATTGAATACTTCCTTGTTAAGTGACGACTCCCCCGTGCCCATCCTGTTTCTGCTTAGATAGTCCGCTTGGAGGTTTAAAGTCCCTGCTATGTGGATGGCTGATAGTACCACTAGGTTCTTTTCTGACCACTTCAGTATTTTTTCTGATCCCAAATTTAGGGCTCTGCTTCTTGTCCCTCCCTGATTCTTTATGTAGAGTACAGCCACCATGCTGTCTGATTTGACTTTTACTGGCTGATTCTTGATAAACCTTTTTCATGCCTTTTGAGGGAGAGATGTGTCACCCTGAGCTCTAGGACATTTATGTGGAGGGTTTTTTCTTGCTGTGACCATACCCCTTGGAGGGAGATGTTGTTCCAGCATCCACCCAATCCTGACGGACTTGCGTCTGTCGAGACCCTCTGCCAATTTAGATCCTGAAGAGGTGTTCCTTTCTGCAAGTTTTTTGGATCCATCCACCATATTAGTTCTGACTTTACCCATGGGGTCAGGCGAATCCTTTGAGTGGGGTTGACTGGATTTCTGTTCCAGTGCTTTAGGAACAGGTTTTGAAGAGGTCTTATGTGAATCCTGGCCCATGGCACAATGTGAATGGAGGAGTTAATTGCTCCTAACATTTTCATATATTCATGGGCAGTGTGGACCTGATGTCTTCTGAAGGTCTTGACCCTGTTGATTATCCCCTTCATCCTTGAGGAGGACAGCAATACTGTGTTCTTCTTGGTGTTGAAGGTCATGCCCAGGAAATTTAGACGCTAAGAGGGTTGTAGCTGGCTTTTTTTGGTAGTTCACCAACCAACCCAAATTCTGCAGATGTTGCAAGGTTATCTGGGTGTTCAATTTTGATTGGGTCGTTGATTGTGACACAATGAGAAGTTCGTCCAAATATGGGAGAATTGTTATCCCTTTTCGCCTCGGGGACTAGTATTTTTGAAAAAAAAAAAAAAAACAAAAAAAAACTCGGGGCTGAGGATAGCCCAAATGGCAGCGCTCTGAATTGCTAAAGCTGTTACATGAAGCAGAGCCTCAGGAATCTGCGATGACATGGAGCTATCTTGATGTGGTAACCCTTGAGATCCACAGTCGTGAGGAAAGTTGCTGGGCAGACAGTCTGGATTATCGATGATGTCTCCATCTTGAAGTGTTTTGGACTTATGGCTAGATTCAAGGATTTTAAATCTAGGATTGTTCTGAACCCTCCTGATGCTTTCGGAACTGTAAATATTACTGAGTAGAAGCCTTCTTTGTTTTGCAGTGGTACTGGTTCTATTACTCTGCTGAGGGCTAGGTTTTGGATAGAATCCCTTAATTCCCTTGCTCTTATAGGATCCTTTGGCAGTTTTGAGGTTCTAAATATATTTCTTTGAGGAATGCGGTCAAATTCTAAGGGGCATCCTGCTTCTAATATCTGAATTACCCACTTGTCTGGGGTGGTTAAGTTCTTCCAGACTTGTAGGAAATTTTCCAGGCGACCACTGACTGGAATTAGAGGCATGGTCCACTGAACTTCTTTATGAGGTTTCTTTCTTGAATTGGTTACCTCTGGGTCCAGATCTTTTAAATGAACCTCTTGAGGACTGGCAGAAATTACTCTGGAAAACACCTTAACTCACGAAAGGATCTTTGGTTTCTGTAGGATGCTCTTGATGGGGAAGCTCGTCCTTTCCTATCTTGTGGGAGGAAGGAACTTTTACCCTTGTGACCTTTTTAATAATTTTTTCTAATTGCTCACCAAATAAAGTGGATCCCGAAAATGGCAGAGACACTAATTTATTCTTTGAGCAGGGGTCAGCTCCACATGGTCTCATCCAAAGAGCTCTTCTGGCTGTGATGGAGAAGGATCTGGCAGCTAACCTGATCATATCCCAGGAGGCGTCACGAGTATCTAACAGCATCTTTTATAAAAGAAGTGGCCTTCATTAATTTTGTCCTCGATACTGATGATTTGATTTTTTTTCTTCAAGTTCAGACAGCCAAATTCTGATTGTTCTTGAAACGCATGTGAAGGCTGTCGCTGCTTTTATGTTTTGGGCCAGAACGGTGAACTGTTTCTTCAGGGTGGCTTCTACTCTCCTATCCATAGGGTCTCTTAATGAAGAACCATTCTCCATGGGAAGAGTGGTCTTCTTTATCAGTTGGGCAATGGGAGCATCTACTCTGGGAGGTGTTGTCCATGTTGAAGAGCCTTCCTCCTTAAAGGGATACATCTTGTGGAATCTCCTTGACTCTGCCAATCTTTTATCTCCCTTCTTCCATTCTGCCTTTACTAAATCAGACACTGCATGATGGACAGGAAAGACTGGAGTCCTTCTTCAGGAAGGCCACGTCCAATATCCCCTGTTCCTTAGTTTCTTCTGTTAACCCCAAGGTTTTACGCAGGCTCTTAAGGAAAGGTTCAATCTTTTCAATGTTAAAAGTACCCTCATCTTCCTCCAGTATCTCTCCTTCTTCTTCGGAAGAGTAATCAGAAAGGTCTTCAAAGAGGCTGGATTCATCCACTTCAAGATGTCTGGAAGACGTACCCTCCCCAGGGTCCTCAAGTCTAGGTCTTTTCTTAGAAATAGAAGATGCTTGAAGAGAAAAGGTCTCTTGCATGGAACTCTTCATCCAAGATAGAAAATATTGGAACTGAGACGGTACCTCAGTATTAGCAGCTTTCTTCAAACAATCTGAACATAACTTGGAAGAATCTTCTGCTGATAATTTAGTATCACATCCTAAGCATGCTTTCACTTTCTGAGGATTCTTATTTTCTTTCTCAGTACTTTTATCTTTTTCCTTGTCTTTATCCTTAAAAAGTACATTTTAGAAGAGGAGGATATATTCATGCTAAATATCTAAAACTTAACCTTTAATATGGGTTGCATTTAAAACCAACACATAAAAAACTCTATCACCTGAGAAGCATGGCTTGCTTAAATAGAGTAGGCCCTGGGTGTGCATTTCAGCCTGGAACGCATAGGCCCTGCCCAATTAACCAAATGCAAGAAAATAAATAGGGATTGTCCCACAGCCCTTACCTTTCCCCTATAGCATGCTTCTGGTAGGAAGGAGCAAATCCCCGGGATACAGCTCATGCTGAAACCGGTGCTCCTCTTAGTGGCATCTGTCTGGTGTACCTCTCGTGCATTCCCTGTTCGGACGCACGTTGATGATGTCGCTCGCATGCGATGTACCAGGCACAGAATCTCTACCTGCCGGGGGGAGATTCAAGACGCTAACCGGATCCACTTTCACCTTGCTGGCCTGGAGCAGAGCAAGGTCCTCCGGAGAATCTTCCCCCGGCCTGAGCAACAGGAATGCGGCCCTTATGTGGAGAGAAAATTAAAAAAAGGTGGGAGCAGACTGCTGTGCGCCCTACCACAGCTGTCGTAGGACCAAAAATGACTGCCGATGGAAGCAGGGGACTTCCTTTTGTATTTTAAGTTTGGTCCTACGCCAACTGGGGTGCGCTGATGTATACCAATTAGTGTCTATCGCCATGGATAGGGACACAGAAGAAAATCATAGAATGTGCAAAAAATTATTCATGTTACAGTCCTAAACATGCTTTTTAATGCATGTGTAAATTGTCCTGTTCATAGAGAATGTATTTTTACCGGAACTGTAAACAAGAAAAAACTTTTCTGACTAAAAGATTGGCTAGTGACTGCCACTAGCTTGTTTAGTAGCTCGGGGGTTACCGAGTCACATAGCCAGTGCTGCAGTGGATAGGGAGAAGGAGCCTCCACTCAATGATGGGGACTTTATAGTACCTGAAATTTGCATAGTTTTATTGGTGGGAGGGTACAGAAACTTCATGACCTGAAATTGTACAGTGGTGCTGTTGCTACAGCAACCTCTAAAGGGTTATAGTCACTGAGAATAGCCTATGGACTGCTGTAGCTACAGCACCACCATAAAATTTCAGGCCGTGGAAGTACTGCACCAAAAAAATACAAAAGTTGGAGCTGCAATAACTTTTGAATAGAACATCACTCAGCAGTGGTAGTGAAAGAAGTGATTCAGTAGACTCTCTGCCACAACTGCAAAATAGTACTAACCCTTTGAGCGGCAGAGGGTTATGCAGCATATTGCCCCACCATATGCTGCACACCCCTCTGGCACTAAGAAGTCAGATTTGTTAGTCTTATTTGTGGATATACTTCCTGTTTTAATATGATTTGGTTCTCTGCAGGGACGGATGTTGTAATTGTCAAAAATGGCAGAAGAATCTGTGGCACAGGTGCCTGTCTCGCCAATGCTCCCCTTCATCAGAACAAAAGCTACTTTGAATTTAAAGTCCAGTCTACAGGTGGGTGTACACATTTTGGGGGGCCTATATGCAGTGGTGAAAAAAACCTGGGTTCCTGAAATTTTATTTCTGACTCTTAAATGTTTGGGGCATTTTATATACATCTCTCAATCATTGGTTCTTTGCTAGGGTGCCGTGGCACTGTGATGTTCTATGGGCACCAGCTAATGGTGTTCCTTTATTCTATGAAGCCTTTCACACAAATATGCATATTGAGATAAAAATATATATATTTAACCCTTTGAGCGCCAGAGTGGTACGCAACACAACTCTGGCACTCAAAGGGTTAAGGAAATTGTTAATCACAGAATGCTTGGTTTTGTCATTCTGATACCTACTACGTATACCTAAAGAATATGTAGTTATGTTGTCTCCTTCATTTCAGGAACACCAAGACTAAACAATGAAACTGGGTTATATGATTTTAAAACATTATGTACCTCCAGCTGGCATATGTAAAATGTAATTTTTTAACCTCTTAACAACCCTTGACGGTCCTGGCATGTCATGGGTAGCTTTGCGTTAAGGACCCATGACGTGCCAGGACCGTCATGGAATTCAGGGCTCCTCGTGCGGCTGCACGCCGTTCGGGGAGCCCTAAACCAGATGCCGAAATAAATATATTTAAAAAAAAGAAAAAAGGTCTGTTGTCCTTAAGTGACAGCCACATGCACTATCGGCCGTCCTTAACCCCTTAACGATCAGCGTAGCGTCACGGTCACTTAAGGACCACGGAGCATTTTTATTTTATTTTTTTTTATTCCAGTTTCGTGCAGCCGCGGGGGGGGATCCCGGAATTCCATGACAGTCATAGTACGTCATGGGTCGTTAACTCAGATCGACCCATGACGTACTATGACCGTCAAGGGTGGTTAAGTTGTTAATGCTAGGTCCTTAAAATCTAATTGTAAACATAACTTTTTAATGCATGTGGAGACTGATCTATATAAACGATACAATTAATTGCTTCACGGAGCTATTTCGGTCAATTCTTTGAATGCCAGAGGGGTACACAACCCATTGTGCACCCCCCTGGCACTCTAAGGATTGAGATTAAACAGACATTAAAATGCTGCTTAGACACTTATCAACATTGCTTTGGTAATGGCAACCTTTTAAAATGCAGCAATGTGAGTATATAAGACTAGATTGGAGGCATCAGAAAACAAATAGATACATTTTTTTACAGAGGCTTGCACTGAGTACAAGGTATTTACGTGCGTATAACCCAAGCTTGTTTTAGGTGTTATAAACCTTTGACAAATGCTTATAAAATGTCAGGGGTGTCCTGAAAATCCTAGACTGCATGCTAGGGGTGCCTTGAGCAAAAAATAACCTTTTTGAGAACCACTGATCGATCTCTGAAAAAAATGCATAAGTTAGAGACAATGGTGTCATATCAAACTGTTTGGTATGCAAACCACTTCATCTAATAGGTCAGACCCCTTCCTTGCTTACACAGGCTGTCCAAACAATCACATAACAGGACACTTACATCCTCTAAGCAAAACTTAGTAATAAAGCACCTGTAATGTGCTTCAACGGTATTTCTTGTTCCTGTAGTTAAAGGGATAGGAATACTTGATTATTACTATCCCCCATATTGTACATATTTGCAAAATAATTTAGTAGCCCCCAGGTTCATCTCTCAACCTTTATGGTTTGAGAGATAACTGAAGGCAAAGTTCCCCCCTCCCTCCCCCTTCCCTGAAGTCAGCGTTGTGTTGACTTTAGGGATATCCGTTCTGACTTTAATCATGCGGCTCTGCAGCAGAACCAAGATCGCGTTAGTGACAAAGAATTATTTCACTGAAACGGTCTTCTCCATGTACTTGCAAACCAAGCACACGTAGAAGACCGTTTCAGTGAAATAATTTATTTTTCACTAACACGATCTAGGCTCAGCTGCAGAGCCGCAAGCCTGTCGGACGACAGACTTCCCCTGCAGTCACTACAACGCTGACTTCAGGGAAGGGGGAGAGAGGGGGGAACTTTGCGTTCGGTTATCTCTCAAACCATAAAGGTTGAGAGATGAACCTGGGGGCTATTACATTATTTTACAAATATCTACAATATAGGGGATATTAATAATAAAGTATTACTATCCTTTTAAATACATTTTAAACCATAGACTCTTTGTGTTGGTGTGACTTCTTCTGCAGTCATTAGTGGAAGCGTTCAGTGACTAGGAGGGCTTGGGAGGTGAGCGGAAGTGTGAAGTGCATTCCGTGCTCTTTTCTCCAACCCACACCCCACTCAGACGTGTGACATCTCAAACCGATCTAGCCATGGTGTGTGGCTTATAACTAATTTTGACACGATATGCACCCAGGGGTGTTATGCACTAAGGCGTGATAATGTGGAGATATCTTCTCCAATGATATCACTTATCCAGTTCCTGTGTTATTCTATGAGCGTATGCACTAAGATCTCAAAAGTTTGAGAAATCTTATAGTACTGGTTCTATTGAATAACATAGGAACTGATGAAGTGATATCACTTGAGAAGAAATCTTCTTATCACCTCTTTACATACTTGGGAACTTTTGAAACAGGGTTACCCGGAGGGTAACCCTGTCAGTTCCGACATAGGAGGAAAATGACGCGATTCGCGTCATAAAAGGGGCGGGGCTTAGTCGCTGAGGGGGGGCGGGACAGAAAAAAAACAAAAAAAACCCTGCAAAAAGTCTCTAAGAGGGCGGGGAGTGGGAGGAATCGGGCGGGACAGAGTACAAGTGGGCAGAGTTTCTATTTAAACTCTGCCCACCCGGTAATCCACACATTGCCCCGGAGACCCGGTAATTCAGTCTGAAATCCGGAGTATCCGGGGCAAAACCGGAGAGTTCCCAGGTATGACTCTTTATCACACCTTATTGCATCTCCCCCCAGCAACGCAGTGTGGTGTTTTTGATATCATGTGGGTGGTGGGGACACCATCCCAAAGATACCAGTGAGGGGACAGAGGCTTTTTCCAGGATAGCCAAATCTGAATAGAATAGTATCTTCTTGTTGTCTTATCTGAGGCCATACAATCCGTCAAAATGAAGTTTAGGAATCTAACATAGAAGAACACATTTATAGAGCAGATCACTTAAAATAAATATTTAAAATTCAATAATACATTTTTAGGTGTTGGTGTTACTTTAAGTGATCCTCCTCCTTAAAGCACCAGTAGCTCTTAATATTGAGAAAAATATTGCATGATTTATCCTGCTGAGTAAAAAAGTAACTCCCACTGGTGAGATGTTTTATTCAACATTTACTGCAGCTCAAATTTTTAATATGTGTATATAGTATTTCCAGGGCTCAAAATTTCCACTCGCCACTAGCCAATGGAGAGTGAAAATTTAGCCCTGGCGAGTAGAAATTCGGCCCTGGTGGGTATGTTATGGCTTGCAGTGGCGAGTAACTTTTCAGGTCTGGCTAGTAGCAAAGGACTTAAAATTATAAGCCCTGGTATTTCTGTGACCTGCAGCAGGACAAACCCTACATTGTATATATTTTCTCCATAATAACATTACTCCTTGTTGCAGGAATATGGGGCATTGGAGTGGCAACTCAAAAATCAAACTTGAACCAGATCCCGCTGGGCCGGGATGTGCACAGCTTGGTGATGAGGAATGATGGGGCCATTTATCACAACAATGAGGAGAAGAACAGATTGCCAGCAAACAGTCTGCCCCAGGAAGGGGATGTTGTGGTGAGTACGCTCACAGATGCAGGATTTGGCAACCTGTGGCTATTCAGTAGGTTTTGGGACAAAAGTCAGACTCTTCAGCTGGCCTGTCAGGGGTTAGAATAACACAGGCCCCCTCATCTGGCAGCAGAGCTGGACGCAACCAGAAAGTCTGTGGATCACAGTGTCTGACTTAAACCCTTTAAGTGCTGAGGCTTTTTTTTCCCTCTGGAGAGGCCAAGGCACTTTTTCAACAATTTGTTATCCATCCATTTAGGTATAATTCCTGTAGAGTTGCATGTGGAAAACTATATAGTGTTTTTCTTTTCAGGAAAAATTCAGCTTTTTCATGGTGCCTCATTGAAGTAAAATTTGCATTGTGCAACAAGTTATCTCATAAGTCCAAAGAAAAGACTTATTCTGATAACATCATAAACTCCATTTCAAAAACATTTGTTGATTGCAGAAGCTCCAGTTACTGTTAAATGCCCACTAAGTACACAGATATCATCATACGCATTGTTTTATGTATGATGATGATGATCTCAATATAATCGACTCTGTCTGGGATTACATGAAGAGAAAGAAGCAACAAAGACTGCATAAATCCACAGACAGAAGAGGGAAAGGGAGAGAGAAAACGGACACCTCATAGGGTATTATTGTTGTATCAGTTTGACCCCAGCCAGTCCCTATCATAGGGTATTCACACACATTAAAGGTCTACTGCACACACATATGTGAAATAGACACAACAGGTAGGTGAAAGATATTTTCAGGCCCACTTTTATTTGGGTCCACTCCTCCAGAATCGCTCCTCCAGTCGACCACCAGGTACCACACAGGATGATAACCTCGATGGACCCAAAAAATGAAAAAGAAAGGCAGTGCGAGTAAACAATCAAACTTGTTTCAGAAAGTTAAATCATTGATTCATAGACGATTAGTATCAATACTCATGGAGCAGGTTACACTGGTGTTTCCAATACACCCTAATTGCGTGCAGGGGTAATTAGCTTGTCCCTGCTAGAGCCACAATATCACAGCTTACAATACAGAAATTTATGAGCAAAATATGTACTAATGGCTTGGATTGTTTTTAATACGCAAGGAGATTTTTAAAATAAAAATATTCTTTTTGATATATTAAGCACACTTTAAGATTTCATCTTCTGACCACTTCCTGAGTTTTAATTTTACCATTTATCGCGTGGACGTTTGGAATACTGTATTGTAAGCTGTGAGATTGTGGCTTGAGCAGGAACAGGCTAATTACCCCTGCACCCTATTCCGGTGTATTGTAAACACCAGTGTAACCAGCTCCTTGAGTATTGATACTAATCTTCTATGAATCAATGATTTTAGCTCTCTGAAACAACAAGTTTGTTTGCTTGCACTGCCTTTCTTTTTCATGAATCCACAGAAGAACTGTGGTTAGTTCTCCAAGATGTTTGGAACAACCTACCTGCTGAGTTCCTTAAAAAACTTTGTGCAAGTGTACCTAGAACTGATGCCGTTTTGAAGGCAAAGGGTTGTCACACCAAATATTGATTAGATTTAGATTTTTATTCTGGTCACTCACTATGCATTTTGTTAATTGATAAATATAAGCTATTAACATGTCTATTTTTGAAAGCATTCTTTCTTTACAGCATGTTTTCACACCTGCTAAAAACTTTTGCACAGTACTGTATATACACCCCATTGTATAGTGGAAAATTCTAGATTCAGAGCGCTTCTGCAATCATACGTTAGTGCTGACAAAATGTAATTGTATAAAATATCTTTACAAACAAATATAAATATAAAATACCTCCCAATATTTCAAATTGCCAGAGGGCACTTTTTTTAGGGGGTTTGCTGGGGATGTGGCTGGTGGGCAGGGCATTACCAAGAACATTTTGGTTATTTCATGACCTATTGACACCTGTTTGTATACTGAATAAATGATTTAGATCAAGACCAAAGTATTTTATTTACACAGACAAATGTATAAACACATACTGACTTTATACAGACATTAATGTGAGTATTATTGCTGTGGGGAAATGTGATACAGTTATATACACACCACACAGTCTGATCTCCTAAACACAGACACACAGTTTGATAGACTTATATACACACAACACAGTCTGATCGCCTGAACACAGGGACACAGGGTGATACTCTTATATACACACCACACATTCTGATCTCCTAAAAACACAGGGATGCCGGGGTGATACGCTTATATACACACCACACAGTCTGATCTCCTAAACACAGGGACACCAGGGAGGGAAAGAGGGACGGAGGGATTTGGTTCTCAGAGAGGGACTGTCCCTATTAAAGAAGGACACTTGGGAGGTATGGTCCCCTAATATCTCCTAAAGAAGGACATTTGGGAGGTATGCCTCTGGCACTCAAAGGGTTTACAAAAACATGCACATTAACATATCTGGATTAGTCACAGTGACTCAATGATTGATCAGATGAGGCAGAGCTGTGCACACAAGCTGAATGATGCATTTACTTCTGCAGTGGGAACATGTAAATCCCCCAGAAGGCTTTGTGGAGAGCATGTTTATTATTGCAGACAGCACAACTGCCTGAGTTGATTTGGGGTATAAGGCAGGACAGGACTGCATTGCTCACCCCTCTCTGGCACTCAAATAATTAAATACATTACACAGCTAGTCTAAGTGGAGACAATAGCAGGAAAATGTAACCCACTGGGCACCAGAGAGGTTTGCAAGGCATTGCTATGCAAACTGTTCACCCTTCTGGCACTCAAATAGTTAATTGGATTATTTAATATATATATGTGTGTGTGTGTGTGTTTGGTGGGTGGGGTGTAGGGTTCCTGTGAGTCTGGAAAAGGGGGAACCATAGCAGAAATTGGGGAGACGAGGGGATCATAAGAGATTAAACAGGGACACAGATTTTAATTATAAATTCACTCACAAGTTTAAATGCACCTAATCATTCCACTTGTGGTTTTAACCCTTCGAGTGCCAGAAGTGTGTGCAGTGCATTGCAAAGCAATGTGTTGCAGATCACTCTGGCTCCTGAAGGATTAAATCTCCAGCACGTTGCCTTTAAATCTTCTCTGTCACTAATTTACAAGGTGGTCTCTTCTGAGATAATGACCATTGGTACTGCAGTCCTGTGTTATCTCATCAGTGCAGGTACTGATAATAGGGCTGCAGTACATCTGTCATTCTCTTAGATATCAGGAGAGAGTCACCACCTTGTAAAGTACAGACAGAGCAGCTAAAGAATGTCAGTGTAGGCTGTGGCTTAATGATTTTTGGTATTAAAACCGCTAGAAACTTGCTTTGCAATGTGCTGAGGACATTTT
Organism: Rhinophrynus dorsalis; assembly: GCA_037306005.1. Lineage (NCBI taxonomy): Eukaryota > Metazoa > Chordata > Amphibia > Anura > Rhinophrynidae > Rhinophrynus > Rhinophrynus dorsalis. The sequence goes on along the minus strand of CM074719.1, from coordinate 517,475,169 downwards.
CAGCATTCACTGGGTTTTTCTAATCCGTGTTTTGACGGCGATTAATGGTCGGCCAGGCTGTGCATGATGGAAAAGTAGCCCTGAACAGCTCAAGCTCATGAATATTCTGACTAAGCAGTCCCATGGGTATAAGCCATCCCCAAGATCTAGTCTTTCTTCTTCTCTCACCCTGATTCCGCTTGCCAAGTATATATATTGAAAAACAAATTCACATTGGATATCACAGTACCTAATGGCCTAATAGTGCCAGCCTGGGATAATCCGTGCTGCTTTCCCGCTCTCTCTCTCTGTGTTCTTCTGCAGCGTGCTACTAGTACTAAGAGCAGGGGTGGAGTGGAGTACAATTCGTGACACGCGCGTGTAGCCAGTCCGCTTACTCAGCCACTGGTCTCTTGCACAAGCAAGTATGTATTGCTGCAAGAGATGATCCCATCGGGAATGGTGCCCTTTGGTTCCCAACATGGGTGGTGGGGGCTTATATAATTAAAGTGGCACTAGCTCTATGGGGGAATGTGTGGCTCAAGACAGGCAGTAGTGACAAGTGGTGCAAAAGCCTGGGAAGCGGGACATTGACTGAACAAAAGAAAAAAAAAAAGATGCTCCTAGTGTAACACTGTATGAGTTGTTGGCGAACACACAGTTAGCCTTCACTAATACAATCTTACATACAAAAAACACATCCAGACCAGCACATAAGACAACAGTTTTTTTTTCTGTCCTTTGACATTGGAAACCTGCGAGCCTGAGCAGAAACCGGTTTTAATTTCTGTGCATGCATTGATTGTTGTTAGCTGGTTTAAACCACCTTTCAACCACCAACATTGTGAGTACATTTATTACCCTTACCCCATTAGTCAGTTGGAAATTTACCAGGCACTACCGGGCAACCATTTTCTTTTGTTCTTTTGATACACTGACTGTATGAGGCAGGACAGCAGGATTGGGCCCCAAAATCGGGACAGTTGGCAGCTATGATATAATCACAAAGGTCAATCAAATCAATAAACACATTATGTCCATGGATGTGAAAATGGAAAGGAAAAAAAATAGGTTACCAGTCCTAAAATGTAATGAATTAAGGATGAAGATTGAGGTCAAGTAATTCAGGATGATGGGATGATAGTCTATGATAATAATAATAATAACCCTTTATTTATATAGCGCACACAGATTCCGCAGCGCTTTACACTCGTATTGGTTCCTGTCCCCATTGGGGCTCACAATCTAAATTCACCTATCAGTATGTTTTTGGAGTGTGGGAGGAAACCGGAGTACCCGGAGGAAACCCATGCAAACACAGTGAGAACATACAAACTCATTGCAGATGTTGTCCTTGGTGGGATTTGAACCCAGGACCCCAGCGCTGCAAGGCAACAGTGCTAACCACTGAGCCACTGTGCTGTCCATGATAATGGAATATAGGGGCAAGATTCTATTACAGGTGCTAATTTTATCACTGCTTTCATCTCCAGTTTTCCCCATCGACTTCAACAGCAAAAACTGATCTTAGTAATTTATTAAGAACATAAAAAGATTTATTGCACTCACATATGCCTAGCTTGGGCTTTATGAATCTTAAAGTGTTCCTTCCCTTATAGCTGAACGAACTGTGTCCTCCTGGTCTGCAGTCAGTGTATCTGGGTCCATTGTAGTCCTCAATGATAAAGTGGCAATCCTTTTGATGGATAAAGTGACTGTGCTTTGCAGTATATTTGAGAACGCTTTAGCATTTAATGGGGCCCATTTAAATCATTGGGAATGTTCTTTTCTTCCCTGTGGTGTGGTTGGTTTGCTCCACAATTACACCTCTTTAGCCTATTGAATTGCGCCTCTAGAGCCATATTCAGGAAGGTAAAGAGGATCAGTTTTATGTTCCAAAACATCTTCACCCCAGGGGCTCTACCTCTGCTGAAAAAATGTTTCTCATACGTTATTCATTTTTTTATTTCTCTAGGGAATCACCTATGATCACGTCGAATTAAATGTATATTTAAATGGAAAAAATATGCATTGTCCTGCATCTGGTATCAGAGGAACAGTCTACCCGGTTGTTTATGGTAAGTGACATACGTGAATAAATATCAAGCGCATCTGTATCTATAGATGCCTGAAAAATAAAATCCACCAGTTCTACTGTTTGTTCATTGTTCACAGTGAAGTGCCCTGACAGTGGTGATTTGCAGGTAGCCCAGTTTTACAGAAATGGTATAAAGCAGGCGTGGGCAAACTGAGTGGCTGGCATATCAGCCAGGGCACCTGTGTACTGAGTGGGAGGCTTACTATCTGAAACATCCTGAAGACTACCCTAAAAAGTCTGGGTATAGTGCATGTATGGTGAGCAGACTTGGGAAACATGTGGCTCTCCAGCTGTTGCTGGACTACAGTGAATCCTTGCTAAGTGTAATCTGTACAGAAAGTTCTAAGGACCCTTATGAATCATTACTGTGTAGATTATCCAAAATGAATTTATAACTGGCTCTGGATATCGGAGGCAGTCATGATTCATTGGCTCTGGATATCGGAGGCAGTCATGATTCATTGGCTCTGGATATCGGAGGCAGTCATGATTCATTGGCTCTGGATATCGGAGGCAGCCATGATTCATTGGCTCTGGACATCGGAGGCAGCCATGATTCATTGGCTCTGGACATCGGAGGCAGTCATGATTCATTGGCTCTGGACATCAGAGGCAGTCATGATTCATTGGCTCTGGACATCTTAAAACCAAACTCCCCCCACTGATGGCAGCTGAGGAGTTGAGTCCAGATGTCCTGCAAAAATAATGTCTGCCTCTTTGGAGAAGGTATTAAAGGTTCATTTTTGTAGAACCATTATCTGCAGAATTGTTTCATAATAGCCAGAATTAGGTAAGTTACAGTTTATCTAACCCTTTGAGTGCAAGTTGGGTTTACTCAAACACCACCCCACAGCACGCACTGGAAAAATAACTTAACTCCAGTTTTCTCTGCGGACTGTTAATAAGTGATTAAAAAGAAGGTACTTAGGAATAAAAAGTCAATACACTCCTCCACCTCTGTCAACCTTAATGGCAGTGGTGTAATGATGACAGTGTTGGCATATTTAGGAACGTATGTTCAAAAGAAAAGTAGAGGAGTTCTGGGGCAAACCATTTGCACTATAGGGGAGAACTAAAAATTCCAACTCCCCATTGATTTAAATAGGGATTTTAACTCCTTGATTTTTTTTTTCAGTGCTTTGGAGACCACCTCTCTAGCATTCAAGGGGTTAAAAAAACCTTTAAAATCAATGGGAATTTTTAATTCTCCCCCATAATGTAAATACTGTTCCCTAGAACTTCTCTACCTTTCTACTGAACATATGGCCCATAGTGCTAAAGTGCAGATGGTAGATGAACGGCCATTAAAGGGTTTTCTTCATTACATTCAGAGGACCCTTTCCCTTTGAATTAGTTCGTTTCAGATGGTACTTGAGTCCACAAATCTGAAAATTCTAAAACTCAAAAAACAGGGCATAACATACAGAAAGTGGCATATAAATCTCACGTCCCAAATGATGTTGGCTCAGATGTCAGTGTTAAGTGAATTAACATTATGAAAAACAGAATGAAGAATCAAATGGATGAGAGATGAAATTATCTGTACAAAGTATATCTTTATAGCATCCTAGTACAACTCCACAATGGATATGATGCTTCTTCCCTTTAGTGTGTTTGAGCACCTCTTTGTATGTGCAACCTGAAAAGATAGAAGAGCAAGCACAAAAGCACCAATCATGCGTGCAGTCTTCTATTGACACCTCATTCCATATTTCTAATAGTGCATGGAGTAGTAAACTTGGTGTAGAACATAATATTGTTCAGGGAACTAGAATAAAGGCATACTGTGTTATCAGTATAGAGACCGACTTCTCAAATACTACTTTACCACAGAATGGCTATTACAACATATAGCCATATAAAACCCAGCGATGTATCCAATGCAAAGCTAATTTGTCAGCCACCATCTCCTTGGCAGAATAATGTGAATACTGCCAACCAGTGTGAGAGATATGCATAAAGGGTCAGGATACTGCTGTGGGGAGTCACCGAATCCTCTCACACCTGACATTTTCTCTAAGTGCAAACTCCAGTTAGTTGACTTTCTGAAAAGTGGACTAGAAATTGTCTTGACTGGACAAGAATTGTGTCTCCGTGTATTTATCAAGAAATTCTCTGATTGCTCCAAAAATAAAGGCAGTTTTAGTGATTAAACCTTAACGCCAGGTATAACCTGTTTTTAATGAAAGTATATAGTGACAGCTTTGTGTGCGAAAATATATTCTCATGTGCGAATATTCTCAGGCAGATTTATAAACGTGACTTTATTTCTTTATAAATGTGACCAGGCATGAATTTTAGCAACAATTCTTAAGTATACATTAAGAAGGCTTTTTATACATCCCCCCAGTAGACCCATAATTATAAAAGCAGGAGTTATTCTGGAGTAAACCAACTGCACCATAGGGGAGAATACAAATTCATGAATTCCATGCACTTGAATAGCACCTCCAATTTAATTTAAGGGGAGTATTTATGTGTCTCCTACGGTGCAGTCAGTTTACTCCAGAATAACTTGTTTCCTTTTATAAATATAGGACATAGGGTCACATGCATCAATTTACACTGAGGCAAACTGCACTATAGAGGACAAAAAAAATTCCCATTAATTTAAATGGCACTTTTAGTCCGTTGAGTGCTAGCAAGGTTTCTTTCTCATTGAGAAACAATGTGTTAGAGAACTTGCTAGTATTCAAAAAGTTAACACCCCCCATTTAAATGAGTAGTGTGTATATATGTGTGTGTATATAAATATATATATATATATATTATTAAAGCGGAACTACCACCCGACACAATCTTTAGCTTCACGAAGTCCCCATCTGGCGACTGGATGCTTAGTAGCGCTAGTCGCCAGAATAACTACCTTATTTAATAGATTTCCGCTCTCTTCCCTGGCTGACAGGCAGGACGGAGCGTGGACATCTTGCCTATGTGACGTCCGGCGCCTTAGCGGTCAGTCCCAGCTGGAGCCAAATGGCTACTAGCAACGCCTCCTAGACCGGGCTGGGACTGACAGTGCAAGCGTGCGGATGTCACAATGGCAAGATGTCCGCGCTCCGTCCTGCCTGTCAGCCTGGGAAGAGAGCAAACATCTAGTAAATAAGGTAATTATTCTGGCGACTAGCTCGACTAAGCAGCCAGTCACCAGATGGTGACTTAGTGAAGCTGAAGAGTGTGTCAGGTGGTAGTTCCACTTTAAAATATTAGGGACTTTTCCTGCTGGTACTCAGCTGGTTGAGTACGCTCATGCACTCTGCCTGCTTCAAGGGTTAGTAATGTTTCCTTAACATTGCAGCTAGGATCCCTCCTTATAATGTGTACTTTCACTCCGTTCTCTTCTTAATGCTGACATCACTGTGTTTCTGATATATTATTAATTGTCCCCCTCCCTCCCCTTTACAGTGAAGGAAGCCACCTCCCCACAGATCTGAAGTCTGACTAGACAAATCACAACGAGGGACAAGCTTCCTTCACCCAATATAAGGAAAATTTTGCCCTTTGCCTTTTGAAGGTTGTCCCTTGTCACAATCCTCCTTCAGATCCGACCAAAGAAGACAGTTGTTGACATAAGAGATGGGAGGGGGACAATTTATGATATAATATCATCAGAAATATAGCGATGTGTGCATTAGGAAGATAATTGAGCAAAAGAAAGTACACATTATACGGAGGGATCCTAGGTGTGATGTTAAGGAAACGTTACTAACCCTTTAACCCTTGTCATGGACATGACAAGACTGATTGACAAAGGTCTCTTTTGAACAAAGGCAGAAGGGAAAAATTCATAGGGGCCATTGCGATTTTCTGCCAGTTGTGAGGTAAATGAGGAGTTAAGTGTTACTTCTCCTTTAAATTATTGGAAAGTTTTATTTTTCCTGTTTGGTGCACTTGGTTATCTCCAAAATTACACTTATTTATCTCACTGAATATGGACCATAGATACTAACCATATGAAGGGTTATTTCCATACATCTCCCTAATCCACTGTGTTCTTCTTCCTCCTCCTTCCTTCAGTTGACGACAGTGCCATTTTGGATTGTCAGTTCAGTGAATTCTACCACACGCCTCCACCCGGATTTGAGAAGATCTTGTTTGAGCAGCAAATTTTCTGAAGACTTGACCTGTACAACATTCCCAGAGCTTTATTTTCCACCCAGCCTACCTGAAGCTCCACGATGCATCCTGAAAATATGTGCTTTATATTTATACCCCCACCTGGTGCAGGCCTCTCAAAACCTGTATGTGTGTAAGTATTTTATACAGTACCTGCAACGACCATCCCTTGGGACCCTCTTCATTTTAGAACTCACTGTTCTTTTTGTGCTTTAAAACATGGTTTCCTAGCATCAGTGTACCTGTAAAATATACATTTCTAGGGACTTTGGTATAAAGGAAAAAGTGGACCGATTAAGGGGAAACAACTGCACCTTGGGATACAAAAGTCCTAATGACTTAAAGGGGCAGTAAATCTTTATTATGAAAATGTTTAATAACTTAGTCGATGAGGCTGAAGAAAAAAAAACTATGTGCACCCCTGTGGCACTCAAAGGGTTAATGGGTGCATAATGCATTGAAAAGCAATGTATTGTGCACACCTCTGGTACTCAGGATTAAGTTCAAGCTTTCCAGTACTACCTTGGTTGATACAGAGGACGACAAAAAAAAAAACCTTTTGAAGCCTTTTTCAGATAAGGGTTAGTAATGCCCATATTTAAGTTTATTCAGTATTGTAGATGTTAAAAAAATAAAGTATGTGGAGAAAGTCCTGTTAAGGTTTGAGAGATATTCGTATGTAAAGTCCCCCCCCCCCTTCTCCTGACGTCAGCGCTGTACTGACAGCAGGAGATCCCGGTCCTGGGACCAGCCGGCAGCTCTTCAGCAGAGCCGAAATATCGACATTTAAAAAGAATTACTTTGTTGAAACAGTTTACAAAGTGTGCCTGATTTGCAAGCGCACTTTGTAGACCGTTCCAATTAAGTATTTCTTTTTAAAGATTGCTATTTCATCTCTGCTGAAGAGCCGCCTCGAGTCGGCCAACACAGATCTCCTTCTGCCAGCTTTACAGCTGACATGAGTGGGGGGGGGACTTTAGCGGCGAATATCTCTCAAACCTTTATTGAATAAACTTAAATATGGGCATTATTAACCCTTTGAGTGACAGATGGGTACCAACGCATTGCATTGGGTAAAAGAATTTCTTATTGACTCCAAAAGGCAGCCGGACATTTCCCTGGTTCAGCATCCTATGTGCTGAGTAAAATGAGGCTCCTTACACTGATGGGAGGTGCTTCTGTTAACCTTTTTAGTGCAGAGTAATGCGTTGTGTAGCACTCAAAGTGTTAAACTTACAGTGTAAGCCTGCCTTTTTAGTTCCATGGATGGCAGTAACAATGGCAAAGCCCTGGAGCATATTTTAATAATTAGGAATTACTGCTCATTTAACTGGGACTTTTAAACCTCTTGAATGTTAGGGATGTCTCCAACTCATTGATTCCGATTGTATGATAGATCTTTTAGCATTCAAGGGGATAAAGGACAGACCATTTTAATGGATGCTATGTCTGTTCTCCCTGCCAAAATCAGTCCTAATTAGTACTGGATATCTTGTACACAGATGTGGACCAGATTCTTTATTGTAAGATTCCAGAAAGCCATACTCCTTCCCAAGCCAAGTGGGAGTGGTTTGGGGTCCGACAACAAAGAATCATGTCCACCTCTGTTTACGTAATATAGAGTGGGGAACCAATCCATGCAGAATTGATTCATAGTGCCCCAGATTAAGCTGTTAAGGACCAGAGGGATATAGGGTTCACGTAAATGGGGGTTTATTATTAAGAGGTGTTTATGTTGCTTTAAAAGCATCAAGTTAGCTGATATTTGTATTTATCCCCTGTAGTGCAGTTGATTTGCCATAATTATTCCACATTTGTCTTTGTTTTTGTCCCTTAGTTGCTTTTGATATGCAGTGTTACATGATGTTTTGTTCTTTTGATCACCAAGCTCAGGGCTCTTTTGATTGGATTTCGCAGTGATTGTGGTGTGTAACTTTATACCACCAGGTTTGCTGTCCACAAGTGTTATCTCAGTGTGTGCCACTAGGTGGTGTAATACATTGCATTCCCTCTATCACTCCCAGTAAACAAAATGTGTTCTGGCGGGCTATTTTGGAGCTTTGCACCCACGATCTCTGATAACCAAGCCCTAGAATGCCTTATTAGAACATCCCGCTCATAAAACACATAAGGAAACAATTGCATGCAACACTGCTACATGCTTGATTAATTAATGAGTGGGCTACTGTGTATTACCTACCACAATGTGCCTGCATGGATTTTTGTGCTCTATTTAAAGAAGGTACACCATCATAGTTAGATGCAAACATTCAGCTAGATCCTTTTGTATGCTCTTAATTGCAGAACACGATCTTCTTAGGATCTGCGCACAGTCATTGTGCAATGGGTCTTCTGCAGAAAGCTAAAGAATGGCAATTCTAAAGCAAACCAACTGTGCATCATGCAGCAAATAAAAATACCAGTTTAATTAAATGGAATTTTTATCTCCTTGAATTCTAGCGAGGTCTCCAACGCAGTGCTTTGCAACATTATTGGAGATTGAGCTAGCGTTCAAGGGGTTAAAAGCCCGATTTAAATCAAAGGAATTTGGAAGAGTTTTATTTTTACGGTTCATTTGGTATGCTCCAAGATTGCTTATCGTCTGTCTTCTGCAGAAGGGGACACACAGCTCTGATCAGCAGGAATGGAGCTGTGTGTTTGTGTGTGTGACATTAACCCTTTGAGTGCCAGAGAGGTACGCAACACATTGCTCTGCAGTGTGCTGCCTACCTCTCTGGCACTCAACGGGTTAACTGCCAGCTGACTTCAGCAGAGGACAATGACAATGCTTTGGAGACCTCTGTGTCAAAAAAATAAACACAACATTTACTTGACTTTTTCCACAAAAACAAGATTATACAATCAGGGAGATGCTTTGTGCATAACTTATTGCAGTTCAAGCTGTTGCAGTGCAGTGCATTGGATTCATCTCTGGCATTAGGATTCTAAGGACCCTATGGAAAAAAAAAATAGGCGCAACTGTGGAGCAAACCAATTACCCCATAGAGGACAAACAGAACATCCCTCCATTTAAATGTGGCTTTTAACCGCATGAAGCATGACTGGGATCTCCAGTGCATTGCAAAGTTGTGTGTTTATAGACTTTCTTTTTTGTTATTTAAGGGGTTCAAAGGTGAATTTTTATTTGTGCCCTATGATAGGTGGCTCCAGAATCTTTTTTTTTTTTTTTTTTTTTTTACCCTTTGATTGCCAGAGGGTCAGCATCACATTGCTAAGCAGTGAGTTGCACATCCCCTGCCACTCAAAGGGTTAACTGTGTGCAGAAGGTCCTTTAATAGCTTATATGACTTATGATGTAACTACGTTTTTGACTTGTATATATTTATCATATAATATATAATATACTAGCATTGCTTAAAATTGACAGCATAACCAAAAAACAGCAGCATTTGGTGTTTCATTGTAAAGCAAATTACAGTTGAATGCTGACTTGTTTTCATTGGGACATCTTTCTGTGACTTGGTATATGTGTACATCAATCTGGGTTTTCTGTATATCTTTTCACTGAAGTCTATTGTCTGCCTTACGGTTTTAAAACCAAGCTTAGTCTGATACCAGATGAAAATCAAACAAATGTATTTTATATTGCCTGTGTAAGATTGCTGTAATATGTCATTTATATTTTTGTAAGGATAACCTGTCCTAATGTTTTAAGTTGCTTTCTCCCTACTAGAACAAGTTAGTTTTAAAGTAGTAGTAAACACTTATTATTAAAATCTATATGTTGAGCAAAGTAATGGTACTTCTGATGGGGGATATACTTCTTCCAAAGGTTATCACAGAGCTAACTTGCATTCTTCCAATAGTCTGTGTTCAAGCTGTTTTGCAGAGCGAATGAGGGCTCAGATGACGAATACTTTTTAGGTCCCCATTTCACAGACAACTACTAAAACATTTTCTATTTTCAGAATCCAGTGGGACCCTAAATTTGGCTATGCCCAATGTATTGCAGTTGTTGCACCTATGTTAGTTGAAGCCCGGGTTTTGCTGCTAGATAGCGCTGTTACTACTGCCATCTTTGGAAGGCATGTTTCTGTGACACTCTACTCTGTACAGGCAGTAATGGTAATAGCTGTACCTGGCTGGAAAAATCTTTTGAGTAAGGTATAACCCATCAGCAGAAGAACCCTTTGTTTTATTTAACCCTTTAAGTACCCCTCTGGCACTCAAAGAGTTAATAAACAAATGCAGCTTATTTTGTACACTCATAACTCTGGCAGAAGCTTAGTTTGATTTTTATTTGCACTGTTAATGTTGACTTAATGCACTGTGACTTTATGTTCTCCTACCTATAGATAAGCTGTGTGCTTTATACCGGAGAGCTGATGCTTTGGAGAATGAAAAGCATCCACTACAAATTCTGCGGTATAGGTTACAATTAATATTCAAGGTTCTTGTGCACAAAGAAAAGTGAAATAATTCTGGAACAAACCAACTTCCCCTTTGGAGACAAAAAAACTGAAATGGGGATTGTAACTTCTCAAATGCTTAAGAGATCTGCAGCGCATTGCCGCATATTCAAGTACTAGTGCAAAAGCCTGTGTGCACGCGCCAAGGTCCGGGTGATGTTAAGAGGCCGGTCCTGCTCTGCGCCCTGCCGCTGATGCAGTCATGCACTGTAGAAACTGCCCGAAAGCACAGAACTCCCAACATTCTATGCATTCAGGCAATCTCTACTGTGCATAACGGCTTCTGACAAACATCTTAGCGAATTATTATATAGGATGTTAAAAGGCCAGTTTAAATGAAAGGGGATTTTTATTTCTCCCCTGTGGTAGAGTTGATTTGCCTCAGAATCACACCTCATTTCTTCTGTGCATAAGGCTCAAGGAGGTTAATTAAAATGTGGATAGAAATTACTAATGCACCTAAAACAGAGGTCTGCATGCTGCCAGTAGTTACCATGCTACAACCGCCAAGAGAATGAGGAGAGAGAAGTTGTAGGCCAACAGCAGTGCTACAGGTTGCTTGTTGCTAACCCTAGTTTAAAAAAAAAAATAGAAAATAATATTTGTATTTATCCTTACCAAGGGCATGTGACCTTTAGCTCTACTTTTTGGACACTAAAACTCCCACCATCTCCAACCAGACATCGGCTGTGTGGAGATGATGATAGTAGGAGTTATAGTCTCCAATGACTGTGAAGAAACTGATGCCTGCCCCTGATCTGTACATCATTGGGACTTTCTATTTCTGTACTAATTGTATCATTGTCTTTTATAATAGAAGCTATGAACCTGTCAGACAAAAGACAGATCAGTATTTTACTGTAATTGCACATGTTTTATAAGAAAATAAGCATTTTGGTAAATGTAACTAACCCCTTTAAATGGATTTGACTCGTCTGCATTACCTGGGAAACCAAGTTGTTTTTTGAAGATATTCAAATTACTTCATACAGGCTTGATGTTTGTTACAGCCTAAAATTGTGTTGTACTGCATCTACTTGTACTTGCTTCTATTGGAAAAGAGTTTAGCTTATAAGTCTGCCATTCCCTTTCCGTTCACTCTGCTCTTGTAGGAGAATTATGTCCTCTCCATTGTTGTTGGTGAATTCACCAAAATGAGTTTTCAGTGAAGAGGACAACTATATTGCTTTCTCTCTCACTGAGTGAAATGTCAACCAAGATGGACAGGGTGAACACACAAAGTATGGCAACATTTTAACCCTTTGAGTGCCAGAGGGGTATCCAACACATTGCAAGAGACCTCTCTGGCTCTCAAATGGTTAAGCTATGGGAACTCGGTTTCCATAGCTGTTAGGTAACTGCATACCATTTGAAAGCCCGTTTCCCTGACACTTTAATGCCAATGGTAATGAATGAAACTTGTGACTTTTCCCAATGCTAAAACAAGGGCACATCACCTTCTAGGAGATGCTCCATTCAAAAGCTATTACAGTATAAACCTGCATTTTTGTGAGATAACTGCAGATTTGTCATGACCCTTTCATTTTATGATGGTGATGTTGCTGTCTGTGGAGAGATCTAGTTAAAAGACAAATGCAGTTTTGTTCTGTAATACAATATATAATACAATTTCATAATACGTGATGGCTATCTTTAAATACAATTTCATTCTTATCTGAATGACCTCATTAATAATAATAATCTTTATTTATATAGCGCCAACTTATTCCGCAGCGCTTTACAATAGTTGCTCTGAGTATGCTAATTACCGTACTGTGCTAAACATGCAGGACTGGTCGCAAGTGTAACTGCTAGGCCGGTCTTTACGCCTAATTATCATACAGAGCCACTCCAGTCTGGAGAAAAAAAAAAGCTACTTACCTCAATAAAGAAATTCTGGGGCGTACCATCAGGGGTAAATGAGCATTTCCATTTATTTAAACGGGGATTTTAACACCTTGAGTGCCAGGGAGGTCTCCAGTTTATTTCAGAGCTTTGAGTTGGATACCTCTTATGGCTAAAAGTCCTATTTATATCAATAGGCATATTTGTAATGTTCATCTATCATCTCCCACTCCACCCCCATGATGCAGATGGTTTGCACCAGAATTGTTTCATATCTGTGTAAGGCCCCATTTGTACATTTGACACCATTTTATCTAGAACAGTGCACAGATAATGTTTACCCTCTTTGATTTGTTTCAAATAATTCTGAGTGAAATATTTTTATTTCTGAATCTGTATTTTATGCAATTAAACCTTGGCATCTCAAACGTTTGCATTCTTGGCACTATAATCAAAGTATTTATGTGTGTGTTAATTATTGAAACTTTTAATATTTATTCTCTTCATTGAAATGGTTTACAGTCAAGATCTCTTGATTCTCAAATCCCCTTATTTGGCCAAAAATGTATCTGAGAGCTAGATCAAACTTTCTTATACTTGTTACCCAAATGGATGGGGATTTTTTTAACTAAAGCCTACAAACTCTGTTCTTGAGAAAACCTATTATTGTGCTTTTCACATGGGTTAAGAAAAACATTACAACACATTTGACTCCCTAAAATAGTTCTGGGTACTCTCTTAATATTCAGTTACAAGATTAATCCAAGAGGAGTTTCAGATTTCCCTCAAACTCTCTTGCCCTTATCAGATCAGAGGGACAAATGTTTAAAAGCATAGTAATGCCTACTGTTAAATCAATGATGTATGTGTTGTCTCGCAAACATTTATAGTCTGAGAGGTATTTGATTTTAAAGTCCCCCCCGCCCCTTTCACAGACGTCAGCGCTCTAGTTGACAGCATGAAATCTTGGTCCTGGGACCAGCTGGCGACTCTTCAGCAAAGCTGAAATGGCGCTATCTAAAAAGAAATACTTTATTTGAACGGTCTACAAAATGTGCCTGGTTTGCATGCACACTTTGTAGACCGTTCCAATGAAGTATTTCTTTCTAGATAGCTGTATTTTGCCTCTGCTGAAGAGCTGCCATCTGGTCGCACAATCAGAATCTCATGATGTCAGCTTGAGCTCTGATGGCTGTGAAAAGGGTAGAAGAGGGAACTTTAAAGGAATAGTAATACTTAATATGTAAAAAAAAATATGTTGTAGGGTTTATCACCCTGAGTAAAGTAAGGGTACTTACACTGCTGAAAGGTGTTTTATTCAAAAGTTATTACAGCTGAAAGCTGAATTTTTTTAGGTTCAGTATCACAGTGGCCTGAAATTGTACAGTGGTGCTGTTGCTACACCATCCTATGGACAGCTCTGGTCCCGGGACCATAAATCTCCATAGGATGGTGTAGCAACAGCGCCACTGTACAATTTCAGGTCACTGTGATACTGCACCTAAAAAAAAATTCAGCTTTGAGCTGTAATAGCGTTTGAATAAAACCCCTTTCAGCAGTGGGAGTACTCTTGTTTTACTCAGGGGGATAAACCCTACAACATATATTTTTTTGACATTTTAAGTATTATTATCCATTTAAAAGCTTGTATCTCTCAAACTATAAATGTTTGAGAGACAACACGTGCATCATTGCATTTATATTTTGAATATCTACAATATTAAAGGGATAGTAAAGTCCCCAAAAAAAGTATGTTCTAAATGGTAGCTGCAGTAAAAAAACACTTAATGTGCTTAATCCTTTCTCTCAAACTCTTACGGTTTGAGAGAAATAAGAAAATAAAGTCCTCCGTTCCCTCCCCTTTCTGCCTGACAAGCTGTAAAGCTGTCAGAGGCAGAATCCAGTCACCCGACTGTAGGCGGCTCTTCAGGAGCACTGTCATCTAGATATCGAAGTATAATTACTTCATCGGTATGGTCTACAACGTGTGCCTGGCTTGCAAGCACACGTTGTAGACCATTCCGATGAAGTAATTATACTTGTATATCTAGATGACAGTGCTCCTGAAGAGCTGCCGTCTGGTCCCGGAAGCAGGATCTCATGACGTCCGCTGTACGGCGGACGCATGAGAAGGGGGGAGGGAGCGGAGGTCTTTATTTTATTACATCTATCAAACCATAACAGTTTGAGAGAAAGGATTAAGTACATTAAATGTTTTTTTAGAGCAGCTACCATGTAGAACATATTTTTTGGGGGGACTTTACTATCCCTTTAAAGCAGTGGTTCTCAACCTGTGGGTTGGGACCCCTTTGGGGGTTGAATAACAATTTGCCAGGGGTCACCTAAAACCTTCAGATATTTAGATTTCGATTCATAACTGTAGCAAAATTACAGCGATGAAGGAGCAACGAAAATAATTTTACTGTTAGGGGTCGCCACAAAATTTTATCAAAGGGTCCCGGCACTAGAAGGGTTGAGAACCGCTGCTTTAAAGTTTAACAGCAGGTGTTACTATCCCTTTAAAGGAGAGCTAACATCTTAGTGATAACCCCCATTTACTTAAAACAGCCAAAATAACATATTGGCAAATATTCTTGGTTCTAGAGATAACCACTTCAATCAGTCCTTGAGGTCATATCGGTGAAGGTAGACTTGGCAGTTGATGTCATTTTAACTACTTAAGGGCTGTACAACACATTATTTGTAATGTGTTGTACACCCTTTACTGCTCCTTAAAGGGGAACTATCACCCCTATACAAGTTTACCTTATTGTAATCCTTATCTTGCGATAAGCTTAAATAGTTGTTATGTTTGTTTAAAAAATGCATGCTGTGACAAAATATATAAATGAGCCTGTGCCTTACTTCCACACAGACTGTGGGTATGGCTTTGTGCCACAGTCTGTTAATCTTCTTCTTTTCCTCCCCAAGTATTGTCACGTTCCAACGTCCTCCTTTGACAGAGGATTTCTCCTTGTAAGCTGGTTGGAACGTGACAATGGTTGGGGAGGGAACAGAAGAAGATTAACAGACTGCTGTCCGGAAGTAAGGCACAGGCTCCTTTATAATAATGTATATTTTGCCACAGCGTGCTTTTGTATTTTTTATTTATTTTAACAAAAATAAGAACTATTTAAACTTATCGCTAGATAAGGGTTACAATAAGGTAAACTTGTATAGGGGTGATGGTTCTCCTTTAAAATATAAAGTGGGCTCATGCACAGTGATTGCTTCAGTTTGAAAAACCACCAGTAAATGTTATGTCTGCCTCCACAGACATGACATCCAGGACTAATTGAAGGTGTTATCACTTGAATAAAATTCATACTGCCATTAGGATTTTCTGGCCAGAGTAAAGAAAGCGGCACTCAAAAGGTTAACACCTTAATGTGGATATTTGCTGCTGAATATGTGTGCCGCAGGTGGAAACCCTGTGGCCCTCCTTCTTTTGTTGGACTGCAAATCAATTGGAATTGTAGTTCAGCACCACCGCCTCTATGGCCACAGGCTGAACACTTTGGACCGTGCAGAGGCAGCTGAATGACATAAGCAAGTTCTGGGTATTGCTTGAATATATATTTTACTTTTGAAAACCCCTCTCTGGAAATACTGCATTTGCCTCTTAGATTTACTGGTATGTTTCACAGTTTCTCTTATTTTTCTGACACTTATAGTGAAATAGTCTCTCTTGAGTTACTGTCTTGTAATATGTTTATTGTTCAATGTTTGAATCTGTATTTGTAAGGATGTTAAATAAATTATAAAAGAAAAAAGAATTGTTGAGTGGCATAATTTGGAATGATAACTTTAGTTTCCCTGCATGACCCAAATAACAAGCTGATCTCTCTAGGCACTGAGAGCAAGGGGTCCATGTCTGGATTCCCCTGTTACCCTTATGGTGACCAGTCCCAAGAGTAATTTGCATACATTCAAAGAGCTGGTCAGAGATGTTCAACTAGGAAGGAGCCTACCCTTGAAGTGAGGAGGCTGTAAAGGAAAAGTGTCCTACCCAGGGTGCAGTCACTTTTAGCTTACTAGTGCCTTTCACAGAGAGAGAATGTCCTAAAGCACATCTTACTGATCCTACCAAAAAGGCAGTCCAGCCACAAAGTGCCAGGCAATTCTTCTCTGAACAAGAGAAGCAGCCAAAAGAGATTGCACCCTGGGTAGGACACTTTTCCTATAGAACATCCTCAATTTTGAGGGTATGCTCGTTCCTAGTTGAGCTTCTTTGACCAGCTCTTTGCATTAACACTCTGGTTTTGCCTGTGTATTACCGGGTCTCTGTGGCAGAGGCTGTCTCTCAGAATGTTGAGAGTTTCTTCTGAAACTCTGCCCACATCTGTTACTTCCCCGTCTGTTTCTCCCATTTCTCCTCCTTCGCCAGCGTATTTGTTGCAGATTTTGCAGGTCTGTGAAGCCCCACCCCCACTCACTATAAGCCACGCCCCATTTTTTATTGCGAGTCGCATCCTCTATCTCCCACAGCGGCACCAAAAGGAGTCCGTCTCCAGAAAGAGCAAAATAACAAGGTCCCAGGAATGTATGTGTGGTAGTTTGTTGTTGGTCATATTCATTCTGAATTCATTATTAGAGAATATTAAGCTTTTGTAATATTATTTTTTTCAACATTTTCACAAATATTTGATGTTTAAATTAACAACAACAAAAAATAAATCCTGAAATAACAATTTTAGCAAATGTATTAACCCTTTGTGTGCCAGAGAGATATCCAATGCATCACAATTGTTAGGATAACATTCGGTCACTCAGTGGGTTAATCCTGGATTCTTTTTTAAATCTGAAACTAGACCTGCTTTCCTAAGGCATGTGTGGACTCAGTTTGTAATGAGAGAAAAGGTAAGACGGATATAATTAGGTTCCACTCCTATGCTGTTCGTCATTTGTTTTCTCTTACATATGTCAGTTTACAGACACTAATGAACCATCACCCTTGAGAAGCTTATGAAGAATGTGTGCTGATAGGTTCAGTTGGCCAGGCACACAACCATGAATGGATACCTCCATGGGTAGAATTTAGGCATCAGGTAACATCTAGACCAAAGTATAAGCAACACTGGTCCTCATGAAAAGTATATCCCTGGCTGATTCACCTGTAATCAAGTAGTGACATTCTGAAAACATGCACTTGAGGACTGAAGTTGCTTAAACCTAATATAGAGAAATTGTACAGGTACAAGTTTGTACAGGATATTTTATGTGGAATTAACAAATTATGACAGTTTAGGTTAATTCGAAAGAACTTTCAAAATTAACTCTATGGTATGTTAACCATTTTCAACTTAAAATGATAGCTTAAGAGATATTTTATGGAAGTTAGAATGCTGGCTGGCTCAGACTTATGACAAATACTAAAATTTCACACCTTTGCGCCTCCCACTTGCCAATCCCATATGTTCTTTCTCTCTCCTAATTATTTTAGTAACTCACAAAACAATATGGCTAAGTTTATTTTAAACATTTGAGTGCAAGAACATGAGAGACTGGCAGTTGGGAGGCAGAGCAGTATAGGCTGTTAGTTATCTGACACAGAACTATCTAAATTACATAACCTGACACTTCTGGGTTTTTTTTATATATATTTTTTATTAAGGGCATATTCAAGATGCAGCGCAGAACTAAAATAATGCATGAAATGAATTGCTGATGGCAATATCATTATCAGGCATGCAAAAAAGTTAAGAACACAGATAAGGCAATAGAAATACAGTCTTACTGATTTAAATTCATCCAGAAGTGCCCAAGAATTGTTTGCATTTTGTAAACATAAACTCCAACAACAGAGAGAAGAAAAAAGAAAGGGGTGTGTCTCTCTCCCCAGCTAGGCCACCTCCCCACCCAGCACTAGATCAGGCAGTTTGAGCACGAAATTCTCTAATAAGAAATTATTGCATAAACCAACTACACTAAGGGCACAAATACAATTCCACAATTTTCCATTGATTTAAATGGCACTTTTAACTCTTCGAATGATAGAGCAATACCCAAATGCTTTGCAGTGCGTTTGAGATCTACCGTTCCATCTCTAATGTTCAAGAGGTTAATAGTTCCATCTAAATCAGTGGGATGTTTATATCCTTTGAAGGAGGTGGTTTGCTCAAAATTCAGTATTTTCAATCTTTTTCTAACCTGCTCTACATCTGTGGTTTAACCACTTGGATGGCGGCGAATTCACTAGTGAATTTCAAGGAAGAAGGTGCTCTGTACATGGCAGCACTGTACTAACCCTTTGGATGCCAAAGAAGGGCTGAACCAGAAGGTATGAAAACTAAAACTGTGTGAGCTGAGGTAATTCTGGCCTAGGAAAAAGCAGTAAATAGGTTGTTTGTGCTTTACAGTAACCCTTTCATTCAAAACTAGTTGAACAGCCCGTTACACGGGCCACAGTGCCTCTGGCAGCCGGTCATGGGGCAGTCACATGCGGTAGAGACTGCCCGCGCCACTGCTGATACAGAGCTGGACGCTCCTTCGGAGCGCCCAGCTCTGTATCATCCGCTGCGCGGGCGGTCTCTACTGCGCATGACTGCCGCACGCGCAGCAGTATCTACTGCGCATGTCGGGCGTTACACACGATTTAGCAAATTATTATATAAGGATAAGTGTTATTTCAACCCATATAAGTGCCAGAGGGTTACGGAATGCATTGTTTTTCAATGCATTCCTTATCCCTCTGGCACCCAAAGGGTTAAAAGAGCACGATAAATTACTTTTATATTGTTTAACCTTTTAAAAAGTCATGTAAAACATAGCGCGGCTAGCAGCTGTATTAACTATATCGCCATGTACAAAATGGCAACATGAGAATCTCACATTGCTAAAAACACAAGGTTCTCATGTCGCCTGTTTAAATATCGTTTCCTTCAATCCTGGTGCGCAGTTAAGTGTGGATGCTCATACAGTTGCTCTATCTGTTGCAAAGAAAATAAAAGTGCCGATAATGCAGATTCTTGAACATACTAATACCTCTTCTGCAAACTTTACGTATGCTTCCCCTTGTACTTTGTTGATTTCAGTATGCACTTCACTCAAAGAAGGGGAGAGAGAGCTGGCCATAATGTAGGGCAGAGCGGATGGGGAGAGAGAGTGACAGGCAGCGCTGTGCAAGATTGGGAAGAGCGAGTGCATTTTGAAATCAACAAAGTACAAGGGGAAGCATACTTAAAGTTTGCAGAAGAGGTATTAGTATGTTCAAGAATCTGCATTATCCTCACTTTTATTTTCTTTGCAACAGATAGAGCAGCTGTATGAGTGTCCACGCTCTTGTTATTTTTTTAATGTTCTTTAATTGCGCACCAGGATTGAAAGAAACTATGTTTAAACAGGCGACATGAGAACCTTGCGCTTTTATGCAATGCGAGAGTCTGTCACCATTTTGTACACTGCAACATGGTTAATGCCACGCAATATTTTACACTCAAGTGTCATGGACTTCCAGACTGGAGCCAAGGGCCACTACAAAGCTTGTGACACCAGAAGCATAATTTGCCAAATGGACTCCTCCATCAGAAAGACGTTCTCCAGACAGGTGTCGAACCTAAGACCAAGAAAGACCATGTCCTGAGAGGGAACCATGGAGCAGAATCTGAGCACAGTCCTGGACATGCCAGTACAGGATTTGCCGTGATGGAGCCTTAAGCAGAAGGTCGTCCATGTATTGAGTCACCCGAATCCCCTAGATGTTAATGAAGGCAATCAGGACCCCCCAGCACTCTCTTAAACACCCAAGGAACAGAGGTAAGCCTAAAGGGCAGAGCAGTGAACTGGTAGTGCTCTGAACTGCAGCAATATGGATCTACTTCTGACTGTACAGATGATTGGAGATGTTTAAGTAGGCATCCTGCAAATCCAGACATGCAAAGAATTCTCCTGGGCACATAGCTGTGATGACAGAGCGCAAGGACTCCATTTTGAAGTGAGCACTCTCCACAAAAGATTTGAAGTCAAGAATAGGACGGCTGTCAACCTCCCTGACACCACAAATAGGTTGAATAAAAACCTGAAGCTCTCTCTTAGGGTGGAACTGAAACAAGAAGTCCCTTGTCCAGAAGAGATTAAACTGGTTTGTTGAAGAGACTCAACTTTTCCTGGTCCAGGGGAACCCTGGACTGGAAGAACCTGAAGGGGAGGAAGGGACTTGAATCTTATTCGGTACCCTTCCGAAACTACCTGCAAAACCTACTGGTCCATAATGGACTCTGCCCATATGTTGCAAAAATGGCACAGACACCCACCCACAGGCAACTGCGGGCCAGGATTCTGCAAGTCAAGCAGAGGCAGACTTGCCAGACTTGGGTTTTGCTTGGAGTGCCGCTGCTGCCTGGGCTTGGTGGAGGGGCGAAGGCCTGAGACACTCTCGGATTCGGCCTTTACCCTCTGGCGGGGATGAAAAAGGTGCCATTTCCTCACCATGTTAGGGCTTTTGGCGACCTGAGGTAACAGTGCTCTTGCCTCCAGTAGCCTCACTTATGATCTGCTTTAGCTCAGAATCAAAAAGAGACTTGCCCTGAAAGTGGAGAGAAACCAGTGACTCCTTAGATGAAAGGTCCGCAGACCGATTCTTGAGCCAAAATATGTGCAGTGCAGTAACAGAAAAGGCAGAGGCCTTGGCAGACAGCTTGACATCAAAAAGCGCATCAGTGACATATGTCTTAGCCTCAGACATGTTGGCTAAGAGGGCTAAAATATCCTCCTTAGGGGTGCCATCGCTGATCACCTAAGTAAGTTGTTCACCCCAGATAGCAATAGCGCTGGTGACCCAGGCAGAGGGCAGAATAGGCCGTAATGCGGCTCCAATGGCAGCAAAATTAAACTTGAGACTAGCTTAAAGCTTCCTATCTATCATGTCCTTAAGAGCTGTAGCATCTGCCAAGGGCAGAGCAGTAGCCTTAGAGAGCCTGGATATAGGGGGATCAAGGGCAGGAGGAGAAGCCCACTGCGCCAAAGCTGCCTCAGAGAAGGGGTACAGCTTAGGCATCTGTCTCTCAGAGATTCTCCATCAGGCATTTTCCACTTATCCAATATAACTTGGTCCAGAGTGGCACTGGGTAGAAGGACTGTTGAAGACTTTTTACGTCTCTGAAACACATCAGCTGAAGATGGACCCTTATCAGGGGTGCCAGTGGCCTGAAGGGTCACCAAGAAAGCCTTAATGAGTCCCTCTGGAGAAGGAGTATAGGGTCAGCCTCAAAGGGGTCACCAAATGTACAGGTAGAATCCCCTTCTTCACACTCCCCTTCCTCTATGTTACCCACAAAGGAGTCCTTCTCAGAGGATTCCGTGAGGGCAGGTATACCTGGGGCCGTAGAGGCTACAAACCTGAAGGTGGTAGGGTGTTTCCAAGCATGGAGAACCCTCAAGAAGGATAGGGAGAACTGTGCCATAGTGGACTTTGTCTTTCTCCCAGACTGGCCCTTGTTCAAGGCTGCAGGGCCCTGAAGGTAAGGTGGTGGTGGGCGGCGGCGCCACAGCGCATGAGGGGAATAAAGGTCCTGAATACTCTCTAGGGAGCGCCACTTGGCATGAGGAACAATAAGCAAGAAGGTCAGAGAGTCCTTCGCCTTGGGTCTAGCCACATGACCCTTGTATCCGAAATCCTAACAGGAACAGTGTCTAAACAGTATAAAAACTCAAATGCTGTATCCACTGAATAATTATTCACCTTTAGAAAGCACAAAAAAGGTACTTATCTAGCAGGTGAAGGGTTAATCTGAGAAGGAAAGCAAGAAGGAAAAGATGGCGTCTTTAAAACATAAGACACTGGGGATATGAACTGAATGTTAGGGCATGAGGAGACAAGAAGAAGAGTCCTCTCACAAATCTGTATGACAAACGGCTGCAGAGATAAGTCCTAAAGCAGTTTGTCTCATAGAAGTCAGTGGAGAAAGTGCGGCCGCACGGGAAGCGTGCCTTAAAAGCTCCACACACACAAAATTCAACATTTCTAAAAAGTTACCAAATCACCCAAAAACCCAAGGAAACGTGGGGGTTAATAAAAATGCTTAACTCAAAAAGAAAAGTCCCAAACCGGGTGAAACTAGCAGGCAAGGGATTAACTACTTCTAAACACAGCTATCCATGCTCCAGAAACCCAGGGACAAACTAGACTAAAATACCTAAAGAGTGCAGGAGCATAAGTGTTCGCTTACCTTGAGCCGGCAGCCAGACCCAGTGGGCGGCCGGTCTCGGCGTCCTCGCGGGTTAGCCGTGTGTTTTGGGAGTATCGGTGCACCCTGGTGTGCATCCAGGCGACCGGTCTCCTTGCTGCTCCCCCTAGCAGCTCCAGCCGCATCTGACTCTCGCCCGCGCCACGGGGATTCCCTGGTGACGTCGTGCCTTGATTCTTAAAGGGGTATTACACTACTTGCTCCACCTCTTGGGGTTGGAGCAATTGGTAGATAAACTGCCTGGACACCACTTCAGTTGCCCTTTCGTGGTGTTTCAGTGCAGTTGTGTTTCAGTGTGCTCTGTGTATTACCTGGTTTGTCTGACTACCCGATCTGGTGTTGTCCTGTGGCCGTGTATGACCCTTGGCTTGTCTGACATCCAATCTGGTGCAAACCTGGCTGACTAACCGCTCCTTGCATGACCTTATGCTTGCCTGACTAACCGATCTGGTGTTGAGCTGTGGCTCTGACTATCCGCTCCGTGTATGACCCTTGGCTTGTCTGACATCCAATCTGGTGCAAACCTGCAGCTCAGGCTAACTAATCCCTCCGTGTATGACCAGACTTGTCTGACCATCCTATCTGGTGCTGCCCATTGGCTCTGTCCGGCTTGTCTCAGTAGTGCCTCCCTACTGCGGACATCCAGCTGGTGCAGACCTGGGGCTCTCGTAGACTTTCTCCTATACCGACTGCAAGCGTGAGTCCGGTATTAGACCTCAGTGGTCCTGACTGCAGGAGTGAGTCAGTGATCAGCTCCTAGCTAAGTTGACTGCAGGCGTGAGTCAGCTTTCCTCCTACTAGACTGACAGCAGGTGTGTGTCAGTGTTTTCCATTGTCACTGGTCGGTGTCTCCCGTTCTGTTCCAGTAGAAGACCCTCCTTGGCGGATCTGGTTCCCATTTCTATTAGAGTTCCAGTGGTAGAAGATTCCGAGGAATTCCTGTTCCTGCTCAAGCCTTAGCTTCTCTAGAGACTTCCAGTGGCTCCGGCCTAGTCTCAGCAGACTGATTACTGTAACTTGACCTGTGTCTGTATTATATTGTCTATATATATATATATATATATATATATATATATATATACTGGACCTGCGAGGGTTATTCTATTTCTGTGTTTTATCAATAAAACTGCGTTTTACCTAAACTTTCCGTGTCTAAGTGTCCGTAAAACTGTTACAAAAACTAAGCAGAAACTGTTCCCAGCCTCTTCACTCTGCTGGAACATGTCAAACTGCAAAAGGCAGGGCTAGGGTAGACTAATAAGGAGAAGGGAAGGCTCTGCCTCCAAGACATTGTCTTTTGATATGTCTCCTCCCCATGGTACCTGTAGTACTTATTGGAAGAAAGTGAAATGTATTTTAGATCAATTTGTTACAAATGCATATTTTATCAATTAGGGCTTCCACTTGGTGGAGAGGGGATCAGTGAGGATGAAACACTAAGAGGAAATTAAGGAAATCTGTGGGAAATCAACTGCATCTGGGAGAAACAAGAATTCACATTGAATTAACCACTTTGATGCCAAGGACATGACTGTCCACATCCTCAGGGGGTAACCTAAAACTACCAATGACATAGCCACATCCTTTGTAATCCTTCAGCGAATCGTATAATATCGAAAACTGCGGCTTACCTTCAGGGGACGTCCTCAGTCCCCAGAGCTTGTACCTGCCTGTGAGCATCATGTCGCAGCAATTACATAATCACGCACAAGGGGGAAGGCTCTTTAAAAGCCTTTATCTCAGCCCCTATCTTCTTAGATTAGGGTCATGCTCCCTCTTTTAAAACAGGGGAATCCCCTCTTTCAAAATAAGATTGTCTTGTGTATTATAATGTTGTGTGATGTTGTGATCATCTGACATTATAAAACAGTACAGCATGGGAAGGGGGAGGAAGGAGCTCTTTAAGACTTCCAATCTCGACTCGGGGGTGCAATTGTTTGAAGAGGGGAATCCCTTCTTTGAAATAAGTGTTGCCTTTAACATGTTCCTGTGGGGTGATCAAGTATCACCCTGCATGATCAAAATAATTGGATTTCTTTTTTATACTCACCGATAAATCCTTTTCTCTTAGTCCATTTTTGGGATGCAGGGGTCATGGGGTTAAGCAGCGTGGCTAAAGGAAGCAGGGCACTCTAAACAAAAACTCCTCCCACTTTACTAGCTGCTAAACCCTCCCCCCTGTATAACTGCCTTCAGTTTTCATATAGCAGAGTCAGGAAGGGAATAAATACAAAAAAAAAAGAAAAAAAAAACAAAAAAAACAGCAGGACATCCTCACCCAACAAGTTTTCTGTGGCCGGAAAGCCCTGCATCCCAAAAATGGACTAAGAGAAAAGGATTTATCTGTAAGTAGAAAAAAATAATCTTATTTTCTCTGTCATCCAATACAGGTTACTGGTATCTTTGGGTAGGCACTTTGTCCCTTTAAGTAGGCAGGAACAATTCTGAGAAGTGAGTGCAGGGGTGGTGCCTACCCTCTAACCTTAGCTGCAGCTTCCTGTTAGCTTCAGTAAATTTTATTCCTCGTTGCAAGCAACAAGGCATGAGAACAGTTCTGTTTAGTTTTAGAATTTTATTATTTTCTGCTAGATATGGGATACCACCATTAGGCGGATTACCATCACTGACAATTCCCATCACCCAAATGTGGATAGCTCAGTTTACCAGGTGCTTATTTGTGGACCTAAGCCCTGGGGGGAAAATCTTGGCTGCAAGTTTTTTCCCCAGGAGTTGCCCACCGAGGCTTCTTCTTGATATATGGTAATCTGAAGAACGAAGTCCTGCATGGAACCCCTCCGCACAGTGGTCATTGTCATTTGAGTTCCTATTGCATACTCTAGCACTCTTTGGGTCTATCTGTATGTCTGTCTGGGTGTTTGGATCAGGTTTCTGAGGTACTTTAACCCTTTCACTGCTGGTTTGGCATGTTGTGGGGGGTTGAGAGCACTTGCCCTACTGGGTTTAGTGTTTTTATGCTTTAATTATATGTTCTGGTATAATTTTAGCTTAAACTTTACCTTCATTCATTTTTTGTTGAAATTGTGTACTGCGCCTGTAAGACCACGCTTTACCGCACAGACGCCATTGCTCGATTCACTTCAATGGGACTGTACAGTTGGGACATATCTCTGCAACCGCATATCACAGCGAGGGCAGAGAAGGCTCATTTTTCTTGACTGCCCTTGCTCTGTCATCTGGTCAATGTTCTGATCATGCTGGGGGGCTTCAGGCACTGTTGGGGTACTTTTGTCAGAAAGCCTACAAATCCCATGAGCGCTTGCTTCGCGCTTTCGTTTCTGATTGGCTCCCGTCACGGAAACCATTTTGTGCCTTTCTGAGAACGAGTATCCTACACAGGGCCTGGACACTTCATCTCTCCTCAGCTGTTTAACCCTTTCTTCACCAGATAAGTTTATTATAACATTTTCTGGGCTATTTTATCACTTTTAAACATTGTTTTTGGGTGATCAGTGTATTTATTGACCAGTTGACTTCTGTGAGAATGTCTATTCCACTTGAGGCTGGGGCTAGACTTCAGACTAAGGAATCTGCGGTGTCTGTGTCCTCCATTGCTTCTCATGTCATACAGGGTTACCTAGAGAATTCTCAGGTCATATTTGCCCAGCATGTGCTGCTGCCCCTGAATCTCCTGCAGGGACCTCCAGCCATGCACTAGAGCCAGTATGGATGCAAGAGTTTAAGGCTACTACCAGGGACCTCCGGTCCACCTTACAGCTCCTTCCATCCACTTTACAGGGGGTCTTCCGATAGTGGCAGACCCCCGCACCTATCAGATCTTCCCTGCCTAAACCGCCGGGTGTACCGGATGTGTCTAACTCCTCTGAGGAGGAATTATTGGTGGACTCTGATGATGATGATGATGATGATGATGATGATGACTGTTCAGCTGTTCCTTCATCTCAGTTTTTTGGGGACCCCTTTGAGGCGGACCCCATCCCCTCAGCTGAGGGCCTGATCAGGGCTGTGTTGTCCACCCTGAACATTTCCTTGGTGCAGGAGGCATCTTCTGACCCCTCTGATGTTTTGCAGGAGCCTGTTGGGCCCCTTGCTTGCTTTCCACCTAACCCCACCCTTGACCGCTTGGCGTCAGAGGAGTGGAAATTTCCAGACAAGAAACCATCTGTGTCTAGGAAGTTTGCTAAACTTTACCCGTTTTCTGAAACGGCCCTAGTTTCCAGACTTTCTAAATCGACTGCCTTGCCAGTGGCTGATGCCTCTGCTCTCAAAGACTGGACTGATAAGAAGCTTGAGACTTCTCTAAAGGCTATTTTTGCGATGGCGTTATCTGCCCTTCACCCTATCTTTGCTGCTGCATGGATAAATAGGGCTGTAGCTGTTTGGACTGAACAGCTCAATTTTGCTGTCCGTCAGGGGGCCCCTACGTCTGACATGTTGCGACTTCTCGCTAAGGCTCAGCATTATGTCTCTGCTGCCCTGTTAGACACTGTGCGTATGGTAGCCAGGACTTCTACCATGTCTGTGGTAGCCAGAAGGGCTCTTTGGCTCAAAATCTGGTCTGCTGACACAGCTTCCAAGAAGGCTCTCTTGTCTTTACCTTTTCAGGGAGCTTCCCTGTTTGGGCCTGCGCTCAAGGATCTCATCAACAAGACCACTGGAGTGAAACGTACTCCCCTGCCAGTGGTCCTGAGGAAGAAGGAGCCTGTCAAAAGGAATCTGCTTTTTCGTCCCTTTCAGGCAGACTCGCGCCAGGTGACCCAGATGGTCCCTCAGGCTCTGCACTCCTCATCCAAGCCTACGCAGCAATGGAGATCCAAGTCCTCCACGATGCCCAAGGCTTCCAAACCTTCTTCTGCATGACTCACAGAACCCAGGTCCCCACCCGCAGGTAGGTGGCCTCCTACGCCACTACCTTTCAGCTTGGCAGGCCTCTGTTGCGGACCCATGCGTTTTACAAGTGGGGGCCTCAGGATACAGGATTCCCTTCACCTCTCTTCCTCCTCCAAGGACCTTTGTTTCTCTTTCTCCCTCGGGAGCAGAAAGAGATGCCTTTTCGAGGAAACTATACAGGCCCTTCTGAACAAGGCGGTCCCGGAGCCAGTATCCCCTCAGGAGAGGGGCTTGGGATTCTACTCCAACCTCTTTGTGGTTTCCAAGAAGGATGGGGGCTGTCGTCCCATTTTGGATCTGAAGGATCTGAACTCCTTTGTGGTTAGGTCCCAGTACCGCCAGGAGTCTCTGTGCACAGTGACAGCAGCCATGTGTCCTGGAGAATTTCTGGCCTCTCTGGATCTTCAAGATGCCTATCTGCACATCACCATTCATCCAGAGAGTCGGCAGTATCTCTGCTTTGCCTGTGACCGAGGGCATTTCCAGTTCTCTGCCCTCCCCTTTGGCCTAACCACGGCTCCTCAAGTCTTCAACAGAGTCCTAGGAGCATTGATCTCCGTCCTACATCGGAACGGCATCGGGGTGACTCCATACATGGACGACCTCCTTCTGTAGGCCTCGTCTCTGGAACACCTTCACCAGCAGGTGCAGGACTGCATTCATGCTCTCTCCCATCACTGGTGGATCATCAACTTGGACAAGTAAGACCTTGTTCCTTCCCAGTGGATGGTCTTTCTGGGCCTCCTCTTTGACACTCAGAGAGGGATGGTGTTTCTCACGGACAAAGTGGCTCATCAGATAGCACTGAAGGTCCAGGCTATCCTGTCTCTGGATCCATTTCCCAGCCAAGAAGTTGTCATCCTTGGTGGGGAAGTTCATCTCCTGAACTGCAGACCCTTCCTGGTGCCCTTCTGGACTACAGTGATGACAGATGACAGCCTCTCCGGATGGGGAGCTGTGCTGCGGCACTTGAGTGTTCAGGGACGGTGGTCGCAGGAGGAATCTCTCCTTCCCATCATTGGCTTTGGGTGATATTTCATGCCCTTCATCTCTGGACACGTCAACTGGAGGATTGCCCAGTCAGGGTACGGTCGGACAACGCTACAGTACACATACAGGACAGCTAGAAAGCCATTATATAAAAAAGGAGGTGTCACGAGATCCATATATCCAAGCAACAAGTTGCCATTTCCAAAATGGTTAAATAACTTACCCTATGGACAATACCACAGGTTATGTAGAAACTACAGTCGATGGGAAGACTTTGCGGGCAAAGGAACTTAAACAAGATTTTATAGAGGGGTTATGCAGTCAACAGTTGTTCAGAGGACATTCAGTGAGGTAAACAATGTGAAAAGGGAAGACATTTTGTTCTCCAAGAAAAAGGAAAATAAATATAAAACAGAAATACATGGTTTGTTACTCAGTATAATGCATTTTCTAGGGACATTAATAAGATCTTGAAATACCATTGACCAGTACTATAGCAGGATCCGCAATTAGAAGGAATAATTGAGGATAAGCCTGGAATAGTATTTAAAAAAAAAAGTTATGGACATTAGGGGCTTCATAGCCCCAAGTAGGCAGAAAAGGGGTATCTAACCATCAAAAGCAATAGTTTCCTCCCCAAGTTGTTAGGGAACTTCATGTGCAATAAAAAAAAGAGTTGTAAAAATATGGAGAATAGGTCTTCAGTCTTTAGAGGAATGGGAGAGGAAGATAAAACGTACAATATTTTGCAATTTATTATTTTTATCCAAAAAACACATATTAAATAGTTTCCGCAGTTCCTTCTAAGAGGCCAACGCCCCGGGGTGTTAACTAGGAGGGTCAGAGGTTTGGCTTGACCGTTTACAGCCCACTCAATCACACCTGTCAGAGATGCTACGGGAGAGTTCTACCTGAAAAGTCATAAGGCTTCCCAAAACATGCAACACACAGCACACCTCTATAATTTTATAATAATCATATTCCTCATATCTGTGTGAATATCTGGACACCAAACATGCTGGGTCTAACTGGTTGCAAAGTGGTTATTCTTGTAACTCATAGCAGGAACACCTTCCCCTGACATGTTTGGTCCCCACCACAAGGGTAGAACCTGGGCATTCTGAATATATATTTGTATTGAACCATTTTACACTGTATATACATGTCCTCCCTAGTTCATAATATTTGACTGTGCTCTGGGTGAACTCCATCAGAGCAGATGGTCCAGTATAGTTTATGACACTCTGTTCTGCTCTGGCGATGCTCATTCAGTTTCTGGTGATGTTGTCTACTTAGCTAATTTTATGGCCTAAGACTGGTGCATTTTGAATAACAAACAAACAAATTATACAACCCAGAGGGCCAACTCATGCCTTGACATGACAGAGACCTTTTGGATCCATAGGTTACACACTATGGTACCAGGATGGAGTCAACAAAGAAATAGTGCTGGTTAGTTTTATTTAAAATGAGCCATTTTGTCCGTCTCACCAGTTAGGTGGGTATATGTCTCCTGTAAAATCATCTCTCTAGTATTTTGTTTTCTAGTGTAGTTTGTTTTGTTTATTCTGTTTTAATTTATTTTGTTTGGCTGTGTTTATTGTGATTTTATATTGGAATTTTTCTATGTAAAGATGTGGCTGTGGGCAGTCGTGACGCTGTTCCCTTACTTGATCGCCCGTTGCTATGAACAAACTGCAGTGCCACTGTGAGGGATTGTGGGAGGAATATTTTTAACATTGGAGGTAGAGGTTAAAGGAGCAGTAAACTTTTTTTTTTATGAAAACTTACATGTTATAGAGCTTTTCCTGCTGTGTAAAACAAGGTCACTCCCACTGCTGTCAATTGTTTTATTTAAATGTTACAACAGTTCAAATAATCAGGAAGTGAATTTACTGTGTTTACTTCCTGACTGTTCTAACTGACAGGAAGTGACCCGGCAGTTTCCATGACATTCTATGGAGAACTTTAAGTCACTGACTTTCCACTTCATTAGAATGTAGCAGAATAACTAATTATAATTTGACCACTAGAGGGTACTGCTAATGTAAAAAAAAAAATAAAAAAAAAAAATAGGATTTTAGTCCTTTTCTCTTAGTCCATACAGGTTACTGGTAACTATGGGTAGGCGATCAGCAGGAACAATTCTGAGAATTGACTGCTGGGTCAAGCCTACCTTCTCTCCTTAGCTTGCAGCTAGCCAATCCTCTTCCAGTAAGATTTGAAAACGAACTATTGACTAGGTAGTAAGAAGGTAAAGGAAGATTCCTGTGAGCATAAACCCGAAAGGACCCCCACGTTCTGCCACAGGAGAGCCAAGCATGGTCCCTTGAGAGGGTGGGAGACCAGTAACCTGTATGGACTAAGAGAAAAGGATTTAACAGGTAAGATTAAAATCCTATTTTCTCTGTCGTCCACTTCAGGTTACTGGTAACTTTGGAATGTCCAGCCATTAAGTTCCCCAGGGCAGGAAGAAAGGCAAGGACCAGACGCAGGCCCCCCATGTCACCAGAGCACCAATGAACCTACAGATCATAAATAGCGCAACACTAACCGCAAAGTGTCAACGGACACTGAACAGGGGTAAAACAAACCCCATGAACTGTTACACAGCACAACAGGGCTCAAAAGTGAAAGAGTACTGTGAGACTAAAGAGATCTTAGACAGGCAAGGCTGCCTCCAGGATCTCCTCCCAAAACTGGCATCAACCGAAGTCCGCACATCCACACGATAGTGTTAAGCAAAAGTATGCACAGACAACCAAGTGGCCGCCTTGCACAACTGATTAGCGGAGGCCTGGTTCTTGTAGGCCCAAGAAGCCCCAATAGACCTTGCAGAATGAGCCGCGACAATGTTAGTGAGAAGTCGCAACATGTCAGAAGTAGGGACCCCCTGACGGGCAGCAGAATTTAGGTGTTCAGTCCAAACAGCCACAGCCCTTTTCACCCATGCTGCAGCAAAGGCAGGCCGGAGGGCAGAGCCAGCCGTCACAAAAATAGCCTTGAGAGAGGCCTTAAAGGGATAGTAATACTTAAAATGTAAAAACAAATATGTTGTAGAGTTTATCCCCCTGAGTAAAACAAGGGCACTCCCACTGCTGAAAGGTGTTTCATTCAAAAGTTATTAATTTTCAAAGTTGAATTTTTTAGGTGCAATATCACAGTGGCCTGAAATTGTACAGTGGCGCTGTTGCTACACCATCCTATGGAGATTTATGGTCAACTGACCAGAGCTGTCCATAGGATCGTGTAGCAACAGCGCCGCTGTACAATTTCAGGCCACTGTGATATTGCACCTAAAAAATTCAACTTTGAAAATTAATAAATTTTGAATGAAACGCCTTTCAGCAATGGGAGTACCCTTGTTTCACTGTCGTCCAATACAGGTCACTGGTACAATGGGAGGCAATCCGCCCCTTTAATAGGCAGGAACATTTATTCAAATGTATGCAGGGGGTGGAGCCTCCCCTCCTACTTAAGCTGCCTTCAGGCCAGAGCCAAGCTAGATTGATTTGTTCCTGTGTGCTGTGCACACCAGGTGGAGAACATCTATCATTCAGCTTTAATTTTTTATTGTTTTCTTCAAATATGGAATACCACCATTAGGAGGGTGACCATAGCTGACAATTGCCCTCTCCAAAGTGGCTAGTGCAGCTTCCAGGGATTTTCTGGTGGACCTTATGCCCTGAAGAGGGAACAGCTTGGGTCAAGTAGCTTCCCTGCTGGGGAATTTGCCTCTGGTTAATTCCTATTTCAACATGGTCACCTGAAGACAGAAGTCCTGCAGAAAGGTGAGCCACCCTTTGAGTGCTGAAGGTCCACTTGTCCCCACAGTGTCCCTTACTTGGGCTTGTATTTGGGAGTTTGCGTTTTGCACTCCAGCACTCATAGGGTGTTTTTATTGCTATTGCTTGTATTTATTCAATTTCTGTGGTATTCCCTGGGTTTTGGAGCTTTGGAATATTATTTTCTCATGTGTTAAAAGTATGTTTGGTGTACTTTCTATTTCAGAAATACTTTATTAATATTTGATGTTCCGCGCCTTTAAGCGCGCCTTTTACCGCATAGACGCCATTGATCCTTTACTCTCTATGGATTTGCACAGTGTGGGACATATCTCTGGAACCGCATATCACAGCAACTTCAGAGAGGGCTCAATTTGTTGGTCTTCCCCTGCTCTGTCATCCGGTGGCTAGTTTCAGGGTGTGGGGAGTTTGGGGGGGGCTTCGGGCACTGTTTGGGGGTACTTCTGAGAGAAAACTACATTTCCCATGAGCGCCCGTTTCGCGCTCGTTTTCTGATTGGCTGCAGTCACGGCAGCCATTTTGTGGTGTTATTCTCAGCGAGTATACTACGCAGGGACCGAGCCTTCTCTCCTCTCAGCAGATTAACCCTTCGCTGGCCAGATAAGTCCGATTTTAGACATTTCTGGGGTGAAACTTTAATCTTTCACACTTCTGCTGGGTGATTTTTCTTAGTGGTGTATATCTGACTGTGAGCATGTCTACTCCACTGGAGTCAGGGGCTAGACCCAAGACTAAGGAGGCTGGGGTGTCAGTTTCCCCCATTGCGTTTTGCTCCTCTTGTCACTCTGGGCTGCCTAGAGAATTTTCAGGTCATTTATGCCCAAAATGTACAGATAGTCATGATAGCAACCCTGGGCTTCACAGCCACGCTATTGAGCCAACTTGGGTGAAATAGTTCAAAGCTGCCACTAGGGATCTCAGATCCACTCTCCAACTCTTTCCCTCTCAGGTTCAGGGGGCTCTACAAGTCTGGCAGACCCCCTCCTCAATCAAGACCTCCCTGCCTAAGCCACTGGGAGCTCCTGATGTGTCTGATTCTTCTGAGGAAGAACTTTTACAAGATTCTGATGCTGAGGAAGGCACTGTTATTGAATCTAATAGGTCCATTGGGGACCCTTATGAATGTGACCCTGAGGTTTCTGCTGAGGGTTTGATTAGAGCGGTGTTAGCCACGCTCAACCTTCCTCTGACTCAGGAATCTACTCATGATCCAACTGACGTTTTTCAGAAACCATCTAAGGCGGTTATATGTTTTCCAACTAACCCTACTCTTGCCCGTCTAGTCTCTGATGCGTGGAGGAATCCTGAAAAATCCTCTTCTGTGTCCAAAAAGTTTGCTAAGCTTTACCCTTTTCCTGAGACTGAACTGGCAAAATGGGTTCATCCTCCCAAAGTGGATGCCCCTGTTTCTAGATTATCCAAATCTACTGCTTTAGCTGTATCTGATGCCTCTGCCCTGCAGGACTGGATGGACAAAAAGTTAGAGATTTCTCTTAAATCCATTTTTGCCTCCATTGGCACCTCCATGCGTCCAACCTTTGCAGTGGCGTGGGTTAATAGAGCTATTGCAGCCTGGACTGAAGGACTGACTGAGGCGGTTGCCAGGATGCGCCAGTGTCTGAGCAGTTACAACTTCTTGCTAATATAGCAGAAGCCCAGAATTATGTTTCTGACGCTGCCTTTGATGCTGTGTGCATGATGGCAAGGGCCTCTACTTCCTCTGTAGTGGCTAGACGTGCTCTTTGGCTGAAAATTTGGTCTGCTGATATTGCCTCTAAGAAAGCCTTACTTTCTTTACCCTTTCAGGGGAACTTGTTGTTCGGTTCTGAACTTAAGGAGATGATTAGTGAGGCTACTGGTGGTAAAAGTACTCTTCTACCTTCAGTCTTCAAGAAGAAGTTTCCAGCCAAACGCAATCGGTCCTTTCGTTCCTTCCAGACTGAGACACGCTCCACGTCCCAGACAGGTCTGCCCTCCACGCGCTCCTCCTCCAAGCCCAAACAGTCCTGGAAGCCCAAAGTTGCCCCTAAGGCCAAGACCTCCAAGACTGCTTCGGCATGACTCACCGAACCCGGGTCCGCATCCGGCTGTAGGTGGACGTCTCCACATCTTTCGCCGAATTTGGGAGGAGTCAGTGACGGACCCATGGGTAATTCAGGTGGTATCAGAGGGGTACAGGATCCCTTTCTCTTCCCTTCCTCCTTTCCGGTTCTATTTTACTCGTCCTTCTCAGGAACCTACAAAAAGACGTCTGTTCGACGCTATTCAGGATCTTTTGGACAAAGAGGTCCTGGAATTGGTTCCACCAGAGGACACAGGTTCCGGATTTTATTCCAACCTGTTCGTTGTGGCCAAAAAGGACGGAGGCGCTCGTCCTATCTTGGATCTCAAGGATCTCAATTCCTTTGTTGTGAGTTCCCACTTTCGCCAGGAATCCCTGCGCTCTGTGATAGCCGCAATGTCTCCAGGGGAGTTCCTTGCCTCCCTGGACCTTCAGGATGCGTATCTTCACATCCCTATTCATCCAGAGAGCAGACGGTATCTCAGGTTTGCCTGTCACAAGGGCCACTTTCAGTTTTCAGCTCTTCCCTTTGGACTGACTTCAGCTCCTCAGGTTTTTCAGAGGGTATTGGGATCTTTGATAGCTGTGCTTCATCGAGAGGGTGTCAGGGTGACTCCCTACATGGACGATCTGCTCCTGAAAGCTTCATCTGCGGAGATTCTCCACCAGCAGTTGCAGCTGTGTATACACACACTGAATCGCCACGGCTGGATTGTGAATCTGGACAAGTCAGACTTGGTCCCATCTCAACGGCTCCTCTTCTTGGGTCTCCTGTTCGACACTCAGCAGTGCATGGTGTTTCTACCAGAGGAAGTTGCTCATCAGATTGCTATCCGAGTAGTCAGGATCCTGGAATTCGACAGGGTTCCAGTGCCGAAGTTGACCTCTCTGGTGGGGAAATTCATTTCCACAATAGAGGCGGTGCCATTTGCTATGGCACACACCAGGGAACTTCAGAGGTTTGTGATCCAGACGTGCAAGAATCATCCAGATCATCAGCATCTGTCAGTCTCTCTGCCTCCTCATGTCGAGTTGAGCCTGCAGTGGTGGTTGGACTTGTCTCATCTCCTGAAAGGGAGATCCTTTCGGGTTCCCTATTGGACCACAGTCACGACGGATGCCAGCCTCCGGGCATGGGGAGCTGTGTTGGGTCGTTTCAGTGCTCAGGGGAAATGGGGACTGGAAGAATCTCTTCTCTCCATCAATGTTCTGGAACTTCGTGCCATACTTCTTGCCCTGAGGCACTGGGAATCTCAGCTGGAAAGCTGTCCAGTCAGAGTGGAGTCCGACAATGCCACCGCAGTGGCTTACATCAACAGACAAGGCGGCACAAAAAGTCTCACCACTTGGTTAGAGGTCAAAGCCATTTTATCCTGGGCAGAAGATCATGTGCCAGTCATCTCAGCTGTACACATTCCAGGCCCAGACAACGTCATGGCAGATTTTGGTATCCGGAACTGCTAGCCATGTCTGTGACGGATCCTGTTCCGCTTCCTGCACGTCCAGATCTACTTCTTCAGGGATATCTGTGGAAGGAGGATGTTCAGCATCTCCATTTGATGGCTTGGAGGTTGAATCCTCAATTTTAAAGAAGAAAGGGTTTTCCTCTTCAGTGGTGTCCACGATGCTTAGAGCTCGCAAGCCTGTGTCTTCCAAGATCTATCATCGCATATGGTCCACCTTTGTAGCATGGTGTACTGATAAGGATCTGTCTCTAGATTTCCATCTTCCCACAGTCCTAGCCTTTTTACAGGATGGGGTTGAGAAGGGACTCAGCCTGAGTTCTCTCAAGGTTCAGACTTCTGCTCTGTCTGTGTTTTTCCAGGAAAGAATTGCTATTCTTCCTGATGTTAAGGTTTTCTTCCAAGGCATGGCTCATGTTCGGCCTGCCTTCAAGAGTCCTGCTCCCCAGTGGGACCTCAATTTGGTACTGGGGGTTCTCCAGAGACCCCCGTTTGAATCCTTGGCTTCTATTCCTTTGCGTCTCTTGACCTGGAAGATGGACTTTCTTTTGGCTATTGTCTCAGTTCGCCGGGTAGCGGAGTTACAAGCTCTGTCTTGTAAACCTCCTTTCTTGGTGTTTCACAAGGATAAGGCAGTGCTTCGCACTTCCAAGGAGTTTTTACCCAAGGTTGTCTCCGAATTTCACATCAATCAGGAGATTGTGGTTCCCTCTTTCTGCCCTAACCCTTCCTCTGACAAGGAAAGAAATCTCCATTTGTTGGATGTTGTGCGTTGTCTTACATTTTATGTTCATCGCACTGAGTCTATCAGGAAGTCTGATGCCTTGTTTGTCATTCCTGAGGGGCCTAGGGCAGGGAGACCGGCATCCAAGGTAACTATTGCCTCTTGGATTAAATCTACCATCCGTGAAGCCTACAAATTGCGGAATAAGCACGTTCCCTTCAGGGTTACTGCTCATTCCACTAGGTCTATTGGGGCCTCTTGGGCCTACAAGAATCAGGCATCTGCTGATCAACTGTGCAGAGCGGCCACTTGGTCCTCTGTGCACACATTCTCGAAGCACTATCGAGTTGATGTACTGGCCTCGGCTGATGCCAGCTTTGGAAGGAAGGTCCTGGAGGCAGTTTTGCCTGTTTAGGACTTCTCTTCTGTGATCCTTAGTGCTTCTTTACTGTTGAGCCCTGTTGGTTCTAGTTCAGTGTGCTGTGTTAGTTTGGGGGTTTGTTTTTCCCCCTGGTTGGTGTCCGTTGACACTTCTGTTACTGGGCTATATGATTAATTGGTTCATAGCAGTTCTAGTGACTTGGGCCTTGCGCCTGGTCCTTGCCTTACTTCCCGCCTCAGGGACAGCTCAATGTTTGTATATCCCATTGTACCAGTGACCTGTATTGGACAACAGTGAAAATAGGATTTTAGTCTTACCTGTTAAATCCTTTTCACTTAGTCCATACAGGTCACTGGTCTCCCACCCTGTCAAGGGACCATGCTTGGCTGTCCTGTGGCATTCAGTGGGAGACCTTCGGGGCATGCTCACAGGAGTCTTCCTTTTCTTGCTTACCTCTGGTCAGTTTAAGTGTCTCAAATCAATCTAGCTTGGCTCTGGCCTGAAGGCAGCTTAAGTAGGAGGGGAGGCTCCACCCCCTGCATACATTTGAATAAATGTTCCTGCCTATTAAAGGGGCGGATCGCCTCCCATTGTACCAGTGACCTGTATGGACTAAGTGAAAAGGATTTAACAGGTAAGACTAAAATCCTATTTTTACTCAGGGGGATAAACCCTACAACATATTTTTTTTACATTTTAAGTATTGCTATCCCTTTAAGCTTCTTATCAGTACAGTCTTTGAGAGCAGAGGCATCAGCCACTGGCAAAGCAGTGGACTTAGCCTGGAAACTGGGGCATCCACTTTGGAGGGATGGACTCACGGCATGAGGGCCGTTTCAGAGAACGAACTTCCTAGACACGGATGGTTTCCTGTCTGGAAATTTCCACTCCTCAGACACCAAGCAGTCAATGGTGGGGTTAGGTGGAAAACAAGTATGGGGCGTAACAGGGTCCTGAAACACATCAGAGGGGTTAGAAGATGCCTCCTGTACCAAGGGAATGTTCAGGGTGGTCAGCACAGCCAGAGATAAAGGAACAGCTGAACAGTCATCATCATCAGAGTCCACCAATAATTCCTCCTCAGAGGAGTGAGACACATCAGGTACACCCGGCGGTTTAGGCAGGGAAGATCTGATAGGGGCAGGGGCCTGCCACAAGTGGAAGACCCCCTGTAAAGTAGATGGAAGGAGTTGTAAGGTGGACCGGAGGTCCCTGGTAGTAGCCTTAAACTCTTGAATCTATACTGGCTCTAGTGCATGGCTGGAGGACCCTGCAGGGGATTCAGGGGCAGCAGCGCATGCTGGGCAGACATGACCTGAGTATTCTCTAGGTAAGCCTGAGTGACATGAGGAGCAATGAGCAATGGGGGACACAGACACCCCAGTATCCTTTGTCTTAGGTTTAGCTCCAGGGTCTACTGGAGTAGACATTCTCACAGAGTCAAAACGGTCAAGGTATCAAAACACCCACAAAACAGTGTGTATGATAAATAAATTCACCCCAGAAATGCTAAATAAGACTTATCTGGTAGGCGGAGGGTTAAAATGCGGAGAAGAGAAGGAGAGTCCAAGCCATGTGTAGGATATTCGATCTGCGAATACACAAAATGCCTGCTGTGACTGGATCCAATCAGAAATGAGAGCTGAAGCGAGTGCTCATGGGAAACCTAGTTTCGCTGACTACCCCAACAGTGCCCAAAGCCCCCTAAGGCCCCCGACATGCCCAGAACCTTGACCGGATAACAGAGCGAGGGCAAACACCACAAAATGGAGCCATCTCTGACCTCGCTAAGTGGAGCGGTTGCAGAGATATGTCCTATAGAAGTGAATGGAGCCATGGCATCTATGCGGTAAACGCTCACCTTAAAGGCGCGGAACACAAAGTTAACGAGATGAATACCAAACCGTAAAACTACTCAAAAGCCCACTAGAATTAAACAGTAGACCCAATAAACACTGGTCCCAGTAGGGAAAGTGCCCAACCCCCCCCAAAAGTTGCTAATCCAGCAGCAACAGGGTTAAGTTACCACAGAAACTTGCTCCAAACACCTCACAGACATACAGATAAACCCAATGCATGAGTATGTAATATGAACTCCAAGTGAGACCCCTGTGTGGAGGGGAAACATGAGACATGTGGACCTTGGCACTCAAAGGGTGCTCACCTTTTTCAGAAGGTCTTCTGTCTTCAGATTACCATATGTCAAGAAGAAGCCTCAGTGGGCAACTCCTGGGGAAAGAACTTGCAGCCAAGATTTTCCCCCCTGGGCTTAGGTCCACACAGAGGCGTAACTAGAAGCCACCAGCCCTGGTGCAAGAATTGCCATGGCCCCCCCCCCGACCACATTGGACCCCTCATCCACAATGCCCCTTCCACAATGCCCCCTTC
The DNA here is from genome assembly GCA_037306005.1 of Rhinophrynus dorsalis. NCBI lineage: Eukaryota > Metazoa > Chordata > Amphibia > Anura > Rhinophrynidae > Rhinophrynus > Rhinophrynus dorsalis. Next base: position 517,435,833 of record CM074719.1, on the reverse strand, counting down.
ATCTCCACATTGCCCCTTCCACAATGCCCCCTTCATCTCCACAATGCCCCCCTTCATCTCCACATTGCCCCTTCCACAATGCCCCCCATCTTCACATTGCCCCTTCATCTCCACATTTCCCCTTTATCTCCACATTGCCCCTACCTCCAGTCCCTGGTGGGCTAGCGGAGTGTCTTGAGAGATCTGTGCCTCCTTCGGCACAGATCTCGAGAACTGAAGCTCCCGCGCGCCGCTCTAGTAATGCAGAGGCTGGGAGATGAAGTCATCTCCCAGCGCTCTGTATTATTAGAGCGGCGCGCCGAATGGGAGATCAGCTGAGCGACTGCTGCGGGCGAGGGGGTCGCAGGGGGCGGCCGGGCCCCTGGAGTGACGGGCCCAGTCGCAGGTGCGACCGCTGCGACCCCTATTGTTACGCCACTGGGTCCACAAAAGCACCTGGTAAACCGAGCTATCTCATTTGGGTGATGGGAATTGTCAGTGATGGTAATCCGTCTAATGGCGGTATTCCATATCTAACAGAAAAATAATAAAAAAAGCTAAAACTATAGCAGAACTGTTCTCTTGCCTTGTGTCTTGACCAAGGAACATATTACTGGAAGGGATTGGCTATCTGCAAACTAAGGAGAGGAGGTAGGCTCCACCCAGCAGTCACTTCTCAGAATTGTTCATGCCTACTTAAAGGGACTGATTGCCTATCCAAAGTTACCAGTAACCTGTATTGGATGACAGAGAAATACAGGTTTAAACAGTAATAACTCTGGAAATATGCATCTATCAGCAGTAGGAGTACACTTATTATACTCAACAGGAAGTGTCCTACAATATATATTTTTTCATAAAAAAAGTTTACTGCTCCTTTAAATTTTCACCATATTTGTCACAAGCAGACCTCGGTGTGGTAGGACTCAGTCGGGAAGAAGGGCATATATGTGTCCCTCAGTGGATACTATCTTTATCAAGAGCTATATAATGGACACAGTGTCTAAATGCTTGAGACGCATGTGCTTTCCATTGAATAGTTGATCTATTCTTTGGGCACATTTGCATCTCAAAAGTGTTTCCTATGGCGTTTCTTTACATTTTGGAGTGATTATGTGCCATTAAGCAGTTACCGTACTAACATTAGTTAAGCTGCATTATGCGCAGTGTGAGGGATGCATGTGCACTCCAATGCTATAGGTAGGCGAGGTTTAGAACCCATGACTGTTCCGGACACTGTCATGGTATTGGCCCATAAAGAGGTCTGGAACACAATTGTAGTCCAATACATTTTGGATGGAAGAGGTATTGAGCGGGGATGCGGCGGGACTATTTGGCAGGCACATCTTGATAATAGGATAATATAAAATGAAGGTATGTTTGGGCCATTGTCATTGTTATAAGCCCCTAAGGAAATGGAGTACGCTGGGAAACACATTGGGTGTGCTGACACAAGGTTTAATTTTCCAATAAAAGTACTGTATTTTAATTTTTTTCATTCATTATACTACCTGTACAGATGTAATTTTTGTTTTTATTTTAATAAATTTATATATTTTTCGGTATCCTCTGTATACATTAGTTCCATTTAATATAGCTCACTGTCCTATAGTCCTATTTGGGATTCCCCCCTCCTGTTGGTTCCAGAAGGTTCTAGATAGAGGGCTTCCCTGTTAGAGCATTGGGGAGTATCCTGATTTTTGGACATAATAAGAATTGAAAGCTGAGAAAAGAAGGAATCCAGAAAGAACAACTTATACCAACACTGGGAGTTATCCTATGAAGGCTCAAACACCTAGAGGCTGGTTTTGCCTCATTCAAAAGTGAGCCCAATAACAGTCCATTTTATAAAGGTGAAGGAGTAAATATTTTATGTTATATTAGCAATATGTGACGGCGTTGCCCGTCATTGTAGTAGGGTATATGTTATGTAGCATTTTTTGTTTGAAATGTTGTAGGTGGCATGTTGAATGTATTTTGTAAGAATTTTTTGTGTTTGTTTGTATTGTACATTTCATTTAGCTGTACTGACTGATGATGTTTTTTTGTGTGCTGTGTGAAGCAGAAAGAATCATATTGCACACATACATAGACACACACAGATACAGTGACATATACAGGCATTGATCATTCACACACACACACACACACACACACACACACACACACACACACACACACACACACACACACACATATTATTATGGACCTGTAAGTTCCAGAGGGGTAGGCAAGGCATTGCTCATTGTGTTGCTTAATCCTCTGGCACTGAAAGGGTTAACAAGCTGTCCCAGTATGTAGCGAGAGTCATGGAGTCCACAGTCCCTGAAGTGGAACACATTGGAGGTGCATGTGATGGCTTTCAGGCTGTGGCTCTCCAGTTGTTGCTGGACTAATGGCCCCATTATCCCCAGCACCCTTTCAGCTCCAGCCGCCTCTTCAATTCTGTGTCCGTCTTTGTACATGCACACTCAGAGGCTGCCAGACAACCGTCGGCCCGGCTCCCTGGCCAGGAAGACACCTCCTGCCCCAGGCCTCGGCCAAGAGCGTTACTAGGGACGCCGAGAGTGGGAACTGAGGAGGGATGGTGTGTGTGGTTGGAGCAGCTATAGTGCGGCATGTATATTTTTTGTGCCGGGGTACTTACACAGTGAATGTGTGTGACAACGGGCAGAGAGCAGCGGTGAAGAAGCTTGTGTGTAAGAGTGTGTACTACAGAGTGGCTCCAGCATGGTCTGTCTCCAGCCCCTCAGCCACGGGTAATAGCCGCATCCAGCTGCTGCTTGTAGAGAGCTCCTTGAAGGGCCACATGATCGGGCTGTTGCGGAGCGGAGTGTTGTGCTTCATGAAGGGGGAACATGAAGGATTTGGTACTGGGCCTGCCTGCCTCCGAGCTACATGAAGCAGCTGGGCTTCCTGCAGCAGAAGCACACTGTGCACAGGAGCCAAAAGCATTGTTGTGTTGCGGATACCAGAAATGAAGGTAACTGGAGCCGATCCCACCCTCCCTGTGTTGGATCAGCTCATTGTGTGGAGGGACCCCTGGGGACTGTGTGTGTGTGTGTGTGTCTTTTGTGTGTGTGGCTTCTGTGTGTGTGGCTTGTGTGTGAGTCTGTGGTGTAGGAGCGAGTGGCAGCCATTTTATTTTTTCAGTCACTTGGATAGTGGTGGGCGGGCTGGATAGTGGGGGCAGACCAACTCCCTGAATGATTTAAATCACTCCTCCATTGAATCACCCAATGGGAACAGTAACTCCTTACTTAAGCTGAGGTAACATAGCAATATAACACACGGTGGCTATTCAGTTGAGGCAGTGTAGCAATATGCTGAGGGAACAAATAGAAAGTGGTGTTTGAGGCTTGCCCTCTGTAATGTACAGCAAAGCATCTCTCTCCCTTTAAGGAGAAAGGGTGGGAATCAGGAAGTAGAGGAGTGACAGTTGAAAACTGACAGTTAGTGAGGTTGACTGAAGAAACGAAAAGAGTTAAATAAGAGTTGCTATTAAGTTTATCCCTGAGTTTGTATTTTATGGAAACATTACACCCTCATACTGAAACAGAGTGTATGGAGGGTTACAATTATCTGTGGTGAAGGTGAAACAGTGTGTTTGTGGAGTCATGATCCTGAGTGAGAGTGTGTGTGGACCAGGAGAAGTTATTGATATCCCCTACTTCAGGAGTGAGTGGCAGCTATATATATATATATTTTTTTTTTTTTTTTTTGTCAGCTGGATATTGGTGGGTGGGCTGGAGGGGGCGGGCCAACTCCCTGTATGATAAACATGCCCCCATTGAATCACCCAATGGGAGCAGTAATGTCCCCATTGAATCACCCAATGGGAGTTGTCTCCTGATGAGACATAAATTATGTAATGAGGCATTCTGTTCAATGTGTGTTTGTTTTCTGAGGAGACATAAATTATGTTGTGTGTGTGACGTACCATAAATTATGCAATGAGGCTTATTCTTATATATATATATATATATATATATATATAGATAGACAGACATATTGAAGTTGCACAGTACCTATTTTCAAGCAGTATACACTCAGATTGTGTGCTCTCTCGTTTTGTTTGTTTTTCTGTATGCTTAGAGAGGACTTTTATCGGTGGTTTACAAGAGAAAGGCAGCAGCAGCAACTAGTAGAGCACTTTTCTAAGGACTTTACATTTTAACAGATCACATTTTCACAATTAGCTGATGTATAATAATAATAATAATAATAATAATAATAATAATAATAATAATTTGTATATCCTGTAGTAGCACTTAGGGAAGCTTTTTGTATGTGTGCTTTTCAAAATGATATGTCTTGTAACCCCTTTCTTCTTATCTGTTCTGGTTACCACTTTTAGTAAGGTTACTTTAGTGCTTCTGGCATCCCCTATGTTATACTTGTTCTTACCAATGTGGTATAATTTCTCTCAGGAGAGGAGCTGCTAATTAATACAGTAGGAAATTGCATAGTTTTCAAAGATCTTCTGCTATCACCAACTCCTTGAAACATTTATATGCACTGGGCTAAGAGAGGAAATTAGAAGACACTGGAAGGGAGTGCTCTACAGAGCCAACAATTCTCAAGAAGCCTGTCAAGCCAAAATAATAAAAAAATAATGTTTACTGGAAGTACACTGAAACACTCCAGATAGATATGGGGATAACACAGGAAAAACATGATCCATCTTACAAGTTTTGTGAATGGATCACTTAATCATAGGCAAGACACATTGTTGGAACATCAAGGTTATATAGTCACATCTGGTCTAATCAGATTGATAGACAGACTGTTTCTCCATCCTGATAATTAACTCATGACTATTCCAAACTGGGATTCCAGCACCTATACCAGCTGAATATCCTCCATTCCACTTTCCAACTACAGGCACCCAAAATAGGGCCATATTTCTCATTATGAGATCAAGATTGCTTCAGCACAACAAGGGGTCAAGTTTACCCATTCAATTAAAGGAACAGTCTCTCCTCATAAGTTTAATAAAGTGATGATCTTGCACAAGAGGACATTTGAGCTTCTTGAGGATCTGTAGAGCAGTCCCTTCCAGTGTCTTCCCATTTGTTGAAACCTTCAGCCAATGTTGTTGGGAGTTGCACCGGATCCGCCACAGCCATTTGGCCCGGTGAGTGTACACGGCCTTGTATTCGTGTCCATTATGATTTGCAGCAACCTTTTATCTATGTATATTAGGAGAGGAAATTACCCTCATTTAAAACAGTGGGTTGTCATCTATCCAAAATGACATGTCTAGTCTACCTTTCTATTCTTGTCTGTAGTTGTTACATACAATTAAGTGCAGGTATGTCATATAAAAAGCAAGGAAAATGACAGATTTTGGTCTGAGCAGTTTTGTGGTCCTAACATCCCCTACGGTATGTCAGCTCATACAATCGAAGTACCTTTTTATTTGAGAACTCTATCTACATAACCTAATGTAATATTCCATAGTTTACAGGTATTTCAGTATATTGAAAAAGTGTATATGTATTTTTTTTTTTTTTTTTTTCGCATCATTGACTGCCGATTTCATAGTAAACTAGCCTTGGAGTAGAAATGTAAGTTACCAGTCCCTGATACTGGAATTTTGTGCAGTTTTGAAATATATAGCAAGTAGGGTTACATGGTTTATATTTAATTTTGTCAGACAGGAACCATGCCATAAAGTGTCCTCCTCTGAAAGACTTTACCCCATGGCTCCTGTGTTCAGTATTAAGTAAAAGGATTCAACGGTGAGTATACTAAAATACTATTATGGTGTGCCTAAAATGCAGAATGGTGCAAAAGAAAAAAATATATATATTTTTTTTTTCCGTTGCTATTTTGTACAGGAAGATATGTGAATAAAAAACTACTTTTTGTGTTTCAAAGGAGCCTTAATACTAGACTTAGAACCATAAGCATTGCTAGTGAAATATAGTAAAAGTAGTGTAAAAGCCAGGGCCAAGGTCCGGGTGATGTTAACCCTTTGAGTGCAATGCGTTGTGTACCCCTCTGGCACTCAAAGGGTTAAGAGGGCGGTCCTGCTCTGCGTCCTGCCGCCGACGCAGTCATGCACTGTCGAGACTGGCCGAAAGCACAGAATGCTCCCAGCACAGAACTCCCAGCATTGTCTGCGTTCTGGCAGTCTCTACTGTGCATGACTGCTTCTGACAAACATCCTAGCAAATTATTATATAGGATAATTTCCAGATCTATTGTTTCTAATTTACTTTATTGGAATTTTAATAAAACAAATGTTTCCACAGACCAATGGTATCTTTTGAAAGTGCGGAGTATGCGAAAAAAAAAGTGTGACAGGTTGTAAACTGAAAACAATAGAGTGAAAACATGCTTAGCACTTTGGAATGAAAAGGGTGGCAAATAAGTGGTTTAATGGGGCATTTAACACTTTGGGGGAGATGCACTAAGGTGTGATAAAGAGATAATAAAATGGAGTTCACTTCTCCAGTGACATCGCTTCTCTACATCCTATGTTATTCTATGGAGCCAGTGCACTAACATTTCTCCAATTTTGGAGATCTTAGTGCATAGGCTCTACTGGATAAGAGATATCACTGAAGACGTCATCTCTTCTTTAGCACGTCTTAGTGAATAACCCCCCCCCCCCCCATGACTGCGAAAATGGTCTGTAACAGATTGTGAAGCAATACACTAGAGACCACACTAGCTGCATGGGGATAAAATAATTAAATTAATGTGGTGCAGTCCATAGTATATTAACCTCTGTGTAATGAACTTAGCCAACTGATACTTGGTTATTTTTACTCATGTAAACGCACAATAGCATTTGGATATTACACGTAAGGTCTTTAGAAATGCTTTTGTGTTTTCTGAATTGTCCTACTAAAGTAAACTTAGGTAAGAAATGGGGCCATGTTAACTGTAGAAAAAGCAGGAGACTGGTAGAGTTAAAGTCATACCTTTATTCGTTGAGTAGCATTATAATGAAGGTTGTATACAAAATACACGACAGGTTATACATTGATGCTAATTATTTTTAAATCTAAATACCAGTGGAGATGAATCTCTTATCATCTTTGTGTAAAGTATTCCTTAGATTCCAGTAATGGCATCTCTTTGTACCTGGCCAAGTGATACAAGATTTAGTTCCATTTTAATATGGAAATGGATCCAGTAATTTTAATGTGTAGATAGTTTGTGACTGCAGCCAAAGATGACTAAGTATATGGAATATATGTGTTAACCCTTGGAGCACCAGAGAAGAGTGCAACACCCTTTTGGCACCCAAAGACACCAAAATATGTTTGTTTTGTGAAATAATGTCACAAATTCCTTGTTGCGGTTGAGGTCACAGTTCAGTGTGTTAAACTCTGTTATCAGTTTATACTTCTAGATCTTTTTGTCTGTGTGTCTGAAAATTTCCCATCAGTACAGACACCCCGAGATCTTTGAAGTTGTGACCAGTTTAAAAAAATGTTGACCCACTCTAATAAACATGAGTTCTGCAGTTTTGTTTTTTTTTGCCATAAATAATACCAGAGCATGTAATCATTACCTGACTGAAAATTGTTTGTCCTTTGGCTGATCAAGGAATTGCGCGAGGGGAATTGGTGGTTATAAAGAACTGCAGTGACTCTGCTAAATCTTTTATACGCTATACCAAAGGCATTTTATTGAAATGAAGTGCTGATGTCACCAGAAAGTGGAAGGATTGTTAACAAAATTCTCATATAGCTCTTAACCTAAAAAAACTATAGAGAAAAATGAACAAAGGTATATGTAAAAGTGTTTTTTACAATTATATAACATTTATTCTGCAACGCAGGATGTCTCTAAAAAGAGATCAGGGTTGAGTTACCTGGGGTCCTCCAGGTTTGGGGACTACACTGCCATTTGCTGGCCAAGAATGTTGAGAAATGTAGTCCTCAACAACTAGGGAGGCCTCAGGTCATAGTCTGTGTGTGTGTTCTTTTGCTTTTAGCATTATTTCTTTCCATCTAACTGCATGGGGAACTGCCTTCCAAGCATTTGGCAGCACATCTACTTGGCTTGGTCCTGTACTTCCAGTTGCAATCTATTTCAGAACTCACCAAGGGAAACATGCATACAGGCTGTGCAAACATACTCTCTAGATCAGCAAACAAAGTGCTGCCTAAAAGTGCAAGGCTTCATCTGAAAGCAACAAAAATTTAAAAATGCATTTTGTAAATGTTTGCTTTGTTAAATGGCCTGTAACAGATCTTATGCTAAGGGATGAATTTAAATGGAAAAAGAGTGGTATATCACATATACACATGATCTATTAAGAAAGTGATACAAACATTGGGGGATATATATCACTTTGTCTACAGTTGTTTCACTAGTGGTAATGTTAACATTTATACTAAAGACATGTTAACGCCTAACCCAGACCTCCCCTCCCATGTTGTTTTGATGAGGGGTTATCATTTGAGTGATTGTGATATGATGAACATCTCCTCTTTGACAGGCAATGTCTTGGACACCTCACTAGCACTTACAAAGATGTATGGCAAGTTTGTCCTCTAAATTAAGGACAGTCAGTTGCTGGACCTCCTTTTGTAGGAGACCACAGCTTCTATCATCACCAACCAGCCATTGGCTACTTAGAGACAATAGCATTTGTAGTCCCCAACAGCTGGAGTTCTAGCAATTGACTAACCGTGCTTTAAATCTATTAATCATATGCCTGACTAATTAAATTTTCAAGATGAAGAAGAAACCTTGCTGCAGACATGGGCTATTGCCACATCTAGCCTTGAACTAATGCTGTCTCCTCCCCGAATTGTCCTAAACAAATCAGAGGCAAGGAGGAGATAACAGTGAGCATAATGCTTTGATAGATAGCGTACACATATGTTATCATTTGTACTTTGCATCTGTTTTACACTGCATCACTAGGAAGTTCATTGCAAGTATAGGCAACTTAACTTTACACCGTAAGTGACTGCAGGACATATAAAGTTAAAATAAAGTGTTACTATCACTTAAATGGAAAGACAATACCTATAATAAGTTTTCATAAAAATTTTTATTCTCCTGTAAAGGAATAGTAATACGTAAAATATAAAAAGAATATGTTGTAGTGTTTATCCACCTGAGTAAAACAAGGGCTCTCCCACTGCTGAAAGGTGTTTTATTCAAAAGTCATTACAGCTCACGACTGATGTTTTTTTGGTGCAGTATCACAGTGGCCTGAAATTGTACAGTGGTGCTGTTGCTACACCATCCTGTGGACATTTATGGTCAACTGACCAAAGGTGTCCATAGGATGGTGTAGCCACAGCGTCACTGTAACATTTCAGGCCACTTTGATTTTGCACCTAAAAAAAAAATCAAAGTTGTAATAACTTTTGAATAAAATAACTTTCAGCAGTGGGAGAGACCCTTGTTTTACTCAGGAGGATAAACTCTACAATGCATATTTTTACATATTAAGTATTACTATCCCTTTGAGAAAAAGTCTGTCCTAAGACCAAATAACATAAAAATAAATCTAATAAAGAGGAATTAGTTATATACAGTACTAGCAAAAGGGGCACGGCATTGCCCATGAGGATTAAGTCATTTGAATGCTGGAGGGGTATTAAACACATTGGTTGACAATGGTTTGGGTACATTAGTGGCAGTGAAAGGGTTACGTGCGTGATACCCAAACAGGTATCCATGCAGTGGAATGTGTTGGATTCTTCTTTGCCACTGAAGGGATGTAAAGAAACCAAAGAAAATGCTTTGCCTGTGAAACGCTTAACCCTTTCACTGCTGTAAACATACCCAAACCCTGAAGCACTTAAAGGACTTTATATAAATATAATGATTGTCAGGCAGTGAGTTGTGGTGTGTGCATGTATATGTGTATGTATAATATATATTAGCAGTACTGGCACTGCTTTGCCCATGTAGTTAATAAAATAAATACCCACCCTCCCAAAAAAAAAAATCCCATACAGTTGTATGCATGACTAAATAAACACAGAAAGTGGATTTACGTGTAGAACTATTTTCCAGACATCCAGGTAAATCCAGAAAGGAAACAATGTTCTTAATGTCTGAATTGTTAAATTTGCATGTGTGTTTTGCGCATGTGTGTATTTTGTGTTTGTGTATTGCGTGCGAGTGTGTATTGTGCAGGTGTATTGCATGTGTGAACTGTGTGTGTTTTGATGTGTTGGGCATGTTTTTTTGTGTGTGTTGTGCACGTGTGTGTTGTGCACGTGTGTGTTATGCGTGTGTGTTTTTGTGCATGTGTGTATTGCGTTGGTGTTTGTGTGTGTTTTTGTGTGTGTGCATAGTGTGGGCATACATGATGTGCTTGTGTGTATTGTGTGTATTGTGTGTCTTATGTTGTCTGTTTCTGTTGTGCATGTGTATTGTATGTATTGTGCATGTATTGTGTGTGTGTGTTGTCTGTCTGTATTGTGCATATGTATTGCGTGTGTGTTTATTGCGTGTTGTATGTATTGTTCGTGTTGTGTGTGTTTTGCATGTGTGTGTTGCATGTGTATGGCGTGTTTGTGTGTATATTTTGGGCATGTGTGGTGTGTGTGTATTGTGTGCATGTTGTGGTGTGGTTGTGTGTTTGTGTATTGTCTGTGTTTTTGTACTGCATGTATGTATTGTGTGTGTTTGTTTGGGTGGTGCATGTGTGTGTGTGTGTGTTTTGCACATGTGTTGTAGATGTGTGTGTGTGTTTTTGCACATGTGTTGTAGATGTGTGTGTGTGTGTGTTTTGCACATGTGTTGTAGATGTGTGTGTGTGGTGCTTGCCTGTCTACATTTAAGTCATCAGTAATAACTACTTCAAAGTCCCCAGAAATAATTACTCCCAAATCCCTTTCCTCTGTTGTCTCTGACAGCATAGTACCCTTAATACTATATTCAGTCTTTGGATTCCTAGGTTCCATGTGCATTATTTTACATTTATCAACATTAAACTTCAGTTGCCACACTCATGTCCATTCATCTAATTTACCCTAGTCATTAGCCATTTGGCTTATTCCCCCATGAATGTCTACCCCGTTGCAGCTCTTTGTAGCATTTAGGATTTTTGGGCCATAGTAAGGCAAGTGGGGATGATCATTAGAGGTTACTTCCTCCAAGGTCCGTTAAAATTAGATGATTCTGACTGGCTAGTGTGTGTGTGTGTGTGTGTGTGTGTGTGTGTGCAGCTTCCAGTTAACTTGTGAGTATCCTGGAGCCAGTGACTGGTTTTAGGCAGATGCTCTTTGGATTCCCAATGAGAGGAAGATTGTCTATTTTGTACCTGTCTGCCAGCTTCCCTTAAGTCCCCTTTGTATTGTACAGGTCAGAACAGACGAGTACCCTATGAAGCTGGTGTCTGACCTGAAGCAGTTCCCCATTCTAAACAACTTCCCTTCCATGAACGAGGTGATCATCCAGAGCAACCAACAGCTGAGCACCCTCCAGGATGAATGCGACAAGAAGCTGATAGCCTTGCGGGATGAGATCGCTACAGATCTTTATGAGTTTGAAGAGGAATTACTCCTCCGGGTATAAATAGGGGGCTCAGGATAGAGGCACCACACACACACACACACACTCTCTCTCTCTCTCTCTCTCTCTCTCTCTCTCTCTCTCTCTCTCTCTCTCTCTCTCTCTCTCTCTCTCTCTCTCTCTCTCTCTCTCTCTCTCTCTCTCTCTCTCTCTCTCTCTCTCTCTCTCTCTCTCTCTCTCTCTCTCTCACACTCTCTCTCTCACACTCTCTCACTTGGTACAAATAAATCCATTTGTATTTAACCTGTTAATGGCGGCTGAGACTTTGCGAGGCTGGTCGTCAAGGGCCACAGGGCATTTTATTTTTTGTTTGCAATGAGTGCACAGAGCTGCATTCAGCCACGTGGTAACCCCAGAATTCCATGACATGCCAAGACCACCACCGGTCCTTAAATGCTGGACCAGGCTTGACAGTCCTGGCATGTCAAAGGTTGTTAAGAAGTTAACAGCTGGAGAGCCAAAGGTTGGCTACCTGTTGACTACAGAGAAGTGGTGCCAGTTTGGGGAACAAATAAAGAGTCACAAAATCCCCATTGATTTGGGGGAATTTTAAATCCTTAACCCCTTCAGTGCCAGAGGCTTGGGTCATTGCCTGTACTCTGCAGGCCAGACACTTTTTCAGCATTTTTGCTATCCTTCCGTTTAGGCTTGATTTCCTCTGGGGATTTTTAGTTAAATATGTAAAACTATATATTGTTTTTTTCAGAACGAATTGTGCTTTCTTGTGGTACCTTACATGAAGAGAATTTTACATCGTGCAAAAAGCTATGATGTCAGAATGACAAAAAAAGTGAAAATTTACTAATTTTGCTAAAATCACATACTATGTATCAAAAATATTTACCTTGATTGAAAAAGTTTCAATTATTTGAAAAAGCCCAGAGTCCCCCGAGTAAAAAAATACCAAATATGTATAGTTTTACCTACGTCCATGGCTAGTGTAGAGCCCTAATCACCAGCAGCGTAAAATGACATTTTCAACTTTATAAACTAAAATGCACATTCTAGGGTTTTTGTGGTAAAACTACCCTAAAACAGTGGAATAACTATATATTTCTGAAAAGTAGACAACCTGCCGCATCTAATGAGGGGTAACTTGCCTTCTTGCCCCAAGCCTCTTGTGCCCAAATGCTTCCAGAAGGTGGCACTATAGGAAAAAAATGGCATTTTCTTACATTTCTGCCCCTTCAACTGTACTGAAATCTGTGAAAACCATGGAATTTCCAACTATATTCATTAGCTAGTGCTCTTGGGAGAAAAATGACACCCCACTGGTATGGGTTCACCTACCACAGGGGATGCTAGAAGTGCAAAAAAAGGCATTTTCTTACATTTCTGCCCCTTCAAATGTATGGAGCTCTGTGAAAACCATGGAATTTTCAACTGCATTCGTTAGCTAGTGCTCTTAGGAGTCAAACGACACCCCATTGGTATGAGCTGAACTACCTTAGGGAGTGCTGGAAGTAGAAAACTACACCGACTACAAACTCTGATGTTTCTAACATTTTCTCAAACCTGACTTGCCTGTATGAAAATGGCTATAACACCTTCAGAAGTGAAGAAAAGGTAGATAAACTATACTATTTTGGAAAGAAGACAACATGCCGCATCTAATGAGGGGTCACTTGCCTTTTTACCCCTAAGTTAGTGTGAACAACTATTTCCAGAATGTGGTGCTACAGGAAAAAAACAAACATTTTTTTTACACATCAGTCACTTCAAAGATACTAAAATGGTTCAATGGCGTGGGATTTCCTAGGAGGACTTCTTGCCAGCCTAAGAAAAATGGTATTCAACTGCTGTGGGTTGACATACCAATTTGAGTGACAGGAGCGTAGCTACCAGTGAAACAGGAATGGGAAAGCAAACAGTGTATGTGTGATTTTATGGCTAACAGATGAAAGAAGCTAGGGCGTCAGCCAGTGTACGCACGGACCTGTGACTACCAGTGTAACAGTGTGGGAGGGTGAGGGATTAGGCAGTGTGTGTGGGTATGAGCAGAGGAGCAAGAATGGTGGTGATGGTGGGGCAGTGTCTGAGAGTGTGTATGGGGGATCTGTGACTACCAGTGTGCACTGTATGTCCCCCTCATATAAAGTTTGATTCCCAGCCTGAATCTAGTGCATACTGGTACTTTGAGTCTACCAATAAGCAGTGGAAACAGGCTGGGGGTCAGGCTGGGGAATGGGACTGCCAGTTGGCTGTGGAACCAGTCAGGGGGATACGGTACGTGTGTGTGTGTGGGGGGGGAATCGGAGGCATTTTTTGTGAATGCCACAAGGGTGCCCAATGCACTGCAAAGCAATGCGTTGGACCCCCTGTTGCACACAAAGAGTTTTTTTTTTTTTAATTATTATTTTGTATTCATACGTCGTTGGGGAGGCGGTATCAGGAACATTCCTGGTGTCCCCCATCAAGGTCTAAAAACAGAATAATGAAAAAAAGGTGAAATTTACTCACCGATATTTGTTTTTCCTCTGTGTCCTTCCACGGCATACAGTGGGCAATTGGCTCCGCCTCCCAGCTGGTAGGACCAATGGAAATCTATAAATTTTGTGTACATCCTCCCTTCTCCAGTTTTACTTTTGTCCGAGCTGTAAGAAGAGAAGATGTGTTAATTAGCATTCTGCTATAAGCCATAGGTATAGTCTATACAGTATTAGGAACAGGTAAGTAGTTGGAACGATACATATACCAAGACCTAACTACCTGGGAGGGCTGCCATGGAAGGACACAGAGGAAAAACAAATATCGGTGAGTAAATTTCACCTTTTCCTCTGTATCCTGATCCACGGCATACAGTGGGACTTGCCAGAGCAGTGCCCATTGTTTGTAGGGAGGGCTACTGGAGAGAAGATCTTAGGTGGTTATGGCTGCCTCCAGCACCTTTCTGCCAAATTTGGCATCAGCAGATGCTTGCAGGTCTAATCTGTAGTGCTTTACGAAGGTGGACACAGAAGACCATGTTGCAGCCTTGCATATCTCCTCTGGGGAAGCTGCCGCTTTTTGTGCCCATGAGGTAGAGATTGCTCTGGTTCAGTGTGCCTTAATTCCCATGGGAGGTTCTTTGTCTGCAGATTCATATGCGAGAATGATACAGCTTCTTATCCAACAAGAAATGGAAGGTTTTGATGCCGCACATCCCTTGAATTTTCCAAAGTGATGGATGAATAATGAATCTGTTTTCCTAATTAGCTGAGTGCGTCTGAGATATATCTGAAGACAGCGAACTAAGTCTAGGTTATGAAGGCGTCTTTCCAGCTCACAACTTGGATTTGGACAGAATGACGGGAGTACAATCTCCTGGTTTAAGTGGAACTGAGATATAACCTTAGACCTGAATGTGGGGTTTGGTCTTAGTACAACCTTGTCCTGGTGAAATACCATGTAAGGGGCTGTGGCCATAAGTGCCTGTAGTTCCCCAACTCTTCGGGCTGAGGTAATTGCCGTAAGCAATACTGTCTTTAGAGTAAGATGTTTCATAGATACAGACTCTAGTGGTTTAAAGAAGGGGTGTGAAGAAAGTTGTTGTAAAACCAAATTAAGGTCCCAGGAAGGGATTATGTCTCTTATAGTAGGCTTAATCTTAGATATGGCTGACATATACTTCTTTATCAGAAAATTTTCGGCATAGGGGGTAGCAAGGACGGCTGAAAGTGCTGAGAGCTGGACTTTCAGTGATGCCGGACGCAACCCTTTTTGGAAACCAGCCTGTAGGAAATCCAAAATCTCTGGTGCTTTAATAGACTGTCTGGATAAACCTCTTGTAGTGCACCACTTGTAGAATGTTGTCCAGACTCGATAGTAGATCTTTGTAGTAGTAGCTCGTCTACCCTGTATGATGGTATTTATGACTGGATCTGAAAGACCCTGAAGGGCTAGAGATTCCCGTTCAGCTTCCAGGCCCTGAAATGGAAGAAGCCTGGATTGGGGTGTAGAATCGGCCCCTGGTGCAGCAGATGTGGAACGTCTGGGAGCTGAACTGGAGGACAGACTGATAGCTGAAGGAGGTCCGTGTACCACAATTTTCTTGGCCAATTTGGAGCTACGATGATGACATTGGCCCTGTCTGTTCTTATCTTTCTTATGACCTCTGGAATCAGAGGAATGGGAGGAAATATGTAGGCTAGTCTGAATGTCCATGGAATGCTCAGGGCATCCTGGCCGGATGAATGTCTCTCTTCCGATCTGGAGATGTAGAGGTGGCATTGTGTGTTCTGGGCTGTGGCCATCAGATCTATTGACGGAGATCCCAGGGTTTCCGTCAAAGACCGGAATATCTGTCTGTCTAAGCTCCATTCCCCTGGATGAAGCTTTGTTCGGCTCAGGAAATCTGCCTGTATATTCAGGTGGCCTGACAGATGAGATGTCTTCAGAGCTAAGAGATGCTTTTCTGCCCATAATAATATCTTTATGGCCAGATTGTTGAGTTGGATGCTCCTGGTTCCTCCTTGGTTCTGAAGGTATTGAACAGCCGTGACGTTGTCTGATCTTATCAGGACCGCCTGTCCCGCCAGTTCCCTCTGAAAATGAAGTAGCGTCTTCCAGATGGCTAATAATTCCAGTATGTTTATGTGGTATGTGGATTCTTTCACTGACCATGTGCCCTGTACGGATTTTTGATTCCACAGTCCTCCCCATCCCTGGCGACTGGCATCTGTAGTAAGTATCTGGTAAGACCATTCTGTTATCTGTCGACCTTTTGCCAGATTCTTCTTCTGAGTCCACCAGGATAATTCCCTCCTTGTGGAGGTCTGTACTGGGATTCGCATGAATAAGTTTGATGGGTCCTTCTTGTAGAACTTGAGAAAGTTGGACTGGGTGCGCCGGGCGTGTGTCCTGGCCCATGGTATAATCTGTTGTGCTGATGACAGATGGCCCAGGAGCCTGGAAAAGGATCTTTCTGTCTGATTCTCCTTTGCTCTGAAGAAGGTTACCTGTGTTAAGATGCCCTTCTGTCGTTCCAGGGATAAGGTTGCCTTGTTCTGCTGAGTGTCCAGGATGACACCTAGGAACTGGAGCTGTTGGGAAGGTTGAAACCTGCTTTTCTCCTCGTTGATTAACCAACCTAATCTGGTTAACAGATTGTTGCAAATGGCTGTGTTTTCTATAGCAGCCTGATTTGAAGGAGCTATGAGCAGAATGTCATCTAGGTATGGTATCACCTTTATCTGGTATCTGCTTCTTAATTCTGCCATGACACCTGCTAGCAGCTTGGTGAAGACTCTTGGGGCTGTCGCGAGACCGAAGGGGAGAGCACGGAACTGATAATGTTTCTTGAATATGTGAAACCTGAGATATTGCCGATGTGCTGGCCTGATCAGTATATGATAGAATGCATCCTTCAGGTCTATTCGAGATAGGAAGTCCTCTGGCTGGATCAGTCTTATAGCTGACATCACAGACTCCATCTTGAAGTGTCGTATGCGCAGGAACTTGTTGAGATCCTTTAAATCCAGGATAAGGCAAAGTTCCCCAGAAGGCTTTAAAACATAGAAAAGAATTGAATAAAAGCCTCGGAATCTCTGAGTCGTCGGGACTTCTTCTATCACTCTGTTCTGGATGAGAGACTGAAGAGCCTGTCGTATTTGGAGACCCTTGGCTCTGTTCCTGATCTGTGATGTTCTGAACCTTGTAGATGGAGGGGCAGTTTGAAATTCTAGGCATATCCTTCCTTCACAACTTCTTTTGTCCAATTGTCGGGATGAATGGATTCCCATGACATCTGGAACTGCTCCAGTCTGCCTCCCACTGGAGGTGAAGGATGGATACCCTTGGCTTCACTGGTTGGACTGGGACTTCCTCTGGAAATCCTTCCGGGTGCTACCCCTTGAAGGCTGGGTACCACCTCGATTTCTCTGTTTATATCCTTTTCCAGGACGGTATCTTTTGGCATCTCGAAAGGACTGGCGTCTTGTAGTACTGCTTCTGGAAGGAGATCCTCTGGCTCGCCTGTCTTGGGGCAAGAATGGACTCTTCCCTGCTGAAGACTTTTTGATTATTTCTTCCAGTTGGTCTCCAAACAGTTTTGATCCTTCAAATGGTAAGGAGATCAACCTGTTTTTAGAGGCTGGATCTGCATCCCAGGAGCGAATCCAAAGTGCCCGTCTCGCAGTAACTGAAAGGGCTGAGGCTTCTGCAAGGAGTCTAATATTATCCAGGGATGCATCACAGGAGTAATTCACTGCATCTTTTATAGTGCCCAATTCTTTGAGAATTCTAGATCTGGAGACTGATGATTCCAGTTTCTCTTCTATTTCTGATATCCAGATGCGCAGCGTGCGAAACACTGAAGCTATAGCTGTTGCAGTCTTTAGATTCTGGCCAATAGAGACGAACTGCTTGCGAAGTGCTGTGTCTGCTCTCTTTTCCATAGCATCTCTCAAGGTAGTGCCATCTTCTAGAAGTAAGGTGGTTCGTCTTGCAGTCTGTGCAATAGCCGCATTCAAACAAAAAACTGACTTTAGGTAGAGTATCTGATTCTGATCTGAATTCAATGCTACAAATAGTCAGTGATACTTTCAATATATGCTAGTGTATGAGTATAATCATATATAGAATCATGTACTCACGATCTTTGGAGACCCATTCTGCCTGCTGTACTGCCTGTATTTCATCCTAACCGCGAGGAAGAGGACACCGAGCGCTTCTTGCGTTCCATCAGTGGAACGCTCGCGTCACTTCCGGTTCCCGGTCTACAGCCTTTGGCGCTTCCCCTGGCGTTCTGGCAGTGTCGGCAGCCTGAGAAGGGAGAGTAACCAGCGTGTACTGCTGCTCCTGTCCTTCATGGGGTCTCCGGATCGCCTTCTTGCCGGAGCATGATTGCAGGGCAGAGGAAGAATGAATGCGGGCCGCGGGTAAGCAACCCCGCATATTAAAACAAATGAGAGAGAGAGAGAGAGAGAGAGAGAGAGAAAGCCTCCGTCCCCCAGCTGAGGTAGGACCAAAAAAACTGGAGAAGGGAGGATGTACACAAAATTTATAGATTTCCATTGGTCCTACCAGCTAGGAGGCGGAGCCAATTGCCCACTGTATGCCGTGGATCAGGACACAGAGGAAAAAAGTGTGTGTGTGTGTCACAGGGGGTCCAACGTATTGCAAAGCACTGCGTTGGACCCCCCCTGTGGCACGTGCATTTTTTTTGGCTTTTTCCCCAACATTTTTGTGTAGACCTCGTTGGGGGCATCAGAACCCATACAATGAGGTCTAAATAAAAGGGGAAAAAAAAAATCCTTTGGGTGCCACAGGGGTGTCCAGTGGATTGCAAAGCAATGCATTGGGCCCCTGTGGTACACAAAGGGTTAATTTTTTTATCGTTACTTTGTATTCAGATGGCCACCAAACAAGCTCTGATCACAAAGTAATGATAAAAAGTCCTGTGTGTGCCACAGGAAGGGGGTCTGCATTGAACCCCCCTCCCAGTGGCACACACAGGGTTAAATTTTTTTTTATTTTTTTTTTTATTATATACCTCATTGAGGGGCATCAGGACCCCCCTGATCCCAGCCCAATGAGGTCTTAGTAAAAAAAAATATATATGTCCACAAAAGAAGTGACCCTGTGAGTGTCACAGGGGTCTCCAGTGCATTGCAAAGCAATGCATTGGATCCTTGTGGCACTCAGAGGGTTAATTTTTTTCTATCATTACTTGGTAATCAGAGCTTGTTGGGGGGCCATCAGGACCAATCCTGATGACCCCCCAACAATCTCTGATAACAAAGTAATGATAAAAGCCCTGTGTGTGCCGCAGAAGGGGGGGCTGCATTGGCCCCCCCGTGGCACACACAGGGTTAATTTTTTTTTTTAATTTACTTTTTTTTTATTATAGACCTCATTGAGGGGTATCAGGACCCCCCCCAATGAGGTCTTACCAAACAACAAAAAAAAAGTTATCAAAAAAGTGCCCCTGTGAGTGCCACAGGGGTCTCCAGCGCATTGCAAAGCAATGCATTGGACCCTTGTGGCACTCAGAGGGTTAATTTTTTTTTTTATCATTACTTTGTAATCAGAGCTTGTTGGGGGGCCATCAGGACCAATCCTGATGGCCCCCCAACAATCTCTGGTAACAAAATAATGATAAAAGCCTGGCACTCGTGGGGGGACATGAGGATCACTCCTCATGTCCCCCCTGTTATTGATCTCCCAGCCGATCGCGCTGGGAGAGCAATAACGAAAGAGGAGAAGCACAGCTTCTCCTCTCCCGTCTCTCCTACCCGAACTTCTGGGTAGGAGTGGGCGGGACTGGGGGAAGCATCCCAACTTTAGGGAAGTTTCCCCGGTCCAATTGACTCCGACCGGTGGTAGGAGGGAAGTGCAGGAGAGCTTTTGCTGTCCTGCGGTCTCCTTATTGATCTCCCAGCCAATCGGCTGGGAGATCAATAACTGGGGGGACACCAGGAGGGGTCCTGATATCCCACAGGAGGGGGGGTGCATTGGACCCCCCCCCGTGGCACACACAGGGTTACATTTTTTTTTTTTTTTTTTTAATTATAGACCTCATTGAGGGCCATCATGATCCCCCCAATGAGGTCTTTAAAAAACAAAAATCCCCCCCAAAGAATTGACCATGTGAGTGCCACAGGGCTGTCCAACACATTGCAAAGCAATGTGCTGGGGACCCCTGCGGCACTCACAGGGTTACTTAGCTATTTTTTTTTATATTTTTTTTTAATTTATTCAGACCTCCTGGGGGATATCAGGACCCCTCCTGGTGTCCCCCCAGTTATTGGTCTCCCAGCCGATTGGCTGGGAGATCAATAAGGAGACCGCAGGACAGCAAAAGCTCTCCTGCACTTCCCTCCTACCACCGGTCGGAGTCAATTGGACCGGGGAAACTTCCCTAAAGTTGGGATGCTTCCCCCAGTCCCGCCCACTCCTACCCAGAAGTTCGGGTAGGAGAGACGGGAGAGGAGAAGCTGTGCTTCTCCTCTTTCGTTATTGCTCTCCCAGCGCGATCGGCTGGGAGATCAATAACAGGGGGGACATGAGGAGTGATCCTCATGTCCCCCCACGAGTGCCAGGAGTTTTTTTTTTTTTAAATGCGGCCACTGCATGCCGGTTATACCGGCTCATGCAGTGACCGCATTTCACTCTTATGCCGTACGAGCGTGGCACAGCAGGTACAGCTGTGTCCACTCGTACGGCGTAAGTAGCTGGCACTCTAGAGGTTAAAATGGATGTGTTACCTATGTACAACATAGCATAAATAGGCTACATATCGAATACTACTTAAATGGTATTCTTTTTTTTTTTTTTTTTAATTTTTATTTCATGTAAATTTAACTTAGAAAGTCTGGGCTGCATCTACTTCCACATAGACTGCGGTTACCTCCTCTGTAACCGCAGACCGTCGCTCTGCCTCTGCTCTCCTCCTTCCTCCAATGACGGAGGCTTCTGTTTGTAAGCTGGAGCGGTCTCATTGGCAGAGATCGATATCTAGCCAGTGAGACCACTCCAGCTTACCCCCCTCCTCAAGGGGTTAATAACTTTAGAATATTACAAAGAAAGCTCAGAGAGAGAAACAACTGAACACAATATAACAATCTGATCATACATATACTATGAATGCTATTCCGTTGCCACTCAGACATCCATTGACCCTTTGAGTGATGAGGGGGTATCTAAATCATTGCTGTGCAATGCATCGGACACCTCACTAATGCACAAAGCATTAACCCCGTGGACCACCAGATTGAATAAGAAATATGCTGGTGTACTGTTGTAAAGTCTAAAAACGTATTGGTCCAGAATAGACGGGTGGAGCAAACCGTGGCTGTCCAGCTACAAATATTATCGTGATCGAGGGAGTTGTCTGTCTGTGGGAGAGCCACGAGTTGCCAAAATATTTTTTTCTCTTTATAAACATCCCATAACCAGTAGTGTAAGTTTTCATTGGAGGTCCCCGATCACACAAATATATATACAGAAGCATAGCTAGACCTTATTGCACCCTGGGGGCTCATTGAATGCTGGGACTTAGCACAACTGAACCTACAGCGCCCCTTGTAGTTACTCTCCATTCATTACAGTATTCCATCAGAATCTCCATTACAACATAATAGTTACCATATGGATGTATTATGGCAATTTCTCAGAGTAGATCACCACAATAGTGTGTTTTATATATTTTTTATTTGTCTTTAGAACAAGAGCAATTAGAAATTAACCCTTGGAGTGCCAGGGTAGTATCCAACACACTCAGAGGCTTATTAGCTGTTTTTGTCATGATGACATTTTTGTAAATACTATATAATCAGACATAAGAATAGCTGCAGGTTTTATTTAATCTGTACACTTCATTATGTCCCTGACCAATGACTACACACAGATTATATATATATATATATATATATATATATATATATATATATATATATATATAGAGAGAGAGAGAGAGAGAGAGAGAGAGAGAGAGAGAGAGAGAGAGAGAGAGAGAGAGAGAGAGATGTAAAATAACAAACAAAATTAGTATCTTGTACTACCTTTTTTATTGGACTAACAGAATTTTGGATTGACCAATCCAAATTTCTGTTAGTACAAAGGAATTACAAGATACTAATTTTGTTTGCTATTTTACATCTGCATCACTGGACTAATACACTGGATAGTCCTGATTTTATTTAATAAGAGCATGCACGCAATTGCGCCATACTCCGCCTGCCACCATGAGCAAGAAGTGAGTGAGGCTGAGCACTGAGAGAAGCAAGAACAACCGACCCGCTGGCACCTCGCCTGAGAATCTAAAGAAAGTGCTGGTGTCTGGTGAAATTGGTCTCTCATCCTAGTATTCTCTAGGTGCCCAATCTATTCACTGTCTCTGACTTGTGTCACTCATATTGTCGCGGCGGCGGCACAGCTGACTTAAGTTGAATTCATTGTGCTGGGGGGGGGGAGAGGAGAAGCTGTCTTGATGCCTGGCAACGTTGGTGCCTGAATCTCCCTGCTGAGTGGGACACAATGTCCACATTGACTGCTGCTGTGCTCATGCTGTTTCAGTGCCTGCCTTCCGTGCCTGACCTCCAAGTGACACCGGACGCATCAAGCTGCCAGGATGAGGAGGATAGCTTAGTCCGGCTGTAATAACTAGTTCATCAGTGCACTATGTGGTGTGCCAGACTTGTCATTCAGCAGCACAGCAGTCAAAGAAACTGCTAATACTGCCGGGCAGGTTTGGAGTGCCTAGTGATTGCAGCCAGTGCTTGCCTCTGAACTGTCTAACTGATAGAGTGCGAAGGGTGCGCAATGCACCATACCCCTCTGGTGCTGCAGGCACTCAAAGGGTTAACCCTTTGAGTGCCAGAGAGGAATTTAACGCAGTATGTTGGGTACCTCAAAGGGTTAATGTTGTTTTGTTATATCTTAACTAGCAATGTGCGACGGCGCTGCCCGTCAGGATATATAGGGAATTAATGCACACACGCGGATGCAAGACAAACACACACAGAGACACACACGCAAATGCACAGGCATGCACTGAGATGCATAAAGAGCGACACAGTCATACACACATACATGCAATGCACAACATGCAGACACACAGAGTGTGATACAGACATGCAACATACACATTGAGGAACACACAGGCAAACACAGACACACACACACACACAGAAGTGAGTCATAAGGGGGTGACTTATGTGTCATTGTAATGAGTTTGTGTTTGTACCACATGCATTTCAACTATATGAATGAATGCGGTAATTGCACATATTATGGTGGAAGGTGGGTCGTGCTGGCCCCCGAGGTGTGAGTGAGTGCGTGTGAGTACGAGAGTGAGTGATTGCGTGAGTGTGCTAGTGAGTGTGTGTGATTGAGTGAGAGTGTATGAGTGAGAGGGAGTGTGAGTGAGGGTGTATGAGAGTGAGTTAGAGAGTGTGAGTGAGAGAGTGTGAGAATGTGAGTGAGAGAGTGTGAGAATGTGAGTGAGTGTGTGTGGTTGAGTGTGAGTGTGTGAGAGTGTAAATGAGAGAGTGTGTGTGATTGAGTGAGAGTGTGTGAATTATTTTGAGTGTGTATGATTGAGTGTGTGATTGAGTGCAAGTGTGTGTGTGTTTTTTTGTCTGATGTGTTTGTGTCTGTGGTGTAGGAGCAAGTGGCAGCCATTTTGTTTTTTCAGTTACTTGGATAGTGGTGGGCGGGCTGGATAGTGGGGGCAGGCCAACTCCCTGCATGATTTAAATCACTCCCCCATTGAATTACCCAACAGGAGCAGTAACTCCTCCTTACTTAACCCTTTGAGTGTCAGAGTGCAATGCGTTGCGTACCCCTCTGGCACTCAAAGGGTTAAGTTGAGGTAACATAGCAATATAACACATGATGGCTTTCATTTGAGGCAGCGTAACAATATGCTGAGGGAACAAACAGAAAGTGGTGTTTGAGGCTTGCCATCTGTAACATACAGCAAAGCATCTCTCTCCCTTTAAGGAGAAAGGGCGGGAATCAGGAAGCAGAGGAGTGACAGTTGAAAACAGTTAGTGAGGTGACTGAAGAGATGCAAAGAGTTAAATAAAAGAGTTGTTATTAAGTCTATCCCTGACTTTGTATTTTATGGAAACATTATACCCTCATACTGAAACAGAGTGTATGGAGGGTTACAGTTATCTGTGGGAGATGAAACAGTGTGTTTGTGGGGTCATGATCCTGAGTGAGTGTGTGTGTGGACCAGGAGAAGTTATTGATATCTCCTACTTCAGGAGCGAGTGGCAGCTAAAGATAGATCAGGTGCTGCACGTTGAAATATATAGTTCATCTGAAATACAGGAATATAAGACTCACCGGCAATCAAAGGGTGCTCACCAAAGACAACTCTCCAAACGTTGCTTGAAGTAGAAATCAACATGACTGGAAGCACTCAACTGTGTTGCTCAATATCAAGAAATAGGCTGATACACCGCTCCAATCCTCTTAAAAAACATCAATTTATTCATCAAAAAAAATAAAATGAACATATACATATGTTACAGCAGGGGAAAAAGGAAAGACACCACTATTTGCACCTAGGATAGGATGTCATGTAGGACTCTGACATGTTTCGCGCCCCACGGCGCTTAGTCATAGATAAATTAGTACACCTGAAATTACTACATTTAAACCAAACAGTGGGCCATGATTGGACTAAAAACAAATCACTAAAAAATCAAGACAGCCTATCCTGATCTCAAAAAGCAGGGAACAAAAACTCCGTCAATCCTCTCGATCCCTCCTCACCACACATACTATCTCATTCAATAAATGGCTTCAAAACATATATATTTCACTGTTTCCTCCCTCGGGACCTACAAGTACCCAGCGGAAAAACAACAGTGAACCAATTTGAAAAAAGAAGGGGGAAGGAGCGAAAGAGAGGAAAAAACAGGAGAAACATTGTATCTCAATTTACACACATGATACACATTGCAAGATAGACACAATGTAAATGTTCATTTGTAGCAGATGGAGAAAAAAAGCCAGTGCTTACACCAATGAAGATAGAACTTGAACCTGAATAGCTGCTAGATAACAATCGATTGTCCAGAATAAAGGGACAGAAGGACCCAAACGCCCCAAATAAATTAGAGCATAGAAATCACATACCAAATATGCGCATATTAAAATAAATAACTCAAACCTAAAAAGACTGAAAAACTAAAAAATATGCGCAATATCCCATTCTGCGTTCAGTCCATTAGGGACCAGAGTTCTTAGGGTCAATATCCAAAAGGCTTCACGCTCCTCTAGCAATCGATTGATATCGCCACCTCTCCATGGCAGACGTACTCGTTCTATACCCATAAAGCTCAGGCACGACATATCTCCATCATGCATATCATGGACATGTTTGGCTATAGCTGAATCTGGGAGATGTCTCTCAGTTTGGTAGAAATGTTCCCTAATTCTATGCCGAACCAATCTAATTGTGCGACCCACATATTGAATAGAACATCGTGTACAGGTAAATAAGTACACAACACAACTAGTAGCACAATTGATATAACCATTAACATTATACTCTAAATTCGTGATTGTGCTCTTGAATTTGGTTGCCTGGCATATATATTGACATACACTACATCTGGATGACCCACAACTAAAAAAACCCCTGTGGGTCAACCATGTAGAATTAGATTTAACCTCCATAAACAAACTTGGTGAAACAAGATTACCAATAGTAATACCACGACGCGCAACAAAAGCACAACCATTCTTCAAAATATTAACCAATTGTGTATCAGCATTCAAAATCGGCAAATGTTGACGAATAATATTGCAAATAGATTTGTACTGTGCACTATATGTCGTAATAAAACGAACCTGTTTACTGTTTGGCTGACATTCTGTCACAGTGCGTTCATTCAATAGACTCTCCCTTGGAGTCCGCAAAGCAGACTCATAAGCCTGGGCCAGTAAATTCTGATTATAACCTCTTGCTTGAAATCTCCGAGTCAGGTCACTCGAGGCTTCCACAAAATCCTCCTCCAAACTGCAATTCCTGCGTAAACGCAGGAACTGCCCCTTTGGAATGTTAGTGACCTGAGATCGGAGATGAGCAGACCGGGCATGCAACAAGGCATTGCCAGCTACCGGTTTTCTATATATGGTTGTGACAACCCTACCCGTATCACACCTACCCAATAAATTCAAATCCAAAAAAGGGACCGATTCCTTATTAAACGAATGGGTAAAGCGCAATCCATATTGGTTGTCATTTAGCCACTCTACAAGAGGCTGCCTCAGATTCACTCCCCAGCCAAATAAACAAAAGATCGTCAATATACCTCCCGTACCACAAAACCGCCCCCGATGGGCATTCTCAGCTCCAAAGACACGGAGGCGCTCCCACCATCCCATATAGATGTTGGCTAGGGATGGGGCAAAACTTGCCCCCATAGCGACTCCGCGTCTCAGAAGGTAGAAACGCCCATCGAAGGCAAAGAAATTGTGGCACAGGAGGTATTTAACAGCTTGGACCAAAAACATCTTCAAATTACCTGAATATTTGGAAAAAAGATCCAATTGTTGTTTCAAAGATATTAAAGCCCAATCATGCGGTATAGAAGAATACAACGCCTCTACATCGGCCGTCAGCCAGGAACAATGTTCATCCCAAACAATTCGTGTCA
This sequence comes from Rhinophrynus dorsalis, assembly GCA_037306005.1. Classification (NCBI taxonomy): domain Eukaryota; kingdom Metazoa; phylum Chordata; class Amphibia; order Anura; family Rhinophrynidae; genus Rhinophrynus; species Rhinophrynus dorsalis. The sequence continues at coordinate 517,409,248 of CM074719.1, read as the reverse complement.
TCTCAGTCAGAACTTGTTTCGTGTCCCTGAGGGCACAGGGCAATGCTTCCACCACCGGCCTAAGCTAATAATCCACCAAATCAGATAAAGGCTCATTGAGAGAGCCTATTCCTGACACGATGGGCCTGCCAGGAGGCGAAATTAAAGATTTGTGGACCTTAGGCAGGTGGTGGAAAATAGGTACTACTACAGCCTTAGGGAGCAAAGCTGTCCCCTCACGAGGATTAATAACCCACAATCCTACATGACATCCTATCCTAGGTGCAAATAGTGGTGTCTTTCCTTTTTCCCCTGCTGTAACATATGTATATGTTCATTTTATTTTTTTTGATGAATAAATTGATGTTTTTTAAGAGGATTGGAGCGGTGTATCAACCTATTTCTTGATATTGAGCAACACAGTTGAGTGCTTCCAGTCGTGTTGATTTCTACTTCAAGCGAGTGGCAGCTATATTTTTTTTTTTTTTTGTCAGTTGGATAGAGGTGGGTGGGCTGGAGGGGGCGGACCAACTCCCTGTATGATAAACATGCCCCCATTGAATCACCCAATGGGAGCAGTAAAGTCCCCATTGAATCACCCAATAGGAGTTGTGTCTCCTAATGAGACATAAATTAAGTAATGAGGCATTCTGTTCAATGTGTGTTTGTTTACTGAGGAGACATAAATTATGTTCTGTATGTGAGGTACCATAAATTATGCAATGAGGCTTATTCTTTTATATATATATATATATATATATATATATATATATATATATATATATATATATATATATATAAAAAGTGCACTTGTATCTTTCCATACGGTTCCCCAGTGCTTTGCCCTGATCCAATTAATGGAGACTTCTTAGGAATGAAGGGGGGGGGGGGGGTTGGGGGAAAAAGTGTCCTTCTTTGGCAATTTTAAATGTTGGGAGGTATGTATAATATATTAAAAATAACAAGAACAAGTGCTCTGAGTTCAAATAATAAAAAATAGATATATTTTATTCAAATATGGAATAGAATTAAAATAACTAGTAAAATACCCAACATATAAAATATATATTGTTCTGGTACCATAAAATGTGTAGTGACGTCACTAACAGAACGAAAAATATAACAGGATAGACAAAAACCATCCAATATTAACAATACTATATATACAGTGTAAAAAAACAAGTGTATATTCCCAGATGATATAAAAGTCCGTTATCACTATCATGGAATAAGGCAGTCACTGTATAGCTTAATATGTGGCTATTACAATATAACAGTCACTGAATAGCTTCTATGTAGCGAGCAGTTTAGTGGGCAGGTGTAGCAGAATGACATGTTAGTATATATGTGCTTACTCTCTCGTCCTTGTGGAGTGATGTGTATCCCACTGTGTTTAGTACTTGAGCTCCACAATGCGATTCAGCCTCAGGTTTCAAGACTTTAAGAAGTATTTCTCACTGTATTAGGTAGCTCCACAATGTGATTCGACCGCAGGCTTCAAGATGTTAGCGCACAATAATCCTGACACAGGGAATATATTTCCTCTCCAGCGGGCAGAGTCCACTACTGCTATAGTGATGTTAAACACCTCCTGTCTAGCACATAGACAGGTAAATTGTACAGTGAGTGATAGATGAACCATAAATATAGCGGGCAACCACAGTACACGTACTGCTTGGATGTAATAAAAATATATGTATAGGGTAAAACAAATCAGCGTGTTTCGTATCATAAGACACTTCCTCAGGATGTAAAGGACCTAGAATCTCAGTGTTCTATTTAAATGTTAGCGCTAAAAACATCAACCAATCACAACTAGCAAAGTATCCTAATTGCAACAATGTGTGAAAATAATTTTGGGAATCCATGTGCCATCTAGCCATAAATAAAAAGATAGCTATTTAACCCAATGATTACCGAAGTATAAATGGGTACCAAAAGATATATCTCAAAGCCACTCAAAGAAATATCTAATCAACAAAACAAATGAATTCCTGACATAAAAAAAAAAAAAAGATAACCCTGCTGAAAAGCACTCAAAATAGGATCTGATACTCCTAATGTGTATATGGTCAGGACTATAAAAATAAAACTTAATTTTTATTTTATAAATATAAAAATATACCGGAACTATCCCGGTTTGCCACTACACCATTATTTAAAAACACTAAATAAACTGATGTGTTGGTGGTGCACCATCCAAAACACATGAGTAATCACCACAAGTAAGGAAGATATAGGTAATAAGGATGAGCATATAATCTACCTACTAAATTCTTGAAACTATTCCGGTCCAGCATAAATTGTAATAAATACATATGCTGATAAAATTCTAATCAGTACGGATTCGGTTCATCTTTGTGGTACTGGGACTAGTCCGGCTTGCTGTCTAATCGTAAATCTCTAAGCAGAATATTAATGACTGCCTATGATGATGTTCAAAGCTCTCTCGGCTTGCCTATAAACCTTCAACAGGAAGAAATATACAGGGGCTGATCCGGCTTTCCGTCTAATCTGCCTCAATGTATAAAATCACCCTGAACTGATCTAAATGTGAAATATACCGGGGCTGATCCGGCTTGCCGTCTAATCTGCCTCAATGTACGAAATCACGCTGAACTGATATAAATGTGAAATAGAATATAAACTACAAGAAATGTACTGGGACTGTTCCGGCTTGCCATATGATGAACCCTATGATGCCTCGATCTCAAAATCTAATAATGCCATACTAAACTAATCAGTACTGGGGCTGATCCGGCTTGCCACCTAATCTTCCTACCTATGATCCTCAATGTCTAAATCTCTAAAAACATACTGAATAAATCAAAATATGAAACAGAGTATCGACAGAGGTAAGATGAGCAACACTGGCCGACGCGTTTCGTCGGCACTTCTTCGGGGCACCGTGATACTGACCTTCCCATTGCCTACCCTAGCGTTCTAGGAAGATTCAGCCTCTGTTGCCTGTCCAGTCACCCTAGAGTTCTAGGGAGAGTGTGCCTCTGTTGCCTGTCTCGTAACCCTAGCGTTCTAGGGGAAATTCCTTCTGTTTCCAGGGGCTTTACAGCTGCTCCTGTACTAGTAGCTACTACATCCTTGCTACTAGAGCTTACCGGCAGTCAGAGTGGTACTCTGTCTACCTCCAGTCAGGTGATCCTGACCTTGTCCTAACCTGCCCTGTGAAGGTTGAGGACGTGTCCTGTCACTGTCCTCATATTTGGCCCTGTGAAGGTTGGGGAAAGTGCTATTTAATAAAGATCATTGTTTTACCATATTTGTACTTGTTAGTGTTATTCCTAAGTCACCCATATAAAGGTTGGCATACGGTAGGGCAAATTTTGCCCCCATCGAAGTCCCAAGTGCCTTCAGGTAAAAAATCCCATCATATTTGAAGAAAGTATTCTTCAAAAGATAGTTAATAGATGTCAACAAAAAATATTTCAAATCCTCGCCATACAGACTGTACAGGTTCAGATGGTATTGATTCACCTCCATACCCTTGTCATGTGGTATCATCGAATATAAGGACACAATGTCCATTGTCCCCCAAGCAAATCCATCCTCAACAATAAAGTCCTGCAAAACAATCAAGACGTGTACAGAGGCTCTGGTATAGTTTTCCAACCGTCCAGCCAAAGGTTGTAAATAAGCATCAACAAATTCTGACAGGTTTTCATTAAGGGAAGACTATTGGTCTACCCAAAGGGGGTCTCTGTTCCTTATTGACTTTCAGAAGATGGTGAAATATGGGAGGTAATTGGGTTCTTAACCTTCAGGAACTCTGATTCTTTCTGTGTTATCAGTCCTAAAGACACACGCTCATCAACCAGTTTGAACAAAGCTTTTGAAAAGGATTTAGTAGGCTCCCTACTGAGAACAGTATATGACTGAGGATCTTGAAGCTGCCTTAGATATTCTGAATGATAAATTGATGTATCTAAGATATACCACACTGCCCCCTTTATCCGCATTCCTAATTACCACTGAGCTGTCTGCTAGTAAGGTTTCTAAAGCTTCTCATTCACCTCTTTGCAAATTAGATGTAGCCATACCTTTTTTTTTAATATTATCCTGTAATAGAAGTTATTACTTCTCTACTGCCAGTACTACATTCATCATTTGAATTTAAGGCATCTGTATTTACATCCAAATGTGACACTTCACCAGAATCAGTATTAACAGTGTCCATATTGCCAGAAAAATGTTTATTTAAAGTCATTTTCCTGACAAAAATGGTGTAGAGCCCTTAAGGAGAGAATGAGAGAACATGTCAGGTCTATTGTTAATCAGGATCTTTTGAAACCAGTAGCTTGACGTTTCATCAATTGCAATGAATCTGATTTGTCTAAGTTCACCATTCAGAGAATTGAAAGAGTCAATTTACCTGAGAGAGGAGGTGACAGACTTATTGCTTGACAAAAATGAGGTTAAGTGGATTTATTATTTGAATACTAGGATACCCTTTGGGATGAATTCTAACCATGACATGTCTCTGTTTACACATCAATAATAATATTAAGATAAATATATTTTTCTGTTTAATTTATTTAGTTTTTCCCTCATGATAAATGTATGTGTCTGGGTTTACATCTAGGAATAGGGATTAATGAATAAACAATACCGTTACTGATATCACAAGATTCATTTAAATATCTTATGTATTCAGATTGTAAAGCGATTTATGAGTTGAGATTTAAAGGGATAGTAATAAGTCATATTTAAAAATCTGCATCTTGTAGCCATAAAAAAAAAAATAAACGAAATGCCCCCAGTTCCATCACACCACACCACACTTAGACTGTTCCAGTGAAAGATTTATTTTCCAATAACGCAATCTTGGCTGTCCTGAAGAGCCTCTGCCAGTCCCAGGACTGGATTCCCCTGCAGTCAGCTAGAACGCTGACGTCAGGGAAAGGGGAGGGAGGGGAGAACTTTAAATACGATTATCTATCAAACCATAAAGGTTTGAGAGAGGGCACTGGGGGCATTTCATTTCTTTTTTTAATGGCTACAAGATGCAGATTTTTAAATAGGATTTATTATTATCCCTTTAATTAGATTTGCATCTCAATATTTTCTTCAAATGTTTTGGTCTGAAAAGTTTATAGTATTTCACATATAACATTATAATAACTTAATGTTCATTTGGGCTAAGGAATTAATCTCATGGTAGAGCATATTTAGCCTTTTATTTTTATTATTTTTTCAGGCACGGGATTCTTTGGAATATGTATATGGTAACCTTAGCAACGGATCTTAACACACCTAGTCTTGCAAGCGCTGCGTCCCAATGTTATGACGTGTTCTGTGTATAGGAGTCGGGTCATTGTTGCACAGCTGGGCACGCTTGCACAGGTGTGTTATCTTTCCGTTGAAGGGGACAGAATACAGTATGTGTTGTAATAATGCTTATGATTAGTTTAGGAATTTAATCTTTTTTCTATTTATATTATCTTTGTCTAATTGATGTTCTGCCTAGGATTAAGTGTTCTTGTCATGCACTAAACGCATTAGGTGGATGTGTTTCTCTTTCTGTATTCCCCCATGTGGGATATTACATTTGATGATTTTAAACTCTGAAATAAAATCGGAAATTTTAAAAAACTGAAGTGGTTACACTATGCTGAGGTTTTTCCATGAGCGCTCCTGTCCAGTGGTCTTCTTGTCTGTGGAAATCACTTGCTACGATTGATGGGGGCAGCGCCAGGCCTACCAAGCCCTCAAGTGAAGGTGTGAATTTAATCAGATTTATCATTGTGGATTCTATTACAAGTGCAGTAGCAATCTCATTGTTGTTTGAGTCTCAGATGTTTTAGCTATGATTATACTTCAGTTTGATACAAACCTTTTTTTGTTAGGTGATGTTTTTCTGCAGCATGTTTAATTGTATAGATTTCAGCTAAAGTATCAAGCAAGCTTTATTATTAGGGGGGGTGGGGTTGCCCACATTGTAAGAATTTTCTTATGCAGGAAAATAAAGTGTACTCCTACAGCTGGCTATTTCTTTATTCAAAGGTTATAACCTCAAAGTATCACATTCAATTGGGACCTGCAGGAGATACACAAAGGGGCGATGGATATCGAGACACACATTGCCATATATACAAAGTATTAATGATGCATGGGGATGGTTACACTCTCCCCTGTACCATATATATACATACATACATACATACATACATATACATGTATACATACACACACACACACACACACGTAGAATTAAAGCAGCACTCTCAGGTCTTCTTATATGAAAGAAAAAAAGATTTATTGGTCAATGTTTCTGCCACGTAATTTGGCCTTCCTCAAGACAGTGAAAATGTGAACAACCTACCCTTTTAAACACTATTTGGCGCCAAGGTTGGCTTGAGACCGCCGGCGATGACATCAGCACCCACACATGACTAAGTGACAAACAGAAAGAATCCCCATTAAAATCATAGAATTAATCCATAAGAATCATATTTACATCACAGGCTACATAGCGAGGAATACAAAGCAAAAGAACTGTGTCAACATATGTTGTGCGCATGGCAAATCATGTCACATGTATCTGGTGCGCCGATTGGAGAGGCTCATGGGAGCTGTATGCTCCTTTATGTAGCCTCACAGTTCCATAAGATCGGTCACTAGCGGACCAAATGTGTCACGTGAAACTATGCCAGACAATACACAGACGACATACAGCGATAATTGACAAGCGGGTGTAGCTGTCATAGAGACCAGATCGATCGGCCAATCTGTTATATGGTGTTGCAGTGCAACAGGGTCCCATGTGAAGCAAATCGCTCAAAGCCCAGACAAGCCACACTCCGTGTGTATGAGGAACGTACATAATTTGTGATATCAGAAAATCCAAATATCAGCATGAATACTGTGTTCTACATACAGCGCAAGAGCCCTCCGCATGGGGAGGGTAACATATTTTGAATGCACAGGAGGTGACAAAACGATATCAAGTCAACTAAGTTCAACTGGTATAACCAAATCATACCAATAAAGGAACTGAAAATAAAAATGAATATGAAAATGAATAAATGTGAGTATAATATATGTTCATCTGGAGATCCATATTAGACTCAAGCAATAGTAAAATATGCATTGGTAAGGAGGCCTGTAACATGCAAGGGTATTATCAAAGAGTCAATTAATCAGAAACTCCCGCAGATACGAACACCTTGTGTCAAAACAATTATTGCAGTCGCCAATCAGACTGCCCTCATACATAATCTATTTTCCCAGGAAGATACACAAAGGATTCTATTTACAGCTACTGAAGAAACAACAGGTGAGACACCACTTAATTTGTATTTTGAATTATTAAAACTTAAGAAAAGAGTGAGATTTATATCTGCACTATATCAGGCCACTGGCATGGAAAAGGTTAACGATGAAAAAAGATAACAAGCCAACCTTGGAGCAGTCAGTGGGTTCACTAAGCAAGAATCAAAAACCCCTGCCCCAGAAAGAGACGGGCCAGCTTGCTCAACTTTTTTTTTCCTCCAAGAGACTATAATGTGGGTAAACGGAAGCTCTTCATCAACTGTAAATTATATATCCAATTTTCCTCAATCGACTGGGACGCAGTCTAAATACAATTAGAAGAGACCCTAGCTGACTACCCTGTTGGTTCTACAATATGGATGGGTAACCTGTGAATCTGGTTGCGGGACCACAGTTCCTACTCATCTCAAGCTGAAAACAACTGAAATAGCTTATCCAACAACTGAGGAGCCATTAGTTACTCATTCCTACTCTAGAGATTCCTTTGCAATCACATGACCATTAACGTCACAAAGAATCGTCGCCAGGATTCTCCGCAGCTTTTTTTAAGTGAACTTTATTATTCGTATAACATGTTACAAGGCATAAGCAAGTACATAATATCTTCCGTTTCATGCTAGTTGCACGGTTACCATAACCTTCCGTTTCACCGCACACACATTATTAAATGAAACAGGCACGTCCTTGTATGGCAGTTCAGCATCCCGCAGCACTCCAACTTCTGGCTGCGGATTACTGGAGTTCTACTCCATCAGTAGCTGGAGAGCGACATGTTAACAGCATCTTGAATGTGTATTAACTTCTAAAGCATGTGTCAAATGCAAGTAAACCGCTCCTCTTCAGCTACTTCCCTCCTACCCCTTCCAGTCACAATTGCGCACCAAACCCGATACAGAAGGCGGGTTCCCTTACGGTGACGTCAGGACACTCCCTCCCTACTGCGCCGCCTCCTGGTTGCGAGCACGCGCAGGGCGGAGGAGTGCGGCTCGCGCGGGCTCGGTAGTGGATTTGGTGTCGCAGCCGGTAACGGCACAGTGAAAGCGCTAGATAGCCACAGCCGCCATGGCGGAAAACGCCGGACTAGAAAACCATCGTATCAAGAGTTTCAAAAACAAGGGGCGAGATGTGGAGGTGAGTGGATGTGTGGAGGCCTCGTCGTATCCCGCAGGTTGCTAGTGGAGCCGGCACTGCAATGTAAACGTGTCTGACACCTCTCTGTCATGGGCCGAGTCGATTAGCGAACCAATGTTAGAATAGTAACATCAAAAATGAAGGTGGCTTGCGGGAGAGAACAGTGTGGGGCCGATGTCTCCATCGTGAGGGTCGAGGCCTGGGCATCATGAGCACCTCCGCCCTGCGTGCCAGTATCTGTGCCACCTGCCGGGCTGCGCGGCAGGTTCAGTCACCTCCTCCCTTTATTTTGTTTCTTATGTTTCGCTTTTTCTGCTTAGTATGGTTGACCTGGCCGGTCCCCCGCATGCTGCCCTGTTAACCCTTTGAGTGCCAATAGCTATGCGATGCATAGCGATAAGTTGCTTAGTCCTCTCATAAGCTATTTAAGACTTCAAGAGCCAGAGGGTTGTGCAGCGCATTCCTTCGCCACACACCTCTCTGGTCCTTAAAGGGCAAATGTCATATCTTGGCATATTTTAGAGTATTAAATGCGAATGTAACGTAGGAGGGGCGCCAACATGTGCCTCTCCAGTTAAACTACCCCACTTATCCATGTTAGCGGAGGATGTTAACAATTCTGCAATACATGGCGAGTGGAGTTGCTCAGCCCTAAAATATAAATACAACACATACTTATGCAAACATGGCAAGTCTTTCCACACGCAAGGCGGCGGGACAGTCTGCTTCACCCGGCTCTTACGCCAGAATTCCCATCATCCCCAGTCAGGCTGTCGGACTTCTGATGATGATTGGAGCTGTAGAACCGCATGTTGCCCAGTTCTGCATGGTTCTTGGAAGTGTTGACTTTAGTTACCTTTTAAAGGCCTACACAGGGGTCGATCAAGCTGTTGCTCCGCAGATACAGCTCTCTTTGTCTTTAGAGTTACTGGATGTTTCCCATCCACAGTCTGTGAGACTCGTTCCTCTGCATTGCAGGTCCCCCTTCAAAGACCCAGACAGAAGGAAAAGTGGTATTCCAGGAGTGCCCATAAATCCATCTTCCCTTAGATGGCAGCACTATGGGGAATGCAACCCTTTCCACCTGATCCAGTCTGCCACTCCCACTTGCTGTTGCGTGTTTAAGTCACACAGTCCCCGGCTTATAAAGGTTACATAGCTCAGACAGGGAGACTCCATTCACATGTCACAAATGATGCGCCTATATGGATTGAATCTCTCAATGCTGGATGAGAATCCAGAAGTGCTTAACTAATAGAAGTGTTGCATTTTATCAGAATGCATTCTATATTAATATGTAGACAGAAATTTACTAAAGTGTTCATAGTTATGAGGTTGTTAACATCGCTCTGTCTCAAAAAGTGTGCTATGGAATTGGTTATTTAATGCATTACAGACTTCTGGCACTCAAAGGGTTAAGTGTGGTTTTTGATCTTTATTTTGTACATTATTTTAATTTGTAACTTTTTTTTTTTTTTTTTAAACAGCGTGGTGGGGGTTTTCTGTAAATTTAACAATTCTTTACTCATCAATTGCCTTGAAAACAATACCAGAGGAGGATTTTTATTGCGGCAGCCCATCATGCTGTGGAGTGAAAGGCTGCTCTGTAGGGTATCTGGAGGCATTGTGAGTGTCTGTTGGACCAAGTGTTTGAATTTCCCACCACCTAATGTCTTGCCTACTCATCACATCTTGCAAGAACCTGTCAGTCATTGCTTTTGTGCATCTGCATATTGAGACAGGTCCTGGTAGGACCAGTGATTGATGTATGTAAGGAAGCGGGCGACATTCATACATGCTGGCCATGAAAAATAACTTTTATAATACACATCCCACAACTTCAACACTGAAAAAGGGGATATATATGCATTGTACCCCAAATTTGTATCTACAAGGATACCAGATATGCATTTCTGCATATGCGCATGTCCTATGCAGAGCACAAAGTAACAGAAATACAGAATACACTACAATTCTATTATCCGAAATTGGACATTCCATATTTTACATGGTAAAATGACCTTAAAATGTCTCTCTAACCATACCAAAACAATGTTTTTTGAAAGGAGACAAAGGAATGAATACAGGATAATGAAGCAAGGACATAACCTTAAAATTGCTATTCTGAAATCTTTGAGAAATAAGCATTTAAGACCACAATTTACTTCATATCTTAATTCTAGCATTACAAACACAAGGTATGAAATGTCATCTTCTCACTACACCGATACCCCTCTAATGTGTGTGTAATATGGCCCCATATTAGTAATTGCACACAACAGAACTTATGGCTGACTTCATCATAGAGTTAGGTAGGCATGTCATCTAAAATTAGTGTATTAATTACAGAAGTGCATGCAGTGGAGAGGGCTAAATAGATGTTGACCATAGAGAACTGGCAGACACACGTGTGTGCCAGCCAGTGATTTGATGGTTGCAATGAGCACTATGGTCAGATAGTTAAACAAGCAGTTCTCTAGACTGTAAGCTCTCACGAGCAGGGCCCTCTGATGCTTCTGTTCTCCACATATGATTTGTACTATTTAATATCTCTGTATGTCTATCCCCTATTGTAAAGCGCTGTGGAATAAGTTGGCGCTATATAAATAAAGATTATTATTATTCTCCAGCGAACAGCATTGCTTGTCAGGAAGTTACAGAATGAATGATGGGAACTGTCAGTCGATGCACTTTGGAGCAGCGGACATGGGTACTGCATCTCTTTTGAGTCCCTGGTGGTTCTTCCATTCATGGGGAGTTGTGATGTGTTTAGTGACACCCTTCTCATTGCTTCCAGTGGAACTGATCAGCTGTCTCTCTGATAGTTAACAGGTTTTTTTTTTTGGGGGGGGGGGGGTGGCGGCGGCAGGAGAAGCTAGTAATGTGATTGCACATGTTATTAATGACTATGTCAGGAAATGGTGTAACTTAAGTCCTGGTTGACAAGTGTGACAGCAACATTTACAACACGTTTTACAGGATTGATGATTTTCTGTGGTGCACTTTACATGGGCAGCTTTCACAACTAGTTATATTCAATGTCAACTCTGTATTGCAACATCTTACGACAGAATTACCCTGTGACCTAGACCTTAAACCAGGGGTGTACCGTGTTCAACTTTGGACCTCGAGAGTTACCAACAGTCCCGGATTTAAGGATTTCTTAGAGTACAGATGGGACAGTCATAATGAATGAGACACTGATTAACTCCCCTATGCTTAATCAGGGAAATCCTGGCCTGTTGGGATCTGTGTTTCCATTATTGTGTGGACACCACCTTTTACACTTAAAAAGACCTTTAATCTGACTATTTAGGTTAAAGGGATAGTAATGTTTCACAAAAACAGCAGCTTCAATTAATCTTCATAGTATCTGAGCCATAGAGAGTGTTATTTCAATAGCGTCAGAGTTGTAGTTCAAGAGTAATTGAATGATAAAGTATCCCTCTCCCATCCTTTTTACCTAGTGCAACACTGCTCACCTCAGATGTGGAATCTGGTTGCTAGACCAGACAGATAACAGCAAGGGACAATCTTATTGTGAGAACAATGAAATCTCTTCCCCCATTGGCAGGTTTTTCAGCTTTTTCCCTTATCTTAATTGAAGATTGTCCCTCTCTGCAATCTACCTGGGCACCTCCCTGCTGCTCTGAGGTGAGCAGTGTTACGTCAGTAAAAGGGGAAAGGGGGATACTTTATCATTCAATTACTCTTGAATTACAACTCTGACCATATTAAAACACTCTCCATGGCCCAAATACTATGATGATTAATTAGAGCTGCTTTTATTATGAAATATTACTATCCCTTTAAGAAGGCCAGTATATTGTGACGTGGGTCTTAACTTTTCATGGACCCTTGTAGCTTAAATAAGCTGCACAATGGCTGGCCAATGTGCTGTTTATTAAAGGCACAGGTTTTTGGAGTTTCTAGCCTGTTCAAAGAGTTTAGTGAAAGCTGAGCTTTACAACCTTGGTATCCTGTAATATCAGAGATAGTTGCAGTTATATTTTGTTTGTGTATGTGTGTTAACCTATTGCGATTCACTATGGGCTACTGCACGGGAATATCAGTATTGTCCTTTGAGACAGTGGATTATATATATTACTAGTTGAACAGCCCGTTACACGGGCCACAGTGCCTCTGGCAGCCGGTCGCGGGTCTCCCGCGCCTCGGCTGATACAGAGCCTCTGGCAGCCGGTCGCGGGGCAGCCGGTCGAGTGCCCAGCTCTGTATCAGCCGCGGCGCGGGCAGTCTCTACTGCATATGACTGCTGCACGCGCAGCAGTGTCTACTGCGCATGTCGGGCGTTACACACAACTTGGCGAATTATTATATAGGATGGATGGATAATGTACATATTGTGGGTTTTATCATCCAGAGGAAATGGTAATTTGATAGCAATAACTGTTGGATAAATCATTTCTCAACAATAGGAGTACCCTTGTTTTACTAGTTAGGTTAAACCCTGAGAGAGGTAACCCTCCTCACCCATGGTGCAGTTACTTAGGCTCAGAATCATTCCTCTTTTCACACACAGTCTGTCATACAGATCTTGCAGCATCTGGGGACAATGTACACAGACAAATAAGACCTGAACTGTAAGACTTCAGTCTTACTGTTTTATCTTTTTAGACTATCAAGGGAGCACTGTGAGTCTCTCTTTGGACCCTTATCTGCTGCTCCTATGATCCATAAGGCCTCACAGTGTTTCCCTGACTTCAGTGGAAGTTCTGCACCCATTCCCAACTATAGAAGAACAAAAAAGTGACAGGCTCAAAGGTGATGACCTCCACCAAATGCACCCAATGTTGTATACTTGCATGATTAATGACTCAGGATTTATGCATATGTAAAGCTTGGCTCTACAGGCTCCCTGGGTTATGTTTGCCACCCCAGGCACTAGGGATGGTTGAAAAGTCCTGTGGTTTTGTTTTGGTTTGAGCATGATTTTGAAAAAGAGACATTATGTTCTGTTTTATCGTTGATTCCTGCTAAACTTCTTGCCTGCAAATTTCTGCTCTATCTCTTGTTTTAGGTGGAAATTTTCTGCTGCCCTATACTATTGATTTTTGGAGGCAGGATTTTCCCAACTCCTAGAAAAATGCCACTTAATTTCCTGCTGGCTTCTACTATAAAAGCCAAGAATTTCCTATTCTTCAGCGTGGGTTTGTTAGTAGTGAGATATGAATAGATTTATTTCAGTATTGGAGAGAGCTGATGAAAATAAATACATGTGTGACTTGTGGTTGGGCTAGTGATGGTCATTCAAATGAGTTAGTGTTAGGTCAGTGATGGACATTCAGACTGTGCAAGTTAGAGCAGTGAGGGAGGGTTATTCAAATTGTGAGTTTGTGTTAGGGCAGTAAGGGTTAGTGTGTTGTGTGTGTTTTTTTTTTGTTTTTTTTTTTTTAAACTTTTTGTGCCATCACTGAGGAAGTACTGCATCTAGTACGAAACGCATTGGAAGGAAGTGTTTTTGCACATCATTCAATAGCTCTTGTCTTTAAAGATATTTGTGGGTATGGGAGACTCCAGCTGCACATAAGTAAAAGACCTAGTGACCTCTGCCCTCAATCAAAGGCATATAGACTGGAGAGGCCGGAAGGTACACAAAGTAATTATTGGCAGCACAGACGGCACATAAGCAATTGTTTGGAAAAAAAAAAGAGAATGGAGCTTCACCTGGGGGTGGAACAAGTACCCCAGGCAATACTCTGCCCGCAGTCACAAACTGTAGAGGTGGAAACTGTTAAATTCCTACATACTGCTATATTTCAACATACCTTTTAAGTGCTGTGTGTGTTATTGAACAACATCCAAGTGTCCATTGTACCTAAGAACATCAGTATTGTGCTAAATACCTGTACATTGACTAACTGTGTAGCAATTGATTTGACCCAATATAACAGCTTGAATATTGAAATAAGCTGAAAGGCCGAATTATTGGAGGACTTTCTAAAGAGAATATATGTCTTAAACATTGGAGTCTAATTATTCCAATACTAGAATTGTACTGGTATTCCTATTGAAGGCCCGTTACCCGTCAAACAGACGAGCTATTTCCCTATGTGATCTTTTAAATATTAAGATGTTTTAAGTTTGTGATTATGATACCATTATATATATTATCATATATTTTATTGATATAGGATTTTTATATATTAATATTGTTTATTTGATAGTGTCCACTCCATAATAAAGTGTATTTATTTTTCTCTGTCGTCCAATACAGGTTACTGGTAACTCTGGGTAGGCAATCCACCCCTTTAAGTAGGCAGGAACAATTCTAGAATTGTATGCAGGGGTGGAGCCTACCTTCCCTCCTTGGCTACAGCTAGCCAACCAGCTCCAGAAAGATTTGTTCCTTTGTGAAGATAACACAGGCAAGAGAACAGGTCTGCTATAGTTTTAGAAACGTTTTTATTTTTCTGTTGGATATGGAATACCACCATTAGGTGGATTACCATAACTGTCAATGCCCTTAGATGAGGCTAGCTCAGTATCCAGGTGCTTTTTTGTGAACCTTGAGGCCTAGGGGGAAAATCTTGGGTTCAAGTTCCTTTCCTCAGGAGTTGCCCACCGAGGTTTCTTCTTTAAACATGGTAATCTGAATACATAAGATCTGCAGGAAAGGTGAGCAACTTTTTGAGTGCTGCAGGTCCACATGTCCCACAATGCCCCTCAGCACAGGGGTTTTTCATTTGGAGTTCCTATTGCACACTCCTGCTCTCATTGGGTCTATCTGTGTGTCTGTTGGGTGTTTGGAGCAGGTTTGTGGTATTTAACCCTTTAGCTGCTGGTTTAGCATTCATGGGGGGGGGGGGTTCTGACACTTTTCCTACTGGTTCAGTGTTTTTTGGGTATCCTAACATGTTTTAGTGATGTTTCATGTCTTTTAATATTACACCTTTGATTTTGTAAAGGTGCGCTCTACAGCATAGGCACCATTGCTCCATTCACTCCTATGGGACTGTACAGTTTGGGACATATCTCTGCAACCATTTAACCTAGCGACTTCAGAGATGGCTCATTTTTTTTCTCTGCCCTTGCTTTATCATCTGGTTCATGTTTCTAGTGTGTTGGGGGGCTTTGGGCACTGTTTGGGGTACTTTTCTGGGAAAACTACATTTCCCATGAGCGCTTGCTTCATGTGCTCGTTTCTGATTGGCTCCTGCCACGGCAGCCATTTTGTGACCTTTCCAGAATGAGTATCCTATGCAGGGTTTGGACTCTCCTTCTTTCCTCTGCTGGTTAACCTTTCGCCTGCCAGTTTAGTCTATTTTAGCGATTTCTGGGGTGAAACTTTAATCTCACACACTGTAATTGGGTGATTTCTTATACAGTAAGGTTATTTGATACTGTGAGATTGTCTATACCATTGGAGCTTGGGGCCAGGCCTAAGATTAAGGATGCTGGGGTCCCTGTATTCCCTATTGCGCATTGCTATTCCTTCACTCAGGGTTACCTAGAGCATTCCCAGGTCATTTATGCCCAGCATGTTCTGATGTCCCTGAGAGTCTCCCAGGGACCTCCAGCCATGCATTAGAGCCAGTTTGGGTACAAGAGTTCAAGGCTACAACCAGGGACCTCAGGTCCACTTTGCAACTCTTTCCATCCCAGTTACAGGGGTCTTTCATTCTTGGCAGACCCCCTCCTTCTTCAAGTCTTCCCTGCCAAAGCCTCAGGGTGTACCTGATGTGTCAGATTCCTCTGAGGAGGAACTGCTGGTGGATTCAGATGTTGAGGAATGTTCTGCGGTGGGCTCCACTCAGTTTTTTGGGGACCCTTTTGAGGCTGATCCTGAGCCCTCGGCCGAGAGCCTGATCAGAGCCGTCTTGAATACTCTTAAGGTTCCTTCTGACCCTTCTGATGTCTTTCAGGAGCCTAAAAAGTCCCTTACTTGCTTTCCACCTAACCCCAGTCTTGCCCGCTTTGTGTCTGAAAAGTGGAAGTCTCCGGACTGGAGACCTTCTGTCTCCAAGAAACTTGCTAAGCTTTATCCCTTTTCTGAGCCAGCTCTTGCTCAGTGGATTCATCCTCCCAAAGTAGATCCTCCTGTTTCCAGGCTATCCAAGTCTAGTGCTTTGCCAGTGTCTGATGCGTCTGCTCTAAAGGACTGGACTGACAAACTTGAGGTCTCCCTCAAGTCCATCTTTGCCGCTGCTGGTTCTGCCATGCGTCCAGCATTTGCAGCAGCATGGGTAAACCGGGTCATTGCGCTCTGGACTGAACAGCTCACTCTTGCTGTCCGTCAGGGTGCTTCTACTTCGAATAAGTTGCGCCTCCTTGCCAACATTTCTGAGGGACAGCACTATGTTTCTGCTGCCCTATTTTATGCCATCAACAAGCAGGGCAGAACAAGAAGTCTTGCAGCTTGGTTAGAGGTAAAGGCTATTTTGTCCTGGGCAGAAGAACACATTCCTGCCATATCCGCAGTGCACATACCTGGTGTAGACAACGTCATGGCGGACTTCCTTAGTCAACACACAGTGGATAGCGGAGAGTGGGAGCTGCACCCAGAGGAGTTCACCCTCCTTGTTCAGAAATGGGGTCTTCCTTACATCAACCTGATGGCGACAAGACACAACAGGAAGGTTCCGTGGCTCTCCTCTCGGTGGAGGGACCCTCTAGCCCTGGTGGTGGATGCAATTTCCATTCCTTGGTTATTTTCTCTGGCCTACATCTTTCCTCCCCTCCCAGTGTTGCACACGGTGTTACGGAAATTGCGACTGGAATGCTGTCCAGTCATTCTAATTGCTCCGTACTGGCCTCGCCAAGCTTGGTTTCCAGAGCTTCTGAATCTGTCAGTGGCTGAGCCATTCCAGCTCCCTTGCTATCCGGATCTTCTTCTACAGGGGTAACTGTGGAAGGAGGATGTTCATCATCTAGCTTTGACGGCTTGGAAATTGAATCCTCAATATTGAAGAAGACCGGGTTCTCTTCTGGTGTGGTGGCTACTATGCTCAGTGCCCGCAAACCTGTTTCTTCCAAGATCTACCATCGTGTTTGGTCGACCTTCCTATCTTGGTGTGCTGATGAGGACCTGTCTCAGGAATTTGATCTTCCTACGGTCCTGGCTTTTTTGCAGGACAGTGAGGATAAGGGCCTCAGTTTGAGTTCCCTAAAGGTTCAGACTTCTTCTCTCTCTGTTTTGTTTCAGAGGCGCATTGCCATCCTTCCTGATGTCAAGGTTTTCTTCCAGGGTGTTGCTCATACTCGTCCTGCCTTCAAGTTTCCTGCTACTCCATGGGATCTTAACTTGGTTTTGGGCATTCTTCAGTGCCCTCCATTTGAGTCTTTGGTTACTATTCCTCTACGCCTCTTGACGTGGAAAATGGCTTTTTTCCTGGCAATTGTGTCTGTCTGACTTGTTGCGGAGTTACATGCTCTGTCCTGTAAACCACCCTATTTGGTGTTTCACAAGGACAAGGCGGTGCTTCGCACCTCTCAGGAGTTCCTCCCCAATCTGGTTTCGGAGTTCCACATCAATCAGGAGATTGTGGTGCCCTCTTTCTGCCCTGACCCCACCTCTGACAAGTAGAGGGATCTCCACTTGTTGGATGTGGTGCATTGTCTCAAGTTTTATGTACATCGCACTGAGTCTATCAGGCAATCTGACGTGCTGTTCGTCATTCCTGAGGGTCACAGGGCAGGAAGACCTGCATCCAAAGTGACTATTTCTTCTTGGATCAAGTCCACTATTCGTAAGGCTTATGAGCTGAGGAAGAGGCCTGTCCCTTTCAGGGTCACGCCTCATTCTACTCTATCTACTGGGGCCTCTTGGGCTTACAAGAATCAGACACAACCTAGAAAAGCTTATCTTTAACAGCACCAAACCATAACCCCAAAGAAGATAGAAGATAGAGAGAATATGATTAAGCTTTGATAAAGCCTGTTAGGCAAAACGTACGTCAGGGCTAATATGGTGTGAAAACAGTGAATCACACTTAGTTACTGGTGCTAACGGATTGATGATTTAGGGGAAAATGAGGCTCTAGATCGTAGCTGTGTGTGGAAGTTTTGTATGGATGATTCTTAGGTAGCCGTACTCTGTACGAACTTTCATTCAGACAGTGTGTATGTATGTGGCACGCATCTGTTATCTATGTAGGGACATCGGTAGGCGACGGGGGTGGGGTATCAGCCCTTGTTGTGTTTGTAAGTCGGGTCTAATTGCTACTAGTAATAGACCCGATTACGATTATCTACAGAGAACATTAGCCCTCGTGGTAATGGCGTCCGAGTAACGCCGCAAGGGCTATTTGTAGGGTTGCACCGATACCGATACTGGTATCGGTGCCGATACCAGCATTTGCGCGAGTACTTGTACTTGCGCAAATGCGGCCGATGCCAGCAACGATACCCTGTGTCAGGGTCGGTGCTGCAGAGAGGGAGCCCGGGGAGCTGCTCACAATGCTCCCCGGTCACCTCTCTCACTCCTACAGCGTCGGAGCATTTCCGCGGGTTATCATGGCAACGCTCCGACACTGACCTCTGCCGGGGCTCGCGAGAGAACAGCGAGCACCCGGCAGAGGAGAGTAAAGGAGGCAGGATGGGGCAGGGGGTGGTAAAAGAGGCAGACAGTGGGGTGAAGAGGGAGAAAAAGTCAAAAGGAGGAAGAATCAGGAGACCAAAGGAGGGGAGCCAAGAAGAGGCAAAAGGAGGGGTGATCAGGAGGGAGAGAGAGGCAAAAGGGTGAGTCAAGGAGGAGTGGGAGAAAGGGGGATCAAAAGCCAAGACAAAAGAAGGGGGCTCAAGGGGGTAGAATGAAGCAAAAGGTGGGAGAAAGAGTCAAAAAGGGAGAGTCAAGAGGTGGTGTGTGTGTATATACTCATAATATTTTTCAAGTACTCACCAATACAAATTACCAATACTTCTTTTTTTTTTTTTTTTTTGCGGTCATTTGCCAGTTTTCCAAGTACCTAAAACATGTAGGTACTTAGAAAACTGGCAAATGACCGCAAAAAAAAGGTATCGGTAATTGGTATCGGTGAGTACTTGAAAAAAGTATCGGTACTTGTACTCGGTCTTAAAAAATTGGTATCGGTGCATCTCTAGCTATTTGTATAGTGTGTCCACTTTATTGTGTAACAGCGAAGTTGTTACTTTATGTTACCAATTTTTATCTATACATACAAGTGGTAACACTGTACTGGGTCTACCTTATTGGTTATCCATGCGAACAACACATAGCGTTGTTATACGATTTGAGAAGTAAGAGGGGATTGTGTTGGAGCAAATACTTAATGCTTTGATACAATGTCTCTTAATCTAATGTCAATGGTGCATATTAATGAACACTACTGAGTGACAGTCTGTGTGGTGTAGATTTTTACATAGACTTTTCTGTGTACTTAATTGACATTAAAATGCCAGCTGTGTGGGACATATTTATGTTCAATACAGCTGGCGCTAAGATTTGGTATATATTAGAATCCTATATGGAAGTAATATTTATTACATTTTATCCATTTAGGATTATATATATATGAGCACAGGGATTTCAGTAATATCCTGTTCCCTAAATTTCCCCTTTAAATACGGAGTGGAAGTTTAATTTTCCAGTTATATAATATAATTACTGGATATATCTCCAATACTGATAAGAATAATAGTCTGCATCTTAGCGCTGGGATGCATACACCTGTTTGCACTTTTAGTGTTTATATTATTTTAATTCGCCAGGCTTTATAATACTCAATAAAAGTTATATTTTATGATTTTGTAAGAGGCCTCCTTAATCATATTCCCTCTGTCTCTCTTCTTTGGGGTTATGGTTTGGTGCTGTTTATGATAAGCTTTTCTAGGTTGCGTCTACTTTATATTATCTTAGCACATTCCATTGCTTATCCACTGAGGGCAACACCTATACTAATTGGTGGTGCACCAAATTTCTGATATATTACTTACAAGAATCAGGCCTCTGCTGATCAGTTGTGCAAGGCTGCCACCTGTTTATCTGTGCACACCTTTTCGAAGCATTACCGTGTTGATGTACTGGCATGGGCTGACGCCAGCTTTGGGAGGAAACTCCTGGAGGCAGTTTGCCTGTCTAGCATTTTCTTCGGTTCTTGGTGCTTCCTTCACTTTTGATCTCCTTTGGCTCTAGTTCATTGTGTTGTGTGACAGTTTGGGCTGTTACCCTTGTTCAGTGTCTGTTGACACTTCAGTGTTGGGCTATCTTTGATCTGATGGTTCATATCTGCTCTGGTGACTTTGGGGGCCTTGCGCTTGGTCCTTGCCTTACTTCCCGCCTCTGGTAAACTCAATAGTTGGACATCCCAGAGTTACCAGTAACCTGTATTAGACAGAGAAAAGAGGATTTTAGTCTTGCCTGTTAAATCCTTTTCTCTTAGTCCATACAGGTTACTGGTCTCCCACCCTGTCAAGGGACCATGCTTGGCTCTCCTGTGTGGGTCCTTTGGGGTCATGCTCACAGGAGTCTTCTTTCCCTTCGCTATCTAGTCAATAGTTAGTGTCTCATATCTTTCTGGAGCTGGTTGGCTAGCTGCAGCCAAGGAGGGAAGGTAGGCTCAACCCCCTGCGTACAATTCTAGAATTGTTCCTGCCTAGTTAATGGGGCGGATCACCTACCCAGAGTTACCAGTAACTTGTATGGACTAAGAGAAAAGGATTTAATAGGTAAGACTACAATCCTCTTATCGTGTATAAATATATAATTTGTGTGCATTCATGTCTAGACATAGAGGAGCCAGTGACTTATCCTCCTCAGGGATGTGTAGGTCATGCCTAAATTGGGGTTATCTCAATTGCCAAGATGGAAGAAGAGGCACCAATTGTTAGCAGCAGTGCTCTTGCTGCTACTACCACCAGCAGCAACACTGCAGTGGAGCCCCAGCCAGTGCCACCTTCACCAGCAATGTTGGTGACATCTGGTGCACCACCCTTGTCACCAAGCAACCTAGCAGAGGGTGATGATTCCTCTGCATCTTTCAATGCACTCAAAAGCTTTCTACACCAGACGAGCATGGAGTGTGACAGAGAGTGAATAGAATGGGGGAGTGAGGATTCGGAAGACACAGTGGAATTTGAGGCAGGTATACAAGGTCACAGAAAGAGTCTTGCGAGCAGGAGGGTATAGTGGAGGATCCTGTGAGGGGTCATGTTCTGGCAGTGAGGGGGGCAGGAAGAGAGGCAGGTTCTTGTGAGTAGGCCTTGAAGATGTGGTGGTGGGATTGGTGACAGCACATTTTGAGGAGGAGAATCAGAGAGAGGCCAAAGTTCATCATGTACTTGGTCAGACTTAGGCTCTGCAGACCGTGTTTCAGGTGCAACGGCAGCATCTCTTCCTACTGTTGTGAAATCCTGGGTGTGGAAATATTTCTCCATGGCTCTAGAACCGTGCAGGAAACTACAAATGATTTATGTACCCTGTGTTATCAAACCATGAAGACTGGAAAGCTGGTATCCCACATTTGGCACATCCTGTATTAGTTAAGAATATGCAGCAATATGTATGCACCCTGCTGATACTATTACTACTACTACCCCTCTTTAAAAGACACAAGAAAACCTCCACTAAGACAACCACAATTGTGCTGCTTTCTCTGTATGTCACAAACAAATTACATCTTGCGGGAACCTGACACCCCCTTTTATATACTGTCCTTGCGTGAAAGAAAGGGAATCTTGACACTTGGGAAATTCAGTTGTACTGTTTATTTCAATGCATTGAGATGGGTGAGAAAAAGCAGAAAATTGTCACTTTTTGTAAAAAATTTCAAGCTTGGTGGGAAATGCCATTTTTCACGCATTCGAGGTGAAAAGTTTTGCCCATCCCTGCCAGTCAAGGAATAAGCCCTTTTCTTTGTGGGCAGATCAATCAAGGCTGCTCCTCTCAAGCACGTTTGCCACGATAGCATAAATCTAGAAAAACAAGGGAAAGGGAGCCAAATCATAGAATACTGTAATGTACATTCACAAAAAGCAAATGTAAATGAACTAGCAGTATTTGCAAGGCTTTGCTTGTGTAGTTAATAAGACAAATAATAAAAAAAAACTAATGCAGTTGCATGTATGGCTAAATAAGATTATTTAAAAAAAAAAAAAAAGTGTGTTATGAAGACACACTTATTATTAATCTGTATATATGTTGAAGGATGCGAGTCGAGGAGGGATCGTCTCGTTGAAGAGTCACAGGCTGGAACTCCGGGCAGTAGAGCGTGAGGCCTCTACTCCCGGTCTACAAATAACAGGAAAAGTGTAGCAGGATCACAGGTAGCTGTTTGTCAAGCATGTTCGAGCACGATGTAAGCTGAAGTCGAATGTTCACTGGAACCACAGGAAGGAGAAGACTGAGTCCATGTCGCCTCCTGACAGCATACGAAGTTGGGTCGCAGGAAGCTGGCAGCAGGCAGTTGCCGATTCAGGATACTTGGCGCAGATGGGTATCAGAGTGGACTCCTTGTTCACTCAGAATAAGAATTAACTTTATTCACCCAAACCACACACATCTATACACAGAAACCACATTGCAATACATGAGCGGACAGGATACAATAGGTGAGTCACAAGGATAACATAATCACAACATACAAGACAAAGGACCAACATCAAATGGTCCAAGCAATTACAATGGCACAGATATGATTTCATCAACCCTTTTGTATTAATAATGTACTCAGGCAGTGGACACACAGACTTGAAGGGCGTGAATGAATTAACACACGGCAGGGGGTCTGAATACAGTTCACAATACACTGGCTTGAGTGGCTAGAATACACATTGGAAGTAACTTTGCATAAACTCAAATAATTAACCCTTAACTGCCCATTCCCTTGGAAACAAGCCAGCAGTCTATGGTTGTTAGTCTTTTTGGCCTAGAATGTCCACAGTTTTTTGTATAATGGGCTGGTAAGCCTGATGCCCAGACAAGGGCTCCAGTAACAGTGTAGGATTTGTTACACTGTACATTTGGGAATAGACATACAGAGGTATTAAATAGCACAATCAAATGTGGAGAACAGAAGGATCAGAGGGCCCTGCTGTGGTGACTAAGCTCTCACGAGAAGACGTCCTAAACAGGATTAGCCATTGTGTATGTTATCCATCACCCTGCAACCCAATGCATTGGATAAGTGTCTGCCACTAAAAGGGTTACTTTTACACGTAGGACTGTTTTCACTGACATCTAGGCTGAACCAGATACATGATGGTTGTTATGGACTAAAGTGTGATAACGAGGTAGTAATGTGTAGATGACTAAAATATTTTCTCCAATTTCTGTTCTATGGAGCTCATGCAATAAAATCTCTCCCACTTGAGAAGTCTTAGTGCATAGGCTCCATAGAATAACATAGGAATTGGAGAAGTGATATCACTGTAGATGTCAGAGTGGAAATATTCACAAACTGCTGACTTTACAGGCTGGTAGGAGTATAACCTGTTTCCGCTCTTAATCACTGCACACACACGAGCTGAGGGAGAGAAGGCCTCTCTTCACAATTTTCTCTGTATTAAGAGAACATTTTCTTTCTTTTTTTTTTTCTTTTTTTTTTTTTATACCACATTTTGAGATTAATAAAACAATGTAAAAATAAAAAGCCTATTCTGACATGTTTTTTGGGTATATGCTTTATCAAAGACTAGTTTGAAAGCCTGTGTACACGGGCTAAAGTGCCACCCAGTGGCCACGGAGCTGGGAGCAGAGACAGGCGGTGAGCTGTTCAGAGTGCTCCGCTCCGGAACAGCACATTTGGCCAGTCTCTACTGTGCATGACTGTATCATTCCTGTAGTCCCTATTGCGCATGTGTGGTTACACACACAGCTTTGCAGGCTAACGTTTTATTTAGGTTAGGCATAAAGGTAAAGCGGCCATTCAAAACACTTAAAGGGATAGTAATGTAAGGAAAAAATGTATTAACGATATGGTAGATACAATTAAGAGATTAATTGCGCCTATTCGTATCTCTTAAACCCTTATGGTGAGAGATATATACGAAAATAAAGTTGTCCTCTCCCTCCCCTTCCTGCTTGAAGAGCTGTAAAGCTGTCAGAAACAGATTCTGGCTTGACCAGACATGGCTCTTCAGCAGCGCCGTCGTAACAATATCTAAAGATAAATACTTCATTGGAATGGTCTACAGCGTGTAATTGCAAATCAGGCATACGTTGTAGACTGTTCCTATTAAGTATTTATTTTTAGGTGTCGCTATATCGGCGCTGCTGAAGAGCCGCCATTTGATCCAGGATCCTATGCTGTCAGCTATACAGCTGACGTATGAGAAAGGGGAGGGAATGGAGAACTTTATTTTCGTGTATCTTTCACACCGTAATGGTTTAAGAGACACAAATAAGCGCAAGTAATCTCTTTTAATCGTATCTACCATATAGCTAATACTTTTTTCCTGACATTACTACTCCTTAACGCCCAAGGACGTACATGTACGTCCTCTGTCCACGTGGGGCATCCGCTCGGGACGTACATGTAAGTCCTGGAAGCCATTCAGTAGAATGGAAAAAAAAAAAAAAGTTCGGTGGGCATTAAGTGCCAGCCGAGTGCGTGCGCGGACGGTCACTAAGGGGTTAAATACAACCACTTAGGATTTCATTTCTAAATATCTTAGATTAACTACACCAAAACCTGTACTATGCAGATTCCATGAGAAAAACTAAAATATTGGGATACA
Organism: Rhinophrynus dorsalis; assembly: GCA_037306005.1. Classification (NCBI taxonomy): domain Eukaryota; kingdom Metazoa; phylum Chordata; class Amphibia; order Anura; family Rhinophrynidae; genus Rhinophrynus; species Rhinophrynus dorsalis. The sequence goes on along the minus strand of CM074719.1, from coordinate 517,384,198 downwards.
AATAATGGTACTTGAAAATATATCAAAGGCCCATACAATCAGTCGTAGAGAAAACAGATCAAATACTCATGAAATCAGTGCAAATTGGTCTATTTCAAGCGCATTATTATATATAACCAAACAGAAGTTCTAAATGTAAACATAATCAACTCATAGATGCAACATGACAAAATCCAGTTTAAAGAGATGATGTTTGGGGCGGGGAGGAAATGCATAACTATCAAATATCAACTGTAGTTATAAAGATGTAATGAAATTCTGAAAATTATGAAATGTGAAAAACAGTTTAAATCAGTGCAAATGGTATGTAAATGAACCCCCACAAAAAGTTCCTCAACCTAATGCTTTCTTAAAATCGATGATCCCCAGAAGTGAATTAAAAATTTAAATTGAAGTATTCATGTGAATTCTATATCAAAATAAATCTATATAGTTATAAGGAGGTGATTTATGTGAAAATGTAAAAATCATTTGTCAGATAACTACTTATTTTAACAACTGATTGTACTAATATATAGCTCTACATCAGTGATTCTCAACCAGGGTGCCGTGGCACTTTGGTGTGCCATGGACATCAACTTAGGGTGCCCCATGTTTCCTATGAAGACTAACAAAAAATGACTTTTAAATAAAGATTTATAGAAATTGTTATGCACAATATGTTTAGTTTTGTTATGTTTATAAGACCTAATAACTGTATTTTTATGTATTGTACCCTTCATTATGCCCTTGATAAAGTACATTAAATATGTTAGAGGTGCCCCGGATGTTCTAAATTACGTGTTAGGGGTGCCCAGAGCAAAAAAGATTGAGAACCACTGCTCTACATTTATTAAGAATGCAAAAAGAAAAAAATTCAAAGGGTAAATGACTGCTGCGTGTGTCAGAAAAATATAATCAACATACAGTGAATATAAAAATTCTACACACCCCTGTTAAAATGCCAGGTTCTTGTGATGTTAAAGAATGAGACAAAGATAAATCATATCAGAACTTTTTCCACCTTTAATGTGACCTATAACCTGAACAATTCAATTGCAAAACAAACTGAAATCGTTGAGAGGGAAAAATAAAAAATAAACTCACAAACTGGTTGCGTAGGTGTGCACACCCTTAAAGGGATAGTAATACTTCATTTTAACTTTATTTTATTTTGTAGGCATTAAAAAAACATGAAGAATGATATAAGTCTTATCTCTCAAACCTTTATGGTTTATGAGATATTCACAAGCAAAGTTCCCCTCCCCGCCCCTTTTACCTAGTGTAAGCCATCTCTTCTCAAATGTGAGTCTGGTTGTATGACAGGACAGATAACAGAAGGGGACAATTTTCTTTGTATGAAAACAATGAAAGCCCTTCCCCCCCCCTTGACAAGTTTTTCAGCTTTTTCCCTTATCTTAATAGAAGATTGTCCCTCTCTGCAGTCTACCTGGGCATCTCCCTTCTGATCTGATTGAACAGGGAAGGGATACTTTGTTTGTGAATATCTCTTAAACGATAAAGGTTTCAGAGATAAGACTTATATCATTCTTCATGTTTTTTTAATGCCTACAAAATAAAATAAAGTTAAAACGAAGTATTACTATCCCTTTAAACTAATACTTTGTTGAAGCACCTTTTGATTTTATTACAGCATTCAGTTTTTTTGGGTAGGAGTTTATTAGCATGCCGCATCTTGACGTGGCAATATTTGCCAACTCTTCTTTGCAAAAGTGCTCCAAATCTGTCAGATTGAGAGGACATCTCCTGTGCACAGCCCTCTTCAGATCATGCCACAGATGTTCAACTGGATTCAGGTCTGGGCTCTGGCTGGGCCATTCCAAAACATTAATCTTCTTCTGGTGAAGCCATGCTTTTGTGGATTTGGATGTGTGCTTTGGGTCATTGTCGTGCTGAAAAGTGAACTTCATCTTCAGCTTTCTAATGGACGTCTGAAGGTTTTGTGCCAAAATTTCCTGGTATTTGGAATTGTTCATAATTCCCTCCACCCTGACTAAGGCCCCGGTTCCAGCTAAGGAAAAACAGCCCCAAAGCATGGTGCTTCCACCACCATGCTTCACTGTGGTTATGGTGTTCTTTGGGTGATGTGCAGTGTTGTTCTTGCACCATACATACCTTTTGGAATTATGGCCAAAAACTTCAACCTTGGTTTCATCAGACCATAACACATTTTCTCACGTGCTTTTGGGGGACTTGATGTTTGTTCTTGCAAACTTCAGCCGGGCTTGGATGTTTTTCTTTGTAAGAAAAGGCTTCCGTCTTGCCACCCTACCCCATAGCCCATTCTTATGAAGAATATGTGAGATTGTTGTCACATGTAGCACACAGCCAGTACTTGCTGGAAATTCCCGCAGTTCCTTTAATGTTGCAGTAGTCCTCTTGGAAGCCTCTCTGACCAGTTTTTTTCTCGTCTCCTCATCAGTTTTGGAGGGATGTCCAGTTCTTGGTAATGTCTCTGTTGTGCCATATTTTCTCCACTTGATGATGACTGTCTTCACTGTGTTCCATGGTATATTGCTATGGAAATTCTTTTGTACCCTTCTCCTGACTGATATCTTTCAACAGTGACATCCCTCTGATGCTTTGGAAGCTCTCTGTGGACCATGGCTTTTGCTCTGAGATGCAACTAAGCAAATGTCAGGAAAATCCTACTAGAACGGCTGAACTTTAATTGTGATTAATCGGAGTCACTTTAAATGATGGCAGGTGTGTAATGACTTCTATTTAACATGAGATTGAATGTTATTGGTTAATTCTGAACACAGCCACATTCCCAGTTATAAGAGGGTGTGCACACCTATGCAGCCAGGTTGTGAGTTTTTATTTTCCCCCTCAACGATTTCAGTTTGTTTTGCAATTGAATTGTTCACGTTATAGGTCACATTAAAGGTGGAAAAAGTTCTGACATGATTTATCTTTGTCTTCTTCTTTAACATCAAAAGAACCTGGCATTTTAACAAGGGTGTGTAGACTTTTTATATCCACTGTACCTTGGGTTATAATATGTAGAATTGAAGGGGTGGAAAAGAAAAGGAAATTGTGTTAGATTGTAAATCTTCATTTAGACCTAATGGTGTATTGTGAGTAACTTTGAGTGGTTTGGCCAACATACTGTAGTCCACATTTGCAATTTAATGGTTAACAAAACTGGAATTTCAGTTCATAGTGTTCTTAATTTTGAAATGTTTTTGAAGTAACAAAATATAAGAATTGCTTCACTTTGACAATATATGGACAACTAAACATCTACAACCATCTAACATTGTTATGATCATTATTTTTTTTTATTTTTATTTTATTTTTTTTAAATCATCAATTTTTATCCACCCAGATTTAGTCACAAAAGTTGTAAGTGTTCTTTGAACCATTTGGAAACCACATACTAATTTGCACAGATATTGTCAACAAAGTGAAGTAATTCTCATCTTTTGTTACTTCAGAAACCTTTCCAATTAACCCTTTATTGACAATGGCTTTTGACACTGGAGGATAATAGCAATTTTGGACTTTTAGTTTGCTTTCCTCTAATTCATTTACTCCACTCACAAAAATTGTATACCACTTTTTTAAGCATGGCTTTATTTTGTTACCACATTTATATGGATAACCCCACTATATCATTTGATAACATTTAAAAAAAAAAAATGATGGGGGCAAAATCCACAACTTTACATTCATGTCTCTTTGGGCCACTCCTGTCAAAATCACAGCCCCTGTATCTCCTGAACTTTACTGCCGCCCCTGGGTGTAATAAATATATATATATATATATATATATATATATATATATATATATATATATATATATATATAATATATATAAAATTTATATTAATTAATATAATATAAACTAGCAGGTTTCATATATATTACATTTTGTCTTTTAACTCCCTCAGTCCTGCTTCCAGTACCTCAAAAGTGCCACATTTTTGGCTATTTATGGCACTAGGAGCACCTTTTCTGCTTTTCTCTTCCTCAACATCACAGTGAGGAAGGGAGAGGCAGAGAACTGTGACTAATGCAATGAACAGTATAACTAGTGTTGTTAAGACATCATATTTTATTTTAAAGCGGAACTAACACCCCTTTAAGATGTAGCCTGAATTAGAGTGCTATAATCAGTTATAATGCGCTGTGTATTTATTTTGTTTTGTAAACCTGTTATTAACCCCTTAGCGACCCTTGACGTACCAGGACCGTCAAGGGTAAATGTGACCGAACGACCCTTGACGGTCCTGGTACGTCAAGGGTTAAACTCTTCCATCGCGGCCGCACGGAGCGATGGAAGAGTTCAAGCCGCTTGTTACTAAGTGTCCCGGTATCGGGACACTTAGTAACAAGCGGCTGAAACATTGTTGCAACATGCGATTCGCTTCAAAAGCGAATCACATGTTGCAAAACCTGAATGACAGGGACAGTATTTGTAAATACTGTCCCTGTCAGATCTCTCTGCCTCCCTCCACCTTGCATACTGCTGAGGTGGAGAGAGACAGAGGGAGATGGTGTTCCAGTGTGCCTGTAAAAAAAAAAATAAAAAAAAAATGTTTAAATAAAGAAAATTAACCCTTTGATCACTGTTCTACAGTGATCAATAAGTGCCCCCCCATCTGATCACTCTTGGAGTGATCAATTTGCTGCAGATCAGTGTTTTCTGATCTGTGGGACACCCCCCATCCCCCTTGAATTTTTTCAGATTTTTTAAAAAAATTTTAAATTTTTTTTAAATTTTTTTTTTTATATTAAATATAGTTTAGGTATTTTGGTAGGTAGTTGGGTAGGTTTAGTGTAGACGTGTGTTAGGGAAAGTTTTAGGGATAGATTTAGGTTTAGGGGAGAAAAAAAAAAAAAACCAACCCCCCCCCCCAAAAAATATATATAATAAGCGCAGTTTAGATAGGTAGTTCAATTGGGTTAGGTAGGTTCAGGATATACGTAGGTTAGGGTAAGTTTTAGGGTTAGGTTTAGGGATAGCGTAAGAAAAATAAAAAACCCAAAAAACCCCAACCCCCCCCCCCCCCCAAAAAAAAATATATATAATAAGTGCAGTTTAGATAGGTAGTTCACTTGGGTTAGGTAGGTTCAGGATATACGTAGGTTAGGGTAAGTTTTAGGGTTAGATTTAGGTTTAGGGATAGCGTAAGAAAAAAAAAAAAAGCTTTTTTAGTGGGCAAAATGCAGCGCAGGTACAGCGTTGAAGAGGCATATGCCTTTTTGGCGTCTGACTCTGAGGCAACAGACACTGCGTCAGATTTTGACATAGCGCAGTTTTCAGAAAGTGAGAGCAGCTCTAGTGATGACGCTGGGCCTTCTGTCAAGAAAAGACGCACTGCCCCAAAAGCTGCTCTGGCAACTGCCCCAGCACCTGCCAAAAGAACTGCCCAAAGACCTACCAAAATACCTACCCAAAGAAATGCCCCAAGTGCTGCCCCAAGAGCTGCCCTGGCAAATGCCCCAGCCCCTGCCAAAAGATCTGCCCAAAAACCTACCAAAGAAATGCCCCAAGTGCTGCCCCAAGAGCTGCCCTGGCAACTGCCCCAGCCCCTGCCAAAAGATCTGCCCAAAAACCTACCAAAGAAATGCCCCAAGTGCTGCCCCAAGAGCTGCCCTGGCAACTGCCCCAGCACCTGCCAAAAGACCTGCCCAAAGACCTGCCAAAAGACCTGCCCAAAGAAATGCCCCAACACCTGCCACTCCGGATCCTAATGAATGGGTATCAATTTATGCCCACAAATCTCAGAATTCACAGGCAACCCAGGGATTCAAATTGATGTGGAAGGATTTACCCGTGATCATTTTTTTGATTTGTTTTTGGGGGAAGACATTTTAGGTGAAATTGTTTCCCAAACCAATTTGTATGCAGCCCAGTATACTGCCGCCAACCCAAAGTGTGAAAAACGCTGTTTTTTTTTTTTTTTAACTTACGTCATGGTTTACGAGGGATTGGTGGTAAAATGGCAGTGTATAAAATTGGAAAACACACCTAAAACGAGAGCCTGGGGTGTCTACTTTCCAAAAATATACACTTTTGGGGGGAAATCTTAAAAAAAGAGCACTGTTACACAGCCCCAAATGAGACATGGCACCAGTAATGCAAGCTGTGAAGATTCAAAGTGTGAACCTGGAAACGCGCATGTTCCAATTTGGCCCCCGTAGCTCCCCCAAACCATGAGAAAGCTATGCATATGGGGTATTGCCGTACTCAGAAGAAGGAGCTGAACACTATTCAATTCAGTTTATAAAATCTTCACCTATTCTGTGCTTGAAATTCACATCAAAATTGAAGGCAAAGTGTGAAAAATGCTGAATTTTTTTTACTTACGTCAAATTTTCACAGGATTGGTGGTAAAATGGCAGTGTATAAAATTGGAAAACACACCTAAAACGAGAGCCTGGGGTGTCTACTTTCCAAAAATATACACTTTTGGGGGGAAATCTTAAAAAAAGAGCACTGTTACACAGCCCCAAATGAGACATGGCACCAGTAACGCAAGCTGTGAAGATTCAAAGTGTGAACCTGGAAACGTGCATGTTCCAATTTGGCCCCCGTAGCTCTCCCAAACCAAGAGAAAGCTATGCATATGGGGTATTGCCGTACTCAGAAGAAGGAGCTGAACACTATTCAATTCAGTTTATAAAATCTTCACCTATTCTGTGCTTGAAATTCACATCAACATTGAAGGCAAAGTGTGAAAAACGCTGTTTTTTTACTTACGTCAAGTTTATGAGAAAGTGGTGGTAAAATGGCCGTGTAAAAAATTTGAAAACACACCTAAAATGAAAGCTGGGGGTGTCTACATTCCAAAAATATACACTTTTGGGGGGAAATTCTAAAGTGCAGCACTGGAACATAGCCCAAAATGAGTAATGGCATCAGTTAACCAAGATGTGAAAATTCAATATTTGTTCAAAATTGGGCCCCGTAGCTCCCCCAAACCTTGAGAAACCTATGCATATGGGGTATTGCCGTACTCAGAAGAAGGAGCTGAACACTAAACAATGCATTTTTAAAAATCTTCACCTATCATGTGCTTGAAATTCACATCAACATTGAAGTGCAAGTGTGAAAAACGCTGTTTTTTTAACTTGCGTCAAGATTTACGAGCGATTGGTGGTAAAATGGCTGCGTAAAAAAATTGAAAACATACATAAAATGAAAGCCTGGGGTGTCTACTTTCCAAAAATATATACTTTTGGGGGGAAATCTTAGAGTGGAGCACTGTTACACAGCCCCAAATGAGACATGGCACCAGTGATGCAAGCTGTGAAAATTCTAAGTGTGAAACTGGAAACGCGCATGTTCCAATTTGGGCCCTGTAGCTCTCCCAAACCTTGAGAAACCTATGCATATGGGGTATTGCCGTACTCAGAAGAAGGAGCTGAACACTAAACAATGCATTTTTAAAAATCTTCACCTATCATGTGCTTGAAATTCACATCAACATTGAAGTGCAAGTGTGAAAAACGCTGTTTTTTTAACTTACTTCAAGATTTACGAGCGATTGGTGGTAAAATGGCTGCGTAAAAAAATTGAAAACATACATAAAATGAAAGCCTGGGGTGTCTACTTTCCAAAAATATATACTTTTGGGGGGAAATCTTAGAGTGGAGCACTGTTACACAGCCCCAAATGAGACATGGCACCAGTGATGCAAGCTGTGAAAATTCAAAGTGTGAAACTGGAAATGCGCATGTTCCAATTTGGGCCCCGTAGCTCTCACAAACCTTGAGAAACCTATGCATATGGGGTATTGCTGTACTCAGAAGAAGGAGCTGAACACTAAACAATGCATTTTTAAAAATCTTCACCTATCATGTGCTTGATATCAACAGTAGTATTGAAATGTAAGTGTGAAAACTGCAAAAAAACAAAATATTACCACAATTTTGAAATTTTTTTCTGGAAAAATAGCTGCATGAAAAACTCCAAAATTCTCGTGATTATTTACCTTATGTTGTGTAGTTTTCAGAAACATATACCTTTGTGGGACATTTTTGGTTCTGGCACCGTCAGCTAAGCTATGATGCTCACATGCCAATTGTTGAGAAATTACAAGTTGGAAATAATGGCATCCATCTTGTAATATTTACCTTGTAAATGTGAGGAAGTGATTGAAATACTAGGCATATGGGGTATTCTTATATTCAGGAGAAGCAAATGAATATATTTAGGGGTATTTTTTTGTCATAAACTAATTGTATGCAAATCCTGACACGAAAATATAAGCAAAATGTTGTTTTTTTTTCAATTTTTTTCCTCTTTTTTTCTATTTTAATCAAATTAAACAATGAGGTATTCATATAATTGTGGTATCAAAAGAAAGCCCTACTTGTGCTTAAAAAAACAGTATATAATTTATGTGGGTGCACAAAAGGAATTAAAGAGAAAATATGGTTGAACAAAGACATAGTCAAAAAAGTCAAAATTGCTCCGGTCCTTAAGTCAAATCTAACTCAGATTTTCCCGGTCCTTAAGGGGTTAAAGAATAAATCTTTATAGCCATCCACTAAGCTCCTCCCTACACGTTTCGGAAAAGCATTTCTCCTTCCTGTGGGGTAAAATATCTATCGTAAATTGTGTACTATAAAGAGATTTTAAAAGCTCTTTTAAAATTGCTTATTCGTTAGTGACTTCTTCTGTAATTGGAAGAAATCTACAATAACACCTATGAAACAATAGTCTGCTTTTTGTTATAGACTGATTAATTGTAAATACCTACTTGAAGGAATGCTGCTTTTTGCAAAAATGACCTTTTCCTCAATATGTTTATAGATCCTTAACTACTTAAAGCGGAACTACCACCTCCACTAATACTTATGCAGGTGACGACTAACTTTCTGATCATTATTTTACCTTTAAAAAGTGCCCACGAATAAAGTTATGCTTAAGCTTCCGAGACCGGAAGCCAGGCATCACTGCAGACATCTTGAATGCGCGCCTGCACAGTCAGTCCTCTTAACAGGCATAGCATTGGCGGCGAGAGATTGACGGCGCAGGCCACAGGCTGCAGTAACATGGCCGTCAGTCTTGGAAACTTAAGCATAACTTTATTCATGGGCACTTTTTAAAGGTAAAATAATTAGTAAGCTAGTTACCACCTGCATAAGTATTGCAGGGCGACTTTAGTGAAGGTGGTAGTTCTGCTTTAAAGGGACAGTGGCTTGAAATTGTACACTGGCCCATTTGCGATGCCATCCTATGGACAGATCTGGTCAGTTGACCATAAATCTCCATAGGATGGTGTACCAATTGCACCACTGTAATATTTCAGCCATTGAGATACTGCAGCTAAAAAAAAAAAACAAAACAAAAAAAACAACAAAACTAGGAAAAATTGTGCCAGCACACTATTAAAAATCCCAGGGTCAATGAGTTAAAATAAAAGATTTTTATTTGCTCTGGGTGTCTTGTCCATGATTCTAATGGGCTGTTAAAACCTTTTCAATATAGGATGTCCCTGTTAAGTTATAAACTAAAACAGAGTTAAAATGTAAAAAAAAAAAAAAAAAATTGTGAATATTTGACAGCTATATGCTGGACACATTTTGAAGCAAGTCTCTCTATTAAACACAGTTAAAGAAGAATTATACCCTAAGAATAAGTGGTTCTTGCAGTGTTGGGGGATGTAATGGTACAAGCTAAACCGGTAGAATTATTGAGGAATAGAGAAATACGATGCAATGGGTCGAAGACTTCGCTAGCATTTTAACCCCTTCAGTGCTTGGTGTACCCAGTAGGCCAGACACATTTTCAGCATTTTTGCTATCCCTCTATTTATGCTTGAATTCCTGTGGGGATTTTTAGTTACATATGGAAAACTATTTTTTTTTTTTTTTCTTTTTCAGAACAAATTGAGCTTTCTTGTGGTACCTTACATGAATAGAATTTTGCTTTGTGCACAAAAGCTATGATGTCATAATGACAAGTGAAAATGTACTTATTTTGCTAAAATCACATACTATGTATCAAAAACATTTACTTTGATTGTGAAAGTTTCAGTTATTTGAAAAAGCCCTGAGTCCTCCAAGTAAAAAAAAAAAAAAAAAAAAAAAAAATTTGTATAGTTTACCTATGTCCATGGCTAGTGTCGAGTCCTATTAACCAGGAAAGCAAAATGGCATTTTCAACTTTATGAACTAATATGCGCGTTATAGTGTTTGTGGTAAAGCTACCCTAAAACAGTGGAATAACTATATAAATCTATATATTTATGGAAAGTAGACACCCTGCTGCATATAATGAGGTGTGACTTGCTTTGTTACCCCAAGCCTGGTGTGCACAAATGCCACTAGAAGTTGGCACTAATGGAAAAAACAGGCATTTTCTTACATTTCTGCACCTTGAAATGGAGTGAAATCTCTGAAAACCATGGCTTTTCCAAATATATTCATGAGCTAGTGCACTTAGGAGAAAAATGGCACCCCATTGGTATGAGTTGACCTACTGTAGGGGTTCCAGAAACACATAACACCTAACTGTTTTTCTTCTTTGGAAATGGCTGCTTGTACTAAAATGTTCATAACTTGTATAGATATGTAGGAAAGGTATAAAATGTATACCATTTTGGAAAGTAGACATTCACCCGCATCAAATGAGGGGTCACTTGCCTTTCTACCCCTGGGCCGAAGTGCACAATTTCCAAAATGTGGCACTATAGGAGTAAATACATGTTTTTTACACTTCCACCACTTCAAAGATACTAAAATCTTTGAAAACCATGACATTTCTACTGTATTCAGTACCTGCTACCAACATGAGAAAAATGGGACCCCATTTGTGTGGGATAACATATAATATGTGGGTGCTAGGAACACTTACCTAAACCTGACACTTTTGTTTTTGATATATGTCTGCACGAAAAGTGTCATAACTGTTATAGATATGCAGGAAAGGTAGGAAAACCGTACCATTTTGGAACGAAAATAACCTGCCGCATCTAATGAGGGGTGACCTGCCTTGTTAGCCCAAGTCTGTTATACACACATGCCTCCAGAAGGTGGCGCTAATGAGGAAAAAAAAGGCATTACATTTCTGCCCCTTCAAATGTATTGAAATCTGTGAAAACCATAGAATTTTCAACTGTAATCGTTAGCTATTGCTCTTAGGGGTCAAATGACACCTCATTGGTATGAGTTGACGTGCCTTAGGCAGTGCTAGAAGCACAAAACTACGCCTACTACAACATCTGATTTTTCTAACATTTTCTCAAACAGGACTTGCCTGTACAAAAATGGTTCTAACGAGCTGAAGAAAGGGTAGACAACCCATACCATTTTGGAAAGAAGATAACCTGCCTAGGGCTGCAACTAACGATTATTTTGATAATCGATTAGTTGGCCGATTATTTTTTCGATTAATTGGATAAAAAAAACCAATATGCTAATTTTTCATTATTTAAACTGATTTAATGAACAAACAATGTTAAAAACAAACAGCAGAATAAAAAACTTTACACATTAACGTGTGTCATTGTTATTATTTCACCATGGGGTATATGCACCTCTTTCTCCCCCCTTGTACTTCTACTTCTCTCTCTCTCCCCCTTGTACTTCTCTCTCTCTCCCCCTTGTGCCTCTATTTCTCCCTCCTTGTACTTCTCTCTCCCCCTTGTGCCTCTGTTTCTCCCCCCTTGTGCCTCTCTCTCTCTCTCTCCCTTGTGCCTCTTTCTCCCCCCGTTGTACTTCTCTCTCCCCCCCCCGTTGTACTTCTCTCTCCCCCCCCCGTTGTACTTCTCTCTCCCCCCCCCTTGTACTTCTCTCTCTCCCCCCCTTGTACTTCTCTCTCTCCCCCCCTTGTACTTCTCTCTCTCCCCCCCTTGTACTTCTCTCTCTCCCCCCTTGTACCTCTGTCTCTCCCCCCTTGTACCTCTGTCTCCCCAGGTACTTTTCTCTCTGTCTCCCCAGGTACTTTTCTCTCTGTCTCCCCAGGTACTTTTCTCTCTGTCTCTCCCCCTTGTATGTCTCTCCCCCCGTACCGCTTTTTCACTTTCCTGCACTGATGACATCCGGGGTGCAACCACGCCAAACGCGGAGATGCCGCGTGGAGCGTCAGGTTTTTTTTTCCTCGGTCTGGGCGCCAGTTTTAAACTGGCCTCAGAACAGAGGAAGAAAATACCTGCAAACTCCACGTGGCATGTCCGCTTTTGGCGTGGTTGCGCACCGGATGTCATCAGTGCGGGAAGTAAGAAGACAGCATCCGGCGGCTGTGGGGCTGCTGGGCGGCACAACAAATCGCTGCACAACGAATCAATAATGAGAATCGTTGGCAACGATTCTCATTATCGATTTCGTTGTTGCAGCCCTAAACTTGCCGCATCTAATAAGGGGTCACTTGCCTTTTTACCCCTAAGTTAGTGTGCACAGCTATTTCAAGAATGTGGTGCTACAGGAAAAAAAAACTTTTTTTTTTTTTTAATTTTTTTTTTATTTTTATTTTTACACATCAGTCACTTCAAAGATACTAAAATGGTTCAACGCCGTGGGATTTCCTAGGAGGACCTCTTGCCAGCGTAAGAAAAATGGTACCCCACTTCTGTGGGTTGACATACCAATTTGGGTGACAGGAACGTGGCTACCAGTGGAACAGAGATGGGAAAGCAAACAGTGTATGTGTGATTTTATGGCTAACAGATGAAAGAAGCTAGGGTGTCAGCCGGTGTACGTTAGGAACTGTGACTACCATTGTAACAAAGTGTAGGTGTGTGGTTAGGCAGTGTATGTGGGTATGTCTACTATGAGGTCTGAATAAAAAAAATAAAAGGGGGATAAAATAAATACTTTGTGCCACAGGGGTGTCCAGTGCTTTGCAAAGCAATGCATTGGACCCCTGTGGCACACAAAGGGTTAATTATTTTTTTTATTTTTTTTTTTATCATTACCTTGTATTCAGAGGGTCCCCAAACAAGCTCTGATTACAGAGTAATGATAAAAATAAAACAGTCCTGTGTGTGCATTAATTTCCTCCCACCGTGGCGCACACAGGGTTTTTTGTTTTTTTTGTTTTTTATTATTTTTTTTTTTTTTATTATTATTATAGACCTCACTGAGGGGCATCAGGACCCCTCCTAATCCCCCAATGAGGCCTTAGTAAAAATAAATGTGTCCACAAAAGAAGTGACCCTGCGTGTGCCACAGGGGTCGCCAGTGCATTGCAAAGCAATGCATTGGACCCTTGTGGCACTCAGAGGGTATTTTTTTATCATTACTTTGTAATTAGAGCTTGTTGGGGGTCCATCAGGACCACTCGTGATGGCCTCCCAACATTCTCTGATAAGACTAATGATAAAAAGCCCTGTGTGTGCCACAGAAGGGGGGGTCTGCAATGGACCCCCCTGTGGCACACACAGAGTTTATTTTTTATTATAGATCTCATTGAGGGGCATCAGGACCCCTCCTTATCCCCCCAGTGAGGTTTTGGTAAAGGGAAAAAAAAAGTCCTCAAAAGTAGTGACCCTGTGAGTCACAGGGGTCTCCAGCACATTGCATAGCCCTGTGTGTGCCACAGAAGGGGGGGGTGTCTGCATTGGACTCTCCAGTGGCACACACAGAGTTTATTTTTTTATATTTATTATTATAGACCTCATTGAGGGGCATCAGGACCCACCTTGATCCCCCACCCCAATGAGGTCTAAGTAAAAAAAAAAATAAAAAAAATATGGCCCCTAAATAAGTGACCCTGTGAGTGCCACAGGGGTCTCCAGTGCATTACAAAACAATGCGCTGGGGACCCCTGTGGCACTCGCGGGGTTACTTTTATTTTTATTTATTTTAGTTTCATGATCCTCATGCCCACCCCACGAGTGCCAGGCAAATTTTAGTCTAAAATGCAGCCACTGCAAGCCGGTTATACCGGCTTATGCAGTGACCACGTTTTAGATGTACAGCATATGAGCTTGGTACAGCTGTCTAAACTCACATGCTGTACCCGCTTGGCACTCAAAGGGTTAAGAGTTTACAAGCCAAATTTAAACCAGCAATATAAGCATTTGCAAAGTTTTCAATTCAAACCTTTGGCCAAGTTGTTTTTCTCCAGAGTTGCATTTCTCTAGCTTGATCAACAAGGCATTTGGGGCCCTATGACTCAAAATTCCTGGTCAAACAAACTGCGCCATGGGGGGAGGGGACATTCCCAAAACTCCCTGAATTGCAATTTAAGTAGGGCTTTAACCACAATTTGCCCTTCCTTTTTAAAGGTATATCAAACTCAAATACAGTTGTGTGTGTATAAATAATATATATTCATATTTCCTCTGTGTCCAATCCACGGCAATACTGTGGGTTGTAGCTCCTCCTCTCCAGCTGGTAGGACCAATTAATCTTTTTCTACTTAAGCGCCTGCTCTGCTACTTGTCCTCAGTTATTTTGGTCCTACCACAGCTGGGAGGACGGAGGCTCAGGCCTCCACGCCGTGGAAATGGAAAAAAAAAAAAAAAAAAAAAAAAAAAAGAAGAAACATGCGGCTTTATTATTTTTTTATGTCGCTAGCCTCACACGCTAGCGGCATGTTCATCCCTCACCTCTGCATTCTGGATCACGGACTCTTGGGCACATACTGAGTCCTGAATCCTTTACCCCGACTGGTAACAAGCCTTCCTCCGATGCGGGCGCCCTGCCCGGCAAGCTACAGCAGACGCGGGCGGCTGATGAGCGGTCTTATGCACCAGAACAGGAAATCAACAGCGTGCGCTCCAGCAGTGAACCGCACGCTAAAGGAAGCAGAGGGGGAGGCGATCTGGAGGCATGCTGTATATAACAGCACGAATTAAGGCATGGGGTAAGTCCTGTTAGCTTGATACTTTATATATATATGTGTATTTAAAGTTATTTGAAGCTGTTACCTGCCAAGGGGTTTTTTCTTTTGATCATGTCTGCTCAAAAAGCTGAAAAGCCTAAACCTTCATCTGATTCTAAGGATGATAAAGCAGCCCCTAAGGCAAAAAGCTGTGCAAGTTGTGATACGAAATTGAACCCTTCTGATTCATCAAAATTATGCGCAGAATGTTTAAGGAAAGCAGCAGGAGATGTTATTCCCTCACAATTCCAGGAATTTTTGGGGTGGATGCGCTCATCTATGCAGGAAACTTTCTCTGCACTACAAGAGTCATCTAAGAAGCGTCAGAGACCATCTGATCCAGATGAGGGACCTTCCAGGCGAATACAAGATGAAGAAGATGAAGATAGCGTTATGGATATGGAATCAGCACCCTCTTCTGCAGAAGAAGGCGAAATTACTGAAGAATCAGGCAATTTTGGTATTGAGAAGATTGACAACCTGATTAAGATCATGCGTAAAACTTTAGGTCTATCAGAATCACAAAAAGACCTTAACGTGATGGATGCAGCTTTCATTGGGTATAAGAAATCGTCACCGCAATTTCCAGTCCATAGTTCCATTCAGGACATTATAAAGAATGAATGGAAACAAGGTGATAAAAAGTCTGCTGTATCGCGCAGATTCCATAGAATGTATCCTTTTCCAGAAGAAGAAGTGGCAACTTGGACTAATCCTCCCAAGGTGGATGCTGAAGTAGCCCAAGTATCCCGCAGAACAACAATCTTAATGGAAGATGGAACAACACTTCGAGACCCAATGGATAAAAGAGCAGATAGTGCCCTAAAGAAACAGTACACTACAATTGGGCATAACCTCAAATCAGCCACAGCTATGGCCTGTATGTTCCGCACCCTGCGTCTATGGCTAACAGATCTGGAAGAAAAGATCGACTCCTCTGTCTCAAGATCTAAGCTCCTGAAGGAAGTCGCCACTATCAAAGACGCGGTCAACTTTTCATGTGACGCATCCTTGGATAATATCAAGTTAACTGCTAGATCTTCAGCACTATCAGTCATAGCTCGCAGGGCCTTATGGATTAAGGCTTGGGAAGCTGATGCCTCGTCCAAGAACAAGTTGGTTTCTCTGCCATACCTGGGAAGCAAACTTTTTGGAGATCAGTTACAAGAAATTATTAAGAAATCTTCAGGAGGGAAAAGCCCTTCCTCCCTCAAGAACGTCGCCAGAGGACATCCTCCCCAAGATCTGCTAGATCTAAGCGTCAGTCCTTTCGAGATTCCAGAAGATATAGGCCTGGTTCTTCCTATAACCAAAGAAGAGGAGGCGCTGGACAGAACACGCGAGCAGGAACCAGAAGAGAGTTCCAGAGAAAGACTAACTTTGCTAAAAACCCTCAATGAAGCCAGCAATACCCTATCTCGTCCGGTGGGGGGCAGGCTTCAAGCCTTCCAAAAACAATGGGAAGAGATTCAACCGGACCACTGGGTATCCCAGATTTTAGAGATAGGGTATGCTCTGGAATTTCGAACTGTCCCCCAACAGTCAAGTTTTCAGACATCCAACATCAGGAACAAACATTTAATCCCAAATATGAGAAAAGAGATTCAGAGGCTTCTTCAGATGGGAGTCATAGAAGAGATCCCTCAGATCCAGAGGTTCAGAGGAATTTATTCGAATCTTTTTTGTGTTTCAAAACCATCAGGAGAAATCAGAGTCATTCTGAACCTCAAGCAAGTGAATACATGGCTACACATCAGGAAATTCAAGATGGAAACAATGTCCTCTATTCTCAAGATAATCCAACCTCAAGCTTTCCTGACCAGAATAGATCTCCAGGACGCGTATTATCACATACCAGTAAGAGAATCTCACAGAAGATTTCTGAGATTCCACATACTGGGACGCCATTATCAGTTCAAGGTACTTCCGTTCGGCCTGGCTACAGCCCCCCGAGTTTTCACCAAGATCCTGGCAGTAGTCATGGGTGTTCTGAGGTTAAGAGGAATCCGAATAGTTCCTTACCTGGACGACATGCTCCTGATAGCAGATTCTCCACAGCAAGCGTCAATCAACACTCAAGCATGTCTGGATCTGCTAAAGCATCTGGGTTGGATTATCAATACACAAAAAAGCCTATTATCCCCCTCTCAGTCACTTATATTTCTAGGGGTCAAAATAAACACTCTTCAAGCACGGGTGACTCTATCAACAGACAGACAAGACAGAATCTATCATGCCGTAAGTCGGTTCAGAAAATACAGAGTTCAGTCAGCAAAATCATTTGCAAAACTTTTAGGCAATCTGACTTCTGCCCAACAGGTGATTCCTTGGTCCAGAACCCACGGAAGACTAATTCAGGAAAATTACTTAAAATTTTTCAAGAAAGACCCATTCAATCCATCTCTACCAATTCCTCTGCTTCCCGCAACCAAGAAGGAATTAGTATGGTGGAGCAGTCGGGAGAACCTCAAAAAAGGGAGATCTCTCTTAGAACCTCAATGGGAGACGGTGACTACGGATGCCAGTCTTCAAGGATGGGGAGGTATTTGGAGGACAAAAACAACACAGGGCACTTGGTCAGCCAAGGAATCGAAGTTCCACATCAACTATTTGGAACTTCTAGCAGTATGGAGAACGTTGAAAGTATTCCAGCCTTATCTGAAGACTACAGCAGTATTGGTGAGGTCAGACAACACCACAGCGGTCAGTTACTTGATGAATCAAGGAGGAACGAAAAGTCTTCGACTCAATCACTTAGCGATCCAGATCTTATACTGGTCAGAACATCACTTACTGAACCTGAAAGCATCATACCTGTCAGGCAGATTAAACAGAGAAGCAGACTTCCTAAGCAGGAACCATTTGGATCCAGGGGAATGGTCCCTGAAAAAGTCCATCTTCAGAAGCATCACGTCATCACTGGGCAGGCCTTTCATAGACCTTATGGCCACTCCGGAAAACACCCAGTGCAAGCAGTTTATGTCCAGATGGAGAACTCCTCTGGCTCTACAGCAGGATGCTCTTCAAACAGCATGGAATTTTCCACTAGCATATGTCTTTCCTCCTCTTCCACTAATCATGGAAGTAGTAAGAAAAATAAGAAGGGATCAAGCCAATGTGATCCTGATCGCTCCAAATTGGCCCAGAAAACTGTGGTATGCAGACCTCATAAAACTCTCAACCCGACCTCCAGTAAAACTACCAAACATACCAGACCTACTGTCACAAGGCCCTGTTCTACATCCGGACCCAGCCTTCTTGAATCTGATGGCCTGGAGGCTGAACGGAGCTCTTTAAAATACTCAGGATTATCGGACTCTGTCATCAATACCATTCTTCAGGGCAGAAAACCTTCTTCTTCCCGGATTTATTATAGAGTTTGGGCAACTTTTCATTCATGGTGTATGTCTAAAGGTCTGAATAGGCATAACATATCCCCAGAAGCCATCTTGGAATTCTTACAAGAAGGATTTAACAAAGGGTTAAAACCAGCATCCTTAAAGGTACAGCTTTCTGCTATCTCTGCCATTCTTGCCCATCCTTTTGCTGAACAGTATATTATCAGAAGATATCTTTCAGCCATTTCTAGAATTAAACCCACAATTAGGGAAATCATTCCCCCTTGGGATTTAAATTTGGTCCTCCAACAACTCTCTGCCCATCCATTCTTTGAACCCCTGGAGCTGGTTTCCTTGAAGCACCTCACTCTAAAAACCATACTCCTTACGGCAGTCACCTCAGCCAGACGTGTGGGAGAGTTACAGGCCCTGCTCTGTAAATCACCTTATTTAGTGTTTCACCAGGACAAAGTAGTCCTGAGGCCAAAATCCTCCTTCAGAAGTAAAGTAATCTCCAGTTTTCACTTAAGTCAGGAGATAGTCTTACCTACTTTTCCTCCAGCCTCTATTCTTAATCCAGATACTCGCCTGCAAAATCTTGATTTACGTAGATGTTTGAAAATTTATCTCAAGCGCTCTGACTCCTTTAGGAAAACAGATGCTCTGTTTGTGCATTTTTGTGGGAAATATAAAGGGACTGCAGCATCCAAGGCTTCCATTGCTCGATGGATAAGAGACTGCATCATCTTAGCTTACCAGTCAGCTGACAAAATACCCCCAACAGGGTTAAAAGCTCATTCTACGAGAGCAGTAGCATCTTCTTGGGCTTTAAAGAACGTGGCTTCAGCAACTGAAATCTGTAAGGCAGCCACTTGGTCGTCAGTATCTACATTCGTAAGACATTATAGTCTAGATATTCAGGCGGCAGAAGATGCTAGCTTTGGCAGGAAGGTGCTCCAAGCAGCCACTCCTGCCCAAAATCCTTGATTAAAGTCCCGCCCATAGGGATACTGCTCTGGTAAGTCCCACAGTATTGCCGTGGATTGGACACAGAGGAAAAGAGAAAATTTACTCACCGATATTTATATTTCCTCTGTGTCCTTCCACGGCACCCCACCCTGAGGGTATTGGTAATAGTATCGTTCCCTGTACGGATGTTTAAAAATGTACAAATAGGGAAAGCTCTCTTTATGTAACCTATAACTAACATGTCCTCTCATTCCAGCTTGGATATACATATAACTGAGGACAAGTAGCAGAGCAGGCGCTTAAGTAGAAAAAGATTAATTGGTCCTACCAGCTGGAGAGGAGGAGCTACAACCCACAGTATTGCCGTGGAAGGACACAGAGGAAATATAAATATCGGTGAGTAAATTTTCTCTTATGCAGCAAATACCTTAATTTATATGGATCTGTGACTGTCTGGGATTCAGACACCACACCCATTTTCCTGTGTCACACTGGTAGTCTCAGAACCTCACAGGGAGGTTTTAAATGGCCAGCTTTCTAAATGTTTAAAAAAAAATAAATATTAAATCACTTATACCTAAGAAGAGCAACTGGCGGAGGTTCCCCAATCATGAACTAGCATCTGTCTTTATCGTTGCTCCTGTCTTGATCTCTTCGGGGTAAATGTAATATGATAGAGAGTTACTTTGGCCCCTCCAAGATCAGTAGGGCAAAGTAAAAGACAGTGTCTATTATGGATGTGGGGCTTTCTTTGCTTAGGTCAAAATGTGTCTTTCTTCAGTAGGTAAAATTTGTGTGTTTAACAGGCATGACTGTAAATCATCCCTGCTGGCTCCCTCATGCCAATACTAGGCTGGTGCATAAGTGGATGTGTGGGTTTTGAGTCTACCAATAAAACAGCAGAACAAAGATGGAATGTGTGTTGTAAGGTGTTGCAGTTTTGCATGGGAAGGTTGCAAGTGTTTAACGTACCTGATCGAAGTGATTTGTAGGGCTGCACCTAACGATTATTTTGATAATCGATTAGATGGCCGATTTATTTTTTCGATTAATCGGATAAAAAAACAAATATGCTAATTTTTCATTATTTAAAATTATTTAATGAACAAACTGAGTGTTAAAAACAAACATCAAAATAAAAATCTTTGTTATTATTTTACTATGGGGTCTATGCACCTCTTTCTCCCCCCCCCTTGTACCTCTTTCTCCCCCCCCCTTGTACCTCTTTCTCCCCCCCCTTGTACTTTCTCCTCCTTGTGCCTCTTTCTCCCCCCTTGTACTTCTTTCTCCCCCCTTGTACTTCTTTCTCCCCCCTTGCACGCCTCTTTCTCCCCCCTTGCACACAGAGACACAGAAGAGAGGAACAAAATACTAGCATGCTCCACGCGGCGTCTCCGCTCTGTTATCAGTGTGGCCAGTGGGAAGACACAGTAGCATCCGGCAGACATTAAGGCGTTCAGCCTTTCAAAACATATGGCGGCTGGGGGGGGGGACTGCTGGGAGGCACAACTAATCGATAATGAGATTCGTTGGCAACAATCACTAAAAAGTGCTAAGCACAATTGCTTATGTTTCAAGTAAGCAAGAGTCTATAAACTGAGAAAGCAAGGATTTGAAACTCAAAACTGATACAATTTTGAAGCCGATACACAGCCTATTCGCATGGGCTACAGTAGTATAACTTTTCTAACACTGCACTAATCGATGAGATGGCTTGCATGGTTAATTCACTAGCTGTAGAATCTGTTCAAACCTCAGGTCCTAGTCACAGAAAGGTAAGTTGAGCCTCTCACCCTTCTGAGCTAGTTAAAATGAGTACCCAGGACATACTTGAAAACGAGAGACGATATAAGTATATATTTCCTGGCAAAATACTTTCATAAAACAAAAAAACATTTAAAAACTATTTTGAGCCAGTTTGGCTGTTCACATTGCTGATTTGCCTCACATGATGTAGATCACAGCACCTTTACTGCAGAACTAGTGTAAAAGCCTGTGTACACACGCCAAGGTCTGAGTGATGTCAACCCTTTGAGTGCCAGAGAGGTACGCAACACGTTGCTTTGCAATGCGTTGCGTCCCCTCTGGCAGTCAAAGGGTTAAGAGGCCTGTCCTGCTCTGCCACCGACCCAGTCATGCACTGTAGAGACTGCCCAAACGCACAGAAATCCCAGCATTTTGTGCGTTCAGGCAGTCTCTACTGCGCATGATGGCTTCTGACAAACATCCTAGCGAATTATTATATAGAAAGCAGCAAAGATGCAGCAGAGGAGATCTGTACAGTGTTACAGCGCTAACTATGAAAATTGTTCATTGTTCTTTTAATTGTTGTGATGCTCAAGGCAACAATTTTTAGATAATTAGACTGAACTGTGTCTGAAGCTTTTTTCAGTGTTTTACTGTCTCCTAATGTCAATCTTATAAGCTAGTAGCTGTTTAACTCCTTAATAACTAGTGGTCAAGGGACATTGCCTTCCCTTAAGGACTGCTTTGGTGTATGCTGATATGCCAGCACATGTGACCTGTTACATGTACTGGGGCATGTAGTGGAGGTCTGAGAGAGACTGCTCCGGACTTGGAGTAGTCCGTTTCAGACCCTGTTTTTACTTGCAGCTCATGACGTGCCAGGACTGTCAACTGTCCTTAAGGGGTAAAAACTGTGACAATCCCAGCACGTCACAGGGATGGTAAGGGGTTAAAAACATGTTAATTTACAACAAACTGCACTGAAATGATACCTCGCCTGACTTGGCTTCTGTCTGTTTTAGCTATAAACTTTATTCGACAGGTTAGTGCACACACAACAAAACTGATACCCAACACTATTTTTAGTTTAAACTGATCTATGCAAACATAATTATGGAATACATACAGTACTTTCATTCCAGTGGGGGGATGTTAAAGTGAACATATCCAATGCTTCCTGTACTTGCCTGTTCTTCATATGTGTAACAAAACTCTGTGCAGAATTGCTATATTGCAGGCTTACCACGTGCTTCTGTCTTGGCAACTGGTTTCTCTTTGTATTTGATACTGGATGATGCAGAAAGAAGGGTTGGCCAATTTAGGGTCAAACTAATTGCACCAAAGGATTAAAAGATTGGCATACTACAGATCGGAGTTGGGATGTGTTTGAAACCTAGCATTCAAGGCCTTCCCATGCCCATTGTATCATTCAAAGAGCAAAGTATGGTATCTGTCTTGTAGTCTGCTGGTAATTTCCAGTTAACAATCTGATAAAATAAAGACACACACAAATCATTAACCCTTTGAGTGCCAGAAGCAATGTATTGGCATGCAAAGGATTGTGTATTGAAACCACCTGTTGACTGAACTAAAAGTAAAGGGGTAATTCTAACCAAGCGGTGATGGATACAATGCCAAAAAAATAAAGCGTGTATATATAAAGACAATGTGAAAAGGCAGTGGCACACACAAATATGGCATAGTATAAAATAACTGCTGCATGTCCCATATAAAATACACAAACATACTCAGCCTGGATGTTCCAAGAACAGACAGCACTCCAATGGCTATATCTGCAATAAAGGATAGATATTATAATATAACCCTAACAAATTTAACATGATTTTGTTTGTGTGTATGTGTCATGTTGTTTGTGTAAGTATTTACTACTAATGCCCCTGTTACAATCAAAGGTTTAATTGCACACACAAAACAGATTACATTTCACCTTCACTGAAATATAGATGAATGGTGCCCAGTTCCTTCTGCAGGTGGTGGGTGTTTAGTTGTGGGAATGTGGTTTGAGAATGTAAATTTTGTCTTTTATTTTTTTTTTTTTTTTTGTTATGTTAACTGTTTGTTTTGTGAATTTATGTATTATTTTCATGTGGTGTTTTTTTTTTTTTTTTTTTTTTTTTTTGTGTGTGTAAGTTAGAATACACCGGTGGATGTTTATCATGTTTTCTCAGCAGAGTCGCATGTTTTTGTTTTGTGACGTTCTTTGTGGGCATGTATTTTATGATGTGCAGTTTGTATGTTTGGCTGAACACTTGTAGTGCAATAGTGGAGTATTTTATGTCCGTGCTGTGTGGTTCTTGAGTTTTTTATTTGTTTGTGGTGTATTTGTTTGTATTGATCTGTATTTAAATGAAGGTGAAATGTTTTGTGTGTGCACCTTAACAGTTTAAGTGCGATGGGTATTTGTTTCATTGCTTTGCACACCTCTGCATAAAGCTGTGGCACTTAAGGGGTATAAATCTAAAAAGGCAAAGGTGGGAGAAGGGACAGAGGGTGTAAGCGTGTGTGAATGGGAAGGATTATGATGAAGGACAAGGTCAAGAGTATAATTCTAGGATGCATAGAGGAGAAGCCAATATTGCTAGTATATATTTATATTATACCTACTTCCTTATGAAATCATTTATGTATAGGAAAACAAATTTGAAGTGCTACTTATTCTAAGACTGTTCAGTTAAAAGTGGGGCTGTGTGTATTTTCAGTAGTTTGCAAAGTCTTTGTGCAGTGATGGCCTGGTTTAAGACATGTATAGGAGCCAACTAGAAGCTTTAGCATCCTGTGAAGTTGTTTAATCCCTTAAGGACCAGGAAAATCTGAGATGGATTGCACTTAAAGGGGTAGTAATGTTTCATAATAAAAGCAACTCTAATTAATCATCATAGTATTTAGACTTTGAAGAGTGTTATTTCAATTCTGTCAGAGTTGTAGTTCAAGATTAATTCAATGACAAAGTAGCCCCCTCCCGCCCCTTTTACTGATGTAACACTGCTCAGCCAGAGCAGAAGGGAGTTGCCCAGGTAGATTGCAGAGAGGGACAATCTTCAATTAAGATAAGGGAAAAAGCTGAAAAACTTGTCAAGGGGGGCAGGGCTTTCATTGATCTCGTAGGAAGAAGATTGTCCCCTTCTGTTATCTGTCTGGTCTAGCAACCAGATTCCACATCTGAGAAGAGATGGTTTACGCTAGGTAAAAGGGGCGGGAGGGGAAACTTTGCTTGTGAATATCTCTCAAACCATAAAGGTTTGAGAGATAAGGCTTATATCGTTCTTCATGTTTTTTTAATGACTACAAAATAAAATGAAGATAAAACGAAGTATTACTATCCATTTAAGGACCAGAGCAATTATGACCTTTTTGAGAATGTCTTTGTTCAATGGTGTTTTCCCCTCTAAGTCTTTTATCCTAGCCACAGAAATTATACACCATTTCTTCAAGCACAAGTAGGACTTTCTTTTGATAACACATTTGTATGGATAACCATTTATTTTTTTAATGAAGAAAACGATAAAAGTAAGTTTAACCCCTTAAGGACCAGCGGTCCCGGGGCGTGCCGTCCCTTAAGGACCACATAGGAATCTTTGATATGTCGTCCCACGTGACTGATCACGTGGGGCGGCACGTCAAACGGGGCACTGGAAGAGATCGCTCCGGTCTTGGAGCGATCAACTTCAGTGCCCGGTAAAAAAATAAAAGTACGTGATGTGCCAGGACCGTCACTGGTCCTTAAGTGCCGGACCAGCGTGACGGTCCTGCCACGTCAGTGGTCCTTAAGGGGTTAAAAAAAAAAAAACCAAAAGACAAAAAACTTTTGTTTCCTTGTGGTGATATATGCCCAAAGGGTTAATTTTGTATGTAGACTGCATGATAGGTATGAGAGATCATGCATACCTACAAAATCTGCAGTTTTCTGGGGGGACACTGTCCCTTTGGGGTGAAAAACCCCATGTCCCTCTTTCTCTCCTGTATTTTTAATTTGTGTGTGTGTGTGTGTGTATATTATTGTGCTCTACATTAACAAATCTCACATTAAACTTTTAGTTTTAACCAGTATTTGTGATTTTAATTTCTATTTTGTAAATAAATTCCTTTTGATCTTGCTCAAAATAATTGTTTATATACACAGAGTGGTGTCAGTAGGTCATTAACCCCTTAAGGACCGGGAAAATCTGAGTTAGATTTGACTTAAGGACCGGAGCAATTTTGACTTTTTTGACTATGTCTTTGTTCAACCATATTTTCTCTTTAATTCCTTCTGTGCACCCACATAAATTATATACTGTTTTTTTAAGCACAAGTAGGGCTTTCTTTTGATACCACAATTATATTAATACCTCATCATTTAATTTGATTAAAATAGAAAAAAAGAGCCAAAAAATTAAAAAACAAAAACATTTTGCTTATATTTTCGTGTCAGGATTTGCATACAATTAGTTTATGACAAAAAATACCCCTAAATATATTAATTTGCTTCTCCTGAATATAAGAATACCCCATATGCCTAGTATTTCAATCACTTCCTCACATTTACAAGGTAAATATTACAAGATGGATGCCATTATTTCCAACTTGTAATTTCTCAACAATTGGCATGTGAGCATCATAGCTTAGTTGATGGTGCCAGAACCAAAAATGTCCCACAAAGGTATATTTTTCTGAAAACTAGACAACATAAGTTAAATAATCAGGAGAATTTTGAAGTTTTTTATGGAGCTATTTTTCCAGAAAAAAATTTCAAAATTGTGGAAAAAATTTGGTTTTTTTTACAGCTTTCACACTTACATTTCAATATTACTGTTGATTTCAAGCACAAGATAGTTGAAAATTTTAAAATATCCATTGTTTAGTGTTCAACTCCTTCTTCTGAGTATGGCCAATACCCCATATGCATAGGTTATTCAAGGTTTGCGGGAGCTATGGGGCCCAAATTGGAACATGCGCGTTTCCAGTTTCACACTTTGAATTTTCACAGCTTGCATCACTGGCGCCATGTCTCAGCCACTCTAAGATTTCCCCCCAAAAGTGTATATTTTTGGAAAGTAGACACCCCAGGCTTTCATTTTATGTATGTTTTCAAATTTTTTACGCAGCCATTTTACCACCAATCACTCGTAAATCTTGACGTAAGTTAAAAAAACAGCGTTTTTCACACTTTCACTTCAATGTTGATGTGAATTTCAAGCACATGATAGGTGAAGATTTTTAAAAATGCATTGTTTAGTGTTCAGCTCCTTCTTCTGAGTACGGCAATACCCCATATGCATAGGTTTCTCAAGGTTTGGGGGAGCTACAGGGCCCAATTTTGAACAAATATTGAATTTTCAAGTCCTGCTTAACTGGTCCCATTGCTCATTTTGGGCTATGTTCCAGTGCTCCACTTTAGGATTTCCCCCCAAAAGTGTATATTTTTGGAAAGTAGACACCTCCAGCTTTCATTTTAGGTGTGTTTTCAAATTTTTTACACAGCCATTTTACCACCACTTTCTCGTAAACTTGACGTAATTAAAAAACAGCGTTTTTTACACTTTGCCTTCAATGTTGATGTGAATTTCAAGCACAGAACAGGTGAAGATTTTATAAACTGCATTGATTAGTGTTCAGCTCCTTCTTCTGAGTACGGCAATACCCCATATGCATAGCTTTCTCATGGTTTGTGGGAGTTACGGGTCCCAAATTGGAACATGCGCGTTTCCAGGTTCACACTTTGAATCTTCACAGCTTGCGTTACTGGTGCCATTTCTCATTTGGGCTGTGTAACACTGCTCTTTTTTAAGATTTCCCCCCAAAAGTGGATATTTTTTTGAAAGTAGACACCCCAGGCTTTCATTTTAGGTGTGTTTTCAAATCTTGCAAACAGCCATTTTACCACCAAGCCTGTGAAAACTTGATGTAAGTAAAAAAATTCAGCATTTTTCACGCTTTGCCTTCAATGTTGATGTGAATTTCAAGCACAGAACAGGTGAAGATTTTATAAACTGCATTGATTAGTGTTCGGCTCCTTCTTCTAATTATGGCAATACCCCATATACATAGGTTTGTCGGGGTTTTGGGGGGGCTACTGGGCCCAGTTGGAACATGTTAGTTTCCTTTTACAAACATGCCATTTTTACAGCTGGTGCCTTGTCTCATTTCGGTCTGTTTGGCAATGCTGCAATTAATTTTACCCCCAAAAGTATATTTTGTAGAAGAATAGACAACCCTGGCTTTCATTCTATTTGCATCTTATCAATTTTTTCGCTGCCACTGTATCACCAATCCCTCCCAAAATCTGCAGTAAGGCAGAGAAACACCATTTTTCACATTTCTATTTTAGTGTTGCTCTGGATTTCAATCAGATGATATTTGCAGATTTTTTAAATGCTTTACATTAGTGGTGAGTTACATTGTATGAGTACGGCAATGCCCCATATGCATAGGTTTGTCAGGGTTTGGGGGAGCTACTAGGCCCAGTAGGGAACGTGTGTTTCCATTATCAGAGATAAATTTTGATAGTGTTAGATCTAAGGAGGGATGTGTTTTGAAAAATAAAAAACAGGATATTTCAGGGGGAAAAAGTGGCCAAATAATAAAAGAACCTTTACAGCACTACTGCATTGTGCCTGAATGGTATTCCTTGAAACAGTCACCAATGCAGAGGCCAGGTTTGGAAGGGCAATCAGGACAGTAAGTGGTGGTGTCTGTCCGTATTCCCTTTCTGTAGCAAACCCTGCAGCGCTTCTGTGGTTTGTTCTTTTGGGGAGTTGGGGGGGATTTTATAAATAAAATGTACTAACCCGGGTCTTGGTGGAATTATTTCAGACGCACCTTGAAATAAAAATATGGAAATAAGTTGTAGCTGGTACTGTAAAAAGCTACATCTTTGATTGGGGTTTGCCAGCTTGAAAAGTAAAAAGGAATTATGTACAGCAGTCTGCATCATATAGATGGCAACTTTTTTATACCATGCCCTACACTTCCTCATTGCGAGGTATGGCTGCATTAGTTGATCACTCAGATCAACTCCCCCCATGTTTTTATTATATTCCCTGATGCAGACTGGCTTTCTCATTACCACTGTCCTGCCACGAACAGTGACTGCCACAGATCTGTCCTCATGCATTGTGGTCAGCATGTAGACCTCTTTTTTTTGTCCCTAAACTTCACTGCCAGCAGCTCCTGTTGGCACAAAGATGAGGACTTCCCAGTTTTTAATTTGTTATCTGAGTGTTTTGGGAAACTCCCTGCAATTGCGTCTGACAGTGCCACAGGCCACGGTGTCAAAATAAAACAGAGACCTAAATAAAAGCGGGCTGTTGTAATAATTATCAACAAATAATTGATAGCCTTTATTTAATAAGGGGGAAATTAAATCCCAAACTATTTTCCCACTTGTTCCCATAAATTCGGGGCACCCAGGAGGATCAAGTTTGCTGTCCTTGCCCTCATAAATTCTAAAAGCCTGGGTGTAGCCTGTGGCACTTTCGCACAATTTATAAAATTTTACACCAAATTTGGATCGCTTTGAGGGGATGTACTGCTTGAACCCTAACCTGCCTTTGTATTTCATTAGGGATTCATCTACACTAATTTCTTTTTGGGGCATATACACTTGGGCAAACTTTTTCTGTAAATGGCTTATTAGGGGACGAATTTTGTATAGTCTATCATACTGGGGGTGTTCTTTTGGGGGGCACAGGGTATTATCGTTAAAATGCATAAAGTGCAAAATGATTTCAAATCTGGACCTGGTCATAGTCTTGGGGAATATAGGGGTATCACATACGGGGTTTTTGCTCCAGTAGGATCGGATACTGGGCTTTTTTATTATACCCATTGCTATTATTAAGGCTCAGAATTGCTTAAATTCTATGAGGTCTATGGGTTTCCATATTTCTTCCTTAACTACAAAAGCTGTAGGGTTGGCGGCAGTATACTGGGCTGCATACAAGTTGGTTTGGGACACAATTTCACCTAAAATGTCTTCCCCCAAAAATAAATCAAAAAAATTATCATAGTTAAATCCCTCAACATCAATTTGAATCCCTGGGGTGCCTGTAAATTCTGGTATTTGTGGGCAAAAATTTATTGGGGATACCCATTCGTTATGATCAGGAGTGGCTGGTGTTGGGGCATTTCTTTGGCCAGATCTTTTTGCAGGTGCTGGGGCAATTGCCAGGGCAGCACTTGGGGCATTCCTTTTGGCAGGTATTTTGCAGAGTCTTTTGGCAGATCTTGTGACAGGATTTTTGGCAGATCTTGTGGCAGGATTTTTGGCAGGTGCTGGGGCAGGATTTTTGGCAGGTGCTGGGGCAGTTGCCAGGGCAGCTCTTGGGGCAGTGCGTCTTTTCTTGATAGAAGGCCCAGCGTCGTCAGTAGAGCTGCTCTCAGTTTCTGAAAACTGCTCTATTTCAAAATCTGACGCAGTATCTGTTGCCTCTGAGTCAGATGCCAAAAAGGCATATGCCTCTTCAACGCTATAACTGCGCTGCATTTTGCCCACTAAATTTTTTTTTTCCTTACTCTAACGCTATCCCTAAACCTAACGCTATCCCTAAAACTTACCCTAACCTACGTATATCTAGAACCTACCTAACCCAAGTAAACTACCTATCTAAACTATACTTATTATATATATATATATTTTTTTTTTTTTTTTTTTTAGGGGGTTTTTTGGGGTTTTTTTTTTCCCCCTAAACCTAGATCTGTCCCTAAACCTTTCCCTAACACAAGTCTACACTAAACCTACCCACCTACCTACCTAAACTACCTAAATTATATTTTAAATCAATTTTTAATAAAAAAAAAATTCAGAGGATACAAGGGGGATGGGGGGTATCCCACAGATCGGCAGACACTGATCTGTACTTTATTGATCACTCTAAAAGTGATCAGATGGGGGGGGAACTTGGTGATCACTGTAAAACAGTGATCAAAGGGTTAATTTTATGGTTTAAACACAGTTGTTTTTTTTTTTTTTGCAGGAACTCTGGAACACACTGTCACACGAAGTCTCTCTGTCTCTCTCCACCTCAGCAGTGTGAGATGGAGGGAG
Organism: Rhinophrynus dorsalis; assembly: GCA_037306005.1. Lineage (NCBI taxonomy): Eukaryota > Metazoa > Chordata > Amphibia > Anura > Rhinophrynidae > Rhinophrynus > Rhinophrynus dorsalis. The sequence continues at coordinate 517,354,311 of CM074719.1, read as the reverse complement.
ACAGAGATATATGGCAGGGACAGTATTTACAAATACTGTCCCTGTCAATCAGCATTTGCAACATGTGATTCGCTCATCAAGCGAATCGCATGTTGCAACAAACTTTTTACTGGTTGTTACTAAGTGTCCCGGTATCGGGACACTTAGTAACAAGCAGCCCGCGCTCTCCCATCGCTCCGTGCGGCCGCGATGGGAGAGTTTAACCCTTGACGTACCGGGACAGTCAAGGGTCGTTGGAGCACATTTACCCTTGACGGTCCTGGTACGTCAAGGGTCGCTAAGGTGTTAAAGGGACCTAAATTTGTACTGCCCCCAGCACTGAAGAGGTTAATACCCCCAACTTTGGCCTCTATTTTCTTCATATCTTGTCTGCTCTCTGCTTCTCTCTTCCTTACTCTCATAGTAAGGGAGAGGCAAAGAGCAGACACAAAGGCAATGTGTAAAACACATTGCCTTTGTGAATTAAAATGCGGGTACATGAGATCTCTCCTGGAGCAATCATGTGTACCGGCAGAAGAGAGAAGCACTGAGACTGAGCACTCCGGTCCTGGAGCGCTTAGTTTCAGCCTCAGCAGAATGATGGCAGCATGCACTGAGTCATGCTGCTATCATTTAACCCATGACGTGCCAAGTGATTCAGGTTTAGTAGAAGTACATGATCACAGAGAGCTTGCTTGCTTTTATGTAATCTTCTGATTTTACAAGCTTTGTGTGGGTCCTGTCCCCCACAATTTAGTTTAGAAAGTTAGATGTAGTACAAATCATTTGTGCCTGATTGTTTTAAAGTGACAATCAGCCTTCTTTTTAACACTTACAGAATTAAGTGAAAGAGGCTGGTAGCAAGACAGCTTCCAGCTGTTCCTAGATTACAAATCCCATCACCCTTTGACAGCTATTGGCTGGTGGAGGACAATGTGAACCATAATCCAGACACAGATGATGTACCTCATGTTGTCCACCTGTGCTTTAGAAAATTGATTACGAAGACCAGGGTTGGAAAATCCAAGGAGCCAAAAAGTCTTAGCGTCTTAATTCTGAGGGATCTGCTAAGTAAATGAAAAGGGGGATACCGTAAAAAATAACAATGCAGCTCCTAACACCGAGGCCTTGAGTTTTTAAGTCCACTATGGTCTCTAATTATCCTATATAATAATTAGCTAAATTGTGTGTAACGCCGCGACATACGCGGTAGACACTGCTGCGAGTGCTGCAGTCATGCACAGTAGAGACTGCCCGCGGCGCGACTGATACAGAGCTGGGCTCTCCGAAGGAGCTCTGTATCAGCCGTGGCGTGGGCAGTCTCTACTGCGCGTGACTGCCCCGCGACCGGGTGGCAGTGGCACTGTGGCCCGTGTAACGGGCTGTTCAACTAGTAGGCTGTATTGTCACATTTACTAACCTGAGAAACTTGCATATTTCCAGTTGTCTGTGCCGCACCCGTTCCTGTAATTAACTAAATCTTGTGTGTGACAGTGGGGGTTAGGCTTCCATTAATAATTCTTCAGTACAGTTCCCTACATTGTAAAAGTTATATTTATCGATTGTCTTCCCATTGACGCCAAATCTTCATTTTTATTTATTTATTTTTTTTAACCCCTAATTGCCGATATGTGCAAAGAATTTATCCATTTTTGTAAATAACTACACTATAAAAATAGTGACCCATTTTTTTTCATTCGCAGACTATGAGAAGACACAGAAATGAAGTGACCGTTGAATTACGAAAGGTAACTTGAATTGGATAGTGTGGAACTCTGTCCCTGGGATGGTATAATAAACTGAGACTTTACAACATTTGTTATGATCATAAACCCATTGAATGCTAAAGACTAGGACAGACTCCAGAAGTCTTTTGCATCCAAGGACTTAATTGAAGTATATTACACCAATTTAATATTTTTTTCTTCCTATTTCAATGTCTTGTCCATTCTGTTTTAAGTCTTTTCACTTATCCTTTTAAAGGAAAACTAACACCATCTAATAACCTCCACTTCCCTTACAATGGCCAGAAAATCTGAATGGCCCAATGGATTTTATCCTCTCTCCTTTGTTTTCGATAACATCTTCAGTCAGTCCTGGATGATCATGTCCATGGTAGCAGACATTAGCATTGCTGACAGTTTTTTTCTAATTGATTTAGGTAGAGAGCATGAGCCTACTTCCTCCTTAAAAGGACCTAAGGAGTAAAAAACTTGTAGCAAAGCAATGTGATACACACTCCTCTAGTCCGTAAATGGTTAAGATGACCATGTGCAGTGAGCAGGTCTTATGGTCCCTGTCAGTAATTTTCATGTCTGCCGCCACGGATATGATCTGCAGGACTAACTGAAGATGTTATGTCTTAAACAAAGTCACAAGGGTAAAATTCATAGGTGTCCTTAGGGTTTTCTAACCATAGTAAGGTATGTCGGGGCGTTATTCTGGATTAATTTTCCTTTAATGAGAAGGTAGTTTATTTTTGTATTCTTGTGTGTAAACCTGCCAATATAAACACACAGCATGGTACAGTACAGCCCTTTACCCTGCAGAATTTGATGTGAGGGAGATAATGCCATGCATACTTTATGAACTGTGTTCTTCACTGCATATCACTCTTGATTTAGGCCAGTTACAGAAGCAGTGGTAGTCAGTGCATCTGGGCTCCCATTGATCCAGTTTTTTTTATCAAGAGACAGTGGTTTTACAAAATCCTGGTGGCTTTTTCTCTGTCTTCTAACACAGGTTACTGGTAACTCTGGGTAGGCAATCCACCCCTTTAATTGTAGGCAGGAACAATTCTAGAATTGTATGCAGGGGGTGGAGCCTACCTTCCCTCCTTGGCTGCAGCTAGCCAACCAGCTCCAGAAAGATTTGTTCCTTGGTGAAGACACATCCAAGAGAACAGTTCTGCTATAGTTTTAGAAACATTTTTTTTTTTCTGTTAGAAATGGAATACCACCATTAGGCGGATTACCATAACTGGAAATGACCTTAGATGTGGCTAGCTCAGTAACCAGGTGCTTTTTGTGGACCTTAAGCCCTGGGGGGAAAATCTTGGCTACAAGTTCTTTCCTCAGGAGTTGCCCACCGAGGCTGCTTCTTAAAACATGGTAATCTGAGTACATAAGATCTGCAGAAAAGGTGAGCAACTTTTTGAGTGCTGCAGGTCCACATGTCCCACAGTGCCCCTCCGCACAGGGGTTTCCCTTTGGAGTTCCTTTTGCACACTCCTGCACTCATTGGGTCTCTGTATGTCTTTTGGGTGTTTGGAGCAGGTTTGTGTGGTACTTTAACCATTTAGCTGCTGGTTTTGCATCTTTTTTGGGGGGGGGAGTTTCTGACACTTCCTACTGGTTCAGTGTTTTGTTTTGTTTTTTTTTTCTAGTTCTAGTGATGTTTCATGCATTTTTTTTTTTTTTTTTTTGTACTGTTTCAGTTTTGTAAAATTTGAGTTCCGCGTACTTTACCGCATAGGCGCCATTGCTCCATTCACTCCTATGGGACTGTACAGTTTGGGACGTATCTCTGCAACCGCTTAACCTAACGACTTCAGAGATGGCTCATTTTTCTTGTCTGCCCTTGCTCTATCATTCGGTTTATGTTTCTAGTGTGTTGGGGGGGCTTCGCGTGCTCATTTCTGATTGACTCCCACTGCGGCAGCCATTTTGTGCCATTTCCAGAACGAGTATCTTATGCAGGGCTTGGACTCTCCTTCTCTCGTCTGCTGATTAACCCTTTGCCTGTCAGATAAGTATTTTAGCTATTTCTGGGGGGAAACTTTAATCCTACACACTGTAATTGGGTGATTTCTTATACTGTAATGTTTTTGACACTGTGAGAATGTCTATACCGTTGGAGCTTGGGGCTAGACCTAAGATTAAGGATGCCGGGGTCTCTGTATCCCCTATTGCACATTGCTCTTCCTGTCAGTCAGGGTTACCTAGAGAATTATCAGGTCATTCATGCCCTGCATGTTCTCATGTCCCTGAGAGTCCCAGGGACCTTCAGCCATGCATTAGAGCAAATTGGGTGCAAGAGTACAAGGCTGCTACCAGGGACCTTAGGTCTACATTGCAACTCTTTCCATCCCAGTTACAGGGGGTCTTCCATTCCTGGCAGACCCCCTCCTCCGTCAAGTCTTCCCTGCTAAAACCACAGGGAGTACCTAACGTATCAGATTCCTCTGAAGAGGAACTGCTGGTGGATTCAGATGTTCTGCGGTGGGCTCCTCTTGGTTTTTTGGGGATCCTTTTGAGGTTGAGCCTGAGTCCTCGACTGAGGGTCTGATCAGGGCTGTTTTGCATACCCTTAACATTCTCTTAGTTCAGGAGGTTCATTCTGATCCCTCTGATGTGTTTCAGGAGCCTAAAAAAACCCTTACTTGCTTTCCACCTAACCCCACTCTTGACTGCCTTGTGTCTGAAGAGTGGAAATCTCCGGACAAGAAACCTTCTGTGTCCAAGAAATTTGCCAAGCTTTATCCCTTCTCTGAGGCAGTGCTTGCTCAGTGGGTTCATCCTCCCAAAGTGGATGCTCCTATCTCCAGGTTATTTAAATCTTCTGCCTTGCCATTTTCTGATGCGTCCGCTCTGAAGGACTGGACTGACAAGAAACTTGAGGTCTCCCTCAAGTCCATTTTTGCGTCCAGCATTCGCTGCAGCATGGGTAAACCGGGCCATTGCGGTCTGGGCTGAACAGCTCAACCTGGCAATCAGGCAATCGGACGTGCTGTTCGTGATTCCTGAGGGTCCCAGGGCAGGAAGACCTGCATCCAAAGTGACTCTTGCGTCCTGGATCAAGTCCACCATTTGTAAGGCTTACGAGCTGAGAAAGAAACCTGTTCCCTTTCAAGTCACTGCTCATTCTACAAGATCTATTCGGGCCTCTTGGCTTACAAAAATCAAGCCTCCGCTGATCAGTTGTGCAAGGCAGCCACTTAGTAGTCTGTGCACTCCTTTTTGAAGCACTACCGTGTTGATGTGCTGGCATTGGCTGACGCCAGCTTTGGGAAGAAAATCCTGGAGGCAGTATTGCCTGTCTAGGACTTTCTTCGGTTCTTTGTGGTGTTACACCTGTTAAGTGTCTGTTGACACTTCATTAGTTGATGGGCTATCTTTGATATGATGGTTCATATCTTCTCTGGTGACTTTGGGGGCCTGGTGCCTGGTCCTTGCCTTACTTTCCGCCTCTGGGAAACTCAATAGTTGTACATTCCAGAGTTACCAGTAACCTGTATTGGATGACAGAGAAAAGAGGATTTTAGTCTTACCTGTTAAATCCTTTTCTCTTAGTCCATAGAGGTTACTGGTCTCCCACCCTGTCAAGGGACCATGCTTGGCTCTCCTGTGGCAGACTGTGGGGGTCCTTCTGGGTCATGCTCACAGGAGTAGTCTTTCCCTTCTTCTATGTAGTCAATATTTAGTGTCTCAAATCTTTCTGGAGCTGGTTGGCTAGCTGCAGCCAAGGAGGGAAGGTAGGCTCCACCCCCTGCATACAATTTAGAATTGTTCCTGCCTACAATTAAAGGAGTGGATCGCCTACCCAGAGTTACCAGTAACCTGTATGGACTAAGAGAAAAGGATTTAACCGGTAAGACTAAAATCCTCTTTCCCCAGGATTGTTTTTGGAATTTCACACCAACCAAGAAATTGTACTTCTTTCTGCCCTTGTAATGGGAGCAGGACCTTCATGTGTTATGACATGGAGTTCTGCTTGAAACACAGTGTTCATCGCATGCAGCCATTCTGAAAATCTGACTGTTATTCCTGAGGCCTCAGTTGCAGGCCAAGCAGCCTATGTGGTTAACACCACTTCAAGGCATATTCTTAGAAAGAAGCCTGTTCCTTTTCGAGTCACAGTGCACTCCACTAGATTGGTTGGAGTGTCTGGGGCCTTCCTGGAATCAGACCACTTCTGTTTTGTAAAGCAGCAACGTTTTCATCTTTGAAAACTTTCAACAAATGCTAGTGAACGTCCTTTCCTCAGCTGAGACTGTTTGACGAAAGGTTCTTCAGGCTGTGGTATCTGTATTAAAGGTTTAGTAATACTCTGTCGTCCAATATAACTCAAGGTACCATGGGGAGGTGACAGCTCCTCCCAGCGGGCTGGAACAATTCTAGAAAAGTGCCTGGGTGGAGTCTCCCCATCCACCATATGAGGCTACCTAGGTACTGCCCTCCAAATAGATTTGTTCCATTTCCTGGTTAGATGGCTGAGAACAGTTCTGCTTAGTTTTTAGTTATTGTATTACTTTTTGTTGGCTATGGGGTGTCCAAAATACCCAATTAGGTGGATTACCATTACTGGCTGCCCCTGGAGGATTGCCCAGTTATCAGGTGCTGTTGTGGACCCTTTGCAGCCTTGGGAGAGAATCATGCAACATATGTCTCTCTCTCTGTCTCCCTCCCTCCCTCCAGAAGGAGTCTCTCTGAGGCTTCTTCCTTCCCAGTGGTAATCTGAAGAAAAAAGACCTGCAAAAAAGGTTTGCAACCCTTTGAGTTCTATGGTCCACATGTCCTACAGTTTCCCTCCACACAGGCGTCTTTCTGGAGTTCCTTATAACTCCTGCACTCATGTTGGGTAATTATCTGTCTGTTCTCTGAGTCTTTGGAGCATTTTTGGCAGTGTGTGGTGATTAACCTCTTCCTTGACAGGTTTATTGCTTTGAGGGACTTATCTCATTTTCCCTTTTGGATTTATGAGTTTTTATTGTTTATCACATGTTCTATTTGTGTTTTGGAGATTTTTAGTCAGTTTTCAAACTTTTAGATATTTTTGAATTCTGAGCCTTTAAGAGCATGCTTTACCTTACAGCTGCAATTTCTCCATTGACTCATATGAGACAGACTGCTTTGGGACATAGCTCTAAAACCGTTTCACTTACAGAGTTTAGAGAGGGCTCATTCTTCTAGTTTCCCCTTGTCCTGCATTCCGGTTCACATCATCTGTATCTTGGGGGTCCCTGGAGGGTTCTGGCACTGCTTTTCGGGTACTTCAAAGAGCAAACTACATTTCCCATAATACCCTCTTCTCTTGCTTTTCTCTGGTAGGCTCTGTGTTCGGGTGCCATTTTCTTTCTCTTTGGATGAGTATCCTACTCGGTGCTTGGATTCCCGTGCTCTCTTCCACAGGTTAACTCTTTGCCTGCCAGTTAAGTGCTTTTTTTGAGGCTTTCTGAGGTGGTTTATTAATCTGGGTGACAGTATTTGGGCTCCCTATTACTGTTGGACACTTCTGTTAGGATGTCGATCGAAAGGGACATGGGGCTAGGCCTAAGGCTAAGGTTTGAGGGGTGTTTTTGATCCCCCTTGCTTACTGTTCCTCATGCCAAGCAGGGCTTCCCAGAGAGTACTCATGCCCTATGGCCCCTGCTTCTCCTCCAGGTCCCTCCAGCCATGAACAAGAGCCACATTGGGTCAAGGACTTAAAGTCCTTTCTGGCACAGTTTCCTCTTTCCCTTCAGGGGGTCCTTCAGTCTTGGAAACCCCCCACTTCGTTCAGGTTTTTGGCCCCTAAGGCCCCTGGCATTCCTGATCTTTCTAATTCCTCTGAGGAGGATTCATGTTAAGAGTCAGAGGATGGGGAGTATGCAGAAGGGGCTTCTTCCCATACTTATGACGAGCGCTTTGAGGCTGACCCTGAACCTGCTGCTGAGGTTCTCATCAAGGCAGTTTTGACTACGCTACAGATTCCTGTTAACACTGTAGAGACACAGTCTACTTCTGACGTCTTTCAAATGTGCAAGAAGTCCTGTACTATGTTTCTACCTAATCCCACTCTAGATAGGGTTATTCTGGACGAGTAGAAAATTCTAGACAGGCATCTTGCTTTTAAGAGATTCCCTAAGCTGTACCCCTTTTCTGATGTGGATTTGGCTCAGTGGGCTACACTTCCTTAGGTTGATCCCCCTATTTCCAGACTGTCTAAATCCACTGCCTTGCCCTCGGTGGATGCCACGGCTCTTAAGGATGTAACTGATTGGAATCTTGAAGCTATCCTGAAGTCTACCTTCGCTTCTATAGGTGCTTCTTTGAGGCCTACCTTGGCTTCTGTCTGGTTTACTAGAGCCATTGCTGTTTGGACTGAGCAGCTTACTGACTCTGTCCACAAAGGTGCTCCTTGACACTATCAGACTTGAGGTTAAAGCTTCTGCATTTGCTGTGGGTTAAGATTTGCTCTGCTTTCTTATCTTCTAAGAAGTCACTAATTTCGCTCCCTTTTCAGGGTACATCTCTTTTTGGGCCTGGACTGAAGAATATCATTGGTGAGGCCTGGACTGAAGAATATCATTGGTGAGGCCTGGACTGAAGAATATCATTGCTGAGGCCATACAGTTCATATCCATATCCGGCTACCTTAGCCCTTCCTCGCCAGATAGATTTGTTCCAAGAACCTGGTTAAAAGCCTGACAACAGTTCTGCTTAGTTTTAGTTATTTTTATTATTTTTTTCTTAGCTATGGGGTGTCCAAATTTCCACATGAGGCGGTTTACCATTCCTGGCTTCCCCTGGAGGATTGCCCAGTTAACAGGTGCTGTCTGTGGACCCTTGCAGCCCTGGGAGAGAATCTTGCAACCCAGGTCTCTCCAGAAGGAGTCTTTCTGAGGCTTCTTCCTTCCTACTGGTAATCTGAACAAAGAAGACCTGCAAAAAAGTTCTGTGTGCACCATACTGTGTCCACCCGGTTTGGCTGTGTCCAATTTGACTATTGCATCCTGGATTAAGTCTACCATCTGCAAGACTTACGAGCTCAGAGGGAAACCTGTTCCCTTCTGCATTACAGCACACTCCACCAAGTCTGTTGGGGCCTCCTGGGACTCTGATGAACAGCTGTGCAAGGCTGTGCCAAACACTACCATGTTGATGTTCTGGCTTTGGCAGGAAAGTCCTGCCTAAGACTTCAATTTCCTGCGCCTTATAGCACTTTACTTTTTGAGCCCTGTTGGCTCTTGTTCTTGTGTGCTGTGTATTGCTATTCAGTCCCCATTGACACTGTTAGTTTGGGCTGTTCGTGTCCTGGTTAGTCCATAGGAACTCTGGTATCACGGGGCACTGGCGCTTGGACCCACGAATATATAGCTACTCAAGCAGTGAAAGAGTTAACAATGCTTTCAACTTCCAAGCTATACACTTCTCACTCTACTCTCCAAAACACTGGTACAAGTGTCATTTCTTAAGTAATGTATACAAATGGTGTGGCTGCACTTAAACATAACCTTCAAACACAATGTATCCCAATAAAAACAGCCGTTTCTTTATTTTGTTCATAATACATATAGTAACGAGTTCAAAAGTCTCCAAAAATTTAGACCGTGAGACGTCTTCATGAGCTGGTGTGAGCCAACATATCTGCTCTTGGTCCTTTCCTTCTCTTCCCACCCATGGGAGCTCAATGTTGGTACATCCCGATGGTACCTGTAAGCTATATTGGATGACAGAAAAAAGAGGATTTTAGTCTTACCTGTTAATTCCTTTTCTCTTAGCCCATATAGCTTTCGGGTCTCCCATCCAGTAAAGGGACCATGGTTGGGTTCCTGTGGGAGTCCTTTTAGGTCTATGCTCTTCTTCTCGTTATCTAGCTCCGTAGGTTTGTCTCAGATGTATCTGGTGAGGGGAGTGGCTAGGTGGTAGACTGCTATGGAGTAGGGGGAGGCTCTGCCCTGCATTTCATAAAGAATTGTTCCAGCCTACCCCTTTTTTAAATATTTTAAGTGTTACTATGTTGTAGTTTTAGCTGTAATATCATTTTAATAAAATGCCTTTCAGCAGTGGGAGAACCTTTTTGTTGTACCAGTTTCATCCTATGGAAATTGGTGTCCAGTACAGGGTTTTGTTTTGTCCTCTCCACCATGGAGACAGTATAATCTATTCAGTTTCATTTGAGACCAGTGCTGTACTTCAGCATTGCTGTAAAGAATTTTCATTATATTCACCACAAGATGATCTTATCCCAGGTTCTGCAGTAGATGCTACACTACGCCTGTCGACTGAGTGCTTGAGCAAGGTATGCTCACCTCTTCGTCCAAGGTCCAGTGGACCCCAAAAGAGTGGCCTCCTCCCATCAACATTCTGGAACACCCATTCATATTGAACACCCTCACAACCAGGAGGACCCCTCTGAACGGACTTCCAGTTCAGATCCAGTTTGACAATGCCACAGCAGTAGCCCACATAAACCATCAAGGTGGCATCAGAAGCAAAACAGTGGGTAGAAAAGAACATTCTAGCCATATCGGCTATTATTATCTTGGCAGAAAGTCCCTGTATCTGGCAGAATGGTAATTGAAGCAATTAAAATCAAATCAGATTGCTGGGGAATGCCAGAAATGGATTGAGGGCCTCCTGTCTGACACACAACTTCCAGAGTTTTGTGCATAAAACAAGACATCCAAAAGATGTGGCAGTACATCCTAATGAACGTGTTAACTCTGATTGCCATGATTCCCAGGCTGCTCTCTAAGATCAAAAATGAACAGACCCACACAATGCAAATCGCTCCATTCTAGCCAAGTGTGTGGTTTCATCTGCAGGCCATGTCCTTGGAAGATCCTTGGCATCTTCCTCTGCTACTGGATCTGCTCACTTAAGGTCCCATATAGCATCCAAATCTGTCCAACCTTGCTGTGACAGCATGGAACCTGAAGCCCAAATATTGTATTCCAAAGCATACAGTGACTTGGTTATCAAATCTCAGAACTTGAAAGCTAAAGTTCTTTGGGCTTTACGGACTGTTCCTGAATTTCAGCCAAAAGTAGTTTCATTTCACATCAATCAAGAATTGGTCATTCCCTCCTTATGCCCTAAACCACAAAATCGTAATGAGGCTCTTCTTTTACACCTTGTATGCAAGCATATGCCTTGAGTACTATATACGAGGCATTGACTTCTAGGCAAGCTGATACCTTCTTTGTTAGTCTGGAAGGCTTCAGTAAAGGCAGACCTGCATCTAAAACCCCGATTGTTGCATGTCTTAAATGGACTGTTAGACAAACCTCCCTTCTCACACCTCTCCCAGCTTCTTTCCAAGTTAACAGCACATTCTACACACTCTGAGTACTTCATGAGCTCTGAATCCTCAAACTTCTGTGGATCAATTCCGCAAGGCAAATACTTGATCATCTATACTTTTATGACATTTTACAAGGTAAATATTTTTGCATCAACATATGCCAGTTTTAGTTGTAAAGCTTTGCAGGCCACAGTTCAGCACTGATTATGCTGCCTTCTGGGAATATTGCAATCCCCATCCCTCAGTTCAAGACCAAACAAATCCTTTGATATAATAAAAAAATATTACAGGGTTTGCTCTGCTGAGCAGATCATTGGTACTCCCTGCAAATGTATTGTATTCAGAAGTAAGTGCATCTCAAATCTGCATTTTGTTTTAGGCCAGTATGGAACATGGGTACCACTGAGTTGAGTGTCTCCTCCTGGAGGGCTGGACATGTCACAAAAGACAGCAGGGTCTTTGGGGTGGAGGACCCCCCATCCCCACTAACTCTAAGCTCCCAGAATTCTTGTGTCCTGTAAGCAAGCTGGAAGGGTACAGCCATCATCTTATAATTTTTTTCCCTATTTTCCTATTTAGATGTGGCACTTTATAATCCTCCATTAGGTGGGTTACCGTCACTGGCCTTCCCTAGAGTGGATTGCCAAGTTACAGGTGCATTGTGGAACTGTTTTGTCCTGTGGAAGGAATCTTGCTGCCAAGTTTTCGTTCATGATAGTCTTTTGAGACTGTCCTTTTAACCCTTTGAGTGCCTTGGTCCACTTTGTCCCAATCTGTGTTTCATCTCCATAAGGGTCTGATGTGAGCTTAGTAATGCTCTGGCACTCACTATGGGTGTCTTCATTCTCTAAGGGGGCTTTGGAGTGAGGATGGCTGCTTTTTCTAGATTATTTATTGGTTTTACCCTTTCTTTGCTGATTGGTGCTTTAGGGGGCTTATTTGTGCTCCCCCACTATTTGGTTCTTAGTTTTCAGTCTCCCCCTTGGGGTTTTGGGGTCTTTTGGTGACTTTTCAGTTGTAGATCGATGTTAATGTGGTGGCCCCTTTAAGAACTGGAGCCCTCCTGCAATCATCTTTGCTCCATTTACTTATATGGGGAAAACCTCTCCGAAAAAAAATAATTCTGCATCAGTTTGGACCACATTTTGAGTGTCCAGGAGGCCTAGGCAAACCACGAACAGAGTTGTAAGCATTGCTCAGCATCGAGCAGACTACAGTACCCAGAATGCCCATGTCACGTGCTTTCTTCTGATTTGCTGACCGTTTTCTGGTGACCATTTTACTTCTCTCTTGCTTATCCTATACAGAGGCTGTCTCTCCTTGCTCTCCTTCTGTAGATGAACCCTTCGCTTGACAGTTAAAGGGATAGTAATGTTTCATAATAAAAGCAGCTCTAATTAATCATCATAGTATTTGGACTTTGGAGAGTGTTATTTCAATTCTGTCAGAGTTATAGTTCGAGTAATTCAATGACAGTCTTCCCCTCCTGCTCATTTTACTGATGTAACACTGTTCAGCCAGATCAGAAGGGAGGTGCCAAGGTAGACTGCAGAGAGGGACAATCTTCAATTAAGATGAGGGAAAAACCTGAAAAACTTGTCAAGGGGGGCAGGGCCTTCATTGTTTTCATAGAAAGAAGATTGTCCCCTACTGTTATCTATCTGGTCTATGGACTACATTCCACATCTGCGAAGAGATGGCTTACACTAGGTAAAAGGGGCGGGAGGGCGAAACTTTACTTGTGAATATCTCTTAAACCATAAAGGTTTCAGAGATAAGACTTGTATCGTTCTTCATGTTTTGTTTTTTTTTATGCCTACAAAATAAAATAAAGATAAAACGAAGTATTACTATCCCTTTAAGTGCATTTCTGGGTATTTAAGGTGGTTCTTTTGTACTGGGAATATCTTGTGTTTTTCTAGTAGTTTATGGCACTTTAATAGTATGTTGGACGCTAAAGGGCATGGCGGTGAATCCAAGGCAAAACATTCACAGGCCACCCACGAATGCCGCGCGCACATACTCTGCCTCTTGCCACAAAGGGGCTACCTAGACAATATTCAAGGTCCAGAGCCAAATCCCTTCCTCTTTCCAGGGAGTGCTACACTCTTTGAAACCTAATCCCACCTTTAAACTGTATCCAGGTATCATTCTCAGGCTATTGGTGTGTACTTTGAGGAAGAGTTGCCCTCAGAGGAGGATGATGAAGATGGGGAATATGAGAATATGGATTCTTCCTATTCCTATGAAGCTGATCCACAGTTCTGTAGATCATTTGATGGGGGAGCTCCCCCTCCAGATATCTTCCAGAGGTGTAAGAAGTCTTCTCCTGTTTTCCACCCAATAACGCGCTCCTCAGTGAGCGCTTTCCTAAGCTATACCCTTTTTCATGTTGGAGCTCTGGCACAGTGGGCTTCTCCCTTTACCCCGTCTTACCTTGTGGATCCCCCATTTCACAGCTGGCGGAGAATGCACTCCCGCTGGCAGATGCATTGGGGCTCAAGGAGCTGGCTGATAAGAGGCTGGATTTCCCTTCTCAAGGCCTCCGTTTGGTGCCACCAGCACAGCACTAAGACCTATTTCTTCTGTGTACTCCCCGTCACTATACATTATGGGGAGTTTTCTCCTTCCTCCAGCTGGTAGGACCACCCACAAAAATTGAAATAGTGCCTTCCCCCAACTTCCGCCAGTCTCTTTTGGTCCTAGCCGGCTGGAGGACTCAGGAGCTGTGGTGCTGTTGGCTTACCTCAGAACGGAGCGTTCGGAGAGGAAGACTGGTCCGGCGGCTCTCAGACTGGGAGGTAGGGCGGCATCGCAAGACGCTCCAGGAAGGATGATTCGGCGCACTTCAGCACCGCGCCAAGAAAATACAGGAAATCCCCAGTGCGTTCCATCTATGGAACGCAAGGCAAGCCGCGGCCTTCCTTCCTGCTGCCGGAGGCCCAGGAAGTGGCGGGCGGTTCTACCCTGATGGCAACGAGCAGGTTCAGGAAGCAGAGGAGGACACAGCAAGTCCTCTTTATCAGTTCAGGTCAAGATGGAGGAAGCAATTGATGCGGGTCACAGCTGAGACGCACGCCAGATAAAAGAGTGCAGCTGCAGGAGTAAGGTAGGACTTTCCCATTCTTGTGCTTTTTTCCTAGTAGGGGCTATAGTTTTTAAAAGTGTTATTATTAAAGTTAGTAAGTTTTAAAATGTCTTCTTCTAAGTCCTCTGCTAGTAAGGAGAAAGTAGAGCCTACTCCCCCTAAAGAAGATAAATCTCAAAAGTTAAAAGCTTGCAGTGCTTGTGAGAAAAAATTTCCAGCGTCTGCAAATTCTAAAATTTGCCAAGAATGCTTAAAAAAGGCAGCCATACAAGAAATGCCTAGTCAATTCCAGGATTTTATTTCCTGGATGAAGGCCTCCATGCAGGAGACTTTTTCAGCCATGCAGGAGGCTGCAGTTCCCAGGAAGAGGCAAAGGACAGAGGACCCTGGGGAAGGTACTTCTCCTAAACAGGGGGATAGTGAAGACAGAAATAGCCAGGGTCCATCAGAGTTCTCTTCAGAGGAAGAGGAAGGAGAGAGAGTGGAAGAATCTGGGGCTTTTTCCTTAGAAAAAGTAGACCGTTTGGTGTCTTCAGTAAGAAAGTCCCTGGGATTGGTTGATGAGCAGAAGGATTTGGGTATCATGGATGCAGCCTTTATTGGGCATATAAAAAAGGTCCCTACCTTTCCGGTTCATCAATCCATCTCAGAGACCTTTACTACTGAATGGAGTAGAACAGATAAAAGATCCTCTGTTTCTAAAAGGTTCAGTAGGATGTACCCATTTGAGGATGAGTTCATTCAAAAGTGGGTTACTCCTCCGAAGGTGGATGCGGCCGTCTCTAGATTGGCTAAAGTGACCACTATCCCTTTAGAAGACGGATCTTCTTTAAAAGATCCAATGGAAAGAAAATTAGAATCTGCCCTTAAAAGACAGTTCTCTATTATAGGAAGTAGCATTCCCTGGCCCTGGCCTGTGTTTCCAGATCCATACGTATCTGGCTATCCAATCTGGAAGAAAGTATTGAGGCAGGTACATCTAGGTCAAAATTAGTTAGAGAAGTGGCAGCCATTAAGGAAGCTAATAACTTCATATGTGACGCTTCATTGGATGCAGTAAAACTGGGAGCTAAGTCCTCGGCACTATCAGTCGCCTCAAGAAGAGCCCTGTGGTTGAGAGCATGGGAAGCAGATAGCTCTTCAAAGAATAAACTAGTTAATCTTCCCTTCAAAGGACAGATGCTATTTGGAGAACATCTAGAGGACCTGATTAAGAAATTATCAGGTGGAAAAAGTGCATTCCTGCCCCAAGAGAAAAGAAGAAGATCATCACCTAGGGGCTCTGCATATAGAAGCAAGAATTATTCCTTTCGTGACTCAAGGCGTTACCAGTCGAAGGGTTTTGAACAGAAAAGGCATGCATCAGGTCAGTCTTCTAGAGGAGCATTCAGAAAGGACTTCTCCAGGAAGCAGCAGTTTAAGAAAGAGTTATGAGGGTCAGCGGGTCCCCTTTCCAGAAAAGGTAGGAGGAAGATTAACCTTTTTTCAGCATCTTTGGACGTCTCCGGACGTTTGGGTTCAGAAAATTCTGGAAAGGGGATATCCGCTGCCCTTCATACAGACTCCAAGAGACCATGTTTTCAAGAGATCGAAAGTACCCAGGAATGCCAAAAAGCAGAAAATGATCAGACAAGAAATAGAGGCTTTATTAGAGAAGAGGGTGATTCAGCAAGTACCAGAGAATCAGAGATTGGAAGGGATCTATTCAATTTTATTTACAGTTCCCAAACCGTCAGGTTCCTGCAGGACCATTTTAGACCTAAAGAAGCTGAACTCTTGTCTAATAAAAAAGTCATTCAAGATGGAATCAGTAAATTCTGTAATGAGATCAGTCTTTCCAGGGAGCTTTCTTACAAAAATAGACCTACAAGATGCCTATCATCACATCCTAATCGGAAAAGAAGATCGAAAATTTCTCAGATTCGCCATAGGGGAAGATCATTTCCAGTTCAGAGCTCTTCCTTTTGGCCTATCCACAGCCCCAAGAGTTTTTACCAAGATTCTGGCAGTGGCTCTAGAGCCACTAAGGGAGCAAGGAATAGCAGTCGTACCTTATCTGGACGATATGATGATTGTGGCTCAGAACAGAAAACAGTCAGAATACAGCACACAGACTGTGATCTGTCATCTCAAGGAACTGGGATGGCTGATAAATACAGAAAAAAGTAATCTAGATCCCACTCAGTGTCTAATTTTCCTGGGGATGAAGTTCGACACAAGAAAAGCTCTGATTACGTTGTCAGAAGAAAGAATAAACAAGATAAGAGCAGAAGTAATAAAGTTCATAAGGAAAAAGAGCCATATCGCACATCGATTTATGCGGTGTCTGGGGACAATGATATCAGCCATACAAGTGGTCCCATGGGCAAGGTTCCATTCAAGACATCTACAGTCATTTTTTCTGAGGTCCTGGGACAGACATCAGCAGAACCCCTTGCAGAGAATCCACCTGACGGAGGATATCAAGAAGGAACTGAATTGGTGGACAAAGAAAACAAATCTTCAAAAAGGAACATCACTAAAAGACCTGGATTGGGAGTTCATTACAACAGATGCGAGCACCCAAGGATGGGGGGGCAGTGTGGAGAACCAGGACAATTCAGGGAAAATGGTCTGTTGCAGAAAGAAGTCTGCACATAAATATTTTAGATCTAAGAGCGGTAAGATATGCACTAATCACCTTTCAGGAAGACTTAAGGAACCAGGCGGTTCATGTAAAATCAGACAATATCTCCACAGTAATGTACATAAAGAATCAGGGAGGCACAAGAAGTGTGTTACTGAACAAAGAAATGTCAAAAGTCTTCTGTTGGGCAGAGAGAAATCGGTTAGCCATATCTGCCTCTCACATTGCAGAAAACAAAACTTGCTAGCAGATTACCTAAGCAGGAACAAGATTCATCCAGGAGAATGGTCACTCAACCAGGAGGTATTCCTGCAGATAACCAAAAAGTGGGGAATTCCGGAGGTGGATCTGATGGCCAGCCCAGACAACAACAAGTGCAGAATGTTTTTTTCCAGGTGGAAAGCAAGCCAAGCATTGGGACAGGATGCTTTCAGTCATTCATGGAATTTCTATCTGGTATACATCTTCCCTCCTATTCCTCTGATAAGGGAAGTATTAAGAAAAATCAGGAAGGAGAAAGTGGAGGCAATAGTAGTAGCGCCCAGATGGCCGAGACGCGTCTGGTTTTCAGAACTAATGAGGATGTCTACACAGGAACCATGGAGTCTTCCGGACAGAGAGGATCTGTTGAATCAGGGACCAATATTCCATCCTCATCCAAATTTTTTCCACTTGACAGCATGGAGACTGAGCGGCAAAACCTAAGGTTTCAGGGGGTCTCTAATAAAGTAGCAGATACCATCATAGCAGGCAGAAAAAAGTCAACTCTAAAAATTTATGACAAAATTTGGAAAGTGTTCAGATCCTGGTGTATTAAGAAGGAAATAAAAAAGGATCAGGTGTCTGCTCCATTTTGGATTTTCTGCAAAGCGGTTTTGATATGGGACTTAGCCCAGCATCTCTTAGAGTCCAGATCTCAGCTCTTTCGGCAGTACTAGTTAAGCACTGGGCAGAAGAAGACTTAATAAAAAGATTCATAAAAGCTATTGACAAATTGCGACCCAGAATCAGGGAAACAGTCCCTGCGTGGGATTTAAATACGGTTTTGAATCAACTAGTTGATTCTCCCCTCTTTGAACCTTTAGAGGAGGTATCTATAAAATTCCTATCATTAAAAACTGTCTTCTTAACGGCAATAACTTCAGCTAAGAGGGTTAGCGAGCTGCAATCTTTATCATGTGAAGCCCCCTATCTATCCTTTCATCAGGATAAGATAGTCCTCAGATTTAAACCCTCCTTTAGAGGAAAGGTTATTTCGGATTTCCATTTAAACCAAGATATTGTCCTGCCATCTTTCTGCGCTAACCCCAGTAATGACAAAGAAAAAAGATTACATGCCCTGGACCTGGTTAGGTGTATTTCTATATACTTGCAGAGGACTAGGGAGTTTAGGAAAACTGATAATCTGTTTATTCAATTTGCGGGGAAGAGAAAGGGTTTAGCTGTTTCCAAGCAGTATATTGCCAGATGGATTAGGCAATGTATTGTTATATCATACAAAGAGGCCAAGCTGAACCCCCCCTATTAAGCTAAAAGCACATTCTACAAGAGCTATGGCCACATCCTGGGCCTCTAAGGCTAATGCATCCTCAGAGGAGATATGCAAGGCAGCCACACGGACATCTATATCCACCTTCATAAAACATTATAAGCTGGATATTAATTCATCAGCAGATGCAAATTTCGGAAGAGGAGTACTGCAAGCAGTCATTCCACAATAAGGTAACACTATATGGGGTTCCATTTATTGGACAGTTCTGTACAAATAGTTAACTATTATGATTATTATATCAATCAGATAATTTTGTTCTATTTTGTTTACCCACCCTAATGTGAAGGCTTGGGAAGTTCCCCATAATGTATAGTAACGGGGAGTACACAGAAGAAATGTGGAAATTTACTTACCGATATTTCTTTTTCTTCTGTGTATCTCCACGTCACACCCACCCTTAACTTTAACTCTGTTTATTTTGTTGTCTTATAGCTTGGACAAAAGTATAACTGGCGGAAGTTGGGGGAAGGCACTATTTAAATTTTTGTGGGTGGTCCTACCAGCTGGAGGAAGGAGAAAACTCCCCATAATGTATAGTGACGTGGAGATACACAGAAGAAAAAGAAATATCGGTAAGTAAATTTCCACATTTTCGCCACTTCCTGGGTTAACAGGGCAGTTGTCATTTGGCTAACATCAGTGAGGCCGTTACTTATGTCTCTGAGGTGAAATTTGATGCCACCAGATTTTCGCTAAGGACTCCACCTTTTCCGTTACTGCGCTCCACACTCTGGGACTTAAGATTTGGTCTTTGGACCAATCTAACAAGTCACTGGTTTCCTAGCCATATCAGGGCAAGTCCCTTTTTGGACCTGGATCCAACAAGCATTAATTTCTTGATCCATTCTCTGAAGCTGTTTTCTTTCAAGGTATGCAATAGGGCATAGTTCATTTTTCATAAGTGGACAAAAACATGTCCCCACAGTTTTCTGACCTTCCCTTGGTTCTGTCTTTTCTTTAAGACCATGAACAAAGTGCTAAGTTTGAGCTCCCTTAAGGTTCAGATCTCTGTGCTCTTTCAGAGACTCATTGCTCTCATCCGAGATGTCAAGATGTTTCTTCAAGGGATAGCACATGCCTTCCCTTCCTTCAAGGATCACACTCTTCCGTGGGACCTTCCTCACTTACACCAGTGGTAGGCAACATGAGGCCATCTAGCTGCTGCCAGACTACATTTCCCATCATTCTGTATGTGTGAAAAGGAGGTATTTGTAGCCTGGCAGCAGTGGAAGGGCCTTACTTTGCCCATCCTTGACTATAAAGTCTCTTCCATTTATATCCTTTATTCACTTATCCTGATTGTTTTCTTTTCTCAGCCTTCCCTCTAGCTTTTTACAGCTCATTCTGCCCCAACTTTTTTTCAGCCAAGCCCACGTGGCCGGTATTACACTCCTAGGATGCCCTTAACCCTCTGCTTCTATCCTATAGGGATCTGTCAAGGCCCCAATCTCTGGAGCTTCCAATGTAGTGGTACCTTCTTTATGACGCTGAACTTTATTAGTTGTATTCTGAGTGGACATATGCTAATTTTATTTATTTTTCCTTCAGAACAAAAGAGATGAACACCTCCTGAAAAAGAGAAATGTCCCTCAAGAAGAAAGTTTAGAAGACTCTGATGTTGATGGTGATTTCAAATCGGTATGGCTTCCTTTAACTTCATTGAAACATATACTTATGACTGCCCCAGTGGGTTAATCCTAGATAATGAAAGGCCAGAAAGTTTCTCACGATGCAGTCATGCGCAGTAGAATCTGCCCACGTTCGGCCAGTCTCTACCGTGTATGATTGCATCACGTGAGTGAGGTGGCGCCATCGCGTGGAGCAGTGAGGTAACGGCAGTATGCAGAGCAGGTCTGAGTAATGTTAAGGTTTAAGAGACCGGTTCTGTCCTACGTACTGCCGTTACGTCACTGCTCACGGCCCGTGCACACTGGCTTTTACACTAGTACATTATAATATGTTACACTTAATACTGTCTGGCTTCTGCAACAAGTTAAGGGATTAAAAAGGGGGGGGGCATAGAATATTTTAATTGGATCTGATGTGGGGCATCAAGTTAAACAGCACACACCATTTTTATTAATTTATTATTATTGCAACAGACAAAATTCCCTTTTTTCCCCATCATATGCTTATATAAAACAGGAACACGTGCTTGGTCACAAAGCATTCCTATACTTATATTATATATTATAACACAGCACATTCATTTGTGCGCATGCACTGTCTCACCTTACACCAGGTCAGGTTTTGAATTAATTAGTGAATTTTATATATAGTGCCACAAGTGTACGCAGGCCTTTACAATTTAAGGGATTCAGGAGAACCCTACCTTGCGCATAGGTCGAATAACTGAGCTACTGATTATACACTTCTGATCAAGCAGGGACATCTTGAAAAACATGCACTGTTGATTCTTGCTAAGGGCTAACAATGCTAGACAAACACTGCCTAACTTGGGAAATAGACTTACAAATACGTATACTATGCTATACTCATGTTTTCTTACCTGTCATGTGCCTTAAGCACACACTTGTGCAATATTCATTTACAGTTAATTTATTTGCTTTCTACAGAAATACACTTGATACATGTAAGGTCTTTCCATCTTGTTGACTGTCCTGCATAGCTTGCAGTTATTAGTAGATCTTGTCTTCTTATCCCTAAATCTTTCCCTCTCGTCTATCCTTCAAGCTAACCTAATTAAATAGAGCAGTCTGCATAATTCACTTGAGTGCAAGCAACCCAGTTAGTCTTTTTGGGCCCCTCTTATTTTACGCACCTCTGTATTAGATAACCCATCTTTGATCTATTGTGCACTTAAAAGATAATTTTGTCTTGAGCTATTTTGACAAATGTAAGTTTTATGAATTACTGATGTTTTTAATATATTGTCTTTCTCTTTCTTCTCAAAGCAAAATGTAACATTAGAAGCAATACTGCAGGTATGTATTTAGGTTTATTGTGAGATTTATTTGCAGTCTATTTATTATATGTATGAATAATTTTTATTTTACCTTATTGTAGAATGCAACCAGTGATAACCCCACAACCCAGCTAAGTGCTGTCCAAGCAGCAAGGTAAAGTACTTTTGTTACGTATGTGGCCAGGCGAGTAATTGCCTCAGCACTCATGTCTAAAATACAAACATGGAGACATCGAGTAAAACAATATGGAGATACTGCTAAAAAGTTAAAACTGCCACCAGCAGTCAAAGATAATACAATAGTACAATCAATTTAGTGCTTCTACAGTAAATAGAATATAAAAAAAAATGCCTAATGTATGTGAAAAGAGACTTGCATGTGCCTGGCAAAAACACACAGGGGTGTCAATAAGGAGGCGATATTAAAATATCATCTGTACTGCTTCTCCCATAGGTCCATTCACCCCACTGGCCACTCCAATGAAAATCTCTGCAATGAATTTCTGCGCTTTCTAATAAATATATACAGTGGATATAAAAAGTCTACACACACCTGTTAAAATGCCAGGTTCTTGTGATGTTAAAGAATGAGACAAAGATCAATCATGTCAGAACTTTTTCCACCTTTAATGTGACTTATAACATGAACAATTCAATTGCAAAACAAACTGAAATTTGAGGGGGAAAAATAAAAACTCACAATAACCTGGTTGCATAGGTGTGCACACCCTTAAACTAATACTTTGTTGAAGCAGCTTTTGATTTTATTACAGCATTCAGTCTTTTTGGGTAGGCGTTTATTAGCATGGCACATCTTGACTTGGCAATATTTGCCCACTCTTCTTTGCAAAAGCACTCCAAATCTGTCAGATTGCGAGGACATCTCTTGTGCACAGCCCTCTTCAGATCACCCAACAGATGATCAATTGGATTCAGGTCTGGGCTCTGGCTGGGCCGTTCCAAAACATTAATCTTCTGTCAAAGCCATGCTTTTGTGGGTTTGGATGTGTGCTTTTGGGTCGTTGTCCTGCTGAAATGTGAACTTCATCTTCAGCTTTCTAATGGATGCCTGAAGGTTTTGTGCCAAATTTGCCTGGTATTTGGAACTGTTCAAAATTCCCTCCACCCTGACTAACGCCCCGGTTCCAGCTAAGGAAGAACAGCCCCAAAGCATGATGCTGCCACCACCATTCTTCACTGTGGGTATGGTGTTCTTTAGGTGATGTGCAGTGTTGTTTTTGTGCCAAATATACCTTTTGGAATTATGACCAAAAAGTTCAACCTTGGTTTCATCAGACCATAACACATTTTCCCGCGTGCTTTTGGGGGACTTGATGTTTGTTATTGCAAACTTCACCCAGTCTTGGATATTTTTCTTTGTAAGCAAAGGCTTCCGTCTTGCCACCCTACCCCATGGCCCATTCATATGAAAAATTCGGGAGATTGTTGTGCCAGTACTTGCCAGAAATTCCTGCAGTTCCTTTAATGTTGCAGTAGGCCTCTTGGAAGCCTCTCTGACCAGTTTTCTTCTCGTCTCCTCATCAATTTTGGAGGGATGTCCGGTTCTTGTTAACGTCTCTGTTGTGCCATATTGCCATATGATGACTGTCTTCACTGTGTTCCATGGTATATATAATGCTTTGGAAATTCTTTTGTACCCTTCTCCTGACTGATATCTTTCAACAATGAGATCCCTCTAATGCTTTGGAAGCTCTCTGCGGACCATGGCTTTTGCTCTGAGATGCAACTAAGCAAATGTCAGGAAAATCCTACTAGAACGGCTGAACTTTAATTGTGATTAATCTGAGTCACTTTAAATGATGGCAGGTGTGTAATGACTTCTATTTAACATGAGGTTGAATGTGATTGGTTAATTCTGAACACAGCCACATCCCCAGTTATAAGAGGGTGTGCACACCTATGCATCCAGGTTGTTGTGAGTTTATTTTTTATTTGTTTTGCAATTGAATTGTTCACGTTATAGGTCACATTAAAGGTGGAAAAAGTTCTGACATGATTTATCTTTGTCTCATTCTTTTCATTACAAGAACCTGGCATTTTAACAGGGGTGTGTAGACTTTTGTGTGTGTGTGTGTGTGTGTGTGTGTGTGTGTGTGTGTGTGTGTGTATATATGTGTATATGTATATATATATATATATATATATATATATATATATATATATATAATACTCACACACACACATACAATACAGGCAACACGCAATGTTACAGAAAACACACACTAAACAGTCTACACAATGTATGCAAAACAATACATGCACACAACACTTACAATACAGGCACACGCATACAATGGACATGCTATGTGCATAACACAGTACGCTATGCCCATAGCTATATGCAATACACCTAAAGCACAATACTATGTGCAAAACACTATGCATAACACAGTACGCAGAACTCTTGCATGCACTGATGGAGCATTGTGTAACGCAGTGCTTTGCAATGCGTTGCACACCTTTTTGGAGCTGAAAAGGCTAAATACTGAATTTTCAACAAGCCAGTCGTTAAAAAATTGATTCCTTTTTGTATCTTTCTATCAGGGTAAAATAGTCCTAGAAATACACTTAATATTTTAACTCTATTAGTGCCAGACACACATCCAATTCATTGGGGTGCAATGTATAACACACATAATGGCTACCTCCTGTTTAGGGTGTTTTTCTGTAGTGTCTGTCTTAATAATACATTTCCTTTATAAAACACACTCTATGTTTTAGTCATATATACAACTGCATGGTACTTTTAACCACAAGGGCAAAGCTGTGCCAGTGTTGTCAGTTACCATGGATTTAATTTCCTCACCACATGGGTAACCTAAAAAAGAAAGCAGACAAATGTATATGTATGAGTCTTCCATCACCAACTGTTTTATTTAATTATTTTCTTAAGAAGTAGTAAAGTATTGTGTTCACTTGATACCTGACACAGAGACAAATCATTTTTTTATCTTTTAAAGCTTTGTGAAGTTGCCATTTATATGAATATTTTCTTATTTTCAAAAATGTTGCTAAACTATTTCATTCAAATGGTAAAATCCTAGCACGTATGAGTTGTATTTGTCTTTTAAAGGGGATCTCTCACCCCCTACAAACATTAGGTTTATTAGGTAGAGTATATATCGATATTGTTGAAAACTTTATTTAAAAAACAAAACTCTATGTGGGCTAAAATTATTGCTTATAGAGTGCCCTGCACCCTACTTTCACATACTGCTCTTGCTGCTCTGCCTCTGCTCCCTTCCCATTACCCGGCCTCCTCCGATGATGGAGGCTTCTGTCTGTAAGCTGGAGCAGTCTCATTGGCAGAGATCGATATCTGGCCAATGAGACCTCTCCAGCTTACAGACAGCCTCCGTCATCGGAGTAGGCTGGGTAGTGGGAAGGGAGCAGAGGCAGAGCGGCAAGAGCAGTGTATGTGGAAGTAGGGTGAAGGGCTCTCTAGAAGCAATAATGTTAGCCCAAATTGCTTGTTTATGTATTGAAAAATTGTTGTAAAAAAAAAAAAAAACAACAAAAAAAAAAAAAAAACAATATTGATGTATACTGGCGAGATGGCTCATTTGGTTAAGGCACCAGCTGTAGAATCTGTTGAAACTGCAAGGTCACAGGTTCTAGTCCCGGCAAGGTCAACTCTGCCTTTAATCCTTCCGAGGTAGATAAAATGAGTACCATTAAATTGGGTAATAATATCTACCCAGGACATAATTGACAATGAGAGACAATCTCCGTGTATCCTTCCTGGTAAAATACTTTGATATTATTATTATATACCTAATAAGCCTGACTGAATGATTAACACCTGATATTGATTCTATTAGTATGGTCCTACTAGTGATTCTGCAAGTGCTTTGGTGAAGGACATCAGTTGAAATACCTTTTGTAAACATGTCAGAGGAGTTTAGTGAAGCAATTTGAAGACACGTTCTCATGAGTGCTTTAAAAACATTACCAACTCCAAATTACAGCCAAGTTGAATATTTCTAAGGGGGCAGTACAATGCATACAGGAGATTTTATGAAACCAAATAATTTCATCCAAAACAAGACCGGGAAGACCTATAACGACCACACCATCAGATGACCAATATACAGTCTCTATGTGGATGCTTTGCTTATCCTGAAGTTGGTGACTTCACAACTACACTTTTGACAAGAGACATACCACTCTATTCTGCAGAGGTATGCCATCCCTTCTGACTTGGTTGTGTGGAAGAGGATACGTTTTCCAGAAGGAAAACTATCCTAAACATACATCAGAGCTGTGCCAGGAGTATCTGAAGTTCAGAGAAGAGCAAGGAGTATTAATTTGCATGGTTTTCCCACCGCAATCACCGGACCTCAACCTTATTGAACCCCTATATTTACTCTTTAAAGATTCTATTACCACAGGCTCAGTGCCACAGGATTGGCGAAGAGCTAACATAGTGCCTCTATTTAAGAAGGGAACTAAAACAGAACCTGGGAATTATAGACCAGTGAGTTTGACCTCTGTAGTGGGAAAACTATTAGAAGGCATAATAAGGGACTATATTCAGGATTACAACACAAAAAATAAGATCATTAGCACAAATCAACATGGTTTTATGAAGAATAGATCATGCCAAACTAATCTTTTCAGCTTCTATGAGGAGGTAAGCAGCAACCTTGACAATGGCAAGGCAGTAGATGTAGTATATCTAGACTTTGCAAAGGCATTTGATACAGTACCACACAGAAGGCTGGTGTATAAAATAAGGAAATTGGGGCTAGGAGATAACCTTTGCAATTGGATACAAAACTGGTTGAAGGATAGGGAACAGTGTGTGGTTGTAAATGGAAAATTCTCCAGTATAGTTAAAGTGGAGAGTGGAGTACCTCAGGGTTCAGTATTGGGTCCGCTGCTTTTTAACATGTTTATAAATGACCTGGAAATAGATATAGAAAGCAAAATATCAATATTTGCAGATGATACTAAATTATGCAAAGTCATTAATTCAGAACAGGATATTTTCTCTCTACAGAGGGACTTACATACAATGTCAGATTGGGCAAACATGTGGAATATGAAGTTTAATGTGGGGAAGTGTAAAGTCATGCATTTGGGAGGAAACAATCCCAAGGCTACTTATAAACTTAATTGAATAATTTTAGGTGACTCGTTGCTAGAAAAAGACCTGGGTATCCTTGTCAACTACAAACTTGGAAACAGTGACCAGTGTCAAACAGCAGTAGCAAAGGCAAACAAAGTCCTGTCTTGCATAAAAAGAGGTATTGAAGCAAGAGTGGATAACATTATTTTGCCATTATACAAATCATTGGTAAGACCTCACCTTGAGTATGCAGTGCAATTTTGGGCACCGGTTCTGAAAAAGGATATACTAGAACTAGAGAGGGTACAGCGGAGAGCAACAAAATTAATTAAGGGAATGGAGGACTTGACATATGAGGAACGACTAAACAAACTTGGTTTATTTACTCTAGAGAAAAGACGACTAAGAGGAGACCTTATCACATTGTACAAGTATATGAGAGGTCAATACAAGGATCTCTGCGGTGAGCTATTTATTCCAAGGCCTGCTCAGGTGACCAGGGGACTCCTCTTGAGATTAGAGGAAAGGAGGTTTAAACTTCAGCAGAGGAAGGGTTTTTTTACGGTAAGGTCTGTCAAATTGTGGAATTCATTGCCCAGGGAGGTAGTTATGGCAGATGCAATGGACACATTTAAGAGAAGATTAGATACATTTCTTTCAAAAGGGAACATACAGAGTTATACTGTTTATCAGTAGGCAGATCAGGAAGGTCTGATAAAGACTAATTTAATTGGTAGCAGGAAAGCTATAAAATTCTTAGTTACTGAGGTATGAAGCGAAGGTTGAACTT
Organism: Rhinophrynus dorsalis; assembly: GCA_037306005.1. Lineage (NCBI taxonomy): Eukaryota > Metazoa > Chordata > Amphibia > Anura > Rhinophrynidae > Rhinophrynus > Rhinophrynus dorsalis. Next base: position 517,327,251 of record CM074719.1, on the reverse strand, counting down.
GATGGACTTGTGTCTTTTTTCAACCTAATTTACTATGTTACTATGTTACTATCTTTGGGAACATTTGAAAAAGGAAAAGGCAAAACACACTGTGACATCTCTAGACACTGGAATAATGTGAATTGTACAATTCTGGACAAACTTGTAGAATCAATGCCCGACAGAGTTAGCAGTCATTAAGGCAAATGGTGGTCATACCAAATTCTGAGAATTCTGTCTAGAAGAATCAGCTAATTTAAACACATTTTAAACAGACTTTCAAACAATTCTGCATTTTAAAATTAACTCTCTAGTCTCCACCAGAACACAGTCTCTGACATGTCAGAATCACTCAATGTCTCAGAACCAGATTTAGCCATCACAATGGCTTCCTGTTTCTTTGTATATCCCGTCACTTTTCAGACATACATAATGGTGACCACAGTTCTTTAGATGTGATCCCTATTGAATGGATGGCTCCATCTGATCGTTATAGTAGGATAAAGAAACTTGCTATGAGAGAATCCTACTGGATATTTAGACTAGATGCAATGTTTCTGAGGGGCCTTAACGAAACAGTAGATACAGTGTGGTAAGAAAAAAAAAATATAGTATATATTTGTGTGTGTGTATATGTGTGTATATATATATATATATATATATATATATATATATATATATGTGTGTGTGTATATATGTGTATATATATAATAAGTGTGTGTGTGTGTACTTTTTTTGCACATTAAGAGTAGTTATTGACAAGTAATGAAATATATGGTTTGAATTGGAAAGTTTTAGAATGGTAAAATTGACGTTATATGATTAGGGTTTATTTTTATTGGGGGCCCCCTCATGATCATTTTTAGTATATCAGGATGTAGGTCTGTACTAGGTTGATCACCTATTGATGCATTGGAGGACTGAGCAGTGGACATATATTTTATTCCATGTAAAGTAGGTTCAGGTTCGGGTTTGTCCTTGCTCGCATCCATCCTGTGTGTTCCTGAGATTAAATCGACGCATTGAGGAAAGGAATAATGTACATTTGTTTAACTCTATGTAGGGTAGTCTTTGTCCTTACTCTGATTCACCTTGTATGTTCATTTGGGATCAGATCTTTCCTTGTTTTCATTTTATGTTGAGAACAGAAATATCCAAAATTAAAATTTAGTGTAGTAGGAATTGGGTTTGTTGAGATCAAGGAGCGATGACCCTAGTTTATAACATATATCTTATTTACTTTGGTGGATCTGTGTTTAGCTGACAAAGTATATATGTGGAAAGCCATGTTGGGTTTAGGTGTGACTTTAACCTAATGGGTATTGGATATGGATTTTGTCCTTATTGGGCTTAATAGTATTGGGACATATTGTTTTTTTTGACAGTGAACATGTTTAGGAGCGATTTGGCTAATGATGGGAATTGGATTGTATCCAGTGGAGATCACTGATCGGTTATTTTAGGGCTACATCGATCCTGAACATGTTCGTGTTTTTCAGTTTTGTATGCTCAACTGTGTGATCTGTTGTTTTCTGTGGCCTCTTTGGGTTTTTTTGGTTGTTTTTGGGTTTGTACTAGGTGGTCCAGAAGTTTTGGAACGCATGATACTATTTCAGCTGCATGTGATCCATCCTTTCTAGTTTGTTGGTATACAGTTGGCTCTGTGGAACGCGTGATAGTGGTATAGGTAATATTGATTCACTTCTGGACTCACGAGGTTGGAAGAAAACAGGCCATTATTATCCTGTTAAATTGATTAAAAAAACTTTCTGGGGCGTTTTCTTCTTTATTTAATAAGTGTCCGGAGGATGTTTTTATGCTCCTGGACACATATATAATATGTAACTTTTCTTTGAGGTCATAGCGGCCTTTTGAAAGGATGATGACAACTTCCTATTATTTTGGGATCAAAATAATTCAAATTGCGGTATCTTTAAACCTGCAAAGAAGTTCTTATCTAGGAGGGCTAATCATGAAAAATTGTTCTCTATGGGCGGTAAGTTGTTTTGTTTTTCTAGTGCCTCCTTATTGGAGTATAAAATTATGTAAGGATTTATTTAAAGATGATATATATTCGACCAATGATTAAAAAGGGAGTGAGATTTAAACAGGATGCAGCTGTTTCTTTGTCTTAGTTTGCATTTTGGCCAGCTGATTTTGAGAAAGCAGTCATAGACTGTGAAACGTCCGTTAAGCTTGCCGTTTTATATTGTATGTATTTTACATTTTTATACTAAGTAAATATATTTTACAAGACTTCAAAATGCAGCTTCATTGTTTTTGGACTACCACCTGGGAGAAATGTGCAGAGACAGGCTTAATATGTCTGCAAGCTCCTTCTACTCGATGTAGACCTAAGTCCTCTTCAAAATACTACTTTTGTGAGTATATTCTATTCATTATTCTATATTGCTTAAAGGGACTGTAATGTCCCATAAAAACTTTTTATATTTTTGTAGAGCAGAAGAAAATAAGAAGAATGGTGCGAAAGTTCGCCCCCCTCTCTCCTTCTCCTGACGTCAGCATCTAGCTGAGAGCAGGAGATTCTGGTCCGGGGACCAGCCAGTGGCTCTGCAGCAGAGACGAAATCTCGGTGTTGCAAAATAATTACTTCATTGGAAATGTCTACAAAATGTGCTTGCAAACCAGGCACACTTTGTAGACATTTCCAATGAAGTAATTCTTTTGCAATACCGCGATTTCAGCTCTGCTGCAGAGCCTTCTCGAGTCATACAACTCGAATCATCTGCTGTCAGATTTACAGCTGTTTTGTGGATCCATACGGTGGTTGAGGCAGTATAAAACATCGCTCCTGTGTGCAATTTCAGTAAACACACAATATCAAAACAATACCATGCCTCTCAAGCCTCGCAATGACCAAGTGTATTTATCTAGTCAGAACTATTGTCTTGCTAATATGTGCATGTATGAAGTGGCTTCTGTAGGGCAAACCTCTTGATAACCTTGGGGAAAGTACCGTTAGTTGTTAGAAATGCACTGGGAGGAGCTATGTGTGGTATTGTCTTCACAATTCATTTATCTTTCCTCGTCTGACCACACTGATTTCAGATGGAGTGACAAGGAATTAGCCTGTATTTGAGTGGATATTTTTATGCATGTATATGTTTTTCTTGTGATGGCATTCTGTTTGCCAAGATCATTTTGTCTGTTCGCTTTCTTCTTGTTAGCCCTGTGGCCAGGAAACTGATTACATTACGTTTGTGGGACTACTTATACACTATAGAGTGATTTATATATTGCATTGTCTGAAACACTGAAAGTTTTATATTTATTTATTTTGTTTTTAAATGAGTTAAAATGTTTTGTAGTGTTGCATTTCTGTTCAAACCAATCCCTCTTGTTTGTCAGGTGACCTCATATCTGCTTTCTCTTGATCAGAAAATAGCAGTATGATGTCTTATGATTGAGCCATCTGCACATAGCTCAGTTGCTTCTTACAGGCAATGAAATCAGATGGTAAACACAAGCTAAGAAAACTGTCAGAATGTAGCATGCAAAAATATGGAAAGTTTGATAATTTTAGTTATGACACCAAAAACTGTAATACACACTTTGTATTTAAAAGGAAGTATCGTTCTAAAAAAAAAAAAAAAAGAAGAAAGTAATTGTTTTATTATGCTTTAAATGGATAGTAATGTTTCAAAATAAAAGCAGCTCCAATTAATCTTCATGGTATTTGGGCCATGGAGAGTGTCATTTCAATACTGTCAGAGTTGTATTTCAAAAATAATTGAATGATAAAGTATCCCCTCCTGCCCATTTTACCTAGTGTAAGCCGCCTCCCCTCATATGTGGAATCTGTTAAGACAAGACAGGTCACAGCAAGGGACAATCTTCTTACTGTGAGAACAATGAAAACCCTGCCCCCCCCCCTTGACAAGTTTTTCAGGGTTTTCCCTTATGCTAATTGAAGATTGTCCCTCTCTGCAATCCATCTGGACACCCCCTTTCTGTTCAGAGGTGAGCAGTGTTACATCAGTAAAAGGGGCAGGAGGGGGATACTTTATCATTCAATAACTCTTGAACTACAACTCTGACAGTATTGAAATAGCACTGTCAATGGCCCAAATACTACGAAGATTAATTGGAGCTGCTTTTATTTTGAAACATTACTATCCCTTTAACTACAAGGCTAATCCCTTTAACTATGAGGCTAATCCTTTTTTATGTGTTTTACAGAAAGTTACTATCCAGCGACAGAAATCCACCAATCGATGACCTCATAAAATCTGGAATTCTGCCCATCCTGGTGAAATGCTTAGAAGCAGATGATAAGTATGAGTCTTTTAGCTGCTTTTTCATTATTTTTATACGTGTTAAATATAAAATATTTTGGGTCATTTTTATAAAGATAAAAGTGGAAGAGTTCTGGGCCAAAGAAACTGTACCATAAGGATCAAATAGAGATTGTGCAAATCATCTCTACCATAGGGAACAAATATTTTTCTTGCATTCCATATGGAACACAGGAACCATGGGGTCGAGCTCCCCTCCTCCAGAGGGCAGGACACTTTAAAAAAAAAAAAAAAAAAAAAAGAGGGTCTTTGAGACTAACCCCCTTGCCTCTCCAGTTTCAAGTGGCCGCTCAAGCAAAGAGGAGCAAACTGGCACTTTTCTTAGGTTTTTAGATCTACTTTTTATCTTTTATTTATATTTATGGGGCTGTTTAATCCTCCATTACTGGCTTCCCTGCAGTTGGGCTATTTCCTGTTGAGGTTGACAAGTTCTGTATTTTTTTTTTTTTTCTTTTTTAAATTGGGAGCCTGAGGAAAGAAGACTGGTGAGTTAAACCTTTGAGAACAATGGGTCCTGTTTTTATGTCCCACTACCACTTTCATTGGAATTTTGACACTTGCTACTTTCCCCTTCACATTTCTTTGGCATAAAGGTGGCTGATATCTTTTATCCTTATATTAAACATTTAATTTGTCTTATTCCTTCACCATTGTTTCTGATTGGTAGATTGTTTTTTAGATTCTGATAATTTGTTTGAGGGTTTTTTTGTGTTGTTTTTGTTTGTTTTTTTCACTTTAAATTTTTGATACACAGCCCCTTTATGAACTGGAGCCCATGCAATGGCCATCTTTGCCACATGGAGGAGGACGGTTGTGTTGGACATACATCTGCGCCCTTTTGTCAGGTGGAACAGGGTGCACTCTTTCTTCACCACTGACCATGCTCTATTTCATGGCCAGCATATTCTATTTCCAGTGCAATGTATTTCTCACTAGAAGTAATTCATAAACTAAATCTCCTAGAATCCTCCTCCATTGCTTATACTATGCAAAGGCTGATCCTTCTCTCTCTCTTCTCCAGTTGAACACTTTGCATGTTCTGGGGTCTTTACTGTATTTATTACAACTTTTGGACTACTTTGTCCCAATTTAAGGTTAATTTTTCTGATCCCAAGGAATTCTTGGGAAAAAACACAATCCTTAAGATTTAGAGGCTTCCTTAACACCCTAGCTCATTGTTCCTCATGCCATACTGGACTTCCATGGGAACATTCTGGTACTCTGTCCCTCCTACGCTTTGGTTTAAAACTCTTCTGTGACGTCCATTTCCTCCTCCCCCCCCCCCCCCATGAATTAGGCACCTTGATCCTGTTTTCAGGGAACTCTCAGTTAATTGGGACGTTTCCGGATGAGGAGTGACCCTGAGGAAGAAGATATGGATTCTTCCTTGTCGTTGTAGATCCCTAGGAGGTGACCCTTGCCCCTCTACACAGGGGCTCATCAAAGTGGTGGTAGACACACCCACCCCACCCCGAGGCCTCTGTTGGGGGAACAGTCACTCTCAATATCTTCCAGAGACACAAGAACGACTTTGCAGTTTTCCCTTCTATCAGCACCTTTGATCAGGTTGTACTGGAGGAATATACACCATTTAAGAGGCGCTTCCTTAACACTGCATCTCAAACTATACCCTTTTACTGCTGAGACTCAAGCACACTGGTTTTCACCTACTGTGTTCCCACTATCTTGCTTTTGGCCAAAAATACAGTTGCTCCATTGGCGGATGCTGCTGGCTTCAAGGGCCAGGCCGACAAACTCATGAACTCCTATTTAAAGGCTAATTTTGCCATATGGGCAGCTCTGCTGATTATTTTTGCTTCTGCCTGGTTCAACAGAGTAATAGCTGTGCTGAAGCTGTCCGTGCTGAGGGTCCTAAGGAGGAACTCTTGGTTATGAGTGCTAATATTTTGGAAGTTAATGCTTCTTTCTCTGAAGATTGCTTCGATGGGGCCAGTTTTACTGGGATGTCCTCAGCATTATCTTTTACCACGCGTTATAAATTATGGCTCAATATTTGGTTGACAGACCAATCTTACAAGAGATTGTTAGTTTCTCTCCCTTTTGCAGCCAAGAATCTTTGGGCCTGTCCTGAGTAAGTTCATCAGTGATGTCACTGAAGGCAAATGCACTCTTCTGCCTCAGATGTCCCTTTTTCACCAGAAAGATGCACACATTTTATTCCCCTGCCATTTCAGGATGCAGAGGGTTCAGCTCCATCAGGTCTCCCAGGCCCACCCCACAGCTCAAACAGTTTTGGCAAAACAAGAAATGTGCTCAGAAGCCTAAGGTTGACAAGCCATCCACTGCATAACTTGCATAGGTCTGGTCCATCCCTGCCTGTAGGGGGTTGCCTCTGTGTTACATCAAGACACTTGGGCATCTTCATTGACTGACCAGTGGGCTTTACAGGTCATTTCAGAAGGTGCGGCATAGATTCCAAGTCTCTTCCGTCTCATTACTTTTTTGTCATGGGTACCTTGAGACCCAGAGTGACCATGTCTCTTCATAGATGCCGATTCATCCCTGTTCAACAAGCAGATCCTGGTTCCTGTCCCAGCCCAGGAATGCTTTTCAGGAATTTGCTAAAATCTTTGTGGTTCCCAAAAAAGGATGGCTCTTGCTATCCTATGTTGGACTTGGGTCCCCTTGACAGCTCAAGGCTGTTGGACCGGGGAGGAGAGTCACTTATCAATCCTATAGGTCAATATCCTTGAGATTCTGACTTCATCTGGCACGCCTTCCCTGGTATCAGGTGCCAGCTGCGGTTGTTAAGGGGTTAAATTGCCATTTTCACTGTCGTCCAATACAGGTCACTGGTACTCTGGGAGGCGATCCCCCTTTAATAGGCAGGAACAATTATGCAAATGACTGCAGTGGGCGGAGCCTCCCCTCCTACTTAAGCTGCCTTCAGGCCAGAGCCACCAGATTGATTTGTTCCTGTGTGCTGTGCACACCAGGTGGAGAACATCTTTGCAGTTCATCTTAGTGTTTTGTTATTTTTATTTCAATATGGAATACCACCATTAGGAGGGTGACCATGGCTGTGAATTGCCCTCTTTAAAGTGGCTCGTGCAGCTTCCAGGGATTTTCTGTGGACCTTATGCCCTGAAGAGGGAACAGCTTGAGTCAAGCAGCTTCCCTGCTGAGGAATTTACCTCTGGTCTATTCCCACTTCATCATGGTCACCTGAAGACAGAAGTCCTGCAGAAAGGTGAGCCACCCCTTGAGTGCTGAAGGTCCACTTGTCCCCACAGTGTCCCTTTGATGGGCTTGTATTTGGGAGTTTGCATTGCACTCCAGCACTCATAGGGTGTTTTTAGTTGCATTTATCATGTTTATGCAATTTCTGTGGTATTCTCTGGGTTTTGGAGCTTTGGGTATAGTTTTACTTATGTTTCTCATGTATTGGGTAACTGTTTGGCACTTTTTAAAGTTTGGTAGGACTTTATTAAAATTTAGTGTTCCGCGCCTTTAAGCGCGCCTTTTCCCGCGCCTTTTCCCGCTTAGACGCCATTGCTCCTTTACTGTCTATGGGATTTCACAGTGTGGGACATATCTCTGGAACCGCTTGTCACAGCAACTTCAGAGATGGCTCATTTTACTTCTATGCTCCTGCTCTATCATCCGGTGTATGTTTACAGAGTGCGGGGAGTTCAGGGGGTTTCGGGCACTGTTTGGGGTACTTCTGAGAGAAAACTACATTTCCCATGAGCGCCCGGTTCGCGCTCGTTTCTGATTGGCTGACCTGACGGCCGCCATTTTGTGGTGGTGTTTCTCAGCGAGTATACTACGCAGGGACCGAGCCTTCTCTCCTCTCAGCAGATTAACCCTTCGCTGGCCAGATAAGTCCGTTTTTAGGCATTTCTGGGGTGAAACTTTAATCTTTCACACTTTTATTGGGTGATATTGTTAAGTGGTGTATATTGACGCTGTGAGCATGTCTACTCCACTGGAGCCAGGGGCTAGACCCAAGACTAAAGAGGCTGGGGTGTCTGTTCCCCCCTTTGCGCTTTGCTCCTCTTGTCAATCTGGGCTGCCTAGAGATTGTTCTGGTGATTTATGCCCTAAATGCAATGATTGTCGTGATAGCAACCCTGGGCTTCCCAGCCATGCTATTGAGCCAACTTGGGTGAGAGAGTTTAAAGCTGCCACTAGGGATCTCAGATCCACACTCCAACTCTTTCCCTCTCAGGTACAGGGGGCTCTCCAGGTTTGGCAGACAACCTCTACAATCAGGACTTCCCTACCTAAGCCACAAGGAGCTCCTGATGTGTCTGATTCTTCTGAAGAAGAACTTTTGCAGGATTCTGATGCTGAGGAAGGCACTGTTATTGAGTCTAACAGGTCCATTGGGGACCCTTATGAATGTGACCCTGATGTTTCTGCTGAGGGTTTGATTAGAGCTGTGTTAACCACGCTCAACCTTCCTCTGACTCAGGAATCTACTCATGATCCAAATGACGTTTTCCAAAAACCATCTAAGGGGATTGTATGTTTTCCAACTAACCCTACCCTTGCCCGTCTAGTCTCTGAGGCGTGGAGGAATCCTGACAAATCCTCCTCTGTGTCCAAAAAGTTTGCTAAACTTTACCCTTTTCCTGAGACTGAACTGGCAAAATGGGTTCATCCTCCCAAAGTGGATGCTCCTGTTTCCAGGCTATCCAAATCTACTGCTTTAGCTGTCTCTGATGCCTCTGCCCTGCAGGATTGGACGGACAAAAAGCTAGAACTTTCTCTTAAATCTGTTTTTGCCTCCATTGGCACTGCCATGCGTCCAACCTTTGCAGTGGCGTGGGTTAATAGAGCTGTTGCGGCCTGGACTGAACGACTGACTGAGGCAGTCCGCCAGGATGCGCCGGTATCTGAGCAGTTGCAGCTCCTTGCTAATATTACTGAAGCACAAAATTATGTTGCTGATGCTGCCTTTGATGCTGTGCGCATGATGGCGAGGGCCTCCACTTCATCTGTGGTGGCCAGACGCGCCCTTTGGCTGAAAATTTGGTCTGCTGATACAGCCTCTAAGAAAGCCTTGCTTTCCTTGCCCTTTCAGGGGAACTTGCTATTTGGTTCTGATCTCAAAGAAATGATCAGTGAGGCTACTGGCGGTAAAAGTACCCTTCTACCCTCAGTCTTCAAGAAGAAGTTTCCAGCCAAACGCAATCGGTCCTTTCGTTCCTTTCAGACTGAGACACGCTCCACGTCCCAGACGGGTCCCTCCTCTGCGCGCTCCTCCTCCAAGCCCAAACAGTCCTGGAAGCCCAAAGTTGCCCCCAAGGCCAAGACCTCCAAGACTGCTTCGGCATGACTCACCGAACCCGGGTCCGCATCCGGCAGTAGGTGGACGTCTCCGCATCTTTCGCCAGACTTGGGAGGAGTCAGTGGCGGACCCATGGGTCATTCAGGTGGTGTCAGAGGGATACAGGATCCCTTTCTCTTCCCTTCCTCCTTTTCGGTTCCATTTTACTCGTCCTTCTCAGGAACCTACAAAAAGACGTCTGTTCGACGACGCTATTCAGGATCTCTTGGACAAGGAGGTTCTGGAGTTGGTTCCTCCAGAGGACACAGGTTCATGATTCTTTTCCAACCTGTTTGTGGTGGCCAAAAAGGACGGAGGTGCTCGTCCCATTTTGGATCTCAAAGATCTCAATTCCTATGTTGTGAGTTCCCACTTTCGCCAGGAGTCCCTGCGCTCTGTGATTGCAGCAATGTCTCCAGGGGAGTTCCTTGCCTCCCTGGACCTTCAGGATGCTTATCTTCACATCCCTATTCATCCAGAGAGCAGGCGGTATCTCAGGATTGCCTGCCACAGGGGACACTTTCAGTTTTCAGCTCTTCCCTTTGGGCTGACTTCGGCCCCTCAGGTCTTTCAGAGGGTGTTGGGTTCCTTGATAGCTGTGCTTCATCAAGAAGGTGTCAGGGTGACCCCCTACATGGACGATCTCCTCCTGAAAGCCTCCTCAGCGGAGCTTCTCCAACAACAACTGCAGCTGTGTATTCACACTCTGAACCGTCACGGCTGGATCCTGAATCTGGACAAGTCAGACTTGGCCCCATCTCAGAGGTTCTTTTTCCTGGGTCTCCTGTTCGACACTCGCCAATGCATGGTGTTTCTACCGGAGGAAGTGGCTCATCAGATAGCCATCCGAGTAGCTGGGATCCTGGAGCTGGACAGAGTTCCAGTACCGAAGTTGACGTCTCTGGTGGGGAAGTTCATTTCCACAATCGAAGCGGTACCATTTGCCATGGCTCACTCCAGGGAACTCCAGAGGTTTGTGTTCCAGACGTGCAAGTATCATCCAGATCATCAGCATCTGTCAGTCTCTCTACCTCCTCATGTCGAATCGAGTCTGCACTGGTGGTTGGATCTCTCATCTCCTGAAAGGGAGATCCTTTCAAGTTCCCTATCGGACCACGGTTACAACGGATGCCAGCATCCGGGGATGGGGTGCTGTGTTGGGTCGTTTCAGTGCTTAGGGGAAATGGGGACTGGAGGAATCTCTTCTGTCCATCAATGTTCTGGAACTGCGTGCCATCCGGCTTGACCTGAGGCACTGGGAATCTCAACTGGAAGGTTGCCCAGTCAGAGTGGAGTCCGACAACGCCACCGCAGTGGCCTACATCAACAGGCAAGGCGGCACAAGAAGTTGCACCGCCTGGTTGGAGGTCAAGGATATTTTATCTTGGGCAGAAGATCACGTGCCTGTCATTTCAGCAGTTCACATTCCCGGCGTAGACAACTTCATGGCAGACTTTCTCAGTCGTCACACAGTCGACAGCGGAGAATGGGCTCTTCATCCAGAGGTGTTTCACCTACTCACCCAGAGGTGGGGGGTACCTGTAGTGGACCTGATGGCTACCAGACACAACAGGAAGGTGCCGGTGTTTTGCTCCCGGTGGAGGGACCCTCTTGATCTAGCAGTGGATGCCTTGTCAATCCCTTGGGATTTTCCTCTGGCCTACATCTTCCCTCCTCTTCCTCTATTGATCAGAGTCATCCAGAAGCTGAAGCTGGAGCGCTGTCCTGTCATCCTGATCGCTCCAAACTGGCCTCGCCAGTCCTGGTATCCGGAGTTGATGGCCATGTCAGTGGCGGAACCGGTTCCACTTCCTGCCCGTCCGGATCTACTTCTTCAAGGATACCTGTGGAAGGAGGATGTTCAGCATCTCCACTTGATGGCATGGCGGTTGAATCCTCGATTCTAGTGAAGAAAGGATTTTCTCCTTCAGTGGTGTCGACGATGCTTAGTGCTCGTAAGCCTGTGTCCTCCAAGATCTATCATCGTATCTGGGCCACCTTTGTGGCTTGGTGTACTGATCGGAAGATGTCCCTAGAATTTCATCTTCCCACTGTCCTGGCTTTTTTGCAGGACGGTGTTGAAAAAGGGCTCAGTCTGAGTTCCCTCAAAGTCCAGACTTCTGCTTTGTCTGTGTTTTTCCAGGAAAGGATTGCTATCCTTCCTGATGTCAGAGTTTTCTTCCAAGGTGTGACTCATGTTCAGCCTGCCTTCAAGAGTCCTACTCCCCAGTGGGACCTCAATTTGGTACTGGGAGTTCTCCAGCGACCTCCGTTTGAATCCTTGGCTTCCATTCCATTACGTCTCTTGACTTGGAAAATGGCCTCTCTCTTGGCTATTGTTTCAGTTCGCCGGGTAGCAGAGTTACAAGCTCTGTCTTGTAAACCTCCTTACCTGGTGTTCCACAAGGATAAGGCTGTGCTTCGCACTACCAAGGAATTCTTACCCAAGGTTGTGTCTGAGTTTCACATCAATCAGGAGATTGTGGTTCCCTCTTTCTGCCCTAATCCTTCATCTGACAAGGAACGAGATCTCCATTTGTTGGATGTGGTGCGTTGCCTCAAGTTTTATGTTCATCGCACCAAATCTATCAGGAAGTCTGACGCTCTATTCGTCATTCCTGAGGGGCCTAGGGCAGGGAGACCGGCTTCCAAAGTTACCATTGCCTCTTGGATTAAGGCTACTATTCGTGAAGCCTATAAGTTGCGGAATAAGCATGTTCCCTTCCGGGTGACTGCCCATTCCACCAGATCTATTGGGCCTCTTGGGCCTACAAGAATCAGGCATCGGCTGATCAACTGTGCAGAGCGGCCACTTGGTCCTCTGTGCACACATTTTCAAAGCACTACCGAGTTGATGTACTGGCCTCGGCTGATGCCAGTTTTGGGAGGAAGGTCCTGGAGGCAGTTTTGCCTGTTTAGGTCTTCTATTCTGTGGTTCTTAGTGCTTCTTTACTGTTGAGCCCGGTTGGCTCTGGTTCAGTGTGCTGTGTTAGTTCAGGGGTTGTTTTCCCCTGGTTGGTGTCCGTTGACACTTACATTTTGGGCTATGTAATTAACTGGTTCATAGCAGTTCTAGTGACTTGGGCCTTGCGCCTGGTCCTTGCCTTATTTCCCGCCTCTGGGTCAGCTCAATGTTTGTACATCCCAGAGTACCAGTGACCTGTACTGGACGACAGTGAAAATAGGATTTTAGTCTTACCTGTTAAATCCTTTTCACTTAGTCCATACAGGTCACTGGTCTCCCACCCTGTCAAGGGACCATGCTTGGCTGTCCTGTGGCATTCAGTGGGAGACCTTCGGGGCATGCTCACAGGAGTCTTCCTTCTTGCTTACCTATGGTCAGTTTAGTGTCTCAAATCAATCTAGTGGCTCTGGCCTGAAGGCAGCTTAAGTAGGAGGGGAGGCTCCGCCCACTGCAGTCATTTGCATAATTGTTCCTGCCTATTAAAGGGGGATCGCCTCCCAGAGTACCAGTGACCTGTATGGACTAAGTGAAAAGGATTTAACAGGTAAGACTAAAATCCTATTATCTTTTGTTTTGTCAATCCATGTGATGTTGTTTTTGAGATTTTCGGTTTAGAGGTTAGAGACTCTAATCTTTGCCCTTCCCCTGTAGAGCTGTTGCCTTTTTGGAAGACCAACTGTCAGATGCCATCCTTGCTAATGTCCCTAAAGAGGAGATGTTTATTTTGGTGGCCAATATTATGGAAGCCAATGCTTTCATCGCTGAAGCCATGTTTGCTGCTGCAAGATTTTTTTGTTTGTGTGTGCACCTTCTAGCTCAAGATTTGGTCTGCAGGCCAATCTTCCAAGAAGTCACTGGTGTCCTTGCCTTTTCAGAGATTATTAGTGAAGCTACTGTTGGTAAGAGTACTTTGTTGCCTCAACTCTCCATAAAGGTTACCTTTCTTGTGTGGATTTATTTCATCCATCTCATGGTGTTTTTATCTGTGTTACATGTTTTCTGATATTCCTCTAATCCCCAGGGTGATCGGAAAATCAGGGTGAACAGGGCATTAGTCATTCTAATTTTAGACATTCTGGCCCAAGAGGGGTGGCTTGCGGACCTTGTCTTCCATTCTGAATCGCATTTGTCTGCCACCCAGAATGGATCTGTTGCTCCAGGGTCCCTTGTGGCACAAGTAGTGGTTGGCTTTGACTGCGTGACTCTGGAGGCCACCATTCTAAAGTTTTCTCTGCTGATGTTCTCTCCACCATGATACATGCTCAAAAGCTGGTCTGCTCTTCTAAGGCATACCATAGGGTCTGGTCCATTTTTCACTAGTGGTATGCAGACAAGAACATGTTCCCACACGTCTTTGAACTTCCTATGGTTCTGTACTTCCTTCAGGTTGGAGTCAACAAGGGTCTCTGCTTGAATTCCCTCAGTGTGCAGATCTTGGCCCTCTGTTCTTTTTTCAGAGACAAATTGCTATTTTCCTGGATGTGATGGAACACCCCTTTCCCTCTTCCAGGGATCCCATGGCTCTGTGGGATCTCAGTCTAGTTTTGAGCTTCCTGTTAGAGGCTTCCAGTTGAGTCTTTAGCATCCATCTCTTTGCGTTAGCTGACTCAGAAGATGGCTGTTCTATGGGCAGTTCTCGGTTAGGAGGGTGGCAGAGTTGCACGCTTTGTCTTGCAAACATACATTCCTCCCAAGAGTTTCTTCCTAAAGTGATCTCAGATTTCCTCATCAGTCAGGAGCATGTTGTGCATTCTTTTTGTCCTGATCCTGCTTGTGCTCATGAGAAAGATCACCATTTGCTGCCTTAAAGGGATAGTAATACTTAAATATTACTAATCCCAGTATTGTAGCCATTTTAAAAATAATTTAATTGTCCCCATTGTCATCTCTCAAACCTTTATGGTTTGAGAAATAACTGCACGCAAAGTTTCCCCCTTCCCTGAAATCAGCGTTGCAGCTGACTGCAGGGATATCTGGTCTTATTTGCATCAGGCGGCTCTGCAGCAGAGCCAAGATCGCGTTGGTAAAATAAAGAATTATTTCACTGAAACGGTCTTCTACGTGTGCTTGCAAACCAAGCGCACACACACAAGACCGTTTCAGTGAAATAATTTTTTTTCTTTCTTTCTAACGCGATCTCGGCTCTGCTGCTACAAAGCTGACTTCAGGGAAGGGGGAGGGGGGAATTTTGCATACGTTTATCTCTCAAACCATAAAGGTTTGAGAGATTACAATGGGGACAATTAAATTATTTTTAACATGGCTACAATATGGGGATTAGTAAAATTTAAGTATTACTATCCCTTTAAGTTTTATGTGCGTCATATTAAGACTTTTCGGAAGGCTGACTCTGTCATCCCTGAGGATCCCACTTTGGGTCAGACCACTTCCAAGGTAACCATTGCCTCATGGATTAAGTATATTATACTCCAAGCATATGAGATCCAGAAGAAACTGGTTCCCTTCAAGATCACAGTGCATTCCACTAGGTCAGTGGGTGCCTCTTGGGCTTACGAGAACCAGGTGAACAGCTGTGCAAGGCTGAGACTTAGTTCTCCTTGCATATTTTCACCAAGCATTACCACATCAATATCCTGCTTCAGCCAGGAGGTCTTGCCTTTTTAGGGACCTGTTGTTGTTGTGTGTTTTTTTTTTTTTTTTTTTTTTTTTTTTTTTAAACTAGTTGTTCACAGTAGTTTTTGTGCACAGCTAGCTCTTGTTTGGTGTACTATACTAGTTCTGTGTCTGTTGACCTTGAACCTGGACAGTCCTAGGCAACTCTTATGATAGGTATGTCTGGGAGGTTGTTTCTCCTTACCTTCCTCAGGAATCCTAGAATCAGTATATACTTATGGTTTCGGTATTCCATATTGGATGTAAGAGAGAGTAGGATTTTAGTGTTCTTAACTATTTAAAGGGATAGTAATACTTCATTTTATCTTTATTTTATTTTGTAGGCATTAAAAAAACATGAAGAATGATATAGGTCTTATCTCTCAAACCTTTATGGTTTAAGAGATATTCACAAGCAAAGTTTCCCCCTCCCGCCCCTTTTTCCTAGTGTAAGCCATCTCTTCTCAGATGTGAATCTGGTTGTAAGACCAGACAGATAACAGCAGGGGACAATCTTCTTTCTATGAGAAC
This sequence comes from Rhinophrynus dorsalis, assembly GCA_037306005.1. Taxonomy (NCBI): domain Eukaryota; kingdom Metazoa; phylum Chordata; class Amphibia; order Anura; family Rhinophrynidae; genus Rhinophrynus; species Rhinophrynus dorsalis. The sequence continues at coordinate 517,311,551 of CM074719.1, read as the reverse complement.
AATGAAGGCCCTGCCCCCCTTGACAAGTTTTTCAGCTTTTTCCCTTATCTTAATTGAAGATTGTCCCTCTCTGCAGTCTACCTGGGCACCTCCCTTCTGATCTGGCTGAACGGGGTGGGGGATACTTTGCTTGTGAATATCTCTTAAACCATAAAGGTTTGAGAGATAAGACTTATATCGTTCTTCATGTTTTTCTAATGCCTACAAAATAAAATAAAGATAAAACGAAGTATTACTATCCCTTTAATCCTTTTCCATTTAGTCCATGTGGAACACAGGTCTTACACCCAGAGAAAGGCACCTTTGTGGTATTGCTTTCCTGGGCAGAGGAGTCCTCTTAGGGTCTTGATCTCAGGAGATTTTCTTCATTTCTTCCCATATTTGTGTTCTGGCAGTTAGTGGGCAGAGGGGGTGAAAGCATGATGATGTTACAGTACAACAATGTCCCTGCAGCACTTGAATGCTTTGCATGCTATGTCTGCTTATATTTTTTTGTATTGTATCACTATCATTGCTTAAAGCTCATTGGAAAAATTCCTCGTTGTCAGGGACATGTATTAGATGGGGGGGGGGGGGGTGAGAATAAAATGTATTGGCATTTTAAAGGCAGAGTCACTGATGCAGGTTCCATGACAAGGAGAAAGCTCACATGAGAGCTGAGCAACACCCTGACATCACCTAGTTGTGTTAATAACTGTGATCTACGCAGCAAACCAGGAGTGAACATTTGATTTGTACTTCACTGATTGAAGAGATTCTTTTATTGGCCATATACTGTCCCTTTAAAGAGCCAAATGTGGAGTTCGAGTGCAGACTCTTGGTAAATGCATATGTACCAAAGGATGATGTTTCTGGTGCTTTCGTAGCTTTTATTTATATAGCTTTTTATATATGGTACTTTTCTAAATGTGTTTTTTTTTGTTTTGTTTTTTTTTTTGTTTTTTTTTTATAATCTTATTCAACTTTTAACTTTTTTTTATTTGTGTTTTTTTAGCCCTTCTCTACAGTTTGAAGCAGCATGGGCGTTAACCAACATAGCATCAGGAACATCTGCACAAACTCAAGCAGTGGTCCAATCCAGTAAGTGGGGAGGGACACATTTGTAGAAGATAAATTTTTTTTTTTTTTTTTTGGTATTCCAAAATGCTCATTTACATCCTTTAATACCTGGTGGGACAGATACCCTTTTGAATGTGATTGTACAACCTCCTGGCTGGGGAAGATGGGAATTTATCCTCCACAGATGGGATAGTAGATCTTTTGCTCCCCTACCCAACAGATTATGGTAAAACCAAACTAGAAAATTTAGAACACCGTTAATGCTTTCGGCGTCAGATATGTTGAAGATCTCTGGTAGTCATAACTTTAAACCAAACTCGAATATACAGGTGGCTTCCTATGTGCAAAATCTAATGCACACCACATGTACATGAAGTATTGTTTGTCAATATAACCCTCTGAAATGATAAAAACACAGCATTACATTCATACATAGGATTTCTAACTTTCAGTCCTGAACATTCCCCTTTTATTGCTTAGTTGTATGCAATTTCCATTTCGTCAAATATAGGATATGTTTACTTGATAATTTAATTTGAGCTTCTTAGTGGCCACTATATGAGGAGTAACTCTCTTACTAACATTTCATCAACATCTAAAAATGAACTGAGGTTATACACAATAAATACACTGTACAACATAGAAACCATGGGATAAAGTATTCTCCCGTAAGAGGGTAGGGCACTTGCATAACAAGAGCACACCGGAATCGCAGACTTCCTTCCTGCTTCACGTCAGCACCACCAGACATGCTCCGTTTTAATGTATAGCAAAGATCAAAAATAAGTAGGGAAGGAAGTACCCTTTGTCTGGGACTCCATTCTTTTTTTTATCCTCTAGGAGGGAAGTCCTGAGTGGGGAAGAAAAAAAAAAAAAAAAAAAAGGTAAACAAGACAGAGGCTCAAAATGAGCTTTCTGATGCACTTCCAGGACCAGTTTCAAGTCCCAAGGTGGTGTGGGATCCAGGAAGATTGGGTAGGCATGAGCGAGTGGTTTAAAGGGATAGTAATACTTGAAGCAAAATGCAGCTCCGATTCTTCTTCATGCTATTTGTTCCCACATAGCACTGTATTTTAATATTATCAGTCTTGTAGTTAATCTGCAACTGAATGAAAGAGAATCCCGTTCTCCCATCGGTTGTGGAATCCGGCTCTGGTACCGAATGGATCGCACTGAGGGACAGTCTTCATGCAGTAAGTATAAGGAAAACCCTGCCCCTCTTGACTAAGGATGGCAGGATTTTCCTTATGCATACTGAAGATTGTCCCTCGCTGCTCTCCAACTGGACCAGCTTGGAAAGGCAGATTGATGCAGCAGAAAGGTGAGGGAGGTTGGTCATTTCTCATTCAATTGCAGTTGAACTACAAGACTGGTAGTATTGAAATACAGTGCTATGTGGGACAAATAGCATGAATAAGCAGAGCTGCATTTTGTTTTAAGTATTAATATCTTTTTAAAGGTTTGCACATAAGGCAATATGCTTCTGAAAAAGAACTGAAATGTGGACCTTGATGCATATAAGACTAAGTCCTTTCTGAAACCTATCCTGAAGAAGTGCCAAAATAGATGGAAGATGCCAGCAATGTAGAGACCAACCCCAACACCTTCATGTACACCTGTATCTTAGCAGGAGGAAAAATGAAGGCCTCTGACACCTGCAGTGACGACTGTTCATTGAATCTTGTCCTGTGACAGAAAGACCCATCCATGTAGAGGGTGAATTGCATGCAGAGAGAAGGGAGGACCTGGGAAAGAACCAGAGGCGATTTCTTGAAATTTATTACCAAACAGTATTTCTCCAAGGATGACACACACATCTGGAGCTGAAGGAACAGAGCCTCTTCTGAAGGAGCCTTCAGCAAAGGGTCATCCAATTAAGAAGTCTGTGAAACACCCACATAACAAATGTGGACAGTTGGTGTTGCCTTGACCTTTGTGAACACCCATGGAGCTGACAACAGCCCAAAAGGGAGGGTTTTGATCTGAAAATGCAGGTCTAGAAAAGCAAATTGATGGAAGCACTGATGAAAATATGAAGATAAGTCTTATGTCTCCCCATGACTGATTTGGAGGAGCTCAACTACTCAATCTTGAATTGTAGTGCAGGAATAAAGCAACGTGAAATCGAAGCTAGGATGACAGCTGCTTTACTCTAATTAGGAACCAGAACCACTTCCAAGAACAAATGATACCTCCCCAGATTGTGAGGGACTCTGGAAAGAACAGATGTAAAGGAGGGATGTATTTAAAATCTTTGCAATAAATCATAACACCCATTGGTCTGTCCATGTATCGTGAAAGAAGTGGACAGCCACCAATCGGCAGGGGGTGAACTGGACCCCTGCGAGTCATGCATAGGTAAACTTGTCAGCTGGATGCTTCCGAGTAGGTTTCTTGCCTGTACAGGCCTGCTTGTGTTTTGGGGAATTGAGCGCCTGGCCCACAGGGGATGTGCAGACCCTTTATGCATACCCATAGTGGCAGGGGTAATGAAAGCCATGCATCTTCTGCAGAAAGTATGAATACTTGAGCGCTAGGTTGGGCATAAAACAGTCCCAGAGGCTGCAACATTTGTGGTAAGTAGAGAATCTAGGCATCTAGCCACCTAGTTCTTACATGTCTCTTTGCAGTGCAGTATTGGGTAAGAAATACGAGGGTCAACTGCTGGGTGCAAGTAGTTTACAGCTGTAGTGCTGCAGGGTAGAAGTGATTATAAAAGAGAGAATCTCTTGGGTATAAATAGTTTCAGGCAACTTCCTGGACATGTTTTTATAAAATGGAAGTTGTCTGAGACCCTTAACTTCTCATATGCTACTGATTGAAGTTCCTCTTCTCCGGATATCTTTTTAAGAGGTGTAAAGAGGGATGTGATACTCTTCCCTCCTCCTCCATTTTGATTTTAAAGAACGGAAATGATGAGCAAGGAGGAGTGTCACATACCTCTCTGCACCTTTTAAAGATATCTGGAGAAGTGCTTCATTCAGAGACCTGCTATAACAATAGCAATACAAAATAGTAATAACAATTCTTATAGTTTGAAATACTAAGAACAGTGGCTTGCTGAATGTCCATATTGAGCAAGCCATTGTTCTTAGTATTTTATTACTATTTTGTATTGCTATTGTTATATTAAAATCATTGAAGATAAAGAAAGCAGCACTTTGTGGATTCCATATACCTCAGGGCATGTTTACATGAGCAGAGACAGGACAATATCCCTGCATGCCTGGCTTGGTGCACCCTATTTTGTTCTTTCTTACTCTTTTTGAAAAGCATTCACAAATAGTTTGCCAATTCTGAAAAAAAAAAATCATTTGCAATTCTTTAACATTTTGGTGTTAATCATTTTGCCATCCAAAATAAACTGTAAATGACTATTGCGCATGTTTCTTGCATTCCGCCTTATGTACCAAAGAATAACTTTCTGCTGGTGGTTTGCAAATATTGCATAAAAATCTGAGACGATACGTGGTCTCTCTGTTTTTTAAATGATACTTTGTTTCTTTCTCTATACAGATGCTGTACCTCTGTTTTTGAGACTTCTCCATTCCTTGCACCAAAATGTTTGTGAACAAGCTGTTTGGGCACTTGGAAATATCATTGGTAAGCATTGTGTAAAGAATTTTATACAAGTATAGTGTCTTAAACAGTACGGTTTAAATTTAATGAAGAAATGGCTTGTACTAATGTGTTTTCTGAAAAAACAATTACGGAATTGTAGTGATTGGTGGACACTTGCAGCTCAATATTCACTTTAGCCCCAACCAACATCATGATAACTTTTCCTGTGTATCATTGCAAGTTCTCAACAGATTTATGTAGACAACATTAAATAATTGATAAACCTTATTCCCTAAAAACTTTTGATGGCGACTGCCCTGTTGATCATTTTTATTATTATTATTATCCTTGATTTATTGATTGCCAAACTATAACACAGCCCTAAACAATACTGGGAAAAGAAGTACACAGTGTCATACAGAAACTGATGTAAACGTGGTAGAGATGACCCTTTCTTACAGGAGCTTTCTAATGATGTGTATAATGGCCTCCATTTACCATTGTATATTTGCTCAGTAAATGTAAAGTAAATCTGTTAAATCTGGACCTTCTTCCACCAGCATGTTGCCTTATTTTACTACCTGTGTTATGTTATGTACACATTTTCCTGTACAGCACGCAAGACGTCAAAAGTTTGTATGGAAACTTTGTTCCTTCCATGACATCAGGCATAGTGTGTGAATAAACTACAATACTGGGCATGGGGATGAAGAAGCTTGCTCAAGGATCTAAGGGCTGTATTCATATTTTGTAAGGTAAAGAGGTACAATTTTGGAGCAACCCAAAATTCCTGTTTATTTAAGTGGGGTTTTTAAGTATGTTGGACACCTAGCATTCACAGGGTTAGAATACCTATTTAAATTAACAGGAATTATTTTTGCCCTCTAATACAGTTTGGTTTGCTCTAGAATTGCACCTTTTAGCTTACTGAATATGGCCTTTTCTTCAATTTGACAGACTCCTAGTCATGCTCAGTTTGCTTTATCTTTGCTTAAAGGGATAGTAATACTTTGTTTTATCTTTATTTCATTTTGTAGGCATTAAAAAAACATGAAGAACGATATAAGTCTTATCTCTCAAACCTTTATGGTTTGAGAGATATTTACAAGCAAAGTTTCCACTCCCGCACCTTTTACCTAGTGTAAGCCATCTCTTCTCAGATGTTGAATGCAGTCCATAGACCAGACAGATAACAGAAGGGGACAGTCTTCTTCCTATGAGAACAATGAAAGCCCTGACCCCACTTGACAAGTTTTTCAGGTTTTTCCCTCATCTTAATTGAAGATTGTGCCTCTCTGCAGTTTGCCTGGGCACCTCCCTTCTGATCTGGCTGAGCAGTGTTACATCAGTAAAAGGGGCGGGAGGGGGAGACTTTGTCATTGAATTACTCTTGAACTACAACTCTGACTGAATTTAAATAACACTCTCCAAAGTCCAAATACTATGATTAATTAGAGCTGCTTTTATTATGAAACGTTACTATCCCTTTAAGAGTGCATTTTGTGCTGCTGAATACTAATAATAATAAAAAAAAATCTCGGGACCTGGCTTCATAACAATACTTTGTTCTCACAAGTTACCACAGTAAAGAAGGGAGAAAACGCACTGTGTCACATGTAAAATAGTGTTCCAACTCCCATAATGCCATCTTTACATATTGAGCATGTCTTCTCCAGCATCATAATTGTAAGTTGTTTTGAAATCTTTCTCATTGCTGCAGGTGACGGTCCACAGTGTAGAGATTATGTCATCTCCCTTGGAGTTGTCAAACCACTCTTGTCCTTCATCAATCCCTCCATCCCAATCACCTTCCTCCGGAACGTCACATGGGTCATCGTAAATCTCTGCAGAAATAAGGACCCTCCACCGCCTATGGAGACTGTGCAGGAGGTAACTGGGATTTTCACACCTGTGTATGAGTTCTGTTCTTTGGCAAATGCAGTCTCTCTCTTTTTATTTTTACATTCAGATGCTTCTGATAATTTCTGTGTAGTCCATGGTTCAGGTCTAGAAAACATGTGGGCCGTATGCGCAAAGGGAGCAAGTTTTTGGCATATCCGTTTTACAGTAGAGTTAAAAATAAGGATTTCCATTAAAATGTATTAAAAACTTCACTTGCACATAAGGGGTTAAAGCCCCATTTTAAACTGGAAGTTTTATTTGCCACCTGTGGTGTGGTCGACTTGCCCCAGAATTTGTACAGCTTTCCAGAAAAAATGTGTTTTTCTATCCTCTAATGTGGAACACAGGAACCATGGATAATCTCTCCTCCTAAAGAGGGCAGGGCACTTCAAAAACTATGAGGCCACTGAGTTGAATACACTTATCTTTCCTCCTTTACCCCCTGCCATTCACTTCCAGTTTCAAGACCTTGAGGAGGCTGTACCGGCATTGTTCTCTTACTATTATTTTTTTTTTTTTTTTAATTTATATTTCTAGTAATATCAGGATCTAAAATCACCCATTAGGTGGGCTCCCATTAACTGGCTTCCCAGTTCACAGTACATTATACCTGTTAGACACGCAAGTCAACCTCCAAGTCCTTACCTCACTTTTGAGATTCTCTGAAGCGTTTCACTATACTACAATGGGACCTCCAGCCATGTATTAGAGCCAGCTTGGGTGCAAGAGTTCAAGGCTGCTACTAGGGACCTTAGGTCCACATTGCAACTTTTTCCATTCCAGTTACAGGGGACCTTTCAGTCTTGGCAGGCCCCCTCCTCGGTCAAATCTTCCCTGCCCAAACCTCAGGGAGTACCTGATGTGTCAGATTCCTCTGAGGAGGAACTGGTGGTGGATTCAGATGTTGAGGAATGTTCTGTGTTGAGCTCCTCTCAGTTTTTTGGAGACCCTTTTGAGGCTGATCCTGAACCCTCGTCTGAGGGCCTGATTAGGACTGTCTTAACTACTCTTAACATTCCCTTAGTTCAAAAGGTTTCTTTTGACCTCTCTGATGTGTTCCAGGAGCCTCAAAAGCCCCTTACTTTTCCACCTAAACCTACTCTTGACTGCCTTGTCTCTGAGGAGTAGAAATCCCCGGGCAAGAAACCCTCTGTGTCCAAGAAATTTGCCAAGCTTTATCCCTTTTCTGAAGCTGCGCTTACTCAGTGGGTTCATCCTTCCAAAGTGGATGCTCCTGTTTCCAGGATATCCAAGTGTACTGCCTTACCAGTCTCTGATGCGTCTGCTCTGAAGGACTGAACTGACCAGAAACTTGAGGTTTCCCTCAAGTCCATTTTTGCCACTGCTGGTTCTGCTATGCGTCCAGCGTTCGCAGCAGCATGAGTGAACTGGGCCATTGCGGTCTGGACTGAACAGCTGTTTCAGTTTGTGGCTTTGGTTGAATTAATTTGGCAGCTGTGTTAAAATCAGTGTAGTTGTGAAGAAACTGCAAACTCACAACCATGTGCTTTTTTACAGAATGGCGTCCTCAACCATGTGGAACAAAGACAGGCTAGGGCCCTAGCAAGATGGAGTCAGACCATGTGTTTGCTCTGAGATGGAAATCTATGAACAAAGACAAGGCCAGGGCCTACAGCACGCTCACTCCACACAGACCCCAACAAAGCTATTAGAAACAATATGAATTTGCCCACACCCAAAAAGCCAACCCTTTAATTAAAGGATATATCCAGAGAAATTTGTTCTGTTGACCAATACCACGATTAACACAAGAACACCCCAGTACTAGCAATAATATTTAATAACAGACCATAATATTAACAATACACTGTATATTATCAAATATATATTCTAGCTAAAAACCTAATAATAATAACTAGACACTGCAGTGCAAATAAGACACATAATACAACAATTATAGTAGAAAACACTATATGTTGGTTACTTGGGGTATTTTTCCTAGAAATATTGTATAAAAGAAACAGTAAAACAAGAGAGGGATACTTGGCTAAACATCCTGGGACAAGAGGCAGGAAAAGCAGACCAGGATACTGGGCTACTTCAACTGGAGGTCAGGCTTTGCTGTGGAACAGTTCTTGGGCCCACACCACATGGAAGCATGGCTAGAGTTTGGGCCTCTGCTGGCCCATGCATGCTGTAGGCCCTGGCCTTGTCTTTGTTAATAGATTTCCATCTCCGAGCAAACACGTGGTCTTGCTAGGCCCCCAGCCTGTCTTTGTTCCACATGGTTGAGGACACTATTTTGTAAAAAAGCACATGGTTGTGAGTTTGCAGTTTCTTCACAACTACATTGATTTTTAACACAGCTGCTATTGTGAAACCTTTTGCGCCAAATTAATTCACCCAAAGCCACAAACTGAAACATTCTGCTCTCGGTGGAGAGACTCTCTGGCTCTGGCAGTACATGCAATGTCCATTTCTTGGTTATTCCCTCTGGCCTACATTTTTCCTCCTCTCCAAATGTTGCACAGGGTGTTGCGGAAATTGTGACTGGAGCTTTGTCCAGTCATTCTGATTTCTCCGTACTGGCCTTGTTAGTCTTGGTTTCCGGAGCTTCTGGATCTGTCAATGGCGGAGCCATTCTGGCTCCCTTACCATCCGGACCTTCTTCTACATGGTTACCTGTGGAAGGAGGATGTTCATCAGCTAGCTTTGACGGCTTGGAAATTGAATCCTCAATATTGAAGAAGACAGGGTTCTTTTCTGGTGTGGTGGCTACTATGCTCAGTGCCCACAAAGCTGTTTCTTCCAAGATCTACCATCGTGTCTGGTCGACCTTTCTATCTTCGTGTGCTGTCAAGGACCCGTCTCAGGATTTTGATCTGCCTGCAGTCCTGGCCTTCTTGCAGGATAGTGTGGATAATGGCCTCATTTTGAGTTTCCTTTAAGGTTCAGACTTCTGTGCTTTGTTTTCTTTCTGAGGAGCATTGCCATCCTTCCTGATGTCAGGGTTTTCTTCCAGGGCGTTGCTCATGGCCTTTAAGATTCCTGCTCCTCGGTGGGATATTTAACTTGGTTCTGGGTGTCCTTCGGCGCCCCCCATTTGAGTCTTTGACTACTATTCCTCTACGCCTCTTGACGTGGAAAATGGCCTTTCTCCTGGCGATTTGTGTCTGTCCACCGTGTCGCGGTGTTACATGCTCTATCCTGTAAACTACCCTATTTGGTGTTTCATAAGGACAAGGGGTTGCTTCTCGCCTCTCAGGAGTTCCTCCCCAAGGTGGTTTCGGAGTTCAACATCAATCAGGAGATTGTGGTGCCCTCCTTCTGCCCGGACCCCACCTCTGACAAGTAGAGGGATCTCCGCTTGTTAGACTCCGTGCGATGTACATAAAACTTGAAACAACGCACCACGTCTATCAGGAAATCCGACTCGCTGTTCAGCATTCCTGAGGGTCCTAGGGCAGGAAGACCTGCATCCAAAGTGACTGTTTCTTCTTGGATCAAATCCACTATTCATAAGGCTTATGAGATGAGGAAGAAGCCTGTCCCTTTCATGGTCACGGCTCATTCTACAAGATCTATTGGGGCCTCTTGGGCTTACAAGAATCAGGCCTCCGCTGATCAGTTGGTCATCTGTGCACACCTTTTCGAAGCACTACCGTGTTGATGTGCTAGCATCGGCTGACGCCAACTTTGGGAGGAAAATCCTGGAGGCATTCTTGCCTGTCTAGGATTTCATTCGGTTCTTGGTGCTTCCTTCACTTTTGAGCCTTGTTGGCCCTAGTTCAGTGTGCTGTGTAACAGATCCTGAGGTGTTGTTACCCCTGTTCAGTGTCCGTTGACACTTCAATTGTTTTTGTTGGGCTATCTCTGATCTGATGGTTCAAATCTGCACTGATGACTTTGGGGGCCTTGCGCCTGGTCCTTGCCTTACTTCTCGCCTCTAGGAAACTCAATGGTTTGTCATCCTAGAGTTACCAGTAACCTGTATTGGACGACAGAGAAAAGTGGATTTTAGTCTTACCTGTTAAATCCTTTTCTCTTAGTCCATACATGTTACTGGTCTCCCACCCTGTCAAGAGACCATCCTTGGCTCTCCTTTGGCAGACTGGGGGTCTTTCGGGTCATGCCTTGTTTCCCTTCTACTATCTAGTCAATAGTGTCTCAAATCTTTCTGGAGCTGGTCTATTGTTAACCTGCAAGCCTCCCTATATGGTCTTTTGAGCAAGGGGTTCTAAGAGGTTAGTAGAAGCTCAGGAAAATGACCCTCAATTCCGCATAAAGACTCCTCCTTCAAGGAGGACGTTATACTGGCTCTCATTCTTTTCTGGTCACAAAACAAACTCTCTGAAGAGGAGGTTGAGGTGGGCATGTGGAGGGGAGGAGGACTACGATCTCTTAGATCTGAGTGCAGGATGTGCATGCTGTGCCAGTTCATGTTTAGCGTTTAGTGTTCCTTTAAAGGGATAGTAATGTTTCATAATAAAAGCGGCTCTAATTAATCTTCATAGTATTTGGACCTTGGAGAGTGTTACTTCAATTCTGTCAGAGTTGTATTTCGAGAGTAATTGAATGATAAAGTATCCCCTCTCCCGCCCCTTTTACTGATATAACACTGCTCAGCTTAGAGCAGCAGGGAGTGTCCAGGTAGATTGCAGAGAGGGACAATCTTCAATTAAGATGAGGGAAAAAGCTGAAAAACCTGTCAAGGGGGGCAGGGATTTAATTGTTCTCAGAATAAGAATTTTGACCCTTGGTGTGAGCTGTCTGGTCTGTGGACTGGATTCCATATCTGAGGGGAGATGGTAAAAGGGGCAGGAGGGGGAAACTTTATCATTCAATTACTCTTGAACTACAACACTCACAGTAATGAAATAACACTATCTATGGCTCAAATACTATGAAGATTAATTAGAGCTGCTGTGTTTTTTGAAACATTACTATCCCTTTAAGGAATTCTATTGCTGTGCATGAGTTAAAGACAACTGAAAGAAAATCTACAACAGATTGTTATTATGTCTCTGAATTAATACCTGTTATGCTTGTACTTTGTGGACTAAAGCTTGGAAGCTGGTATTGTGTTACAAGCAAAATACTGGTAACCTTTTAGCACTACAGGGATCAATATAAATGTTTGTGTGGGCAGCTCATGATTGAACTTTCTATAGAGAGTAACTGCCTGATTTCAGAGTGAGACAGCTGAGCCAGGCCTTTGCTATGTGCACACATTCCGACACTTGGAGACTCTTCTAGGAAAGACTCACACTACAGTTTGATGCCAGCACATGGTGGGGAGTATTTATAAAGGCACAGATAAATTCTGGGTTCAGTATCTATGCCATAGTGAAAAATAAACTCCGAGTTACCATTGATTTAACCAGAGAGTGGCAGAGTGGTGTGCAACACATTGCAAAAGCAATGCATTGTCCTTAAAGGGTTAAATGGAACTTTTAAAGGGATAGTAATACTTCGTTTTATCTTTATTTTATTTTGTAAAAAAACATGAAGAATGATATAAGTCTTATCTCTCAAACTTTTATGGTTTAAGAGATATTCACAAGCAAAGTTTCCCCCTCCCCGCCCCTTTTTCCTTGTGTAAGCCATCTCTTCTCAGATGTGAATCTGGTTGTAAGACTGGACAGATAACAGTAGGGGACAATCTTCTTCCTATGAGAACAATGAAGGCCCTGCCCCCCTTGACAAGCTTTTCAGGTTTTTCCCTTAATTGAAGATTGTCTCTGTGCAGTCTACCTGGGCACCTCCCTTCTGATCTGGCTGAATGGGGGGGGGGATACTTTGCTTGTGAATATCTCTTAAACCATAAAGGTTTGAGAGATAAGACTTGTATCGTTCTTCATGTTTTTTTAATGCCTACAAAATAAAATAAAGATAAAACAAAGTTATTACTATCCCTTTAACCCCATTTATACAGACATTTTGTGTTTCCTATGTAGTTAGTTCTTCCCCCAGATTGCTCCACCTTTGTCTTACATATAGGGCCCTATGCACAAAATAAGACAACCCATCTTGGAGCAAACCAACTGCACCATAGAGAATAATTAAAAATTCCCCAAATGCCATTTGATTTAAGTGGGGCTTTAATACTAGAGACACTTCTAACACACTGCTTTTTTTCACTCCGTTTTGAAGTCCCTTTTGATTAAATGAGGTATTTGGAGAATGATTTGCATCTAAATAAACTGTCTTGGTGTAGAACAAATTGATCCCAACAGCTTTGTCCTTTGTAAGTGGTATGCATGAGACTTTCTCTTTGTACAGCAACGAGCTCCATAAACCTAACAGATGCTGGTTGCTGGTGTCTCAATAACTACAGTTTGGTTATTCATGGCCACTTGGGAGTTGTTTGGTGCATCTCTGCAGGTTCCACAACTGCTGGGATACAAGTAATACACAAGCACCAGGCTCTGCTCCAACAGCTGAAATTTGCAGTAAAACAGAAGTGCAACAATTTTTGCGCAAACCACCTGCTCCTTAGGGGACAAAAACAATTTTCCCAAATCCCAATTTACTTAATTGGGGCTTTTAACACCTTGAATGCTAGAGGTCTCCGATGCATTGCTATTCAGTGCTTTGGAGATCTTCTTAGCATTCAAGAAGTTAAAACACCCATTTAAATCTGTGTAAGTTTTAGTTGCTCCCTAATGCGCAGGTGATTTTCCCCAGTTACTTCTAGTACATCAGCCTTCTGTGTTGAGGTGTATAACCACACCAACCAGCCCCACCCATCTGGGCACCTAATCACTACATGGGCACCTAAGTGGCACCTGATTGGCAAGCCCTGACCACACCTAATCTGCACTTGAAAGTGTACATTTTCCCATAAGATCAGACTTCATTCCAAGCAACACCTTGTAGCATTATGCAAAGCAATTTTGCCAATGTTCAGTTATTGTGACAATCATTAACTCCCCAGCTGCCAAATTGTTTTCTACTTCAAACCAAAATATTTTAACATATTTTTTTTCTTGTTCTTCAGATATTACCTGCTTTGTGTGTCCTCATCTATCACACGGATATTAATGTAAGTGTGTATGTTTCTGAAACACAAATCTATAACATGTTTGTCCTTTTATAATTGGCCACTCAGGGCCTTATGCTTAAAAGTAAAAGGGGGAGTAGTTCTTGAGCAAAGTGCCATAGGGGCAAATAATCCTGCTTTAATTTACAGTAGATGTGACTTTTAACCCCTCGAATGTCAGGGGGCTCAGATGTGTTTTGCAAAGCAATGGAGATCTCTCTGGCATGAAAATGTTAAAAGAACATTTAACTCAATGGGGAAAGTGTAAACTTCTGACATGTTGCGTCTTCTTGCTAACATTGCTGAGGCTCAGCATTATGTCTCTGCTGCCCTGTTTGACGCTGTACGTATGGTAGCCAGGGCATCTACCGTGTCTGTAGTAGCCAGATGTGCTCTTTGGCTTAAGATCTGGTCTGCTGACTCCTAATCTTTACTTGGACAAAATTGTCGGCCATGCCCGTGGAAGTAAAAGTTCCTGTATACTTCAGAATAAACCTAAAAGACTTGAGGAAAGGTCTTATAATTAGAGTTCAAACTTCCTTCAGACAAAATACGTCTCGCACATCTGGAGATTCCTTTTGTTTCAATAAAGCAACACCTATTTGGGCACAAAAGAAAAATGTACCCAAGGCCTCAGAATTCAAACCCTCCACAGCATATGAAGTATGGATTCTCACACAAATCCTCCACTAAGGTGAAGACTCAGATGCTTCTTTCGTTAATGGAGGATATCAATTGCAGATGAATGGGTACTTCAACTGATTCAAGAGGGATACAGAATGTCTTTCACAGATTCATGTCCTCTTTACCAAAAATTAAGTTGTTTCAGGAAACCTTTCATCAGGCGATCCAACAATTTCTGGTCAATGGGGTGATCGTCCCAGTACCAAAAGAACAAAAGTTTAAAGGATATTATTCCCATCATTTTATGGTATTTAAAAAAGCAGTTCCCAGGAAGATGGAGTCAATCAAATCAGTGATGGCAGCCATGGAAACAGGAATTTCACATCTTTAGACATTTAAGATGGATATCTACACATCCCTATATGGCCCAAACACTGGAAATATCTCATGTTTGCATACTAAAATCAACACTTTCAGTTTGTGGCTCTGCCTTTCGGTCTAGCCACAGCAAAGAGAGTTTTTACCAAGGTGGGGGCTACTCTTATGGCTCACCTCAGATCCATGGGAGTAAACCAGACTCCTTGCGCAACTATCTGTTGCTAAAGGCTCCATCTCATGAGCTAATTCAACAACATCTTCATCTTACTTTGCTAACTATGAAGGATCATGGTTGGGATTTTCAACCTAAGCAAGTCTCGGTTAGTACTGGACTCTGTCGGAATCCCATCTTCCCATAAACATTTTGGAGTTACTTGCCATCTACAATGCACTATTGGCATGACTTAAATTCAGAAGAATCTTCCTATTCTGCTTTAGGCAGACCATGCCACAGCAGTGGCATACATAATGAGGAACAAAACAGAAAAGCTGTCTGTATGGAAGTAGAGATAATTCTTCTGTGGGCAAAGAACCACATTCCAGCATTGTCATCCATTTCCATTCCAGGAGTGGAGAATTGGGAGGCAGATTACCTCAGCCGTCAGACTATAGACCCAGGGGAATGGGAACTAAATCTGTAAATATCCCTTCAGATAACTCCCCAATGGGGAGTTCCAGACATAGACATGATGGCGTCAAGAAGTAACTGAAAACTACCAATGTTTTGTTCAAGAGCAAGGGATCCACAAGCAATAAAAGTGGGATGCCCTAACTATTTCTTGGAATTAGACTAGTGTATGTCTTCCTTCCATTAGCTATGATTCCCAGAACACTCTGCAAAATAAAGGAAGTGTTAGGTGCACACCATTATTACCATAGCTCTGTTTTGGACCAGAATATCTTGGTTTCACAACCTCAGACATGTTCTTGAAAGAGCCATGTTTTCTACCTCAGATTCCACACCTAATCTCTCAAGGACCAATTCTACACCACAATTTACTTAACCTTGCTCTAACTGTATGGAACCTGAAACCCAAATCCTGATGATCAAAGACTTCAGTTCTCCAGTAAATCAAACCATGCTTGGGGGCTTGCAAACCGGTGTCAGCCAAAATAGATCACTGATTTTGGAGAATCTATTCTTACTGTGCTAAGAAAGACCTAGATCACTCTTCTTTCCATCTTCCATCTCTTGTAGAGTTCCTGGAAACAGTTCTAGATAAAAGTTAAAGGGTTAGTAATGTCTTATATAAATAAAAAGTAATATTGTAATATCAAAAAAAAAAATCCAACTATGCCATGAGAGAGTTAATGTTTTAAAGTTCCTCCTTCCTTCCTCTTTCACTGACCTCAGCCTTCAACTGTCAGAAGAAGATCCTGGTCCAGGGATCTACATGCGTCTCTTCAGCAGAGCCGAAATAGCACAATGTAATAAGAAATACTTAATTGGAACTCACTGAAAGTCCAAGTTTCAGCTCTGTTCTTCCATAGAAAGATTGCTTCTATCCCAGAAATAAAAACATTTCTTCAAGGGGTTAACAGTATAGTTACCCCATATAAACATCCCATTTCACCATGGAATTTAGTGTTAGAGGCTTTTCAGTCCCCCTCCATTTGAGCCTTTGTCATCCGCCTCTTTCAGAGAGAGCCTCACTCTGATTGTATCTGCAAAAAGAGTTTCAGAACTCTGTGCACTTTCTTATATTTCACCGCACCTTATCTTTCAAGATAAAGTTGTTTTAAGAACTGTAGCAGAGTTTCAACTTTCCACATAAACCAACAAGTGGTTCTCCCTTCATTGTGTCCTAAGCCATTTCTAAAGCGAGAGCACAGCATATGTTAGATGTAGTGAACTGTTTAAGACAATATGTACAAGTCAATCCCAGACACTTTTTGTGATTCCAGAAGGCCCTAAAAGGGCAGACCAGCATCCAAGATGACTATTGCCTCATGGTTCAAACAGATTAGCAGACAAGCTTACAGACTAAAGTCTGTTCCAACACCTTTCACAATCACAGTTCGTTCTACTAGGTCCATTAGTACTTCATGGACCTTGACAAACCAAGCTAACATTGACTGGTTGCGCAAAAGCAGTTACATGGTCACCTGTTCACACACCCGCAAAGTTTTATAAAGCTAGCATTTTTTGCTTCACAAGATGCTAGTTTTGGCCAAAATGTTTTTTCCCTCCCACTAATTTGAGACCGCTTTGATACATCACCATGTTCCCTGCGTCTCTCAGTAACACTAAAGAAAATGTACTTACTGATTAAATAATTTTCTCTCAGTCCTTTTGAGGGATGCAGGGCTTCCGGCCCACAAAAAAACTTGAGTGAGGAGCTACTGCCTTTTCTGGCCAATCTGTTCTACTGCTATTCCCTTCCTGACTCTGCTAAACAGCAGCTGAAGGCTGTTGGGCAGGGTGAGAGGTTTGCAGGTAGGAGGTGGGAGTTTAGCGTTCACTGCCACCTATAGGCACACTACTTAACCCCATGGTTCCTGTATGCCTCAGTGGACTAAGAGAAAAGGATTTATTGGCAAGTAAAAATCCCATTATTGTGCACTGGCATAATATGTAAAAATTGTTGGTTACTAGCCCTAAGTATTTTCTGAAAACACAACTCTTCAAGAAATCATTCCCTCTGTCTCCTGCCATTCATATGAAGTCTGTGTTTTGGTAACACTTCCTTAAACATTATCCTTCAACAGACTTGAACGTCTCAGAAGGGACACAGTGTAACAGATTTTAACCCCTTAACGACCGGCCGCGCACGCACCTTGCGGTCTGGTAAGGACCACAGAGCTTTTTTGCGGCTGCGTTCCAGACTCCCCGAATGGCGTGCAGCCGCAAGGGGAGCCCGGAATTCTATGACTGTCCAGTTCTGTCATGGGTCGTTAAGGGTATAACAACCCATGACGGAACAGGACCGTCATGGGGCCTTCAGGGGTTAATTTAGCAACTGTATATAGATCGAACTGACTGCTGTTCTGCAAATTAAGAGGTCTCCAGTGCATTAGCATTCAGGGGTTTAAAAGACAGATTTAAATGAATGGGAATATTTGTCCCCTATGGTGCAGGCAGTTTGCTCCAAAATTGCACCTTGTTACGGCAGCCCTGGCATGTCATGGAATTTTGTGATTATAACTCACAGTGCGTTAGTCCTCCAACACACCCCACCCCTCGGCCGCACTATTGTTAATGGGTTAAATAAGGCCTTTGGGTGCCAAAGCGTTTCAAACACCTTTCTGTAGTGCATACCCCTCTGTGAACTGAAATGTTATATCACCTCTGTATTAAATGTTACTTTTAATATTGTCTAGTTCAGTGTTTCTCAACTCCTGCCCTCAGGACCCACTAACAGGCCAGCACTTAGGGATTTCTCTGCTAGAACACAGTTGTGGTGATCAGAGGCTCATTCACATTGATTAACTCACCTGTGCTTTAACAAGGAAATCATCAAATCCTGGCCTGTTAGTGGGTCCTGAGGACATGAGTTGAGAACCACTGGTCTAATTGTTTGCAGACTTTAATTTCTCTGTTCTCGTGTAATCACATTATCTTGTTCTATCTAATATTCCTAAGCATCAGTATTTTATGTTACTAGATTCTAGTGGATACAGTGTGGGCCTTGTCATACCTAACAGATGGTGGTAATGAACAAATACAGATGGTGATTGATTCTGGAGTTGTTCCATTCTTAGTACCGCTTCTGAGTCACCAGGAAGTGAAAGTGCAGGTAAGGTGCCTATTTTGGGTGCTGTATCAAATTGTGTTGTCCTGTTACCTTAGGTTAAAGTGCTTTCTAAGATTTCTTTTTTCTTTTTTTCATCTTTTCAAATTTTGACCTCTTAAGATCCCCCCCTCCAAAAGAGAGAGATTATTAAAGCAGCTGATTACACACACACCTACCCCACTGCATCTGGCATTATCTGTTCAGAGCATGTGCAACACATTGCACAGCCCTCCAGTCATTCAAGGCTTAATCCCTGGCAGAGACCACTGAAGGAATATTTTAGTCTGGCGGGTGGTTTTCCTGTTACATTACCAAGGACCAGCTTTCGGATCTGAGGGATGTCTCTATGACGTCCTGCAAAGGGGTGGGGTTGGGGACTTTTAACTGGATTTTTAAGCCAAGTATGACTGTAAAGGATTTTCCAAACATACTATTCTTTAAAAAAAAAAAAAAATCAAGTGAACAATTGGAAGTATTTATTTTTTTTGGGCAACACTATCCCTTATGGTGCAGTTCCCAGGCATTGTATGTCTGTCAGGACTTGAATTTGCTACTTTAGTGGAGCAAAGAGCTTCTTTGTACGTGGTTATTAGCCCTTTGAGTGCCATAGAGGTTAGTGTAAAGCTACACTCTGAGTAATTGTCTTTAAGTTCTATATAAAGAAACACCTACTGGTGTCCCTGTGCATGCTTTACTTTAGACAATCATACAGAAGGTCAACGAAGACCAAAAAATACATTAAAAAAAAAAACAAAAACAAAAAAAAACACTTTGCACCTTAGAAAAAAATTAAACCATAATTTAAAGTAATCTTTTCATTTTAACAGGCATTTCTTTAACCCCTTAAGGACCCATAATGGTCCTGGACAGTCATGGAATTCTGGGCTCCCCACGTGGCTGCACGCCGTTCGCAGAGTCTGGAATCAGATACAGCAAAAAACAAAGAATGGTCCGTGGTCCTTAAGTGACCTCAACTTGCGTGCACGGCCAGTCCTTAAGGGGTTAATAGTGATAGTATATGATTAAACCTTTAGGATCAGAGAGGCACATTGTGCAGTGGTTGTGCTATGTCCTAATCAAAGGGTAAAATAATTGGCTGAAATCATATATTGAAAGTTTAACACAAGGTATAACCTTGAATCTCTTCCAGATGTTCTAAAACTAACATTCTTATGCTATGTGACGTGTCTTTTTCAGACTGCAGCACTTAGAGCAGTAGGTAACATTGTGACTGGAACAGATGAACAAACCCAAGTGGTCTTGAACTGTGATGTTCTTGCACATTTCCAAAATCTGCTGACGCATCCTAAAGAAAAAATTAACAAGGTATTTGTTTTTTCTCTCTCTGTTGAGCACAGTGATAATTGCTTAAAGGAAAATGAATGTTAAAATACACGTTACTCTTGAGTATTTTGTAGTATCCACAGATAGAGAAGTAACCATTTCCACACCTTATCCACAGAAGAAAAAAGGTGCAATTATCAGGAAAACCAGCGGCACCAATGGGAGTTAAAGGCTCCCAACATTTCCATTGCTTTAAATGGAGCTTTTAACCCTGCTAATTCTTGATGGGCCTCAAATGCATTATATTTCTCTGCATTGCAGACCCCCACTAGCATTCAAGAGGTTTAAAGGTCCCCTTTAAATAAGTGGAAATGTGAGGAATTTTTCTTTGTCCCCTATTGGTGCTGTTGGTTTTCTCCAGAATTACTCCCCTTTTTGTTTATGCATAAGGACCTATAGGTGTAAATTAACAAGCTAAAAATGTGCCTTACTGGAACAAAACAGCTACACCATAGGGGACCAATTAAAAAAAATCCCTTATAATGATAATAACAAGAGCTGGAGGGCTTCAGATTGCCCCCCTCCCCTGTTCTACAGGATAATACACAACAGGAAGATAGGTGTTTAAAGTCAAAATGCCTTCCCTGGCCTAGTGGAAAAAGGTGTAAAATGTCCATGCTTAATAGCTGATATATCTAATTTGGAAAATTTTGCATTTGTGTTTCATCCATTGTGAAATACACTTTATTAAGTTGCTGCTACTAGGAGGCAGGGTACTTGCAGACAAAGCTCTGAGATAGGGGACTCCCTCCCAGTCTTAACACCAGCCACAACAATAGTTTTTAAGTGTATTGCCTTTGTAGGTGGAGGTACTTCTGTTTTTTGGGGGGGTAAGCTTTTTCCCTTAAAGGGGGGCTCTCACCTCTATAAAAGTTGGTCTTATCTTAATGTTCCCTTTTGATTGAATCTTTAATCCCTTGTTTTGGGTTTTTTTTTGTTTTTCTTTGTTTTGTTTTAATTTTATTTAATACAGTATTGCCCGAGATACTACCTTATAAAGATAAGCCGGTGACGACAGTTCAGAACAGGCTATGGTACAGCTTTGTACCACAGCCTGTCAATCTTCGTCCCTTCCCCTCCCTAGTGTACCAATTTACCTCCTTCTCTAACGGATGAATCCAGCATGTGAGTTGGCGAGCTCTTGCCAGTGTCTGACTGTTATCTGAGGTCTGTCCTGTGGGAAGTTTCCTAGGTGACACTGACCCTCATCTTATTCCTATATTATAATACTGATTAAACATTTTATTCATCAAACTGTACATTTTTGTGTCAGGGAGCCTTTAAGAAATTTTGGGCTTCAGTGCCTTTAACCCTTTGAGTGCCAGAGCAGCAATGTGTTGCCATACCCCTTGGCTTGGCACTTGTGGCAGCTTTATTCTAGCAGCTGTTTTCTTCTCGTTCCCAATCTGTATTTTTTCCTTTTACTACTTCTAACTGCCTCTCTAAGCCATTTTGTGGGGTAATAGCCATGTCAGAGCCTAAAGGGGACACTGGAAAACCTAGAACCACAAGAACAGTGATTGCTTTGTCAGCAGTGATCACCTGTTAATCTTGCTAGTCCATGACACTCTTGTGCAAAATGCCCAAGGGGCCCATCCTCCTGAACAGGAGCCTGTGTTTGCTAGGATCCTGACCTCTTCTCTTGCTGGTCTTCAGACTCTGGCCAGTTTACTCTATTCCCTGTAGAGTATTTTTGGGTACATTTGATCAGGGATCCCCTGCTTCCTTCAGATAGAAAGCCTATCCTCAGCAGAGAGAGGATCTGTTGCTCCTGGGAACGATTCCTCTCCAGATAAGGGCAAGATGGGATGAGGATGATTCATGCCTTATCCCTGGGGACTCCCTAGAGAAGGATCCTGGGTGTGTGGAAGGCCTTATTTGGGGGAGGTATTGGGTACTCTTCCGATCTGAGGATCCGTCAGGGGTGTTCAATCAGGACATCTTTAAGTGGCAGAAAAGTGCTTCTGCTGACTCCTTTTTTAGAGAAGTGAAAGTTTTTGGGTTTTTTAAGCATCATTGAAGGATGTAGGGACCATGGGGTTTAGGAACATGCCTGCAGGAGACATGGTACTCTAAATGAAACTCATCAAACTTCATGTGTCTAACCCATCTCCAGTCAATTCTCCTTTTTTGTCCTCAAGAAGGTACAGGGGATTTTCCTATTGGGAAATAGAAAATCATTTTCTTTCATTTTTGATTTGCCATGTGAATCTATTGACACCCTCACGTTGTGGGGAGAGCTTCTGGAATCGTCAAAGAGCAGATGAACTGTACCACACTATCATTGTTACTTTGAGAAATACAGCACACAGAAATTGTAATATACCACTATTCCATTGGAATTGAGATATGCTGCTTCACAGAGCAAGAGACATTGCCACACTGTGTAAGTGATCTTTGTTCAGAAACTACAATGCAGTTCAGTTTAAGTAACAGTATAGCAGGTATCAGGCTTCTGAAAGCCATAACAATACATTTTCTTTAAGGCAGTATAACTGTAATGACTGATGCCTGCCGTGTATGTAAGGCAGAGCTTGCAAAACAATGTAACGTGTGCCCACACTACTTACTCCTACATTAGCTGCATAGTGGCACATCTTTTATACTGAGGAGAAAATTTACCTCAAAGCAATAATTCAAGTAATTTAGAGATTACATTAACAAATTTAGGGTGTTTATCTCAACATGGTACAACCTAAGTGTGGAAAAAGAAAACTAAGAGCAATAAAAGCTGAACAATTTCCTGTATAACGTTTGGTATGGAACATGCAAGTTCCCAAGTTTGACTTTTCAGCATCATTAGTAACATTAGCTATCATTTCTAGAGAATTACCATTATCTCAAAACGGGCAAAAGCATTTCCAGGGTCTTTAGTCAACACAAAAAGTATTAGGCACATGGTTATCAGATTCATCAGTCACTGAAATGTTAATGTCCTACCAAATTCCTCTGGTGATAAAGTAGTACATAATGAGGGAACTGACCAATTCCTGTCTATATCAGAATAGTCCTTGAAGGAATATTAAGAAACCGAATCAATAGATTTGTAAATCAGGTCAATTTTAGAAGGCCTAGAAATGTCAAGAGGCTAATCGGGATACCAAAAGTAAATCTCTCTTCAAACGCAAAAAGACATTTTCAATTAACTTTCCCACATTTGTGGAATTAGACCAAGTAGTTCTAGATGAATGTCGTAACCCAGATGAAACATTAGTTATACCTACGAAAAGTATTCATAGTTATCCCTAGTTATCAGGAAAATGTAGATTTATTGTTGAACCCACCAGTAGTGGATCCCACTGTATCTACATTATCTAGACATTCAACAATACCTGTACAAAGTGCAGCTGCATTCAGATATGGCAGGCAAAAGAATAGATTCTCTAAAGAGACTGTTTTCTGGTCAGGTAGCTATCGTTTGAGCTGCTTTTGCCTCAGCCTGGGCATGCAGAGCAATGGAACCATGGCAAAATAAAATATTGCTCGCTATTAAAGCCAATGCCCCAAAGGTAGATCTGATTCCTTTATTAAGCTTACTACAAGAAGCCATAGTTTACACTGGTGAGGCAGACTTAGAAATAGCCAAAATGTCATCAAAATACTACAGCAGTTGCAGTGTGACACACCTTATGGCTCAAGATATAGAATGTGGATTCTGCTTCCAAGAAAGCATTAATAGCCTTACCATTCAAAGGCTCTCTGTTTTTGTCAGAACTGGTCAAACTTGTCAGTCAAGCTACAGGAGTCAAAAGCACTTTACCTCAAAACAAGTTTCACAGATTTGATTTCAAAGATAACTCATGACATCACTGACAGACTATAGAGGGACATCAAAAAATCAAGTGATTCCTTTGTTATGGAGCAAAAATAAATCCAGTAGGATTCAAAATAAAAATGCTCCCAAGTCTGAACCCAAATCTACTAAAGCATGAAGGTTGTAGTTTGGCATCTTCAACATACTCCACTGGGTGGAAGACTTCAACAATGTATTGTACAGTGGAGAAACTCTGTTACAGGCGATTGGGTACTACAATTATTAGCAGCGGGTTACAGGATGTCATTCACTACTCTCCCTCCAAATCACTTCATGTCAAGAGTGCCCAAAGTCAAAATCCTTCAAAAAGCATTTAATCTAGTGATTTCTAACAGAGTGATGACTCATGTTCCACCAGAACAAAAGTTCAAAGGATTTTATTCCAAACTTTTTATTGTACTGAAAAGAGACAAATGAGTTTGTCCAATATTAGATTTAAAAGTCTTTAATCAATTTCTAGGAAAACCAAAATTCAAGATTTAGTCATTTAGATCCTTAATCGCATCAACAACCGAGATAATTTATGGCATCACTAGATATCAGACTCTTACCTGCATAATACCGATCTGGCTTGGACCATTGCCAATATCTTCAGTTTGTATTTCAAAACCAACTTTATCAATTTGTGGCTTTCCATTCTGTCAAGCCACAACACCAAGGGTGTTTACCAAATTGATAGCGCCACTGGTAGCTTATCTTCGGTTAGTTCAGTCAGCTTGACCCCATATCCATACAATCTATTAATAAAAGGTCCTTCTCAAGAGCTACTACAGGAAAATCTTCATACCACTAGGAAGATACTGAAACAACACAGTTGCATTATCAATCTCACCTAATTCCAGTATAAAGACTACAGATTTTTGTTCATGATATTCAATTCAGTAAATCAAAAGATCTTCAGGACAAGATTCAAAATCCTTTCTCTGTTGTCCAATACAGGTTACGGGTAACTTTGGTTAGGTGATCCGCCCCTTTAATTATATGCAGGGGGTGGAGCCTCCCTTCCCTCCTTGGCTGCAGCTAGCCAAACAGCTCCAGAAAGATTTGTTCCTTGGTGAAGACACAGGCAAGAGAACAGTTCTGCTATAGTTTTAGAAATTTTTTTATTTTTCTGTTAGAAATGGAATACCAGCATTAGGCAGATACATGGTAGTCTAAAGACAGAAGATCTGCAGGAAAGGTGAGCAACCCTTTGAGTGCTGCAGGTCCACATGTCCCACAGTTTCCTTCTGCACAGGGGTTTTACCTTTGGCATTCCTATTGCACACTCCTGCACTCATTGGGTCTATCTGTATGTCTGTTGTGTGTTTGGAGCAGGTTTATATGGTACTTTAACCCTTTAGATGCTGGTTTTGCATCTTGGGGGAGGGGGTTCTGACATTTTTCCTACTGGTTCAGTGTTTTTTGTGTATCCTAACATGTTCTAGTGATGATTCATGCATTTTATTTTATGGTTTCAGTTTTGTAACATTTGAGTTCCGGCGCGCTTTACCGTATAGGCGCCATTGCTCCATTCACTCCTATAGGACTGTACAGTTTGGGACATATCTCTGCAACCGCTCCACCTAGCGACTTCAGAGATGGTTCATTTTCATTGTCTGCCCTTGCTCTATCATCCGGTTCATGTTTTTAGTGTGTTGGGGGGCTCAGGGGGCTTTGGGCACTGTTGGGGTACTTTATGTGGGAAAACTACATTTCCCATGAGCGCTTGCTTCGCGCTCTAGTTTCTGATTGGCTCCCGCCATGGCAGCCTTTTTGTGCCATTTCCAGAATGCGTATCCTACGCAGTGCTTGGAATCTCCTCCTCTCCTCTGCTGATTAACCCTTTGCCTGCCAGATAAGTCTGTATTAGCAATTTCTAGGGTGAAACTTTAATCCTGCACACTGTAATTGGGTGATTTTCTTATACTGTAAAGTTTTTGACACTGAGAATCTCTAATATGTTGGAGCTTGGGGATAGACCTAAGACTAAGGATGCTGGGGTCTCTGTATCCCCCATTGCGCATTGCTCTTCCTGTCATTCAGGGTTACCTAGAGAATTCTCAGGTCATTTATGCCCAGCATGTTCTGATGTCCCTGAGGGTCTCCAAGGGACCTCTAGCCATGCATTAGAGCCAGTTTGGGTGCAAGAGTTCAAGGCTGCTACTAGGGACCTTCAGACATTGCAACTCTTTCCATCCCAGTTACAGGGTGTCTTCCATTCTTGGCAGACCCCTCCTCCATCAAGTCTTCCCTGCCAAAACCTCAGGGTGTACCTGACATATCAGATTCCTCTGAGGAGGAACTGCTGGTGGATTCAGATGTTGAGAACTGTTCTGCTGTGGGCTCCTCTCGTTTTTTTTTTTTTGGGCATCCTTTTGAGGTTGATCCTGAGCCCTCGACTGATGGCCTGATCATGGCTGTTTTGACTACCCTAAACATTCCCTTAGTTCAAGAGGTTCCTTCTGGATCCGTCTGTGTTTCAGGAGCCTAAAAAGCCCCTTACTTGCTTTCCACCTAACACCCCGCTCTTGACCGCCTTGTGTCTGAAGAGTGGAAATCTCCGGACAGGAAACCTTCTGTGTCCAAGAAATATGCCAAGCTTTATCCCTTCTCTGAGGCAGGGCTTGCTCAGTCGGGTCATGCTCCCAAAGTGGATGCTCCTATCTCCCAAGTTATCTAAGTCTACTGCCTTGATGCGTCCGCTCTGAAAGATTGAACTGACAAGAAACTTGAGGTGTCCCTCAAGTCCATTTTCTCTGTCGTCCAATACAGGTTACTGGTAACTCATGGAGGTGATCCGCCCCTTTAAGTAGGCTGGAACATTTCTCTAAATGTATGTAGGGGGTGGAGCCTCTCCTCCCTCCTCAGCTGCATCCTACCCAGCTAGCTCCAGAATGATTTGTTCCTCGGTGTGAACACACCAGGTGGAGAACATCTCTTGTTTTAGTTTCTTTTTTATTTTTCTGTCAGATATGGAATACCACCATTAGGCTGGTTACCATGACTGACAAATGCCCTTCAAAGTGGCTAGCTCAGTGTCCAGGTGCTTTTTGGTGGACCTTAAGCCCTGAGGGGGAAAATCTTGGGTACGAGTGCTTCCCCATGGATTACCCACTGAGGTAATTCTTACTACATGGTAACCTGAAGACAGAAGATCTGCAGGAGAGGTGAGCTACCCTTTGAGTGCTGCAGGTCCACTTGTTCCACAGTGCCCCTTTGCTGGGCTTGTATTTGGGAGTTCTCACTGCGCAGTCCTGCACTCATTGGGTATATATGTGTATGTCTGTTGGGTATTTGGAGCAGGTTTTTGTGGTCACTTAACCTTTTGTCTGCTGGTTTCACACGTTCAGTGGGGTTTTCTGACACTTTCCTTACTGGGTTAGTGTTTTCTTATTATGCGCACATGTTCCTTGTATGTTTTGCATGTTTGTACCTCAGTTTAACTTTTATTAAAATTATGAACCGTGCCTTTAAGGCGTGCTTTACCGCATAGACGCCATTGCTCCATTTACTCTCTATGGGTCTACACTGTTTGGGACGTATCTCTGGAACCGCTTCACACAGCAACTTCAGAGTGGGCTTTTTAATTGTCTACCCTTGCTCTATCATCCAGTTTATAGTTCATGTGTGTAGGGGGGCTTCGGGCACTGCTTTGGCATACTTTTTGGGAAAAACTACATTTCCCATGAGCGCTTGTTTCTTGCCATTTTTCTGATTGGCTCCCGTCGCGGCAGCCATTTTGTGAGCTTTTCTCAGCGAGTATCCTACGCAGGGCATGGATTCTCCTTATCTGTTCCGCAGATTAACCCTTCGCCTGCCAGATAAGTCTATATTTAGCGTTTCTGGGGTGAAATATTAATCTAACACACCACAATTGGGTGATTTATTGTACAGTTGGTTATTTTGACACTGTGAGTATGTCTATACCGCTGGAGCTAGGGGCTAGACCTAAGACTAAGGAGACTGGGGTGTCCCACACTGCGCATTGCTCTTCCTGTCACATAGGGCTACCTAGAGAATTCTCTGGTCATTTATGCCCAGCATGTTCTGAAAGTCCTGACAGCAACCCAGGGCCTTCCAGCCATGCTATTGAGCCAGTTTGGGTACAGGAGTTTAAGGCTGCGACTAGGGACCTTAGGTCCACTCTACAACTCTTTCCATCCCATGTACAGGGGGCTCTTCAATTATGGAAGACCCCCTCTACTATCAGATCTTCCCTGCCTAAACCACAGGGGGCACCTGATGTGTCAGATTCTTCTGAGGAAGAATTGTTGCAAGATTCAGATGTTGAGGTTGGTACTGTTTTAGAGTCTTCTAGGTCCATTGGGGACCCTTTTGAGTCTGATCCTGAACCCTCTGCTGAGGGCCTGATCAGAGCTGTATTGACCACACTCAACATTCCCTTGGTTCAGGAGGTTCCCTCTGATCCCTCTGACATTTTTCAGGTGCCTGCAAAGCCCCTTGCTTATTTTCCTCCTAACCCAACTCTTGACCGTTTGGTTCCTGACGCAAGGAAAAATCCTGACAAGTCCTCTTCAGTGTCCAGAAAGTTTGCTAAACGTTATCCCTTTTCTGAAACAGAAATGGCTAAATGGGTTCATCCTCCCCCCAAGGTGGACGCACCCATATCTAGACTGTCTAAATCTACTGCTTTACCTGTTTCTGATGCTTCTGCACTGCAAGACTGGACTGACAAGAAAACTGAAGTTTCTCTCAAGTCCATTTTCACTTCTATTGGCAATGCTATGCGTCCAGCCTTTGCTGTTGCATGGGTTAACCGGGCTATTGCAGTCTGGACTGAACAACTCACTACGGCGGTCCATGAAAGTGGGAGGAGTTTTATCTAGAGTGCCCTGCCTCCTATAGGCAAGTTCCTAGAGCCCTGAACTAAGAGAAAAGGATTTATCTGTAAGTACAAAAATCCCCTCATCTTGGAGGAATTTAAATTCCCTGTTGGTAAAGTCTACTTATCTAGGTGGTTTGGCCTTCTTTATGCCTTTTCTGCCAAAGCACTAGAATTGTAGTGCAACCCCTCATTGTGGATGACACTCCCATCTCTCATGTATCCAAGTCCACTGCCTTACAGGTCTGCAATGCAGCATATAAGCACCTGCATTATCTCTTAAAAATGAAATTTCTGGAATTGGGCTGTACTGCTTCCCTCTTTGGGTATGACCTTGGTAGGAAAACTGCAAGAAAACACAAAGGGGGTGCTCCTAGTGTAGTATGTTTTAGTGTCTTTCAAAGGCTGTAGAATGTAGCTATACACTCACAAATTGTAAGGCTTGGTGCAACACATATGTGTCCACCAAGATGGCAAGCTGTAGGGATCTCAAACCGTCCCAAAGGTTCTCATTGGCAATGGACAGCTCTATCACAGGCCGCACCTCTCAGACATCCAAACGAGGAAGAACATAGAGGAAGAACAAAAGAAGGAGAGAAGGCGCCCAATAGTGCCTGTAGTCTTCTAATACCACTTGTAAATTAAGAATTTAAAGTATACTCACAAAAGTGAAGGCTGATAATTGGCTTATACCAAAATCAGCTAAACATGCATGTGGGGAATTTAATCTGTCCCCACTCAGACACCTCCAGTCTCAGGAACACTGTTGCTTCCAAAGGGCTAATATATTAAAAAGAAAAAGCTGCTGGTTGTCTCTTAAAAATATATTTATTTTTTATAAAATGCAAAAGACCAATTGTACAAACAATAGTGTTTCGTTTCGCGGTACTAGACCGCTTTATCAAACCAACTGGTCAGTATAAAATGAACAAAGAAAACTTTCGCATGGAGCAGTGAGGTAGCGGCCTCTTTACCCTTTGAGTGCCAGAGGGGTACGCAGTGCATTGCAAAGAGTTAACATTACCCGGACCTTTACCCCGTGTACACGGGTTTTTACACTAGTCTAAAAATAAATCTTTATTTAGAATAATGATAAAAATATACAAGGAGGACATAAAAATATATTTCACAAACAAAGGGGAAAATCAATCGGTATTTCCTTCCCTAGATATGTGAAACCTAAGAACATATGCACTGTTATGCATAAGCCATGCTGGCTTCTAATGATGATGTTGGTCATCACGTTGTCATGAATACTGTCTGTTAGTAGTAACCCTTCTAATATCTTACCCACTACGGAAGTCGAGCTCACAGGCCTATACATTTTCTGATTTAGCTCTCAACCCCTTTTTGAATAATGGTACCACGTCTGCTTTCCTCCAATCACTGGGCACTATACTGTTTGTAACAGTAACCAATTGCTTTTCTTTGTGGGTACTTTGGTATACCCCATGGTTCCTGTGTTCAACATATGAAGTAAGAGAGAAGGGGATTTTTTTTGTGTACTTGCCAACAATCAATTTCTTAGTCCATGTGGAACACAGGACTTCCTTCCCAGACAAAAAAAACAATAGAGTCCTGGGCAGGGGGGGATCCTCATGGGTGCTCTAGTTCAGGGGATTCCCCTTATTGTTCTTTCGTCTTTGCTATACATTTAAAACCAAGCATGTCCAAGTGGGTTTAAAGTGGATAGAGGGAGTGCCCGCCTCAGACCCTTATATGCTCTGCCTTCCTGTAGAAGGGAACTTTACCCCATGGTTCTTGTGTTCCGCAGGGACTAAGAAAAAAATGATTTATCTGTTACACAAAAATCCCCTAAAATTTCAGCTTAAGTAGCAAAGGACAGCATTTTATTAATCACTACCACTCCCACTACTGACAGTTTAAATATATATTCTTTATTATCCTTGCCACTTCAACCCAATTTTTCTATGTTTGTTTGTTAAATACACTGTATTTATATGCAATGCCCCCACACTGATCTAATACAATAACTTCCTATACTAGGGACAGACAGCTCTTGTCCTCAGGTGCTGTTAGCAGGTCAGATTTTAGCATTGTGTTTACAGTGTCTGTGTACAATTTCTTAATGCTGGTGCTGGTAGTTATAGTGAAAACAACTGATCATCTCTTGGCTCGTTCAGCCACAGCTGTTGTAGGAGGTGGGACAAATGCTTAAAAGAAGCATGCACAGTTAGGCCTTGGGAGGTGGGAGTAGCAGAAAATAACTACGAGATAAAGCCGTGAACTAGGGTGCCTTATTGTGATTGGCACCTCAGCTGTTCTGCTGGCGTCAATGCTGAGTTGTTCTTTTCCCCTTTTCTCTGATCCCTGTTTCTGCTTTGTGGTGGTCTGTTTATATGCTGCAGGTTATGATCTGTTACTCAAAAGGACTCTATTTACCAGGTTATATTCTCTCCTCTTAGGGTCATTTAACTGCACTTTATTTTCTTTGCCAAGCAAAAGTGGCTTCTGATGGGTATAGGACTTGGTCATGTAAAGAGTGAGGCCTTGTCTAAGATGCCTAGGTTGCATGGTCTAAGAACACCTGAGATGTAAATCCAGTGTTGGCTACAATTACTTTTCACCCACAATCATCTTCAGTGTTTTAACTACTAATATTTTTATCTCTTTAGGAAGCAGTGTGGTTTCTGTCCAATATCACAGCAGGGAACCAGCAACAAGTGCAAGCAGTTATTGATGCAGGGCTTATTCCCATGATTATACATCAGTTGGCCAAGGTGAGTAAGAATTAAAAGTCCATTTGACCTTGTTGTCCCTTTATACGCTGCCTGAATATCCCATATAATTGTGGTATATTTTATGTTTCAGGGAGACTTTGGAAC
This sequence comes from Rhinophrynus dorsalis, assembly GCA_037306005.1. Lineage (NCBI taxonomy): Eukaryota > Metazoa > Chordata > Amphibia > Anura > Rhinophrynidae > Rhinophrynus > Rhinophrynus dorsalis. The sequence continues at coordinate 517,280,461 of CM074719.1, read as the reverse complement.
ACAAAAAGAAGCTGCTTGGGCAATTAGCAACTTGACGATAAGTGGTAGAAAAGACCAGGTGAGCTTCAGTTATATACAGTTTACTATCTGCAGAAGTCAGATTGTCACTTGTTGGAAATGCAACTCCCATGATCCCCAACCAGCCATTCTGGGGATGGTGGAAGATGTAGTCTCCAGCAATTGACTACCCTCTGCCTAGATGAGCTTGATCTTCACTGAAGGGACTTATCACTGAAAAGTTACCTGGGCGCATCTGGATGTCTATCATTGACCCTTTGAGTATCCGTTACGCAACTTACTAATCAGCCTAGAGCGGATCCGTATAACCAGGAATTCCAAAATTCAAAATAGCACATTCTGTGCCAAATGTTGATATACACTCGGTGACCATTTAGGTACATCTACTAGTTAACACAAATGGCCAAACAGCGAATAATGTGGTTGGAACTCGAAAGCATGCAGATATGGTCAAGAGGTTTACTTTCTGTTCAACCAAACATTAAAATGGGGATGATGCATAATCGAAGGGATATGGACCTTAGTATGATTGGTGTTAGTTGTGGTGTTTCCAGCATCTATGAAATGGTGGCCCTGGGATTTTCACTAATTGAATTCTCTAGGGTGTACAGAGAATGGGTCAATAAAAAAAAATCCAGTGAGTGGTAGTTCTATGGGCAAAAATACCTTCTTAATAAGCTATGTCAGAAGAGAATGGCTAGACAGGCCACATATATTTATAAATATAAACACACAAGTTGCTAATCAGTGTGTTCTGTGGAACATTTCACACAGGCAACAAGCGCAGATATGTAGCATTCCCCAGACAGTGTGATAAAACAGCTACAGATTTGTACTATTGATTTCAATGGAATCACATTGAGATTGCAGTAAACTCACACTACTGCTGCAGTTACCTGCTTTTTCCTCCTGTATTTTTATCAGTTATGTTGAAAATGGAATACTGGGAAAACTTTGGTACTTTAGCTACAGTTGATAAAAATTCCTTGAGTGAAAGAGGCCTAAGATGACTAGAGGTGATTAGCAGGGCATGTGAATAATTATGCAGTTTTATCAGACTACTTCAGAGAACAAGATTCTGCTGAAAATCAGAATTCTCTCAGACTTTGAGGACTCTTCAACACAGGTGACAGCACCCTGAAACTGCTGTATTGCCCATGAGCTTTACTTGCCCATCTTCAGTGTTCAACTGCCATTATTTAAATGTGTGGGTAGCTGGATGATTGCTGACCCTTTCGGTACCCCCTTGGGTCTGCCATTCATTGGAGGCTGTAATGAGTGTGAAATGTTTGCCAGTGGCTCCAAATGGCCAACTTGTAGATGACTTTGGTGAATTCTTGACTTTGGTGAATTCTTGCGAGTTGTTGGTTGCAGTTTGAAAGGCAAAATAGTCCTTTCACCACAGGCAACATGACTGGCACAGCATCTCTCTGCATTGCTGCTTCTGTGAAAGATACCTTAAACAGATTGGGAAACAAAAATAAACACAAGTTATAGGCAATTTTTAATACATTTAATGGGTCTAAAGGCTTTGTACGTAACTAGTCCACATTAAGGCAACAGTTTCAATTTAATGTTAGCTATAGATTTGAAGCTGAACACATCTAGTATCTATTCAAACTGTGTGTTTAACAAGAAACTTTGTACTGCACAAAATGTAAATCTCCATAGACTAACTTTCCTGTTCTCTGCAGGTGGAATATCTCGTGCAGCAGAATGTGATCCCGCCATTTTGCAGTTTGCTGTCTGTCAAGGACTCTCAAGTTGTGCAGGTGGTTTTGGATGGTTTAAAAAACATTCTGATAATGGCAGGAGAGGAGGCTAGCACGATTGCAGAGATAATTGAGGAATGTGGAGGTAATTATCTTGGTAGTTATCAAACTTCTTACAGGCCACTTCACAGCTCTATAAAATAAAATACATACCTCTAGCTTCCTCTTGCTAAAAATGGCCGTTGGAAAAATCCTTACTGTAGCCACTTGGTAAACTAACAGACATCCACAAGGTGTTAAGCACGGTCTTCCAAAGTCTTGATTGGCACTCAATGCTTACATTGTACTAGATCTATGCTCCATCTAGCACTGACAATCTGCACATAAAATGCAACACTGCATACTCTGGCCCAGTTGTTCATTGTAGGGGATACTTTAAATGGGTAACCCCTTCAGGATCACAGGGGTGTGCAAACACCCTCTGGTCCTCAAAGATTTAAATGTTAAAATATGTTAATGTGTGGTTCTGTGACTACTGGTGATACAGAAGCCATGCTGTTTTTGCCGGTTTATTGAATTTGCATGAAAGGCCTTATTTAGCCGTTCCTCAGAGCCAGCTGTACGTGGCCCCAGGCCTTAACTTGGATATCCCTGCCTTAGTAAACCAGTGCCTCTCTTGTTACAGAAGGCTTTTACAAGTCCATATATATTTTGTTTTGTTTTCTTCTCCCCTCTTAGTTTAAAGGTGAGCTATACCCTTAGAATAAATTACTCTAAATTCCTTTTCCCAGAAGAACTTACCAAGACTGGTGTCATTCAAACAGAAGTCATTTCCATTGATCTTGTTTCACTGTACAGTCTGATAACTGTCACCTTGCAATTCTTACTTGTATACTAAAGCCTGTTGTTGTGACCTAGATGAAGACTTCATCACAGATTACTATATACAGTTATACCTGTTTAAGTAAATCTTAACAATAAAAATAAAAAGCCACTTATTCCTAGGAGAAACTTCCCTTAACCCCTTAATGACCCTTGACTGTCATAGTACATCAAGGGTCGATTTGACTTAACAACCAATGACTTACTATGACCTTCATCGAATTCAGGGCTCCCCCCGCGGCTGCACGCAGCGGAGCAATAAAAAAAAAATTGCTCAGTGGTCGTTCAGTCGCGGCGCAGATTCCCCTGTCCTTAAGGGGTTAAAAACAGGCAAACTGTATTTCTATTAAAATTGCAAATATCTACTTAGTACCAATGTTGTGTGGCGTTTCAAAGTTAATAGTTGAAGCTGTTTGTTTTTATTGTTGTCTTCTAGGGTTGGAGAAAATAGAAGCACTGCAGCAACATGAAAATGAAGAAATTTACAAACTAGCTTTTGAAATTATTGATCAGTATTTCTCTGGTGATGATGTAAGTGTTTTTTTTCTTTTCAGGTCACAGCAAAAATTTAGAAAGGGCAGTTGGATCACTTTGTTTTCTACTAAAGGCTAGAATATTATATATATTTATACTAGCTGAACAGCCCGTTACACGGGCCACAGTGCCACTGCCACCAGGTCGCGGGGCAGTCACACGCAGTAGAGACTGCCCGCGCCACGGCTGATACAGAGCTGGACGCTCTATCAGCCGCGCCGCGGGTAGTCTCTACTGCGCATGACTGCAGCAGTGTGAACTGCGCATGTCGCGGCGTTACACACGATTTAGCGAATTATTATATAGGATATATATATATTTAAAGTATAAACAGAAGAGGGCAGCACCCGTGGGTCTTGTTACCAATATTTTAAAGCTTTTATTATGTGCAAAAAAATCGTCAACGTTTCGGTCCGCACACGAGAAAGGTCCCTGTGCAGACCGAAACGTTGATGATTTTTTTGCACATAATAAAAGCTTTAAAATATTGGTAACAAGACCCACGGGTGCTGCCCTCTTCTGTTTATACTTTACATACATTTAAGGGATTGTGCACCTGGGCAAAAGCAATCTTATGAGTGAGTGCTTTCCACATCTGTAACATTATTTATATATATTTATATATTTTTGCAACCTGAGGCCACCAGCTCTTGTTGGTTACTGTTTCTGTACTTGGAGTACGTGTTGTAGTCCAACAGTAGCCGGATTCTGCTGTTCTCAGCTCTGATGTAAAGGAACACCTAAAATGAACTAGGTCTAATTCTAGACTCTAAACTCAAGCTAACATCTGTAAATGTTATTTCTCTAGTGTCATTCAGTGATGCACACAGGATTAAAGGGATAGTAATGTTTCGTAATAAAAGCAGCTCTAATTAATCATCATAGTATTTGGACTTTGAAGAGTGTTATTTCAATTCTGTCAAAGTTGTAGTTCAAGAGTAATTCAATGACAAAGTGTCCCCTTCCCGCCCCTTTTACTGATGTAACACTGTTCAGCCAGATCAGAAGGGAGGTGCCCAGGTAGACTGCAGAGAGGGACAATCTTCAGTTAAGATAAGGGAAAAACATGTCAAGGAGGGCAGGGCTTTCATTGTTCTCATAGGAAGAAGATTGTCCCCTTCTGTTATCTGTCTGGTCTATGGACTGGATTGCACATCTGAGAAGAGATGGCTTACACTAAGTAAAAGGGGCGGGAGGGGAAACTTTGCTTGTGAATATCTCTGAAACCATAAAGGTTTGAGAGAGAAGACTTGTATCGTTCTTCATGTTTTTTTAATGCCTACAAAATAAAGAAAAAATGAAGTATTACTATCCCTTTAAGTAGCATACCTTTAGACGGCAGGACACCCTAATATATACTCCCCCTGCATAGCTACTTTCAGTTTTAAAAATGTGTCCCTCAAGGAGGTCCAGGATTTCCGTTCTCCTGTGCAGAAAATCTTCAGCAGCTGTAGGTTTGTTATAAGTTTCTGTGGGCCCACACATGTAGTTAGAGTCCCTATAATCTAAATCTCACTAAACAGATGCTAGTTCCGTTGGGACAGAAAGATTTTTATATACTTTAATGTGGAGACCAGTTCAACCGTAGTCTGAGAGAAGAGAATCTTTGTTTAGAAATTCTTCGTGGAATAAACATCTGACTAGGGTAATTTCCCACATAACGCTCCCCTCTAAACTCAGTGAAGGAGAGCACTATACTGTAATGTTTATTATTTATACTGTATAAGTTTTTTCTTTCACTTTTGCATTTACTGCTGTATTGGGAACATTTCAAAGATATAGATATCTAATATATTTGCCCCGCTGGGGCAAAACTAATCCTATAATGATTCTGATCTCTGAACTAATTCAGTGTTTATAGTGGGTCCATAGGAGCAGGTCTTTATTTTATTAATGTTTCCTTATTTGCTCCTTTGGAGCAAGACTTTTTTTTTTTTTTTTTCTCCAGTTTTATCAGGCTATAGTATACTGACTAGCTCCTTAGGAGCAGTTTTAACCCATTAGTGGGATTCCCAGTCTTGTTTCAAGTTATATATTTATACGTTTATATAGTATTATGATAAATTATACTGAAACTAGTGTAAAAGCCTGTATACGTGGGCCAAGGTCTGGATGATAACCCTTTGAGTGCCAGAGGGGTACGCAACGCATTGCTTTGCAATGTGTTGCATACCCCTCTGGCACTCAAAGGGTTAAGAGGCCGTTCCTGCTCTGCATCCTGCCACCAACGCAGTCATGCACTGTAGAAACTGCCCGAAAGCACAGAATGCTCCCAGCACAGAACTCCCAGCATTCTGTGTGTTTGGGCAGTCTCTACTGTGCTTGATGGCTTCTGACAAACATCCTAGCTAATTATTATATAGGATGGTTCATGTTTTCTCAGGAAGAGAAGAAAGCTAATTAAATCTACAATCTTTTTTCATTAGTATTACTTTGGTGGTAAAGTTTCAAACATATTACATTGTGTTTTGCCAGTTTGGACTCAGAATCTATGGTGTTTCCTCATCAATAGTTCACATCATTTTTGAACCAGTGTGGTAAGGCTATACCCGGTTCTTTAGCACAAAAGTGTGCATATGTGGTTATCAGATACACCCTTAGATCTGTTTAAAGACCCCTGTTCAGTAGTTTAAAAAAATGAGAATTGAGGGACGTGACCGGAAGTCAACCAGGCTGGACGCATCTTTCCAGGGCTCCCTCACAGATTTACAAATCCACCCCTCTCGTGGCAGCGTGGACCTGCTCGGTATCCTAGTCTAGGTGCCTCCATGGGCCTTGGGGTGCCTTGTCCTTCTGCCATTCCTGTCAGCCTCGGTGACTCAGTATCTGGATCTCAGCTGGGGCAGAACTAAGCTACCACCACCAGCCATCCTCTCTCCAGAAGTGGCTCACACCTTCAAGCTTGCCCATTTGAGGCCTGGACGCCATCTTGCCTGCCAATTGGGCTGCGCAGCTCTTCCTTCACGGCGCTATAGTTGGAACCCAGTTAGCATCTTTGTGGCTCACAGTCCCAGCAGGAGTGCTGAGTGGCTCTCCCTGAGCCTGAATCTGCTAGGGACCCGTCTTTCTTCCACAGAGCAGGGATATTATCTACGCAGGGACCACACCAACAGTGGGGGCTCTGGCAGGCATTGGCCCAGGCCCCTTCATTGGGGTCTCGACTGCGAGCACTCATTTCTATTCCCTTGTCTGTTGGAGCTGCATACCTGGTTACCTGAGGTCTGCATCTTTTCTATGTGAGTAACCCTTACCAGGGACTTGACTTGGTACTGTTGACTGTTGGACCTTGATGGTGTGCCCCCCAGCTTTCTCTTAGCTTACCCTCCGTTTATTTTTTCACAAGTCAGTTGTCTCCCCCCCCCCCCCCCCCCAAATAGGTTTTCCATTATGCCAGGGGTAGCCTACCTTGGTTTGTTCTGACTCGTGGACGTAGTTACCATCTGGAAGGCTCCTCTCTCTGCCAAGCCCTACGTGTCAACCATGCCACTTGATCTCCTGCTGTGACTGGCTACTCTCCCTGCCGATTGCCTTGATTTCTCTAAACAAGTCATGGGCAGATTGATCATTATGATATTCTGAATACACTCAGTGATGCATAACTTTGCATAGTTACATTATCGCATGTATCGCTACTCTCTGTCCTCATTACTTCCTTCACTATGAGCAGGCAACAGACCCAGAGAAAGGCCGGCAAGGACTTGGAGGACGTTGTCTTCTTGCAGTGCACTCGTCAGACTCCCTTGTCGACATGCAAGATTCTACTTCAAAACCACCAGCCCCCACAGCCCCTTCCTCCGGCTTTCTTGTCCCAACTTTGTCCTCTGTCACCGCTGATGTCCCTTGCACTAAGGCTGATTTCTCTGAGCTCCACGCTTTCATGGCTACAAATGACGCAAGATATCCAAACTGAGTTCCGTGAGGTGGTGGGCAGTTTGCAATCTGATGTGAATGTGTTGGACGAGAGGGTTGACTCAATCAAACACAAACAACTTGAGCTAGTTGAAGCCCATAACCAAATGGCGCTAGATACAAAGATCTCCTGTCTGAATTTATCAAGATGGCCGAATATCTGGAAGATCTGGACAATCGTTATTGGGGGAATAACGTACGCCTCTGCAGAGTGCCTGAGACAGTGGAGGACTTAGCATCATATGACCTAAGCCACCTGCAACGTACCCTTGTTTACAGAATGTGAAGTTTGGCACTTGATTTACTCACATTGTTTATTGCTACTTGTTGAAAGATGCTTTTGTAATTTGCTCTTGCTGTTCAGTTGGGTAATTCCCAGGTTCATGGTACACTTCTCCTTTCTGTTGTTTAGAAAGGACATTATTATTGAGTGTATACTATATTCTTCTCTGTTTCTAGTTCCTTTTTGTCATCATCTATTGCTTCCCTTACTTCGCCCTCGTTCTTCCAAACTCGCCCCCCCCCCCCCCGTTTTTTTTTTTTTTTTTTTTTTTTTTTGTTTGTTTGTTTTTTTGGGGGGGGGGTCTTCCCTCTCTCACACTTGAGATCCAGGTCCTCCTTTTTGGATGCAGCTCCTGGCTCCCTCGCCCAGGTCAAACCGGGTCCCTTTCCCTGACACCCTGCCCACTATCATGGACGCTCCTATTCATCCCCCAGTTCTTCTCTCACTCACAACTGCAATAGTCTGAATTCTCCCCCAAAATGGTGGACAGCATTCACATGGTACTCCCGGTTACACTCTGGCATTCTCTTTCTACAAGAGACCCACTTCTCTCATACCTCTCACCCCTCTATCTTCTCCCCACACTATCCTGCCTTTTACATATCCACCTTCCCAAATAAAACTAAGGGCACGGCAGTATTGCTACATCTGTCTCTCCTTCACTCTACGACTCTTACATGGACCCGGCAGGCAGGTTTAATATTGTTCGTGGCACACTTGAGATGCAACAGGTCACCCTGGCCAGTGTTTATGCGCCTAATTCTAAGAAGAAACACTTCCACAAGTCCTTTTTTGCCAAATTACAGCAATTTCAGTCACCTTGCATGTTGGTATGAGGGGGACTTCAATACTTTCCTGCATAACAATAAAGACCGTTCCTGCTTTTGACACTGTTCAAACCACTTGCACCTCTCCCCAACGTCATGCACGAACTCCAGGTCTATCAACACTTGTCTCGGTTTAAAATCAACCTGAATAAATCCCAAGCTTTAAATACCAATCTTCCCCACTCTGCTCAGAAATTGCTTCAACTCAGCTTTGATTTTTCTTGGCAGACAACACATCTGCGATAATTGGGCATTAAGTTGACCCCATCATATCATTCTCTTTATTCAGCAAACTACACACTTCTGTTGAATACACTAGCGACTGGTCTAGAGCGATATCGCCCATACAATATCTCGTGGATAGGGCTAGTTGTTTCATTTAAAACTAATCTCCTTCCATGTCTGCTTACTATTTTAGGGTTCTACCGATTTCCTTTCCCTCTGGCTGCCGCTAACGCACTGCAGTCCAAATTCTTACAATTACTATGGAACGGGAAACGCCCTTGAATCTCTTCCAAAATGCTCACTCTCCTGAAAACACAGGGTAGTCTGAGAATGCCCCAGATTTTCCCTTACTACCTTGATATATGACTCCACACAGACTGCACAAGATTAATAGTGCCATTCCTTTGGTATGTTTCAGAGGACGTTCTGAGTTTGGCGATTTGGCTCATGTTTGGGGTTGCCCTGTGGTGCTGACCTTTGGGTCAGTGGTGATCCAATTTGTTCATGTCACACACATCACTATTCTCCCAGATCCCTGGGTGCTGCTCGTAGGGTTGTGCCCCGGGTCCTCTCCGGACCTGTGGCCAAGTTGATAGCCCACATCCTATTGGCCTCTCGCAATCTTATTGCCTTCCATTGGAGAAAACTGCTCCTTCTGGACCGTACGGCACTGGTAGCAGCTGTGTGGCATATCTACACTATGGGAAAAATTGATGGCCCAATTAGCCGATGGATACAATGTCTCTTTCCGTCTGGGAACCCTGGGTGACATTCACCACCCTGGAGGCCGATGTTCAGGCCCTGTAGAGTGGTGGGTGCTGTCGATGGGGGATACAGGTTCTCCTTGACTCGGGGGTCGACCACTGTTTATTATTTTTCTTACTACTCTATTCCCTGGTAGGGTTATGTGTGCCCCCTCCCAAATGTCTCCGTATTTCTTTGCCATGGAACTGTAACCTGTGGCATTGCCCCTTTCTCCTTGACAGGTCTCCTATACTATGTTGTAGACAGACAGTGACAGGCTTTCTGTTATCATGTCATACCACAACGGGGCCTCTTATCCTTCTCGTTACCCTTTGTTTCCTTTCCTCCACTTCTCAACCTGGTGGTCTGGCCACTGGCCTCTTTTACGAGCTTTCATTTCATTTCCTCTCTCCAATGTTTTGTACAAGCGGATGCTCTGGTTGTTCAGTGGTTGGTGGTGGCACAGCCCTGCAACGCCCCTGGGGTCTCCTTATAGCTCTGGGGGGTGGAGTATGGGATTACAATGTTATATGCCTGGATTTGGCCCCTCCTCCACTTTATTCCACTTTACTGCTCCGGTCATCCCCCCTGGGGAGCTGAATCTTTTTCACACTTTCTACTTTTCAGCCATGGGTGGGGGCCCACTCCATCTCTTCCCAACCCTGTATTCTGTTATGCCTCCTGTTTCACGCCATCTCAGGTCATATGTACTTTTTTGATTACTTGACGTACATTTGCTGTACCCCTTTCCTTTTTTCCTTCTTTTATACCCCCCTTTTACTGCAGAAATTCAATACAATTTTAAAGAAAAAAAAAAAAAAAAGAATCATTATCCAGGCATATAGTGTACCTCCCATGTCTGTGTCAGAGGGGTTTTGCATGCTGATATTTACAGATTTCCTGTCGTCCAATAAAGGTTACTGGTAACTTTGGGTAGGGGATCAGCCCCTTAAAGTAGGCAGGAACAATTCTGAAAAGTGACTGCTTGGTGGAGCCTACTGCCTCTCCTTAGCTTGCAGCTAGCCAATCCCCAGGCTGACTTGCGCCAGGTGACCCAAGCGGTGCCTCAGGCTCCGCGCGCCTCATCCAAGCCTAACCAGCAATGGAGGCCAAGTTCTCCACTAAGCCAAAGGCTTCCAAACCTCCTCCTGCATGACTCGCCGAATCTGGGTCCCCACCCATAGGTAGGTGACTGCTTACACCACTACCTCTCGGCTTGTGAGGACTCTGTGGTGGACCTGTGGGTTTTGCAGGTGGTGGCTACGGGGTACAGGATCCCCTTCACCTCCCTTCCCCCTCTTCAGATTTTCTTTTCTCGCTCTCCTCTGGGAGCATAAAAGAGCCGCTTTCTCGAGGCAGCCATCCAGGCCCTTCTGGACAAGGTGGTCTTGGAACCTGTTCCTCCTCAGGAACGGGGGTTGGGGTTCTACTCCAGTCTCTTTGTTGTTTCCAAGAAGGATGGCGGCTGCCATCCCATTTTGGATTTGAAGGATCTAAACTCCTTTGTGGTCCAGTCCCAATTCCGCCAGAAGTCACTCTGCACGGTGATGGCTGCCATGCCCCCTGGGGAATTTCTGGCCTCACTGAATCTTCAGGATGCTTATTTGCACATCACCATTCATCCAGAGAGTCGGCAATTTCTTCGATTTGCCTGCGACCGAGGGCATTTCCATTTTTGGCCCTCCCCTTTGGCCTGACCACAGCTCCTCAAGTCTTCAACAGAGTCCTGGGGGAGCATTGATTTCCATCCTCCATCAGAATGGCATCAGAGTTACTCCGTACATGGACGACCTCCTTCTGAAGGCATCTTCTCTGGAACTCCTTCATCAGCAGGTGCAGGATTGCATTCATGCTCTGTCCCGTCATGGATGGATCATCAATCTGGACAAGTCGGACCTTGTTCCTTCACAGAGGATGGTGTTTCTGGGCCTCCTTTTCGACACCCAGAGGGGGATGATGTTTCTCATGGACAAAGTGGCTCATCAGAGAGAGCACTGAAGGTCCAAGCTGTCCTGTCTCAGGATCCGGTTCCAGCCAAGAATTTGACATCCCTGGTGGGGAAGTTCATTTCCACCATAGAAGCAGTTCCGTTTGCCATGGCGCATACCAGGGAACTTCAGAGGATTCTAATCCTGTCATGCAGGGGTCGACCGGATCTCCTGGATCCCTCTTCACGTGGAGCTGAGCCTCTCGTGGTGGCTCAACCTGAACAATCTCCTGAAAAGCAGACCCTTCCTGGTGCCATTCTGGACAACAGTGACGACAGCCTCTCCGGATGGGGTGCCGTCTTGGGGCACTTGAATGCTCAGGGCCGGTGGTCCCAGGAGGAATCACTCCTTCCCATCAATGTCCTGGAGCTTCGGGAGATTTATCATGCCCTGCGATATTGGACAAGACACCTGGAGGATTACCCGTTCAGGGGACAGTCTGTCAACGTCACAGCGGTAGCCTACATCAACAAACAAGGCGGCACAAGAAGTCTCGCAGCTTGGCTAGAGGTCAAGGCTATTTTGTCCTAGGCAGTGGAGCATGTCCCTGCCATTTCTGCAGTTCATATTCCTGGCGTAGACAACATTCTGGCAGACCTCCTTAGTCGACACACAGTGGACAGCGGAGAGTGGGAACTGCATCAAGAGGTATTTGGCCTTATTGTCCAGTTGTGGAGTCTCCCGTGCATCGACCTTATTGCAACAAGACACAACAGGAAGGTTCCAACGTTCTGCTCTCGCTGGGCGGATCCCCTGGCTCTAGCAGTGGATGCCTTGTCAATCCCGTGGAATTTCCCTCTGGCATACATCTTTCCTCCCATTCCCCTGTTGCATAGGGTGATACAGAAACTGCGACTGGAGCGCTGCCCAGTCATTCTGATTGCTCCGTACTGGCCTCGGCAGGCTTGGTTTCCAGAGCTTCTGGATCTCTCAGTAGCGGAACCTTTTCGGCTTCCCTCCCATCCAGATCATCTTCTACAGGGTTATCTGTGGAAGGAGGATGTTCATTGGTTTGCTTTGACAGCATGGAGATTGAATCCTCAATTTTGATGAAGGGATTTTCTTCTGGTGTGGTGGCTACTATGCTTAATGCCTGTAAGCCAGTTTCCTTTAAGGCCTACCATCGAGTTTGGTCTACCTTTCTCTCTTGGTGTGCTTATAGGGACCTGTCTCAGGATTTCAATCTTCCTATTATCCTTTTCTTCCTCCAGGATGGTGTGGAGAAGGTCCAGACTTCTGCTCTCTCTGCTTTCTTTCAGAGACACCATGCTATTCTTCCTGATGTCAAGGTTTTCTTCCAAGGGGTTGCTCATACTCGTCCAGTGTTTGTCTCCCGCTCCTCCGTGGGACCTTAACTTGGTTTTGGGCATCCTTCAGCTCCCTCCCTTTTAAGTCCTTTGCCACTATTCCTCTGTCTGCTGATGTGGAAGATGGCCTTTCTCCTGGCGATCGTGTCTGTTCGCCGTGTTGCGGAGCTGCATGCCCTGTCCTGTAGGCCACCCTTTTGGGTGTTTCACAAGGACAAGGCGGTGCTTCGCACTTCACAAGAGTTTCTCCCAAAAGTGGTGTTTGAGTTCCACATTAATCAGGAGATTGTGTTTTCTTCTTTCTGCCCTAACCCTACTTCTGCAAGGAGAAGGATCTTCCCCTGTTGGATGTTGTGCATTGTCTCAATTTCTGTGTGCATCGCACTGAGCCATTGAGGCAGTCTGACACACTTTGTCATTCCTGAGGGTCCCAGGGCAGGGAAGCCTGCTTCCAAGGTAACCAATGCTACTTGCATCAAGTCCACTATTCGTAAGGCTTACTAACTTAGCAAGAAGCCTGTTCCCTTTCGGGTCACGGCTCATTCTACGAGGTCTATTGGGGCATCTTGGGCCTACAAAAATCAGGCCTCAGCTGATAAGTTGTGCGAGGTGGCCACTTGGTCGTCTGTGCATAGCTTTTCAAAACACTACTGTGTGGATGTGCCACCATTGGCTGATGCCAGTTTTGGGAGGAAGATCCTGGAGGCAGCCTTGCCTGTCTAGGATCTCCTTTGTCTCTTCAGTACTCTTTTGAGCCCTGTTGGCTCCAGTTCAGTGTGCTGTGTAACAGTTCTTGGGGTCTGTTTTTACCCCTGTTCGGTGTCCATTGACACCTTGCAGTTAGTGTTGAGCTATTCATGATCTGTTGGTTCATCGGTGCTCTGGTGACTTTGGGGGCCTGTGCCTGGTCCTTGCCTTTCTTCCCTCCCTGGGGAACTTAATGGTTGGACATCCCAAAGTTTCCAGTAACCTTTATTGGACAACAGAGAAAAAATGATTTTAGTCTTGCCTGTTAAATCCTTTTCTCTTAGTCCATACAGGTTACTAGTCTCCCACCCTGCCAAGGGACCATACTTGGCACTCCTTTGGCAGAATGTGGGGGTCCTTTTGGGTTCATGCTCACAGGAGTCTTCCTTTACCTTCTTACTACCTAGTCATTAGTTTTTAAATCTTACTGGATGGGGATTGGCTAGCTGCAAGCTGAGGAGAGCAGTTAAGCTCTACCCAGCAGTCACTTCTCAGAATTGTTCCTGCCGACTTTAAAGGGGCTGATCGCCTACCCAAAGTTACCAGTGACCTATATGGATTAAGAGAAAAGGATTTAACAGGTAAAACTAAAATCCTCTTTTCTTGACTCTCCATATAATCCTAACGATTCTTAGTCCCGTTCCTGTTTTTAGGAGCTTGACAGATGGTCTCAGATAGTGGGATCATTCAAATAATCCTGAGTCATATCCTATAAATGTCCGTGTACTTATCCTTTGTTTTGTTTTTGTGGTTTTTTTTTTCACCTGATAATATTGCAATAGATTGTTTTCTAGAACCATAAGAACATTCCTCTCTTTATGAGAAAATTATTCCAAGGCAGCTTGGTGTGAAGTTTGGAGTAGTGAGTCCCACACACACATCTTCAAAAGGTGTAAGAGTGCATATCTATTTCAAACTATGAATAATGTCCATCACAAATAGGTCTTTCAACTGATAAAGAAAGGGTCGTTCACGACTACACCACTTATGTTACTCTTGTCCAAAGTACCCAGTTTCAAGATAGAATCTATAGAATTGGTGATGGCAATCTGAGTACCAGGAGAAAGCTTCTCATCTTTGGACATCGAAGGTATCTACCTACACATCTCCCTATGACCCAACCCCCCCTATGACCCAACCACTGACAATTTCTCAATCTGGGTTATCAAAACCAACATTTTCTGTTTGTGACATTTCCTTTTGATTTGCCCACTGTACCGAGTAAATACGAACATTCATGAGGTATTACTGCAAACTCCGCCACAGAGGCTAACTCAAAAACTTCTTCATCTAACCTTACTAACAATGAAGAGTAAGGGTTGCATTGTCAACCTAAAACAAATTACTACTGGTTCCGTCTCAACAGATTCTCTTCTTTGGACGGATATTCTTTACCAAATATCAAAGGTGTAATTACCTCAAGAGAAACTTCAGAGCTACAGAATGAGGTCCTGACGTTTCCCTCCCAACTAGAACATCCTTTGCTCAGCTTTGACATGAGATCAATTATAATTAGGATTACTGTGCTGCTGGTCCTAGAATACTAACCACCTTCATCATATGAAGGCTATATCACAGACCACCACACAGTGACTTCAATAATGGTTCATAAACTATATTCAGTTCACAGTAATCATATCATATATACAATGTCAGATAGAAGCAGAAAACTACCTATATTCTGTTCCAGAACCAGATTCTTCAAATAGCAGTGGATACCCTAATAGTCTTATGCAGTTACAGGCTAGGGTATGTCTTCTCTCTACTAGGATATTCTGCTATATCACGGACAAGAAAGTATTCTCCTTGCTTCAAGTTCCGTTATGTTCAAGGAGACTTTCTTCTCCTGAATGTCATTGTCAGAACCAGGACTTCCTTCTGACACTTCAGCTCTCATGTCTTCGGGACCAAACCACTTCCACACTTCAGTCTCGCTTTGAAGGTGCAGTACTTGCCATCAAGATATTTATAAACCAGGGATTCATTTCTCTGTTCATCCTACCATGCTCAAGGCTCGAGAATCAATATATACAAAATATATCTTCGTATTTGGGAAATATATTAGTCTTCCTATTCTGTAAAGGAGATAGAGGACGGTTCTATCTATTTCCATCCCTTTTAGAGTTCTGGCAGGCAGGCCTTGAAAAAGGTCTCACGGTTAACTACCTGAAAGTTCCTTTTTCAGCACTGTATGCTTTCTTTCAGACTAATGTGGCTACTATCTCTGATATAGAGTCAGAAGACTCAGAAGTATACTTCCTCCATAAGTATTCTACCTTGAAACTTAATTTGGTACTGGAGGCTTTCATTCTCTCTTGAGCCATTATCAGCAGTTTCTGTCTAAGATCTGACCTTCAAAACAAGGTTCCTCAACAGAGTTCCAGAATTCACCATATCTGATCGCTCATCCAGATAAAGTGATTTTACAATAGTTGAAAGACTTTCATCCAAAGAGATGGCCTATTTGCATATTACCTAAGTCTTGTTTTTATTCCTTTGTGTTTTAATCCAACCACCTCAAAGGCGAAACCTCTACATACATTTTAGGTAGTGAGAGGTTAAGACTATATATCCAAGTTCTCTATCCTTTGACATCCAGAAAGCCCAAAGTAGAGCAGCCTGGCAGCAAGGCAATTATTGCCGCATGGCTTAAACAGACTAGGGCAGTCTAAAAATGATTCCCAGTTCCTTTCGGGATCATAGCTTTTTTTTTTTTTTTTTTTTCTAGGTCTATCAGTACTTTATGGGTCGTGAAGAAAGGAGCTACTGCTGGCCATTTGTGCAAAGCAGCAACCCTGCAATCTGTTCTCAAACTGTCAAATGCTATAAAGTTACTGTTTTGCTGTCTCAGGATACCAGTTTTGGCTGCAAAGTTCTAGAGGCCGTTTTTTTTTTTTTTTTTCATTTTCTTCCCTTCCACTTTTTTTCTGAGTGCTTTAGGATGCCCCATAGTCCCTGCATCCCTCAGTGATGCTAGAGAAAATGGGATTTTTACTTACCGTTAAATCCTTTTCTCTTAGTCCATTTAGGGATGCAGGGCATCCCGCCCACAGAAAACTATTAGGGTACGGATGCCCCACTGTCTTTTGGTGGCTCTATTTTTAATGCTATCCCTCTCCTGATTCTGCTAAAAGAAAACTAAAAGTAGTTAAGCAGGGGGTAAGGGTTAGCAGCTAGGAAGAGGGAGGAGTTTATTGGTGACCTGCCTCCTGTTGGATACATTACTTAACCCTATGGTCCCTGCATCCCTCAATGGACTAAGAGAAAAGGATTTAGCAGTAAGTAAACAATCCCTTTATTTCTTACCTGAGTCTAAAATCTAGTTTAAATTATGTCTAACGAAAGAGTCCCTGACCTAAATAGCATGACATCTTAACCCCTGAAGGACCCATGACGGTCCTGGACAGTCATGGAATTCCGGGCTCCCTGCGCGGCTGTGCGCCGTTTGGGGAGTCTGGAATCCGATTCGGGGGGGGGGGGGGGGTCCCTGGTCCCTAACTGATGGCCGCATGCGTGCGCGGCCAGTCCATAAGGGGGTAATCTTAGTATATTAGCTGAGTTAGCATTTCTCTAGGGCTGCAACTAACGATTATTTTGATAATCGATTAGTTGGCCGATTATTTTTTCGATTAATCGGATAAAAAAAAACAATATGCTAATTTTTCATTATTTAAACTGATTTAATGAACAAACAGTGTTAAAAACAAACAGCAGAATAAAAAAACTTTACACATTAATATGTGTCATTGTTATTATTTTACTATGGGGTCTATGCACCTCTTTCTCCCCCTTGCACCTCTATTTCTCCCCCCTTGTACTTCTCTCTCTCTCTCTCTCCCCCTTGTGCCTCTATTTCTCCCCCCTTGTACTTCTCTCTCTCCCCCTTGTGCCTCTATTTCTCCCCCTTGTACTTCTCTCTCTCCCCCTTGTGCCTCTATTTCTCCCCCCTTGTACTTCTCTCTCTCCCCCCTTGTACTTCTCTCTCTCCCCCCTTGTACTTCTCTCTCTCCCCCCTTGTACTTTTCTATCCCCCTTGTACTTTTCTCCCCCTTGTACTTTTCTCCCCCTTGTACTTTTCTCCCCCTTGTACTTTTCTCCCCCCATGTACTTTTCTCCCCCCATGTACTTCTCTCCCTCTCCCCCTTGTGCCTCTTTTACCCCCATGTACTTCTCTCTCTCTCTCTCTCCCCTTTGTGCCTCTTTTACCCCCATGTACTTCTCTCTCTCTCTCTCTCTCTCCCCTTTGTGCCTCTTTCTCCCCCATGTACTTCTCTCTTTCTCTCCCCCTTGTGCCTCTCTCTTTCTCTCTCCCCCATACCTCTTTTTTTATACTTTTCCGCATTGATGACATTCGGGGCGCAACCACTCCAAACGCGGAGACGCCGCGTTGAGAGTGCAGGGGTTTTCTTCCTCAGTCTGGGTGCTAGTTTTAAACTGGCCTCAGAACAGAGGAAGAAATTACCTGCACGCTCCATGCGGCATGTCCGCGTTTGGCGTGGTTGCACCCCGGATGTCATCAATGTGGGAAGTAAGAAGACAGCAGTATCCGGCGGCTGTGGGGCTGCTGGGCGGCACAACTAATTGCTGCACAACGAATCGATAATGAGAATCATTGGCAATGATTCTCATTATCGATTTTTATCGATTTCATCGATTAGTTGTTGCAGCCCTACATTTCTCTGTCAAACTGAGCAAAAAAGGCATAGATTCCATTACAGTTGATTTTTTTTTTTTTTTTTTTTTAAATTCACTTTATGTAACATTCTTATTTATGGAGTAATTTTGGATAAAAACTTTGATAAATATATCAGCTGGAATGTAACCCAGGCCGAAGTTAGCCAAAGGGTGTCTGTATAGAGTCTACACATCTCTTAGAAGAACAAATTTATATTTGGTTATCTAACATTATAAAGATGTTTTACTGATGCTGTCTTTGTGGGTGGTTGTGTTTTGGGGATTTATTTTTTATTATTTGTGTTTGGGTTTTTTTTTTTAACCCTTTCAGAGCCATTTAAGTATCCAACTCATAAAAGGTTAAATTTTGAACTGTAATAACTCTGAAATGCAAAATCTCCCAACAGTTTTGTACTTTCCTACTGAGGGAAAAAAATACAAGGGAATGCCTACTGTTGGGAGATTTATTTATTCAAAATAACAGATCGAGATAGTGCCTCTACCATTCTTTGGAGAGCTTTACAGTCAGTTGGGATTCACTGTAGGAGCTAACAGCACCAGCTCCTGGTCACTGTTTTACATTTTGTTTTTCTTCTGAATAAATGGGGGAAAAGAACAATCAGACAAGGTTTATCTGTTAAACCTTTGGCATGAATGTGTTGGATACCTCTCTGACACTTACTGGGTTATGGTCACTTCACAGTGAGTGTTTTCATTTAAAGCCCTCTCTGGTACTCAATGAGAGCTACAGAATGAGAACACCTGGAATCAGTTTGGTGTTTTTTGTTTGTTTTCATCCTGTCAAACACAACACAATGTAGTCTGATAAAATATAGATTTAAATTTGTGAACCGTTTCCTTTTTCTTTTGTATAGATTGATGAAGATCAAAGCCTCATTCCCGAAGCCACCCAGGGAGGCACTTACAATTTTGAGCCGTCGTCTAATCTTCAAACAAAAGAATTCAACTTCTAAGTGTTGCAGTGCAGCTTTTCTCTGCCCCCAACATAGAGCACCACCAGACATCCACCAGTTGAAGAAACACAAAGGCTTCAAGATGCACATGCCTCTTCGTTTTGATGCTTCTAAAGCAAACCATGTATCTATCACCTTGCAGTTGCCAAATGTCACTCTCACATGGACTGTAATTGCATATGCATGATCTCAGTTTTCTTTGAAATTCTAACAGTCCCAACTATAATTCTTTTTCTTTGCCTTTTCCATTCGGCACCATGTGCTGACTGCCACGACATTCAGATTTTTTTTTTTCCTTGTTATAATGATCCCATAGTGGTGGCATATTAGCTTACTGTGGAAAAGTAGCTTCTCTTGAATCTGGTGCACTGTTCATCAAGACTTTGGTATGATGCATACATTTTTGAAAGACTTTGCTGGAGTTAATTGTACTCCGAACCTCCATCTTCCTACGTGGACATTTTCATATTTTGTGGAACTATAAATTTAATGAAAAAAAACAAACATGCAAGCCAAAAGATTTCATTCATGAAACCGAATAAAGGTTTAACTTGGGTGATTTATTGAAACAAATTATGTTTAGAAGAGAAAACTTTACTTATATCTCTAATTTGTGTTTCCTAAACTGCCTCACAAGTCAGGATTGGAAAATGGAATGGATTTAAAAGCAAAATGCTTTGTATTTTATTGAACATGAAGCCCTAGCTGATCACTTCAACCTAAGTTTTGCGATGTTTTGAAGTAACCAAAAGCTGTGCATGGAGATTACCCTGAGCTATAGAACTTGTCATTTATAAACTTGATCTCACGCTGAAAGCAAGAGCCCTCAAAACTAGAAAGAATGACTAAAAATTATTGGGGGGGGACAGTTGTACCTTGCTTTCAACTTATAGTGGACATGGTATGTTTTGTTTTCTTTAGGTGGTTATAGGTGATTTTCTTGGGGGTCAAACTGTGGAGCTTTCATGTTTACTGTAATTTAGTCTTAAACAATTTATATTTCGTAACCAGTGCTTTTGAAAATGTGGTTGGCAACAAAGCGGGAACTATTTAGAGACATCCAAAAAGCCTTATTCAAGAGAAATGTGGGGTTTTAGTCCAGGAACTAGTCATATTGGTGAAAACAATAGGGCTCATTTAATCATCTAAGAGGCCTGCAATGCTTTCCTGAACTATGGACAGTCAATTTCTAGTTTTCTTCTGGGTAAGACCTCAGTGCTGTCTTATTTTCCAGCTGTACAGCATTTATAATAATCCCCACATAGCTGGCAGGTTTAGGACGCTATTTAATCACATTCATGCCAACAGAATAGTGTGGAATCTGCTAAGATGGTGAAATTGTTACATTTGAATGGCTTATTGCTTTCAGAAATTTGGAATTTCAAAACCTTTCTTTTTTGTGGTTGGAGCTACAATTAATTGCCTGTGTGACGAGGAAATTTTTGCAAACTCGGACACTAAGACGCAGTTTACGTGCGTTGTGACTTTTCCCAATGAAATGATGTGAAGGGATTAGTGAATTAAAACTACTTTTAGTTATCTGACTTGGGTCATATGCTTACTGTGATATTGAAAAGATGCCATCAGAGCTTTGTGGGTCAGCTTCCCTTTCCTGAAATCCTTTCACTTATGAACAACACACATAGCAGATGTGCATTCATTACAATATATATCTGCCAAGGTGGAGCCACTTTAAAGAGGGGGGTTTTATCTTGTATCCTAATAGGGATACAAGTGTTTGTTTAAACTGCAAGATTTTTACTTGCTAAAGAATCTGTTTTAATATAGTGGTTTTGGCCTCTGATTATTTATAGGTTTTATAAATTTTAGAATCAGTTTCTCTTTAAGGTGGCTCAAAACTTTTTCAACTCTTGTGCACATTAAGAAGAAAATGAGTTGAAATTCATTGTGCCTTTTTTCTTTCCCCCATTCCCAGACTTTAGAGTTGAAGCTTCATATCGTATCTGCAACCCATTCACACAATATAGTCTAAAATGTGTGGTGTTTTACTTAAAATTTACAGTTTAAGTTGGAACTTGATATGGTCACGTAAGATGAAGCCTTAGTTAAAGCTGTTTCTTACATTTTTTTTTTCTCCCCCATACGTTTCTTCTGAGATTCACTTATTCTGCTGAAGATACGTTGTTCAGTTTCATAGGTGCTTAGAGAGAGCCTCTTGTCCCTCCAAAGGAAATAAAATGCTGAAAACATAATTTTCTCTCCACATTAATGTGCCCATGGAATATACTTTTCTTTGGCCCAAAACACTGAGTTATTCTGCATTGGCAGATCAGTTTTATTTTGTGAGTGTTATAAAGCCTTTAAAGTGTACATGACTACTTTAAAGCACTAGCCAAGTGTTTGGCTAGCTTTTTCAGTTGTGACCTTATCAAGTTTTGATGGGGATTGCGTCATTTGATATAAAAATAAAGAATATTGCTGCACTTTTAAGTTTTCAAAACAGTGTTTGAAAATGCATTTTCTTTTTTCTTTTTTTTCTTTTTTTTTTTCTTTTTTTTTAATAATTGTTTAAATAGACTAAAATGTTCTTTCAAAAGAGGCATCAAAATGTGTTCCTAATTTTGTATATGGGCTTAGGTTTTGTAACCAATAAAAGCTGCTATCGAATACTATATACTATTATTCGGTGTGTGCTGTGTTTTTATACCAATTCGCATCACCGATCAGTTTTGGTTTGAAACTAGAAATGAAAATGTGAATATAGGAAACTGCCTGCTTCCTTTTATAACTTGCTGCTATTCTATAATGATTCCCCTTTTTGTTGAATTAACACCCGGTGGAAAGAAACTGATTGACTAGAGATGCTGTTTGGGGGCTTTTATTTTCTCCTTAGTTTGCATAAATGCATACAGAGGCATTTTTGTTACAATGAGTGGAGCAAAAGTACCTAATTTATTTAATTTTTTTTTTTTTTTTTTTTTTTTTTTTTTTTTTTTTTTTTTCCTCCTTCAATAAATGTGACCCATAGTGCCCTCTTGTTAAACAGTATGCGTTTTCTGAGCTGCACATATTCTCCATTAGGAATGGACACACACAGACACTGAGTAACAAAAGATAAAGGTCTTCTCTGCTGAACTACAAACACTGTATAACACAAGATAAAGGTCTACTCTGCTGAATTACAAAGAAGCTTGGCAGCAAACAATTTGTAGAACTCAAACCATGGAGCAGTACATGTGAGAATAAGATACTGTGTGTGTTGTAGTAGTATTTCACACACCACTTTGGTTTGGCTAATTTGGTCTAAATGATCTGTCTAGAATAGATTAATAAAGTGGATCTGTAGCCTTGAGTTTAAGTTGTAGAAAACTTCATTCAAAATTTCCATTGTTATGCTGACCCAAAGAAAAAGGTTGCAGTAATATGAATTAAATCAGTGGTTGCTGTATTTAGCTTTATGGATGGATGCTTCATTTTTCATGAAAAATGCATTTGCATGGTTGATAAGGCTGAAATAAGACCTGTCTGTCAAGCTGATCATTTGCTGTATCACCTTAGTTTATTCAGATGAAGGCAGGGAGAAGCCAATTCCAGTTTAGTCTCAAGCGGTTACATAAAATTTCTTCCTTGCTCCAAAATACAGTTGGATATTTCCTTGGATCTACATCCTGTCAGCAATGAAATACTGTCATAATTATCTAGATTTCTTCTATGCTAGAAAGGTATCCAATAATTTTCTGGAGTCATCGGGGGGGGGGGTGCACTAACGTGTGATAGAGGTTACGGAGTGGAGTAGACTACTCCAGTGTGATAAACTCTCCAGCTCCCATGTTATTATGTGGAGCCAAAGAACTAAGGGGATCTTAGTCCATAGAATATCACAGAACTTTGAGAAAAACATTCTTGTTATCACACCTTAGTGTATACCCCCAGAAGTATCTACAAACCATTATGAGACTAAGATTTCCACAATCTTACTACCCTTACTATAAAAAAAAAAAAACCTGCCTTTGTTCTAGTGAGACTCTCCTCTCCATTAGTCTTAATGGATAACCCCTAGTTGTTCAGTGGGAAGTATGTCACACTCTAAGGGGCATGGGGGTAAATCAAAGGCAAATTGATTCAGGGCTGCCCTTACCCCCTAACTTACAGACTGAGATCCTGGTCCGCAGACCACCCTACGGCTCTTCAGCAGAGCCGAAATCATGCTAGTTACAAATAAATACTTCATTTGAACGGTCTACAATGTATGCCTGGTTTGCAAACACACACTGTAGACCATTCAAATGAAGTATTTCTTTGTACCTAGCGTGATTTCGGCTCTGCTGAAGAGCCGCAGGATGGCCTGCGGACCGTGATCTCCATCTGTAAGTTAAAAGCTGACGTCAATGTAAGGGGAGGAAAGGGGGAACTTTGCAAACTGATATCTCTCAAACCATAAAGGTTCGAGACATTGGAAATGGTGCAGTTAATTCAGTTTTTTAATATTTACTGAATTAAGTTTCTTTAAATATATGTATTACTATCACTTTAAGAAGTTTTCTCTGTTGTCCAATATAACTCACAGGTACCATGGGGTGGCGACAGCTCCTCCCAGTGGGCTTGAACAATTCTAGAAAGAAGTGCAGGGGAGGAGCCTCCCCCTCCTCCATATCAGGTTACTTAGCCACTCCCAGATAGATATGTTCCAAGTCCTGATTAGATGGCTGAGAACAGTTCTGCTTAGTTTTTAGTCATTTTATTATTTTTTTGTTGGATATGGGGTGTCCAAATTCCCCAATTAGGCGGATTACCATTACTGGCTTCCCCTGGAGGATTGCCCAGTTATCAGGTCCTGTTGTGGACCCCTTGCAGCCCTGAAAGAGAATCATGCAACCTATTTCTGTCTCCACAAGGAGTCTCTCTGAAGCTTCTTGCTTCCCAATGGTAATCTGAAGAAAGAAGACCTGAAAAAAGCTGAGCAACCCTTTGAGTGCCATGGTCCACATGTCCCGCAGTTCCCCTCTGCACAGGGGTCTTTCTGGAGTTCCTTATAACTCCTGCACTCATGTTGGGTAATTATCTGTCTGTTCTCTGGGTTTTTGGAGCATTTGGGGCTGTTTTGTGGTAATTAACCCCTTCCCTGCCATTTTTTATTGGTTTGAGGGACTTCTATCTCATTTTCCCTTTGAATTCATGAGTTTTTATTATATGTTCTATTTGTGTTCTGGGGGGTTTTATTCACTTTTAAAAACTTTGCTTGCTTTTTTTTTTTTTTTTTTTTTTTTTATAAATATAATTCTGCGCCTTTAAGAGTGTGCTTTACCGCACAGCCGCATTGACTTCTATGGGACACACTGCTTTGGGACATATCTCTGCATACTCCACTTACAGAATTGAGAGAGGGCTCATTCTTCTTGTCTCCCCTTGTCCTGGTTCACATCCTCAGTGTCTTGGGGGACCCTGGGGGGTTCAGACACTGCTTTTAGGTAGTTCAAAAAGTAAACTAAATTTCTCATAATACCCACTTTGCTGGTTTTTGTCTGGCTCTGAATTTGGACACCATTTTCTTTCTCTCTTTGGCTGAATATCTACGCAGGGCTTGGATTCCCTAACTCTCCTCCACAGGTTAAAGCGGAACTTTCATCGTAATAAAATTGCCCCCGAATAGATTACTAACCTGGCGATATGCAAAGTTTATACTATCCTTAATCGCAATAAGTCAGCGCTATTGAAAAAACACATCTTCTGTAGGCATTGGGCTGTACAGAGCTTACAAGTGAAACTGTGCGCCTGCGAGGTCAGTCCCTTCATGTGCCTTAAGGCACCGAGGAATGTCCCCACCAATGCTGCCAGTGAAAGAGACAGTGCAGACGAGGTACATTTCTGTTCTCTGGTTCCTGCCGAAGATGTGTTTTTTCTTCAATATGACTGACTTATTGAGCTTAAGGATGGTATACCTTTAAGTATCGCTAGGTTAGTAATCTATTTGGTGGCAACTTTATTAGGATGAAAGTTCCGCTTTAACTCTTCACCTGCCAGATAAGTACTGTTCTGGGCTTTGAGGTGATTTATTAATCTGGGTTACACTTCTCCTATTAGAATGTCTGATCCAAAGGGACGTAGGACTAGGCCTGAGGCTAAGGACTCAGGAGAATCTTTGACCCCCCCCCCCCCCCGCTTACTGTCCCTCATGCCAAGTGGGGCTTCCCAGAGAGTACTCAAGTCACTCATCCACTGTGGCACCTGCTTCTCTGCCAGAGCCCTCCAGCCATGAACAGGAGCCACATTGGGTCAAGGACTTCAAGTCCTCTATGGCACAGTTTCCTCTTTCCCTTCAGGAGGGTCCTTCAGGCTTGGAAACACCTAACTTTGTTCAGGTTTGTGGCCCCTAAGGTCCCTGGCATTCCTGATCTTTCTGATTACTCTGAGGAAGATTCATTTGAAGAGTCAGTGGATGGGGAGTGTCCAGAAGGGGATTTTTCCCATACTTATGATGACCCCTTTGGGGCTGACCCAGAACCCTCTGCTGAGGCTCTTATCAAGGTTCTTTTGACTACCCTAAACATTCCTGTTAACCGTGTAGTCTCAGAAGTAGACTGATGTCTTTCAAAGGCTTAATAAGTCCTGTACTATGTTTCAGACTAATCCCACTCTAGATCATGTTATCCTGGACAAGTGGAAGACTCTAGACAGGCATTTTGCTCTCTCCAATAGATTCTCTAAGCTGTACACCTTTTCTAATGCAGCTTTCGCTCAATGGACTACACCTCTTCAGGTTGATTCCCCCTATTTCCAGACTGCATAAATCCCCTGCCTTGCCCTTGATGGATGCCACGGCACGTAAGGATTTAACTGATGGGAAGCTTGAAGCTATTCTGAAGTCTACCTTCACTGCCATAGATTCCTCCTTGAGGCCTACCTTTGCTTCAGGAGGACATTTTGGCCAACATGTCTGCGGCTCAGAACTATGTGACTGATGTCCTCTTTGATGCTGCCAGGCTTGGGGCTAAGGCTTCTGCCTTTTCTGTGGCTGCCAGACGCACTCTGTGGCTTAAGATTTGGTCTGCTGACTTATCTAAAAAGTCACTCATTTCTCTCCCTTTTCAGGGTATGTCTTTTTTTGGGCCTGAACTGAAGAATATAATCAGTGAGGCCACCGGGGGCAAGAGCACTCTGTTGCCTCAGGTCCCCAAACCCCCCAATCTGGCGAGGAAGCAGCATCTCTTTCATCCCTGCCAAAGCGGAGTGCAAAGACAGAGTCTGAGTCTCAGACCAGCACCCTGCACTACACCCCCCCAAGCCCAGGCAGCAGTGGAATGTCCAAACACTCCTCCACCAAGCCAAGCCTCTGTTGCGGGTCAGTGGGTATTACAGTTGGTTTCAGGAGGCTACAGGATTTACCTTTTTTATCCCTGCCTCCCTTCAGATTCTTCCTTTCTTGTTCCCAACTGGGTCAAGAAAAGTTCATTCTTTTCAACAGGGAGGTGCATGCTCTCTTCGACAACGGAGTCCTGACTCCGGTACCTCTGCAAGAGAGAGGTTTAGGTTTCTAGTCAAACCTACTTGTGGTTCTCAAGAAGGATGGCAGCAGTCATCCTATCCTGAACCTCAACTCTTTTGTGGTCTTTGCTCTCTGTTATCGCAGTGATGTGTCCAGGGAAATTTCTGGCCTCTCTGGATCTGCAGGATGCTTACCTACATGTTCCAATTCATCCGGACAGTCAGAAGTATCTCTAAGGTTTGCTTGCATTCTGTGACACTTCCAATTCACTGCTCTCCCCCTCCGGCTCACCACTGCTTCTCAGGTGTTTTGCACGAGTTTAAGGTGCCTTGATTGCCTTCTTGCACACCATGGGGATTCAGGTGACTCCATACATGGACGACCTTCTGCTAAAGGCTCCTTCCAGGCATTCAGTCCAGGAGTGTGCTCAGATCCTCCTCCAGCATGGATGGATTCTGAACATGGACAAGTCTGTTCCAGTTCCTTCTCAGGATCTGGTTTTCCTTGGTCTCTGGTTCAACACCTATAAGGGTATGGTCTTTCTGACAGAGGACTCTGTTCAGCAGATCACTAACAAGGAGTCCTGGGCTCTGGGGTGGACCTTAGCTCTGGTTCTCAAGTTCTTATCCCTGGTTGGCAAGATGATATCCACCATGGAAGCGATTCCATACTCCATGGCCCACACCAGGGAGCTTGAGGTTCATCGTCTGGGCTTTCCTGGGGAATCCAGATCTCTTGTATTGTGTGGTCTCTCTTCCCCAGGAAATGAGACAGAACCTTCTTTGGTGGTGGACTGTTCCAACCTGGAGAAGGGGAGACCCTTTGTGATCTAGTACTGGACCTTGGTGACAACAGATGCCAGCCTTTACGGCTGGGGAGCTTTCCTGGGTCACCTGGGGGTTCAGGGGGAGATGGACTGCGGAGGAGACACTCCTGCCCATCAACATTCTGGTGCTCAGGGGTATTCTTCATGCTCTGGTGTACTGGTCTTTCTCCACTGGGGGGCTGTCCAGTCCATGTGGCTTACATCAACAAGCTAGGAGGCAGAAGAAGCACTTCTGTTTTTCTACTTCTATATTAAATACTGCTGTGGTAATAACTAATAGAAAAGTACCTATATATAATAAATACACAATTTAATGGTTCGTCTACTTATGAGCAGTATTTAATATAGAAGTAAAAATACAGGTATTTACATTCAAAGTGCAATTCCTTCAAACTATACTAGGCAAACCCCTTCTTTCATCAAGTTACCCACAATCAAACCCAATGTTACCTGATATTCCAAACTGTCCACCAAACAGAGGGGATGGGAAGGCAGGAAATGGGGGAGTGGGAGAAGACACAAGAGGAGAGACAGTGTGGAATTCACAGGATCAGAAGAGAACTCCCTTGAGCAGCTGTGTGCTCCATCATTTAACAACTTCCTAGCCCCGCCCCTGAATTTCTATTTGCTAAATGATATGATGTCAAAAAACACACCCCCATCCATTTTTACCATGTGGACAGATCACCACACCCTGGATAGACTTGATAGCTACCAGGGACAACAGGAATGTTCAGATGTTTTGCTCTCACGGAGGATGGGGGGATCCTCTGACGTTTGCAGCAGATGCCTTGTCCATTCTTTGGCGCTTTCATCTATATTCGATTTTTCCTCTTATTCCTTTCATCCCCAGGGTGTTGAGAAAAATTCAGATGGACAGTGCTTTGGTCTGCCCCTCCCTCACAGACCGGATCTCCTCCTCCAGGGTTACCTCTGGAGAGAGGACGTGGACAGTCTGGCTTTGATGGCATGGCTGTTGAAGCCTCCATCTTAAGGAGGAAGGGCTTCACTCCTAAGGTGATAGCCACTATGATCCAAGCCAGGAAGCTGGTTTCTTCTAAGGCCTACCACAGGGTTTTGTCTGCCTTTCATTCTTAATATGTGGACAGGGATCTGTCCTCACAGGAGTCTGATCTTCCTTCCATCCCTTCCTTCTTGCAGGATGGTGTGAACAAGGATCTCAGCCTTAGTTCCTTGAAGATACAGGCATCAGCTATGTCTTCTACCAGAGATGTATCGCTTTATTGCCGGATGTCAGGGTCTTGCTCATGCCTTTCCTGCCTATAATGCTCCCACTGCCCAGTGAGATCTTAATCTGGCTTTGGGAGTCTTGCAGCTGCCTCCTTTTGAGCGTTTGGCCACCATTCCTTTGCTTCTTTTGACGTGGAAGATGGCTTTTCTCTTGGCTGTGGTCTCTGTCAGCAGGGTTGCTGAACTGCAAGCTTTATCTTGCAAGCCTCCATTGGAACCTCCTGGGCCACTTGGTATTCTGTGCACACCTGTGCCAAACACTACTGTGTGGATGTTCTGGATTAGGCTGAAGCCAGCTTTGGCAGGAAAGTCATGGAGGCAGTTTTGCCTGGATAGGACTTTCATTTCATGTGCCTTATAGCACTTTAACTGTTTGAGCCCTGTTGGCTCTTGTTCTTGTGTGCTGTTATGTTATTCAGTGTCCATTGACACTGTTTGTTTGGGCTGTTCCTTGTCCTGGATAGTCCATGGGAACCCTGGTATCATGGGGACCTGCGCTTGGTACTTTCCTTCTTCTTACCACCCTGGGAGCTCAATGTTGGTACATCCCCATGGTACCTGTGAGTTATATTGAAAAGAGGATTTTAGTCTTGCCTGATAAATCCTTTTCTCTTAGACCATATAACTCACAGGTCTCCCACCCAGTGTAAGGGACCATGCTTAGGTATCCTGTGGCTGGACGTGGTAGTCCTTTTTTCCTTCTTGCTATCTTCCTTGGTAGGATTTTTTCCACACATCTGGCAGGGAGTGGCTAGGTAGCCTGATATGGAGGAGGGGAAGGGTCCACCTCTGCACTTCTTTCTAGAATTGTTCCAGCCCACTGGAAGGAGCTGTTGCCTTCCCATGGTAACTCTGAATTATACTATGAGAAAAGGATTTAAAGTGATAGTAATACTTAAGTATTACTAATCCCTAAAGTAAAGCCCTGCTAAAAAAAAAAAAAAAAACGTATTGCCCCCAGTGTCATCTCTCAAACCTTTATGGTTTGAGAGATCGACGCTTCTAAAGTTGCCCTCCCCCTTCCCCGTAGTCGGCATTCTAGCTGACTGCAGGGAAGAGAGTCGTACGACTTTCAGGCGGCTCTCCAGCACAGCTTGATTGCGTTACTAAAAAAGAAAACTTTCACTGAAATGGTCTTCTACATGTGCTTGGTTTGCAAGCACATGTAGAAGACTGTTTTAGTGAAAGTTTTTTTTGGTTAACGTGATCGCGGCTCTTCTGCAGAGCCACCTGATGATCTATGACCGGATTTCCCTTCAGTCAGCTACAAAGCTGACTTCGGGGGAGGGAGAGGGCAACTTTAGAAGCAATCATCTCTCATACCATAAAAGTTTGAGAGATGACACTGGGGGCAATACGTTTTTTTTTTTTTTTTTTTTTTTTTTTTTTAGTAGGGCTTTACTAAAGGGATTAGTAATACTTTAAGTATTACTATCCCTTTAACAGGTAAGGCTAAAATCCTCTTCTCCCATTTTTCCACCCAGTACCACTCTTGATCAGATCTTGGATGAGTGTAAAACTCCTGATAAAAGGCTTTCCCTCAATAAACACTTTTCTAACACCCATACATTTCCCTGGTCTCTTTTGGACCTAGAAGGCAAGGGTAAAGAACCATTGCTATGTAGTAAAAGTACTTTGCTCCAAAATCACTTTTTAAAGGGGAATTAATAACCCTAAATTTACCTTATTGTGCCTAAAAAAAAAAAAAAAAAAAAAAATCTTAATAGTCCCCCCGAACTTTATTTTCTAGTTCCTTGACTCAATAGAGAGCGTCGATGAGTACGAAGTATTTTGTCGGTGGACATGAGAGTTGCTAGAAGAACCACAGGGCACAATCTCTGCCCACTGCAGACTCTTTAAGGTCCAGAGGTGTGTGCAACTCATTGCTTCACAATGTTTTAAGCACACCTCTTGTTCTTAATGGGTCAAGTAGGATCATGTACTGCCTGCTGCAGTTTAAAAAAACAAACAAAAAAAAAAACACCTCCAAGACTGTCTGAAGATGTTTTCTTATGAATAGGACACAATGGCATTCATAGGGGAATTGGTAGTTATTGGCCATAGTAAGGTACGTGGGGGGGTTAAAATAAGGGCTTCCCCTTTTACTTTTTTATCCCAATAAGAACCACCACATACCCAGGGGCGGCAGAAAGGAGGAGATATTCAAATCCCCTTTAATACTACCTGTCCAGGATATGGGGGGGGGGGGGGAGAGTTGTTATTTTGACAGGACAAGGAGTTGGCCCTCCCATCCCAAAAAAGACAAACATGGTCTTTCAACCCTCTGCCCCCCCTGTGAAAATCTCTGCAAGGAATTGCAGGGGCTTGCAACACAATACATATACCACACGCAATACACACACACACACACACGCTACACATATATGCAATAAATACGCACAACAGAAACAGACAATACACGCACAACACACGCTACACACATGCACACATAATACGCACATGCACAACAAATACACTCAACATGCGCACAAAAAACACCAAACACGCAATATACACACACGTACAAAACACATGCCCAAAACAAATACACAATCAAAACACTTAATACATACAACACACATGCACAGAAAACGCACAACACACACACACAATATACACAGTCAATACACAGTATACACAAACACAGTACCTATAAAACACGCATCATATACAATAAACACAATATGCACACACGATGCTATGCACAAAACAACTTGCTCAGTATAGTATACAATATATGCAAACAACTATAAGAAAAACTGCTATATGCAATACTCTATGCAATAGGCCAAACATACTCAACACACTGTACATACGCTATATGCACAACACTTTGCACTATATGCAACCTATGTGCAAAACTATATATGCAAAACCCAATCCGAAAATGCTATATGCACATTGCAGTATGCAAACAGCTATACGCAGAATGCCATATGCAAAGCGATATACGCAATACACAAAACACTATACCCAATATGCAAGACACTGTATGGTATATGCAAAACTCTATATGCTTTATGCCTCATGCTATAAGCAAAACACAATCTGCAAAACGCTATACACAAAACAATATACACTGCAAAAAATGCAAAATGATGTGCGCAAAACACTATTTGCAAAGCGGAATAGTCAAAAAGCAAAACAATAAACATATGCTTACACTCACTGAGAGTTATGTAACGCAGTGCTTCAAAATGTTTGCACACCATTTTCGGGTTGAAAGGGCTATACACTGAAAATTCAACAATCCAGTCATTAGCCCCTTAACGATTGGATGCGTGGCCAGCAATTAAGGACCATGGACGTTCCAATGCAAGTTTTACCCATGATGGTCCCAGCAAGTCATGAGTCCTTAAGGGGTTAAGAAAATTGTCTACTTTCTGGATTTACCTGGATATAAAGGGAAAATAGTCCTACATGTAAATGCACTTAATATTTTTAACTCTATTACTTCCAGACACATTGCATTCTATGTTTATTTAGTCATGCATACAACTGCATGGCACTTTTTTTTTTTTTTTTTTTTTTTTTTTTTTTTTGGGGGGGGGTTATTAATTTTATTAACCACACAGTCAAAGCCAAGCCAGTATTGCTAGTAAGCATATAAATGATATGCAACATGTTTGAGTGTGACGGAGATCAACAGGTTCACTCTTGCCGGTAAGGTAAAAGATCATGTTAGGATGACTAAGAAATAATCGACCCTATGTACTAAATTCTGATCCAACTCTTCTGACATAATTTAAAAACCTGCCTCTTCCACATTTACTCGCACTGGCCTGCTGTTTCCCAAATATTCTTACCTGTATTTGCTACACGGTTTCTTAATTGTTTTAAATCACTAGCTCCAGCAAAGCCACATTCCTACTAGGCTGTATTAATTGGGACACAAAATTGTCATTAGCATGCATAAGATTATTTCCAATTGCTCAAGTCAATTTCTGGGTGGTTAAAATTTCCCATGATGATTTTAATTTCCTCACTGAGAAGCCATTTCCATTTTGCAATTGGGCTTTTTCTAACTCACTCCATATGACTTGTCTTGCATCAAATGCCTATTATAGATGTGTCTAGTTTTGTTTTTCTCTTTTGTCCATTGTGAAACACGGGAACCATCGGGTACAGTATCCACCTCTAGGAGACATCCTCCCTCCCCCCCCCCCGCTCCACTTTTCTGCAGCCTCCATTTCAAAAGTGTCCTTGTAGAAGAGACAGCAGGGTGAAGGTTATTTTTGAAACATACATGGGGCTGTTCAATCGCAATTAGGCACCTATACCCATTCCTCCAGACTGGATATGGAACTGAGAGAAGACTCTCAGGATCTGGGGTTTGGGTGAGGATGGCTATCAGCACTTTACCAGCCATTCCTCTCCTTTCTCTTTGTGTCAACATTGTCTTACAAGTCACCCATGCTAGGCATCTATAGCAACCTGGTTTTATTTTAGACTATGCTTTCATATAGCAATATCTAGGGTCTGTTTCCATTAATAGATCTTTCAGCCTTGAACCTCTTATCCTATTCTTGGTACTTTTCATAATTTCTTATACCTCGGGGTCCAAGGCCACAACCAGCCAATATTTCTTTACTTTTCCTTGTTTGTTGTGCAACTGTAGTGCATAATAAAGGAAACTTTATCACCTTTTTCCCCATATTTTATTAAACATGTCATTTAATGCTCTGTCTGTTCATTATCCGTGTTTGTTCAGAATAACCCCTCATACTGGATTTATCCATAACTTGTTCAAGCACCTATTCCCACTTCTCTACATTATTCTCTATCCTTAGAGCACCTAACATTTGGGAGTAAGGCAAATTGGTTTTCAGGTGGAGAGGATTGTAACTACTTGCCAACAACCATGTGTTATATTAGAAAGTTGACCCTCATTGACACATTAGGTGGGAACTGGAGAAGGCCACAGTGGCGTGGGCGACACAAGTTAGAAAAGCCTATGGGACCCCTATTTGGAGCTGTTACATCCAGAGGCACTTACTTTGTCTTAAGTTATATTTGTTTGAATATTGTGAGATGGGAGTTACAC
This sequence comes from Rhinophrynus dorsalis, assembly GCA_037306005.1. NCBI lineage: Eukaryota > Metazoa > Chordata > Amphibia > Anura > Rhinophrynidae > Rhinophrynus > Rhinophrynus dorsalis. Next base: position 517,247,072 of record CM074719.1, on the reverse strand, counting down.
AGAGAATGTGAGACAACGTGTGAGTGTCAACAGCGATTTGAGGAGAAGATGGGTGTGTCATTTCAGCCCTTGTAAGGTGAAGAATGGACGAGAGTCTTGGTATGATTACCACTACAATAAGTTTGGCTGTACCGATATCCACCCTGCCATTATGACCAGACTCAGTTGTATCTGTGAGTAAAGATATCTCTACCTTGTCCTCATTTCACTCTCCATTCATAAACTTATATTACTATAACTAATTTCAGGGTTTGTTTGATATCCATGTTAACTCATTCATGATTATTTTTATCGCTCAACTCATCATTTTACTTATGATATTATAACAGTTTGCTCCTTTTTGGACTTTGATTTTCTTTACTGGTGCTAGTAGCAACTTCATTTTTTTGGTTCTCCAGGGTTTTATTTAAAAAAAAAAAAAAAAAAAAAAAAAAAAAAAGAATCGGCGGTATTTGGTTGATTACCTTTTGAAGTTTATTTGTTATGTATATTGATGTGGGGAGGGGTTATTTGGTCGATGTTCTAGCATTCCCCCCAGTTTTTAGAAGTATGCTTTGATATTGGTATCACTTTGGTTGAGTGCCATTTGACATCCCTTTTAATTTTTGTGGAGTATGGCGTTTGTCTATGGGATCGGTGCACCCTATACATGGTATGTATAGTTATGCCATATTTTGATCATTGTATTAGGTGATAGCAATTGGATTGCTTGATTTTGTTCTGTTGAATGTCCCGATGGTGCTTTGCTGCCCCCCCCTTTAGTTACTAGCTCACTTCTCCCGCTCATTTTTTCGCTCTTGTTATCTTTCTCTCTCTTGCTCTCTCTATCTCATATTAATGGGATTCCCCTGCTATGTACATGGACTTTTTTTTAGATGTACCATTTTTGCCTGTTATCTCTATTTCTTTCAATAAAGCTTATTGAAGGGAAAAATATGTATTTGGTTTTGCATTAAACATTCCACCTTTTACATCCAAAAATGTAATTTCTGTACAATTGTAATCCTTGGTTAACTTTATAAAATGATGCCTTTCCACAGACTGAAAGGCCAATTCTAGTGCTTTCTCATCTCCATCCCAAAGTGTGAATATATCAATATAATGGGAATAAAATAGTACTTGATCCTTGAAGTAATGACTGGATAACATAAATTTAGTTTCATAAGAGTACATCACACTGTTTGCATATTATGGTACCACATTCATCCCTGCCACATGGGGAATAAAGGTATATAAACTTTGTACATCTGCTGAATTTGAATCGCAGCATAAATCTAAACTTGAGTCCAATGCAAAAAATAATTGGTAATAATAATACTTCATAATTTCTATCAGCTGGAGAGAACTTCTTTGAGAAGAAGGCACAAGGGTATCTGAAGGTGTGGGGGAGACCTCTGTAAGAGGACTGCTCCAACTTACATTTTCAAAGCATAAAAGGCCCATTGGGCATCTGGATGCAAAAGGATAGGTGCCTAGGAGAAAGAGACATTCTGCAAATCGAAGGCTCCCCATGCTTCTGGGAACCAATTATGGGTCATTTTGATAATAGAGCCACAATCTTGAAAAAGTCCCTACCTATAGTAATTTGCAAAGCCAAATAATGTTTGGATAGTTTTAAGACCTTGAGGAAGGGGCCATTTCTTCACTGCTTCAGGATCCGTTTCCAGACCATCCACAGAGATGATGTGGCCCAAGAAGGGAAGACAAGACCTCTAAACTTCACATTTGTCTAGCTTGGAACATAGGCCATGAGTACATAAGCATTCCAGGGCTAAGGCTACAGGGGAATGGTGTTCTTGCAGTGTCTTAGAAAAAAAATCAGAATATTGGCCAGGTACACTATAATGCAGGACTGAAGAATATCACAAAATGTCATTGATAAAGGACTGCAGAAGGCATCACTGAGTATTCACAGTGTCCTGATCGGGTATTGAAGGTTGTTTTCCACTCATCCCCTCTCAAATGAAGATCAAATTATAAGCTCCATGAAGGTCTACCTTAATAAGTGCTGTAGATTCTTGAAGCTGGTCAGTGAGTTCAGAGATGAGGGGGAGAGGATTAATCTTTCTCTTGGTAATACTGTTTAAACATCTGTAATCATTGCAGGGCCTCAGGGTTCCATCTTTGTGTACAAAAAAGAACCCTGCTCCAGCCAGAGAAGAGGAAGATCTGATGAACCATCTTGCCAAATTGCCCTGAATGTACTCTCCCATAGCTTTGGTTTCAGGTACTGAATGAGGGTAGGTGTGATCTCTAGGAAGGGCTGTACCAGGCAAAAGATCAGTGGCATAGTCATAGAGAGGTAAAGTCTCAGTGTTTTTTCTTTCAAAACACATCTGCAAACTCAATTTACTGGGCTAGTACTAGAGGATGTTCATCAGATGCAACAGGAACAGTAGGAAGAAAGCAATGAGGATAACAAAAGTCACTGCAGGAAGAGATCTGTCCAGTTTTTCAATCAATAACAGGGTTATGAAGACATAACCAGGGGTATGTCATAATGATGGAAGTCAGTGGTAAAGAGATCATTACAAATGTGGCGCTTTCATGATGTAGGCCCCCAACAGTGGTTTGAAGGGAAGAAGTGCAATGGGTAACCAAGCCAATACTCAAAGGAGTGCCATCGACAGTGGTTATTTTGACTGGGATTTCCTTGGGCACAGTAGGAATATAATGCTGTATGACAAAGGATTCATAAATTAACAGTCCAGCAGTCCAGTCTGTGTACCAAGACAGCACCGGTGGCAATAGCAGGTGATTCTTGGTGCTTGCAGCGATGGGTCGTATGCTTAGTGGAGCTCCTTGCGACACCACTAAGCCATGGGATTTTCCAAGCTTCACTGGGCAAGAGCAGCTAAATGACCAGAAGCAGCGCAGTATAAGTAAAGAAACAGCGTGTACCTACGTAACTTTTCTTGAGAGAGGAAAGTTAGACATCCCAGTTCCATAGGGTCAGGAGAGTCTGCAGAATCAGAATTACTTGGTGGCTGAGCAAGGAGAGGGCTTGCGGGAATGGTTTCTAGCTCTTTCTTGGCTTCTTTGTGTGATGCAATTATCCAGAGTAGTATAGAGTGAGATAAAGTCCTACAGGGTTTCTGGAAAGTCATGAGCAGTTAACTAATGTTTTAATTGTTCATAGAATCCCTTTCTGCAGGCTGCTCTTCGAGTGTCTCCCTAGTCAGTGTCATATGACAGTGTGCAGAACATTATTAGAGCTGTGGAATTTGTTCGTGTGTGCAGAACTTAATAGCATACTGAGCTAAGGGCATCATGCATCTTCTGCAGCAGCTTGCCTGCCAGGGGTGTCAAATACAGACTGCAGGACTGCTACGATATCTGAATTTTCTGGGATGGAAAAGACATGGTTTAAGAGTGGAGAGACACAACCTAATGCTTGCCCTTTAAGAAGGTAAATTATAAAGGTTTCTCTTGTTTGGTGTGTAGAAAACGTATGAGGCTGATTTCTAAAGTGCAGTGCACACTGATTAAGGATTGTTCTGAGCTCCTTGGGGTTACAATTGAAGCGTTCAGGCAAGTGGATTTTGGGAGGCTTGCCAGGGAGTTTCTGTGTAGTTTGAGCAACTGATTCAGAAGTGTACACCTCCTTAAGTTGCAAAGTTTGAAGAAGCATAATAATAGAATCCAACGTCTCTAGTTTCTTAAAGGGATAGTAATGTTTCACAAAAAAGCATCTCCAATTAGATCTTCATATTATTTGGGCCATGGAGAGTGTTCTTTCAATACCGTCAGAGTTGTAGTTTAAGAGTAATGGAATGATAAAGTATCCCCTTCCTGCCCCTTTTAACTAGTGTACGCCACCTCCCCTCAGATGTGGAATCTGATCACTTGACCAGACAGCTCACAGCAAGGAACAATCTTCTTACTGTGAGCATAAGGAAAACCTTGCCCCCCTTGAGAGGTTTTTCCTTATGCTCACTGAAGATTGTCCCTCTCTGCGATCCATCTGGACAGTCTTGCTGCTCTGAGGTGAGCAGTGTTACATCAATAAAAGGGGCAGGAAGTGGATAATTTATCATTCAATTACTCTTGAACTACAACTCTGACATGGCCCAAATACTACGACGATTAATTGGAGCTGCTTTTATTGTGAAACATTACTATCCCTTTAATTTGTAAATAATGCTATCAAAGTAATACTCCCATTGTGCAACAACCTTAGCAACCACTGCTGAGTTTGCAGCCATGGCACCTGTATAATCTGTCACCCTGGCTAACAGGACAGGAGGTGGACCAGCAGGGCAGAGGGGGGTTACTAGGCAGAGCAGATACAAAAACAACTAATAACAGTCACTGAGTATTTGGAAGAAGGGAATTAAAGTATAATTCAGTTGCAGATAAAAGCTGGATGATAGGTGGCCATGGATTGTCAGACAAAACTAACTATCCAAGATGTGGCTGCTGAGAGCTGCTTGAGAGCGAAGATAGGGTGCGGAGAAACTCCCAGTAGCTCACACAAGTGAATTTACAGGACTAGGAGCTCACAAACAGACAAGGTCACAGGATCCACATTAGCAAAGAGAATCAGGTCAGGAGAGAAGAAGAGGTCAGGACAGGTGACAAGCAAGAGTGGTCAGAATCAGGATTCAAGCCAAGGTCACACACACACAGGAAACAGAAATCTCAACACTGGAAGAATAGTCAGTAAGACACTATACCGGTACAGTGATATATTTATATATATATATATATATATATATATATATATATATATATATATACCTAAGATATAGGCCTCAGTGGGCGAAAACCTTAGGAAGAAACCCTATAGGAGTCCTCAAAGCCACCCTATCAGAGTGAAAAACCTGGAAAAGGAGGCTTACTGCAGGAATACTGTTTTGAGCATCAGGAAATGCAGGAAATCTAAAGACACAGGCTCAAAAGGAGTACTCCCAGAACCTAATTCAAATCCCACTGTGGAGTGGGATCTCGAAGGACTAGGTAGGCATGAGCTACCTCTTGCACAAAAGTCTGGCCATAATAATACATTTTGTGACAGCTACAAAGGGATGTTTCTACTGGAGCCTGGGGAATGCTTTAAATAAGACAATAGTGATAAGGAATTCAATTCCAGTTGAATTTAAATGTAAAATCAATTTACATGAGTGTATAACCTGTCATGTGTTTTGTATTCAGCTTTCATTCTACATATGCCTGAAGAAGAGACCTAATTTGTTTTGAAAGCTTGCATCTTTGAGCTACTTATTAGCCAATAAAGGTATCACAGGCCAGGAATTATGGATTTCACTGATTAAGTACAGGTGAGTCAGTCAAAATGAATAAGCCACTGATTAACACAGCTGTGTTTAATCAAGGAAATCCTTAAATCCTGACCTGTTGGTAGCCCTTGAGGGCTGAACGTGGACAACCCTGCCCTACAGTACACCCTGGATGAAACTGGCTTAAGAGCTTTCATCCATCACTTACAGTTTCTTCCTCGGGACACTGGGTTCAGGAGCTAAAATGGCTCTGCCATGGCAAGATTGAGAAGATTGAAAAACCACACCTGACAAGGCTAGAATGGAATGATCAGAATGATATAAGTACACTCCATCCTGACTTTCCTCAACAATCTGGGAATCAGAGTGAACATAGGAAACATATCAGGGGAAAATGCCACTGGATGGCCATCTTGTCCACAGCAAGAGCTAGAGGGTCCCAGGATCTGACACAGAACCGTGGTTCAACCTAGAGGCCATTAGGTACACCATTGGAGGGCCCCATAGATGAACTATGGAGTTGAAAAACACCTGGTTGAGCTCCAAATTCCAGGAATACGGACGTTGGTGACTGAGAAAGTCTGCTACAATTCTGTCTACCCCTAGAATGCGAACAGTGGAGAAAGCCCATGAGAGGGCTCAGACCATGTGGCTGCTTTTCCGGTGCCTCCCTGGAAGTCAATGTAGGGTACAGTCACCGCATTTTCGGACTGGATCCACACAGGAAAAACCTGCAGGGACTCAAACCAATGCCGCACAGCTGGGCAAATCGCTTGGAGCTCCGGCACATTGATAGATAGTAGGCTCTGCTCAAGTCCAAAGACCATGAGCCATCTGAGGGCCCAAGGTGGCACACTAGCCTGTCAAGCTGGCATCTGTCCTGACTATTACCTAATTTAGAAGGAGTAGTGGCCATGCCAAAGACAGATGGGACCTCTGAAGCCACCAACGAAAGGACAACTTTGTCTGGTCAAACAGAAACATGACCAGGGAGAGATGACACTGATGCCTGGACCAATTCATGAGAATTTCCAGTTGCAGCTCTTGCATATGGTATTGATCAAAGGGGACTGCCTACAGAGCAGAGACCAGATAACCAAGCACCTTCATGTACTCCTCCATGTCCCCAGTGGGTGAAGTAGAGCCTGAGACCCCTGGTGGGACAATGACAGGGAGTGAAACCAATGCCACAGACCTAGGCAAATATCTCAGAGCACATTGCTAGACAGAAGACTCTCTGACCCAGTCCAAAGATCCTGAGACATCTGAGGAACCAAGGTGGCACCCTAGCCTGTCAAACTGGCATCCGTCATGACTATAACCCAGTTTGTAATGACCAGTGGCCATCCCAATGATATATAGGACCACCAATGAAAGGTCCAACTTTCTCTGGTCAGAGACATGACTCAAGAGAGTTGACACTGATGCCTGAGCTAATTCCTTATTATCTCCAGCTCCTGCATATGACATTTGGTGAAGGTGACCGCCTCTAGAGCAGAGACCAGATAATCCAGCATCTTTGCGTACTCCCACACCATCACAAATGGGGAAGCAGGGCCTGAGACTTCTGGTGACACAATGAATGAATCTTGTCTTCTGGTAGAAAGACCCTCCCCTTCCCTGTCTTTGATGGGAATATGCAGATAAGCATCATTTATTTCCAGGGATACCAAAAACTCCCCTGGACACATAATATCGATGATGGAGTAAGAGGACTCCATCTTAAACAGGGGTGCAATAAAAAGCAGTTGAGGAGCTTCAAGTCCAGAATATGGAGGAATCCAGTGTCTTTTTTTGGGAACTATGAAATGGTTGGAATAGAATACTGTGAACCTTTCCTGAGAAGGTATATGTACCAAAACATGGATATCTCCAAGGGAAGGGACTTGAAGTCTATAAGATACCATTCTGGAATTACCTGCAAAACATTATGCTCTACCACAGGAAGAGTTCATGTGCTATGAAAAAAGAGCAAATTACATATTATTGCCCAAGGCAGACCAGACCCCTGCAAGTCATGCATAAGTAGTCAGCTGGGGGCTTCTGAGTAGGCTTCTTGCCTATCCAGACATGTTTGGGTTTTGGGATAGGGTGCACCTGAGCAGTTAGGAGTAGAATCTCTGGGTCAAACCCATGTTGGCGGGGGTAATGAAAACCACGATTCTTCCTTTGAAAGAAGGAACGTTTAAGAGTAATCTGAAATAATAAGGCACTCTTACATCTAGAGGCATGACTAATAAACTTCTCCAGCTCTGGAAGATTGGTCAACTGACTCATATATATATTGGACTAACAGAATTTTGGATTGACAAGCTTTCGGGAGAACCTCCCTTTCTCAAGTCTAGATTTAGACTTGAGTTCAGGAGGTTCTCTCGAAAACTTGTCAATCCAAAATTCCCAGAGACACGTGACTGATTATAAAAAGAACAGAAAACAGAGGGGTGCTTCATAGAGTAGTATGTTCTTAAATGTCCTGGGTACTCACAATCTTTGTTGGTCTACTAAGTACTTATGTACGGAGTAGACAACATCAGCGTGTGGAAGACAACAATGCCTACTCCCACCTAGGCCAACTCCTCCGGTATATGATTCCTCAGCAGCTCGTCAGAGATCTAACCAATGTAAGGCAGGGCTTCCCACCATAGGGACCCAAAGTAATGAAGAAAACAGAAGTGCAGGTTGAGTATATACAATTTCCAAGCGCTAATCGGATATATCTCAAGAAAGTGATAATACTCACTGAGCCACGTTTACCGGTGTTTCCACAGTACACCAGCATAAATATCACTTACAGGGATTGATATAACGCTTGTACCTGCTCAAGCACCACCAAATGAGTTCTTTGTCTTTCAGTTTCCAATCCAGTACTCGAAGGGTAAATCAACCACTATATACTAGCGGCATGGTTATTATATAAAAGAAATGGTATACTTTCTGTTGGATCAAGTATAAAAAAATATATATTTATTAAAATAGACCTTAATATATGGTCTTAGATTTAACAACTAATATGTATAAAAAAAGATTAGTTCATTAAAATGTAACGCGTTTCGTAGCATACAAAATTGCTACTTTCTCAAACAATGATATACAATAAACTTCTTTCTGATCAATAAACAGCACATAATAGAATTACTTCCTTTTTATATCCTGACTCACATCTAAAATATCGCCACCTACTGGTTCTGATAAGTATTTAAACATGTAATAATAATATTTCTTAGAGATTAGTGTTATTTCATGATTCTCCTCTGATGCCCGAATCTCGTTGCTGTTACGTTTGTTATAGAGTGATCAGAATTTATGAGATCTTTTCTTTTTTTAGGTTCTTTTGTGGTATTAGATTCTTATGTAATTATGAGGTATTGTCATCTAACTCATTTTTTTTCCTTATCACCATTTGTAGATATAGTAATAGTTGAGAGAGTTATAGATCTTCTCCTCACAAGTATTTTATATTTGCGAATTGAAACAATATGGAATCGGTAGTAATATTTTTGCTGTTTTGAATGTACATCTTTTCATTGATTTATCACATGCATTTTCATCTCTATTTTATGTGGCATGAGAAAGGTTTGGGACATGTTCATCATTTTTAGTGGATTATAATGTTGGTGAGCGTCGGGGAGTGCTATTGTTGACCGCTGTCCTGTGGGATAGTTTTATTTATAATTTGTTTTGACATCCTTGAATATGAGTTTGAATCTTATAAATGTCCTGTGATTGTCTTTTGTGTTTTTTCCCTATGTGGGCAGGGTTAGACCTTGAGCATATGGGGTTAAATAAATTGTTGGTGTAACTTTATTGGAAAGGTCGATAATTGACAAAGAACAACATTATTGTATTATGAGAATCCAATCAGCCCAGTGGGTGGCTATATTTTAGATGTGAGTCAGGGTATAAAAAGGAAGTAATTCTATTATGTGCTGTTTATCGATCAGAAAGAAGTTTATTGTATATCATTGTTTGAGAAAGTAGCAGTTTTGTATGCTACGAAACACATTACATTTGAATGAACTAATATTTTTTTATACATATTAGTTGTTAAATCTAAGACCATATATTAAGGTCTATTTTAATAAATATATATTTTTGATACTTGATCCAATAGCACGAATACCCTTTCTTTCATATAATAACCATGACAAAGAACTCATTTGGTGGTGCTTGAGCAGGGACAAATGTTATATCAATCCCTGTAAGCAATATTTATGCTGGTGTACTGTGGAAACACCGGTAAACGTGGCTCCATGAGTATTATCGTCTTCTTGAGATATATCCGATTAGCGCTTGGAAATTGTAGATACTTTACCTGCACTTCTGTTTTCTTCATTACGTGACTGATTATAGTCAGTCCAATTTTTTGATTGTAAGCCAATCCAATCTGGTTGAATGTTATCCACATATATATTATTATTAGGGTATGTAATTTTATCCACTTTATTAGAGATGTTCTACTGCTTTCCACATGTGTATTTGTCTATTGTTGTTCAATCAGCACTTGATGGGTTAATGATCAGTGATTGCTCCTTGGTTTTTCTGATTTACAAATTTGACAGCCTATGTTGAAGCTAAGACCCTCGACGGGTTCTGTTTTGTTAGGCTCAAACTTAGCCTGTTAACCAGTCGGATCAGATGATATGATTCTTTGTAACGGCTCCTGTCTGATTATTTTGTCTTTGATAAAGCTTTGGTTGAGCACTGTGAAAAGCACTAGACCTGTATTTTAATGCCATATATATGGTTTTACTATTTAATTCCTTATGCATGGACTTTATTTAATACATATTTTGTAGATTTGGAGACTTTTTTTTTACATTTTTATTTCATATTTCTTGTCCTATTTTCATTTAGTTTATATTTTGCTGTAAATAGATCCACAGCAATTTGTTTTGTGAGTATACACCTGTTGGTGTTTCTGTGGTGGTGGACTGTTTACATTTATATATTACACTAGGAGGCTTCTCCCTTCTGTCTCTCCCGTCTTGTTTTTCATCTTCAAAAGGGAATCCATGTGTTTATGTGTCTGATTCTTAAAGAGATAGTAAAACGTAATATGTAAAAAAATATATATGTAACCCCTTCCGGATTGGCCGGTGACCAGCTTCCGACCTTATCCATGATTACCTCTGACTTTGGCGCTAACAGGATGATGCTGAGTCTCTGCAGAATTTGGGAGATTGGGGAATAATAAGCTTTTGGCAGTGCCTCCACTTAGCTAGGTATCTAATAATAGATATTTATCCCTGCTAAGACAACAACAAAGGAATTCTAATAATAACTGCACACAGTAGGTATTTTAAAGGGGAATGGTACCCACAATATATATTGTACAATGCAAAGAACAAAAACAGTGCAACAGAATAACACATATAATTATAACATCATTCTATACTCCACAGTGTGAAAGTTCAGCACCCATCAGTGACACCCTCCCAACAGTAGAGTCCCTATTATTTCCTCCCCCTCAGCTGATACAGACTCAGTCCCCTGGGGAAACGGTGGTGCACGTGGTGGGGCCCTTGTTGGAGGTAGCGCTACCCCTGTAGTGTGAGGTGTGAAACACAGAGTACCTTTTTGCAGCTTGTATGCAAATCTCCCTGTCTTTCCTTGACCTGGGAACTGTGCTTTACTCCCCTCTATGCTGGTTGCAGGCCTTGCACCTTTGGACAGCTTTGCACTTAAACCCTCTGAGCAGCAACACCTTGATTGGCAGGCAGGTCACCTTACAGGAGTTCCTCTGACAGGCGTCTGGATGGTTACTGGAGTGTCAGTTCCTTCTTCATAAGTAACATGTGGAGTAGTGCACCAAACAATATTTACTGCTAGACCTTCACAAGCTGCCACACTAGGAGAATTCTGGGATCTCTCACTTTAATGTACAACTCCTAGCAGGCATGTGGTTTAAAATGTCTCTTATGCTGAGCAGCAGGGAGTTCTGCTCACTTCCCCTGCTCAAACCAAAACTGAAACTCCTCCAGCTCCCCTAGATCATCCTTCCCCTTCCTGGATACTCAGCAGGATTCTCATTGGCTGTGGGGAATGCTGGGGCAATGAGTCATCCACAGAGAACTCTATGGTCTACAGTGTAGCTCTGTGGTAACTGGAGGTATCTGGATACCAGGGTTACATATATATTGTAGTGTTTATCCCCCTGAGTAAAAAAGGGTACTCTCACTGTTGAAAGGTATTTTAAAAAGTTATTACAGCTCAAAGTTGAATTTTTTAGATGCAGTATCACAGTGGCCTAAAATTGTACAGTGGCGCTGTTGTTACACCATCCTATGGGCAGCTGTGGTCTATAGACCATAAATCTCCATAGGATGGTGTAGCAACAGCTCCATTTCAGGTCACTGTGATATTGCACCTAAAAAATTCAGCTTTGAACTGTAATAACTTTTGAATAAAATACCTTTCAGCAGTGGGAGTACTCTTGTTTTACTCAGGGGGATAAACCCTACAACATATTTTTTTACATTTTAAGTATTACTATCTCTTTAAGTGCAGCTGCTCCTGAAAGCGGCAAAGACATAAGATTACAAGGTGAGAAATTGGAGAGTCTGTTGGGGCATAGCCCACTGTGCTAAGAAAACAGCAGAGAAAGGATAAAGAGAGTTACAAGTCTGAGAAAGAATAGCCTTCCTTTGTATAAGGAATGGTGAGGAGGTAAAGTATCAGCCTCTTTCTTCCACTTTTAAAAATATCAGAAGAAGAACTAGAATCTGAGGCATCCAAAACATTCAGGTTTTCCAGGATGGCCCTGACAAGACCTGGAGCAGGAGAGCCAGGGCCTTCCTCAGTAATGAAGGATGTATTCAGATCATCCTCATCAAAGTCCCCTAGCGTAGTTGAGGAATCCCTTACCGTGGAAAAATTTCCCTCTGCAAAATAGTTGTGATGCCTTTTGAGAGGAACATGATGATCCTGAGACCAAGACTCTAGAATCTCTTGAACAGCAGAAGGTACAGAACTCACAGAACAAATTCACACACAGGATTATTTTTTTCCATTTTTATTCAGACTTTGTTGGGGGTATCAGGAGAGGTCCTGATGCCCCCCCAATGAGGTATGAATAAAAATAATGGAAAAAAATATAATCCTGTGTGTGCCACAGGGGGGTCCAATGCATTGCTTTGCACTGCACTGGACACCTCTGTGGAAAAAAAGATGATTATTTACTTTTTCTTTATACCTCATTGGTGGGGGCATCAGGAGGGGTTCTAATACCCCCCAACAAGGTCTGAATAATACATAATAAAAAAAAATTGCATTGTGTTGGACCTCCCTGTGGCACACACAGTATTGATTTTCTTCAGACCTTGTTGGGGGGCATCAGGACTCCCCCCAACAAGATCTGAATACAAAATAATGGGGAAAAAAACAAATCCTCTGTGTGCTACATTGGAGTCAAAGCTTTGTAGCATGCACATAAAATTGCCTAAAATCCCCCCACATACCCCAACTCCCCCCCCCACCAGTTCAATGACCCACTAGCAGGCACCTTCCCCCAGCCTGGTTCCACTGCCTACTGCTAGAGAGAGACTACCAGTGTGCACTGGAATCAGGCTGGGAATCAAACAGCGTATGTGTGAGTCCCGCATATGCACTATCTGACCCCCCCCAAACCAGCTTTGCTCCATTTCCCACTGGCAACAACAGGTCTGCACATACACTGGCTGACCCCCTAGCATATTTCAACTAATAGCATGGAATCACACATACACTTTGCTTCCCCATCCTTGCTTGACTGGTAGCCATGCTCCTGGCACACAATATGTTATGTCAACTCATACCACTGGGGTACCATTACACTAGAAAATTCCATGGTTTCATTATTTTAGTATCTTTGAAATGACTGATGTGTAAAAAAAAAACAAAAACAAAAAAAAAACATTTTTATTTCCTATAGCACTACATTCTGGGAATAGTTGTGCACACTAACTTAGGGTAGAAAGACAAGTTACCCCTCATTTGTGGCTACTGCCTACTTTCCAAAATGGTATGCTTTACCTACCTTTTCTTCATTTCTCTCATTGGTTTAGGCAAGTCATAGTTGAAAAATGTATAAAAAATTATTGTCACGGTTACCCAGAGAAGTTCAAAAGTCAGTATGGTATAGTTAATGCAATTTATTAACAAATGATAGAAAGAACAATATATACAACAGGAACAAGCAAAGGGTTACCAGCCAGCTGCACTATTATCAGGAATAATAGGCTGCAAAGCTAGACCACACTGCTGGAGACTAGGCCTTAGCCACTGGTAGTCTCAACAGGAACCAGGAGCAGGAACCAGAACTCAGGATCTTGATCCGACGTAAAGGGCGTACCGACTCACACCTGCAGTCAGTATGGACGTATGGGACGTATCTCTGCAACCATTTACCCTAGCGACTTCAGAGATGGCTCATTTTCCTTGTCTTCCCTTGCTCATCCTGTTTATATTTCAAGTGTGTTGGGGGGCTCAGGGTGCTTCGGGCACTGTTTGGGATGCTTTTTGGGAAAAACTACATTTCCCATAAGCACTGGCTTTGCGCCTATTCTCTGATTGGCTCCTGCCGTGGCAGCCATTTTGTGAGCGTTTCTGGCGAGTATCCTATGCAGGGCTTGGACTCTCCTTCTCTCATCTGCAGATTAACCCTTCGTCTGCCAGATACGTTTATATTTAGCATTTCTGGGGTGAAATATTGATCTTACACACTATAATTGGGTGACTTACTGTACAGTTGGTTATTTTGGCACTGTGAGAATATCTATACCGCTGGAGCTTGGGGCTAGACCTAAGACAAAGGAGCCTGGGCTCTCTGTATCCCCCATTGAGCATTGCTCTTCCTGTCACTCAGGGCTACCTAGAGAGTTCTCTGGTCACTTATGCCCAGCATGTTCTGAAGTTCCTGACAGCAACCCAGGGACCTCCAGCCATGCTATAGAGCCAGCTTGGGTGCAAGAGTTCAAGGCTGTGACTAAGGACCCTAGGTCCACATTGCATCTCTTTCCATCTCAGGTACAGGAGGCCTTTCAGGCATGACAGGCCCCCTCTGCGATCAGGTCTTCTCTGCCCAAACCTCAGGGAGTACCTGACGTATCAGATTCCTCTGAGGAGGAACTGCTGGTGGATTCAGATGTTGAGGAATGGTCTGTATTGGAGTCCTCTAGATTTCTTGGGGATCCATTTGAAGCTGATCCTGACCTTTCTGCTGAGGGCCTGATCAGGGCTGTATTATCTACTCTTAACATTCCCCTAGTTCAGGGGGCCCCTTCTGATCCCTCTGATGTTTTTCAGGAGCCTGCTAAGCCCCTTACATATTTTCCACCTAACCCCACTTTTGACCATCTGGTTTCAGAGGAGTGGAAATCACCGGACAAGACTGCTTCTGTGTCCAGGAAATTTGCTAAGCTTTACCCCTTTTCTGAAGCTGCACTTGCTAAGTGGGTTCATCCACCCAAAGTGAATGCACCTATCTCCAGGCTGTCTAAGTCTACCGCCTTGCCAGTCTCTGATGCTTCTGCTCTGAAGGACTGGACTGACAAGGAACTTGAGGTTTCCCTCAAGTCCATTTTGCTACTGTTGGTATCGCTATGCATCCAGCTTTTGCTGCTATGTGGGTCAACCGGGTCATTGCGCTCAGACTGAGCAACTCAACACTGCTGTCCATCAGGATGCGCCTACTTCAGATAAATTGCGCCTTCTGGCCAATATTTCTGAAGCTCCACACTATGTTTCTGCTGCATTATTTGATGCCGTCCGCATGATGGCTAGGGTTTCTACTACATCTGTGGTGGCCAGGCGAGCCCTTTGGCTCAAGATCTGGTCTGCTGACACTGCTTCCAAGAAAGCTTTGCTTTCTCTGCCCTTTCAGGGTACCTCCTTGTTTGGGCCTGATCTTAAGGACCTAATTAGTGAGGCCACAGGGGGTAAGAGTACTCTTCTGCCCTTGGTCCCTAGGAAGAAAATGCCGCTTAAGCGTAATCAGTTTTTTCGTTCCTTTCAGAATGAGACACTTCCTGCGAACCAAGCGATTGCCTCAGCTCCGCGTTCCTCCTTCAAGCCCAAACAACAGTAGAAGCCCAAAGTCTCCTCCAAGCCCAAGGCATCCAAGACTTCTTTGGCATGACTCACCGAACCCGGGTCCGGACCCTGCTGTGGGTGGTCGTCTGCGACTCTTTCACAGCATTTGGTAGGATTCAGTGACAGACCCATGGATTTTACAGGTGGTGACGAAAAGGTACAGGATCCCATTCTATTCTCTTCCTACTTTTTGCTTTCTTCTTTCTCACACTCCTCAGAGTACCGAGAAACGCTGTCTGTTCAACAGCGCTGTTCAGGCTCTCCTGGACAAAGACATCCTGGAGCCGGTGCCTCTTCCAGACAGGGGTTCGGGGTTCTATTCAAACCTCTTCGTGGTCACCAAAAAGGACGGCGGATGTCGCCCTATTTTGGATTTGAAGGATCTCAACTCCTTTGTGACCCGGACTCACTTTTGCCAGGAATCTCTGCGCACAGTGATTGCTGCCATGTCTCCAGGGGAGTTCCTTGCTTCTCTGGATCTTCAAGATGCATATTTACACATTTCCATTCATCCAGAGAGCAGGCAGTACCTTCAGTTTTCCTGCGACAGAGGACACTTTCAGTTCTCAGCTCTTCCCTTTGGTCTGACGATGGCTCCTCAGGTTTTCAACCATGTTCTGGGTGCCTTGATATCCGTCCTCCACCAGGACGGCATCACAGTTACTCCTTACATGGACGACTTGCTTCTGAAGGCCCCTTCTGCGGACCTCCTTCATCAACATGTTCAGCACTGCATTCAAGCTCTCACCCATCACGGATGGATTGTCAACTTGGATAAGTCAAATCTTGTCTTGTCCCAGCAACTGGTCTTCCTGGGCCTTCTCTTCGATACTCAGAAGAGTATGGTGTTCCTCCTGGCCGAGGTGGCTCACCAGATCGCCCACAGGGTTTCAGCGATTCTGTCTCAGGATCTGGTTCCAGTTCAGAAGCTGTCTTCTCTGGTGGGAAAGTTCATATCCAAATAGAAGTGGTCCCATTTGCCATGGCGCACACCAGGGAACTCCAGAGATTTGTGATCCAGGTGTGCAAGGATCGACCAGATCGTCAGAGGATGTCTGTTTCCCTTCCTCTTCATGTGGAACTGAGCCTGTCATGGTGGCTAGACCTCTCCAACCTCCTGAACGGATGATCCTTCATGGTCCCCTTCTGGACCAAAGTGACAACAGATGCCAGCCTCTCGGGCTGGGGAGCAGTCCTGGGTCTCTTCAACGCTCAGGTACAGTGATCTATGGAGGAATCCCTCCTTCCGATCAACACATTGGAGCTTCGGGCGATATTTCATGCCCTGCGTCATTGGGTGTCTCAGTTGGAAAACTTTCCAGTCCGAGTGGAGTCCGACAACGTCAAGGCCTTGGCTTACATCAACAATCAAGGCAGAACAAGAAGTCTCGCTACTTGGTTAGAGGTCAAGGCTATTTTGTCCAGTGCACATTCCAGGCATAGACAACATCATGGTGGACTTCCTCAGTCATCACACAGTGGACAGCGGAGAGTGGGAGTTACACCCCCAGGTATTCCAGCTCGTTGTTCAGAGATGAGGGATGCCTCACATCGATCTGATGGCAACGAGACACAACAGGAAGGTTCCAGTGTTCTGCTCTTGATGGAGAGACCCTCTGGCTCTAGCTGTGGATGCAATGTCCATCCCTTGGATATTTCCTCTGGCCTACATCTTTCCTCCCCTTCCCATGTTACCCAGGGTGTTACTGTCACGGTTTGTTACGACTCTCAGACACAAAGTTAGGTAAAAAACACAACTTTATTGAAAAAATAATTAAAATGATCCCTTAGGATTCCAACATGTACATACAACATTTAATAATAGAAATAGCATAGATAATCTAGGATTTACCGGTCTTGCCAATATACCGGGCAAGACAGCCTGCAAATATAGGGACAGTAGGCTCTACCGACCTTGCCAATACCGGGTAAGGCAAACTTCTGATGGAATAATGTACCAGGTTCTACCGGCCTTACCAATATACTGGGCAAGGCAGCCCAAAGAACTATACACAGGCTCTACCGGCCTTGCCAATACCGGGTAAGGCAACCTTCTGATGGAATAATGTACCAGGTTCTACCGGCCTTACCAATATACTGGGCAAGGCAGCCCAAGGAACTATACATAGGCTCTACCGGCCTTGCCAATACCGGGTAAGGCAACCTTCTGATGGAATAATGTACCAGGTTCTACCGGCCTTACCAATATACCGGGCAAGGCAGCCCAAGGAACTATACATAAAGGCACACCAACCAAGAGTATGACCTAAAGTATTATTGGAGCCAACCAGCGACCGCACGCTGGGACCAACAACGGATTGTATAGCCGCAAGGCTTCTGGAGCAAACCAGCGTCCGCACGCTGGGACCAACAACTGATTGTATAGCCGCAAGGCTTCTGGAGCAAACCAGCGTCCACACGCTGGGACCAACAACTAATTGTATAGCCGCAAGGCTTCTGGAGCAAACCAGCGTCCGCACGCTGGGACAAACAACAGATTTGTATAGCCGCTAGGCTTGGAGGATAACCCAACGTCCACACGCTGGGACTAACAACAGCTTGGCATAGCCGTAAGGCTTCTGGAGCAAACCAGCGTCCGCACGCTGGGACCAACAAGTGAATTGTCTAGCCGCAAGGCTTGGAGCAAACCAGCATCCGCACGCTGGGACCAACAAGTGATTTGTATAGCAGTAAGGCTTGGAGCAAACCAGCGTCCGCACGCTGGGACCAACAAGTGATTTGTATAGCCGCAAGGCTTGGCGCAAACCAGCGTCCGCACGCTGGGACCAACAAGTGATTTGTATAGCCGCAAGGCTTGGAGCCAACCAGTGTCCGCACGCTGGGACCAACAAGTGATTTGAATATCTGCAAGGCTTCGAGCAAACCAGCGTCCGCACGCTGGGACCAACAAGTGATTTGTATAGCCGCAAGGCTTGGAGCAAACCAGCGTCCGCACGCTGAGACCAACAAGTGATTTGTATAGCCGCAAGGCTTCGAGCAAACCAGCGTCCGCACGCTGGAACCCACAAGTGATAGTACAGCCACAAGGCTGGAGGATAACCCAACGTCCGCATGCTGGGACTGCAAATGTCGCCAAGGCGACCAAGCTAACAAGTCGTCAGGAACACAGCAGACAGGACAGGGGATGGCAGGAACCAGCAGGGCGTTCAACCAGTCAGGAAGTGGCAGCGAACGATCAGCAGGAAACAGCAACTTCAAGGAACTAGGCCGGAACCAACACTGGAACAGCACTGAAGACTGAGGATTCAGGAACAATATGCAATCTGGAACTCAGGAACACAGCAACAGGCCCAAACGATACTGGAACAAGGTGAAAGCAAACGTGGTCAAAGACACCACGAAAGGGCAGCCAAGAGGTGCCCAAACCAGGTTTAAATAGGCAGTATGAGGCGGGTTAAAGGCAAACAGCCAATAGGAGCCTCCTAATGGTGACAGGCAAGGAAATACATCAATCACGGGCACCGTGATAGTTAAGGAAATTGCGACTGGAACGTTGTCCAGTCATCCTGATTGCTCTGTATTGGCCTCGTCAGTCCTGGTTTCTGGAGCTTCTGGATCTATCTGTGCAGAGCCCTTTCAGCTCCCTTACCGTCCGGATCTTCTTCTGCAGGGCTACCTGTGGAAAAAAGATGTTCACCAGCTGGCTTTGAAGGCTTGGAAGTTAAATCCTCAATTTTGAGGAAGAAAGGGTTTTCTTCTGGTGTGGTGGCTATGATGCTTAGTGCCCGTAAGCCTGTTTCTTCCAAGATCTATCACCGCATATGGTCAATCTTTGCGTCTTGGTGTGCTAACAGGGACCTGTCCCGCGATTTTGATCTGCCTACTGTCCTGGCCTTTTTGCAGGATGGCGTGGATAAGGACCTCAGTTTGAGTTCCCTTAAGGTTCAGACTTCTGCGCTTTCGGTTTTCTTTCAAAAGCGCATTGCTATCATTCCTGATGTCAAGGATTTATTTCAGGGCGTTGCTCACGTTCGTCCTGCCTTCCGGAGTCCTGCTCCTCAGTAGGATCTTAATTTGGTTTTGGGAGTTCTTCAGCGCCCTCCCTTCGAGTCCTTGGCTACTATTCCTCCACGTTTCTTGACGTGGAAAATGGCTTTTCTCCTGGCGATTGTGTCTGTTTGCCGTGTTGCAGAGTTGCAAGCTCTGTCCTGCAAACCACCCTATCTGGTGTTTCACAAGGACAAGGCGGTACTTCGCACCTCCAAGGAGTTTCTACCCAAGATGGCCTCTGAAGTCCACATTAATCAGGAGATTGTGGTGCCCTCATCCTGCCCTAATCCCCTCCTCTGACAAGGAGAGAGATCTCCACTTGTTAGATGTAGTGCGTTGTCTAAAGTTCTATGTTCATCGCACTGAGTCTGTCAGGAAATCTGACATGTTGTTCGTCATTCTTGAGGGTCCTAGGGCAGGAAGACCTGCATCCAAAGTGACTATGCGTCGTGGATCAAGTCCACTATTTGTAAAGCCTACGAGTTGAGGAATAAGCATGTTCCCTTTTGGGTCACGGCTCATTCCACCAGGTCCATTGGGGCCTCTTGGGCCTGTAAGAATCAGGCTTCTGCTGATCAGTTGTGCAAGGCGGCCACTTGGTCGTCTGTGCACACCTTTTCGAAGCACTACCGTGTGGATGTGCTGGCGTCGGCTGACGCCAGCTTTGGGAGGAAGGTCCTGGAGGCAGTCTTCCTGTCTAGGATCTTCTTCGGTTCTTAGTGCTTCCTTCACTGTTGAGCCCTGTTGGCTCTGGTTCAGTGTGCTGTGTATCAGTTCCTGGGGTGTTTACCTCTGTTCAGTGTCTGTTGACACTTCAGTTTTTGTTGGGCTACAGTAACCTGTATTGGATGACAGAGAAAAGAGGATTTTAGTCTTACCTGTTAAATCCTTTTCTCTTAGTCCATACAGGTTACTGGTCTCCCACACTGTCAAGGGACCATGCTTGGCTCTCCTGTGACTGACCGTGGGGGTCCTTCGGGGTCATGCTCACAGGAGTCTTCTTCCCTTCTACTATCTAGTCATAGTTAGTGTCTCAAATCTTTATGTAGCTGGTTGGCTAGCTGCAGCCAAGGAGGGAAGGGAGGCTCCACTCCCTGCATACACTTTGAGAACTGTTCCTGCCTACTTAAAGGGGCAGATCGCCTCCCAGAGTTACCAGTAACCTGTATGGACTAAGAGAAAAGGATTTAACAAGTAAGACTAAAATCCTCTTTTCTAAAATGGTATACCTTGCATACCTTTCCTTTCAGTAGGTACAGGGCTAGACTGGCCTACCGGGATCCTGGGAAATTTCCCAGTGGGCTGCTCTTGTCCTGGGCCAGTGCTGTTCTACTGCACTAAGTGAATGGTTCCTCAGCCTTCCCCTAGAGCAGCACTGTCTCGCTTTCCCGTGGCGCAGAGCAACCTGTCTAAATATGCTGCCGAGTGTCAGCTCCCTGCTGCTTTGCATAATTGTGGTGAGGGGGGGTACAATGCCGATCCATACGTGCATTGCCTGTACAGCTACCTTGTCATTCTGGCCCGTCTCTCTCTCCCTGCTCCGCCTGTCATTCTACATGCAATCGACAGATGACAATTTAGGGTCATACAGGAGCTCTAGGGAGAGAGAATGACAGGCAGGGAGAGAGAACCGGTGCAGCTCTGTGCAAGGAGCGTCAGAAGGGTCTTGATGTCCCCCCCAGGGTGGTCTGAATAATTTATCTTTTGTAGGTCAGTACATTACAGCGCTGTGCAAGGGAGAAAGCGTAAGAAGAGTCTTGACTTAACTTTAACTTTTGCAGGTCAGTACATTGCAAGGTAGAGACTTGAGAACCTCGAGCTTTTATGCAGTGCGAGGTTGTCATGTCGCTATTATAAACAGGACGACATACGTCTACCTGTGTGACTATGTATGTCTACCTGTGTGTATGTGCCCTTGTGTGTCTGTGTATGTATACCAGTGTCTGTGTGTGTATATGAATGTGTGCATATCCGGCTGTGTATGTCAGTGTGTATGTGTACCTGTGTGTATACACACACACAATCTAACATAATGAATTATAGGGCTGCTTTGTATTCCCAGTCCAGCCCTGAGTAGGTATAAATGTAAAAAAAAGTGAATTCTATTTTCCTTTAGCTATAATTTCTGGAAACATTTGTGTACAACAGGAAAGAGTTAGAAAGGCAAGGAATCCCTCATTAGATGGAGTAGGTTATCTTCTTTCTAAAACTGTATGCTTTGTCTATGTTTTCTTCAGTTATATAGTTGTTGCAACTTGCAAACATTTTTAAATATTTTAAAAAATTATAGGAAAAAGAAGAGCTTGTAGTAGGTGTAATTTTGTGCTTCTGACACCCCCTATGGTATGTCAGTTTGTACCAATGGGGTGCTATTTTTTTTCTTAAGATCACTAGCTAATGAATGCAGTTTGAAATGCCATAGTTTTCAAAGATTTCAGTACATTTTAAGGGGTAGAAATGTAAAAAAAAAAAAAAAAAGCCATTTTTCCTTTAGCACCACCTTCTGGAAACATTTGTGCACACCAGGCTTGGGGTAGGAAGGCAAATGACTCCTCATTTGATGCAGTAGGTTGTCTTCTTTCCAAACTGGTAAGGATTGTCTGCCTTTTTTAATCATTTATGTAGTTGTCACAATAATTTTAATATGGGAAAGTCATGTTTCAAAAAAAAAAAAAAAAAAAAAAAAGAGATTGTAGCAGGTGTAGTTTTGTGCTTTTGGCACCCCCTTGGGTATATCAACTCATTCAAATGGGGTGCAATTTTTCTCCTAAGAGTGCTAGCTAAATATAGTAGGAAATTCAATAGTTTGTAAACATTTTAGTACATTTGAAGAGGTGGAAATGTAAGTGTGTCTCTTTAAGAGTCAAATTCCTTTTCCCCACCCTGTTTATCACATCCACAGAAATAATACAGTAATATCTGCTTAGACTGCAGTGTATTATTTTACATATCAGTTTATGCAAATACTTTGGTCTTTCTCTAAATCATTTTTTCAGTTACACAAAGATGTCAATAGATCATAAAATAAGCTAAAAAATATATATATCTGAATGCTCCACTTACTAACCATACCTCCAGCAACGCCTTCTACAACAAACATGTGCCTCTTTGGCTTTTTTAAATGTTGGGAGGCATGTGGATGTCAGCTTTGTAAAAGATAAATTTCTGGCAATCTCAAACTTCTGAAGTGTCCCTCTTTGAGACGCAAAGTTCCTTTTTCCTACCCTGTCGACTGTCATTCATCTTTTTAGGAGATCAGCAACTTTAAAACAATGGAATGTAAATTGTTTCCTAAATTTCAGATGGTTCTTCCAATATTTGCTTCATTTTAGTATGTTCAAATTGTGCATATGACCCTTTAGACCCGCTCTTACTAAACGTGGTGATGGTGAGCAGGTGAGGCCTGTCTGTGGGAGTGTTCCACATGAGGAGATTCTGAGCGCAGCCACTCTGCACTGACTGGAGTACAAAGGCGGGATTGAAGAGTCCCATCCCCATTCAACACACGGGACAAAAGAGGGAAGGGAATCCCTTCAGAGCAAGAGCAAAGATGGCATCGGAGATGGGGGAACAGCCTGCACTAATCAGCTCAGTTACCGTATATTCCTTGGCTGCCTGCGCGGCACAGCTGGCGCTGGGGTATGCGTTGGCACAGCGTCTAGCAGGGAAGTGCTCGGGCACTGACAGATGGGTACTGGTCTGGCTTTTTTATGACGCGATTGTGCACTTCACGCTTGTGAGTATAGTAGATAAAATGACAGGTACCATATGTGTTAGGGTAAGAATGAGCTGACATTGTATGTTCTTTGCTCTACCTGGATGCATATTTTATCTCTTTGACAGCAAGAGGATTGTGCAATGCTTTGCACCTTCTGTGGCACGGTAATGCATTCAATGTCAGACGGACCAATGACACGTGCATTGTGATGATTACACAAACAAGTTAACTGCATTTATCTTGTCAGTTGATACAGTGTGCTACGTTAAAAACCCTTTGAGTGCCAGTACCCCTGTAGCACTCAAAGGATAAAAGAGGAACACTTTGGGGGCAAATTTCAGGGGGCTACTACAGAAAAAAAGACGTAGTGCAGTTCTGGTGAAAACCCAGTGCACTTAGGGAACAGTTAAAAACCTAGAATTCAAGAGGTTAAAAGTTGAATTTGAATAAGTGATAATTTCTGGAAGCTCTGCAAAAAACCTGTAACTTTACTTTGGTGAATTTCAGTCTTCCTTTCATTTAGTTTCTTACTCCTTACCATCCCTCTAACTCTGTGTTCTCATGCTCCCTGTCCCACTACTTATATTTTCCTCTTCTTTGCATTGTGTAGCGCTTAATATTACCTCTTCTATCCCATCAGCCATATATGTTCTTCCTCCAGTTCTGTTTTGTCACTTACTCACGGATCATGCCCTACTTGCTTTATTCTCTCCCCATGAAAAGATCTAACCGCTTCTTGTAATGTTTCCCATCACATGCTCCCACCATTACTTTTTCAAATATCACTTGTACCCCCTACCCCCTCTCTTGAATCTCTATGTAACCATGTATCATAAGAATCCAACCAGAAGATGAGCATAGGCCACAAATGTTTAGGGTGGTGGGAGTGCTTGAAGGGGGCTGGAGTTTTGGCTAGGAGATAGGTGTCCTTTGAATAGGGGGGCTAGTTGTGCAAATTAGAAAAGGAGGATACTTTGGGAGCCATTATAGGTAGGTGCACAGTCACCATTGAGTTAGTTCCTTTCGAGTCGTTGACATCACTTGCTCTTTTCTCTCAGACCCAAAAATAGAAGAGAGACAGCACCCCCCAAAGAAAAATATATGTATATATTATTATTATGAGTCAAGAGAGTGGCTCTACTCATCCTCACAGACAAGTAACGAAATGAAGAATCAGCACTACTATAAGTGGAAAAATAAGAAATGTATATTTATTTGACAAAGATAACTGATCGTCTCTACTTCCTATTTACATTAAAATAAGTAGCACAACTTCTATACCGTATATCCTCATAAATAAGAAACAAAAATGTCCATCTTACAAAATTCCCAAACATCCATTAGAATATTTTATCACTTGAAGATCAATCCAATTAATTAATTTTAATCAAATCAAGCATAGTACATTTAGGGAAAAAAATATTTGATCCCCTGCTGATTTTGTATGTTTGCCAACTGACAAAGAAATGATCAGTCCATAATTTTAATGGTAGGTTTCTTTGAACAGTGAGAGACAGAATAACAACAAAAAATCCTAAAAAAAGTTATAAATTCATTTGCATTTCAATGATTGAAATAAGTATTTGACCCCTTTGCAAAACATGACTTAGTACTTGGTGGCAAAACCCTTGCTAGCAATCACAGAGGCCAGACGTTTCTTGTAGTTGGCCACAAGGTTTGCACACATCTCAGGAGGGATTTTGTCCCTCTTCTCTTTACAGATCCTCTCCAAGTCATTAAGGTTTAGAGGCTGAAGTTTGTCAACTCGAACATTCAGCTCCCTCCACAGATTTTCTATGGGATTATGGTCTGGAGACTGGCTAGACCACTCCAGGACCTTAATGTGCTTCTTCTTGAGCCACTCCTTTGTTGCCTTGGCTGTGTGTTTTGGGTCATTGTCATGCTGGAATACCAGTCCACGACCCATTTTTAATGCCCTGGCTGAGGGAAGGAGGTTCTCGCCCAAGATTTGACGGTACATGGCCCCGTCCATCTTCCCTTTGATGCGGTGAAGTTGTCCTGTCCCCTTAGCAGAAAAATACCCCCAATGCATAATGTTTCCACCTCCATGTTTGACGGTGGGGATGGTGTTCTTGGGGTCATAGGCAGCATTCCTCCTCCTCCAAACACGGCGAGTTGAGTTGATGCCAACGAGCTCGATTTTGGTCTCATCTGACCACAACACTTTCACCCAGATCTCCTCTGAATCATTCAGATGTTCATTAGCAAACTGCAGACGGGACTGTACATGTGCTTTCTAGAGCAGGGGGACCTTGCGGGCGTTGCAGGATTTCAGTCCTTCATGGCATAGTGTGTTGCCAATTGTTTTCTTGGTGACTATGGTCCCAGCTGCCTTGAGATCATTGACAAGATCCTCCCATGTAGTACTGGGCTGATTCCTCACCGTTCTCATGATTATTGAAACTCCACGAGGTGAGATCTTGCATAGAGCCCCAGACCGATAGGGACTGACAGATTTTTTGTGTTTCTTCCATTTGCGAATAATCGCACCAACTGACCTTCTCACCAAGCTGCTTGGCGATGGTCTTGTAGCCCATTCCAGCCTTGTGTAGGTCTACAATCTTGTCCCTGACATCCTTGGACAGCTCTTTGGTCTTGGCCATGGTGGAGAGTTTGGAATCTGATTGATTGCTTCTGTGGACAGGTGTCTTTTATACAGGTAACAAGCTGAAATTAAAAGCACTCCCTTTAAAAGAGTGCTTGTTAACTGTATAAAAGGCACCTGGGAGCCAGAAATCTTGCTGATTGATAGGGGGTCAAACACTTATTTCACTCAGTAAAATGCAAATCAATTTCTAACTTTTTTGAAATGCGTTTTTCAGGATTTTTTGTTGTTATTCTGTCTCTCACTGTTTAAATAAACCTATCATTAAAATTATAGACTGATCATTTCTTTGTCAGTGGGCAAACGTACAAAATCAGCAGGGGATCAAATAATTTTTTCCCTCACTGTATCTACAAATCCAGTCATATACAATAGGAATTCAGCTTCCACATTCCAGTTATAAACATATATGTCAAAATGTCCCTTCTATGTATCCTGTTAACACCAGTAATGTGTTTTGGGTTAGTTCACCCTTTCTGAAGCCAGTATAAACCTTTAGTTTATATTGGTAGCTTGAGAATGGGCGAACTAGTCCAAGACGCGACACTGGTGTTAATTGGCTATATAGAAGGGACATTTTGGCTTTTATCAGTTTATAACTGGCATGTGGAGGCTCAACTTCTATTGGATGGTTTTGTGGATTTTGACAAATTTGATCAAGATTAATGAACTGGACTGATGTTAAAGTGTTTGGGTCGTGGAGAGTGTTATTTCAATACTGTTTGAGTTGTAGTACACGAGTAATTGAATGATAAAGTATCCCTCTCCTGACCTTTTTTTTGATGTAACACTGCTCACCTCAGAGCAGCAAGACTGTCTGGATGGATCGCAGAGAGGGACAATCTTCAGCGAGCATAAGGAAAAACCTGTGAAGGGGGCAGGGTTTTCCTTATTCCCACAGTAAGAAGATTGTCCCTTGCTGTGACCTGTCTGGTCAAGGGACTAGATTCCAAATCTGAGGGGAGGTGGCTTACACTAGGTAAAAGTGGTGGCAGGGGGATAATTCAACTACTCTTGAACTACAACTCTGATAGTATTGAAATAACACTCTTCATGGCTCAAATACTATGATGGTTAATTGGAGCTGCTGTTTTTGTGAAACATTACTATCCCTTTAAGGGGCTTTCAGAAGATGGACTTTTTGTTTCTTATATATGAGGATGTATGGTATAGGAGTTGTGTAAAGGGGAGGTGGACATGACCAGTTATCTTTATCTCATATATATACCATTCACTTTCCTTCTTTGCCAATATTTGCTCCTGACCATCTCTTAGGGTCGTATGTTCAAAAGGAAAGTGGAACAATTCTAGGGCAACCATGTGCACTATAGAGTGGAAATAAAAATTCACCCTAAGTGGGGATTTTATCACCTTAAATGCTAGAGGGGTTTCAAGAGCATTGCATATTATTTTCTCTCTTCCATTCCCTTCACTTTTTATCTTCTTTGTCTCCCATCACCAGTTTCTCCCCTCCATCCATATCTTGCTTTCTTCTGCCCTGCTTTTCTGGTGGTGCTTACTTATTCAGGATTAATGTACCCATGAGTTGGGGAAGTTGTTCATTGGAACAATTTTTCCACCAGTCCTTCTGGGGAATGTAGCTATACACCTGTTGGGGGATCCTTCTGCAGCATCTAGACTTCTCTGGCTAATGATATTGTCAGATCTCATTAACTGGTGACATCCCCACCACATCCTGAAAGAGTGAGGCAGTTCTGTAATGCACCAGTAGACCTCGATTCAGTTGTGTCCGATGCTGTTTTTTCTGCTGACGGCATTTTTTCAGGCACGGTAAGCTATTCAATTATCAGTGCTGTGAAAAAATGCAGGCAAAAATACCTTGCTGGGCGATAAAGTAAGATGTGTTTTCACCCATAGCAAATAATGAAAACAAGATGCAATTCAATTGACTGCTTCGGCCCTTAACCCTTTGAGGGCCAGAGGGGTATCGAATGCATTGAAATGCAATGTGTTGGATACCTCTCTGGCACTCAAAGTGTTAAGATCCAATAAAGGACTCACTTTATCGCAGGAAATTTAAGACCCAGATTTTTTGTGACTGGAGTCCCTTATCAGATCTTAAAACAGTCGACACAGCAATTGAAATTTAAAAAAAAAAAGTGAAAACCCCATATCAATACATCCAAAGTATACCCAAAATGGGTCTAAAGTTAGTAGAATTAACCCTATGAGTGCCCACAGGGTATAAATACCCCATTTGCACTCGTAGGTTTAACCCGACTAAGGAACAAAGCAACAGCCCCATGCAAAGTAACAGTTACCATTAATCCTGATGTCCAGCTGGGTCCGCAGCAGTCTGGTCATCTACTGTACATCTTCTATCTGCTCGATTTTCTTTCTTCTTGAATCTTCTTTTCTTGTAGCTTAAGACAAAACAAAAACAACCATAAATAAATGTTGCTGAAAATAACCCATTCCTCTCTGGGACTCAAAGGGTTAAAGAATATGGTTTCTTTGGTAAATAAAATGCCCCAGTCATGATAAAAATGTGCCCATTAATAATTAAATTGCAAAACATTTATGAAGGAAATAATGTGGCCTTATACCATTTCTCTGCTGCTGTGAGCGACTGCAGAAGTGCCAGCGGGGGAGAAAGTGAGATGCAGCACCCCCACTCCTCTGTACCTTATGGGCTGATGTCTGTTCCATTGTGAGGGAATTTGAACAGAGACTGCTTTTATATATGGCCAGTCTCTGCTCCAATAGCTGTGAGGGAATTGGAACAGAGACTGCCTATATACAAAGGCAGTCTGTGTGCAAATTCCCTCACAATGGAATGGACATCGACTTGTGTGGTACAGAGGAGGTGGGGGAGTACTGCAACTCAATTTTTCCACCGCCATCACGGTGGAGAAATGGTATAAGACAACATTATTTCCTTAAAAAATGTTTTGCAATTTAATTATTAATGGGCAAATTTTTATCAGGACTTTGGTTATTTTATTTACCAAAGAACCCACATTCTTTAACCCTTTGAGTCCCAGAGAGGTATGCAAGGCATTGCTCTGCAATGCATTGCGTACCCTTCTGGCACTGAAGGGGTTAAACTATGAATAGATGTGCGGGTTATTTTCAGTAACATTTATTTATGACTATCTTGTTTTTAAAGCTACAAGAAAAGAAGAAATAAGATGGAGAAGATACAACAGAGAAAAAAGAAGAGAGGAAAGAAGGAAGATAGGAGACAGACAGTGGATGACAGGTTAGTGTAACACAGATAAGCTAACGATTGGTACTTGACAGTATGTCAGGCACTGATCATTAGCTTTTTTTCTTAGATTTTCCCCATTATTGCCACTATTTAGTGGCATTTTGGGAAGCTAACTCACAAAGTGGACCTTTGGCCACAAGACCTTTTCTGCGGCCTAACGTCAGTTATGCTTTTAGCTAGTAGGGCAAATGAATACCGACTTACACATTTTATGGGGGTCGGCTGGTATCCATTTTTGCCCTACCTCATGTTTTAGGTCGGACAGTTGAATCAAGGCCATAAACTACTGAGTCATGCTGTCACAACTCTCAGGAAGCGAGCAAACTGTAAATTCATTTACTGTTTATTTGAACTGTTATAACTTTTGAATGAAACAGCTGACAGCAGTGCAAAATCCATTGTGTTACTCAGCAGGAAAATCTCTAGAACACACATGTTTAAAAAAAAAAAAATTACTGCTCTTTTATGTTAAAATGCCCTTGCCCCTTGAATCGGCAAAGGGACTTGTATCCCTATACTTATGCCAATGGCTTTACACGTGGTTTGAAATAAAAAACTTTTTTCATGATAATTTCCCATTATAGGGAAATTATACCTATTTGATTCACAATGCACTGATCACTTCTTTGGTCCTCATGGGGTTAATTTGGTTAAAAGGACTTCCATTGGTATGGATGTTTCATGCAACAGTCAGGTACATTTATTTCTCTTGTTTGCATTAGTACTCTTGTTGGAGACTATGGGGTAGATTTAACCCTTTGAGTGTCAGAGCAATGCGTTACATACCACTCTGGCACTCAAAGGGTTAAAGGCAGGCGTTAACATAGCTGGTAGGGCCAAAGTGAATACGGCTGTAAAACGAACATGTCTAACGCAGTATTCAGAGGCCCTACCAGCTAAAATCACAAAGGATGTTAAGCCACAGAAACAGTCTTGTGGCTAAACTTCAGTTTTGTGAGTTAAGTATCCAAAACTCCGCTAAGAGCAGCAATATTGGGAACTTAACATTAAAAAACAATTAACTATCAGTGCCTGACATACTGCCAAGCACCGATCATTAACTGATCCATGTTACACTTACCTGTCATCCACTGTCTGTCTCCTCCTAACTCCATTCTATCTTCTTTCTTCTCTTGTATATTCTGTCTTCTTGCTGTAAAACAAAAACAAAGGTTTAAGTTAAAAGCATACGTGCTTTAACCCCTTGAGTGCCAGACGTACCTCTCTGTGGCCCAAAGGGTTAAAGTACTTAGTAGTGTGTCAGTTGTTAAGATCCAGATGCCCCCATAATAATAATAAATGTTTTCAATATATTCAATGCCAATGGTATTGCCATAAGTAAAACAAAATTATACTTAGCATAGCTTCGTCACTGTCTCCGCTGCTGCGTGAGGCCACTGAGGTGGCAGTGGAGACAGAATAATGCTCCACCCCCCCCCCCCCCTCCCTTTCTTGTCCATGGGCAGATACCGTTCTGGTCTGAGGGAATTAGAATTGAGGCTGCCCTTATATATGGGCAGCTTTACTACTGTAACTCACTACTAACTGGCCTTCCTCTAGCCCGACTAACCCCACTACAGTCCATAATGAACTCGGCAGCACGACTAGTCTACCTCACCAACCGCTTCTCCAACACCAGTCCCCTCTGCCAATCCCTACACTGGCTCCCATTAGCACACAGACTTAAATTCAAAATCCTGGTGCTCACCTATAGAGCCCTTACTAACAACTCACCCCCCTATATCTCATCTCTCATTTCCAAATACACTCCCACTCGCCATCTTCGTTCTGCACATGACCTTCTCCTCTCCGCATCTCTCATTACATCGTCCCACTCCCGCCTACAGGACTTCTCTTACTATAAAGTCTCCCTGCAATAAATACGCATATGGTGACTAGCTTCATAATACATCTATTACCTCTCAGAAGTGCCAGATCCTAAAGTAATCCTTAACCTTCCTCTAAGAAGCATTGCACTGTGCCACATGGTAACCGGAAGGGACTGATGGTGCAGGCGAGCAGACTGCACTAACCTGGCCATCAGTCTCAGAAGATTAAGGATTACTTTACAATCTGCAACTTCTGAAAGGTAATAGAAGTATTATGAAGCCAGAAGCCATATACTTAATTATTGCAGGGTGACTTTCTACAAAGTGAAAGTTCCTCTTTAATCTTTGCAGTTTGCTCACACAGTGTGACACTTTATGGTAATCCCATGTGTCTGTTATGTAGTTCTTTGAGGTAACAATTTTCTTTTACTCTGCTACTAGAAATGGCTCCTGTGTGTATGCCTTGCCTAGATCATTGGCATCCAAATTGAAGTTAATGGACAAAATGTGGCCCACCTGATCCCAGGATGGGTCAACCTGAGATTTTCAACAAAAAACATTTTGTTATCTATTTACCTGGCACACATAAATTAGTAAGCCAGTAAGGCCTAACCACCTGTCTACTGAATAGTTCAGTCTGTTAAATATCCGTATTCTCAATGGCTTGATGAATGATTAGTTCTAGTATACTTTTGTATGTATAATGTTGATTACATTTTTTATTATTATTATTTTTTTTACTCCTTTGTATTATGGCTAAAGAAATATATATTTTTTAATCGCTCACTGGCTAGAAACAACCATTGTTATCAATACAAAAATTAATGAGGCATGTATGGATTTTTGATATGGCCGGTAATTGAAAAAACATGGACACCCTGGTCTAGATTCAGTCATATCACAGGGTGTGGTTATATTGGCCAAGTAAAGTAGCTAATTAGCATAAAGTGCCACTCTGTATCACTAGCAAATAAAGGTTAATTTCTCAAAGATTTATATATATATATATATATATATATATATATATATATATATATATATATATATATATATATATATATATATAAAACTATTACACTCAAATAGCTACCACAACATAGAGTCCAATTTTAACTTTTTTTTTTATTGGGGACATTACCTTAAAAATAGTATGTATTGTTTTTCAGGAGGGGCCATTTGTTTACCTGTCCTTGGTAGGAACTGTGGCTACATCTGACAGTATTATGGCTTCACTGTGTAAGTATGCGCCACATGTTTATTTCTCCTCAAAAGCAACCTGTAAAACAGGGATGCAAAACCTGAGGCCTTCCAGATGTAGTTATTTTACAACTGGTGGAGTGTCACCAGACATGACATTTTCACACCTTGCTTTACTGGTGCCATGTCTCATTTGGGGCAGTTTAGCAGTGCTCCACTTTAAAATCTACCCCTCCCCGCAAAAAAGATAATATTTTTGAAATTGGACAACTCAGGGTGTCATTCTATGCGCATTTTGTCACTTTTCATGCAGCCACTTTAACACCCATCCCTCCCAACACCTGCAGTAAAGAAAAAAAAAATCAGTATTTTTCACATTTGTATTCAATGTTGCTCTGGATTTCAGGCACAGGATATCTGGCAACTTTAGAAAATGCATTGATTAGTATTCAGCTATATTTGCTTAGTATGGCAATGCCTCATATGTATAGGTTTGTGAGGGTTTGGGGGAGCTACTGAGCCCAATTTGGAACATGCATGTTTCCATGTTCAGACACAGAGTTTGCTTCCCATTATATTTTTCAAAGTGTTAGCTCTAAGGAAAGATGGTAACCCTTTGAGTGCCAGAGTGGAATGCAATGCATTGCTTCGCAGTGTGTTGCATAGCCCTCTGGCACTCAAAGGGTTAAAAAAGGGGGAAAATAAAGTGAAAAAAGGATATTTCAGGAGAAAAAAGTGGCAAAATGAAATTGAAGCTGGTAAAGGGATAGTAATACTTAAAATGTGAAAATAAATATATTGTAGGGTTTATTCCACTGAGTAGAACAGGGGTACTTCCACTGCTGAGAGGTGTTTTATTCAGTAGTTATTACAGCTCAAATCTGAATTGTATAGGTGCAGTATCTCAGTGGCCTGAAATTGTACAGTGGTGCTGTTGCTACACCATCCTATGGACAGCTCTGGTCAGTTGACCATAAATCTCCATAGGATGGTGTAGCAACAGCGCTGCTGTACAATTTCAGGCCATTGTGATACTGCACCTTAAAATTAAAGTTTTAGCTGTAATAACTATTGATTAAAACACCTTTCAGCAGTGGGAGTACACTTGATTTACTCAGGAGTATAAACACTACAACATATATTTAATTTACATTTTAAAGGGTTAGTAATGTCCACAAAAAATTTCTTTGCATTTAGAAGAGCTTAAAAAGCTGAGCTAAATACAAAAAAAAATGTATTTCTCAAACCGCTATGGTTTATGGGTAAAGCTGTCAGCAGGAGATCTGTGTCGGCTGACACAGAGGAGCTTGAGCAGAGCCACGATCTCGTTATTTACCACGAATCCCTTCATTGGAATGGTTTAAAATGAGTGCTTGAAAACCAGGCACACGTTTTAGACCATATCCCTTTAAATAACTATGAAATTGCAGCTGTGTGATACTGCTTAAAACATTCTACCTCAGAGCTTAGGTTGGGAAGGGCAAGCAAGGCAGTACAATGTCGTTTCTGTCCTTTTCCCAGTGCTGTAGCACACTCTGCTTCTTTTTTATGGGTGATTCCATGGAGGGACGAGGAGTAGTCCTCTTTAACTATCCATTCCTTCTGTAATACTCCTCTTTCTCTGATATATATAGTACCTGCTTATACTACCCTAATGCCAAAATGGAACATGCTATTATAAAATGGTATGTTGTAGTGTTCATACATTTCTATGTAAATGTTTCCATATCTTGACAGATAAAACATAGTGTATTGCGCTTGCTAGTTTTTATCCTGAAAGCTTGAGGGAAGCAATTTTGCCTTTCATTCCTCACTTCCCTCTGTGTTTTCCACAACAGGGTATGGACTCCTGATAAGGATGCGAGGAATGCAAAAGAAAGTTGCTTCCTTTAGTTTGCTGAATAGCCAGTGGCACTAGAATCTATTTTTGGACATAAGAGCCTTCTTTTCATTGTATCAATGGTTCCCATCAGACAGGTCATGGATCCAAGCTTTATGTTTCACTCATCATCAAGTGTTTTAACCCTTTGAGTGCCAGAAGGGTACACAATGCATTGCAAAGTAATCTTCAGTCAATATTAGGAAAAACCTGCCCTCCTTCATCAAGGAGGGCAGGGTTTTCCTTATTCTGACAGATGGAAGATTATTCCTCTTTGTGATCTGTCCAGTCTGATGACCAGTTTTCAGATCTATGGGGAGGTAAGGCTTGCGAATGGGAAAAGGGGCAGGAGGGATAAACTTCATCATACAGCATAACTAGTTTGTTTTGCACAGTAAGAGCATCAGACATCAGTACTATTAACTATGATGAACAATCTAAGCCTTTTCTCAGTGGAAGCATTACTTTCTCTTTAAAAAGTTTTGGTAACCACCGCATTAGTCATTCTAATATAATAAATACATTAATTTTTAATGTAGAACTAACGCCTCCTATGTGTAACCCCTACTTGCCTTACTGTGACAGACAATCCTAATGGCCCCTAGGAGTTTTGCACTTGTGCCTTTGCTGAAGCATTAACATCTTCAGTCAGTCCTGGATGTCGTGTTCATGTTCACGACCACAGGACCTCAAACTTTGCTCACTGTACATGGTTCCTTTAAGGACCAGAGGAGTGTGCAGTGTGTTGCGGAGCAATGTGCTGCATATTCTTCTGCTCTTTGAAGGGTTAAGTAAGCTCATCCCTGACTTCCTTTGAAAAAATTGCCAGTAAGTGTCATGTCTGCCTCCATGAGCATGACATCCAGATTATCTTTTGAACAAAGGCACAAGGGCAAAATTCATAAGGAGCCTTTATGATATTCTGGATACAGGAAGTTGATTGGGGTGGATATACACTTTTAACTTAGTTTATTCTTTTTGGTGTTGCTTCACAGGGAAAGAGTATGGTAAAGCAGACACACGATGGCTCCATGCTGATCCAACAATTGTATCACTTGAAATCCTGACCGTTGTCATAGATGGACTTTTAGCATTAGTACTCATCTATGCCATCATCAAGGATAAACACTACAGGTCAGTATTACCTTGCACTATACAGCAATGAGTGACATGAAGTTATTTTAACCCTTTGAGTGCGAAAGCAATGCGTTACGTACCCTTCTGGCACTCAAAGGGTTAAAAAGCAACGCAACGCCTACCTGCATATATTTCTCTGTCGTCCAATAAAGGTTACTAGTAACTTTGGGTAGGCGATCAGCCTCTTTAATAGGCAGGAACAATTCTGAGAAGTGACTGCTGGGTGGAGCCTACCTCCTTCTCTTAGCTTGCAGCTAGCCAATCCCCAACCAGTAAGATTTGTTCCTTGGTCAAAACACAAGCAAGAGAACAGTTGTACTATAGTTTTAGCTTTTTTATTATTTTTGTTCCATTAGGCGGATTACCATCACTGACAATTCCCATCACCCAAATGTGTATAGCTCAGTTTACCAGGTGCATTTGTGGACCTAAGCCCTCGGGGGGGGGGGGGAATCTTGGCTGCAAGTTCTTTCCCCAGGAGTTGCCCTCTGAGGCTTCTTCTTGATATATGGTAATCTGAAGACAGAAGTCCTGCTGAAAAAGGTGAGCACCCTTTGAGTGCTGAGGTACACATGTCCCACGCTTCCCCTCTGCGCAGGGGTCTGTGTTGGAGTTCCTATTACATACTCATACACTCATTGGGTTTATTCTGTTTGTCTGTGAGATGTTTGGAGCAAGTTTCTGTGGTAACTTAACCCTTTTGTTGCTGGTTGGCACATTTTTGGGGGGTTTTGAACACTTTCCCTACTGGGACCAGTGTTTTTCCAGTGTTTTTAGGCCTAATGTTTTAATTAGTGTGGCTTTTATGTTGTTTTACGTGTTGCTATTCACCTCATTTACTTTATGTTAGGTGCCTTTAAGACGCGCGTTTGCCGCATAGACACCATTGCTCCATTCACTTCTATGGGACTTTACAGCTTGGGACATACAGTGGGGCAAAAAAGTATTTAGTCAGCCACCAATTGTTCTCCCACTTAAAAAGATGAGAGAGGCCTGTAATTTTCATCATAGGTACACTTCAACTATGAGAGACAGAATGGGGGGAAAGAATACAGGAAATCACATTGTCTGATTTTTTTAAAGAATTTATTTGCAAATTTTGGTGGAAAATAAGTATTTGGTCAATAACAAAAGTTCATATCAATACTTTGTTATATACCCTTTGTTGGCAATGACAGAGGTCAAACGTTTTCTGTAAGTCTTCACAAGGTTTTCACACACTGTTGCTGGTATTTTGGACCATTCCTCCAAGCAGATCTCCTCTAGAGCAGTGATGTTTTGGGGCTGTCGCTGGGCAACACGGACTTTCAACTCCCTCCAAAGGTTTTCTATGGGGTTGAGATCTGGAGACTGGCTATGCCACTCCAGGACCTTGAAATGCTTCTTACGAAGCCACTCCTTCGTTGCCCGGGCGGTGTGTTTGGGATCATTGTCATGCTGAAAGACCCAGCCACGTTTTACCTTCAATGCCCTTGCAGATAGAAGGAGGTTTTCACTCAAAATCTCACGATACATGGCCCCATTCATTTTTTCCTTTACACGTATCAGTCATCCTGGACCCTTTGCAGAAAAACAGCCCCAAAGCATGATGTTTCCACCCCCATGCTTCACCGTAGGTATGGTGTTCTTTGGATGCAACTCAGCATTTTCTCCTCCAAACACGACGAGTTGAGTTTTTACCAAAAAGTTCTACTTTGGTTTCATCTGACCATATGACATTCACCCAATCCTCTTCTGGATCATCCAAATGCTCTCTAGCAAACTTCAGACGGGCCCGGACATGTACTGGCTTAAGCAGGGGGACACGTCTGGCACTGCATGATTTGAGTCCCTGGCGGCGTAGTGTGTTACTGATGGTAGCCTTTGTTACTTTGGTCCCATCTCTCTGCAGGTCATTCACTAGGTCCCCCTGTGTGGTTCTGGGATTTTTGCTCACCATTCTTGT
This sequence comes from Rhinophrynus dorsalis, assembly GCA_037306005.1. Taxonomy (NCBI): domain Eukaryota; kingdom Metazoa; phylum Chordata; class Amphibia; order Anura; family Rhinophrynidae; genus Rhinophrynus; species Rhinophrynus dorsalis. Next base: position 517,210,193 of record CM074719.1, on the reverse strand, counting down.
GATAATTTTGACACCACGGGGTGAGATCTTGCGTGGAGCCCCAGATCGAGGGAGATTATCAGTGGTCTTGTATGTCTTCCATTTACGAATAATTGCTCCCACAGTTGATTTCTTCACACCAAGCTGCTTGCCTATTGCAGATTCAGTCTTCCCAGCCTGGTGCAGGTCTACAATTTTGTTTCTGGTATCCTTCGGCAGCTCTTTGGTCTTGGCCATAGTGGAGTTTGGAGTGTGACTGTTTGAGGTTGTGGACAGGTGTCTTTTATACTTATAACAAGTTCAAACAGGTGCCATTAATACAGGTAACGAGTGGAGGACAGAGGAGACTCTTAAAGAAGAAGTTACAGGTCTGCGAGAGCCAGAAATCTTGGTCACCTTTTAGGTGACCAAATACTTATTTTACCGAGGAATTTACCAATGAATTCATTAGAAATCCTACAATGTGATTTCCTGTATTCTTTCCCCCCATTCTGTCTCTCATAGTTGAAGTGTACCTATGATGAAAATTACAGTACTCACTTGCCCCACTGTATCTCTGCAACCACTCCATGTAGCGTGGTCAGAGATCGCTCATTGTGTTAGTTTTCCCTTGCTCTGTCATCCGGTCAACGTTCTGGGGATGTTGGGGGCTTTGCGCACTGTTGGGGGTACTCTGTCAGTGAAACTACGTTTACCATGAATGCCAGCTTTGCGCGCTTGTTTCTGATTGGCTGCCTTCGCGGCAGCCATTTTGTGCATTCGCAGATCGAGTATCCTACGCAGGGCTTGGACTCTCCTTCTCTCCTCTGCAGCTTAACCCTTTGCCTACCAGATAAGTCTTAATTTAGTGTTTCTGGGATGCTTTAATTATCATACATGCTTTATTGTGGGTGTTTTGACTCTGTGAGAATATCTACTCCGTTAGACCTTGGGACTAAACCTAAGACTAAGGATACTGGGGTGTCTGTGTCCCCCATTGCTCCTCATGTCAATCAGGGTTACCTAGAGAATACTCAGGTCATGTTTGCCCAGCATGCGCTGCTGCCCCTGAATACCCTGCTGGGACCTCCAGCCATGCACTAGAGCCAATATGGATGCAAGAGTTTAAGGCTACTACCAGGGACCTCCGGTCCAATTTACAATTACCTCCATCCACTTTACAGGGGGTCTTCACTTCGTTGCATCAGATCTTCCCTGCCTAAACCGCCGGGTGTACCTGATGTGTCTGATTCCTCTGAGGAGGAATTATTGGTGGACTCTGATGATGATGACTGTTCAGCTGTTCCTTCATCTCAGTTTTTCTGGGACCCCTTCGAGTTGGACCCTATTCCCTCAGCTGAGGACCTGATCAGGGCTGTGTCGTCCACCCTGAACATTCCCTTGGTGCAGGAGGCTTCTTCTGACCCCTCTGATGTTTTCCAGGAGCCTGTTAGGCCCCATGCCTGCTTTCCACCTAATCCCACCCTTAACCGCTTGGTGTCAGAGGAGTGGAAATTTCCAGACAAGAAACCTTCTGTGTCTAAAAAGTTTGCTAAACTTTATCTGTTTTCAGTCAGTTCATCCCCCTAAAGTGGATGCCCCAGTGTCCAGACTTTCTAAATCAACTGCCTTGCCAGTGGCTGATGCTTCTGCTCTTAAAGACTGGACTGATAAGAAGCTTGAGACTTCTCTCAAGGCTATTTTTGCGACTGCGGGCTCTGCCCTTTGCCCTACTTTTGCTGCTGCATAGGTAAATAGGGCTGTGGCTGTTTGGACTGAACAGCTCAATTCTGCTGTCCATCAGGGAGCCGTTACTTCTGACATGTTGCGTCTTCTCGCTAACATGGCTGAGGTTCAGCATTATGCCTCTGCCTCCTTGTTTGATGCTGTTCATATGGTAGCCAGGGCATCTACCATGTCTGTGGTAGCCAGACGGGCTCTTTGGCTTAAGATCTGGTCAGCTGACACGGCCTTTAAGAAGGCTCTCCTGTCTTTTCCCTTACAGGATTCTTCCCTGTTTGGGCCTGAACTTAAGGATCTCATCAATGAGGCCACTGGAGGGAAAAGTTCTCACCTGCCAGTGGTCCTAAGGAAGAAGGCACCTGTTAAAAGGAATCGGCTTTTTCGTTCCTTTCAAGCAGACTCACGTCAAGCAACCCAGATGGTCCCTCAGGCTCCGCTCTCCTCCTCCAATCCTAAGCAGCGATGGAGAGCCAAGTCCTCCACGAAGTCCAAGGCTTCCATACCTTCTTTTGCATGACTCACCAAACCCGGATCCTCACCCACAGGTAGGTTGCCTTCTACTCCACTACCTCTCAGCTTGGCAGGCCTCTGTGGTGGGCCCATGGGTGTTACAGGTGGTGGCCTCGGGATACAGGATTCCCTTCACCTCCCTTCCTCCTCCAAGGACATTTGTTTCTCGTTCTCCCTTGGGAGCAGAAAAGAGACACCTTTTCGAAGAAGCTATACAGGCCTTTCTGGACAAGGCAGTCCTGAAGCCAGTTTCCCCTCAGGAGAGGGGCTTGGGATTCTATTCCAACCTCTTTGTGGTTTCCAAAAAGGATGGGGGCTGTTGTCCCATCTTGGATCTCCGGATCTCCTTCAACAGCAGGTGCTGGACTGCATTCATACTCTCTCCCATCATGGGTGGATCATCAATTTGGACAAGTCAGACCTTGTTTCTTCTCAGAAGATGGTCTTTCTGGGCCTCCTCTTCGACACTCAGAGGGGGATGGTCTTTCTGACAGACGAAGTGGCTCATCAGATAGCACTGAAGGTCCAAGCTATCCTGTCTCAGGATCCGGTTCCAGCCAAGAAGTTGTCCTCCTTGGTGGGGAAGTTCATTTCCACCGTAGAAGCAGTTCAGTTTGCCATGGCTCACACCAGGGAACTTCAGAGGTTTTGGTTCATGACCTGCAAGGTCCCTGTCTCTCCCTTTTCAAGTGGAGCAGAATCTCTCGTGGTGGCTCAACTTGAACAATCTCCTGAAAGGCAGACCCTTTCTGGTCCCCTTTTGGACCACAGTGACAACGGATGCCAGCCTCTCTGGATGGGGAGCGGAGCTGGGGCACTTGAGTGTTCAGGGCCAGTGGTCTCCAGACGAATCTCTCCTTCCCATCAATGTCTTGCAGCGTTGGGCGATATTTCATGCCCTACATCACTGGACACAACCACTGCAGGATTGCCCAGTAAGGGTACAGTCGGACAATGCCACAGCGGTAGCCTATATCAAGAAGCAGGGCGGCACAAGAAGTCTTGCAGCTTGGTTAGAGGTCAGGGCTATTTTATCATGGGCAGGGGAGTATGTCCTTGCTATTTCCGCAGTTCATATTCCTAGTGTAGACAATTTTCTGGCAGACTTCCTCAGTCGACACACAGTGGACAGCGGGAAGTGGGAGCTGCGTCCAGAGGTGCTCAACCTCATCATCCAGCAGTGGGGTCTATCATGCATCGACCTGACGGCAACCAGACAGAACAGAAAGGTTCCAACCTTCTGCTCTCGCTGGGCGGATCCCATGGCTCTGGCAGCGGATGCCTTATCGATCCCGTTTCCTCTAGCTTATATCTTCCCTCCTGTTCCTCTGTTGACCAGAGTTCTTCGGAAGCTGCGACTGGAGCGCTTCCCAGTCATTCTGATTGCTTTGTACTGGCCATGACAAGCTTGGTTTCCGGAGCTTCTGGACCTCTCTGTGGCGGAAACTCTTCCACTTCCTCCCCGTCCAGATCTTCTTCTACAGGGTTTCCTCTGGAAAGAAGACGTCCATCTTCTGTCTTTGACGGCTTGGAGATTGAATCCTCAATTTTGAAGAAAAGAGGATTTTCTTTTGATGTGGTGGCTACTATGCTTAGTGCCCGCAAGCCTGTTTCATCTAAGGCCTACCATCGGGTATGGTCTACCTTCCTGGCTTGGTGTGCTGACAGAGACCTGTCTCAGGATTTTGACCTTCCTGCAGTTCTTTCCTTCTTACAGGATGGTGTGGATAAGGGTCTCAGTCTGAGTTCTCTCAAGGTTCAGACTTCTGCATTCTCTGTCCTTTTTCAGAGGCGTCTTGCTATCATTCCTGATGTCAAGGTTTTCTTCCAAGGTGTTGCTCATACCCGTCCGGTGTTTAAGCCCCCTGCTCCTCAGTGGGATCTTAACCTGGTCTTGGGAGTACTCTAGCGTCCTCCCTTTGAGTCTTTGGCTATCATTCCTCTACATCTGCTGACGTGGAAGTTGGCCTTTCTCCTGGCGATTGTTTCTGTTCACAGAGTTGCGGAGCTGCATGCCCTCTCTTGTAAACCACCCTTTCTGGTTTTCCACAGGGACAAGGCGGTGCTTCGCACCTCCCAAGAGTTTCTCTCGAAGGTTGTGTCCGAGTTCCACATCAATCAGGAGATTGTGGTTCCTTCCTTCTGTCCTAACCCTACTTCTGACAAAGAGAGGGATCTTCATCTATTGGATGTTGTGCATTGCCTCAAGGTCTGTGTGCATCGCACTGAGTCCTTGAGGCAGTCTGACTCTCTGTTTGTTTTTCCTGAGGGTCCTAGGGCAGGGAAGCCTGCTTCCAAGGTAACCATTGCTTCTTGGATCAAGTCCACAATTCGTAAGGCTTACGAACTTCGGAAGAAGCCTGTTCCCTTCAGGGTCACGGCTCATTCCACGAGGTCTATTGGGGCTTCTTGGGCCTACAAGAACCAGGCCTCAGCTGATCAGTTGTGCAAGGCGGCCACTTGGTCATCTGTGCACACCTTTTCTAAACACTGTCGTGTGAATGTGCTGGCGCATCGGCTGATGCCAGTTTTGGGAGGAAGATCCTGGAGGCAGCCTTGCCTGTCTATAATCTCCTTGGTTTCTCAGTACTCTTTCACTTTTGATCCCTGTTGGCTCTAGTTCAGTGTGCTATTTAACAGTTCATGGGGTTGTTTTACCCCTGTTCAGTGTCCGTTGACACTTTGCGGTTAGTGTTGAGCTATTTATGATTTGTAGGTTCATTGGTGCTCTGGTTACTTTGGGGGCCTGCACCAGGTCCTTGCCTTTCTTCCCACCCTGGAGAACGTAATGGTTGGACATCCCAAAGTTACCAGTAACCTGTATTGGACAACAGAGAAAATAGGATTTTAATCTTACCTGTTAAATCCTTTTCTCTTAGTCCATACAGGTTACTGGGCTCCCACCCTGTCAACGGACCATGCTTGGCACTCCTGCGGCAGAACGTGGGGGTCCTTTCGGGTTCATGCTCACAGGAATCTTCCTTTACCTTCTTACTACCTAGTCAATAGTCTGCAAATCTTAGTGGTTGGGGATTGGCTAGCTGCAAGCTAAGGAGAGGAGGTAGACTCCACCCAGCAGTCACTTCTCAGAATTGTTCCTGCCTAATAAAGGGGCTGATTGCCTACCCAAAGTTACCAGTAAGTTACCAGTAACCTGTATGGACTAAGAGAAAAGGATTTAACAGGTAAGACTAAAATCCTATTTTTTTCTTTTTCATAGTGCTGCATCCAGCTACAGTGAAAGTTTATTAAGTGTTAATCATTTGAGTTCCAGGGAGTTTCAAGTCAATGGGGGTTTTGCACTAAGGAGTGATAAAGAGGTGATAAAGCGGAGATAACTTCACCAGTGATATCACTTCTCCGGTTCCTATGTTATTCTATAGACCGAATACACTAAGCAATCACTATTAGTCCATCTGAAAAAAAAAACGCCCAAATATATTAGTTCACTTGTTCTGAGTATGTGAGTACCCGATATGCTTAGAATGAACACCATTGTTTCCAAGCTCTAATTTTTCAGCATTTGGCTTGTGAGGATCATAGCTCATTTCAAGGTGTCAGAACCCAAAAATGCCCCACAAAAGTATATGTTTCTGAAAAATAGACAACATAGGGTAATCCATCAGTAGAATTTTGGAGTTTTTCATGCAGCTATTTTTCCTGAAATCTTTTTTTATTTATTTATTTTTTTTTGCATTTTCACACTTACATTACAATGTTGATATGTGTTTCAAGCACAGTATATTTTCAGATTTAAAAAATTGAAAAAAAAATGCATTGATTAGTGTTCTGAGCATGGTAGTGCCCCATATGCATAGACTTGTCAGGGTTTGGGGGATCTACGGGACACAGTTTTGAAAATGTGTGTTTCCATTTTCAGGCATGGAATTTTCACAGCTTGCATGTCTCATTGGGGCTGCTTAGCAGTGCTCGATTTTATCATTCTCCCCCCAAAGTATATATATATTTTTAAAAGTAGACAACATAGGGTTTAATTCTAGGTGCATTTTGACCTTTTCATGCAGCCACTTTATCACTAATCCCTCCCAAAACCTGTTTTTCTCACACATTAAATTTTGCTGTGGATTTCAAGCACAGGATATTTGGAGATTTTTAAAAATGCATTGATTAGTGTTTAGCTACATTTTCTAAGTACAGCAATGCTCCATATGCATGGGTTTGTCAGGGTGTGGGAGAGCTACTGGGTCCTTTTTGGAACATACATGGCATTTTCACAGATTGCTTTACAGGTGCCATGTCTCATTTGGGGCAGTTTAGCAGTGCTAAAAGTTTATATTTTGAAAAGAAGACAACCCAGGGTTTCATTCTAGGTGCATTTTGACATTTTTCACGCAGCTACTTTACCACCAATGCAGTAAGAAAAAAAAAATTAGTGTTGTTCAGGTTCATCTTCTAGTACAGCAATACATCATATGCAAAGGTTTCTCAGGGCTTGGGGAGCTACTGGGTCCAATATGCAACATGCGCATTAAAAATGTAAATACTAAATATGTTTTTTTCCCTATGTCTAAACCAAACACTAACCCTAAACCTTACCTTAACCCACATAAACCCTAATCCTCCCTAATTTAACGAGAGCTACTCACCCAAACTATTTAACGAAATATATTTAATATAGAAAAAAAAAAATTAAATTGCACAAAATTTTTTTAAACCCAAACGGTCACTATTCCTATAGCAACACTATTTTTATTTATTTATTTATTTTAAATCCCTCTGCCTAAATCTACATATGACCCTAAACCTTACCCTAACCCACGTATGCCCTAAACTTACCTGATTCAGCAAAAACGACCTACCCAAACTACCTCCAAACTACCTAAGTAATTAATTTTAATAATGTATAAGAAAAAAAGGTGGGTAAGCAGATACTGATCTACAGCACTTGATCACTGTGATTTACCGTGATCAAAGGGGGAAATGCAACAATTGATCACTGAGCTTACAGTGGTCAAATGAGGATTTTTTAATTTTTTTATTTTATTTAAACAATGTTATTGTACTGGAACCCTTTGTAATGATGTCTCTCTGTCTCACTCTATCCCTCATGATCTGTGAGAGGAGGAGGGAGACGTAGAGAAGTCACAGGTGCAATGTTTACATACATTGCCTCTGTCATATGACTTCTAACACGTGATTCACTGTTTCGGCGAATGTGTGGCACATGTGCGGAAGTCATGTAGATTAGTTGAAACAAACTGCTCTGGTGCCTTCCCGCTGTTCTCCCGTCGTGCTCTGTAACATGATGGGAGAATTAACCCATGACATGCCAGGATAGTCAGCAGACCTTAAAGGACTGAAATCTGTGATGGTCCAGGCATGTCTTTGGACATTAAGGATTTAATGCAATGTTTACTTTAAATCAGATATGTAAGCAACAGCAGCCTATGGATGTGAAAAGTTAAGGGGGGTTATAGAGGGGTTAGGGAAAGTAGATTTGGCACTACATGCAGTCCAATTAACATTAAAGAGATTCATCAGGGGCAGCCAACCCTGGTCCTGAAGAGCAACCAACATTGCATGTTTTCAGGCTATCACTGAATGAGCAGAGTGGACCAAGTAAAGGAACTGGATCCCTTTATTTTGACATTACATGTTATGCACTTGAGGAATATGTGAAGTCAAATTGCTTATATTTTTCATTTATTTTTTCATCTTCACTTGTTTTCTTATACACTTATGTTCATGACAGTGAGCTTCCTGGATTTCAGTTTTCAGAGCATTTTCTAGTTGATAGACCGTAACTGCAGGATATAATGCAGTGTTAATTTCTCTCTGCAGCATTGAATGATCTGTGTGCTATTTTGTTTAAAGGGATAGTAATGTTTCATAATAAAAGCAGCTCTAATTAATCATCATAGTATTTGGACTTTGGAGAGTGTTATTTCAATTCTGTCAGAGTTGTAGTTCCTGAGTAATTCAATGACAAAGTGTTCCCCTCCCGCCCCTTTAACTGATGTCACACTGTTCAGCTAGAGCAGAAGGGAGGTGCCCAGGTAGACTGCAGAGAGGGACAATCTTCAATTAAGATAAGGGAAAAACCTGAAAAGCTTGTCAAGGGGGCAGGGATTTTCATAGGAATAAGAGTGTCCCCTGCTGTTATCTGTCTGGTCTATGGACTGCATTCCACATCTGAGAAGAGATGGCTTACACTAGGTAAAAGGGGCGGGAAGGGAAACTTTGCTTGTGAATATATCTCGAACCATAAAGGTTTGAGAGATAAGACTTATATCATTCTTCATGTTTTTTTAATGTCTACAAAATAAAATAAAGTTAAAACGAAGTATTACTATCCCTTTAAATTGCATCTTTTTTTACAAAATATCGCTAGACCTGCTTTCATGTTCCCTGACAGAAAGCTCTTACAGGTTAGGTAGTCCTCTGTCAAAGAAATAAAAGTGTAAAAATTAGCTATAAATGGAAAAAATAAGTCTAGGCACTTTGACAACTTATTATGTACTTGCAGAATATGTTACTCTTCCTTTAAAGTGACTGAGCTGATATTAGTTCATCTTAGCTCCAGCTGGGACATCCTGAAAGCCTGCAAATTGGTAGCTCTTGAGGACCAAGTCTCAAATTAAATTCTTGCAAGATGGTTTGTCTAATCACTTGACTTAGTTATATTCTAAGTGGATTACTGATATACCCATACCTCATAGCTGAGGATCGGGAGGAGGTTAGCTCTTGTGATAGTTATACAATTGACATGTCTTCATAGGGTATATTAGGGTCAGCTTAATTGTATGTGATGGGCAGACTTCCTAATAATCTTTGTACCAGATATTGGGCTTCCCGGGCACTTCTATTAATCTTTTTTGGTTGTTCTCAAAAGTTTCTTGATTTTTTTTTTTTGTATTTTGATTTCCCTCAGTTATGTACACCAGAGCTGTGGCTTCTTGGCCTTCTTCCAGATTCCATAATGGGATCACATCAGAAACGTTCATTTCGCTGTGTTCTGTTCTATGCAAGGAAAGCTATTCTTATTAAATGGAAGGCCTCTGTTCTTCCAGATATGGTCTGTGGTTTTGCCTGATTGATAAAGATCTCTCCTAAATAAAGTGACTTACTTCAATATGGAGTGCTCTGGGTAGTTCTATAAAATCTGGTCTGCATGGTTGGACTGCCAGTTAACTAAAACTATGATAGGAGCTATGTTTGATATTCTTTGGTTTTGTAAATGTTTAACAGTATTTAAGATCTCTCTAATGTCAGTATAAAAGGGCTGCAATATTGTTTTCCTCCACATGAGGTCAGACTTTAAAAACACATTCAAAACTGTGCTGTTATTTAAAGAGCTAGTAATGTCACTCTATGAAGGCATATCTGATTATTCCTTATACTTTTTTATAATGCTCTGTAGCATTCTAAATGTCCATATCCTTTTAGTTTTATTGACATCACTATTTCACTCATCTTACTTCGGATCTGAAAGCTGGTCTGGACAGATTATGACAAGGGAGAATATTGTGTCAGCATAAGCAACACTCCTCCCCTTCATCCTTATACACACACAGGCAATATTATCCCTCATTGTGATCTGTCCGGCCACACAACCAACTTTCAAATCTGAGGAAAGAAGGGAAAAGGGGCGGGAGGGGGAACATTTTAAATTCATAATAAAACTACACTGATGAAGACATTTAGAATGGTACAAAGCATTATAACAAATAAGGAATAATCAGATATTCCTTTGTATTGTGACATTACTGTCTCTTTAACTTATACAATTACCTGTGTCACATTCTCTTCTCTCTCAGCAGCTCTTCATATACCATCAACCACTGTCATCCTCTCTGTTTTCAACACATACTGTTGTAATGGTCCTGGCTCCCACTGTCCTACATTGCAGAATGAAAACACACATTATACTATCTGCATTCCTTACCTTGCAGCATGACTTCAACATGTCAAAGCTAATGCTAAACTGTGACTTTTGTATTAGTCAAGTAGTAACCACTTAATAATGGCAAGTCAGGAAAAAAAAGACATAAAAAATATATATCCTAGAAAATAAAATAAAAGGTATCATATGGTATTATGCAATAACTAGTACACAACAGAAGACTTCGACAGTAGGGATGTTTGATATTCTTGGATTTTGTAAATGTTTGACAGTATTTAAAGGGGAACATTCACCTCTGCATTATCATTGTTGTATCCCTTCCTTTGTGTCCCCTCTGTACATTGCGGTGTTTCTTTTTGCCTAAAAATCTGTTTAAATGAAGCAAAAAGATACTTGAATTTTGTACCTGATGACGTTAGCAGCCGCACAGCCGCGCACCGTATGGTGCAGAAGACACTCCCACAGCCTCAGCTCCTTTCACTTGCCCCAGCATCCTCCGATGACGGAGGCGTTCTGTTAGTAAGCTGGAGAGAGATCTCATTGGCAGAGATCGATATCTAGCCGGGAGGAGGTGAAAGTTCCCCTTTAAGATCTCTCTGAAATCAGTATGAAAGGGCTGCAATATTGGTTTCCTCCGCACGAGTAAAAGGTATCATAAGGTAGTACCTTTATCCTCAATCAACCTAAAGTTCATTGTGGATAAAGGAATGCACCGTGAACCTTCCCACTGAGTAGAGTTAAAGGGCAACTGACATAAGAAATATATTTATATGTTAAAGCTCAATCTCTTAATAGGTAATCACTTCTAATACCTCCTCTAGGAGCACCAGCATAAACACTTTCCTTCTGGTGCACAGCTGCCACCCTTACCCATGCTTCTCCTCCCAGAGAGGAGCTATAAATGTGTTTTATGGAGAAACTAGTGTAAAAGCCCGTGTACACGGGCCAAGGTCCGGGTGATGTTAAAAGGCCGGTCCTTTCTCTGCATCCTGCCGCCGACGCAGTCATGCACTGTAGAGACTGCCCGAAAGCACAGAATGCTCCCAGCACAGAACTTCCAGCATTCTGTGCCTTTGGGCAGTCTCTACTGCGCATGACTGCTTCTGACAAACATCCTAGCTAATTATTATATAGGATATGTTAATGGTTTTCGTACCAAGTAAAACAAGAGTACTCCCACCTCATTCAAAACTTATTACAGCTCAAATATATACTGTATATTTTTTAGGCAGCAGTACCAACTGGTGTCCAAAAAAGCACATTTTTATTAACAATGCACTCCATGGGAGAGCTTGAGTCACTGACAAAGGCTCTCCATAGTAAGTTATAAGAACAGCACCTAAGGTGGCCACAGAGATAATGTCAGAATTTCAGGTTTATGCTGTAATAACATTTTAAAACTTCTTCCAGCAGTAGGCATACCTTTGCTTTACTCAGGAGAAAAAGCATTACAATATTTATTTTTCATAAAAAGATGTACTACTCTTAATGTATATTATAAAAATACAAAGGATGTAATGGATAAAGTAAGGGCTGCTTATCCACCTGTAGGAGATGAGGAAATTGTTGAGAACTATGATTACAGATGCTGATAAGTTTTGGGAATGGGAACCAACTCATCACTATGGAAGTGCTATTTTCAGGAGCGTCCGCAGAAATTTTTGTGGGGGGTGAGCAAAGCCATAATATGACCCCTAGGCCAACCCACCCATCCCCTATGGAGGGGGCATTGCTGTTTTAATTACAATTAACTGTAAACTGTGACAGGAAATTCTTTTCATCTCCTAACCCCCCTCCCACACACACTTTAATATGGCCAGAAAATTCTAATGGCCCTTCTGAATTTTGTCTTTGTTAATTGTTCAGTTCTTAGATGTCATATCTATAGAGGCAGACATGACAGTTGCTGTAAGTTTTTTATTTTTAAAATGTGTTGCACACTCCTCCGGTCTCTAAAGGATTGAGATTACCATCTGCAGTGGGCAGAGTTTGTGTCCTGTGGTCCTGCTAGCAACTGTCATGTCTACCTCTGTGGATAAGACATTCAGGACTAATTGAAGATGTTATCACTTGAACTAGGGCAAAAGTGCAAAATTCCTAAGGGGGATATTATTAGGAGGTGATACTTCTGTTTTAAAGAGTCAGAATGTTATGCAGTTTCTGATATTTACCTTCATCCAATAGTCTCACGAGTCATCAAGTCCAATAATTCAGCCAAATCACATATCTGTATATCTTGAAAAATAAAGTTTCATGTCTGTGTTCTAAGAATGAGAATCACCTTTAGGGAGTAGATAATCTGAGTCCCTTAGATGCTGTTGAACTACAATTCCTGTCATCCCCAACTAGCCAGCTGAACATGATGGAAGGTGTGGTTCACAGATAACTGGAGGGCTGCAGGTTGCCCACCCTTGATCAATAACACGTCATTGACATTACGTGTTTAAGGGCATACGTTCTGGAGCAGTGGTAAGCAACATTTCCTTCTCCAGCTGCTGAAAACTACAACTCCCATCATCCTCATCCATCCAGCGGCGTTTGGCGATTATAAATTGTAGTCTCCAACAACTGGAGAGCCCTTTTCTAGAATGGGGAATGTCCATGACTAGTGATCAAGCTGCTTCTCTGTGTGTAACTTTGTTATATCTACTTTTGTTTCTGTTCCAGACATTTTGTACAAATTACACTATGTGTATGTGAATTATATGGAGGGTGGATGACCTTCTGTCCAGACTGGCTACTTGGAAGCCCCAACCTCAACACCACCAACTGGCTTTATCTTTGGGTCTACCTAGTCTTCTTTAATGGCATATGGGTGCTTATACCGGGACTCTTACTATGGCAGTCTTGGCTGGAGCTTAAAAAATTGCATCTCGGTAGAAGAAGCACTGGAAAGAAATCACGGTGAAGAAAAGAGAACCGTTTACCCATCTATTTTTAGTATTGGTTGAATGCTGGTTGTTGTGATTCCATGTCACTTGTGAAAAATACTTTTCGTTTAACCCTTTGAATGCCAGAGAGGTGCACAATGCATTGTGGTATTCAAAGAGTTAAGAAAGCTGATTTTATTATCTATTTTTGTAATTTGTTTACAAATTTCCCTAGCTGCTTAGTGCATTATGAATTGGTTATAAACAGATTTTGTTGTTAATGTCTATTAATCATTTCCATGTCAGTGCCTGGGCCAATTTTAGTACCTCGTAGCCCAAGCACATTTTCAACATATTGATATCCATACAACCCTCTTTCTGCAAGTGAATAACATGTAAAGTCAATTAAACTATAATTTTTTATCATTTTTTAACGGATAGAATTTTTTACATTAGAATGTAAAAATAAATAAATAAATATACATATACATATATATATATATATATATATATATATATATATATACACACACTACCTGTCAAAAGTTCTAGAACACATCAGTTTTTGCTACTTTTAGTTATTGCCATAGAACTTGTAAAAGCTAAAAAAGGTGCTTTCGTTACATTTTTTCATCATAACTTTTTTTTTTATAGTAAATTATATGATATGATAATGGTATCTTTAGAAAGCCAATCTTATGGCAAGAAAATCAGTATATAATATATGTGGGTACATTAACCCCTAGAGTGCCAGGTGGGTACATTGTACGAGTTTGGACAGCTGTACCTGCTGTGCTAAGCTCGTGCAATGTACAGCTAAAATGCGGTCATTGCGTAAACCGGTATAACCGGCTTTCAGTGGCCGCATTTCAGCTGAAATGCAGCCTGGCACTCTTGGGGAGGCATGAGGATCACTCGTCATGCCTCCCCAGTTATTGATCTCCCAGCCGAACTTCTGGGTAGGAGTGGGCAGGACTGGGGGAAGCCTCCCAAGGTCATCGGTGACATGGGAGATCAACAACTGAGGGGACACCAGGAGGGGTCCTGATTCTTTTTTTTTTTTCCCCTCATTATTCTGCTTTTAGACCTTGATGGGGGACACCAGGAATGTTCCTGATACCGCCTCCCCAACGAGGTATGAATACAAAATAATAATTAAAAAAAAAAACGATTTTTGTGCAACAGGGGGTCCAACGCATTGCTTTGCAGTGCATTGGGCACCCCTGTGGCATGCACGCAAAATGCCTCCAATCCCCCCCACACACACGTACAGTATCCCCCTTCCTGGTTCCACAGCCAACTGGCAGTCCCATTCCCCAGCCTGTCCCCCAGCCTGTTTCCACTGCCTACTGGTAGACTCAAAGTACCGGTATGCACTAGATTTAGGCTGGGAATCAAACTTTGTATGAGGGGGACATACAGTGCACACTGGTAGACACAGATCCCCCATATACACTATCAGACACTGACCCACCATCACCACCATCCTTGCTTCTCTGCTCATACCCACACACACTGCCTAATCCCTCACCCTCCCACACACTTTGTTACACTGGTAGTCACAGGTCCACATGTACACCGGCTAACGCCCTAGCTTCTTTCATTACTTGTCTATACAAAAAATTATTATAACTACAGAAGTGAAGAAAAGCTACACAAACCATACCATTTTGGAAAGAAGACAACCTGTCGCATCTAATGAGGGGTGAATTGCCTTCTTACCCCAAGCCTGCTGTGCCCAAATGCTTCCAGAAGGTGGCACTGTAGGAAAAAAAATGGCATTTTCTTACATTTCTGCCCCTTCATCTGTACGGAAATCTGTGAAAACCATGGAATTTCCAACTGTATTCATTAGCTAGTACTCTTAGGAGAAAAATGACACCTCATTGGTATGAGTTCACCTACCTTAGGGGGCACTACAAGTACCAAACTACACCTATAGGAATCTCTAATTTTTCTAACATTTTCTCAAACATTACTTGTCTGTACAAAAATGGTTATAACAACTATAGAAGTGAAGAAAGGCTACAACCCATACCATTTTGGAAAGAAGACAACCTGCCGCATCTAATGAGGGGCAAATTGCCTTCTTACCCCAAGTCTGTTGTGCCCAAATGCTTCCAGAAGTTGGCACTATAGGAAAAAAATTGCATTTTCTTACATTTCTGCCCCTTCAACTGTACTGAAATCTGTGAAAACCATGGAATTTCCAACTGTATTCATTAGCTAGTGCTCTTAGGAGAAAAATTATACCCCAATGGAATGAGTCGACCTATCTTAGGGATGCCAGTAGCACATAACTACACCTACCTGTTTGCTTCTTCGAAAATGGCTGCTTGTACTAAAATGTTCATAACTGTTAGAGACATGAAGGAAAGGTATAAAAGGTATACCGTTTTGGAAAGTAGACATTCTCCCACATCAAATGAGGGGTCACTTGCCTTTCTATCCCTGGGCTGAAGTGCACAAAAATTTCCAAAAGCTGGCGCTATGGGAATAAATATATGTTTTTTTACATTTCCACCATTTCAAAGATCAAAAAATCTTTGAAAACCATAACATTTCCTGCTGTATTCAGTACCTGCTACCAACATGAGAAAAATGGTAGCCCATTTTTGTGGGTTAACATACAATATGTGGGTGCTAGGAACACGTCCGTAAACCTGACAGTTTTGTTTTTGAAATTATCTGCTTGCAATAAAATGGTTATAACAATAATAGATATGCAGGAAAGGTACAGAAACAATGCCACTTTGGAAAGAAAACAACCTGCCACATCTAATGAGGGGTCACTTACCTTCTTACCCAAAGGCTGGTGTGCACAAATGCTTCCAGGAGGTGGCTCTAATGGAAAAAAGGCATTTTTTTACATTTCTGCCCCTTCAAATGTATGGAGCTCTGTGAAAACCATGGAATTTTCAACTGCATTCGTTAGTTAGTGTTCTTAGGAGTCAAACGACACCCCATTGGTATGAGTTGACCTACCTTAGGGGGTGCTAGAAGTACAAAACTACACCTACTACAAACTCTGATGTTTCTAACATTTTCTCAAACCTAGCTTGCCTGTACGAAAATGGCTATAACATCTTCAGAAGTGAAGAAAAGGTAGATGAACAGTACCATTTTGGAAAGAAGACAACCTGCCGCATCTAATGAGGGTTCACTTGCCTTCTTAACCGAATACTGGTGTGCACAAATGTTTCCAGAAGGAGGCGATACAGGAAAAAAATTGCATTTTTTTTACATTTCTGCCCCTTCAAATGTAAGGAGCTCTGTGAAAACCATGGAATTTTCAACTGCATTCATTAGCTAGTGCTCTTAGGAGTCAAACGACACCCAATTGGTTTGAGTTGACCTACCTTAGGGGGTGCTAGAAGTAGAAAACTACACCTACTACAACCTCTGATGTTTCTAACATTTTCTCAAACGTGACTTGCCTGTACGAAAATGCCTATAACATCTTCAAAAGTGAAGAAAAGGTAGATAAACAATACCATTTTGGAAAGAAGATAACCTGCCGCATTGAATGATGAGTCACATGCCTTTTTACCCCTAAGTTAGTGTGCACAACTATTTCCAGAATGTGGTGCTACAGGAAAAAAAACAAACATTTTTTTTACACATCAGTCACTTCAAAGATACTAAAATGGTTCAATAGCATGGGATTTCCCAGGAGGACTTCTTGCCAGCCTATTAAAAATGGTACCCTACTGCTGTGGGTTGACATACTAATTTGGGTGACAGGAGCGTAGCTGCCAGTGAAACAAGGATGGGAAAGCAAACAGTGTATGTGTGATTTTATGGCTAACAGATGAAAGAAGCTAGGGCGTCAGCCGGTGTACGTGCTGACCTGTGACTACCAGTGTAACAAAGTGTGTGGGAGGGTGAGGGATTAGGCATTGTGTGTGGGTATGAGAGGAACAAGGATGGTGACTACCAGTGTGCACTGTATGTCCCTCTCATACAAAGTTTGATTCCCAGCCTGAATCTAGTGCATACTGGTACTTTGAGTCTACCCGTAGGCAGTGGAAACAGACTGGGGGTCAGGCTGGAGAATAGAACTGCCAGTTGGCTGTGGAACCAGGCAGGGGGATACGGTACGTGTGGGGGGATTGGAGGCATTTTGTGTGCGTTCCACAGGGGTGCCCAATGCACTGCAAAGCAATGCATTGGACCCCCTGTTGCACACAAAGAGTTTTTTTTTTTAATTATTATTTTGTATTCATACCTCGTTGGGGAAGCGGTATCAGGAACACTCCTGGTGTCCCCCATCAAGGTCTAAAAACAGAATAATGAAGGGGTCAAACGCATTGCAAAGCACTGTGTTGGACCCCCCCTGTGGCACATGCATTTTTTGGGGCTTTTTCCCCCAATATTTTTGTGTAGACCTCGTTGAGGGCATCAGAACCCATACAATGAGGTCTGAATAAAAAATAAAAGGGGAAAAAAATAATAATCCTTTGTGTGCCACGGTGTCCAGTGGATTGCAAAGCAATGCATTGGGCCCCTGTGGCACACAAAGGGTTAATTTTTTTATCTTTACTTTGTATTCAGATGGCCACCAAACAAGCTCTGATTACAAAGTAATGATAAAAAATCCTGTGTGTGCCACAGGAAGGGGGTCTGCATTGAACCCCTCCTCCCAGTGGCACACACAGGGTTGATTTTTTTTTATTTATTTTTTTATTATAGACCTCATTGAGGGGCAGCAGTACCCCCCTGATTCCCCCCCCCCCATGATGTCTTGGTCAAAAAAAAAATATATGTCCACAAAAGAAGTCACCCTGTGAGTGCCACATGGGTCCCCAGCGCATTACTTTGTATTCAGAGCTTGTTGGGGGGCCATCAGGAATCCTGATGGCCCCCCAACAATCTCTGATAACAAAATAATGATAAAAGCCCTGAGTGTGCCACAGGATAGGGGGCTGCATTGGACCCCCCTGTGACAAACACAGGGTTAATTTTTTATTTACTTTTTTTATTATAGACCTCATTGAGGGGTATCAGGACCCCCCTGATCCCTCCAATGAGATCTTACAAAAAAAAATTGTCGTCAAAATAAGTGCCTCTGTGAGTGCCACAGGGGTCTTCAGAGCATTGCAGAGCAATGCATTGGACCCTTGTGGCACTCAGAGGGTTATTTTTTTATCATTATTTTTTAATCAGAGCTTGTTGGGGGGCCATCGGGACCAATCCCGATGGCCCTCCAACAATCTCTGATAACAAAGTAGTGATAAAAGCCCTGTGTGTGCCACAGGAGGGGGGTGCATTGGACCCCCCTGTTGCACACACAGGGTTAATTTTTTTAAAATTATAGACCTTATTGAGGGGCATCAGGACCCCCCCTGATCCCCCCCAATGAGGTCTTACAAAAAAAAAAAAATGTCCCCAAAAGAAATGACCCTGTGAGTGCCACAGGGGTCTCCAGCGCATTGCAAAGCAATGTGCTGGGGACCTCTGCAGCACTCACATAGTTAACTTTATTTATTTATTTTTTTTTATTATTTAAAGGAGCAGTAAACTTTTTTTATGAAAAATATATATTGTAGGGATTCTCCTATTGAGTAAAATAAGGGTACTCCCACTGCCGAGAGATTTATATTTCCACAGTTATTACAGTTTAAACCCATGGTTTTTTACATTAGCAGTGCCCTCTAGTGGTCAAATACTAATTAGATTTTCTGTTAGAGTCTAATGGAAAGGAAAGTCAGAAAAGTCAGAGACATACAGTTCTCCACAGAATGTGATAGAAACTGTCTGTCACTTCCTGTTAGTTAGAACTTCCAGGAAGTAAACACAGTGAATTCACTTCATGATTATTTAAACTGCTATACATTTTTAATAAAACATCTGACAGCAATAGGAGTGACCTTGTTTTATTCAGCAGAAATGCTCTGTAAAATATGTGTTTTCATTAAAAAAAGTTTACTGCTCCTTTAAATTTTTATTAAATTTTTTCTTTTCAGACCTCGTGGAGGACATCAGGACCCCTCCTGGTGTCCCCTCAGTTATTGATCTCCCAGCCGATTGTGCTGGGAGATCAATCTGGCGACTGCAGGAGAGGAAAAGCTCTCCTGCCCTTCTCTTCTACCACGGGTAGTAGTGAATAGGACCGGGGAACTTCCCTAACGTCATTGGTGATCATTTCACCAATGAAGTTGGGAGGCTTCCCCCGGTCCCACCCACTCCTACCCGGAGGTTCGGGTAGGAGAGGCGGGGGGAGAAGCTCTGCTTCTCCTTCTTACATATTGATCTCCCAGCACGATCGGCTGGGAGATCAATAACTGGGGAGGCATGACGAGTGATCCTCACGCCCCCCCAAGAGTGCCAGGCTGCATTTCAACTGAAATGCGCCCACTGCAAGCCGGTTATACCAGCTTATGCAGTGACCACATTTTAGCTGTACAATGTACGAAGGTGGCACAGCAGGTACAGCTGTGTCCACTCGTACATTGTACCCACCTGGCACTCTAGGGATTAATACTTCCGCCTTTCTTGAACTCTAGGGGTAGCCTATGGTTAAGCACGACAGTTACCTTGTTACAGACATCTCCGCTGCCCACATTATTAACAAAGGCAGGTCCCCCTCCCTTTATGTAATGTAATTCCTCAGAAAGTTAACTTGGCTCTCACTTTACTACAAATTCTTTATTTCTAACTCCTACATTCCTGGGCCATCTCAACATCTCAGCTGATGCCCTGTCTCAATTTAACCAATTTTTTCAGCAGCCATGCTCAAGCCAACTTCTTACCAGTACATCCTCCAGATTTTGGATACCTGATGATGCCATGACCACCTTTACCCATCAAGCAAACAACATCATCCATTCTGCACTAGCCCCCAACAGGCACAGAGCTTATGCTACAGCATGGTCTAATTTCCTAGTGTTCATTTCCAGCTCACAACCAATCCATCCCTACTCATTAGCTACTATATTGGCCTTTGCGGCTCAGCACTGAACCTATCCCCTTCTACAATTAAACAGTATTTGGCTGGTATTCAGCACCTTTAGCCTTACATTCATCCCACCAGCCATCACTCTTCACCAACTATTGTGTCAAATTATTTCTCAAGGGCCTTCATAAACTTGTCCACCACCACACGCCCCCCCGCATACCTATCACTGGGCCCCTCCTTCATCTACTCTTTGACCATTTTATTTCCTTTCCATTTGGCCATCACTGTCGCACGGTCCTGGCAGCAGCAATATTCTTGACCTTTTTTGTCTTGCTTAGGAATGAAGAATGTGCCATTAAATCTCACACCTCTCATTTCCTCACTAAGAGCCAACTGACCTTCCATTCCAGTCATTATAGACTAACACTATTACAGTCTAAAGTGACCAGACAGGTAAAGGGTGTACTATTCCAGTTTATCCTATCTCTGACAAATGGTGTCCAATAGCAGTCCTTCACAACCTAATATCTCTTATAGCTCCTCACCTTCCTTAATGCCCCTTGCTGCCTTTGCACGATGGCCCATTGACAGTACCAACTTTTACTAAGTATATCAGGCTGTTACATTATATCCACAACCCAGAGCAAGAAATCAAACTTGCTCTCAGCTTACTCACCCGTTGATTACGTTCTATACTCATTGTTTCAAAGAGCAAGAATTAAAGCGGAACTTTCATCTCCCAACAACTTTAACCTGTATGAAAGCTATGCCTAATAGGATGCTATTTTTACATATATTACTGCTTTGCCATTCTTTTAAGTTAATAAACTGAACCTTGTATGTTCGCTTCATGACCATGGAGAGCAGTGCCATCTTGCAGAAAAAGTGTTTATGCGCATGCGTCAGCTCTCCCTGTGTCATGTCACTCAAAGGGAGAGAGGCCGGTGTTCGTGAAGTGCGCATGCAAATTAGTTTTGACGACTAGGTCCTCCACTGCGCGAGCACACACCATACACTCTACTGTTGCATGCACACAGCCCATCAACTAGCGCTCCAGAGGTAAGAGAGTAGTTTACCCTTTAAGTGCCAGAGGGGTACGGAACGCATTGCTATGCAATGCTTTCCGTACCCCTCTGGCACTCAAAGGGTTAACTGAGTGAGAAAATTAATTAAGGCACGACCTGGACGCGCTGGATTCAGGGAGCACGCCAGGTCATTTGGTTTAGACATGCTTGACGGGAGGATTCAGGGGCTGGACGGAGGATTCAGGGACAAGCCCTGTGGGAGTGTCTTGTGTACCATAAGGTGCAGCTTGAGTCGGACTTTGCGTCATCAGGTACAAAATTAATTTCTCTAATGCTGAGCTTAGACAAATTTTTATGTGAAATTTAACACAACACTACAAACAGGGGACACACAGGAAGGGATGAAGACATGATCATACCAAGGTGAAAGTTCCGCTTTAAAGTATTTTTAACTATATTCATTTGTCTACTTTTTGGCCTCTCACCAGGCTGACGTCGTTGAATCTCTCCCTGAGGGACTAAGAGGGCGCTAAGCCAAATTTATCATATCGATAGTCAGACCCCAAAAGCCAAGAGCACGAGTAGAAGGCTAGGCCTGAATTTGTGGGAGAGGCTGCAGTTCACAATAAGAAGTTCTGCAGCCCCCCCACTTGGCACATGTCATCAATGCCCTTCCCCATACTTCCCAACTCCTCTTTTATTTTACACCATTATAAATTGGTTGACCTCGTTGAAACTCTCCCTGAGGGCCCGAGTCCCAAAGGGACCCCGGAGCCACAAGCACAAGTGAAAATTCATAAACCAGTTGAAGGCATGTCGCATTGTTGTCGACGTGGGCATTGTCCATTGAATAAAACATCAGCAAGTACCTCTAAGGGGAGAAGGCATGTTGTTTCATTGGATAAATTATTTATACATACAGTATTGTCATGTCCATGGGTAGGTGATGAGTTGAGCTCCTGTTTAAAACTTGCTGCCTGTTACCCCCAAGCCCGCCCAACTTCTGCCTGGTGAGCAAAACTCCCAGGCCACCATTTACAAAAATAAATTATTCTAAATGTCCCTAATGTCTTTTCTTTCTTATGGTGTAGCTGCCTCTGAACCTCTTGATTACTCTTTTTTTCTCGGTTCACTGTTTTTTCTCACTACATATGGAGGATAGAAAGAGGAATGGGGAGAAAGGGGGCATGTAAAGAGACATAGTAAGGAGCTGAGAGGACATTGGGAGAAATGAGACATGGGGAGGGAAGTGGAGACTTGCAATCTGCAGCAATTCATACAGTATATATTTATAATTATTTAAGTAATTAATAATTATGTAATTGTGTATGTAATGGGGAGGGTTTTTTTCAGGTATCTGCTGCAGCATTATAATATTTGGGAGGCTTCTGATGTATTTTTTGAAGAGGGAGTAGGGCTTTTCATTTTGCAAGGCGGATATTAGATAAAGGAGAGACTTGTAACATTGAAGGTACTGTTTATGTTGTTGGTTGTGGCTTTTAATATTGCAAGGGGCTCTTTTGATGATTGGAAGGCTTCTACTGTTGGACATGTTAGATCTGATAAGGCTTATATTTTGATGTTGTGAGTATAACTAGTATAGTTCCATTTCAGTTGTTAGCTCTGAGATATCACAAGGGTAGCTCAACTTCAAAATTTCAATTGTTAGCTCTGTAGTATCACAAGTGTAGCACAATTTAAATGGTAAGCTCTGTGTTATCACTAGAGCATCTCAATTTAAATTGCAAGCTGTGTGATATCACTAGCTTAGCTCAATTTCAGTTGTAAGCTCCCTGGTACCACTAGTACCGTTTCAGTTGCAAGCTCTGGGGTATCTCATTTGTAGCTCAATTTTAATTGTAAGCTCTGTGGTATGACTATTGTAGCTCTATTTCTGTTGTAATCTGTGTGGTATCAGTAGTGTAGCTCTAATTCATTTGTAAGCTCTGTGGTATCACTAGTGTACCTCCATTTTGGTTGGTATGAAGTGACACCTCCAGGGTGTTCATGTTGTTTACATTGTAAGGTTTTTGGTATCTCATTAAAAATAATGAATAGTTAGTAACTGAATTGCCACATTACAACCCAAGTAGGTGCTACACAAGACAAAACATACTGCAAGGCAACAATAGACAACACTACTCAAAATATTTTAATTATGTTAAGCAGCTTAACTTAGTGATTTATGCTTACCTTACTTCCCATTAATGAATGAATGCCAATAATAAAATTAACAAAAGGGGGTGGGCTGGGACAGTGGGTTAGAGAGATGATAGAATTGAAACCCACAAATTCTAAGCGCTATTTCCAACAGACACAGTTTCTTATTATACCTTATCTTGATCTAAAACAAAGCAAGAGAACCTGTATTTTGAGTCCTCAAAAGTCCTCCTCAGCAGTGCAGCTTATTCCTCCAAAAAACCTCCAGTTCTGGCTTTTACTTCTTGTATATACTTCCACCCAAAAAAGAAAAAAAGCGCACACAATCTGGGTGTAGACTGTTGATAACTAATTTTCCTACTTCTGGACCCTTCACCGAGTGAACTCGTTTCTGTTTTCACCTCCTTCACCGTGGATATCACCTCGCATATATATGGTGTTAAACTCACCTTTACCAGAGGCAGACCAGCCTCTCGGTGTGATCGCCTTCACTGGATAACCCCCAGTGACGGTGCCTTTGCGTCAAACTCCTTCCTTTACACTTCTTCCGGTTCTTCCGGTCTCCTTCTTACACTTAGGTCGTAATCAATTCTATGTCCTCTATCTAGGACTTCGCTTCCCAAGTATAGTTTAAGGAGCCTATTTGGGAGAACACCTTACTCCTAGTATTATCATAGGAGTTAAACTGGAAAAAAAATGTGCCCAGGCTTAAACAAATAAAACTATTTATTTGCAAGGCAATAAAATATATCTGCACAGATACAGAAAATATAATCTTAAAAACTATTTCTCATTAAAACAGGCTGTTTTAATGAGAAATAGTTTTTAAGATTATATTTTCTGTATCTGTGCAGATATATTTTATTGCCTTGCAAATAAATAGTTTTATTTGTTTAAGCCTGGGCACATTTTTTTTCCAGTTTAACTCCTATGATAATACTAGGAGTAAGGTGTTCTCCCAAATAGGCTCCTTAAACTATACTTGGGAAGCGAAGTCCTAGATAGAGGACATAGAATTGATTATGACCTAAGTGTAAGAAGGAGACCGGAAGAACCGGAAGAAGTGTAAAGGAAGGAGTTTGACGCAAAGGCACCGTCACTGGGGGTTATCCAGTGAAGGCGATCACACCAAGAGGCTGGTCTGCCTCTGGTAAAGGTGAGTTTAACACCATATATATGCAAGGTGATATCCACGGTGAAGGAGGTGAAAACAGAAACGAGTTCACTCGGTGAAGGGTCCAGAAGTAGGAAAATTAGTTATCAACAGTCTACACCCAGATTGTGTGCGCTTTTTTTCTTTTTTGGGTGGAAGATGATAGAATTGGACCACTTGATTGCTCTTGCCCCCAGGCCAAAAGTTGCCAACCCTCTCCTATTTATCAAGGTAACCTCTGTCTTTAATAGAACCACATATGCTCAGTGAAGAAATTGCATCATGTGTTATATATTTCTTCACTGAGCAATCATGGTTCTATTTTAAACAGAAGTTAGTATTAACCCTTAAAGGGACAGTAATGTCCCATAAAAAGTATTCTTATTTTGTAGATGTTAAACAAATAAATTATGTGGCACAAATCCCATCTCTCAAACCTTTATGGTTTGAGAGATATTCGCCTGTAAAGTTTCCCTATGTCACAGTATTCAGGCAAAGAAGGACAGACACAGTAATAAAATATAACCACTTTTATTGATAATACACAGTAATAATAATACGGCCCACACAACCCCAGACCACTGGACGTTAGTCCCCAGGCTACTACCTGGAGCTGCACACTGTGCTGAGCACTGTACTACTGCACTATACCTGAGGATACAGGAAATGGGTTCTGGTTCAGCAACGGTAGAACCAGTATACGATAGCTCAAGTCTCCACCCAGAATATAGCTAAACTGAGGCAACAGGGAGCGAGAGCAAGCCCGAGCCACTGAACACAGATACAAAATGGTCAGGCAAGCTGAGTAATGCACAGTGCAAGTAGTCAGCCAGAGCCATTGGCTCCAGTCTGTTTAGCTCTTGCAGTGTATTGGTATCCGTTACTACGCCCGTGGGGGCTATTGGCTCTATTATCCTCAGCTCTTGCAGTGTAATTAGTCTCCGTTACAACGCCCGTGGGGGCTATTGGCTCTAATTATCCTCCGCTCTTGAAGTGTAATTTGTCTCCGTTACAACGCCCGTGGGGGCTAGTGGCCCTATTATCCTTAGCTCTTGCAGTGCACTTGCTCTCCGTTCATGCGCCGGTTGGGGTGCTAGTGGCTCTAGCTCATCAGCTCTAGCAGAGTATTTTGGCCTCAGTTCCCTGCTCAGCATAAGCAGTAGTCTCTGTCCTATTCTGCTACTGGTGTTTATTCATCTAGCACCACTTACCGCTCCTTTACCATCTTATGGGCGTGTCAAACACACCACAACAGAGACTGATTGATTTCTATGTACTTTAACCATTGAGTACCCTTTATGTTACTATTGCCTGTCCTGTGACAGTATATATTTATTTCTCTGTATACTGGGCCTGAGTGGGCATCTATACTTTACTGTTCATTCAATTATTCTGTATTGCCTATAGAGGGCAGTCTTTCTTGTCTTTTTAATAAAACTGTGTTTTATTCTAACCTGCTGGTCTGAGTGTCCTACAAAACCGTTACACATTCTCACTTCCCTACCCATAGTCTCCTCTTTGGCCTTAGACCCAGGTGGTAGACGCTGATCCACAGGGAACTTGTTGTCGATCTCTACCCCACTGTCTGGTTTCGACTTGTACCTCCACTACCCAGTGCCACCTCAGCCTACTCAGACCAACAGTTAGTTCCAGCTGTCAAGCGATTCAAATATGGGCTGGGAGTGTTAGTCTGCAGTCCCTTCTCCCTCTATACTGGGATATCCGACTTGTTTCCCTAGCCCTGGCCTTGTGGTCTGGGTAGGCCGGTGTGAGCACGTTCCTATCTCCTGTCCTTGCTCTACCTTGGTCGAATACTCTTGTACTGTTGGTGTTGTGTGTGGTTGAACAAGTGAAGGTTGGTCACTCAGTGGCTGTCATAGCCTGCTCTTTCCCGTGTTTCTCTTTCCTTCTCTGAGGTGGTTCTAGAGCTGTTTATATTAGTCACATTATTCTGTCTTTGAAACTCTGAGCAGTTTCAGTCTGCTGTCTGTGAAGGGCAATACTCTATTGTTCTTGTCGAATCCTGAGCATACTCAGCCTGCTGTCTGTGAAGGGCAATACTATATTGCTCTATTGTCAATGTCTGAGCAGTCTCAGTCTGCTGTCTATGAAGGGCAATACCATATTGCTCTCTTGTCCAGTACTGAACAGTCTCAGCCTGCTGTCCATTTTTGAGCAGTTTCCTTATTGACCATCCCAGTCTGAGCAGTTCCAGACTGCATTGCGACTGCTTGCAGGTTGCTGCCTCCTTTGTATAGGCCTACTGTCCTCAGTACCTGCAGCAGGCATCCCTACCTGTGTACACTTACTACCATTCAGGTCAGGTTCTTGGCTCAACAGGGATCGGACATCTGGCTTTGCGGCCTGTACCTTTACTTTGCTTTGGCCACAGCAAGTGTTAAGTGTGACTGGCATTGCCCCCGAATGAAATTCTCTAGCATTGCTCTCCAGCTACTCCAGGTTCAGACTCTTGCTTCCGTGACAAGGGTACATACCCAGCATTCTAACAGTGACACTGTGATAGTGAAGAGTTTAAGAGAGTTGGACAGGAAGAGGTTTTGAATCATGTGGAGACTGTTACCTAGAGAGTGAGCATTCCATAATGCACAGTAGAAGAGTGGAAGGGATTGAAGGAGGCAGTGAGTGTCAGTAGATTGCTGGGATCTGCACCACAAGCAGAGCGGGTATTCAGCAATCTGGGATGGACAAAGGTGGTGATTCAGCTGGGGACATGATTAAGAGAGCTATTTCATGAAGACAAAAGGAGAGTTGTAGACAGGAAAAGCAAGTAAGAAGATCATTTGTATGTGTGAAGAGTTGTGGAGTGTTTTGTGGTGGATAGAGATAAAGGGTGCAGGTAACAAAGCAGTTCATGTGAGCAAATTATTGGAGAATGTAGAAGGGATGGAGGTATGGAAATTGATGAGCATCTGGGAGAACAGAAGGGGTTCAATATTTTGCCCAGTTGTGGTGCCAAAAATAATAATAAGAAAATTAACAGATGCACTACATAATAAAGCTATACATTTATCTGGGTGAGAGGGTTGTGGTGTGAGTTTCCAGTGACTTGCAGACAGATTGATTCAGATGTCTAGATCAGGAACAATGCAGCTTTGTTTCTTGACCAGACCAAGTGATTTCTAGTTCAGCTGCAGCCATTTCTGATTAAAACTGTGAGGTCTATATGGCAGAGAAGAGACTGAACTAAGAGAATGTCCTGCACAATGAAGGTCCCCATATTCCCTCTGTTTGGTACAATGGGTACTAAATGCTCAACCTAACAGTTAATGGCTTTGTTGTTTTCTAGTCATGGAGTTAATTTTTATGACAAGAGCTTTTTTAAAACTGCATAGTGCAGCCCAAGGACATTTAGTAGGTCTGATGACATTGGAACAGTAAAACTTCACTATTGCCTTTTAAAACTAAAACAATCCCTCCCATTCAGTTAAAATAGATCTTGAGCAATGGAAATGTCCGCCCTAATCTCGGATTGGAAGAATAAATCTGATTAAGATGAACATTGTAGCAGAAGACAGTGCAGCACTCTTCAGGTGTACAGGGTATAGATAAATCAAATGGAATGTGCTATTCTGTTATAACAACTGTAGCAAAGCAGTATTTTATTTCTTTGTCTGTGCAATGGGCTTCATGTTACCCAATCATTTTTTTAGGTTTTGGTCCCACACACAGTCTAATTTTGTATAATCTCTTTTTCTGTGAAATATAGGACCAGTAAACTGGCAACTCTCTATTATCAAAATGCATATGTGTTTGCCCTACTGGTAATAAAACACTTCACTAATATATTCATATGTCAACAATATTGGGAATAACATTGTTGCCTACACTTGATCATTACATCCATACCCATGTTCTTTGCTTTACTCCGTGGCTTGACCATACACCCTACTCTCTTATTTCATCAGTTATCTATATTGTTGACTGATTATACACTTGCAAATTTGGTTCATATTTCAGTGTATAGTGATTTTCTTCCACTTGCACTGATCTATTTGTTTTTACTAATTTGTTTCTTTTTCTAGAGATTTTATTTACTTTAATAAAAGTTATGTTTATTTAGTGATGCCCTCCTATATCTTTGGGACATCTCTATTTAATTGCTGCTTGATTAAAGGGATAGTAATACTTCATTATTACTATCCCCCATGTTGTAGCCCTTAAAATTCTGAATTCAACGATACCAGCGACATCTCTCAAACCTTTATGGTTTGAGAGATATCCACATTCAAATTTCCCTCTCCTCTCTCCCCTGACGTCAGCATTCTATCTGACAGCAGGGGAATCCGGTCCCAGGACCGGCGGCGGCTCTGCAGCAGTGCTGAGATCTCGTTGTAGAAACAGCAAACCAAGCACACGTAGAAGACCATTTCAGTGAAGGATTTCTGTTTCTATAATGAGATCTCAGCACTGCTGCAGAGCCGCTGCCAGTCCCGGGACCGGATTCCCCTGCTGTCATATAGAATGCTGATGTCAGGGGAGAGAGAAGGTGAGGGAACTTTGAAAGCGGATATCTCTCAAACTATAAAGGTTTGAGAGATGCCGCTGGTATAGTTGAATTCAGAATTTCAAGGGCTACAAAGTGGGGGATAGTAATAATGAAGTATTACTATCCCTGTAAGGGGTGGGTCTGGTGCTTATGACTCTATTTTCTTTTCTCTTTACATTATTCTTAAGATGAACATTGTCCCTAGAATCCTATATATATCACAGTCTCTGTCTATGAATATCCCTAGATCAATACTCAGAACTTAAATATAGATGGTCAACAATTATGTCTACAAATAGAAGGATGAGAGGCATAGAGGTTTCTGATATACATAGATATTACACCTTGGTTTTACTAACTAGGCTGCTTGATTTAAACATTCAAATAAGTCATAGTTAGAATCAGAACAAGGGCAGATAGGATTTATAACACATCCCTTCCATGATCCTCATGGTATGCAGTTCTTTATTTGAGACACAAGGCTTTTCCTTTAAGTACATTCAATTCTTCCTATTGTAGTTGAGTTTTTCCCTGTTAAAGGCAAATCAGCTTTGTCCACACGGATATCTACAGAAATAACTAAAAAGTCTTAGGTGAGAGCTAAAAGTATATCAATGATTGTGAACAATACTATATCTAGGGATGCACCTATACCATTTTTTTAAGACTGAGTACGAGTACCGATACTTTCCCCAACTACTCACCGTTACCAATTACCAGTACTTTTTTTGCAGGGCCATTTTACAGTTTTCGAAGGAGTGGTGAGAGGGTGCAGTGGAACTGAGTGGGAGATGGGGGGGGGGTCAGGAAAAGCAGGGGAACTGAATGGGAGAAGTGGGCAGCTGAGAGGAACTGAATTGAAGAAGTGGGGGGGGCTGGGGAGAACTGAATTGGAGAAGTGGGGGGGCTGGGGAGAACTGAGTGAGAGAAGTAGGGGGGCTGAGTGGGAGAAGTGGGGAGGCTGAGTAGAAGATGGGGGGCTCTCAATGGGGCTGATGCATGGCAATGGGGCTGATGCATGGCAATGGGGCTGAAGAACAGTGAGATTGTGCCAGGGTCTCCCTGGAAAGCTGCAATGAAGTTTACAGCTTGTCCAGTCTGTGCCAAGCTGCAGCTTCTGCCTGCCTTACCCTCCAGCTACCCGCTGTAATTTCCTCCTCTGCCGGGTGCTCGCTGTTCTCTCGCGAGCCCCGGCAGAGGTCAGCGTTGGAGCGTTTCCATCTTAACCCATGGCAACGCTCCGACGCTGCAGGAGGGAGAGAGGCGCCCAGCGATCATTGTGAGCAGCTCTCCGGGCTCCCTCTCTGCAGCACCAACCCTGACACAGAGTATCGGTGCTGGTATCTGCAGCATTTGCGCGAGTACAAGTACTCACCCAAATGCCGGTATCGGCACCGATATGTGTATCGGTATCGGTGCAACCCTAACTATATCAATATTAATGTTACAATACACTGCTTGAAACCCCTATCTAACAGCAAGAGTGAAAATATGTAAAAAGTAGCAATGGGTGACAGCTATATAAACACATTAGATAAGTGATAACATTTATAAATATTTTAAATGCTTATATCATATACTCACAGTTTTGAGAAGGGACACTGTTATTCATATATTGCTTTCTCAAAATAAATGTGCAGTGTATATGCAAAAAGAAATGAGAATACAAACCATAGCGTGATCTGTGTTACGAAATAACAAATATATTCACACAATATTTCTAAAGTGTATATAAAACAAGAAAGTCCCACAAGAAATAATAATAGAATTTATTTTCCGTTGAATCAAAGAAGTACTATGGAGAAAATCCCACAAGAAATAATGCTAAAACTTTTTTCCGTTGAATCACGGAGAATCCCAAATTTCAATATAGTTGAATATGTTACACTGTAGAGTCAGTCTTAAGGGATAGCAAGAGGATTTGTAATTGACTCACCCTTAAAGGGAAATGCTTGACTGGTCAATTATGTCTGCCATCTTAAGAAAGATAGATTAATATCTCCCTCCACAGAAATGAGTCACAAGAATGAAAGAACGAGCAAGATACAGTGTTTTACACATTCTGCATTTAAAGACGTGTAACTCTGACCCACATAAAAGACCCTGCTATAGTAAGGATGTGCAGTTGAAGAACATATATCCTCCAGTAGTGAAGACATGATGGTAATGAGCTAGATCGGTATGTTGATCTTAGTTATGAATTCAGTTCTGGGAAGAATAATAAGGAAAAGAAAAAATATTCTCATCATCAATCCTGTGATTGTCATAAGCATTGATACAGAGAACATAAAACATCCAAGTTCCTCCGAAAGGAGGCCAGCCAATCACTCCTCAAAGCATGTTGAATTCTGAATCAAAAGAGCAGCCAGGACTAACTTAAAGGGATTGTAATACTTTAATTGTAAAAAAATATGGTGTAGGGTTTATCCCCCTGAGTAAAACAAGAGGACCTACACTGCTGAAAGGTGTTTTATTCAAAAGTTATTATAGCTCAAAGTTGAATTTTTTAGGTGCAATATCACAGTATCCTGAAATTGTAGAGTGGTGCTGTTGCAACACCATTCTATTGAGATTTATGGTAGACAAAACAGAAAAACGGGGAGCAGACCCTCTAACAGTAGACCTGTATGACAAGTTGATTTGTAATACCCCCTTCATATCCCAGCTAGTCAACAGATATCAGCGATCAATAGCACATATCAAATATCATAATAGCCAGTGATTCACAGAATTTCCTTTATTCTCAGGTTTAAGAAATATATCCAATGTGTTTCGTGTTTAATATACACATGTTGGATATATTTCTTAAACCTGAGAATAAAGGAAATTCTGTGAATCACTGGCTATTATGATATTTGATATGTGCTATTGATCGCTGATATCTGGTGAGTAGCTGGGATACGAAGGGGGTATTACAAATCAACTTGTCATACAGGTCTACTCTTAGAGGGTCTGCTCCATTTTTCTGTTTTGTCTACTATATACAGGTTCTTCCTGGTTGCACACTAACCACTGGTGTTAGAAAGGGCAGCGACCATACAGGACCGGACAAAAAGAAGGGAAAATTGTCCCCCCAAGAAAAACCAGCTCCAGAGGCGATTTACAGCAATGTTACTGATCCAAATATTGCAATAGACTGCTTTCTCTTGAAGATTGATTTGGACTATATAGTTTTTTATCTAAAATCATTAATTGAGAATATTGAGTATATTAGTACCTTTGGTGGAATTACGTATAAGAAAACTTCCAGAATAGTCAAGCGCCCAAATAGAGGTGTGTATTGAGATTTATGGTCTAGGGACCAGGGCTGTCCATAGGATGGTGTAACAACAGCGCCACTGTACAATTTCAGGCCACTGTGATACTGCACATAACAAATTCAACTTTGAGCTGAAATAACTTTTGCATAATACACCTTTCAGCAGTGAGAGTACCCTTTTTTTACTCGAGGGATAAACACTACATATTTTTTTACATATTAAGTATTACTAAACTTTAAGAGCAGAATTCCCAGGGCCCTCAATACCAAATTATATTTGTGTGGTTTACAGTTTTTAATCCTACATTGTTCTTATCAAGTTGGGCAAGGCACCTAGACATAGAATCAATAGATCATTAAGAGCCTGCAAATATGGAGTTGGTGAATTAATTAAATTATTTGCATTTGCAGAAGAGGCAATATCTACTATTGGATTCAGAAACTGTTTAATGGGTAATGGCAATATGGCTTTAGTCTCTGAGAGACATAGGGCTATCTGTATCACTAGCGCAGAATCATTTCAGTTGTAAGGTCTGTGGTATCAATAGTGTAGCTTCAATTCAATTATAAGTTTTGTGATATAACTAGTGTACATCTATTTCAATTGTAAAATGTGTGGTATTAATAGTGTAGTGTGAAGCTCTTTCTTGTAATGTGTCAGATTTAAGTGTTGGATTTAGAGATAAAATACAATATATGTCTATTTTCTCTGTGTTTGGCACAATGTCAGTGAGATCTGTGCTCTAAGCCACTTTGATATAATTGCCTAAAAATGTCCAACCTTCTGTGACTAATGCTTAAACACTACCCAAGTTTACACATATAATCAGTCACTCTTACGGTAACATTCTTTCACAACTAAGTAAGGCACTGTGTAAATACCCTATCTCTATAATAATATAGTTAATGAAAATCTATTTAAAATATGCTCTTGGCAACAGGTATTATTTGTAAGTTGGTAGCTTGAATTAACTCTTGGGTTCCAGAGATGCTATTGGCTTGTAAGATTTTAATAACGTACTGTGGTAGTTCACTTTTTTTTGTTAGGCCTACTTTACATGGGCTTCATGATCCACATTTGTATAGCAGCCTTTCTCAAGAGCCATGATTCATTTACCTGCCCTGTCCTTGTGTTCCCCCAGCAATCCAGTCATGGAGGTGTGACTAATGCAGTGGTTTTCAACCAAGGTGCCACAGACATCCATTCAAGGTGACACTTGCTTCTAGTAAGACTTTGCCAAAAAATGTAAATGTAATGTTTGATATATCTTTTCAAGGAATTTGTTTTACACAACATACTTTTTTAGTTATTCTAATTGTGAGACCTTAGAATAACCTTCTATTTATAGGTGTGCCCTCATATTACACTATTGGCAAATGTCCTACAAAATTTTAGGGATGCCCCAAAAATTCCAGATTGTGAGATAGGCATGTCTTGACCTAAAATAAGATTAGGAAACATTGGTCTATTGCTGGTCTAATGAGGAGTCAGCTAAAAAAAAATTAGTTAACTCCAGCGTGGGCTGGTCCTTCATTGTATTGTTGAGAAGTTCAATGCAATGAGCCAGTTGTATGTGTGAAGGATTTTCACTGGGACCCACAGTTTGCTATGCATTCTGCATAGAATGTAGAAAAAGCTGCATTTGGGGGCTGACTGATCAGTGGTGCAATTGCCCATGTGAACAGCCCAAGAAACAGCAATGCTAGGCAGGCCGTCTCCAGCCATCTTGCAACACCATTAGATTCCTTGAAGAAAACTGGACAAATGGGTAAACCAAGGTGAGGTGCCCTGGAAGAAGAGGCCTGCAGCTTATTCTGGTTATGCCCATACATTAATATGCCCCGGCAACAAACCAAACACCTGCATGATCTGCTGTCATCACTAATGTCTTCCTTAAGTTAATGCTTAATGCAAATTGTCTCTCCCCCAGTACATCCATTCCCATGAACAACACATAATACCCACAGAACTATGTATCTGAATATAAAATATATTACTTTACTAATTCATAATATTTATCAGAGGGAAGGAGCAGTAATGCTG
Organism: Rhinophrynus dorsalis; assembly: GCA_037306005.1. Lineage (NCBI taxonomy): Eukaryota > Metazoa > Chordata > Amphibia > Anura > Rhinophrynidae > Rhinophrynus > Rhinophrynus dorsalis. The sequence goes on along the minus strand of CM074719.1, from coordinate 517,176,202 downwards.
ACAAAAGTAATATCTGCTAGGTACCTCCTCCATAATCTTGGCATACACTATGGATGACGTAGCTGAAATCACATTGTGAACTGCCCTTAAGGTCCTAATGCCCTTGATTCCTCTTCTTTTAATAACCCTCATTTCCCCCCACCCTTTCCCCCAATACTAACCCCAACAGAAACCACTGTACACAAAGAACATAGTGAAATAAAGACACAGCAATGATGTAGGTGGTAAATTAACCCCTTCAGTGCCAGGGGCTTTGGCCATTGCCTGTACCCTGAAGGCCAGACACTTTTTCATCATTTTTGCTATCCTTCCGTTTAGGCTTGATTTCCTCTGGGGATTTTTAGTTAAATATGGAAAACTATATATTGTTTTTTTCAGAACGAATTGAGCTTTCTTGTGGTACCTTACATGAAGAGAATTTTACATCGTGCAAAAAGCTATGATGTCATAATGACAAAAAAAAGTGAAAATTTACTCATTTTGCTAAAATCACATACTATGTATCAAAAACATTTACCTTGATTGAAAAAGTTTCAATTATTTGAAAAAGCCCCGAGTCCCCCGAGTAAAAAAATACCAAATTTGTATAGTTTTACCTACGTCCATGGCTAGTGTAGAGCCCTAATCACCAGCAGCGCAAAATGACTTTATAAACTAAAATGCGCATTCTAGGGTTTTTGTGGTAAATCTACTCTAAAACAGTGGAATAACTATATAAAACTATATATTTCTGGAAAGTAGACAACTTACTGCATCTAATGAGGGGTGACTTTCCTTGTTACCCCAAGCCTGGTGTGCACAAATGCCTCCAGAAGATGGCGCTAATGAAAAAAAAGGCATTTTCTTACATTTCTGCCCCTTCAAATGTACTGAAATTTGTGAAAGCCATGGTATTTCCAACTGTATTCATTAGCTAGTGCTCTTAGGAGAAAAATGACACCCCATTGGTATGAGTTCACCTTCCTCAGGGGGCGCTACAAGTACAAAACTACACCTATTGCAACCTCTAATTTTTCTAACATTTTCTCAAACATTACTTGTCTGTACAAAAATGGTTATAACAATTACAGAAGTGAAGAAAGGCTACACAAACCATACCATTTTGAAAAGAAGACACCCTGCCGCATCTAATGATGGGTGACTTGCCTTGTTACCCAAAGCCTGGAGTGCACAAATGCCTCCAGAAGGTGGCGCTAATGAAAAAAAAAGGCATTTTCTTACATTTCTGCCCCTTCAAATGTACTGAAATTTGTGAAAACCATGGCATTTCCAACTGTATTCATTAGCTAGTACTCTTAGGAGAAAAATGACACCCCATTGGTATGAGTTTAACTACCTCAGGGGGAGCTAGAAGTGCAAAACGACACCTACTACAACCTCAAATTTTTCTAACATTTTCTCAAACATTACTTGTCTGTACACAAATGGTTATAACAACTACAGAAGTGAAGAAAGGGTAAACAAACCATACCATTTTGAAAAGAAGACACCCTGCCGCATCTAATGATGTGTGACTTGCCTTGTTACCCCAAGCCTGGAGTGCACAAATGCCTCCAGAAGGTGGCGCTAATGAAAAAAAAAGGCATTTTCTTACATTTCTGCCCCTTCAAATGTACTGAAATTTGTGAAAACCATGGCATTTCCAACTGTATTCATTAGCTAGTGCTCTTAGGAGAAAAATGACACCCCATTGGTATGAGTTCACCTACCTCAGGGGGCGCTACAAGTACAAAACTACACCTATTGCAACCTCTAATTTTTCTAACATTTTCTCAAACATTACTTGTCTGTACAAAAATGGTTATAACAACTAGAGAAGTGAAGAAAGGCTACACAAACTATACCATTTTGGAAAGAAGACAACCTGCCGCATCTAATGAGGGGTGAATTTCCTTATTACCCCAAGCCTGTTGTGCCCAAATGCTTCCAGAAGGTGGCACTTTAGGAAAAAATGGCATTTTCTTACATTTCTGCTCCTTCATCTGTATGGAAATCTGTGAAAACCATGGAATTTCCAACTGTATTCATTAGCTAGTGCCCTTAGGAGAAAAATGACACCCAATTGGAATGAGTCGACCTACCTTAGGGGTGCCAGAAGCACATAACTACACCTCCCTGTTTGCTTCTTCGAAAATGGCTGCTTGTACTAAAATGTTCATAACTGTTAGAGACATGAAGGAAAGGTATAAAAGGTATACCATTTTGGAAAGTAGACATTCTCCCGCATCAAGTGAGGGGTCACTTGCCTTTCTACCCCCTGGGCTGAAGTGCACAAATATTTCCAAAAGGTGGCGCTATGGGAATAAATACATGTTTTTTTTACATTTCCACCACTTCAAAGATACTAAAATCTTTGAAAACCATAACATTTCCTGCTGTATTCAGTACCTGCTACCAACATGAGAAAAATGGTAGCCCATTTGTGTGGGTTAACATACAATATGTGGGTGCTAGGAACACGTACGTAAACCTGACACTTTTCTTTTTTAAATTATCTGCTTGCACTAAAATGGTTATAACCATTATAGATATGCAGGAAAGGTAGAGAAACAATGCCATTTTGGAAAGAAAACAACCTGCCGCATCTAATGAGGGGTCACTTGCCTTCTTACCCAAAGGCTGGTATGCACAAATGCTTTCAGGAGGTGGCGCTAATGAAAAAAAAAGGCATTTTCTTACATTTCTGCCCCTTCAAATGTATGGCGCTCTGTAAAAACCTTGGAATTTTCAATGTATTCCTTAGCTAGTGCTCTTAGGAGTCAAATGACACCCCATTAGTATGAGTTGACCTACCTTAGGGGGTGCTAGAAGTAGAAAACTACGCCTTCTACAACCTCTGATGTTTCTAACATTTTCTCAAACCTGACTTGCCTGTACGAAAATGGCTATAACGCCTTCAGAATTGAAGAAAAGGTAGATAAACCATACCATTTTGGAAAGAAGACATCCTGCCGCATCTAATAAGGGGTCACTTGCCTTCTTACCCCAATACTGGTTTGCATAAATGTTTCCAGAAAGAGGCGCTAATGAAAAAAAAGGCATTTTTTTACATTTCTGCCCCTTCAAATGTATGGAGCTCTGTGAAAACCATGGAATTTTCAACTGCATTTGTTTGCTAGTGCTCTTAGGAGTCAAACGACACCCCACTGGTATGAGTTGAACTACCTTAGGGGGTGCTAGAAGTAGAAAACTACACCAACTACAAACTCTGATGTTTCAAACATTTTCTCAAACCTGACTTGCCTGTATGAAAATGGCTATAACACCTTCAGAATTGAAGAAAAGGTAGATAAACCATACCATTTTGGAAAGAAGACAACCTGCCGCATCTAATGAGGGGTCACTTGCCTTTTTACCCCTAAGTTAGTTGGCACAACTATTTCCAGAATGTGGTGCTACAGGAAAGAAAAACAAATATTTGTTTTACACATCAGTCACTTCAAAGATACTAAAATGGTTCAATGGTGTGGGATTTCCTAGGAGGACTTCTTGCCAGCCAAAAAAAAATGGTACCCCACTGCTCTGGGCTGACATACCAATTTACGCTACAGGAGCGTAGCTACCAGTGAAACAAAAATGGGAAAGCAAACAGTGTATGTGTGATTTTATGGCTAACAGATGAAAGAAGCTAGGACGTCAGCTGGTGTACGTGCGGACCTGTGACTACAAGTCTAACAAAAAGTGTGAGAGGGTGAGGGATTAGGCAGTGTGTGTGGGTATGAGCAGAGGAGCAAGGATGGTGGTGATGGTGGGGCAGTGTCTGATAGTGTGTATGGGAGATCTCTGACTACCATTGTGCACTGTATGTCCCCTCATACAAAGCACTGCGTTGGACCCCCTTCCTGTTGCACGTGCATTTTTTGAGGCTTTTTCCCCCAATATTTTTGTGTAGACCTCATTGGGGGCATCAGAACCCATACAATGAGGTCTAAATAAAAAATAAAGGGGGAAAAAATCCTTTATGTGCCACAGGGGTGTCCAGCACACAAAGGGTTCATTTTTTTTATTGTTACTTTGTATTCAGATGGCCACCAAACAAGCTCTGATCACAAAGTAATGATAAAAAGTCCTGTGTGTACCACAGGAAGGGGGTCTGCATTGAACCCCCCTCCCTGTGGCACACACAGGGTTAATTTTTTATTTAATTTTTTTTTTATTATATACCTCATTGAGGGGCATCAGGACCCCCTGATCCCTCCCCAATGAGGTCTTTGTAAAAAAAAATATATGTCCACAAACAGAGTGACCCTATGAGTGCCACAGGGGTCTCCAGCGCATTGCAAAGCAATGCATTGGACCCTTGTGGCACTCAGAGGGTTATTTTTTTTTTTTATCATTACTTTGTAATCAGAGCTTGTTGGGGGGCCATTAGGACCAATCCTGATGACCCCCAACAATCTCTGATAACAAATTAATGATAAAAGCCCTGTGTGTGCCGCAGAAGGGGGGCTGCATTGGCCCCCAATGTGGCACACACAGGGTTAATTTTTTTTTTTTTATTTACTTTGTTTTTATTATAGACCTCATTGAGGGGTATCAGGACCCCCCTGATCCCCCCAATGAGGTCTTACCAAATAAAAAAAAAGAAATCAAAATAAATGTCCCTGTGAGTGCCACAGGGGTATCCAGTGCATTGCAAAGCAATGCATTGGACCCTTGTGGCACTCAGAGGGTTATTTTTTTTTTTTTATCATTACTTTGTAATCAGAGCTTGTTGGGGGGCCAACAGGACCAATCCTGATGGCCCCCCAACAATCTCTGGTAACAAAGTAATGATAAAAGCCCTGTGTGTGCCACAGGAGGGGGGGTGCATTGGACCCCCCCTGTGGCACACACAGGGTTACATTTTTTTTAATATATTTTTTTTAATTATAGACCTCCTTGAGGGGCATCAGGACCCCCCCTGATCCCCCCAATGAGGTCTTTAGAAAAAAAAATACCCCCCAAAGAAAGTGACCCTGTGAGTGCCACAGGGGTCTCCAGCACATTGCAAAGCAATGTGCTGGGGACCCTGTGGCACTCACAGGGTTACTTTTATTATTTTTATTTATTTTATTTATTTTTTTTAACTCTTCAGACCTCGTGGGGGACATAAGGACCCCTCCTGGTGTCCCCTCAGTCATTGATCCAATGAGGTGACCGCAGGAGAGCAAAAGCTCTCCTGCCCTTCTCTCCTACCACCGGTAGGAGTGGGTGGGACCGGGGAAACTTCCCTAACGTCATCGGTGACCATGTCACCGATGACGTTGGGAGGCTTCCCCCGGTCCCGCCCACTCCTACCCGGAAGTTCGGGTAGGAGAGAGGGGGAAGGAGAAACTCAGTTTCTCCTTTGTGTTTATTGATCTCCCAGCACGATCGGCTGGGAGATCAATAACTGGGGAGGCATGAGGAGTGATCCTCATGCCTCCCCACGAGTGCCATGCTTTTTTTTTTTTTTTTAAATGTGGTCACTGCATGCCGGTTATACCGGCTCATGCAGTGACCGCATCTCACTCTTACGCCGTACGAGCGTGGCACAGCAGGTACAGCTGTGTCCACTCGTACGGCGTAAGTGCCTGGCACTCTAGGGGTTAAAAAGGCCACGGCTTTTATTAAAGGGATAGTTATGGTTCACAAAAACAGCAGCTCCAATTAATCTTCACAGTATTTGGGCCATGGAGAGTGTTATTTCAATACTGTCAGAGTTGTAGTTCAAAAGTAATTGAATGATAAAGTTTTCCCCTCCCGCCCCTTTTACCTAGTGTAAGCCACCTCCCCTCAGATGTGGAATCTGGTCACTTGACCAGACAGATCACAGCAAGGAACAATGAAAGCCCTGCCCACATTGGCAGGTTTTTCCTTTATCTTAATTGAAGATTGTCCCAATCTGAGATCCACCTGGACACCACCCTGCTGCTCTGAGCTGAGCAGTGTTACATCAGTAAAAGGGGTGGGAGGAGGATACTTTATCATTCAATTATTCTTGAACTACAACTCTGACAGTATTGAAATAACACTCTCCATGGCCCAAATACTATGAAGATTAATTGGAGCTTCTTTTATTATGAAACATTACTATCCGTTTAAAAGGTGTTGACTTTAAGAAGGAACTCTCCCAAACATCAGTGTAGAACCCCGGACCTGTGGACGTAGCCTGGGGAATGATCAGTGCCCAGCTGTCTGACACTGGGGGATGAGTGTGAGAAACTTTCATCACCACTGCCATGAAATGCGATTCCTGACTGCCAGGCCAGGTCCCCCCATCCACACCATAACCTTTCTGGTTAAGCCATATGCCCGACACCCACAGGGGGACTCCAAAGGTGAAACCTCTAAGCCCACCCCAATGCTGAGGCCCCATGCTAGCATGTATCATTGTTAAAGATTTCTAGGCCCTTTTCTGACAGGTGCACAATAGCATACTGATACAAGTCAGGATCCCTAACTGTGATGTCTCTATACCTGATGTCATACCCCTGTGTGAGGCAAATTTACTATTTTGCTACATGTTTCAATGGCAGAAGGACACTAGTCTGACATGAATATGGAAATGTATTTTCTGCAATGGCACATGAAAGTGAAAATATGACTAGAGAAGCATCTCAGAGGCTACCATGCCTTGAACAAAACATTTGGGCCCTTGCTCTCCATGTGCCTAGAGGGAATCAGCTGCACCCCACTGATGAGGCCCACATAGGCAGAAACATTCATCTGGGGTTGTGCAGTGTCTCTCGTGCAGAGAGGATTTGCCCGAGTGTAATCTGTAAAAGCTTGGATACAAGCCGTTCTGTGCCACTACATGCTTCGTTATTGCTCTAATCTGGTATGCTGACAGGGCCCTCCCATTCTTATGCATCAAAAATGTGTCTTGCTTGTGCAGTCAGATCTTTGAAACCTGCTGTCATCGGGCATGCCTCATCCTCCCAGGCCTTAAAGATAACCCACTGTCCTCTGGCTTCATTGTTTGCATGCATGAGAAAAAAATCTAACACTGGTATAGGAATACTCCACCAGATTAACCCGCAGTCCACCAATCTTTTGTGCCCTGGTTGGCACTACTAGTTCGCTTACTTTAAAGACCCCCCTTAAATGTTAGTAGAAAGGCTGCACAAAATAGACTATTGCTGAACATAATTGTGAATGTTGAACTTCAAATGCCATTCAAATGCCATTCTTATTTAGATACCAAAAAATAAATATAGCTTTATGCTTTTGTATCGTTCATTACTCCTTTGCCAAAAGGCATATAAATGTTCAGGGTTACCTGAAAATTCCAGACTGTCTGCTAGGGCTGCCTTGAGTTATAAAAAGAACCACTGGCCTAAGGGCTTGTTCAGATGGACATTACTGCAGTGATAATAACAAATAAAAAACACATGACTTTGGTATCATTGAGGGAATATACAAATCCACTAGTACTGTTCATTTTCTCTGTTTATACATTAGCATAAAAATCGAACATTTCTAAAACTTTAAGCATGGAAGCCCCAAGCTCCAACCCTATACTACGAGCAGGAAAAATAAAAACAGTTTCAACAATTTTCTCTGTACCTTGTTTATACATGGTGATTCACAAGGATTGGGAGAGTGGAATGCCCAGAAAAACCATTCCATGCCCCCTGTTGCATGTGTGGTAAAGAAAAGAATTTGTCTGTGTGTATATAGCAGAAAAGTCACAAGGCAGCCACAATCAGAGGTGTCACTAGGGTTGGTGTCACCCCCATGGATCTTCTACTGTACCATGCCATACAGAATCCTTAGTAATGTTTTTTGTACTAATGTTACTTGTAAATCATTATTTACACATTACACTGTCCACCTCCATACATTACACTGTCCACCGCCACACACTATACTGTCCACCTCCACACACTACACTGGCCACACATTATCCACATAGTCCACCTCCACACACTACACTGTTCACCTCCACACACTGTCCAGCTCCACACATTGTCCACCTCCACACACTGTCCACCTCCATACTGTTCACCTCCACACACTACACTGCCCACCTCCACACACTTTATTGTCCACCTCCACAATGGCCCCCATTGTCCATCACCTCCACGCAGTCTGTCCACCTCCACAAAGTCCAGCCCCCACTGTCAAACTCCACATTGGCCCCCACTGTCCAACTCCACATTGGCCTCCATTGCTACCTCCACATTGGCCCCCATTATACACCATCAAAACGTCCAGCCCCACATCGTCCCCCTCCACATTGTCCATCTGCACACTATCAACCACCTTCACATTGGCCCCATTGTCCACGATCTCCACACATTCTGTCCACCTCCACAAATGTCCAGCTCTACTCTGGCCCCCATTGTCCAACTCCACATTGGTCAACTCAACATTGGCCCCCACTGTCCACCACCTTCACACAGTCTGTCCATCTCCATAATGTCCAGCCCCACTCTTGCCCCCATTGTCCACTTCCACATTGGCTCCCATTGTCCACCACTTCCACATTGGCCCTCATTGTCCACCACTTCCATGCAGTCTGTCCACCTTCACAATGTCCAGCCCTACTCTGGCCCCACTATCCAACTCCACATTGGTCCCCACTGCCCATCTCAACACTGGCCCCATTGTCCAGTACCACATTGTACACCTTCACATTTTCACCATTGTCCACCTCCATCTCCACACTGTCCATCCCCACACAATCTGCCCAACTTGACTGCCACAATGTTCAGCCCCAGTCCAATGCTGTCCCCCGATTCCTCTGATAGTTATCCCCCTGAGTTTCAGGAAAGAGAAGCTCAACCAGGCAAAACGGTAGCCGGGCTGCTGTGCTCCTTGGCACGTGAAGCACCTGTTTATACTAACTCAATGATTTTGTCATCATCAGCGCCCATGTGTCCTGTGATGACATACTGCGTATGGTGCACCAACTTGAAGGTTGTGCAGACGCGGGCAGTCAGAAATAACTTCCCTTCATTAAGTCTTAATAGATGAAATGAAGGGAAGCTGAGTGAAACTGACAGGACTCAGGACAGCAAGCAAGAAGAACTAAGCAAGTCTTGAGCGGGGGGCACATAGGGGGGCCAGGCAGCATTCTGGCGGCACTACTGATAAAGAACAGCAGCACGGGTGTCACCGTGTCGCCCCTGTTGAGGGTGTAGCCTGGTGCGGTCTGCATCCCCTCATGACGCAGCTGGGCACAGTGCAAAAAAAAAAATTGGTTCTTTTGACTACTTTAGCAAGAAATCATATTCATCCATTTCCCCAGTTAGGTTTTATGTGGCTATTCACACGGACAATATTATCAGACCATGTACTACTAGGGAGATGCAGCATGCCGCAAATATGGTCTGACAGTACATTAACAGACCTGCTAATCTGTAGAGTGGATTTTGATGGAATCATAATAAAAATCCATTTTCTGGAGGGAGCTAGTGCAAGCATTTTGGGCCCCTTAACACATGATTATTTTCTCATAGGCTTAATTAGAACCAATCCAATAACTAGAACGCTTGGATACTGGTCCCCAGCACCCTCTCTAGTTATGTCTCTGGTGTGAACATAGCCTAACTACATATGTCTTGATTAGACAACATCTTCTTATTTCCTACCGTTAATAAGTGATATGAAAGACAAGTGGAAGCATTTGTATGAATGCACTTTTTAACAGACCATCCATATTCACCCTTGTTTACTCTTAATTTTATATTTACTCTTAATTGTTTTATTTCTAATATATTATTGTCTTAATACACAGAGTGCTATATGCAAAAACAAAGCAGGAGCAATTGTGAAGCCAACTAACTGCACCTACAATGCTGGAGGGGCCTCTAACTCTTTGATTCACAAGTCTTTAAAAGCCCCAGGTTTTTTTTTGTTCCGTATGGAGGCTGCCTCGCTCCAGAACTCCTCCACTTTTGATTTTTGACCATATGTCCTATAGATATCTTATGAAGTACAGTGGCACAACAATAAATGATGGATCCCCCCTGCAAACTCTTTTGAGAGGCTCCATGTTGCTGGGACATAAAGGACCCAATGGTAGGCACAGAACCACAGATATACTTTCTGACACCCCAGCCTTCTTCCACTGTCCACTGGTAGCCTCAGATCCACAAATACTTTCCCACAACCCATCCTGTTCCACGGTTAGTCACTCATTTCCACATACACTGTATGACCCACCATCTTGGTAGTCACAGCTCCACATATACACTGTCTGATACCCCCCGCCTGGATCCACTGTTAAGTGATATTCCCAGATCCCAACATTCACTTTCTGACTCCCTCCAGCCTAGTTTCACTGCCCAATTGTATATATAAATGACAAAAAGAATAAGGTTTATAATGTTCCTTTAAAAACTGAGACAAGTAAATTAATTAATGAAGATAAGGCATTATTTTCATATATATATATATATATATAAAGAAAGTAACAGTGGCAGGCTATGGTCAAACTAAAAGAATCACAGCATTTCCTCCATCATGTACATGACTTACTGAGGACAAAGTCCAAAAGAGACTGGAATTATGGCACATAAAGCACCTGGACCTGATGGCATACACCCAAGGTTACTTAAGGAACATTGGGGGAGATTTATAAAAGTGGAGTTAATGGAAAATAGGTGTTAAAATGGAAATAATGCAGTGTAGTACACTTTTTATAAAATGGAGTAAGTAAGTTTGTAAAAAGTGGCTCAGTGAATTTATAAAGAAATGTCGCTATTTGCGACAATTTAGCGACAGAATTTTCGCCAAATATTTATGACCATGTCTGACCTGTTCTTATTCTTTACCACGTTTATAAATGTAACTAGACTACTTTATAAATACCAATACTCATAATAAGGAATAAAGACATTTTAAGTATACGTTCACAAAAATGAACAAGAACACTTTTTATAAAAATCTCCCCCTTGGTTCAGAAGGAGGTGGGTGAATGCACTGAAATGCATAGAGAGAACAACAGAGTGATCAACAGATCAAGGCCTGGGACGCCTTTAACGGATGAGGGTGAGACCGGAGGGTATTATATTGAAATGTCGCCCTGTATTGGGCAACCATAAAAATGCAGAGTTAAAAATGTTGCATGAATCTTAATGGCAATATCAGAATGCCGGGAAAATCAGAAAAGCGACAGTCTAATCTTGCATGCTTAAAGGTCAGCATTTCAATAATAAAGCACTTGCCACTTGTTTCCTGCTTGTCTGTCTTTCTCCCATCCCACCCGTTCTTATCAAATAGCCAAAATGTTATTATCACATGCTTAATGACTTAACCCTTAGAGTGCCAGAGACCAGAGAAGGGACCAGATCTTGAATCTGTAGAGAGGTAGTATTGAGATGGAGTGGGTCAAATGCATACGGGCTTGAGTGAGAGCCTCCTGGGAAAATCAAGAAGCAGACACCTATACCAGTTACGGATTGTATGGCTCAAGTTTGCATTATTGAGTTCCTGTTTGATGTGTCCGGAGCAACATGTTATTAGTGTCATTTTTTACTTTAAGTCACTCCAAAGACTACTCCCAAAATAGACATTCTGAACCTCATTGTGGGTTACACCACTCTACCCATCTATTTTTTCGGCCACCACAAAATATACATATATTCATGGGCATTTATTCTTTTATTGTTTATTTTTATCCTTACTCTTTGTTTTGTGTATATGTATTTGTACGTGGCTTGAGCTCATAGCCCCAGCATTAATTTTATTTTTTTCCTATCATTATCTCACACTGCCACCACCACCACCATTATCACCACCATGTTCACCTGCCCACTGGTAGACTCAAATCCCCATTTACACTGTCTGCCCCCCCCCCCACACACATACTTGTTTCCGTGCCCACTGGTATCCACATATAACCATATACACTATCCGACCAACAGCCTTGATCCCCTGCCCACTGGCAGCTACAGATCCCTATGTACGCTACCTGACACCCCCAGCCTTGTTCACCTGCCCACTGGTAGATTCAGATTCCCATTTACACTATCAACCCCCCAACTTGTTTCCATGCCCTCTGGAACCACATATCCCCATATACACTGTCTGACTTGCAGCCTTGTTTTCCTGCCCACTGGTAGCCACAGATCCCTGTATATATACTGCCTGACCCAACCACCTTGTATTACTTCCAACTGGTAGCCACTGATACCCATATATACTGTCTAAACCCCCCAGCCTGGTTCCCCCACCTACTTGTAGCTACAGATCCCCGTATACACTGTGTGTCCCCCACCTTTTTAACCTGCCCACTGGTTTCCACAGATCTCCGTAAACACTCCCTGAAACTGAAACTGACAACTGTTCAGGGCTTCAGTACCGTTACCTACAGAAACATTTTTTCTGTGTATAGTGCAGGTACAGCCTACGCTTTGTGGGGGCCTACGAAACCCGCAGGGCTCCCCACCCCAGCTCTGCAGGAGGCTGCAGGGGCCTCTCTGATGCCACTTGGGAGATAACAACATCACTGTATACCCACTTGTGAGTGAACCAAACTGGTTCAGATAAAGGGGTAGTGTTTCAAAGAAATACATTGTGATAAATCAGTAGCATATTAAAGCGGGTAATTAATTCACATCTGTGTTTTTACTTTTGTCCTTATGTTGCTTATTCACATAATAATATAAAAACAAGCCTCTTTTGTTTCTATAGCAATGGGGAAAGGCATTGCTCTCAATTTATTTTCCCCTTGTGATGACAGCTGCTTAAATCATACCCAGTCAGTGCGCGATCATCATTGAAAGAGTTAATCTAACATAACTGGGCAGGGCTGCATGATGCATCTGTCATTCAAATGCATCCCTTCATGAACAGTCCTGTTTAACTGTTTCAGAGCTAGGTTTCTCAAATTGCTCATATTAGAGCAGTGGCAGACTGACAGCACACAGGGCCCCAAGGAAAGGGAGGTCATGGGCCCCCTTTATCCCGCTTCCCATTATGCCACACCCATATTTATGCCCCACCCCATGGTATCATTCCAAACCACAGTCCCAGCCCACCTCATTTTGCTAATTTTAAAACTGACATTAATTTTGGAAAATAAAAAGTGATACCACAGATGTAGCTCCATTTCAACTGTAAGCTCTGTGGTATCACTTGTGTAGCTCCATTTCATGTGTAATTCCAAACAGCTGGCAATTGAAATGTTACTACACTAGTGATGCCACAGAGTTTACAATTGAAATGTAGCTACAGTAAAAAAATATTCTGTGGATTCCCTGTTCCTCCTGAGTTCATGGTCCTTGTGTACTGTTAGGGACCAGGAACCAAACAGACACAAAAATATAAAATGCAAAACACCTTTATTAAAATGACAAAAACAGAATTGTGATCCAGGAGCATAAATGAAAAGACAAGCCAGGGTCAGAAAACAAGACAGGTACTCAGCCAAGCCAGAGTCAGGAACACAGGAGTCCTCGATGTCAGGAACAAGCCAGGAGTCAGGAACACAGAAGTCCGCGATGTCAGGAACAGCCAGAGTCAGGAGCCAGAACGATCATCAGAGGAAGCCAGGTCATACACAGATAAACAGGAGCACAGGAGAATCCACCCTCTCCCTCCACCCATTATAGGAACAATTCAAACCTGATCAATTTGGCTGTCTTAATCCTACTCTTTCTCTCACACTCCATGCTAAAATGTACATGGGATAGTCATGGGACAGTTATTACTTCTCTTTCTCTGCAGGTTGCAGTTATCTATTCCCCACCTACCTCCACATGTACACCATCAAATTTCCTTTCTAATTTGAATCCTGGCATTCCTTTTTCCTGTCATCAAACACAACTTCCCTTTTTCTGGTGGATTTCAGTTGCCATGTGGATGATCTTTCTGTCTCTTGAGCAGCCTGCTTTCTCTCTCTAACGTCTGTGTTTGGAGTATACCAATGGACAGTTGCTAGTACTCACAAGGATGGTTATACTTCTGCAATCCCCACTTCCTCTCCCAGCTTCATACATAACCTCAGGTTACTTAATCTCACTTCTCTCCAGCCCCACCGGCTACTGGACTTAATCCATTCCCACTAACACTGACATTAACAGCCTTGTCAAAACCTACAGCTCAGTCCCATCTTCCTCTTTGAACCTACGTTCTCTTCTCTCTTTCCTCCACTACCGTAAATCTAATCCACAGCCAAGACTTAACCCTTTGAGTGCCAGAGGGTTACGGAATGCATTGCTTTGAAATGCGTTCTGTACCCCTCTGGCACTCAAAGAGTTAATAAAAATCACTAGATTCCTCTGCTCCTGTACCCATCCAGTTGAATGACTCTGGAGAAAGGCTGGTTCACCGGCAGACTTTCTCCACTACAAATTACTCCTTTCCTGCTTTAACCCTCTAAGTGCCAGAGATGTATCCAATGCATTGTGTTGCAATGTGTTGGATATCTCTCTGGCACTCAAAGGGTTAACTCTGCTCTGTCCCTGGCTTAAAAATGTTTTTTTTTTTCAACTCATTAACACACCAAAGTCCAAGCCCTGCTGTCTCTTCTCTCCCTTTGACTTCCTCCTCCGCCCTCCATCTGCCTCCCTCCCAAACTATATGCCACCATAGACTCTATCCTGGAAAATACCTGCCACAATTGTAAATACCCTCCTATAATCCCTCATTCACCTCCTGCCAAGAAGGGCTCTTTTTCACCAGTCAGAGAGGAAGTAATGACTAGCCTGCTATCCTCCTCTTCTTCCACTACATACACACTCAATCTACTTCCCTCTCACCATATCCAGTCCCCCACTCCACTAATCCTCATACTACTTCAGATTTTTAACTATTCTCCTTTGACTCTGCTACTTTTCCTGATGAATTCAAACATACCATAGTGACACCTATCCTCTAGAAAAATACCCCTGACTGCACCACAGCCTCTAGATATCGACCAGTTTCTCTCCTGACTTTTTCCTCTAAGTTCCTGGAATGCCTAACCTCCTCCCACCTGCTTGACTTTCTTAACACACACAACCTGCTCGACCCATTACAATCCGGCTTTTGCAATTCTCACTCCACAGAAAGTTCTCTCAGAAGAGTGGTCAGAGGTCAACACAATGCCAAATCACAGGGTCACTATTCCTTAGCCTGCTTGATCTCTCAGCTGCTTTTGACACTGTCAGTCATTCTCTTCTCCAAGCTCTTCACTCTGTAGGCATCCATTACTTATCCATGGACGCCTGTCCTCTTATCTCACTAACCGATCCTTTAGGGTCTCTATTGTCATCTCTTTGTGCTTTCCAGTCCACCTCTCTGGTGGTGTGCCTCTATGCAGATAACACCCAATTTTATTATCTGGACCTCCGCTGACTCCTGATATTAAAACTAAAGTCACAGATTGCCTCTTGGCTATCTCAGACTGGATGGCTTATAGGCACCTAAAGCTCAATATGTTTAAAACTGAGTTAATCCTCATCCCACCTTTAAATGGCCCAGTAGAGCCATTCTAGTGGAGAGTAAATGGCACTGCCATAAATCCAGCATCAGTAGCATGGTACCTAGGGGTGATAACTGCTGCTGCTATTGCCAAATCCTGACACTTTCACTTGTGTAACATAGCAAAAATCTGTCCCTTCCTATGTTCCTTCACAGCTAAAATTCTTACACAAACACTCATCCTATCCTGCATGGACTGCTGTAACCTTCTTTTCTCTTCTCCCCCTGACTGCCAACTCCATACTCTTAAATCCATACCAAGTGCTTAACAAAGATACAACAAGCTAGAAGGCGCTGACATCACATATTATAATTTAATTTATTCAAATATAAGATAGATGTTCCTTCAAATGTATGTGGTGCTTTAGGTAAAAAATAATGTTTGAAGTCTAAAGGACATGTTCTTTTAAAGTAAAATAGCATAGCTTTAATAGTTTAAACATTATAGTTAACAACAGTAAGCAATTAATTTGGGGGATAAAAATATTACAGCTTTTCATGGCACCCTAAATGGGTCCTAAAGGAGCAGTAGACTTTTGTTATGAAAAACGCCACAATCCTTGGCCAAAATGTCGAAAAAATGAAGCATTTTTTGTTTGTCCACAAAGAGTCTTGTGAGTGCTGTCCATCCACTGTCGAATATATATATATATATATATATATATATATATATATATCAGGACCTTCCCTGTTGAGTGAAACAAGGTTAGTCCTATTGCTGAAAGTTGAATATATTCATAGTCATTACAGTTTAAATCTGTTTTTTTTGTGTTTTTTACAGACAGTGCCCTTTAGTGGTCAGATTATAATAAGTTGTTCTGTTTTATTTGAAATAAAAGCCATTGACAGTTCTCCACAGAATGTGATAGAAACTGCTGAACCTTTCTGTAATTCTATCAGTAAGTGCACTGAAAATTCACCTCCTCATTATTCAAACTGCTTTAACTTGTGAAATAAAAAACTGACAGCAGTGTGAGTGCCCTTGTTTTATTCAGCAGGAAAAGATCTAGAAGTTAAACATGTTTTCATAAAAAATGTTTACTGCTCCTTTAAATTGGTCTAAGAGACTAATAAAACAACACTCAGCATTGCCTCATCATTTCTTTTTAATATTTATTTTTCTAAAACAGGTTTTCCTGGATTCACCACCTGCATTTTCAGACAATGATCATTTTTTCAGTGTTATTTCCAAGGAAATAATAACTGCTGCCAGCAATGCTTTCAAAGTAAAGCCATGTGCAATGGAATGTATATATGTGACAGTCCACATGTATGAGTAGTTAGGGCGTATTAATTAAATAAAAGGCACAGCATTGCAGGCCAATATGTCTGCTATCTTATTCGCAGTGATCCTTAAAGGCCAGATTTATAACATGGAGGCTTCTTTAACCCCACACATGAGACAGATTTACATATCAGGCACCTCTGAGCAAAGCAACCTATTTGCCCCCTGCCAATGGTCACATCACAGAAATTGTGTTCCCAGCCTCATCCCTGTTAACCCCTTAGTGACAGCCGCGTTCGTACGCGGCTGTCACCTTAACGCCCGCCGAACTTTTTTTTTTTTTTTCCAAACAAGTCCGGAGTCTCCGAGCGGCATGCAGCCGCACGGAGACCCGGACTTCCGTGACTTACCAGGTACGTCCTCTGTCACTAAGTGACAGTTTCTGCAGGACGTACCTGGTAAGTCATCCGTCGTTAAGGGGTTAAAAATACCCCATTATTTTATAACATACAAGCACAAAAAAATTCACAAATAATCTGGCAAGTACGTAAACTGTTGAACAAAATAGCCAGTTAATATATAAAGTGGACATATAAAAGAATAAGTAGACAAGTTGCCGTTCAATAGAAGTGGATGCCTGAAATAGGGAGATTGGTATTGCTCTAGCCACATGCATGACTTGACACAGGGGTAATGGCTAAAACAAGGTTAGAAGCCACTCATGGAATTGCCTACTCTGCCTAATGGAAATCTAATACTGCCCAGCAGTGAACACACACCTCTGGTCACAGGACCTCTCCCACTGCTGCCTGACACATAGAGTACCCTAAGGGATCTTATCCACAAAAGAAAAGTGGTGCAATTCTGGAGCAAACCAGCTACACCATAGGGGAGTATTAAAACTTTGCTATTGATTTAAGTTGGATTTTTAATCCCTTGAATCCTTTAAAGTTTCCAACACATTACTTCACAATTCATTGGAGACCCTTGTAGCACAGTTGGTTTGCTCCAGATTTGTGCCTCTTTTCTTTTTTTGGAAACGAACCCTTAGTTCGTCATACACAAAAGAGATTTTAACTCCTGGGTGCTAGTGGGGTGGTTAACTTATTTTAGCATCCAAAGTGTTAAATATGCTGTCCATAAAGGGGTATGCAAACTGGCAAATAAATTAGCCAAATAATTAGATATAATGCACATTTCAGCAATATATAAACCAGTAAATAAACCAACCACCACAAACCAAGAGCAGTTATCTGGTGCAGGTAGACTGGGATTGTGATGGTCACACCTACAACTCATCACATTGGGCGTGGCTAGCTCAGCTGAGGTGCCCTGCACATCCTGACGGGAATCACTGTGGCTGTATTGCGGAAGGATTTGGGGCGTTAACCCCTTGGACAATAGAGAGGTCTCTGACACATTTCTAGTGATAAAAGGTGTTTTGATGGAAGATAAATTAGGAATATATACAATCGCTGACACATACAGTAACATACGTACAAAGAAAATGTGAAACAATGCTGGGTCAAACCAACTGCCCCATAAGGAACAAATGAAAATTCCCATTGGTGTAAATAAGTCTTTAATCCTCTTGAATGCTAGAGAGGTCTCCAATGCATTATCTTAAAATCCCCATTCAAATGAATGGGTATATTTAATTATTCCCTATGGTGTTGTTGATTTTGCCCCAGAATTGTGAGGTTACATAAAAATGACTACATAATCCAGCATGTTAGATTACAACTGCATCCATTGTTTCAGTGAAGTAATGCATTGGAGACTTCTCTAGCCTTCATGGCCCATTTAAATCAAGAGGAATTTTAGTTTGTCCCCTTTGTTGCAGTTGGATTATCCTAGAATTGTTCCTCTTTAGTCTGTTTAATAAAACCCCAATATATTTTTTTGAATCTGGTTTAACACTAGTTGAGCAGAGCAATATACCATTATATGCCACCAGCAGGGCATTACACCATGAGGTGACCTGGTACCATTATCACACATGTTTATTGTTACTGCTTCCTGGTTGAAGTATTATCCATGTAAGCAAATATTCTTTATTGTCTGATGAAATGTATTAAATATCCAAAGTCTCAAGAAATATGTTTGTAAACAGCAACTGAAAAATTTACGATTTCGTCAGATGTTTTACACACATTTACAAGTTATAAATAAATATTCATTTATAGGCTTCGAGCCTTTTTTAGTAGTGTTGCCACTGAATTCATTGCTTCAGCCAACCCTTCTCCTGTGTATGCACTACAGCTTTGTATCTCCCAAGGTCTATCATCATAGTTTTCCAGCTTCAAAACCTGTACAAGTTCCTTTGTAGACAGAGCCCCAGGCACATCTTGCTTATTGGCCAGAACTAGGAACGGAACTCCAGACATATTTGTATTGTTCAAAACAGACAGTAGTTCTGCTGTAGCATCTGGAAGTTTGGATGTGTCTGAGCTGTCTACTACAAAGATCAGAACATCTGTGTCTTCTAGATACTCTTTCCAGTTTGATCTGAGTTTGTCTTGGCCTCCAACATCCCAGAGAGTTACAAAAACATTTTTAGCCATCTCTAGGGACTCCACATTGAACCCAACAGTTGGAAAAGTCTCCACTATTTGATTACGTTTTAGTTTGTATAAAATAGTTGATTTTCCAGAAAAGTCAAGACCCATCATGACGACCCTTGCTTGCTTTTTGTGTGTTGGTTTTGAATTTTGAGCTCCCATGATGAAATCTAGGGGAGAAATGAAAAGATACGAAATTATTATTTAATGGTTCCATTTACATTTATATATTGATTATTAGATCAAAAGAGTCTTGAAAGAATGTCGCAGTGTGGTAAAAAGAATATCTTGGATGTTAGAAAAGTTGATATTGGAGGCCTCTCTAGCATACAAGAATACATTTAGTAATTTCTTAATTCAATAAAAGCAAACTTAAAATCCAACCCATGACCAGATAACAGTATGCTCAAGGGGAAATATATCATAGAAATATGTGCTCTTGATTTGCTTAACCCCTTAGTGACGGCCGCGTGCAGACGCGGCCGTCACTTAACGTCCGTCTAACATTTTTTTTTATTTTTTTAAAATAATCCGGAGTCCCCGAACGGCGCGCAGCCGCGCGGGGAGCCGGATTTCCGGGACGTACATGTACGTCCTCTGTCACTAAGTGACAGCCACACAGGACGTACATGTACGTCCTGTGTCATTAAGGGGTTAAAAGAAGTGTCTATAATATTGTTTTTGCATATTATCGACGGTTAACTTTATTTGCAGATCTCACAGATAAATTAACTTATTTTGCATTGCCTCATAACAGAGAATAGGGATCATCAATATGGCTCATATGCACTAAAAGTAAAATTTTTCTTGTCATGTGGGGTGACAGTGGGAACTACACAGTATAAAGTAGCCGCTTTTGCCGATGATATGCTGTTTTTGATCACAAATCCTATTGTCTCCTTGCCTTTACTACAACGTGCTTTTTTATATTACGGGAGTATTTCTAATCTGAAGATCAATATGTCTAAGTCTGAGGTTCTTAATATTTCTGTTCCTGATGGAATACGGGCTGGTTTACAGGATTCCTTTCCCTACAAATGGTGTACGCATCGGATTAAATACCTGGGCATATGGCTTACCTTGGACCCGACGGATCTATATCGGGAAAATTTTCTGCCTCTCCTCACACGAATTTGTTCAGATATGAAGTCATGGGCCTTCCCTCATATTACTTGGATGGGCTGGATTAATGTGATCAAGATGAACCTCTTACCCCGTCTTCTCTACCTTTTTCAGACTTTGCCAGTGCTCCTTCCAAGGCTGTTTTTTACCTCTCTCCGAACCACTGTGTTGCGGTATGTGTGGAATGGGAGGAAGCCGAGGCAACGTCTTACTCAACTACATTTGCCTAAGCGGTTAGGGGGTTTGGCTCTCCCAGATTTTAAGCTTTATTACCAGTCTTGCCACCTCCTTCGGATAGTGG
This sequence comes from Rhinophrynus dorsalis, assembly GCA_037306005.1. Taxonomy (NCBI): domain Eukaryota; kingdom Metazoa; phylum Chordata; class Amphibia; order Anura; family Rhinophrynidae; genus Rhinophrynus; species Rhinophrynus dorsalis. The sequence goes on along the minus strand of CM074719.1, from coordinate 517,155,615 downwards.
AGTGGTCGGCGGCAGCGTGGAACAAGCAGTGGGTCCATATTGATTATACTAGGACTCGGGGTCTACTCCGTTCAGCACTACGGCTACGACCGGATCAGAGAGATCCTATCCTGAAATGGTGTCCATATATTCACGAGACTCTAACTATATGGACTTCCCTAGCTCTCAAACGCTCGTTGACCTCCTTTCCATCTCCCATGACCCCAATTGTGCATAATCTGGACCTATCTACAGTTATTTCAGGTAGCAGACTTTTTCCCATAACCCCATTACCGAAGGATCACCTGTATCAGGTTTTGACTGTAGGACATCTAGCACCACTGACTGACGTGTTAGGCATTGAACATCCGACTTTTCTAGATGAGTTCCGGTACTTTCAACTCAAATGTTACATTGTCTCTGTCGTTCAGCAGCACCTAATCACCCGACCCCTTACGCTGTTTGAGGAGGAGTGTGTTCGGTCAGACCCGCCCAGTCACGGTATCTCCCACTTGTATTTGATGCTGCTGACTGACAATTCCTCCCAGATTCCAAAATATGTGGGACAGTGGGAGAGGGACCTTGGGGTTTCATTTACATCTTGGCAATGTGAACAAATTATGTACCTTTCCCATCACGTGTCTATTTCCTCCAAGCTTCAGGAGTCAGCATACAAGCTATTGTCCAGGTGGTATTTGACCCCAGACAAGATGAAGCAGATGGATCATTCCAGAGATGGTCTTTGCTGGAAGTGTAGGGCTGCTCCTGGACATCTGTTACACATTTGGTGGGAGTGTCCTTCAGATTGTCCCCTATTGGGAGGAGATTTATAGGATTCTTGGACACCTAATAGAGGTCCCCCCTACCTTCAAACCTGAGCATCTCCTCCTACATCATACGGCACAGAGCCTGCACAAGTATAGGAGGACTTTGCTCCCTCAGCTGCTGGCGACGGCCAATAGCCTGATACCTCTGCATTGGGGGCAGACATCTCCGCCTGGTGTTAGAGAATGGGTGAACAAGGTAAAGGAACTTAGGGTACTGGCGGAGCTGGATTCCTCCTCTACAGACGATGTTGCTAGGTATCCTGGAATTTGGGGGCCTTGGATGCTACTCCTTGAGAGAGCTGATTTCGCCACTTAAATTACGGGTTAAGGGCTATTACCATGTTGGGTCTCCTCTTTGTGAAATGTAGTTGGACATCTTACTCCAGAGCTAATTGGTGCTAGGGATGCTTGCAGCAGTGTGGAGCGGTTGAACCCTGGTACTCCCCCCCATCCTTTTCTTCTTTCGGACTAATTTCGGTCTTCATTATATTTTATTGTATTTTTTCTTGTTGTCTTATTTGTTATATCCTTAAACTGAAAATTAATAAAATCTTATTGACAATAAAATTTTCTTGTCATGTCTGATATCATCCGCAAAGCAGATGGGAGTGTGGAGTTAGGTTGGAAAGCATAACTTGTATTTCCTTGCTTTTGTGTATTTGAGTGAGAACTTCACTGTCACTGTGATGAAAGTTTCTTACCATTGAATTTCCATAGTTTTTTCCCAAATATTCAAATTAGTGCAGTTGGTTTGCTCCAGAATTGTACTACTTGCAGTTCTAGAGAAATCCAGTTGCACCACAGGGATCAAATAAAATGTCCTGTTGTTTAAATGTGGAGGTTAACCCAGTGGGACAGTGTATGTTGGGGTCAGCAACCAACAGGGACCAGTGAAATGAGGCTGAGATGGCAGCAGTGTATGTTGGGTTCTGTGATAGCAGGAAAATGTATACATACATATCACAAAAATCATCTACAAACATTTTGATTCATTAACTCACTCTTTGATGTGCTTGCATCTCATCCCAAGCTGGATGCATGGGTTTTGAAAGATGCATGCAATAGTCCATAGTGGACAGCCTAACCTACCATAAGAAACGTACATGCTGCTACAATGTAACTTACAACAAACTGTCAGCCAGGATATGCAACCTACCATAACCTAAATAATCCATCTTAACTTGTTCGCAACTGCATATGTGCAACAATTACATGATGGGCATAAATTATTTTGTTGTTTTAAATTTTAAATACTAACATGCCTATGATTAAGCCATATACTCAGGAAACGCTTATGACGGCTTGTGTTTTGCATGTTCATGTATTTCCCTGCACCCATTTCTGCTTGGAGTGTTTATTAAATGTTTCCAATAAAGATGGAATATTTTACTACATTAAAGTAAGTGGCTTTTCATGCGCTCCCTTCCTGTGTCTCCTTGTTTGTTGAAACCTGTTGGCAGGGTTGTTGGGAGCTGCCACAGCTGTATGGCCTAGTGGGTTTGGCAGTTGTAGCAACCCTTCAAATATCTTGTTCTCTCTGTAAATACTAACATTTCCAGGGTCTACAGATCTAATTAAATTCCTTGAAGAAAACAAATGAATAAACAAAAAAAAATCAGTATTCATTAGGGACCTTCAGCCAGTTTTGGTGAGGATCCATAGGCTAGTTTGGGCTGCTGGTCTAACTAAAACGTCTCATAACATAATAGGCCAAAGAGCAGTTTGGTACTCAGAAACTGCACATCCAATTTTTTTGAAACTTAAAGGATCTGGATGGACTGCCCGGTATCCAAAATTTCAACCAATTTTGCTACTGCAATCAAAGGTTATAATCAAAATAAAAATGTCAAATCACATAAAATCTTCCTTCAAACATAACTATAGAAGCCTTATAGGGCTTCTGTAATAATTATGGTGTGTAATTAAAACAACTTACCTAGGTAGGAGTCCATCATACAGCTGTCAAGTCTATTCTGTATAAGTGCTGTTTGTAACAGAAGGACTTTCCTAGGTTGGATTCCATCATACAGCAGTCATGTATATTTATATAATTACTGTGTGTAATGGGGGATTTACCTGGGAAGGAGTCAATCATACAACAGTCAGGTGTATCTATACATTTACTCTGAGCAATAGAAGGATTTACCTAGGAGTCCTTCATACAGCAGTCAGGTATATTTATTTAATTACTGTGTGTGTAACGGGGGGATTTACCTGGAAAGGAGTCAATCATATAACAGTCAGGTATATCTATATATTTACTCTGTGCCATAGAAGGATTTACCTAGGAGTCCTTCATACAGCAGTCAGGTATATTTTATATAATTACTATGTGTAACAGAAGGATTTACCTAAGTAGAAGACATAATTATACCTCTTGGACTCTCTGGTTTCCTGTTTATTGCAAGAGGAGTGCCATTTTTTCCATAGATCTCAAGTGTTTAATTTACTTTACATTTGAAAGAAACTAATTGTGGGTTACTATAATTTGCCGCATATTTTAGAGTTTTATTGTAGGTGTGGAAAAAAGGTGTGGGGCCTGAGTTGGGCAGTGTTAATACAGATTACAAGGATGGGTGTGGCGATGGTTAAGGTGTTAGGGGGACCTGTGAGGTACATCAGTCAAATGTTTAATTTAACATAAATGAATGTGTAGAGAGGATAGAGGCTACAGTTTGGGTACATTTTTTAAAAAAGAAAATAAATTATAGAAACCTTAACTAGAGATAATTACTTTGAGATTAGACCCATGGTGTGAATGTACACAGCTGGTTCCTCACTAAATGAAGCACAAGAATCAATGTGAGTCCTTATTCCAACCAAACATTAATTAACTAAGCTAAGTACTACACATATATATTTTCATAGTTATAGTAGTTTAGGTTGAGAAAAAGACTTGCATCCATCAAGTTAAACCCTTTTCCTATTCTTGTTTACCACTGTTGATCCAAAAGAAGGCAACCCCCCCTTATTTCAGCAATTTAAAATTCTGCCTTGAATAGGGCAAAAATTCCTTCTTGACTCCAAATGGCAATCAGATGTCACGGGCACCCAGGAATGCTCAGAACTCAGTACGGTAATATAATGCAAAATATTTATTAGAATAAATCACAGCAATATATAAGTGGTACAACAAGCAAAGGGTTACTAGCTGGTGACACTGTTACAAGAAATAGTAGGCCTCTCGCTAGACCACAATGCGAGAGACTGGGCCGAAGCCCCTGTTAGTCTCAGCAGGATACAGGAACGCCAACTCTTGATCCGTCGACTGGAACACTGGAACAGTCGACCACTGTGAACACTGGCTCAGCAATCTCGATACGATGAACAGGAACACAAGGACTGCTGGACTGGAGAACTGACCCACGCCTGCAATCATTCAAACCAGCAACACCACACCTTTGCAGCAACCCGGTGACCCACGCCTGCAGTCACCGCTAAGAGACCCTGTGACTCTGCCTGCAGTCATTATATCGGACCCCTGTGACTCACTCCTGCAGTCACATATAAAGACCCTGTGGCTCACGCCTGCAGCCACCACACGAGACCCTGTGACTCATGCCTGCAGTCACTACACCAGACCCTGTGACTCTGCCTGCAGCACTATATCGAGACTCTGTGACTCACGCCTGCAGTCACCAATCAGACCCTCTGTCCACAACAGTGGTCTGTCTTAAGCCAATAGCACAAATTGATCACAGTAAGGGATACACGTGATCACTGGATCATACACAGAGAGGGTTCTCATGCTTAGCTGGGTCATACACAGAGAGGGTTCTTGTACTATCTGGGTCATACACAGAAAGGGTTCTCTTACTTAGCTGGGTCATACACAGTGAGGGTTCTCATAAATAGCCAGGTCATACACAGAGTGGGTTTTCGTAGATAGCCAGGTCACACACAGAGCCCAAGTACTTCACCTAATAACAACAAAGCAAGGGAGACTGAGTCAGGACTCAGTCTGCCTTTTAAACCCCTCCACAGGAAGTAGGAGGAGCAGCTCAGAGGAAGGAAGTGGGAAGTAGGTAGGAGGAGACTCAGGAAACAAACAGATAAAACAGAGGCCTGCTGCATGCTAGAAGCCTTGCGCCTGTAGATGCTGCTGCAAACAAGGTAAGCTGTAACTGTAACATCAGATTTGTCCTTGGATCAACAAGCACTAAATAAATATTAATCCCAATACTAACATACATAGACCTCTATATTCTGCTCTTTTAAAAAAGTATCCAGGCCCTTTTGTAAAGGCATCTAATGTATTCGATAGCACCACCTCTTCAGGAAGTGAATTCCATACCTTTAATGTCTTTATATTAAAGAATCCCTTCCACTGTTGTAGACAAAATCTCCTTTCCTCAAGTCTTAGCGGGTGACCCCTTGTCCTTTGTACCATTCTGTTAATGAACAGGTCTTTGGCATACTTGGGAACTCTACGGATTTGCCCTGGAAACTCCGGTTTTGGCACTGCTTTACCGTGTCTCCGGGGCAGAGGCTGAATCCTCCGGATGTATTGTATTGTATATTTTTATTTATATAGCGCCAACAGGTGTACTTGGCATGTGGGGAGTTTCTATTGAAACTCTACCCACTTCCACTTTTTCCCCCTGGTGTAGCTCCTTCCCCCCCAGCCTGCTTTTAAGCTCTCCCCCGGCATTTGAGTTAAGATCCGCCCCTTTTTGACATGATACGCATCATTCTTCACACCACCCATGGCAGCAGAGGACTCCTCTCCGGGGAGACAACAATAAAAAGTTCCCAGGTATGGTCTTTGGAGAGCCCTTTGTATGGGCCAGATTTCCTCTAGCCTAAAGTCAATTTACTAAGCTAACTACTACACCAGATTTCCTCAGTTTCTCTTCCCTACTCTTTGCTTAGATAATTGTACTATACAAGGTAAAGAAGAAATTACATAAATGCATGCTGTTTTCTTTGCATGGTATGGGATAGTGTGTGCTGTTTGGTGGCATTAAAGTCCTACAGTGTCAGAGTCTATGCTCCAGTATGCAATACAGCAATCATATTCTGTAGTGCATACCCCTGAAGACAAGCACTAATGCGGCTGCTAATTTGCTTTCTTTATTATGGTGGTTACGTATAGCTGCCCATGTATCCATAAGAATGACAGGTGTATCACCTATTTGGTGGCATATGCACCATATGATGGCTAAAAATATATGATATTAAAAAGAGGGAATGATGCCTATTTGGATTCATTCACTTTAATTTAGTAAAACAGCATATTATCTGAATCATGTAGGGTTGCAATATGACGCTACATGCCTGTGCCATACCTTTGTAGACAGAGTAGGCGGATAACAATTTCTTTATTAGGCTGGAACAGAGTCAGTAACTTTTACTAGCACTCTTCACTGCTTTATTTTTTACTAGTGTAAAAGCCCGGGCCAAGGTCCAGGTGATGTTAACCCTTTGAGTGCCAGAGGGGTACGCAACGCATTGTCATTTTGTGGTCATTTTGTGGAGCCTGTGTACTAAATAAACTCTATGATCCGTATGTCATTTTATGGAGCCCATGTACTAAATAAACTCTATGATTCCCATGTTAATCTATAGAGCCCGTGTACTAAATAAACTACTACAACTCTTTCTGAAGATGATGAGAGTTGTAGTCCAGCAGCAGATGGAGGGCCACGGGTTGGCCTTCTCTAATGTAACCCACTGGACTAAGGACACAACCCAATGTATACTGCATCTCATTGCTTTGCATTGCTTTCTAATGTGTTGAAGACACCTGTAGCATTCAATTGGTTAATTTACCAATTTTTTAAGTAATGTGACTAGAATAAAGTACGGATTATATTATAATGTTGTTTTGTTAGAATTAGGCACACATTTATTTGGTCCTAACTTTTTATGTTTAAAGAACACCTAAAAATAAAATATGATATAACTTTATGTATTATCTATTTACAGTTAGCATATGAAAAATTAATTATATATATCAGTGGTTCCAAAATTCTTCTTCAGAGACCCAAACAGGCCACGTGGTTAAAATTTCCCTGCTGAGCACAGGTGAGTTAACTAAATGACTGAGCTTCTTATTAACTCATCTGTACTCAAGCAGGGAAATCATGACCTGTTGGGTTGCTTTGGAGTGAATTCAGAAACAAATATTCTGTTATAGTGTGACTTACTTTGGCGGTGGATCGAGGGAGCTGGTCGCTTCCTTATCCCCTCCGACTGTCATGCCGCATCTCCGAATGCGAATTACTTCTGCATTCCGTTGACTCTCACAAGTTGGCGCGTGTCATCTGTAGGGTTGCCACCCAGCTGATATTTTACTGGCAGGCGGGTAAAAATTGGCTTCTATCCAATGTTAAGTCTATGGAGAGAATGCCATGGCCGGTATTTTTTTTAAGAAAAGGTGGCAACCCTAGTCATCTAGTAGTCCTCCAGTGATGTTGTACACCACTTTTAAATTCATTTTGGGCTCATTGTGTGATCCACCTCCCTGCCTAATGGTAGTTAAAAGCTGCCTGGACACCTTGCTCATTTGCCCTTAAGTGGTGTTCCAGTGCAGTAAGCTCCTGTGTCCTGTATCTGTAGTTTGGTTTTAACCCCTTTGCTTGGCTTCAGTTCTCTCTCCTCTGTGTCCAGTCCCTTGGCTATTGTCTGACTACCCACACAGGTACTGATCTGTGGCTCTGGCTGACTACCCACTCCATGTTGACCCCTGGCTATTGTCTGACTACCCACACTAGTACTGACCTGTGTTGACCCCTAGCTATTGTCTGACTACCCACACTGATGCTGACCTGTGGCTCTGGATGACTACCCGCTCTGGTTTGACCCCTGGCTATTGTCTGACTACCCACATTGGTACTGACCTGTGGCTCTACCTGACTACCCACTCTGGTTTGACCTTAGGTGAGTGTGACCACTGGATTTGAGTTCTGTTTGTTTCCGTTACTCAGGGTCCTCTCGTGAGTAGTATTCCTAGTATCTGTGGATATTACTGCTCTAAGCTCTGACGCCTGTACTCTAGGGGATCTCGTTTGGGGTTTATTACATTCCTACCTGTATTACTATTCAATAAAGGTGGTGTTATTTTACACTACCTGTGTCTTATTTCTCTTTGTACTACCATGACATAATCATGTGTTAGTTCCATACAAATATTAGCTAAAACTTGTTTTAATGCATGTATGAAATTTGCTATTCAGAGAACATTTAGTTAATTATGTTTCATGTGTAATAAGATATAAGAGCTATAGTCAGTTCATTTATTGTGATTATTTCCTACCTTGTATTTAGACAGGCTGTAATCTTACATATGCCTATTTACAGACAATCCTGGACAAGCTCGAGGTTGCTATGGTACTTGGGGCCTTGTTAAAAGCAGGAGTGTCTAACTAGAATTTAGGCTTCAAAAAACAAAACAAAACTTTACAGATACTAGTATGAAGAACAAGGTATTTAAGTGTATATTACCCCAGTTCAATTTTATGTGTCAGTGTTCCTTAATAGAATAGAAACTCCAAACTTAAACTACCATATTGAAAAGCCATCACTATGTTGTTCTGGTTATCGAAAAGGTAATACTTGTTACAGATACGCTCACCTGATCCCATGCTGAGAACTACAGGGTCAGGTGAAGTATTCCTCTACTTCCTTCTTCATTGGCGACTGGTAATATGGGGATTGAACAGGGACAAACTTCCTCCTCAATCTTACTGTTCCAAGTGCACAAAGCATACATTTCTTCTACCTACACATGCAGTAGTAATATTGAGTCTGAGTTCGTTCCTGCTCAGTCCCCATATTATCAGCCACCAATGAAACTGGAAAAGAGGCAGCTTTTCACCCATCCCTACACCAACTGGAATGATGACAGGCAAGTGTCTTGGAAAGTATTAACCATAATAGCACAGCTGTATATAGTGTCACTTGGCCTTTCCATTAATGTAGTTTAAGTTTAGGATTTACTAGTCAATTTTCTATTTGTTTATTTGTCTATTAATTTAAAGTGGAGGTAAAGAGTGAACGGATGCCCTTTATTGTGTGTTCTTTTGTTACACTCTATTCCTCATTTAAACAACATCAACTACAACTTTACTTAGATATAAGAAGTTAACACATCAAAATGCTCTCCCCATTCCCATCATGTGATTTATTCAATTATGCAGGAGATGTAGTCATCAAAAAAGATCTGTTTGTGATGTTGTGCAAGAGGTTTGTTCCTAAAATCATTAAGCTTTACACATATTTAGAGAAACCACACTACCAGTGCAGTGAAACACTTTAACAATCTCATAACACAAACAATTCTGAATTGGTAAGTTCTACACAGATTTCTGCTTAAAGATATAGTTGCCCTTTATTTTGACGTTACATAATATGTAAAGTAAACTTGCCTATACTTTTTGCTATTTTTTAGTTTAACTTTTTTTTTACATTTTTATTTTGTTAACATTGAGCTACTTGGATCTGTCTGGAGGGACCTTTCAGTCAGGCAACATGACTACATGTCTGTTGAGAATGTATTACAGTATGAACAAGACAGCACAGAGAGCATTTCGTGCCATAGAGAGACTGTAACATTGTATTGTGATATTTGCTTGACTAGAGCGACCCTGAATATAAGTGAATGCCTTGCTGAGTGGTATCATAGCATGTACTTTAGAATGCACAGATTAAACAGCCGCTTGGTCAATGGTACCATACCATGTAGATTAGAATGTGCAGATTAAACTTCTGCTTGTTAAATGGTGCCATAGCATGTAGATTGGAATATGCAGATTAAATGCTGTTTGTTAAATGGTAGCATAACATGCAGATTAGAATGGGCAGAGTAAACGTGTACTTGATAATTCATACAATAGCATGTAGATTAGAAAGTGCAGATTAGAGTAGGTCCATCAATCAAGGCGGTTGTTGTTTAGACTAACAGGGAAACATAACTTTTTTTTATTATGGTTGTTACAGGACTGACATTCAGGGACACTGTGTGGGCGGGGTCAAATTACATCACATGCTCCTGTGCTGATGTCACTGGATGTAAGAGCAAAAATTGTGCTTTATCAGAAGCATCATAGATTTGTAAGCACTTGGAGGATATACACACTGTGATTGCAACTTTTAACCCCGTGAAGACTATGGGTGGTCTCTAATGCATTGGTAAGCAATCCGCTAGAAAACTGTGTAACATCCATGGTGGTAACTGATCACCTTAAGGACTAGAGGGGTGTACAAAGTATTATCCACCACTCTGGTTCTAAAGTGGTTAATAATAAACAGTAAGCGCCATAGCTGCTCCACTTTTATATCCTAATCTACGTTGTCACGCTCGTAGGATCTTCCTATCACATGTGACTTATAAACGTGGACATAATATTCTATTGACACATTATTGTAGGATATTCTGCAGTGGTTACACACTTACTCTCAGTATCAGGACTCAGAAGGGGAGTCAGGCAGTCAGCACCAGCCGCCCAGCCAGCGGGAACCACTCAGCCGCAGGACTCAGTCTCACTCTCTGTGACTACAGTGTGCACTGTTCACTCTTCCAGTCCTCCCTCCTCTTCTATATGTTCTGCGTCCACACTCTATCTACAGCCACCTGTCACTGCTCCCAGACACTGTCACTCACATGGCAATATGGCATGCGTACCACCTCACATGCACAGACCAGCAGCCAGCCAACAATGAGAGGAACATTGTGCAGGCTGCAAATACCCTCCCTTCATTGGCTGGTGGTTGTGCGTTCATGTTACTTCCAGTAGGCTGTGACTGAACTGGCACCACTGGCAGGCAGAATAGGGCTGACAGTGACTCTAGGCTTTGATTCCGGGACTCTTCATTGTCCTGGTGGGGGGTGTCCTGGGACACAGGACACAGCCCTCAAGGGACAGTCCCGGGCATTCCGGGACACGTGGTCACCCTACAGCAGGGTCACTTCCAGACCCCCTTTTGATCCCTTTTCCTGTATTCTCATAATTTTAAAATAAAATGATAGAGATTGTGCATCAGCAGCTGGAGGAATGCAGAATGCTCACTCCTGACACAAAACGCAACAAACATATTTCATTTAATGGGGTGCTAAAGTGCAGTCTGATCTTATAGAACCAAAACAGTGTGGAGAGGGGGATGTTTCTCTGAAATTTTAAAGCCTCTCTCAGTTTTCATGGCAGCCTCCCACTCCTTTATAAATATAGTAAAACAAATGTGTACAAGAATATCATTCTCACAGTAGAGACACAATAAAGAGACAAAATAGTGTTTCGCAATAAAATGTTCATTAATTTAAATGGAACTTTTAACCCCTTTGAAAGCTAGCAAGGTCTCCCTCGCTAGCATTCAATGGGTTAAAAATTCAGTATAAATAAATAGGAATTCATTGGAGATATATAGGGTTAAAAGACTCCCATTTAAATCCATGGCATTTTTTTATCAGTCCTTCTATGGCAAAGTTTGTTCTATAGGTAATCTACTTGTGCCACAGATCATTGTGTATGTAATATAGAATAACCAGCACCTATCAGTGCTGGTTAACATGAATACACCTGACATACAAACACTTCATTACTAAAAGGCTGAAAGAAAGTCTTGCTTACCTCTGTTTCTAAAGGCCTACAGTTTTTCACAATGAGAGGGGAGTATTCCTGCGTTTCCTCTCTTTCATCCTGCCTGTAACAAAATTCTAAGAATCTGCATTTGGCCACAAAGCAGAAGTAGCTGTACAATAAAGCAATGTAGTCTAGCTCCGGAAGTGTTGTTTTTTCCCTTATCCAATCAATTTGTCTCCCAGGATTTAATATTTGCATATTGTGTCAGTGGAATAGATTTGCAAAACTCATGTGTCAGACTTCTCTAAACAGGTTTTTCAAATGAAAGAACAATGACTTGGAAAGTTAAATAGTATCTAGGCTATAGGTGAGGACAATATTCCTGTTTGGTTTGTTAGCTTCTGTAGCTAAGCAGCAGTAATCAAGATCTAGTTTACCTATTTTATTTTTCTGCTTAGTGAAGAATGTTACATTGTTCAAATAATTTTAGGCACATTAAATGTATTGTTTATGCTTATTTAAAATGACAGAATCCATGTAGGTTTATTTTAAATAACTTTTTAAAATGATTTCCACCATCTGCTTTTCTCATAATCTAGGTAAAAGGTGGTACAGTGTTAGCCATAGAAAAATCAGAAGACTGGTAGAGTAAAAAGTGATACCTTTATTGGCTAACTAAGTGCAAGATTTCAAGACAGCTTAGGGGCTGGATTCTATTGCAGGTGATAAATGTTAACACACGTTTTATAAAACATTTTCCTATTGATGTCTATGGGGAAAACTTGAGCTAAAAGCAGTGATAAAATTAGCACCTGCAATAGAATCCAGTCCTAGGTCTCTCCTTCAGGCATATTTAGAATGAAGGCTAAATACAAAATACATGATAGGTTATACACTCATGCAAATTGGCTTTACATTTAAATTTAATTGAAAGTAAATTCCTTATCACTATTGTCTTGTATAAACCAATCCCCAGGCTGCAGAAGAGGCAACCCATCGTAGCTGGCACAAGATTTATTGTCCTTCAGCTCCTGTAAATTACAGTGTAGAGGTGCAGCCAAAGATGATTAAGTCTATGGAATGTATGGGTTAACCCTCTGAGTGCCAGATGGGTGCACAACCCACCACTTGCAATGCATGCAGTGAGTTCAGCTTCCCATTGAGGATGATGTATTAAGAAGACCTGATGGTACAGTCAGGTGATAATTTCTCCAGGGTGACAACCGCTCTGATTCCTATGTTATGCTATGGGTTCACTTTGAAAACGTTGCAGAAAAGATTGTGGAACTAAACGGCACATTAAGCATGTTGCCATGATGAAAAGGGCGACATGAGAATCTCGCCCTGCATTAATAGCATGAGAATCTCATGTCGACTCCTTAAACACCCTATAGTGCCTGTATAGCTGCGCTATATGTAACCCAACCAAGAAGAGAACCCATATAAATATATTACCCACCAGCCATTGTAGGACACATGAAATGTCATGGATTTCAATAATTTTAATCTGAAGTATGAACCCACATACACCGGGCTCTCTCTCTCTCCTTCTCTGCATAAAGAAGAAAAAAGAAGGGCGCTTCCTAGTGCAATATTGTATGGAAATTTCAGGACCTCCACCAATGCACCACTGGTACTCACAATTTAAAAAATCACTAAAAGTGATCAGTTGTACAAATGGGGGACTCTGACTGCCCCCACTTAGTCCTCCCAATCTCTTGACAAAATGGATGCTGCTTCTTCTGAAAGGACCCAAACCAGCAGATCAGGAACCTCCAAACACAAAAAAACAGAAGGGCAGAATAAGAATCCAAATCCAAAATGAAAATATATAAGTAATATTTATTATCTGCCAAAAACGCCAATAAAAACAATGTATAAAAACAAAATAACCTGTATAACGCGTTTCGGAACACAAGGTTCCTTTCTCAAAAAATCAGGCAGTAATATATACTTTAAATATACTTTAAAATCAAATAACTGGCAAATTGTCTGGTGTCTAAAAATCCAATATGCCTCACGGTGATTAAGTTTATTAATACCTTTTCGAGGATGCACAAATTCTATAGGGGTAACCCTCAAAACAGCTGGATCTTTATTATGAAAAACAGTACAATGACGAGACACACTGTGATCTGAGAAACCTCGCTCAACATTTCTGCGGTGTTGTCCAAACCGTTCACGAACCGTTCGCGTGGCTCTCCCCACATATTGGAGGCCACACGTACAGTCTATAAGATATACCACATTGGACGACCCGCAGTTGAGAAGGCCCTGAATCTTAAATACTTCTGTCATGAAAGATTTGAAATCTACTGCTTTATGAGATATATACTGACATGTAATACACCTAGGTCTACCACATTTGTAACTACCTTCTAAACTCAAAAAGTGTGAAATCTGATGACTAGTATTTTTATCCTTAATCTTACTAGGAGCCAAATGATTTTTAAGAGTTTTTGCCCTCCTATATGTGAAGGAGGGTACATTTCCCGCAACATGTTTCAAAAAATGATCTAATTCAAGGATATTCCAATGTTTCCTAAAGATGTTTTCAATATGTCTATATGCTACATTAAATCCTGTTATAAAACTCAACCATTTTTTGGACTGATTTATATAGCTAAATTCATCCCTAGGCTTAAGTGTAGATTCCCTAGGTAATTGTCGTGCACGCAAATAGTTCCTCTCAATCAACTCAGGAGGATAACCTTTCTCCAAAAATCTCCTAGTTAATATAAGAGACTGTTGGTCAAAATCAACCAGATCACTACAATTACGTTTAATCCTCCTGAACTGACTGAAAGGAACATTTGTAAGCCAAGACTTAAAATGAGCACTTGTATAGTCCAAATAACTATTGCAGTCAACATCTTTAAAAAATGTACGTGAACCAACTCTACCATCATCCTTAGTGAACAACTGAACATCCAAAAATGCAATACTTCCCCTTTGGTTATTAGATGTGAACTTAATACCAATAGTATTATCATTAACATATTCAACAAACTGAACCGGATCTGTTCCATCATCCCGCCAAACAATAATTATATCATCTATATAACGTAAATAGAGGATCAGGTTCGCTCCAAAAGGATTGTTTCGCCAGATATATTCATCCTCAAAATGACCCATAAACAAATTGGCGAAACTAGGAGTGAACCTGGTCCCCATCGCAGTATCCCTCACTTGTAAATAGAACTGTCCTAAAAAAGAAAAAAAATTGTGTTCAAGAATAAACAAAATAGAATTAAGTATAAACTTCCTCTGTTTTGGGGGCATATATAAATCCTGTATTAAATAAGACTCAACAGCCTTAATACCATCACAGCCGCAACTTTAACACATTATTAGTATATTAGTAGTATAAAAGTTTACTAAGTATTAGGTTAATTCACATATTATTAAAGAGCATATTGAAATTATAGCATTAGGCACTATTTATCACTTATTATATTGTGGTATGATGCACTTAGCTCTCATTGTTTTCAATGAGTGGCTTATAGATTTATTATTAATTTGTATTGATGGTAATAGCACAGTTTATTTCATGAAACTGGATTATTAACTATTATTATGATTTTATATGGGTATTTTTTTTTCATTATTTATATTTTATTTTTTTATTTTATTTGGTATTTTTTAGGCTTATTATTATTATTTTGTATGTGTATTTATGTGCCATACTATTATATGGCCATTTAGTATATATTAGTTTTGTTTATTTGTTTTATTATATGTGTGTATATTTTTGTATTGTTTATCATGCGATGTATTCCTTTTCCAACGTATTTTTTTGGGCCATCGCTCACTTGTTTCTGTCTGGTCTCCTTTAAGTGCCCCCATGATTTACTATACTGTTGGTTTCGATCTGGAGTGGTACGTTGCGTTCCAGCGCTGCGTCTCATCACATTCGTGTTGGTGGGCGTGTTATAGGTGGATGTAGTGTTCCACCTACTAGGAGGGCGACGCTTTGCATTTGCCTGAACGTTGCGTTCCATTATTTGGAGGATGCACTCCACCGAGGCGGATGTGACGTTGCGCTGTTATGCGCGTCGCACAGACCGGGATTTTCTTTTGCTTTTTCGCGTGGTTTGGCAATTGACTTTGGTGGATTCACTTATGATGGGGACATAAAAGGGAGACTGTAGACGAAGGGTGAGTAATGTCCTTTTTACTATTTGCCAGTTATTTGATTTTAAAGTATATTTAAAGTATATATTACTGCCTGATTTTTTGAGAAAGGAACCTTGTGTTCCGAAACGCGTTAAACAGGTTATTTATTTTTATACATTGTTTTTATTGGCGTTTTTGGCAGATAATAAATATTACTTATATATTTTCATTTTGGATTTGGATTCTTATTCGCATGTGGTAGCCGTTACTGGGGCGGCTTTAGAATACCCCGTGGGATATTGCTGGTTGTGTCTGCAACCAGCACAACCATCATTTGTGGTGTGAGTATATGATCCACTGGAATTGAATCTTAACAAGAACTATTTATTGTGGTTTGCGCTCTTCTGCCCTTCTGGTTTTTTGTACTTCTCTGCATGGTCTGTTCATCCCTGTCATTCTGCAAGTCTGAACCCACATGCGCCGGGCTCTCTCTCTCCTTCTCTGCATGCTCTGCTCCTCCTTGTTATTCTGCAAGTCTAAGGAGTTCACAGAGAAAGAGAGAGAGAGCCCGGCGCAGCACCCAGTAACTCTAAGGAGTTCACAGAGAAGGAGAGAGAGAGAGAGACTGGCACATCGCTATGCTAATGTATGCGCGTTCTTACTTCAGATTGAAATGATTGAAATCCATGACATTTCATGTGTCCTACAATGGTTGGTGGGGTAATATATTATATGGTTTCTCTTCTTGGTTGGGTTACATATAGCGCAGCTATGTGGGCACTAGTGGATGTTTAAGGAGACTACATGAGAATCTCGTGCTATTAATGCAGGGTGAGATTCTCATGTCGCCCTTTTCATCACAGCGACATGCTTAATGCGCTGTTTAGTTCTACAATGTTTTCTCTGTGATGTTTTCAGTGAATACCATTCAGTGGAGCCTGTGCATTCAGTCTGGAGAGTTTGTCACACTGGACAAGTTATCTCCATGTTATCACCTCTTTATCACACCTTTTTGCATAAGACAGGGTCAAACCATATGCACCATCTGTGGCAAATACAATCTCCCATTGAGTTAAATGAAGCTTTTCAACCTCTTGAATGCTAGAGAGGTCTAAAACTCAATACTCTGGATACCTCTAGCAATTAGGAGGTAAAAAACACAATGTAAATCAATGTGAATTTAGGGAGTTCTCATTTGTATCCTGTTATGCAGTTAGTTTTCAGCAGAATTTTTCAGTTATGTCATAATAATACATTAGCCTCTATAACACACCAGGGGGAATATGCACTAACGTGAGATAGAGGAGTGGAAAACTCTCCACCGAGATAAACTCTATGATCCCATGTCATTCTATCAAGCCTGTGTACTAAATAAACTCTATTATCCCTATGTCAGTCTATCGAGCCTGTGTACTAAATAAACTCTATGATCCCTATATCATTTTATGGAGCATATATACTAAGATCTCTCCACAGAATAATATATATTGGTGAATGTATCACACTGGAGAAGTTATCTCCTAAGTGCAGAGGTGGGCAATGTGAGTTCCTCCAACTGCTGCTAGACCACAAATCCTGTCATCCCCCGACAGCCAGCTGCTGGTGGGTGATAATGAAAGTTGTAGTCTGATAGCAGCTGGACGGCCTCATATTGTCCAACTCAGCTTTAGTGAATACCTCCCCAAAGTACTTATCCCCAAAATCAGGTTGTCTCACTCGCCCACCTGCTCAATCACCAAAATAATGGCATAACAAGAGGAGGTAAGCTGAGGAAGGCCACAGCTTTGATTCCAAATCCTTCACCATTCTAAGAAGAAACTAAACATTTCAGGATGGGCACATGATATGAACCATCCTTTAGGGTAGTGGTTCTCAATCTTTTTCTGTTTGAGAGATCTCCAAGTCATTTTTAAGCCAAGTTAAAACATCCCATATTTTGAGTTTGTTTGCCCCACAATTAATCCACTTTTTATTCCTTTTGAATTTAGGGCCCTTAAGCTTCTACCAATGTTTAGCAATGGATGAGCTCTCATTCTTATATATTATACATTTGCATGTCTTATACTTTTAGTAAAATGCTACAAACACTTCTAAGAAACAATATGCTCATCCATAACTTCCTCTTCTGCATTGTCTACCCCATGCTATGTTGTTTCACCATGCCCACCTTTTTCTAGTTAAAAGTTTCCTCCTACCCTCTCTCCAGTCAATCCCCTAGCAAACCTGCTCCCCTGCCACTAAGATGCAATGCATCTCACTATAAAATTGCCCCAAGGGAAATGACAGCCCATTGCTCTAGAAATCTAAGCCCCTCCTGCTTAAGCTCAGTCTGTAACCATGCATTTAACTCCCTAATCCTTGTGTAATGCATGGCAAAGGTATTGTTTCAGAAAATTCCACCTTAAAGGTCCTTTGTTCAATCGTGTAGAACAACTCTGTAATAGTGGAGAGGGGGTGATCCACTGAAAAATAGAGATATGTATATTTTAAGGGGAGAAATGATATTCTAGGAATAAGTGGTGCTTAATTTGTTTATGAGAAATTTGCACCTATGTGGGTGTCCTTCAAACAGCAGTCAGCTGCATCTATATACTATTTGTGTTTGCAGTTGATCTCTGTTTTAATGTACTGCTGTTTCTAAAAACTAGTATCCATTATGAGTCCTTCAGGTCTATTAAAGCCTACTGTTTATTGTGAGTAGGTTGGACCTAGACACAATCAACAGAGAGCATGATAAACAAATTAAGGGATTCTTAACCCTTTGAGTGCCAGAGGGGTACGGAATGCATTGCAAAGCAATGCATTCCGTACCCCTTTGGCATTCAAAGGGTTAATAAACTGGAGAAAGCAGTCTTGAGGGTCCCTCAAGCACTGTGTTGTTGTTTAATTAGTAATATTGAGTGACTAGGTGTTGGTTGGAGTTGGAAGCAGGGCGACTGATGATGATGCTTATGTGTTTTAATAATGTATAATTGTACAGTCCCTCAAAAATTACCCCACTGGCACTCACAGGATTAATCCGACTAAGTAGCGAAGCAACAGCCCCTGAAAAGTAACACTTACCAGTAATCCTGATGTCCAGCGGAGTCTTCAGCACCCTGGTCAGCTACTGTCCATCTTTTTCTATCTTCCTTCTTCTCTCTTCTTGCTTCCTCTGGTCCTTCTACTGTAAAACAGAGATGTAAGTAAATATTCCAGACTAAAAACCCGAACATCTATGCATAGCTTAACCCCTTTAGTGCCAAAGGGATACGCAACAAATTTCAGAGCAATTCGTTGTGTAGTTCTCTGTAACTCAAAGGGTTAAACAATGCTTAGATGCGTGGGTCAATAGTTCACAACAATGCCCAAAGTTGAAAATATGTGTCACCATCATTATCCTGTAATGTTTGTTTGAATTAGAAAAATTGGGAAAACATTTTAAATACAAATATTATAACTTTTTTCATTTCACGGAGAAAGTGAGTAGGAGCACCCCCTTCCCTTTGTAACTTACAGGCTGATGCCTGTTTTACTGTGGGGGAATCTGAAGAGAGACTGCCTTTATATGGGCAGGTTCTGACAATCCCCTCTCAAAGCAAATTGGCTTGGAGGAGCATAAGCGAACATGCAAGCCAATGGCTGTAAATCCTTTTGAACAGAGACTGCTCATTTATAAAGGTAGTCTCTGTTCAAATTCCTCGCTGTGGAAAAAAGAAGGAAGATAGAAGGAGACAGACAGTGGATAACAAGTAAGTGTAGCACAGATGAGCTAACGATCGGTGCTTGAAAGTATGTAAGGCACCGATCGTTAGCTTTTTTCCTTTGAAGTTCCCATTATTGACACTATTTAGCATGTGTTTTGGGAACTTATCACATTTGGTCAAGAGTCCTTTTCTGTGGCCTAATGTTCTTTGTGCTTTCAGCTGGTAGGACTGACTTAGATTGTTTTTTTTTTGTTGGCTGGTATGCAATTTTACCCTACCACATGTTTAGGTCAACAAATTGAATCAAGGCCAAAGTCATAGCACGCTGAGGTAGGAAGCAGCCATTCCAGTGATAATTCAGCCCTCTGAAGGCATAGTAGAATCCACCTACTTATTAGAAGATCTTCCTCTTGAAGTCAAAGGCTGGACATCGAAATCTATAGGTTTAATGAATGAAAAACGCTTCAGCCTCTCCTATGTGCCTTAAAGGAACAGTAAACATTTTTTTATGAAAACCTATATGTTATAGAGCTTTTCCTGCTGCGGAAAACGAGGGCACTCTCACTGCTGTCCATTGTTTTATTCAAATGCTATAGCAGTTCAAATGATCAGGAAGTAAATTTACAGTGCATTTACTTCCTGAAAGTTGTAAATGACAGCATGACTCATCAGTTTCTATCACATTCTACGGAGAACTGTTTGTCATTGAGTTTCCTCTCAGACAGAATATAACAGAATAACTAATTGGAATTTTACCAATAGGGGGCACTACTAATATTAAAAAAGAAGGGGTTAAACTGTAACAACTCTGGAAATATGATTTTCTCAGCTCTGGGATAAATAGCATTCCCTTACACCTGGATATAGTTTATCCTGCTTGCACAGAGATAATTTCTTAAAAATAAACAAAAACTTAACATTAACTTTGTGTAACTAATTGAGGCTTATGTACAAAAAAACTAGGTGCAAAAGTGGAGATAAAAAAAATCAGGGTAAAACATTTGTATCATGTGCACCAAGGTACAAGTGTGAAATTATTTTACCTTATGGGCTTTATATACAAAAGAAAGGAGGAGCAATTCTGGAACAAATCAATTAATCCAAAGCGAACAATACAAATCCCCCAAATTACCCTTAATTTAAATGGGGTACAACAATGGGGTACAATGTCTACAACACATAGCGTCAGAATGCATTCGAATCATCTAGATAGGATATATAGTCCAATTTAAATCAGTGGGAATGTGTTTGTCCCTTATAGTGCAGCATAATTGCTTCTCTTTTCTTTTGAGAATAAGTACATAAATGCCAAATTAAACATCCCAATGATTTCAATTAGGATTTTGATTTCATACATTATATGTCACTGAATAGCCTTCTGCTCCAATGCAGGGTTAGGTCTACATTGTATGTCTAAATGTATCCTGGAGGGCAGATGTTTATACTAAGCAGATAGCAATCCAGTGTGAAGGGCCACACACTTCATCCAGTAGAATGAAATGTCTTATCTTGATAAAGCAATCAGAACATCTGTAACTGTGTTCCTAAAAGCATCAAGCAGTGGTACTACTAACTTGGAATGGTTTGAAAGTGTGCATGACACCCCTCTTTAGACATTGATGATCAACAGTTTATAGAACAGGAAGAATACTAGAACAAGAGGGCATGACCTAAAATTGGAGGGTGGAAAAATAAAATATTATCGATAACAACTACTTTTTTTGAAAGTCTGATAACTACATGGAGTAGCCTTCAGTTGGAGATGGTAAGGGCTAAACAGTAAATTAATTTAAGAACTATTGAATAGATATATAGCTATTTTAAGGATTAAATATGCTTCATCCTTTAGGTGCCATCCTCATAAGATTCACAAGTTTGGCAAAGTGGGCTTGAAAGGCTGAAAACTGCGTACCAAGAAAGGATCGTGAACATCAACAGCAGGAACCCAGGAGCGCTCCTCTGGATCATATCCCTTCCAATGAATAAAGTACTGTAGACGCCATCAAAACCAAACAGGAGTCCAGAATATTTTGTTCTTCATATTCCTCGTAATCTACAACTCTCATGGGAGCAGGACGGACAGGAGCAGAGGTATACCGGTTGCAGACCAAGGGCTTCAACAGGGAAACACGGAAGACATTACGAATGCGCATTTTGGCAGGGAGCTCCAATGCATAAGCCACCGGATTAATTTTGCGTAACACACGGAAAGGGCCAACGAATCGAGGAGCCAATCTGTTACATTGAACCTAGAGGTGCAAGTTACAGGAAGAAAACCACACTCTGTCGCCTTTTTTGTCGCTGCCCAGAACCACTTTGGGTATGCTGTAGCCAAGCCCAAGAGGGACGGAGTGCCCTCAAATGCTCGTCAAGAGCTGGAATCGCTTGTGCTTGGAAGGTCTCAGGAAGAACTGAGGATTGGAACCCATAGTTGACCAAGAACAGGGAACTCTGAGTAGATGAGTTAACAGCACAATTTCTGGAAAACTTCTCCCAAGGTAACAGGGTAGCCCAATTATCATGGTGGTCAGAGATATAGCAGCGGAGGAACTGTACTAAGGCTTGGTTAGACCTTTCTGCCGCACCGTTAGACTGCGGGTGGTATGAGGAGGAGAATGCCAATTGAATTACCATCTGATCACAGAAACACCTCCAGAAGCGGGACACAAATTGGCTTCCTCTATCGGACACGATTACCTTGGGTATGCCATGGAGTCAGAAAACCTCCCTAGCAAAAACCATCGCCAATTCCTGCGCGCATGGTAAGCCCATAAGTGACACGAAGTGAGCCATCTTTGAAAATGTGTCCACAATCATCAGGATGACTGTACGACCCATGGAACTTGGAAGGTCAACTCCAAAACCGATAGATAGATAGATGTGATCACGGACGTTCCCCGTTGGTCACTGGTTGGAGCAAGCCCACTGGCAGGTGTCATAGTAATTTTAGTAATTTAGGTTGATAAAAGACTTGCGTCTATCTAGTTCAACCCTTTTCCTATTCCAGTTTACCATTGTTGATCCAAAAGAAGGCAAAAAAAACCCCTCAATACAGCAATTTCAAATTCTGCCTTGAATGGGGGGAAAAATTCCTTCTTGCTACCAAATAGCAATCAGATTTCTCCTTGGATCAACAAGCACTAACTAAATATTAATTCCAATACTAACGTACTTAGCCCTCTATGTTCTGCTCTTTTAAATAAGTATCCAGGCCCTTTTTAAAGGCATCTAATGTATTTGACAGCACCACCTCTTCAGGCAGTGAATTCTATACCTTTATTGTCCTTACTGTAAAGAAACCCTTCCGCTGCTGTAGACGAAATCTCCTTTCATCAAGTCTAAGCGGGTGGTCCCTTGTCCTATGTACTGTTCTGTTAATGAACAGGCGTTTGGAGAGCCCTTTGTATGGGCCCTGATGATATTTATATAGTGTTATCATATCCCCTCTAAGACGCCGTTTTTCTAGTGTGTACAAGTTTAACTTTTCTAGCCTTTCTTCGTAACTTAAACTTTCCATTCCCCTTACTAGTTTTGTAGCCCTCCTCTGCACTCTCTCTAGTTCCATAATGTCCTTTTTCAGAAAGGGTACCCAGAATTGAACAGCATATTCTAGGTGGGGTCTTACCATGGACCTGTAAAGAGGCATAATAATAGCTTCCTCCCTTGAGTCAGTGCCCCTTTGTCATGGTTTGTTATGACTCTCAGACACAGAGTTAAGACAAAAACACAACTTTATTGAAAAGTTTAAGATAACCCTTGTGGGTAGCATACACATATAACATTAGTGATCATACATAGCAGCATGAGTAGTGGTATACAGAATGTGATACAGGCTCTACCGGCCTTGCCAATACCGGGTAAGGCAACCTAGGTGGCACAAGGTGGAATAGGTTCTACCGCCTTACCAATATACCGGGAAAGGCAACCCTTAACTAGTAACGAAGGAAAAGGAGGCTCTACCGGCCTTGCCAATATACCGGGCAGGGCAGCCTGGAGACAGGTACAACGAATAGAAATAGGCTCTACCGACCCTGCCAATATACCGGGCAAGGCAGCCTTGAGACTGGTACTACGAGTACGTAAGGCTCTACCGGTCTGCCAATATACCGGGCAAGACAGCCTTGAGACCAAGACAGCAAATAATAGGCACTACCGGCCCTGCCAATACCAGGTAAGGCAACCTTAAGTTGGTACAATGAGGAATAGGTTCTACCGGCCTTACCAATATACTGGGCAGGGCAGCCTGGACTGCAAGTACTGGATAGCAGCAATGGTCACCTCACTAACTGGCTTAAGGTGTAATAGACTAGTCTCATGAGATGGACAGACTGAGGCCCACTGGATAGACAGGATGGTATAGGCACCATATAATGCTGGAGCGAACCAGTACCTGTGTACTGGAGTACACAATCTCGTCCAGTGCTGGCAAGGAACCGGTTAGTACATGGAGCAAA
The DNA here is from genome assembly GCA_037306005.1 of Rhinophrynus dorsalis. NCBI lineage: Eukaryota > Metazoa > Chordata > Amphibia > Anura > Rhinophrynidae > Rhinophrynus > Rhinophrynus dorsalis. Next base: position 517,132,033 of record CM074719.1, on the reverse strand, counting down.
CCAGTACCCGCGTACTGGAGTAACCAAAATCTACCAGTGCTGAGAGATGTACGGCAAGCCACCGGTTAGCACATGGAGCAAACCAGTACCCGTGTACTGGAGTCACTGAAACGTCACCGGTGCTGTCTAGGACTGAACAGCAGCCAGTTAATACATGGAGCGAACCAGTACCAGCGTACTGGGGAGACTGAACCTCTAACGGTGCAACGAACAGCCGGTTAAACATAGAGCGAACCAGTACCCGCGTACTGGAGAGACTGAACCTCTACCGGTGCAACGAGCAACCGGTTAATACATGGAGTGAACCAGTACCCGCGTACTGGAGAAACCAAACCACCACCGGTGCTGTCAGGATAGCACTAAGCAGCCGGTTACAGGGAGAGAACCAGTACCCGCGTACTGGAGAGACTAAACCCCTACCGGTGCAACGTGCAACCGGTTAGTACATGGAGAGAACCAGTACCCGCGTACTGGGGAAATCAAACCACCACCGGTGCTGACTCGATAACACTAAGCAGCCGGTTACAGGGAGCGAACCAGTACCCGCATACTGGGGTAACCTAGATCTCTACCGGTGCACGCGTAACCGGTTGTCAGTGGAGCGAACCAGTACCCGCGTACTGGAATGAAACACAAGTGAATGAAAATGTCGCCAGGGCGACTGGAGGAGAGGTGCACACTGCGGGTGATCCAGGAGCTGGAAAACAGTCAAGATGGACAGGAAACAAATCTACTGGCAGTCAACTGGATCAGGATGGCAGCAGAAAACAGCAGCAAGGACAGCAACCCCAACCGGATCAGGAACGGATGCTGGAACCAAGGAAGCTGGCGAACAGGAACTCAGGCGATCACAGACAAGCAGGAACGGAAGAATGACCCAGGAAGCTCAGGAACCCAATGCAGGCACAGGCAGCATAGAGACAACACGAAAGGGCAACCAAAGGGTGTCCAAGCTCAGTTTAAATAGGGAATACAGGGTGGACTGAAAGCAGGCAGCCAATGGAGAGCCCCCTACAGGTAACTGACAAGGAAAGGCAGCAATCAAGGGCACCGTGATACCCTTTTAATACATGCCAATATCTTATTGGCCTTTGCAGCTGCCAGCTGGCACTGCATGCTACTGCTAAGTCTATTGTCTACCATTACTCCCAAATCCTTTTCATTAGTAGATTTCCCCAGAGAAACACCATTTAAACTATATGTTGCATTTTTATTATTATACCCAAAATGCATAACTTTACACTTTTCTATATTGAATCTCATTTGCCATTTTCCTGCCCAGTTACTCAATTTGTCCAAATCCTCTTGTAATGAAGACACATCCAGTTCAGACTTTATTACCTTACTTAATTTTGTGTCATCGGCAAACACTGATACATGGCTCCCTATGCCCTTTGGGAGGTCATTAATAAACAAATTAAAAAGAAGAGGACCCAGGACAGATCCCTGAGGTACTCCACTTATCACGTTTATCCAATTGGAGAACTTGCCATTTACTACCACTCTTTGCATTCTATCTTTCAGCCAATTTCCAATCCACAAACGAACGTTTTCCCCAGGCCTATTTCATTCAATGTGTACAGTAACCTCTTGTGTGGAACCGTATCAAATGCATTGGCAAAGTCTAAATAGATCACATCAACCGCCTCTCCTGCATCTATATTTTCACTCATTTTTTCATAAAATTCTATCAAGTTAGTTTGACAAGACCTGTCTTTCACAAAGCCATGTTGGCTCCTGCTAATGATTCCTGTTCAAGCTGAATTCTTGAATATATTCCCTTAGCAACCCTTCAAACAGCTTCCCTACCACAGATGTCAAGCTTACAGGTCTGTAATTTACTGGCTGTGACTTTGATCCCTTTTTAAATATGGGCACCACATCTGCTTTACTCCAATCCACGGGCACCATACCTGAAATAAAAGAATCCCTGAAAATCAAATATAACGGTCTGGCCAGGGCCTGGCTTAGCTCTTTAAGTACCCGTGTTAGCCAGTCCCATGCTTGCTGTGACTGTTCTGTAAAAGTAGTTTACAGATTCTTGTCCATTGGGTCTTCCTTGATAAAAACAGAAGAAAAGAAATTATTTAAAATATCTGCCTTCTCTCTGTCCCCCTTGAACATCTCACCCGTTTCAGATAACAAGGACCCAACATTATCAGACTTTAATTTTTTGCCATTAATGTATTTAAATAATTTTTTTGGGTTGCTTTTGCTCTCCTTAGCAATATTTTTTTCATTCTCCAGTCTAGCTAATTTAATAGCCTTTTTACAGGTTTTGTTGGCATTTTTGTAGCTGATTCCTCAGCTTTATAATGTTTAAATGCCACTTTCTTGTTATTTATTTCATGAATTACTTTACTGTTTAGCCACATTGGTTTTAATTTGCTTGTTTTGTATTTGTTTCCAACAGGGATAAATTTATATGTATATTTTTGCAATGTTATTTTGAAGGCATTCCACTTACCTTCTGTGTTTTTTCCTGAAAATATTCTATCCCAGTCAACGAGACCAAGGGAGGAATTAAACCTGCTAAAGTTGGCCTTTTTTAAAATTCAGTGTTTTGGGGTAACCCATACCAAATTGCTTTTTTGAACTAATCTCAAATGATACCATGTAATGATCACTATTCCCCAAGTGCTCCCTTACTTGGATGTTGGAGATAAGTTCTTCATTGTCAGTTATTATCAGATCCAGACACACATTCCCTCTGGTTGAGGTCTGCACTAGTCGAGACAAAAAATTGTCATTCAACAAGTTCAGAAACTTACTCCTTTTAGCAGAATTATCTGTTCCATTTTTCCAGTCTATTTCTGGATAATTAAAATCCCCCATAATTATTGAGAAGCCTTTTCTATATGCATTAATAGCTGTTATTCTTCAAGGTCACCAATGTTTGGTGTTTTTTAACAAATACCCACTAATATTTTCTGGGCAGTTTTACCCCCAGTGACTATTTCAACCCACAGGGATTCCACATGTTCACTACTGTCATCACATATATCTTCCCGTAAATGAGGCAATAATGCTGGTTTGACATACAGATAGACCCCACCACCTCTTTTGTTTGACCTATCTTTTCTAAATAACATGTAGCCCTCCAAATTGATTGACCAATCATGTGTGTCATCCCACCATGTTTCTGTTATGCCTATCAAGTCATAGTTTTCGATTTCAGCTACCAGCTCCAGTTCCCCTAATTTTCCAGTTAAACTTCTGGCATTTGCAAGCATACAATTTATGCCACTGCTATGTTCTATTTGTGACTTAATTTTGATGTGGTTTATAGGCTTCTCCCTATCATCTGTACTAACCCCGCCCCCAGATCCACCCACCTGCTTATTAACTACATCGCCTTCCCTTTCTATACTACCTAGCCCAGTATTTATTGGCCCCTCCCCCCCTCCCTAGTTTAAAATCTCCTCCAACCATCTAGTCATCCTCTCCCCAAGCACTTGAGACCCTCTTGCATTCAGGTGCAATCCATCCCTACTATAGAGATTGTACCCCAAAGCAAAATCAGTCCAGTGCTCTAAAAACCCAAAGCCCTCCTTCTTACACCAAGACTTCAGCCATGCATTGAGTTCCCTAATCTCCCGCTGTCTCTCTGGCATAGCGCATGGCACAGGTAGTATCTCTGAGAATACTACCTTGGAGGTCAAGTTCCTAATCTTACTCCCTAAATCCCTAAAATTACCTTTTAGGACTCTCCACCTTCCTCTTACTTTGTCATTGGTACCAATATGCACCAAGACAGCTGGGTCCTCTCCAGCCCCTACCAATAATCTGTCCACCCTGTCTACAACATGACAAACCCGGGCACCCGGGAGACAGCAAACCATTAGGTTGCTGCGATCTGTTCTCCTAATAATAGAGGCCCCTACCACCACAACCTGCCTAGGCTTCACTTTCCTCTGGATCCCCTCTGTGCTAGAGGAGCTGTTATCCCGGCTGTTAGGGAGAACAGTCTTCTCCAGCGGTTCCACTTCTGGGTTTGCCTCCCCAACATCTTCACTTAAATGATCAAATTTGTTGGGATTGAAAAACTCAGGACTGGCTGCCCTCTTCCTCATCCCTCCCCCACTGCAATCACTTCTGTCACCCAACTATGTGCCTGGATCCCTTCTAGCTGATCTCCTCCCTCTTTGTTAGGTGACCCAGCTAGACTCAGTTAGCAAGAGACTCCTCTCAAGGTTGTCAATATCTCTCAGTGTTGCAATATGACTCTCCAGAGCTCCAATCTGAGCTTCCAGAAAGGCCACTTGCTCACACTTGCCACAGCGGTATGGACCCTGGGACTGCTGTTCCAAGCATGCATACATATGGCAAGATGTGCACTGAGTGAGATCTCCAAGCTTGCTCATTGTGTATGGTACGAATGTGAGTTCTTAAAAATGTAAACAATTAATTTACCCTTGTTTCTCTAACTCCTGTGTTGCACTAACTGCTGTGTTTCACAAACTGTACACTTATTCCAGAGCACTTAGTAATGAGCACACTGTATTTGTGAGCACGCTATGTGAGTCCTGTACCTATATTTATACAGGCCTACACAGGTGATTGTTCACAAACCCCCACCCTTAATTAATTACACACACTCCCAGAACAAACAACCTTTTAAACTTTAACCTTTTAACCTTCTTACTGCAGGTTAGGATGTAAACCCCAAATCAGTATATTATAACACTTTTCCAATGCTGTGATGACCCAACTGTCCACTTATTCCAGAGCACACTGTATTTGTGTAAGTCTAGGTGACTTATTTTGAGCACAGATTGTGCAGGCAGCAGTGAAGGCAGCACAATCGGACCGGAGACTAGGCCACCAGAATACTCGAGACAAGGACCAAATCAATTGGTCGCGACCAATGTGGCCAGCAATTTTTGAGGCATGATAAGTCTCCAACAGCTTAATGCGCAGCTGCGCCGGAAAGAAACAATGGCCATCAGGTTTGTCAGCATGTGCTGAAGCTTGGGCAGCCAAAATCTCCTCTCCCAGAGGAGTAGTAATACAGGTTTGTATAGTAGCAAGGATACGATCAGCCGTAATGATAGGGGATGGTGGAACCTCCTCCCTGGAGGGCAAGCAAAACTGGCGAGACAACACATCTGCCTTAACATTTTTCGAGCCAGGAAGGTATGAGACCACAAAATTAAAACGGGAAAGGAACAACGCCCATCTGGCTTGCCTGGAAGACAAGCTCTTGGACTCAGAAAGGTAAATGAGGTTCTTGTGGTCAATCAAAATTAAGATAGGATTTAGTGCCCTCCAAGAGGTGCCTCCATTCTTTCAGAGCCAGGATAATTGCCAGTAACTCTCTGTCCCCAATTTGATATACCATCTCTGCTTTGGACAGTTTTCTGGAAAAATATCCACAAGGGCGCAAGGCCTACCCAGGAGCTGAACGTTGTGATAACAGGGCACCCACTCCAATCTCGGATGAATCAACCTCCAGGGTAAAGGGCAGGTAGGGACTGGGATGCACCAATATCAGGGCTGCAGCAAAAGCTGCCTTCAGTCTTTCAAAAGCCAAGATAGCTGGTTGGGACCATTCAGAGGTCTTGGCCCCTTTGCAAGTCTTGTCGGTAAGTGGTTTGACAATAGAAGATACGTTTTTTATGCATTTTCTGTAGTAATTAGCGAATCCCAAAAATCTTTGGATCGCTTTGAGTCCCAATGGACGAGGCCACTCCAGTACTGCAGACAACTTTTATGGGTCCATGGCGAACCCAGAAGCGGAAATGCTATACCCCAGAAACGTTACTTGGGGTTTATGAAATTCAAACTTTTCCAACTTACAAAACAAGTTGTTCTCCTGTAATAGGCTCAAGACTTTGGATACATCGGAGCGATGGATCTCCAGCTATGGAGAGTGAATAAGGATGTCATCTAAACAAACAACCATGCAACTTTGTAGGAGTTCTCTTAAGACAACGTTGATGAACTCCTGGAAGACAGCCGAGGCATTGCACAAACCGAAGGGCATGACCAAGTATTCATAGTGCCCGCTCCGAATATTAAAAGCTGTCTTCCATTCATGCCCTTCTTTTATTTGCACCAAATTGTAAGCGGCTCTCAGATCAAGTTTTGTGAATACCTTAGACCCTTTAACCCGTTTAAAGAGTTCAGTAATCAAAGGTATGGGATAAGAATTCTTGACTAACAGTTTGTTTAGACCATGAAAGTCAATGCACGGACATAGCTCTCCAACCTTTTTTTTAACAAAGAAAAATCCAGCACCAGCAGGGGATGTGGATTTATGAATGATGCCTCTTGCCAGCGCATCAGAAACATACTCCTCCATAACCTTATTTTCCTCAACAGATAAGGGGTAGATACAACCCCTAGGAGGCATAGTACCAGGCAACAATTCCAAAGAGCAGTCATAAGGCCTATGTGGTGGTAAGGACCCGGCCTTACTTTCACTAAAGACATCTTTAAATGTGTCATACTTCTTCGGGAGGAGTGGAGCAATAGCGTGAGTGAGTCTTATAGGACATGACAGAAAAGACTTAGTACATTGAGGAGACCAAGCCACAATGTCATACTGTCACGGTTTGTTAAGACTCTCAGACGCAAGGTTAGGTAAAAACACAATTTTATTGAAAAGACTAAGATAATCCCATAGGATTTTAACACATACGTACAATACATAGAATGACAGATATAAGGACTATAGTAATACAGACTCTGCCAAAATACCGGGCAAGACAGCCTGAGCAAATAAGGAATAAAAGGCTCTACCGACCTTGCCAATATACCGGGCAAGGCAGCCTAAGGGAAACCCAAGTAGTAGGCTCTACCGACCTTGCCAATATACTGGGCAAGGCAGCCTAACGGAAACCCAAGTAGTAGGCTCTACCGACCTTGCCAATATACTGGGCAAGGCAGCCTAACGGAAACCCAAGTAGTAGGCTCTACCGGCCTTGCCAACATACCGGGCAAGGCAGCCTAATGGAAACCCAAAGTATTAGGCTCTACCGGCCTTGCCAATTCCGGGTAAGGCAACCTCAGGATGGAATAATGTAAAAGGTTCTACCGGCCTTACCAATATACCTAGCAAGGCAGCCAAAAGAATACCAATATAGGCTCTACCGGCCTTGCCAATACCGGGTAAGGCAACCTCAGGATGGAATATGCAAGGTTCTACCGGCCTTACCAATATACCGGGCAAGGCAGCCCAAAGGCGCAGGTGTCAACCACAGTGATCTTAATAACTGTCAGATGGCAATGACAGTCTAGCAGTAATTGATAGCCTGCATGATCCAGTGGTATCACCTAGTAGTCTATATACTGCAGCACCTGTGTACAGCAGGAATACTAGCTGTCTAGGACTGGACAGCGCACAGTGAATAATCAGACTACCTGCATAAAGAGACAAGGAAGTAAACCAGCGCCCTCACGTTGGGAACCAACAAGCAAGACATAGATTAACCCACAGGTCATGGAACGAACCAACGCCCGCGCGTTGGCATCCTACAAGCTATAGTGGTAGCTTTGAGAGGTGGAGCGAACCAGCGTCCGCACGCTGGGAGACAACAGACTGTATAGTATAGCCGCAAAGCTTGTGGAGCGAACCAGCGTCCGCACGCTGGGAGCCAACAGACAGTATAGTATAGCCGTAAGGCTTGTGGAGCGAATCAGCGTCCGCACGCTGAGACCAACAGACAGTATAGTATAGCCGCAAAGCTTGTGAAGCGAACCAGCGCCCACACACTGGGACCAACAGACAGTATAGTATAGCCGCAAGGCTTGTGGAGCGAACCAGCGTCTGCACGTTGGGACCAACAGACAGTATAGTATAGCCGCAAGGCTTGTGGAGCGAATCAGCATCCGCACACTGGGACCAACAGACAGTATAGTGTAGCCGCAAGGCTTGTGGAGTGAACCAGCGTCCGCACGCTGGGACCAACAGACAGTATAGTGTAGCCGCTAGGCTTGTGGAGTGAACCAGCGTCCGCATGCTGGGAGCCAACAGACAGTATAGTATAGCCGCAAGGCTTGTGGAGCGAATCAGCATCCGCACGCTGAGACCAACAGACAGTATAGTATAGCCCCAAGGCTTGTGAAGCGAACCAGCACCCACACGCTGGGACCAACAGACAGTATAGTATAGCTGCAAGGCTTGTGGAGCGAACCAGCGTCCGCACTCTGGGACCAACAGACAGTATAGTGTAGCCACAAGGCTTGTGAAGCGAACCAGCGCCCGCACGCTGGGACCAACAGACAGTATAGTATAGCCGCAAGGCTTGTGGAGCGAACCAGCGTCCGCACACTGGGACCAACAGACAGTATAGTATAACCGCAAGGCTTGTGGAGCGAATCAGCGTCTGCACGCTGAGACCAACAGACAGTATAGTATAGCAGCAAGGCTTGTGAAGCGAACCAGTGCCCGCACGCTGGGACCAACAGACAGTATAGTGTAGCCGCAAGGCTTGTGGAGCGAACCAGCGTCTGCACGCTGGGGCCAACAGACCGTATAGTATAGCTGCAAGGCTTGTGGAGCGAACCAGCGTCCTCACGCTGGGGCCAACAGATCGTATAGTAGAACCGCAAGGCTTGTGGAGCGAACCAGCGTCCGCACGCTGGGGCCAACAGATCGTATAGTATAACCACAAGGCTTGTGGAGCGAACCAGCGTCCGCACGCTGGAGATCAACAGACAATATAATATAGCCGCAAGGCTTGTGGAGCGAACCAGCGTCCGCACGCTGGAGACCAACAGACAATATAATATAGCCGCAAGGCTTGTGGAGCAAACCAGCGTCCACACGCTGGGACCAACAGACAGTATAGTATAGCTGCAAGGCTTGAGGAGCGAACCAGCGTCCACACGTTGGAACCAGCAGAGAATGTTGCCAAAGCAACCGAAGCAGAAAGTCACCACAGACGCAGGAACTGGGCCCAGGGGACGAACAGGAACCAGCAAGGACGATAAACCGGATCAGGAACGGCAACGAAGACTGGCAGCAGGAACAGCAACCTCTGAAGACTCAACCGGAACAGGCACTGGAACCAGCACTGCAGACAGGAGGCTCAGGAACAGGATGAAGTCAGGAACTCAGGAACACAGCAACAAAGCCCAATAAGCTTCTGTAGCATAGTGGAGTGGATGCAATCAGAGACACCACGAAAGGGCAACCAAAGGGTGCCCAGATACAGTTTAAATAGGCAATGTGAGGCGGGCTAAAGGCAGACAGCCAATGGGAGCCCCCTACCGGTAATAGACATAGAAATGCAGCAATCACGGGCACCGTGATACATATGTGTGCCAATCCATCCTGGGGTTATGTTTCTATACCCAAGGAAACCCCAGAACGATGGCATAATGCAGAGAATTAATCAGCTGAAATCTCAGGGTTTTGGTGTGGAGGGCTCCCACCCTCAGGGTTAACAAAGCGGTTTCATGTGTAATGTGTGAGCGCTGTAAGGGTCGCCCATCAATGGCTTCCACGGCCAGAGGAGAAGCAAGCGGCTGCAAGGGGATATTGTTACTGGCTGCAACTTCTGCATCAATAAAGCACCCAGCGGCCCCCGTGTCCAATAACGGAGGCCTTCAACATGGGCTTACCTGAAACATTCTCTGGAGAAAGTGAAATGCCCCAATGATTTGTCCCCAGCCTGGACGGACTGGACAGGACTGCAACAAGTGTCCAGTTCTGCCAAAATACAGACAAAGTCCCACTCTCCTCCTGAAGGCCCTCTCCTCTTTTGAAAGCCGGATAGCACCTGCTTGCCTGGGTTCAGTGCTCTCAGAGGCCAGTGCAGGAGTTGTGGGAGGTAAGTCAGAGGGATGAGAGGACAATCTACCCGGAGGCCTCCGCAGGCGCTCACGAAACAGGCTTCTCTCCCTGATAATGGCATCAACTTGCATCGGTTTGCAACCATCAGAAACAACCCGAGGAGGCATGGGAGGCGAGGGAGGATAGGGTGGGCCAGAAGAACGAGAAGACCATCTGCCCGAGGGCCTCTGCAGGCTCTCCCTAAATTAGGGTCTCTCCCTGAGTGTGGTATCCATCAGGATACAATACGAAATCAATTTGTCCAATTCATTAAGTAAATCTCGCGCTGCAATTTCATCTTTCAAGGTATCACACAGCCCTTGTGAAAAGGCGGCTACTAAGGCCTCATTATTCCAGCCTACTTCGGCAGCCAGGGTGCGAAATTCAATGGAGTAGTCCTCCATAGTATGTGCACCCTGACGAATGGTCATAAGGTTTTTAGAAGTCGAGACAACGTGGCCTGGCCTATCGAAAATACTTTCCTGAAGGAGTCCACAAACTCCTTAAAGTTATACACAATGGGTTTGTCAGTCTCCCACAATGGGTTAGCCCATACCAACGCCCTGCCAGTGAGAAGAGAGATCAGAAAGCCAACCTTACTGCACTCAGAGGGAAAGGAATGCGGAACCATCTCCAGGAATATGTCGAGTTAATTAAGGAACCACGGCAAGAATCTGGGTCCCCACCATTCCGCTGGGAGAGCTGAGCGGAACCAGATAACACCTTGAACGTGCCTGCATCAGAAGAGGATTGAACCACTGGTGCCTGGGAGGGAGCGGGAGTGGCCACCACTTGTGGATTAGAGTGTTCGAGTTGTGTCGTGATCTGCAACAAGGTTTATATGGCAAAAGACAGTTGGTCAATACGTTGATCAAATGTCTCCATCTTGTCCAGGATGCTTTGAAGAAATGCATTACTACCACCGTTTATGGCCTTGCATACAGATACAAGACTCACACCTGCAGTTAGTGTAGCAAAAGCGGATACTTGACTCAGGCCTGCAGTCAGTATAGTGAATGCGGATACTTGACTCACGTCTGCAGTCAGTATAGCTAGTCTGCCAGAGCCCCAGGTCTGCACCAGATTGGGTGTCTGCTAAATAAGGGGAACAATCAATAGAATAGTCAGATAGAGCCGCAGGTCAGCACCAGAGAGGGTAGTCGGACAAGCCAGGTCATACACAGTTCAGGTAGTCAGCCAGAGCCACAGGTCTGCACCGATTGGTTGTCCACTATAAGGGATCAGGCGGAATAATAGTCAGACAGAGCCACAGGTCAGCACCAGATTGGATGGTCAGACAAGCCAGGTCATACACAGAGCCCAAGGACACAGAACTGCTTTGTACAACGATGCGAGGGCAACTGAGTCTGGACTCAGTTTGCCCTTTAAACCCCTCCTCAGGAAGTAGGTAGGAGGAGCAGCTCAGAGGGAGGAAATAGGTAGGAGGAGACTACAGGAAGCAAACACATTAAATGGAGGCCTGCTTCATTCAGAAGCCTCGTGCCTGCAGATGACACATCTTGCTCTGATGTGTCCAATCGCTGCCATAATCCTGCGCCAATCCATGCAGCATGGACGCTGATGTGTTTAGTCAGTGCTCAGCAGAGCAAGGATTTTGTTTTGTTTGTGATGCTGCTGTCTCACCACTTGGATACAAATAAACAGGCAAATACTTGAATTATCCTCCTCTTGTGTGAAGTGTCTCTGCAACCTAGAAGGAAGGCTGATCCCAGGACAGAAGCTACAACACATTAAAGAGTACTTTTGTCACTATATATATATATATATATATATATATATATATTCATGAGAAAGGTCCACGCTGGGACCGTAACATTGACAATAAAATCATCTTTTTTGTTTCAAAAAAGTCCCACTTGTGCTGCCTTGTTCTGTAATTATTATACTAATACTTAGGGATTGTGCACCTGGGCATGAGCTCTATAGAAGTGAGTGCTTACATCCTTGGAAATATATAAATATATATATATATATATATATATATATATTTATTTATTTTGTATGTGTCCATCCCTTGTTGTCTGTGCACACATGTACAGGTATTGGTTTTTCAATTGTGGAGTTTCCAGGCTCAGCATCCCAAGGTAAAGAAAATGTTGGACCAGGTGGTAATTGAAGAATCCCAAAGTGATTGGAGTAGCCCTATTGTACTTGTACCAAAGCCGATAGCACAATCAGATTTTGCAATGCTTATCCTAAGTGAATGCCATTTCAAAATTTGAATCATATCGCGTGTCAAAAGTTGATGAGCTAGTTGAAAGGCTTGGGAAAGCCCGATATCTTACCACATTAGATCTAACCAAGGGATATTGGCAGGTCCCACTTACAGAGCAGGCAAAAGAAAAAAAAACTGCCTTTTGTGCCCCGATGGACTTTTTCAAGTTCTTCCTTTTGGTCTACATGGGGCTCCTGCCACATTCCAAAGAATGTTGGACCGAATATTAAAGCCACATATGCATTATGCTGTCACATACCTTGATGATGTTGTAATTCATAGTACAGATTGGGAGTCTCACCTTCCAAAAGTACAAGCTTTGCTAAACTCGGTCCGATCTTCTGGCTTAACAGCTCATCCCAGTAAGTGTACTATTGATCATGAGGAAGCCAAATATTTAGGCTATTTGGTTGGTAGGGGATTAGTGAAACCCCAACTTGCAAAAATTGAAGCGATATGGAACTGGCCTCACCCGCTCACTAAGAAACAGGTGACAACTTTTTCGGGATTGGTTGGATATTACCGGAAATTTATCACCAACTTTGCTACCACTGCAAAAGCTCCTGTGATGGTTAAATGGTCCCCTGAATTTAAACTAGCGTTCAGAAAACTGAAGGAGGCCATATGTAGTCAACCGGTGCTGGGGACCCCTGATTTCTCTAGGGACTTTACTTTACAGACTGATGCATCAGATGTGGGACCTGGGGCTATTTTCCCAAGAGAATCAGGGCAACAAGCACCCAATATTAAACCTAAGCAGAAAACTGAATCCACATGAAATAAACTACTCTGTACGCAGGGAAACGCTGATGGGCTTTCCAGGATGTATTCCATACTGTCCATGGTTGATCACCCCACAAGGACTGAGCTGGGGGGAGGATGTGTGACAGAGTCCCAGGAATTTTGATGGAGGGTGTATATATACATATATCTCCCCGAATCCTGCAGGGTATCTACCCTGATTAGCCCCAGGGAAATATAATGTAAAGGTACTTGTTATACATTGCAAATCTGTATATTTTGGGTCAGTGCTCCACTGCACAGTTTCATAGCAACTGACGTGTCAGGTGAGGAATCCAGACCAGGAGTTCTATCACTCCCTACTTTCACTCACCTGCATCTGGTCATTAGTGCACCTAACAGTCAAATACTTCCTCCTGCACTAAGACAAGCCCTCTCTTCGTTTGAGTTCCCAGACAGGAAGGAATTAACCTCTGAAAGTCTGAGACTTGTGAAGTTTACTTGTGCCTGCCGATCTGTGTTGCTGTATTTTTATTTCTCAAGCTGGTAAACTGACTAGTAGTCCAAATACAGTCAGGAGCTGATGTGTTTAGTTAGTGCTCAGTAGAGCAAGGATTTTGTTTTGTTTGTGATGCTGCTGTCTCACCATTTGGATAAAAACAAACAAGCAAAGACTTGAATTATCCACCTCCTGTGTGAAGTGTGTCTGCAACCTAGAAGGCTGATCCCAGGACAGAAGGTACAACACATGAAAGAGTACTTTTTCAATATATATATATATATATATATATATATATATATGTCCATGCCTTCTTTCCTATGCACATCTGTACAGGGATTGGTTTTTCAATTGTGGAGTTTCCAGGGGGGTGTCAATCCTGTGTTTCTGATAAACATATGGAGTTGAGTTGATTTACCTCCACTGTGAAGTTACTGCCCACTGAAATACATCATGACAGCATTATAGTGTAGTACAATATAAAACTTCCCCACAATTTTCGGTAAATAATTCATAGGAAAATACAACACTCCCTTAAACTGCCATACAAAGTTTATTAAAAGGATAATGGGGCTGTTAGTTTCTTTGACCCAGATGCAAGTACTCCCAAAAGATAAAGTAGGAGCTCAGTTGTCATAAATAGCTGGAGCACCATATTTCCACCCTCTCATACATCTGCATGGAAGTAAGGGATGCTTGTGAGGATTTGATGCCAGTGTGAAGACTTCGTCCTACACAGTAATCCAGTGTACTCTCTGGTGATAAAAAGAAAAAGAAGAAAATATATCTAGAAACATAGAATTTGACTATAGATAAGATCATTTTGGCCCATCTAGTCTACTCATTTTTCCATCTGTAAAAACATCAAACCTTATTTGGTCTTTGGTCTTGTCTTATGTTCAGGATATAGAGAAAAAAATCCTAGTATCAAAAGCGCTCCTAAAAAATGTGAGATAAAGCTGAAATATACCTGCCAATAGTGGTAATTGAAAATTCAACCAATGTAAAAGAATATATATAATTATATATATATATATATATATATATATTTATATATATATAAACAAATTATATCAGATAAAAAGCTTGCTAAGTAATAAATAACAGGGAATATAGTGGTAGTGGGTTCAGAATGAGAATGGGAGATGAAACAGTTACCAATAGTTCATGAAAATGATATGAAGATGAAGTAAATGAAATGGTCCATGTAGGAAGATGAAAGATATATGTGCTGAATCAAATAAGATGAAGCTCCAGTTATGAGTGCTGCAATATGAGAGAACCATGTGGCCTTGCCCATGGTGTGTAGAAACTTGATCCATGATTACCTCAAAAACAGTGCACAACACAAGAGAGATACCTCTAAGTGCAGTAAGTTTAATAAATACAAAGATATAAAAAGAATATACTTTATGCACTTACAATATCCCTACTTGGGCTTTATGCATAAAAACAGGTCCCTTTACCCTTATAGCCTCCTGCTCCCTGTATTGTCCGTCATCCTTTGCTAATCCGTCCAAGATGTTTAATTCTCCAAGATGTTATAGATGGTATGTTCAGGATGATGTGTGGACCAACTTGAAAAATGGATAAAACAGTCTGCCACTTTAATCCGTAGATGTGGCTCTCTCTTGTGTTGTGCACTGTTTTTGAGGTTATCACGGATTATGTTCAGGATAGCTGTATGCATCTCCCATGCATGCTTACATTCCATCACTGTATTAACCCCTACAACATCTGCTGGTAGACTATTCCACTTATCTATCATCACCTTCTCAGTGAAGTAAAACTTTCTTACATTACATCTAAGCCTCTGTCTTTCTAGTTTTAGATCATGACCTCATGACCTCTTCTTCTAACATTTCTCCTTTGAAATTTACTTTTCTCATGCAATTTGTTGAATCCCTTTATGTATTTGAATGTTTCTAACATATCCCCTCTCTTTTTTTTCTTTCTTCCCAGCTATATATTTTCCAATCCTTTAGACTATCCTGATCATTTTTATCCTGTAAACCATTCAGCATTTTAGAGACCCTTCACTATGTCCAGATTATATATATATCCTTCTGGAGATGGGGTCTCCAGTATAATATGTAATACTCTAGGTAAGCTCTAAACAGAGATTTGTAGAGTGGCATATCCACCTCCCTCTTTCTGCTACTAATGCCTTTAGCTATACAACCCAGCATCCTGCTTGTATTCCAAAGTCCCTTTCCTTTTTTGTCGCCAACAGAAAAGTATCCTTAATATTATCTTCTGCCTTTACCTTAATCACTTGTTATTTGACTGTGTTCCCAGTCAGGCTTCCAGCCTCACCCCGCTCTGGTCCACCAATTCCTATACTACACAGAGGTTATATGTAAATGTGTGTGTGTGTGTGTGTATATATATTACATATATATATTATTATAATTTTAAGTCCTTTGCTACTAGCCAGACCTGAAGAGTTACTAGCCACTGCAAGCCATAACATACCCACCAGGGCTGAATTTCTACAGAGCCCTGTATATATATATATATATATATATATATATATATATATATATATATATGTGTGTGTGTATATCGTAGCTCTCACTGTTATATGATCTTCACGCCTGGGTGCACGTCAGGATAGATGAAAGTAGATACAAATCAGTAAGGAGTTGACAGCACTCACAGGGTCTTTTTCAAGTTCAAAGTGGATATTAATAAACTGCTCCACTTTGAACTTGAAAAAGACCCTGTGAGTGCTGTTAACTCCTTACGGATTTATATATGTATATCTATATATATGTATATGTGTGTGTGTGTGACATGCTTGTGACACTTTTCCAGCTGTTCCTGTTTTACTGTGTGCACTCATAGACTTATGCAAGACTGGCAATTATTAACTGTCATTTCCGTGTATCAAAGGGTGTGGTTACAAACGGTGCTTTTTACGACTCCACGTGAGGAAGCCTTTTAACCTGTTGAGTGCTTTTAAATATGCTTGATACACCACTGGCAACTAATGGGTTGAGGGATATTTTTGGGATTTGTAATGTGTCATTATTAACAATCATACCTTATTATACCTTATCATTATGTAGTACTTCATGCACATGTCAGATCCATAAGTGTTTGCACAGGTTCCCCCAGCTTGGCATTCTGTATTTATGAAAGATAGGGAAAGCAGAACAATTTTGAGCTAAAAAGACAGGCAAATAAAGTAATGTTGAAATGTAGTTTAGGAAGGCAGTTTGTTCTCTGTAAAAGGAGAAGGGACTTGAGCGCTACCCTTAATAATGGTATAATCTTATTGATAGTAAAAAAGGACTGTGTGAATGGGAGATACAACTCTTCTACTAGATGGTATGGGTACAAATGTTCAATATAGAGTTGGATATGAAAAATCACTCTCTATGTATACTGTCCCTTCCTATAGTATCAGCAGAAAAAATGTAATCTAGTCTCCCAAAGGACACACTCCGTGCTGCTAGTCTCAAAATATTGAAGATATCCAGATTCCAGACGTGTTCAACATGTAAAAGATACAGGGGTAGGGAAGAGACAGCGCAACCACTATCTAAGTGTAGTAATTTATTAGAATGTATACTTAAAAATAGTAAAGTAAAAATAAGCATAAAATAATAAACTTCTAGTGATCACAATAGTTATAGATATACACATAGGATCAAAACATAAAATCATATAAATTAAAAAATATATCTAGTAACAGAGAGCCAGTGCAATCCAATATTTCAGGACTAGAGGTAGCAAGGAGGGGAAAATAGTGATGTGAATAATTGGCAATGGGGTATAAAGTATAAAAAAGAAATGGCCTCTTACTAGAGACTGAACTCCTATTAGGGTGCTTCTACACACTATGGTGGAGCTCAACCTGGGTCTCTCAATCTAGTTTGGATGGCCCCTTACTTTATTTATGAAGCATTCAAGCGTGTCTGTAAAAATGCAGTTCAAAGCGATATTTGTTTTCTTCCCCCATGTAGAGCACTTTCGCTCCAAGTGCTGATATCCGTTGTTGGGTCTCAGTGCAGTTAAACCCAATCTTCCTTCCTCCGTTGGAGTAATGTTGTTTTCAACTTCACGATTCTTCAATAGAGTCCTCGTCTAGCTTATCAACCTCCCTGTTGCTCCTTCGTCCCGGCGTTGTGTGCATGCAACTGGCGTCTCTGCGGTCCACGTGGGTTCAGACTCTGACGCGTTTCTGCGCTCTATGTGCGCCTTCTTCAGAGAGTGTCTGATTGGTGGAAAAGGCTTTCCCTGTTTCTTTATATTACATATTATAACCAATCTGAGACATTTAAAGTTTATTACCAAAATATAATAAACATTCGATCCAATGTTATTTTGGAGATATATTGTAACAAATAAATCTGTTCAAAAGGATATATGTGGTGAAACACTCAATAAAGTATTACTTTGGTATACTCTATGGCAAAAGCTATTAACTCAAAATTAGAAATGATCTGAGGAGAAACTGATATATATCTTTCATTTATTTATTTGTGTATGTAAAATCTTAATATTTTAATGGATTTATTAAATTAATGCATTTAATTTAATATTCATACCATTGGTCTTCTACAAGGTTCTATATAATATTATGAAGTATATGTATATTTATATATAATTGTAAATTCTTTAAATGGTGTAGTATTCTATAGTGATTTTCTGTTTATTTAAAAACAAAATTTTCTTTGAACAGGAATCTTTCATCAGTATGTTCTAAATGTTGATAAAAGTTAATTTTAGAGACACCATAGATCCAATTCTTCATTCAAACCTTTAGGGCTTAAAGTTTGAAGTTTAAAGATCCACTCAGATTCCAACTTGGCTAATTTATTGAACCTATTGCCTCCTCTCACCTGAGGTGGAACATGATCAATAAGATAAAACTTAAGTCCATCGGTTTTACTTTGATGTTTTTCTGAAAAATGTCTTGCTACACTATGTTTTAAATTATTTTGTAGAATGTTCCTCCTATGTTCCATGAAACGTTCTTTTCCACTTCTGATGGTCCTTCCTACGTATTGTAACATGCATGGGCATTCCAATACATATATGACATAATTTGAGGTACATTGTAGAAAATATGTAATTTTAAACATTTCTCCTGTTTGATAACTATAGAATTCCTTCTTGCGATGCTGTATATATGAACAAGTCGTGCAGATCTGATGACCACATTTAAAATTACCATAAATATACGTTCCATCCAATAATCGTTTTCCTTTTTGTTGGTGAGAGGTTAGGTCTCTATTGATGTTGCTAGGAGCCAGTTTACTTTTTAGATCCTTTGATTTCTTATATATGATTTCTGGTTTCTTTGGTATAATATTTTTCAGAATTTTATCACTTTGAAGTATTGGCCAGTGTTTCTGTATTATGTTTTCTATAGTTTTTCCAGATCTGTTGTATCTTGTGATTAATGGAATTTTTGGAGCTTTATTATTCCCATTTTTCTTCTTGTTTTTGATAAGTAATTCTTCCCTTGAAGTTTCCCATACTTTTTTGAAAGCTTTCTCAATGGTGTCCATTTTATATCCTTTTTCTATAAATTTATGTTTCAGATCTTCTGCTTGGCATAGAAAGGTCTCATCCTCTGTGCAATTTCTTCGTAGTCTATAAAATTGGCTAAGTGGAACGCTATTCAACCAACGAGGATGGTGGGCGCTGGTGTGGTAGATGTAACTATTCACGTCCACATCTTTCATATGGGTTTGTGTGGTAATCTTCAGCATACTATCAGTGGTCAATGTGAGATCCAAAAAATTAACCGAAATACGGTTATATTGGGAGGTGAATGTTATACCCAAAGGATTAGTATTGATTTCTTGTTGAAAAGATGCTATTGACTTTTCATCTCCTTTCCAGATAATAAGCAGATCGTCAATGTATCTGGCGTATAGGACGAGGTTTTCCCCAAAGGACGGGTATAGGTGATGCTCTTCCCAAAAGCCCATCGTTAGATTGGCATAACTGGGGGCAAACCTCGTCCCCATAGCGGTCCCCCGCCTCTGTAAGTAATATTGATTTTGAAATAAGAAATAATTATGCTCTAGGATAAAGTGTATGGAATCCAAAATGAAATTTTTTTGTGTGAGAGGCATATCCAGATCTTGATTTAAATAGTATTGGACTGCTTGTAGTCCTATTTCATGTTTAATAGAGGTGTATAATGCATTCACGTCGCAAGTTATCCAATGGTAATTTTCTTTCCATTGTATCTCTGTTAGTTTTTGTAATACATGAGTGGAGTCCTTTGTATAAGAGGGAAGCAAATGAACATATTTTTGTAAATGGAAATCTAATAGTTGGGACAAATTACATGTCAAAGATCCTATTCCAGATATAATTGGACGTCCGGGTGGTTGCGTTTTATTTTTGTGTATCTTTGGAAGGTGGTAGTATATTGCAGTGATAGGAGAATCTATTTTTAAGAATTGGAATTCCTGTGTAGTGATGATCTTTGACATATAGGCCTGTTTTATCAGAGCCAAGTATTGTCCTTGGAATTCTTCTGTAGGGTTTGAACTCAAGTTTATATAGAATTCTTCATCACTTAGTATTCGCTGAGCTTCTTGTAGATAATCTTCTTTTGTTTGGATCACAATACCACCTCCTTTGTCTGCTTCTCTGATTACAATTTCTTTATTCTCCATCAGTATCTTTAGAGATTCACGTTCTTTCTTGGTAAGATTAGAGTAGAATTTTTTCTTTGTTTTGCATAATGTATTGAAATCTTCCAAAACCATTTCTGTGAAGGCTTCTATGAAAGGCCCCTTTGAGTGTCTAGGATAAAATTTTGATACTGATTTCAGGTCCGTGTGAATCATTCTTTGTTCATCAGTATTCATTTGTATTCTGATCTCTTCTTCTCCACCTTGTTGTAATTCTTCTAATATTTTGATGATTTCTAGATCATTCTCACTATTTTCATATTTGGAGATTTCATTTTCTTTTATAGCAAAATATTGTTTCAATGTTAATTTCCTAATGAATTGATGGAGGTCTATGAACAACTCAAAATTATTTGGACCACTGGTTGGAGCGAATTTCAGGCCTTTTCTTAAAAGTGATAAATCTTCAGAGGTTAGTGGATAAGTGGAAAGATTGAATACTCCTTGGATATTTAATCCTGTTGTGTTGAGCATTTCCTCTTTGTTGCCCTTTCTTCCTCCTCGTTTACCCCTTCTTGATTTTCTATACGTTTGCGCCTGTGAGGAAGTTTGGTGTCGTTTTCCTTGTAATTTTTCCATTCCTGATGTACCCATGTTTGTAGAGGTTGTTGTTGTCCTCTGAATAAAAAATGATTCGGGTTTTTTGGATTTTTTGGTCTAGCTCCAAGATTCTTATAGTTTATACTTGTATTCTGATGTGCTGAAATTGCTGTAGATTTCTTATGTTTCTGTTGTCTAGGAATTGACCGTGATTCTTTTGTTATATTCTGATTCTGTGATATGGATAATTCTTTTTGTGGAATATGTGTAGATACATTGGTGTTTTCTGTATCCTTACTGTTATTATTCATAATGTATATATGGTTTCTTGATTCCTCAATATTTGTAGGGACTTGGTTAGTTGAATCAATGGATCCAATATTTTTTGACTTGATTTCAATTTTTGTGTCATCAAAGGGGCTTGTACCTCTTGATCAGACTTATTCTTTTCTAGTTGAATAGTGATAGTATTCATATTGCCTCTCATCGGTTCACTGGTGTTGACCGTCATAGTTTCCCTAAATGATTTAGGGTTCTGTGTTATTCCATTGAGCTCAGATCCATTTGTTGAATCTTTTTTGTTGTTTTCTGATGTTTCATCATAATCTAATCCATTTATAGTAAGTTCTTGGATTTCTGTTTGGTTTGGGTTTTGTATGGTTTCATTTGGTTTGGATCCGTTTGTAGATTGTTCCCCATTGTTTTTCGTTATACTGTGTTCAGATTTAATTGTGGGATGTTCTCTGGTGTTCTGATGAGCCAGTTGTTGGCGAGAGTTTTGCTGTTTATTTCTTCTCCAATTACTTATTCTATTATTCCTATAGTCTTCTTCGTCTCGTA
Source organism: Rhinophrynus dorsalis (assembly GCA_037306005.1). Taxonomy (NCBI): domain Eukaryota; kingdom Metazoa; phylum Chordata; class Amphibia; order Anura; family Rhinophrynidae; genus Rhinophrynus; species Rhinophrynus dorsalis. The sequence goes on along the minus strand of CM074719.1, from coordinate 517,110,731 downwards.
GGAGTTTTTTCTTTTTCCTTTCCACTACATTCTGTTCAAATTTTTCAACATTTTTATTGATGTTATGATCCCACATGGTGAATTCTTCTGTAGCTTTATATGGTTCCAATTTTCTTTTAATCTGATCAATCTGTTTTCCTATATTGGTTAAGGAAGTTTCTCTGTAGTTAACAATATGTTCCATTAGATTCAAAGAACTTTGATGTAATATATGAAGCCATGTTCCATAGAAATTTGAGTCATTATGTCCAAATGCTGGTTCCTTAAATAATCTCAAACCCCTTGGAATTTGTTTCTTTTCTATGTATCTTCTCAGAGTAGAACATTCCCACCAATAATTCATTTCTTGTTTTAAAAGTTTTTCTAACTGTATAAATTCTTTTTTAATATCTATAATTTTTCCATGATAGGTTTCAGATTGGTTAGTAATATTTTGTGACAAATATTCTGTCATAAGTTTTTGGCGTCTTAATCCTCTATCTAAACATGTAAATAGTTCAGTATTATTATTTGCCATACTTAAACAGTATCATTCATATATGTATACCTGTAATACTTTATTTGTGTATACCAATAAGGAGCTGCTAAGTCTAAAAATGAATAAACTCAGTCTCAAAAAAGACTCAGTAAAACCAAAAATGTAAAAGGAGAAGGGACTTGAGCGCTACCCTTAATAATGGTATAATCTTATTGATAGTAAAAAAGGACTGTGTGAATGGGAGATACAACTCTTCTACTAGATGGTATGGGTACAAATGTTCAATATAGAGTTGGATATGAAAAATCACTCTCTATGTATACTGTCCCTTCCTATAGTATCAGCAGAAAAAATGTAATCTAGTCTCCCAAAGGACACACTCCGTGCTGCTAGTCTCAAAATATTGAAGATATCCAGATTCCAGACGTGTTCAACATGTAAAAGATACAGGGGAAAACCTCGTCCTATACGCCAGATACATTGACGATCTGCTTATTATCTGGAAATGAGATGAAAAGTCAATAGCATCTTTTCAACAAGAAATCAATACTAATCCTTTGGGTATAACATTCACCTCCCAATATAACCGTATTTCGGTTAATTTTTTGGATCTCACATTGACCACTGATAGTATGCTGAAGATTACCACACAAACCCATATGAAAGATGTGGACGTGAATAGTTACATCTACCACACCAGCGCCCACCATCCTCGTTGGTTGAATAGCGTTCCACTTAGCCAATTTTATAGACTACGAAGAAATTGCACAGAGGATGAGACCTTTCTATGCCAAGCAGAAGATCTGAAACATAAATTTATAGAAAAAGAATATAAAATGGACACCATTGAGAAAGCTTTCAAAAAAGTATGGGAAACTTCAAGGGAAGAATTACTTATCAAAAACAAGAAGAAAAATGGGAATAATAAAGCTCCAAAAATCCCATTAATCACAAGATACAACAGATCTGGAAAAACTATAGAAAACATAATACAGAAACACTGGCCAATACTTCAAAGTGATAAAATTCTGAAAAATATTATACCAAAGAAACCAGAAATCATATATAAGAAATCAAAGGATCTAAAAAGTAAACTGGCTCCTAGCAACATCAATAGAGACCTAACCTCTCACCAACAAAAATGAAAACGATTATTGGATGGAACGTATATTTATGGTAATTTTAAATGTGGTCATCAGATCTGCACGACTTGTTCATATATACAGCATCGCAAGAAGGAATTCTATAGTTATCAAACAGGAGAAATGTTTAAAATTACATATTTTCTACAATGTACCTCAAATTATATCATATATGTATTGGAATGCCCATGCATGTTACAATACGTAGGAAGGACCATCAGAAGTGGAAAAGAACGTTTCATGGAACATAGGAGGAACATTCTACAAAATAATTTAAAACATAGTGTAGCAAGACATTTTTCAGAAAAACATCAAAGTAAAACCGATGGACTTAAGTTTTATCTTATTGATCATGTTCCACCTCAGGTGAGAGGAGGCAATAGGTTCAATAAATTAGCCAAGTTGGAATCTGAGTGGATCTTTAAACTTCAAACTTTAAGCCCTAAAGGTTTGAATGAAGAATTGGATCTATGGTGTCTCTAAAATTAACTTTTATCAACATTTAGAACATACTGATGAAAGATTCCTGTTCAAAGAAAATTTTGTTTTTAAATAAACAGAAAATCACTATAGAATACTACACCATTTAAAGAATTTACAATTATATATAAATATACGTATACTTCATAATATTATATAGAACCTTGTAGAAGACCAATGGTATGAATATTAAATTAAATGCATTAATTTAATAAATCCATTAAAATATTAAGATTTTACATACACAAATAAATAAATGAAAGATATATATCAGTTTCTCCTCAGATCATTTCTAATTTTGAGTTAATAGCTTTTGCCATAGAGTATACCAAAGTAATACTTTATTGAGTGTTTCACCACATATATCCTTTTGAACAGATTTATTTGTTACAATATATCTCCAAAATAACATTGGATCGAATGTTTATTATATTTTGGTAATAAACTTTAAATGTCTCGGATTGGTTATAATATGTAATATAAAGAAACAGGGAAAGCCTTTTCCACCAATCAGACACTCTCTGAAGAAGGCGCACATAGAGCGCAGAAACGCGTCAGAGTCTGAACCCACGTGGACCGCAGAGACGCCAGTTGCATGCACACAACGCCGGGACGAAGGAGCAACAGGGAGGTTGATAAGCTAGACGAGGACTCTATTGAAGAATCGTGAAGTTGAAAACAACATTACTCCAACGGAGGAAGGAAGATTGGGTTTAACTGCACTGAGACCCAACAACGGATATCAGCACTTGGAGCGAAAGTGCTCTACATGGGGGAAGAAAACAAATATCGCTTTGAACTGCATTTTTACAGACACGCTTGAATGCTTCATAAATAAAGTAAGGGGCCATCCAAACTAGATTGAGAGACCCAGGTTGAGCTCCACCATAGTGTGTAGAAGCACCCTAATAGTAATAGTAAGAGGCCATTTCTTTTTTATACTTTATACCCCATTGCCAATTATTCACATCACTATTTTCCCCTCCTTGCTACCTCTAGTCCTGAAATATTGGATTGCACTGGCTCTCTGTTACTAGATATATTTTTTAATTTATATGATTTTATGTTTTGATCCTATGTGTATATCTATAACTATTGTGATCACTAGAAGTTTATTATTTTATGCTTATTTTTAGTATACATTCTAATAAATTACTACACTTAGATAGTGGTTGCGCTGTCTCTTCCCTACCCCTGTAAGTTTGTTCTCTGTGTTGGGGGACTCTGGGGGGAGTGTGAAGGGAGAAAGAAGATTTATCCAAAATACACCAAAATCATGGTTGACTGAGACAGGCAGCTGTGATCCAAATCCCTTCATGATCTGGTTGTTATCTCTGTGTTAGTGGAGTCTGGGGGTGCGTGAAGTGAGAAAGGAGATTTACCACAAATACCCCAAAATGTTGTGTGACACAGAAGACACAGGCAGCTGTGATCCAAGTTCCTTTCTGCTGTTCTCTATGTTAGGGGCATGTGATGGAAGTAGCAGTTGCACTAGAAGTGTTTTTTGGAGGTGGTTTATTGATGCTTATAGGAATAATTAAATAAACAATTATAAAAAAAATAGTTTGACTGATAGGTAACAGGAGCACTGAATTGAACCGAGACAGGCAGACAGATATTATAGAGATAGAGTATTTTGTAAAGGGTGAGGCATCACACAGTCAGTTCTACTATGTACTTCATTATTTGATAATGTCCAGCCAACGTAGTAGTGGCAGGAGTAGGGCGAAAGGAGTAGTAGCAGTGCAGGCACATGGTAGTAAAATGGTAGTTCAAAAACCGACTGTAGCCATGGTTTCTGCCACGTGTGCAATAAATGATGATGAACCTTCTCCTCCTGAGGAGGCTGTATGTCAAAGTCAGATAAAAAGTTCCACTACCACTATTAAACCTTTTAATGCCAGAGGGATAGCAACGCATTGCAAAGCAATGTGTTGCATATCCCTCTGCCACTCAAATGATTAATACAAATGGTTAATATTAACCCACTGGGTGCCAGACGGCTACGGAACTCATTGCATAGCAATGCGTCATACTGCTCTGGCACTCAAAGGGTTAATAAACAATGCAAGAACACTAATGATGACGGGTCACATTCTAGTGTTCAATCAACTGCTGGGCCTGACAGTGAGAATAAAATCACCAATCCTCAAAGAAATGGAGAATGTGCTGAATATCCCTCTATGGGGAAAAGTATTTGGAAATTGTTTGACACTTCAAAAAGCCTAGAGGAATATAAAAGTAGTGGCGTAGAAGCAGCTGACAGTGCTGAGGATGACCAAATTACTGTCGTTGATGTTGATCTAGAATATAAGAATGAATGAATGACTATATTTAGATAGAGCCACATGTTTAAGCAGTGCTTTACAATTTAAGGGTTTAGACAATACAGGGTGTCAAGTGATTAGGAAAATGAAACACTGGAAATGGAGTCCCTGCTTGAAAGCTTACAATTTAAAGTGGCAGAATACAGAGCTCAATTTCTGGTTGGGATGGGGGAACATAAATAATTTAATTATAAGAGCCCTGGATGTAGAAAGTCAGTGCCTCCTGGCTTGTTGAATCCTCATTGAGAAGGTGTAATTTTAAGGGTGACTTGAAGAAGCAATAGAAATGTAGTGGTGTGGTCTGAGAGCTAGTGCATTCTATAGATAAAAAGCAATGAGAGGAAAAGGGTTTGATATGAGAGAGCTGAAGACACAAAAGAGAGAAGAATGTCATTGGCTGATTGTAGATGGCAGGGTGGGGATATAGCAGGACATCAGAGTGGAAATGTAGGAAGCGATAGAGGAGAGAAGGGTCTTGAATGAGAGAAGCAGTATTTTATAAGATATTCCAGGGCAGCCACTGGAGTGATTGAAGGGGAGCAGGGACAAACATAAGTGACAGTAAGGTAACTCGTGCTGCAACATTCTGTGTGGCTTGAAGTTTTGGGAGGGAGGAAGACCAGAAAGAAGAAGGTTACAAGGTTACAGTAGTCCATGCGGGATAGGATGAGTGCTTGTACAAGAATTTTAGCTGTGGAGGAATAGATGAAGGGACAGATTTTTGCAGTGTTGCACAAATGAAAGCCGTAGAATATGAGGTGAAAATTAGAGAGCAACATCAACTGTGACCTCCTAGGCACTTTGCTTCTGATTCATGATTTATGGCAATGCCATTTACTGTCTCCTGGAAGGGCACTACTGGGCCAGGTCTAGGTGGAATGAGGAGTAGTTCAGTTTTTGACATGATGAGTTTGAGATGTTTATAAGCCACCAGTCTGAGATAGCCAAGAAGCAATCTATGACTTTAGAGTGAACATCATTATCCAGCTGAGGTGCAGATAAACTGTGTGTTATCTGCATAGAGGTGATATTTGAGTCAGAATGAGTTAATAAGCTCACCAATCGTTATTGTATATATAAAGAGAACCTTGGGGAACACCAATAGAGAGGTGAATGGGAGAGGACAAAGAGGTGGCAATGGAGACACTGCGTTACAGATGCCTAAGGAGTAAAGAATTTGGAGGAGGAGAGCATAATTTTGAGATATGGCAGTGTGTAGATCACTGACAACTCTTGTGAGAGCAGTTTCTGTGGAATGAGACTAGTAAAACCCAGATTATAATGGGTTGAGAAGGTAGTATGCATTAAGGAAGTCAAGCAGGGGGGGAGTAGGCTAGACATACCAAAAGCTTAGATGCAAAAGTCAGGATGTGGTGCTGTCAGAGGAATTGTTCTTGAGCATAGGTGTCACTATGGTATGTTTGATGTCAGCAGGAAAAGTAGAAGAGGCAAAGGAGGAGTCAAATATCTGTAATAGTATGGGAATTAGTGTGGGGGAGAGGGACGGGATGAGGTGAGAGGAAAGTGTATTGAATGTGCATGTAGTGGAGTGAAAGAAGGATAGCAGGTTAGTCAAATCCTCCTTCGTGACAGGTGAGAAAGCATCCATCCTGGAAAGGGGAACAGGGGAGGATAGGAGGATATTTACAAGGGGGCATATTTTCCTGGATGAAACCCACCATGACTTTGAAGAAGTTAGCAAGGTTTTGTGGTTGTATAGAGTTTGGGCAGAGGCAGATGAAGGTCAAAGGAGGGAGCCAAAGGTAGAGAAGAGATGGTGGAGTGAGTGTGAATTAGTTGTGAAAAGTATTGATTTTACTCAGGGACTGAGCAGAGTTATAGAAGGAAAGGAAGAATCTGCCAGTGAGCCCAACTTCCTTCAGAGCCATTCAACTGAACAGATACAGGAGTGGAGGAAACTAGTTTTTTATTACTCCATGGCCATGGTTTAGATTTACAGTAGTGGCGAAAAGAGACGTGCATGCAGGTTCAAATTGAAAGATAAGATGTTTTGACAAGGCTGTTAGTGTCAGCATTAGTGGGAATGGATGAAGGTCTGTAGCAAGAGAGGATTGGAGAGGAGTGAGCTTGAGGTTGCATGTGAAGCAGACAGAGGTGGCAAGGATTGAAGAAAAAGTATAAGCAGCACTGAATGTTACAAGGTGATGATTGAATAGTGGAAAAGGGGCGGTATTAAAATCAGAAAGTACACAGCCTCTAGTGAACACAAGGTCTAAGAAATTACCATACTTGTGAGTATTTGCAGCTATCTGCTGGTGTAGTCCCAAAGCAGATGTTAGAGAGAGAGAAACAGGCTTACTAGGAACCAGAGGGATCATCCGCATGGCAGTTGAAGTCCTCCAGAAAAAGGGAGGTTGTGTCCAATGATAGGAAAAAGGTCAGCTATGATTCAAAGTCAGAAAGGAAATTGGAAGGTTGAATGTGGAGGTAGGTGACAGGAAAAAAATACGGACATCATGCAATTCACAAGAGGAGAAGCAGAGTGAGGTGGGAGAAGAAAATGATTTATAATAGCAACGATTAGAAAGTAGCAGTCCCACACCTCCCCCACGTCCAGTTTTGAGTGAAGTGTGAGAAGAGAGACTGCCATAGGAGATTGCTGCCTCTAAAGCAGTGTCAAATTGACACAGTGAAATTCCAGTTACAGCCAGTAACTGAAGAGAGCGTAAGAAAAACAGATCATACACGTTGTTATATTTGTTTATAAGGGAGCAAGCATTCCAGGGAGCACTGAAGAAACTGTGAAGAGAGGGAATGGTGATCAGGTTTGAATTGTTCTTATGTTGACTGAATGTAGAGGGTTTGTGAAAGAAAAGGGGGGCAGGGATTGGTGAGATATCTCCAGTGTCAAGTACAGTGAGAGACAGGAGATGAGATAATGTTTTATGTGCACTGTGTTTCCCGTTTCTGTAGGGTGTAGGAATACAGGAGTGAAGAAAAGTGGAGAGTTGGGTAGTAGAGGTGATGTGGAAAAGAGAAGTTAAAGGGAAATGTTAACATTGAAGGGAGGGAATGGTGGGATGTAGAAAGAGCCAGACATTTTTGTGAGTACAGATGTAGAGATAAAGTATAGGAGGAAGCTGAAAGGCAAAGGCTCAGTCTTCCACCACTGAAAAGGAGCACTGTATCAGTTTATAAATTGTTTATGGCCAAATAAAGTTGACTAAAAATGAGCAATCATCTTGTCAGTCATCATCAGCAACATCAGCACTTCCGAGTCCAACCCCCACCCAACCACACACACAAAGTAATCAGCAACAGAGGTCATCAACATCCATAAAACTAGCTAGGAAGAGTGCTTCCACTGCTGTTGGAAATAATGCACCTTTAAAGTGGATGCATCACCTATGTACAACATAGCATAAATAGTAAGGCTACATATCGAATACTACTAAAACTGTATAATTTTTTTAAGTTTTATTTTGTGTAAATTTAGAAAGTCTGGGCTGTAGCTACTTTCGCATAGACTGCGGTTACCTGCTCTGTAACTGCAGTCTGCCACTCTGCCTCTGTTCTCCTCCCTCCTCCGATGGCGGAGGCTTGTGTCTGTAAGCTGGAGCGATCTCATCTGCTAGATATCTATCTCTGCCAATGAGACCGCAGGTAACCGCAGTCTATGCGGAAATAGCTGCAGCCCAGACCTTCTAAGTTAAATTTACACAAAATAAAACTTAAAAAATGTATACCGTTTTGGTAATATATGTAGCCTATTTATGTTTTGAAGTCCACAGCATGGACATACTTAACTCATGATCCAAAAGCTAAACATGTTGGTATCTGTTGTCTGTTTAAGATACATGTGAGCAGGGGGAAAGCAGGATCACACCTAGGCATGTCTTCATTGAGATCCCACCTGATGCATAACCATATGTCTGATTGGGAGACACACCATCAGCATGTCAGAGATGCAACAACTACCAGTAGCAGAAGAACTCCTAAAAGGGCCACATAATAGAAGTGAAGCTGATGTGACAGGGAATGTGCCAAGATTTCCTTCATTTGAAATAACACCTATGGCTCTGGCTGTAAAGAAGTATAACTCTGAGTTTGTTGTTGAAAATAATGTCACGTCCTCAGGAGCAGAATCATTATTTTTCTGCTCCTGAGGAAGTGGCATTTTGTTGTTTTCTACTTTTGTTATAGAATGTTTTGGTTGGCATGATTTTCTGTAATAAATAATTGTGCCTTCTACAAAGCCAATGTAGTACTCAATATTTTATAGACTTATGTATAATTACTCCTAGTATCCTTTGTCTCAATATATATTTTCGGATTTAAGGGAAAAAACGGAGGATACAGACTGTAGGAGGATAAAGAATACCTACCTGGGGTATATACCAGGAGAGCAATTACATCTTGGATGAAGAGTAAAAGCCTCACTAACATGTGAGTACAAGTCTAAAGAGAGCACTGTGGAGAAGGTGAAGGCCAAAGTTTTACTTCAAATACTACACTCAGAGGAACCTTCTGTGCCGGCTTTTTGTTTTTGCTACAGATGTTGAACTGTGGGGTGTCCGAACCCACATAGTCTGAGCAGCGGAGGCACGTTTGAGGAATGTTTTGAAGACTATAAAAATCAGAATTTTATGTGACTACTAATATTGTCTATATATATTTTTATTCTTATGCATTTACTCTTGTCATTTAAAATTAGTTTGGGGTATTAATTGCCTTTAGACTCAGGGCATTCTGGGGTGTACCTAGAGGAGCGCCTCTGATATTCTGGATAGGCAGTAGAGTATCCATTTTTTCACAGCTTGAAACTAAGGTGATTAAGCATCTGGTCTTTAGGCGTGAAAGATATATTGTACAAGTATTGTTATTGTTTATTTATATAGCGCCAACTTATTCCGCAATGCTGTACAATAGGGAATAGACATACAGAGATATTAAATAGTACAAATCAAGTGTGGAGAACAGAAGGATCAGAGGGCCCTGCTCATGAGAGCTTACAGTCTAGAGGAAAGTAGGTTGGACACACAAGGATTAAGTGCTATTGGGTGTAAGTGCTTCCTGCCACATGAACTGCTGGTCAGTGGGTGGTAGAGAGAAGTGCTGTTGAGTGCAGTGGTCCAGGGAAGGGGTGGTTTTTGGTGATAATGGTTATGGAGGTGTCACAGCTTACCTTGGCTTCAGCAGCCGTTCTGCTGCACGGATGACGCAGGAAGATGGCAGGGTTGGACGCATCAGTGCAAGATGTGTCATCTGCAGGCACGAGGCTTCAGAGTTAAGCAGGCCTCTGTTTTATGCCATGCTTCCTGTAGTCTCCTCCTACCTACTGCCTTCCTCTGAGCCTGCTCTTCCTACCTACTTCCTGAGGAGGGGTTTAAAGGGCAGCCTGAGTCCTGACTCAGTGGCCCTTGTGTTGTTGTACAAAGCAGTTCTGTGTCCTTGGGCTCTGTGTATGACCTGGCTTGTCTGACATCCAATCTGGTGCTGACCTGTGACTCTGTCTGACTATTCTTCCTACTGTTCCATTATAGTGGACAACCAATCTGGTGCAGACCTGTGGCTCTGGCTGACTACCTGAACTGTGTATGACCTGGTTTGTCCGACTACCCTCTCTGGTGCTGACCTGTGGCTCTGTCTGACTATTCTATTAATTGTTCCCCTTATATAGCAGACAGCCAGTCTGGTGCGGACCTGGGGCTCTGGTGGACTAGCTATACTGACTGCAGGCATGAGTCAGGTAACCGCATTCTTTACACTGACTGCTGGCATAAGTCAAGTATCCGCTTTCGCTATACTGACTGCAGGTGTGAGTCAGGAGTATTCTTCGCTCATCGGATCAAGATTTTGTGTTCCGGTTCCTGTTCCTGGTTCCATCTGAGACTACCAGTGGCTTCAGCCTAGTCTCCAGCAGTGTGGTCAATCTTGGCAGTCTACTATTCCTGATAGTAACGTTTGCTGGCTGGGACCACCTACTTGTGCCTGCCTTATTACCATTGTATGCTATCTTTATTGTTATTTAATAAACTGCATTTTACTATACCGTACTGACTCCTGAACGTCTCTGGGGAACCGAGACTGGAGGTAGTTGATAGGCTTCTCTGAAGAGGTGAGTTTTCAGGTAGTGTCTGAAGATATGAAGGCTGGGGGAGAGTCTGATGGGAATTCCAGAGCTCAGGTGCAGGGGAGTGGGAGGATGTTATAAGAGCTGTAGAGAGCAGAAGGTTATGTGCAGAGCGAATGGTGAGTGGGAGTTTATTTGCAAATGAGAGAGAAAATATATGGGCGGGTGCAGTGTTAGTAAGGGCTCTATAAGTTTGCACCAGAATATTGAATGTAATTCTATATGCTAATGGGAGCCAGTGGAGGGATTGGCAGAGGGGACTGGTGTTAGAGAAGTAATGAGCGAGATAGATTAGTCTTGCAGCAGAGTTCTTTATGGACTGTAATGCAGTTAGTTGAGTGAGAGGAAGACCAATTAGTAGCGAGTTAGTCAAGACGGGACATGATGAGCGTTTGGATTATAATTTGTCATGTATGTAGCGGGAAGGCAGCCACAAAGTCTGGTAACTGACTGCAGAGAGGATATGGGAAGATAAGTGCAAGGTACTGGGGAGCGATGATTGGGTTCGGAGCTTGGGTACTGAGGTTACCAATCGGGAATTGAAGCCATGTAAAGGTGCTAGCTGCGAAGCTAGTGAGCCGAAGGAGCCCATAGATAACCCCCTATAGGAAATATATACAACCCCTATCCCCAGGTAGAAGACAAAGCTCCAACAGGAAACAGAGAAGCTCACTTCTACCAGGTGAACTGGAAGCAAGAAGAACTCCAGAAGAACAGTCTCAGGAGAAGGTTAGTGGAGAAGTCTTGGTCCAGAGATGAAGGGTCTTGATCTGGTGATACTGAAAGAAGCACTAGAACAGAGGAAGAATAGTTAGGGCCTAGCAGGGTCATACACAGGTAACTCAGGAAGCAGTACAGAATAAGCAGGAGAGAACAAGGTCAAGGCTAAGCACGGTCATACACACTAAGGCACAGGAGCAGTACAAGATCAGCAGACAGGTGAAGGAGTCAGGGCCAAGCAGGGTCATACACAGAAAGGCACAGGAGCAGTACAATAGCAGCAGACAGGTAGAGGAGTTGAGGCCAAGCAGGGTCAAGCACAGTAGAACATAGGTACTGCACAAAATCAGCGAGCTGGAAGAGGAATCAAGGTCAAGCAGTGTCAAGCACAGGTAGGCAGAAACTCAAACAACTAACAGAACAATGCACGATGGAGACGCTATACTAATGCGTCCCAGAGCGGCATACCTCACCTTTAAATAGCCGGCATAGGAGGAAGTCAATGCGAGACCGCGCAAGACTAGCAGTACCATGTGATGCCGAAACCCGGAAGTTAACACGGAGCAGACAGAGTGCGGCGGCGGGTGGGTGACAGAATTTTAGTAGTGTCTTGGGAGAGAAAGGGTAGGATTCTAGAGATGTTGCAGAGGTAGAGGCGGGATGAGTTGGAGATTGACTGGATGTGGAGAATGAAGGATAGGCTGGAGTCAAATGTGACTCCCAGGCAGTGTGCTGAAGGGGTTGGTGTGATGGATGTGCTGTGAACAGTGAGGACAATATCTCGGGTAAGGCTGGTTGGAGAGGGAGGGAAGATAATGAGTTTGGTTTTACTAAGGTTAAGTTTGAGATGATGGGAGGATTTCCAGGAAGACACAGCAGACAGACAATCAGATACCTGGGACAAGAGGGAAGGGGAGAGGTCTGGGGAGGAAAGATAGATTTGAGTGTGATCAACATAGAGATGATGGTGAAACCCAAAGGAGATTATTAGTTTGCCAGGGGACCAGGTGTAAATTGAAAAGAGCAAGGTACCCTGGACTGAACCTTTTGGCACTACGACAGTGGGAGGAGTGGACCCAGAGTAGGAGACACTGAAGGAGCGGTTGCAGAGATATGATGAAAACCATGAGAGGGTGTTGTGTCACAGATACCTAGGGAGTGGAGGGCTTGGAGGAGGAATGGGTGATCTACTATTTCAAAGGGAGCTGACAGGTCCAGGAGAATGAGTAGGGAGTAGTGGCCTTTTGACTGCTGAGAGCAAGTCGTTGGCCACTTTAGTGAGGGTAGTCTCAGTGGAGTGATGAGGGCGGAATCCAGATTGCGAGTGATCTAGCAGGGAATGGGAGCAGAGGAATTTAGTGAGCTGGTTATATGCAAGACATACGAGTAGCTTGGAGGCAAAACAGGAGTAGAGAAATGGGCCGGTAGTTTGACAGTGAGTTTGGGTCCAAGGAGGGTTTCTTTAGGATGGGAGTGATTAGTGCATGTTTGAAAGAGGATGGGAAGGTGTTGGTTGACAGAGAGAGAGGTTGAATAAGTGAGTAAGGGTTGGAGTTAGTAGAGGAGAAATTCCTTGAATGAGCTGAGATGGGATTGGGTCAAGAGGGCATATGGTTAGGTTTGAGCAAGTGAGGAGAAGGGAAACTTCATCCTCGGTGACGGGTGAGAAGGAGCTTAGTGTGTATGTGGGAGAGGTGACAGGGCTAAGCTGGATGGGTGGGGGTGGGAGTGAGAATTAATTTGTAGTATATGAAGTCAGCTGTGGAGCGCAATTACCTCCAGTGCCTTTCCACAGTGCATTAGCACTTTTGGAGGTATCAGGTTTGTAATGTGTGCCAAGGTTGTAGTGGGGTTGTGGGTGCAGCTGTGTCAAGTGCTGTTGTGAGAGTGCTGTTGTAGAGAACAGTCATTTTTTTCTGGGCAAGTAAGTGAGAGGATGGGGTTGAGAAGAGGTTGCAGGTATGTGGAAAAGTGTTGCAGATTTCTCCGCATGCTCTTGATCATGGTGGTGGAGTATCATGGTGCCCGTGCTTTGTGCTACGGGCGGCGACATTCTGACTCCTATTTTGCATGTCTGGATGCTGACTGGATAGAGACCTTTGTCACCGCCCAGTGATGGCCTTTATATACCCTGTCATGTCTATGCTATGGTGCCCTTTCGTGGTGTACAAGTTCCTGATTTGTATCCGTGCTGTCTCTTATTGTGTATGACCTGGCCTGCCTGACTACGTTCCTGAGTTCCTGTGTACTGCTGTTCCGTTGCTGACTATACCCAGCTGAGAACTCACTCCGTTGCTGACCGTATCTGGATGAGAACCCGCTCCGTTGCTGACCGTATCTGGCTGAGAACCCGCTCTGCTGCTGACCGTATCTGGCTGAGAACCCGCTCCATTGCTGACCGTATCTGGACGAGGACCACTCCGTTGCTGACTGTATCTGGCTGAGAACCCGCTCCGTTGCTGACCGTCTCTGGCTGTCTATCTCTCCGTGGCTGCTGCACCGACCATGGTTTCCACTCCACATTTGAATGTGTCCTGTTGTGCCACTTGACGACTCTGTGTGGTCACCGTTATTATTGGGCCTTGCATTACGATTGTCGGTGTGTGCCGCGTGGCGCTATTACTTGTCGACCAAAGGCTGAGCATCCGTGCTTAAGCTGCTCTATTAATCGCCTCCGGCGGTGTGCACAATCGAAGTACCTGTACAGTGTTCTATCACTGACTGTGTTACTCTGATCACTCTCCGTGTCCGCCTCCCTAGCTGCGCCGGGCTCACTTTGGGAGTTGCAGTTATTCTCTGGGCGTTACCCATTAACCCTGTGAGTACCTGGATCGTGCAGGTAAGGGTAGTTACTGTTCCTCACTGCAGAGGCCTTTGGCTCAAGAGCCAGCGTGGCAAGTACCATCACTCAGGTTGAGGGGACAGTGGTTGCGTTCCATCTACTTACAGTTAATTCGATCCACCCCTAGCGTTCTAGGGTTTGTCTAGTAGCAGTTGCCTTGGTCTCCAGTAACCCTTTCCTAGGGTTAGTGCTGCCTACTTCGTGGTTGCCTCGTTATCTGTGGCCTTGGGCCAGGGTCAGTGTTGCCTCGTTCCAGTTGGTTCTGTACCCAGGCGTCTGGGTTGTGCCAGTCCTCCATTATTGGACTACCCGTGTATGTAGTCCGTTGTCAGCTCCCGGACTGTGTGCCTTCAGTCTCTCTGGTTCTGCCAGAACCTTACTGTCGTATTGCTTCCAGTCATCCAGATTACCTATACTTGTACCTATTGTTGTAACTCATTATATATATTATATATATAATATATATATAATATATATATACCTATGGAACTCCATACCCCTCTCCTTACGTCTAGAGAAATCCCCCTCTGTCTTTAAGTCTACCCTGAAGTCTTATCTTCTGGAGCACTAGGACCATGCACTGCCTTTGGCCAAACTCAGCACTTGTAATCTCAGCACTTAACACCCTCTTACCCCATTGTATGTCTCCCTTTACCCATTTAGACTGTAAGCTCCTTGGGGCAGGGACCTCTCTCCAATTGTTTGTATGAATGTCGCACTTATTTCATCCCCTCTTATTTATTGTAACATATGTCTATTGTAAGGCGCTGCATACACTGTGTGGCGCCATATAAATAAAGATACAAACATACATACATACATACATAAGGGTAAATAAACAGAGTGATAATTGGATTATATCAAATGAATGATGCAGGAATTGCAAAGCTTTGCATATTTCTCTATAAGTATATTGGTCGCAATCACAAAAGGTATATGTCAAGGTTTTCCCCTCTCCCTCCTGGTTTTTGCTCCCATTATTCAACCTCTATCTGAATTTATCAGAGCCCATCCTACTATTGAAGGGATCCCCATATGCACAGGACAAAAAAAGATCTCCCTATTTGCAGATGATTTACTCTTATCCTCTGAGACATTCTTACACGTCATTTCATTCTTTTTCACAATACAGTACCAGTTCAGGATATAAAATGAACAACTCCAAAACTTTGCTCTCCTTCATTGTCCCTTTGAGTATGTTCCCAGCTTTATCCTTTAATTGGAATGTGACTACACATAAATACTTGGACATTTTTCTAACTAAATTATCCTTCTTGCTATTCTTTGCTAACTATATCAAATGTCTAGATCAAATTATGGTAGACCATAATAAGTGGTCGAGACTCATTGGGGGGCAATGCACTAAGGTATGGTAAAGAGGTGATAATGTGGAGATGACTTCTGCAGTGATATCACTTTCTCCAGTCCCTATGTTAATCTATGGAGTCAATGCATTAAGATCTCTAAAGTTGGAGAAATCATAGAGCATGGCTCGACAGAATAACGTAGGACTTGGAGCGTTTAGAACACTGGAGATTTCATCTCTACTTTATCACACCTTAGTGCATCTCCCCCCATTATATCTTGGTTTGGCCAAATCAGTGTGATTAAAATGGTGGTGTTACCCAATCTACTTATTCCAAACCCTCCTTACTCCCATTCCTGACTCTTACTTTAAGCTATTATATACTTTCACTCCAGGTTTATTTTGGTGGACCAGAAGGATACTCCAGACATCTACATATAAGGTGTCATTTCTGCTTCACTCTTTTGCCTGTCCTTTTTGTTTCCTCCATGTGTTGAATGGCTTCTTCCTCTCCAAGCTGGTGATTGGTTCATTTCTCCTTCTTATTCTTTCCTCCTTCCTTTGTCTTTGCCTAGTTATCGAGCATCCTGTTTGTGAGTTATCTGAGCTTTTCACATTTGTTTCTGACAAGACTTGATCTCTTTCACTTAGCATTTCATCCTCCTGCCCTGACCTCTGCTTTACTTTTGATTAATCTCCTGGATTATTCTTTCCTGTACCTTGAATTCCAGTTCACTTCAGCATCCTGAAAGGTGATCACCTGCACTACGATATGCCAAGCCACTGACTCACTCTGTTGGTGTCCTGTAGGCAATTATCTGCAACAGGATCCTCCAAGTCATTGCTTCAATCCATTGGTGTCTAGTAGGAGATCATCTGTACCATGATCAGCAAGCTCCAGTGTCCACCAGGCCCATACTCCATCTGTTGGCACCTAATACAGAGATGTCCTGTCCTTGCTATATCCCTAATAGCTACTAGTTACAAAAGCATTCATCCTGGTAGGTACTCTGGATCAACTGGGTACTGACCTCTGACCTGTTGGTTGCCTACTGTACATGCCTCAGGCTGCACCAAGAATGCACTTATAGCTGTGCACACTCTCAAGCTCCACTCTCCAGATTTTTTGTAGTAGGTGATTTTAATGTGAAAGGGATTTTGGGACATAAGGGAGGTCATAAGATTTCCCAGTTTAATGATACACAAACCTCACAAATTGCTAAACTCCATGTTGTAGCTTTCTACCCAGTGCAACTAAACTTATCAGAAATATTGATTTCAAACCCCTCTACCATCTATTGGCTTTCTACATCCTGCACACAGTCTAGTGATAACTTCCCACTTCCCTCCTTTTCTCCATATCTGTTTGGGACACACAGGTCACAGATTCTGCTCTTTCAACTTTTCCTTCACCTATTATTCCCCTTTGGGACAATATCTCTTCCCACAAGAGTGGCAAGATTCAGTTTATAGATGTGAAAAACATCAGGATCTACCAGAATGGAAGATTTTTTTTTTAGTTATGGGTCAAACTGTTTTTCTCTGATATTACTAAATCCTTCCCTGAGATACATAACCTTCACTTTCAGTGCCTCCTATTATAATATTTTATTTACTCCTTCCAT
Organism: Rhinophrynus dorsalis; assembly: GCA_037306005.1. NCBI lineage: Eukaryota > Metazoa > Chordata > Amphibia > Anura > Rhinophrynidae > Rhinophrynus > Rhinophrynus dorsalis. The sequence continues at coordinate 517,093,717 of CM074719.1, read as the reverse complement.
CCCTTACTAAGGATTTTGACTAGATTCCTAGGGAATTATTTCTGATATTTATTGTGACTTAGCCTTCCTTTCCCTTTAAGAGAACTTTTGAACCCCAGTTAGAGATGGACTGTGCATCATTCCCTGATAATGAGGATTTGTTTAATATCTGGAATGCCATGTAAAGTAGCTTAATAAAAGACGATAGTGTTACCAAATAGAGGAAGGCAAAGAAAAGTAAGGGCAGGTATGGACAAGATTTCCAGCTGTTACTGGACATTTTAATTTCATTGAACAACAGAGGGTTAGACAAACAGTTACAGCACATCTACAGCTGGAGAGACACATGTTGGCCTCCACTGCTATAGGCTGAATGGTCAGTCAATAGCAACTGCCCACCTTATAATTGCTCAGCCTTCCACTCTTTGTACCACCGCCACACTCTCTCCACCAAGTTTTCTCTACCTTTCTTTCGCCCTTCTCTCTCCATTTTCAGATATCTGAAAAAGTGCTTTTTGTCTAAAGTTAATGAACAACTCCAGTTCCCGTTAGGGGGTTCATTTAATTTAAACAAAATAACACATCTGAGAGGTACTGTATCTAAATTAGAAGAGATGGCACTGTGTGGATGTTTTCTATGATCCCTAGGTTGTCTTTCCACTAAGCTGGAAGAGTTATTTACTTTTTCACAGGAGTTTGCATGAGCCATCTCAGAGACAGTGATTATTGTCCTTCTCTATGGCACACCAACAATGCAAATCTCTGCTGGTTTACAGGGATTTGACTGTGGAATGAACTACGTGGTGGAAGAGATGCAAGGTGTCATGGAAGAAAACAATTAAATGAATATTTGTAAAATAAGGTAAAAAAGGGATGTTACATAATTTGGCTTTTATTCTTGGTAATGTATGGAAAAATAAATTGGGTTTTGCCGGTTGGGGATATTGTATGGTCACTGATGAGGCAGAGCTCATCCTGTTTTGGACACACTTGCTATTTTTTACAGTGTAAAGAAATATATATTTTTTTCATAGGTCAGGAAAAATTAAAGCTGCTTCCTCTTCATTGCTTTCCCAATAATTGCGTACGGTCAGGTGGAAAGAAAGGCAAAACTCTCTAGAGTGGCCATGATACTAATGGTTAACTTTAAAGTGGGAATTTCACCTTAATTCCATTTTTGAAAACTGTATTAAAAACTGTCTGTATGTCATTTAACCAAAAGATCAGCAAATGTACAATGTATGCTAATTGTGGTACCTGTGCTGTACCAGTGACCTTTTCATATACTGATTAAGTTAATCAGTGACATTATATATGCTAATTACACCTTTTCAGTGACTTGTCATATGCTAATGCAGGTTTTGATGATGTTTCATATACTAAAGAAGCTTTGTGTAGTACCAGAAAATTCTCAGTTTCACTTTCCCCAAAACAAGAGTGTAAATATCTCCTAAACTGTATATCTGCTGGACTTTTGGTTAACATGACATATAGGAAGTTTTTATGCAGATCTCAAATATGCAAACTTCAGTCAAGGTGAAAGGTCCACTTTAAAGGGATAGTAATACTTCGTTTTAACTTTATTTTATTTTGTAGGCATTAAAAAAACATGAAGAATGATATAAGTCTTATCTCTGAAACCTTTATGGTTTAAGAGATATTCACAAACAAAGTATCCCCCCCTGTTCAACCAGATCAGAAGGGAGCTGCCCAGGTAGACTGCAGAGAGGGACAATCTTCAATTAAGATAAGGGGAAAAGCTGAAAAACTTGTCAAGGGGGGAAGGGCTTTCATTGTTTTCATACAAAGAAAATTGTCCCCTTCTGTTATCTGTCTGGTCATACAACCAGACTCACATCTGAGAAGAGATGGCTTACACTAGGTAAAAGGGGCGGGGAGGGGAACTTCATTCTTCATGTTTTTTTAATGCCTACAAAATAAAATAAAGTTAAAACGAAGTATTACTATCCCTTTAAGTCATCTCTCAACAGTCAGACTGAATTCCCCCTGCAGCATTAGCCCCTTCCCCACTCTGCTCACAGTGACAACATGAGTTTGCTGTTATGGGGATGATTAAATCTCAAAACTGCTAAGAAGGAAAAAAAATAAAATACCCTTTACAGACATTCATTATAATTTTGGGTATATTTGGGAAAGAAAATATAATATTGATTTTTTTCCCTTGCATTTTTTATATTGTAATTTATGTATGTGTGTTTATTACATTAATATTCACATTCTTGTTTATGCTTGCAAGCTAGACTTATTGATTGCAGTATCTACAGGGGGCACAGTGGAGTAATTGGAGCAATTTCAATTTGCTGTCCTGTCACTCAGGGCTCGGTGCTATGTAAGGAACACGTGCGGGGGGGGGGGAGTGGTTCCCTTGTGAGGCACATGCATGCACCTATTTTTCTCCTATTCTAACACATTTTTCTCCTACTCAACATATTTTCCCCTATATTTCCTATGGTGCAATATTTCCCAGCACAATATTACTTCTTCTGAGGGCTGTGGTGGAGAAATAAGTAGCTTAGAATCAAAGTTGTGAGTCTTACAAAAACAAATACCTTGAAAAATGAGTTAGCATGCAGAGTGCATTATTCCTTTGCCCACAACACTAAATTCCTGCTTAATGACACTGGTACATATTCATGATGATGTTAAGTGATTAAAAAAAAGTAAAACTTACAAGTGGCAGAGGTGTATGGTAGTGGTGGTGAGAGACTGGTGTGGTTGGATTGGTGGGACCTGGACAAACTGCATCCACCCTGGGAGAAGAGGGATCATCATCATTTATTGCACACGCTGCAGCAACCATTGCTGCAGTCTGTTTTTTGAACTACCACTTTACTCCCATGTTCCTGCCCTGCTCCACTTTTACCCCTTCCCTTGCCCCTTGTGCATTTGCTAGACATTACTCAACTATTGTGTGTGTTTTTACTCTCTACACTACACAACAAAATTCTCGATGTCGTCTGCTGTCTATCAAGTCTGCCTCAGTCACAGAGCTCATGTCAGGCTCCCAGTCAGATGTCTGTCACCTAATATATTTATTTGTTTAATTATTTATGTATTATTTTTTTTGTTTTTATTTAATTTTTTTAAGTTATCCACCCTATCTTATTAATCACAGTCAGTCCAAAAAAAAATTATAACTAAAAAACAAAATCAACAACTTCTTTCCCCAGACATCTCCAGAACAGAGACAATAAAAGCAAAATCAGCAAGCAAATTGGACCCCAGCTGTCTGCATCTTGCCAGTCACAATGAATTGTGGGGTATGTGGGATCAACCTCCTTCCTCCCTTCTTTTCCCCCAGACTGCCCCCAGACTCCCCCAATACAGAGAACAAATGTCCTACCTAAAATACTCCCTAAATTAAGCTTCAAATCCTCTTTATTTGCCTTCTCTAGCTTCAAACTGTGCTTTCTCCTATCACAAACACAGAATGACATGCTGTGAGAACCTGATACTCTTTTATATGGCTGTAGAAAAAGTAGAGGAAACTTTCATGTGTTGGGGAATATTATTTCTTCCCATTGATTTCAATACAATGAGCTAAGCGAAAAAAGCAGAAACTTTTCACATGAAATTATTCGACAAGTCAGAAGTGCCTTTTTTTTGCCAATTTTGGTTTGTGTGAAAATGTTTGGCCATCCCTACTGAGGATGCCCCCGAGGAGATGAATGACTCCTATACATTGAATTGCACTACAAATCCAGAAGGATACTGGTTTAATCTAGACAGAAAGCCAGTACTCCCTTCTTCATTGTTACCATGGTGTGGCTCATGCGAACAAAGGGGAGATCATACCATAGAATCAGAAACAATCTTAACACCTTAAGGACCACTGATGTGGCAGGACCGTCACGCTGGTCCAGCACTTAAGGACCAGTGACGGTCCTGGTAGGTCACGTACTTTTACTCGCCGCGCTCCTGTAGGAGCGCGATGAGTAATACTGGGGACTGAAGTTGATCGCTCCAAGACCGGAGCGATCTCTTTCAGTCCCCTGTTCGGCGTGCCACCCCACGTGATCAGTCACATGGGACGGCACGTCAAAGTTTCCTACCTAGTCCTTTAAAGACCACACTCCCTGGGACCACTGGTCCTTAAGGGGCTAAAAGATGTTAAATGATTGTGCATGTAACTCAGCAGGTATCCAGTCTATTGTTTAACCCCTTAACGACCGGACGTTATGGGACATTTCCGTCCCATAACGTCCGCATAGGGGCACTTGGACGCGCCGGTACACGTGACCTGTCACGTGTATCGGCGCGTCACTATGGGGCTTGAAACAGATCGCTCCGATCTTGGAGCGGTCTATTTCATGCCCCATTTTTACTTACAGCGCTCCCGGTAGAGCGCTGTAAGTAAAAAGTACGTGACGTACCAGGACCGTCAAGGGTCTTTCAAGCAAGTTTACCCTTGACGGTCCTGGTACGTCAAGGGTCCCTAAGGGGTTAATCAACATGATGTTACAGACAAAATAATGACTCCATGAAGAGCACATATTTCCATTCCTTCCTCCACTGCTGTCATGCTCAGTATGACTAAAACATACACATACTGTGGGCACATGGGTAGGTCTATAAAATCCATCCGTATATTTACAAAAGGACCCCATGGTGTTAGGTGAGCACCCCGATTGGTCTTACAAAATCTACAACTATCAAACTGTTAGCAAATTAAACAAGCTTCAGAGTAGTGTTTGCTCTACAAGTGGAAACAGTAGTATAACACTACTCTGAAGCTTGTTGAATTTGCTAACCTGAAGCTATCTCTCAGTGATCATGGTGAAGAAGAGTAGCATATCTGATGAATCCTGACCAAAATTGTTATCGCTTGAAAAATTATCTGTTTTTAGTGAGCTAATGCAACTCATGGTTTTTGAGCAGTATTTAGGATATAAATAAAGATTGACATTCTAACACCAAGTTTATAAAATTCTGCTTGGTTGGAGGTGAATCTAAAGCTCCTCCTTCAGTTAAAGTCCCTGTGATAGGGACACTACTGTCCTGGATAAATATACAAATACTGTACTTAATTTGACCAGGCCAACATTACAATATAGGGTGCTCAAGAAACGCACACGCTGCGGGCTGTGATGGTTCCTATGCAGCCCTGCAGAATTTACATTTAATATGGGTCCCACATTTGAATGTTGATCTTTTTTAAATGCATGATCTGTAGCAACAGGTTGATTAGAGCATTTGCTGCTTGTTATGGTTACATCTTCTCTGTTTGCTATTACGTGATGTAGAAAGAGGTGAAGGACTGAATCTCTCGCCCTGTGTGGACCCACTACACTACACTGGCCTTCTTTTTTGCCTTTGGAACTAATAACTCTTTAGTCCTCCTAAAATGCCTGCTGTACCACGCAGACGAAAGAGATTGTCAGTGCTCCCCAAGATGCCTAACAGAAAAAGGCCTGGACTCTGCCATCTTAAAAGTCTAGACCTGTATATGAACTGTTAACAAGCATTACACCATGGCTATGCTCTCCTAAAATGGACAGTGGTCCTTTTTCATTTGTGCTGAAATAAGATGCTTCTTTTCTTTGTTACTGTGGATGAACAAAAGTTTACATCTTTTGTTAGCTTACATATCTTGCGAATTGTTCTTGTTATAGACCCTTTTTAGGTGTTTGATAATAACTTGCCCAGGTTTTTGATGCCTCAGAAAAAAAAACATATTCTGAGCCCTACTAGTAAGTATAAAGCTAGTCCTTATATATTTTGCTTCAGACATCATCAAAGAAAGGACTCAGTACTATGAATGGTGCTAAAAGCGTCGTTAGGTGCCAAAGGAGTTGCGGGAGGTATACACACAGTTGTACCGTCGGAATCCTATGGTTTGGACAGCATCCACGGCAACAAGCGTTGGTGGCCAAAATCCACGTTACGGACAAATTCTTCTTGCAGCTTTTTGTTCCCACAATGCACGCTAAAAGTGTGAATTAGAAAAAAATCAAACCTTTTTGGTCCTTGGTCTTTTCTTATGTTAAAGACAGCCTTATGCCTATCCCATGCATGCTTAAATTCTGTCACTGTATTAACTTCTACCACTTCTGCTGGAAGGCTATTCCACTTATCTACTACCCTCTCAATGACGTAAAACTTTCTTACATTACGTCTAAACCTGTGTCCCTCTAGTTTTAGACTATGGCATCTTGTCCTAACATTTTTACTCATTTGAAATGTATTTCCATCCGTTGAATCCCTTCAAGTATTTGAATATTTCTATCATATCCTCTCTCTCTCTCTCTTCTCTCCTCCAAGCTATACATGTTCAGATCCTTTAGTCTATCCTGATATGTCTTTTCCTGTAAAACAGGCACCATTTTAGTAGCCCTTCTCTGAATTTTCTCTAGAGTATCTATATCCTTCTGGAGATGGGGTCTCCAGTACTGTACACAATATTCTAGGTGAGGTCTAACTAGAGATCTGTAGAGTGGCATGACCACTTCCCTTTTTCTGCTACTAATGCCCCTAGCTATACAACCCAGGACCCTGCTTGCATTCTCTGCTGCTTTATTACATTGCCTGCCTACTTTTAAATCATTAGAAATAATTACTCCCAAATCCCTTTCCTCTGTTGTCTCTGACAGCACAATATCCTTAACTGTATATTTTTTGTTTGGATTTTTATGTCCCAAGTGCATTATTTTACATTTATCAACATTAACCTGCAACTGCCACACTCCATTCTTCTAATTTACCTAAATCATTTGTCATTTGGCTTATTCCCCCTGGAATGTCTACCCTATTGCAGATCTTTGTATCATCTGCAAAAAGGCATACCTTACTTTGAAGACCTCTTGCAATATCACTAATAAAAATATTAAAAAGAATGGTCCCTAGTACAGATCCCTGAGGTACCCCAATAGTAACACGCCTTTCGTCCGAATATTCTCCATTGACTACCACCCTCTGTCTCCTGTCACTCAGCAACTGCATTATACATTTATCTATTTTTGCATCCAGACCCAAACACTGCAATTTATTAATGAGTCTTCTGTGAGGGACAGTGTCAAATGCTTTACTGAAATCTAGATAAGTGATATCTACTGTTCCCCCTTGGTCTAATATTTTAGTTACCTAGTCAAAAATATATGTGAGGTTAGTTTGACAAGATCTCCCTGCTGTAAACCCATGCTGTTTGGTATCTTGCAAGTCACTTAAATTCAGATATTCAACAATTCTTTCCTTTAACATAGTCTCCATTAATTTTCCCACTACTGCTGTAAGACTTACTGGTCTATAGTTACCAGACTCTTCCCTGCTACCTTTTTTGTGAAGTGGTACTACATTTTCTAACTTCCAATCTTCTGGAACTATTCCTGTCGTTAGTGACTGATTGAATAATTCTGTTAAAGGTTTTCCCAGAACACACTTAAGTTCTTTTAATAACTTTGGGTGTATCCCATCTGGTCCCATTGATTTATCTGTTTTTACCTTAGAAAGTTGAAGTAGAACTTCTTCCTCTGTAAACATGCATGTCTCCCATGTCTTGCCATTTCGTTTTTCTAACAGAGGTCCCTTCCCTTCGTCTTCCTATGTAAAAACTGAACAGAAATATTCATTGAGACAGTCAGCTAGCCCTTTAGTCTCATTTACATAGTTTCCATTTTTGTTTTCAGTCTAACTATTCCTTGTTTCATTTTTCTCCTTTCATTTATATATCTAAAAAATGTTTTATCCCCTTTTTATTGACTGGGCAATCTTTCCTCTGTGTGTGCTTTGGCACATCTAATAATGCATTTGGCCTCCTTCAGCTAGTTTTGTACCGATACCTATCTTCTTCCTTCCGCGTCTGCTTATATTTCTTAAATGCTTCTTTTTTCTTCTGTACTATATTTGCCATTTATGTGGAGTACCACAGTGGTTTTCTTTTTCTTTTACTCTTGCTGACATGCTTAATGCAATGCTCTGTTGCGTTTAGTAAAACACATTTCATATAATCCCATTTTTCCTGGACTCCATCTAAAGATCTCCAAGTTGTTAAAGACTGACATAAAAATGTTTCCATTTTAGAAAAATCAGCCTTTCTAAAGTCTAGAACCTTTGTTTTTGTGTGGCACAACTCTGCCTCTGTCTTTATATTAAACCACACAGATTGATGATCACTGGAGCCCAAACTGCTACATCTAATTCCAAGTCTCCATTAGTAAATAATAAATCTAGTGTGGCTTCCTTCCAAGTCGACTCTTCTACTAACTGACTAAAAGCTAATCATTGTAAAGAAATTAGGATCTCTCTACTCCCGGCTGAATCTGGCTGCTTGGTTTTTCCAGTCCACATCAGGAATATTAAAGTCCTCCATAATAATAACCTCACCTTTCGCAGTCATCTTAGTTACTTCCTTGACCAGCAGTTGATCCAACTACTCTGCTTGTCCTGGGGGTCTATAGATCACACCTATACGAGTGACCATCTTATTCCCATATTCTAAAGTTATCCAAACAGTCTCTGTAATCTCCTCCATACCCCTGTTGCGGGAGCATCAAAGGAAAGTAGCTAACTCTCGATGTTTGACAATGTGTTAAACAAAGAAAGTGAGATAAAAACAGTCACCCTCCCAAACCCTAACTCTAAAAATATCAAGCAAGTAAAACAATACTAGCCCTAACACTATTCCATCATCCATACCCCATAACTTTAACACTTACCTGTCATCCACTGTAATCTTCTATCTTCCGTATTCTTTCTTCTTATCTTCAAGTCTTCATCCGACAAATAATGTTACTATCAAGAAAAAATTAAATGTTGAAATTATTCATGCTCCCAAATATGTACTGGCCCTTAATAAAGTGCAGCTGGCGCTGTGATGGCAAAGGCAGGAAAACAGAGCAAATCTCCCTCTCTCAAATACCCCTCAGGCCATTGCCTGAGCTATACTGAGGGAAATTTGAACAGAGTCTGACTTTTATATGGCCAGTCTCTGTTCAAAATGGCTCCCAGGCTTCCATTGGCTGGGATGTGGTGTTACGCACCTCCCAGCCAATCATCTTCTAGCAGGAGGGATGAAGACGTAAGATAGAACATTACAGAAGAAGACTTACAGTGGATGACCAAGGTGCTGAAGACCCCACTGGACATCAGACTTACAGGTGTGTTAATTTTAATGTGATGGTGTTAGCTTTATGGGGATTAACACTGTGAGTGTCAGTGGATATGCAACACTCAGCAATGAGTTGCATACCCCGCTGGCACTCATAGGGTTTTCTTTTCTCATGTTTTTGGATCCTTGGATAATTGATATGAGGCTTAGGGCCCCACATCAATACATCTATGGATCACTAGTGTAGTGATCATTAGTTGTGCAAGCATGTGTGTGTTAGAAACCACTGTTCAAGTACACGTAAGTGATTTTTAACGCATGTTAGCAACTCAACTCCTAGGTTTGATAGGTGCTATTTTAACTAAAATTAGAGACTCCCTTAACACATGTTAAAAGCCACCACATGTAATTGAGTACCACATTCATTTACTTTTACACTGTGTGAATGGGCGCAAATTTAGCTCCCGTTAAAACTACTGTCAACACTTTTTTTTACTGGTGGTCATAGTATCGAGCCCAAAGAGGGAAGATTACAGACCAAAGATGATGCTCAATATGAATCTGGATCCATATGAGATGAATATGCAGGGTTAGTAGATTATACATATTAATTACTAGCATAATTTATCAGACATTATCATAGGTATACTCATGTGGAAAAGATCTGGGCCCCTAATGAATAGATCTTACCAAAAAAATGTGCCCAAAGTGAGCTATAAAGCCATTCCAGGGTTCACTGAGTTTTAACCCTTTGAATGCCAGATGGGTATTCAACAAATTGCTTTGCAATGCATTGGGTACCCCTCTGGCACTCAAAGGGTTGCATTGAAGAACATGGTTGTCCATGTTTCTTACATTGATTATATGAAGGGGATGATACTGTATTTGATATGGAGAAGAAATTTGAAAGGGCTTACGATTAACGCATTAAATAAAATTAATGTAACGGAGACAAACCGGGTGACTGATTCAATTATCAGAGCGCAGGGTTGCTTTCTAAGAATGAACCCGGTGACAGGGTTCATTCATTGAAGGGACAGCTTATAGCAGATGTAAAAGCTATTATTTATTTCTGTCATGGTATCTGGTGTTTTATGTGTATTTTATACTTTGCAGACACTTTTTCGTTTTGTGGGTTTAATTTGAATTCCGCACCTTTAAGGGCCGCAATGCTTCATTGATCTCTATGGGACAGCTGTTTCTGGGACATATCTCCACAACCGCTCTGAGTACCGAGTTGGGAGATGACTATCTGGTGGACATTATCAGTGTCTTGGGGGCCCTGGGGGAATTCTGTTCTGATTTTGGTACTCTGTATTTAAGAAACTACGTTTCCCATAAATGCCTGTTTTGAGGTACATTTTCTGATTGATTCCCTGTGCGCACACCATTTTGTTTTCCTCTCTACACGAGTATCATACGCAGGGCTTGGTCTCCTCAGCTCTCCTCCTCAGGTTAACCCTTCGCTCGCCAGATAGGTGCATTTTAGTTTTTCTGGGGTGAAATCTTTCATCTGGGTAACAGTATTTGGGTCTTCCTTTACTGTCTTGACACTTTTTCTCCTGTTAGGATGATGGATCCACTTGGACATGGGGCTAGGCCTAAGGCTAAGGACTCGGGGGCGTCTTAGACCCCCCTCATGTACTATTCTTCATGCCACTCAGGGCATCCTATGGGGTATTCTGGGTATTTATGCCCCTCATGTGCTGCGGCCCCTGCGTCTCCACCAGGGCCTTCCAGCCATGACCAAGAGCCACATTGGGTCAAAGTCCTCTATGGCACAGTTTCCTCTCTCTGTTCAAGGGGTTCTTCAGTTGTGGAGACCCCTCACCTCCTTCAGGTTTGTGGTCCCTAATGGTCCTGGCATTCCTGATTTATCTGATTCTTCCTTTGAGGATTCAGATAGAGACTCTGAGGAAGGTGTGTGTTCTGAAGGGGCTTCTTCCCACTTTTACGGTGACCCCTTTGAAGCCGACCCTGAACCCTATGCTGAAGGTCTAATTAAGGCAGTATTGACCACTTTAAATATTTCCTCTACTCCTGTAGAGCCACATGATACTTCTGATGTCTTTCAAAAGCCTAAGAAGTCATGCATTGTTTTTCCGCCTAATCCCACTCTGGATCAGATTATCCTGAATGAGTGGAAGACTCCTGATAAGAGCCTTTCTCTGTCAAAAAGGTTTTCTAAACTCTATCCCTTTTCTGAAGCTGCCTTGACTCAATTGGCTACTCCTCCTGAGGTTGATTTCCCAATTTCTAGGCTTTCTAAGTCCACATTCTTGGCTGAGGTAGACACTTCATCTCTAAAAGATGTGACTAACAGAAAACTAGACGCTGTTTTGAAAGCTAAATTTGCGGCCATAGTATCACGGTGCCCGTGCTATGCGGGCGACATTCTGTCAATCTGGTTCTCAGTTTACGCCTATTGGTTGCAGTGGTATTGGCCCGCCCAGTATTTGTCCTTAAATACTGGGTCCTGTCACTTCGCTGTTGCCCTTTTGTGGTGTTTCTGTACCAGCGCTTGTTCCAGTTCTCGTGTGATCTCAGTGTATGACCCAGATTGCCTGACCGCTCTACTGCTTCTGTTCCTGCTCTGTGTACTGACCCGGCCTGGCTGAAGTTCCTGCTCCGTTACCGACTCGGATTGGCTGATGTTCCTGCTCAGTGTATCGACCCGGCCTGGCTGACGTTACTGCTCTGTGTACCGACTTGGATTGGCTGACGTTCCTGCTCTGTGTACCGACCCAGATTGGCTGACGTTCCTGCTCTGTGTACCGACCCGGTTTGGCTGACGTTCCTGCTTTGGATACTGTTTTCGGTTGGCTGTTGTTCCTGCTCTGTGCGCTGACCCGTTTGGCGTGCATTGCTGCCTGTCAAGGACTGCCCGCTGCTCTTTGTGTCCCCGTTGGGCTTGGCATCCAGGCAGTGTTGCTTCCAGTACACCCATTTACTGAAGTCCGGTTTCGGTTACTCTCCGTGTCGCACGGCGACACTCCAGTTTTGAGCCTTATACTGCAGCCTGGTCTCGGTTACTGTCCGTGTTGCGCGGGCAACATTCCGGTGTGTGCATTCCATTCTGTGCCTCTGTACGCTAGACGTATACTCCTGCCATCAGCTGAGGTTGGGTTTCATTGGGCACCTCAGGTTACTTCCACCCCGGCAGTTGACATTGGTCTAAGTGTTTATCTATCCCCTCGGGGAAAAGGGCCGTTCTCCACCGGTTGTTGGCATTGTAGTCTCCGTTGGGCAATCTCTGGGCATACAGTCTGTCCTCCGCTACGGCAGCATATAAGTTGGCTAAGGGCCTTCGCTTATTCCTGTGGCATTACTCACTGTTTATACTCTCCCTCCCTAGGGAGAGTCTTAAGGGCCTCGCTCTGATAGGGCCTGTCAAGCTTCCTGGACTATCAGTAACCCGTTCATTGCTGCCTTGTCTGAGAATCACACGTAATACCTGACCTGTGTCAGTACATTGTTATTATTTGTCTGGACAATTACTGGACCCGTGTGGGTATTTATTTCTGTAACCTGTCCTGTGTCAGTACCTCATTGTATATATATTACTGGACCCGTGAGGGTTATTGCTATTTTACATTGCTCAATAAAACTGTGTTTTAACCTAAACTTACTGTCTCTGAGTGTCAAACAAACCGTTACACATAGGTGCGTCCATGAGGCCCACCTTGGCTTCTGCATGGGTCAATAGGGCTATTGCAGTCTGGACTGAACAGCTGACTACTGCTGTACACAAATGTACTCCTAAAGCTGAACTTTTATCCCTTTTGGCCAACATTTCTGAGGCTCAGCATTATGTTACTGATGCTCTCTTAGATGCTGTTCGGCTTGAAGCCAAAGCATCTGTTTTGCTGTGGGTGAAGATCTGGTCTGCTGACTTGATCTCTAAGGACTCACTGATTTCTCTTCCCTTTCAGGGTTGTTCTCTTTTTGGCCCTGAAATGAAGACTCTAATCAGTGAGACCACTGGGGGTAAGAGCACGCTGCTGCCTCAAGATCTTAAACGCACCCCTCAGGTGAAGAGTCATCGTCTTTATGGCGAACCCGGTGGTGCCTCGGGCCCCGTGTTCCACCACCAAGCCCAAGCAGCAGTGGAGGACTAAACACACCTCCACCAAACCCACCAACCCTTCTTTGGCATGACTCGCCAAACCCTGGTCCATAACCAGTAGGGGTCCGCCTATATCACTTTTTGAGTATTTGGACAGACTCTGTTGTGTATCAGTGGGTATTGCAGGTGGTTTCAGAAGGTTACAGGATTCCCTTCAAATCCCTGCCCCCCTTCAGGTTCTTCCCTTCTCACTCCCCTCAGGGACAAGAAAAGCTAAGGCTTTTCAATGGGGCGGTCCAGTCTCTCTAGGACAAGGGATTTCTGGCACCAGTCCCACAACAGGAGAGATGTTCAGGCTTTTATTCCAACCTCTTTGTCATTCCCAAGAAGAATGTTGGCTGCCGCCCTATCCTGGACCTCAAGACCCTCAATATGTTTGTGGTCAAGACCCACTACAAGATGGAGTCCTTGTGCTCAGTCATCACAGCAATGTGTCCGGGGGTTCAGAATGCCTATCTGCACGTTCTTGTGTATCTGGATAGTCAACAGTACCTCAGGTTTGCCTGTGAACTGGGTCACTTCCAGTTCATTGCTCTCCCCTTCGGGCTCACAACAGCTCATCAGGTGTTCAGTCGAGTTCTGGGTGCGTTGATTGCCTTCCTGCACACCAAGGGGATTTAGGTAATGCCTTACATGGACAACCTTCTCCTCAAGGTGCCTTCCAGGGACCTCCTGGATTGCCAAGTCCAGGACTGTGCCTAGATCCTCCTCCAACATGGTTGGATTCTGAATATGGACAAGTCTGCTCCGGTGCCCTCACAGAACCTGATGTTCCTCGGTCTTCGCTTCGATACTCAGCAGAGTCTGGTCTTTCAGATGGAGGACTCAATTCAACAGCTCACCTCCAAAGTGTCTTCTGTCCTGTCTTGGATGTCAGCTCCAGCGAGGAAGTTCTCCTCCCTGGTGGGGAAGATGATATCCACCATGGAAGCGGTTCTGTTTGTCATTGCTCATGCCAGTGAACTTCAGAGGTTTGTGATCCGTGTTTGCAGAGGGAACCCGGAACTTCTGGATCAAGCTGTCTTCCTTCCTGCAGAGGTAGCACAGAGCCTTCACTGGTGGTTGAACCTCGCCAACCTGGAGAAAGGGAGACTGTTTGTGATCCCATACCGGACCATAGTGACGACAGATAACAGCCTGCATGGTTGGGGTGCAGTCTTGGGTCACCTAAGTGTTCAGAGCCATTGGTCAGAGGAAGAGATTCTTCTTCCCTTCAACATCCTAGAGCTCAGGGCGATTTCCCATGCTCTGAAGTATTGGTCCTTTTATCTGATGGGGTACCCAGTTCGAGTCCAGTCTGACAATGCCACAGCCGTGGCTTACATCAAAAAGCAAGGAGGCACCAGAAGTCCCGCTGCTTGGTTAGAGGTCAAGGTTATTTTAGCCTGGGAAGAAGATCATGTACCTGCTATGTCGGCAGTGCACATCCCAGGAGTAGAAAACATTCTAGCAGACTTCCTCAGTGAACACAGGGTGGACCTGGGCAATTGGGAGCTTCACCCAGAGGCATATGATCTATTGGAACAGATGTGGAGTCTTCCTTTAATAGACCTGATGGCTACCAGGGACAACCGGAAGGTTCAGATGTTCTGCTTATGCTGGAGGGTTTCCCTGGCTTTTGCGGTGGATGCTCTGTCAATCCCATGGAGATTTCACCTGGCCTACATCTTTCCTCCTCTTTCTCTCCTACCTAGGGTGCAGCGTAAGATTCGAATGGACAGAACTTACACAATCCTGATTGATCCATATTGGACCAGACAGCCTTGGTTTCGAGACTACTGGCACTACCTGCCCAGGCACCATTTCCACTGCTGCACAGACCAGATCTCCTTCACCAGGGCTACCTGTGGAAGGAGGATGTGGACCATCTGGCTTTGACGGAATGGCTGTTGAAACCTCCATCTTGACGAAGAAGGGCTATTCTCCGGAAGTGGTCTCCTCTATGATTCAGGCTAGAAAACCCGTTTCTTCTAAAGCCTATCATAGGGTTTGGTCTATCTTCCATGCTTGGTGTGTGGACAGGGATCTGTCCTCACAGGAGTCTGACCTTCCAGCTAGCCTGTCTTTTTTGCAGGATGGTGTGAACAAGTGCCTTAGCCTTAGTTCCTTGAAGGTTCAGACCTCGGCCCTCTCTGTCTTTTTTCAGAGACGCATTGCCACCTTACCAGATATCAAGGTCTTTTTTCAAGGTGTAGCTCATGATTTCCCTGCTTATAAGGCTCCTACTCCTCAGTGGGACCTTAAAATTGTGTTGGGAGTTTTGCAACAGCCTCCTTTTGAGTCCTTGGCTACAATTCCCTTGCGTCTTTTGACGTGGAGGATGGCTTTTCTATTGGCTGTGGTCTCTGCCCGCAGAGTGGCTAAGTTGCAGGCTTTGTCCTGCAAGCTGCCTTTCCTGGTGTTTCACAAGGATAAGGCGGTTCTCTGTACCTCCCAGGAATTTCTTCCTAAGGTGGTCTCTGAGGTCCACATTAATCAGGAGATTGTTGTGTCTTCCTTTTGTCCTGACCCTAAATCTGACAAGGAGAGGGATCTCCACTTGCTGAATGTGGTGCGCTGCCTTAACACCACACTGAGTCTGTCAGACTGATGCACTTTTTGTCATCCCTGAGGGTCCCAGGGATGGTAAGGCAGCATCCAAGGGACTATTGTGTCTTGGATCAAGTCTACCATTCGCAAGGCTAATGAACTCAAAAAGAAACCCATTCCCTTTTGTGTTACACCGCATTCCACTAGTTCCATTGGGGCCTCCTGGGCCTACAAGAATCAGGCCTCTGCAGATCAGCTGTGCAAGGCGGCCACTTGGCCTTCTGTTCACACTTTTCCAAACACTATCTTGTTGATGTCCTGGCTTCGGCTGAAGCCAGTTTTGGAAGGAAAGTCCTGGAGGCAGATTTGCCTGTCTAGGACTTTGCTTGCCTGAGCCTTATATAGTTATTTATCCTTTGAGACCTGTTGGCTCTTATTCTGTGTGTTCTGTTACAGTTATTCAGTATCCGTTGACACTATAAGTTTGGGCTGTTCCATGTCTGGATAGTCCATGGGAGCTCTGGTATCATGGAGACTGGCGCTAGGTCCTTTCCTTCATTTTCCCACCCTGGAAACTGTTGGTACATCCCAATGGTACCTGTAAGCTATATTGGACGACAGAGAAAAGAGGATTTTAGTCTTACCTGTTAAATCCTTTTCTCTTAGTCCATTTAGCTTACAGGTCTCCCACCCAGTGAAAGGGACCATGCGTGGTATTCTGTGGCTGGATGTGGGAGTCCTATTGGGTCCATGCTCACAGGAGTTTTCCTCTTCTTCTTCTCGCTATCTAGCTCAGTAGGTTTTATGTTACAAATCTAACTAGGGAGGGGAGTGGCTAGGTAGCCTGCTAAGTAGGAGAGGGAGGCTCCGCCCCTGCAACTTCTTTGAAGAATTGTTCCAACCTACTAGGAGGAGCTGTCGATTAACAGAACAGGATTTAACAGGTAAGACTAATCCCCTTTTACTGTACAACTGGGTGACAAGGTGTAAGAGTCCTGTAGAATTGAGGGACAGTGAATACAGGGGTGTATACAATCAAGATTAATAACACAGAGATAGAATAATAAGAGGGCCCTGCCAACTTGAGTTTAAAATCTACAGGAAATGCATATGTAGTGTGTGTGTATGTGTTTGGGGGGTTAGTATCACAGTGCCTGTGATTCCTGTCTGTCTCAGCTATGACAGATACTGATTTGCTGTGTTGGTTTGGCCCGCCCCCTGGTGACCTTTTTATACCTGGCTAGCAAGACTGTCAGGCGCCCTTTCGTGGTGTCTCTGTGCCAGTTATTGTGCTGTGTTCCTGTGTTCCGGATTCCTGTGTACCGACTTGGCTTGTCTTGACTATTCTCCTGTGTTCCTGCTCGTGTATGACCCGGCTCGTCTGACTACCTCCTCTGGATCCTGACCTGGTTTGGCTGACATTCCTGATTGTGTACAACCCGGCTTGTATGACTACCTTCTACGTGCTCCGACCCGGCCTGGCTGACTTCCCGCTCCATAGAACGACTCCGGCTTTCTACAGTGACCTGTGTTCCAGTTGTCGCCGCCGCGACATTTCTATCTACTGTTCCAGCTTTTGGTGTGACTGCCTTGCCTGGTGTACTCCGATCAGTGCTGTGCTTTTACCGTTGCAGAGTTGGGCATACCCGTGCCTCCCTCAGACTGCAGAGCCTTGCTTTACCGCTGATAAGCCTCGAGTAAATGTGCTAATTAACCCTAGCAGTGCCGCTGGGTTCCACTCTATCGCTAATCCTGTAAGAGTCTCTTTCTCAGTGAATACTACTGCTGAGCTGGCCGCTCTTCGTCGGCAGCTTCACACATCCTTGCAGAGTATTTACATCCGTTTAGGCCGGTTGGGCGCCTGAGACCCTTTCTCTTGTTCAGTAGCGATCCCGCTTTCCCGAGTGGTGGCAGGCACAGGCATCAGCATTCGTATTCCAGTAATCACGCCCGTGGGGGCTGTCGGCTCTAGCGTATGCTTTCCCATTATCTGGTTTAGTCTGAGGAGGCTTGGCAGCTATCGCCTTGAAGGCCGGTTCCAATTACGCCCGTGGGGCCTTATGCACTTGCACTAGTTGAAGCAGTTCCAGTAGGTACGCCCGAGGGGGCTACGGGGACTTTGGTGCTTCTTACTGAACACTGTGGCGGGGCAGTCCAGTATCCAGCCGGTGATAGTCTTGGTCTCCAGCATCAGCCTTATAACACCCAGGGCGTTCCAAACATTCACATCTGAGACTGACTGTTATCAAGGACTTAACCCCTGAGGGGTACACGCTATCCTATTTCTGTGTAATTGTACTTCATGGTCATTTGTGCATTTACCATTATAAATATATATATATTATCTGTATATATTTACCACCACTAGAGGGCGTGTTATTGCCTTATCTTATTTTAATAAAATTGTGTTCTTATTCACCCAATGGTCTGAGTGTCTTAAAAGAAACCGTGATAGTTAGACTGAAAAGGTCTAAGTGCTTTGTGTTGCCGTATGACCCATCCACAGAACTGGACCTAACTGGCAGAGGAGAGTGACAAGTGCTATAAGTTACTGTAGTGCTGAAAAGTCAGCTGGTCGAGTCACAGAGTTTTATGAGGTGCGCGAATGCAAGATGGGGAGAAGTTATTTGCATTAGGGTATCAGTAGGGACAAGCAAAACAGCTTGTACCAGTGTACATTTAGAATACAGTGAGTGAGAGAAAAATGTTGTGGAAGGTAAGGGAAGAGTAGTAGCCTGTAAACTGAGGAGGAGGAAATTATGAAAAGGATGCTATATGATCTTATGCGCTTTCCTGAAGAGGTGCATTTTCAGAAATGCAAAATGTTTGGAGGCTAGGCAGGAGTCAGAATGAGGAAGAGGGTGGGAATAGCCCAAGAAAAGTTTTGTAGATGGACAGACTTTGGTAATATGAGGAGATGTATAAGTCATGCTCAGATAAGTGAGAACTGTTATAGCTTGAGGATATAAAGAAAGGGATAACATTGTTGAGTGTTTGCAGGTTAAAACCAGGGTTGTAAACAAGGGTTGTAAAATGAATTCTAGACGGCAGCACCAGTGTAGAGATTGACAAAAAGTGTTAGTGTGATGAGTAAAGAAGAGTAACTTGGCAGACGTATTCTATACGGATTAGAGTTGGGACAGTTGGGCGAGAGTACACACTGAAATGTTGGTTGTATCTTGTTAAATGACAGATGGGTAATATATTTCTATGGTGAAGGTGGAAGGATTTGGCATGAACCTGGATGTAAGCAATAAAAGAAAGGACAGAGGCAAAATGAGAACTAGTACAGTTGTGCAAAGTGATGGTAATGTTATGTGGTGGGGGGGGTTATTGGTGGATGTGGTAAACAGGAGAAGTTCTGCTTTAGATATATTGAGGTTCAGGAAAAAGGGAGAACATTCATTTAGGGACTGAAAACATACTGAAAACGTAAAGTTGATGACCCAAACCATAAAGGCGGTATTAGAACCTAAAATAATTAGATTGTGTGTAGGAACTGCAAACTAAAAAGCAGACAGGGGCCCAGAACAGAACCTTAAGGGACCCCAAGTTAAATATGGAGTGAATAGGAAGTGGTAAAAAAAAAGGAAAATATAAAAGAGAGATGTCAAAGAGACAAAATGAAAACCAGGAGAACTTCAAAGAACTGGAAAAGTTGAAGATAAAGTGGGTAGTCCAATGGGATGAAAGCAGTGGAGAGGTTAAAAAGTGTTTGTATTGGCACTTTCTTTTGGCGATAAACAAATCATTAGCCACTTTAGTGACTACATTCTTTGTGGAGTTATTGGAGTAGATCTGAATTGTAAAGGATTCATAAGAGAATAAAACTGAAAAAAGTATTCGGTTGGGTGTAGATAATTAGTCAAAGAACTAGGAGGCAATCATTGAATGGAAACATAGGACTGTAGTTAGAGACAGATGCTGCATCAGGAGCAGATGTGCCTGCTTCACAATGCATTGAAGGGTAACATAATAACATAGTTGACGAGGCTGAAAAAAGACATGCGTCCATCAAGTCCATCCCATTCCAAAACAACCCTGTTGATCCAGAGGAAGGCAAAACCCCCCAAAAAACACTGAAGCCATTTCCAATTAAGCCCCAAGTGGGTAAAAAAAATCCTTCCTGACTCCAAATGACAGTCAGATAGTTCCCTGGATCAACAACCTATGTGCATTGAAGCCATCTGTCATACTTCTCAATATTGTTCTGTGCTAGATAGGTATCCGTTGCATTTTTCTTTATTCCCTTTTGAAGATAAATAATTTTTCACAAGTTGCAGTACTGACTTAAGAACCATGGATAGCTTAACTATGGGCTGTGTGTATTATTTACTGGTTTCTAGGCAAAAAGCACCATATTGCTCTCGGATATTGATATCAATCAGTTGTGTTAACAGCCCCTGCCTATTGTTATAGTTAGGAGTGCCAAGTTTCTCATGAAGGAGCAGTAAAATAAATATGTTTGTCTTTGATCAACAAAGAGTTGCAGTTAATATATTTCCATTTGGTAATACAGTGTAAAGGTACTTAATCTCACATACTTGGTTAATTCTCTGCTTGTGGAACCTTACATTATGTACAACCGTATTATCACTCAATAAAGCTTTTGGGGGAAAAAAAAGTATCCGCTTGTGAAGTAATCCTTAATCTTGCGAGACCGGAAGCCAGGCATTAGTGCAGACATCTTGTCTGCGCACCTGTGCTGTCAGTACCAGTCTCACTTCAGAAGCATTGCACTGGCCCGAACGGCAACAGAAGGGACTGACGGCGCAGGCGAGCAGACTGCACTAACCTGCCTGTCAGTCGGATTAATAATTACTTAACAAGCGGTTACTTTTGAGAGGTAATATAACTATTATTAAGCTAGTTTCCACCTGCCTAATTATTGCAGGACTTTACCTAACGTGGTAGTTCCGCTTTAACACATCAACAATGGCTCATATCCATATGGAAATGCATAGTAACATATTTGATAAGGCTGAAAAAAGACATGCATCCATCAAGTCCAGCCCATGCCAAATCACTCCTTTTGATCCAGAGCAGGGCTGTCCAAGTTCGGTCCTCAAGGGCCACCAACAGGCCAGGATGTAAGGACTTCTCTGATTTAAGCACAGGTGAGTTAATCAGTGGCTCATTCATTTTGACTGACTCACCTGTGCTTAATCAGGGAAATCCTTAAATCCTGGCCTGCTGGCAGCCCTTGAGAACTGAACTTGGACAGTCCTGATGCAGATGAAGGCAAAAAAACCCCAAACAATTGAAGCCATTTCCAATTTAGCACCAAGTGGGTAGAAAAATACTTTCCTGACTCCAAATGGCAGTTAGATGTTTCCCTGGCTCAACACCCTATCTGCATTGAAGCCAAGCATCATAATTCTCAATATTGTTCTGTGTTAGATAGGTATCCATTACTTTTTTTTAAACTAGTTACGGTATTTGCAAGCACAGTATCCAGAGTAGAAGAATTCCATAACTTTACTGCCCCTATTATGAAAAAAAATGGGTCGTTAACTCAGATCAACCCATGACGTACTATGACCGTCAAGGGTCGTTAAGGGGTTAAAGCAAATACCTTATCAGATATTAGCTATAACATTTCCCTGTGACGTAACCAGTTCCACTTTCTGAGCCCAAGATCCATGTGGCACAACTCTGCTAGATGTCCCATGTCCTCAAATTCTCTTCCCACCTCTATCACAGCTCTCCCTGGGAGCGCATTCACGCTTCCCTTCATATTGACGTGCACATATAATGCAACAGCAAGCTCCCCTGCGATGAAATGTGTCTCACATAATGAAAATAAAATAAATTTACAAAGCTTTAGTGCCAAGTGTGCATGAATGAATAATATATTAAGAGTTGCAATGTGATGGAGTGACGCAATCACCATTTTAGTAGATGAATCAAATAAGATACAGTTTATTGGGGGTGAAAGTTCGTCTTTAATGTAATATAAAAATGATCAGTAAGGTAATACAGCGATGATAGCAATTTGGATTATCTTTATAATACTTGATTCACTGCAAAAAAAAAAATGAGGCTAGTAAAATGGTATCACTTTCACTCTACTAGTCTGCTGCTTTATCCATGGCTAACATGGTAAAACCCTTTGCCTATATGGAAAAAACGAAATGCTACTCTATTGTTCAAGTAAATATAACATAATCTGTGTTGCTTTATTGTGTTACTTCCCCTTTAAGTCATACTGCTTTAGTGGATTATTCATTTTGAACACTGTGAAAGGATAAAATAAAACTTTCTTTTTAACAGTATTGGTGTTATTTTCTTATCACTATTGTTGATGAGGTGCTAAGCTCTGTCTATAATGCTTCCCTTGTAATGATTACCAGACGCACCTAAACCAGCCGCAAGACAGCTGTTCTCTCTGATAAAATGTGTTTACTTATAATTCCCGGATACTTGCAGCATAGTCAATGACAACCAAGAGGGAGTTTCAGTTTCACAGAACCTACCTTTACTCTTTCGTCCCTAAGAGATCATAGAGAGAGCTTTAGGTACCCCAATAATGAGAGATGATTGTTGCTATTGTGTTCGTGTTTATGCCAGGGGTGGGCAACCTGCAGTCTTCTAGCTGTTATTGGAATACAACACTAACCCTTTGAGTACCAGAGGGGTACGCAACACATTGTTCTGCAATGTGTTGTGTACCCCTCTGGCACTTAAAGGGTTAATCATCCTTCCTCCTTAGCTGGCCTTCCTCTGTTGCTGTCTGTGGATGACTGTCCATCAACAAACAGCTGGAGAATCACAAATTGGATGCAGCAATATACAAAATTCATTATCAGTATTATTAAAGCATGTTTATTTATTTATTTTTTAAATCCCACTCTATAAATTCTGGGTTTGTACATGATACTGCAAACAGACTATAGGTTAGAACTGAGACTAAAAAAAACAAAGTTCTCTAAGCTTATTCAGTTAAAACAGCAAACAGATTTTCAGTGATTTCTACTTAAAGTGGACCTGTTACCTTGACTAAAGTTATCGTTTGCAAAGTTCATTCAAAAGTGGCTGTGTACCATATTAGCCAAATGTCCCAGACATGCATAGTTCAGGCAATTTCGATCACTTTATTTCTGAACTAGTTGAACAGCCCGTTACACGGGCCACAATGCCTCTGGCAGCCGGTCGCGGGTCTCCCGCGCCTCGGCTGATACAGAGCCTCTGGCAGCCGGTCGCGGGGCAGTCACGCGCAGTGGAGACTGCCCGCGCCTCGGCTGATACAGAGCTGGACGCTCTTTCGGAGCGCCCAGCTCTGTATCAGCCGCGGCGCGGGCAGTCTCTACTGCGTATGACTGCCGCACGCGCAGCAGTGTCTACTGCGCATATCTGGCGTTACACACAACTTGGTGAATTATTATATAGGATGTTGATATTATCTTTCTCTCTCCCAGTGTTGTGCTTTACACAAATTAGGAGTTGAGACAGTACATGAGATCATAGAATCAGGGAAACACACTGAAGCTGATGTACTACAAACAATTTGGGCAACTCTGCAGTAAAACAACTGCACCACAGGGGACAAAAAAATTTCCTATTGATTCAAATGGGTCTTTTAAAGTAGCAGTAAACGTTTTATATGAAAACCTATTTGTTATAGGAGTTTCAAAGAAACAGAGCAAAATGGAGGGAGGAGAATTCCTGGTGTGGAAACATTAGCCGGCAAAAAAGAGAAAGAGGGGAAACTCTATAGGTCCCTCAAGCAAATCTCAGATTAGTGTCAAGAATGAGTGTTCCTGTTAGCAGAATCAAATCCGTGAGAATGGACCAAATCTCTCCATACATACGGAGATAATGTAATCGTATGACATGGAGTTCCGCCATATCCCTATACCTAATGATCCAAGCACTCAAGGGAGGCAGGCCGATTCATCTCCAGTGGAAGGGGATTTTACACAGTACACAGTAAACGAGGCTGAAAAAAAGACATGCGTCCATCAAGTCCAGCCCTTGACAAAACACCCCTGTTGATTCAGAGAAAGGCAAAAAAAGCACAACAAAAAATAATTGAAACCATTTCTAATTAAGCCCCAAGTGGATAAAAAGAAATTCATTCCTGACTCCAAATGGCTGTCAGATATTTCCCTGAATCAACGCTGTCATAATTCTCATTATTATTCTGGGCTAGATAGGGATGCATTCCTTTTTTGAAAGCAGTTACAGTATCTGCAAGCACAACATTCCAAGGCAAAGAATTCCATATATTTAGTGTCTTTACTGTAAAAAATCCTTGCCTTAGTTTTAGTTATTTGTATTGACCACGAATATATGTGCAAATAATAATCATATGACCCCTTAGACCTATCATCTCTAATATAAACAACCCAGTTTGGCTAGTCTTTCTTTATAACTCCCTTTATCAGTTTTGTTACAAGTCACTGCACCTTTTCCAGTTCAGTAATGTATTTTGTAAGAACTGGAGCCTAAAACTGTACTCCATATTCTAGATGAGGCCTCACCAAGGATTTATATAGAGTTAGAATTATAGCATATATACCACTTTTTATGCAGGATAGTGCCCTATTTGCTCCTGCAGCACCTGAGTGACTGTACACTGCTGTGAAGTCTATTGTCTATCAGTACTCCTAAATCTTTCTCTAATGAGGTTTCCCCAAGTAGGCTCCCATTTAGTGTATATGTAGCATGTTTGTTTCTAAAATGTCATCTGCTACTTTTCTGCACATTCACCCAGTTTATCTAAATCCTTCTGCAGAAAAAAATATCCTACTCTGTATGTATTTTCTTACATAGTTTAGTGTAAACAGTCCAAATTCCCACGCATAGATAATAGGATTTTAGTCTTACCTGGTAAATCTTTTTTTCTTAGTCCATATAGGTTACTGGTAACTTTGGGTAGGCGACCTGCCCCTTTAAGTAAGACAGGAAACTTTCTTGAATAAGAAGTGCTGGGTGGAGCCTACCTTCTCTCTCAGCCTGCAGTAGCCAATACTCTCCAGTTAGATCGATGACACTAACTATTGACTAGATAGCCAAAGGGAAAAGAAGACTCCTGTGAGCGTGAACCCGAAAGGACTCCCACATTCTGCCACAGGAGAGCCAATCATGGTCCCTTGACCGGGTGGGAGACCAGTAACCTATATGGACTAAGAGAAAAGGATTTAACAGGTAAGACTAAAATCCTATTTTCTCTGCCGTCCAATATAGGTTACTGGTAACTTTGGGATGTCCAAACATTGAGTTCCCTGAGGTGGAAAGGCAAGGACCAGGCGCAGTGCCCCCAAAGTCACCAGAGCATACATGAGCTAAACAGATCATACACAGCCATCTAAAAATAAAGTGTCAACGGACACGAAAACCGGTGTAAACACACCAGAAACTGTAACACAGCACACTGAACTAGAGCCAACAGGGCTCAACAGTTAAGGAGTACTAAAGGTACCTAGAAAGACCCTAGACAGGCAATACAGCCTCTAGGATCTTCCTGCCAAAACTGGCATCAGCCGATGCCAGCACATCAACACGGTAGTGTTTGGAAAAGGTTTGCACTGACGACCAAGCAGCCGCCTTGCACAACTGAACAGCCAAGGCCTGATTATTGTAAGCCCAAGAGGCTCCAATAGACCTGGTAGAATGAGCCGTAACCCGAATGGGCACAAGCTTCTTCCTCAATTCGTAAGCCTTACGAATGGAATGGATCCAGGAAGCAATGGTAACCTTAGAAGTCAGCTTACCAGCCCTAGGACCCTCAGGAATGACGAACAACACGTCAGACTGGCGGATGGACTCAGTACGATGCACATAAAACTTAAGGCAGTGCACAATATCCAACAAGTGAAGATCTTTTTCCTTGTCAGATGTAGGGTCAGGACAAAAAAAAGGCAAATATTTACAAAGAAACAAGCAGAGGGTTAAAAGCCAGAGAGCACAGTTATCAGAAATAACAGGCTGCCAAGCTTGACCACAATGCTAGAGACTAGGCCTCAGCCACTGGTACCCAAAATACATAACTTTACACTTGTCTATATTGAATCTCATTTGCCATTTACCTGCCCAGTTACTCAATTTGTCCAAATCCTCTTGTAATGAAGACACATCCAGTTCAGAATTTATTACCTTACTTAATTTTGTGTCATCGGCAAACACTGATACATGAATGAATGAATATGTTTATTTATATAGCGCCACAAGTGTACGCAGCGCTTTACAATCTCAGAATTTAAACAATACAGGGTTACAGGTGCTTTTTGTAGAGTGAAACATTGGGTGCGAGGTCCCTGCCCGAAAGCTCCCTATGCCCTCTGGGAGGTCATTAATAAACAAATTAAAAAGAAGAGGACCCAGGACAGATCCCTGAGGTACTCTGCTTATCACGTTTATCCAACTGGAGAACTTGCCATTTACTACCACTCTTTGCATTCTATCTTTCAGCCAATTTCCAATCCACACACAAACATTTTCCCCTAGGCCTATTTCATTCAATTTGTGCAGTAACCTCTTGTGTGGAACCGTATCAAATGCCTTGGCAAAGTCTAAATAGATCACATCAACCGCCTCTCCCGCATCTATATTATTACTCACTTTTTCATAAAATGCAATCAAGTTAGTTTGACAAGACCTGTCTTTCACAAAGCCATGTTGGCTCCTGCTAATGATATTCCTGTTCCAGCAGAATTCTTGAATATATTCCCTTAGCAACCTTTCAAACAGCTTCCCTACCACAGATGTCAAGCTTACATGTCTGTAATTTCCTGGCTGTGACTTTGATCCCTTTTTAAATATGGGCACCACATCTGCTTTACGCTAATCCATGGGCACTATACCTGAAATAAAAGAATCCCTAAAAATCAAATATAACAAAATGTGTTACATACCTGGCCCTGATGATATTACGCATGCCATGTTTATAAAGCTACATATGGGAGGTTTTCGCCATTTCCACCACACATGTCAACTATTGATTGGGCTAGTTTTGCTGTAGTAGGGTGCCACATGGTGTTCTGCCTTTACATCTTTTTTGCCATTTATAGTAGTCGTATTTCATTTCTGTCTGAGATGCATATTTTATCTTATACTGTTAATCTGTCTTGGCAGGCATCAAACATCATTACCAACACAACTACTACAGTAGGTTATACTGTCACACACTCCTACGACTGATCATGTGAGGAATTGGATGTAGTCTTTCACTTGACACCTTAGATTTTCTATATTTGGAGCAGTTGGTAGACAGCTCGCTACACTTCGGTCATCAGCCCTCCTTTTAGTTCACATTTGCTCCACCATTCCTATGGCATCTGTTAGATTTCATGGGATTACCAGACGGAGGGTTATTTGGTATCAGGTCATTACAGTACCCGTTTTAGGTGGTATTTCATTCTTTATTCGCGTTGGATATAGATCTACGGTCATTATCACTGTGGATTCATGGTTCTATTTTTGCCCACTCTTAGGCCTACTTTACAGGTCGGAATGGGCAATAGTCATCCGACATACACCTTATTATCATAGTCTCTCCTAGGCCTGACCACAACGGTAGTTCATTATAGTGGTCTCACCCACCCCTCCTTTTTTATTACTATTTGTCTTGATTATCAGCTTCCTATTAATATTCTGCTTAAGTTAACTGTTTGGTACAGCTACAGTGTGTCGAACCAATTATGTTGAAGGTATCCAAAGGGTTAAAACAAGAGAACCAATCAGGTTGGATATCTTCACATAAATAGATAAATGACAATATTAAATAATTTTGAGAACTTTACACTATATTAGGTACTGCTACTTCACAGTAAAGAATTGATTAAAATAATCAATCCCGCATATTTATGCAAAAATATATATAATTTATTAAAGTACAATATACAAAATATATATACAAAGTGTAAGCAACAATGAAATAAATGAGCAACCAGCAATTACAGTAACTCAAACCACAATTATCACCATTAGGATTATCAGCAATTAAAGGGTTAACAACACATAGGTATATTCAGAGGTATTAGATAACAATAATTGCACTCAGCAGCATAAAAAAGGATAATTGATCCTAACAATTAATAAAATACAGTTGGCAGCAGTGTATATGAATACCTTCTGCCCCAGAAACTGTATGAACTATGCTAACTGAGGTTTAAGGTATACTGTCAGATGAGTCAACTTTAATATGAAGCCAGGTCCTCTGACAATTTTTCTTGTACCATATATAATAATCAAATTTAGAGACTAACTGGAATAAAATCCCAGATATAAATCACTATAGTTTAATTATGTACTGATTTCAAATATTGCATACCTTCTGAATAAAACATATAAATTGCAATTAATATAGTCAATCATAGATTATACCAAGAATATACTTAGAATCAATCCAATAATATATGTCTAGACAGTATACCAACTTCATGCATCATATATCACAAACATGACTATAGCAATCCTATGTAAAACCTATAGGGTACTTCAAGGGTTAATCCACTTATTAAGATAGGATGCCACCCCCAAGATGGCTAAATATTTTGTTTAGTGAGATGTTAAAAACTTTTCACTGTACAAAAGTTTAGATCCAAAACCAACACAAAGAAATCCAAAGAAACACCTCAAAGTAAATAGACCAATAGCAGTTGAAGTGTTAATAAATGAATTCAAATAATTCCCCAGATCAAATATTAGCTATATAACCTTTCCAGAAACACAATATATTATTCTAGAAATACCAATAATTATATTAGCTAATCTATAAACCAAGCTATTTATATATCTACTGCTATAAACTATTTTATTCTTATCTGGCAAAATATGACAATGTACCAATAAACAAATAAATTCTGCTTAATTCCAGAATTTCTATAGCTAATATAGCTTATTATAATTGATCCCAAATGGTTGGCAAGTCCAATTAAGACAAATTATAAGAAAATTATGTTTCTTCAAATAAAGAAGAAATGTGTATATGATTCTGAAATTTTGCTGAAATTAAGTAAGGAAAAATATATAGTTATCAGTCCACTAAGTGTTTCTTTGTATCTCTCAGCTAGGTACACTTCCAGAACAGGAGCCACCAGGAAAGAAAAAGCCAGCCCAGACCAAGAGGAAAAGCCCTTTTCTCTCTAAACTTGCATTTTTATAATATGAAATGCCTCTTATCAAAATCTGCTCTGATTGGTTAAACAGCCATCTCATTATGCAGTGACATCAGAATAAATTATGGAAAAACTCCAAAGCACTAGTAATAACACCATGTAATCTATAGATGGCGCCATTACTCTACATTAAGATTCTACATATGACACATGAATCTGTGTTTTTTCCTCAGTTAGGGGGTTCACCGGGTCAACATATTTCATGTAAACATGTCATACTATTTAGACTTTCCCATATGGGAGTATATATTCCTTTAGACTTGGTATCTAGCACCTAATCGTATATCTCCATAACTGACATTCAGTTATTTTCACCCCCTACCTTGAATCAAAGGGCCATTGTTTTAACATGAGATCATGTACACACATCTTAAAGCAGAATTTCAGAGAATTTGGTTTAAAAGAAAAAATAACCATTTCCTCCCCATCATGGCAATGTCTCTGACAAGTGGAATCTCTGTCTACTCTGAGTAACCAGATCTCTTCGCTAGCTGCCTCAGTCCAAGAGCTTCAAAGCAATCTGGCCGTGGTTCAACGCCAGCTTCTGGAGCTCCAACCCTCTACTACACCTCATGCACCCCTATTCTCATTTCCTGGTCCTTCCGCAGACCTGGGAGCTTCTGCTCCTGAACCCAGGGTACCTTTACCTGATAAATTCACTGACAACAGACACCTATACAAATCGTTTATGAACTCTTGTGAATTACTGTTTTCCATCAACCCAAATGTATATGCTTCAGATTTTGTGAAAGTCCATACTGTCATTTCACTGTTGTCTGGGAAACCCCAAGCATGGGCTTACCACCTACTTCAAGATGACAGTCCTTTATTCCTTTCCTGGTCTTCATTTCACCGTGCTATGGATAACCTATACGAAGACCCTATGAGTTCGGCTCCAGTCCAATCAGCCATTAGATCTCTGTCTCAGGGCCGTCGCCCCGTCAAAGACTACATGGCTGAGTTTCTCCGTTTCTCTATCAAGACTCAATGGATCGGACCAGCTCTTCTGGATCAATTCCATCTGGGGCTCACCAAACAATTAAAGGATGAATTTGCTCGAGTAGGTATCCCCTCCTCTCTGGAAGATCTCATCCTGTTGGTCATCCATATTGATAGTTGCTTGAGAGAGAGAGATGCAGGGAATTGCTCGCCATGGCTCACACTGTTTCTACAGTTCAGAACCATCTGTCTGCAGACCCTACGTCACCTTCCTCTGCTCTACAGGATGAGCCCATGCAGATGCCTATACTGTGGGGACAGTGGTCATTTCCTACTTTCCTGTCCCAAGAGACACCAGAACCCATGAAGCAAGATTTTGTCCTTGGAGGGTAGGTAGCTTCACTTGTCTCTTTTGTCTGCAGTGGGGTAACATGAAGAATACTCTTCCTGTTATCATAGATTCGGGAGCCAGCAGCTGATTCATGGATGAGAAATTGGCCTCTGCCTTGGGAACACCTAGAAACCTAAGATCCCTCCTTGCCACCTCCAGATGGCTGATGGAAGAAACCACCAATGTGGTCCAGTTTCCTTGGAAACCGAATCTCTTTGCCTTTCAGTAGGATCACAGCATCAAGAAGACCTGAGTTCTGATGTCATCTCCTCTCCATTATATCCATTGATTCTAGGTCTACCATGGCTAAAAAGCAAAACCCGAGCATTGACTGGTCCCATGGCACCGTCTCCTTCCAGTTCTCTCTTCTCACGGACCTCCAAGTCCTACTGTCTACACCTCCTCAGGGGCTGCCTGAAGCATCTCATGAGTACTCTGATATCTTCGACCAGAAGGGAGTGGAGCAACTCCCTCCTCGTTGGCAATTCGATTGCCCTACTGAGTTACAACCAGGGGCTCCTATTCCTTATGGAAGGATATTCTCCCTTGCAGGTTTGGAACTGGAACATCTAAAGACCTACCTTACTAAGAACCTACATAAGGGCTTCATCCGTCCTTCAACCTTGCCTGCTGGCGCAGGAATATTTTGTATTGAGAAAAAAAAGGCGGTGGCCTCAGACCATGTGTGAATTACAGACAGCTGAATAATGTCGCAGTTAAAAACCGCTACCCTTGGGGGGGGGGTGTGGCTGGACCTGCTTGATGAAGGACGCATAGTTTTTTTGCTATGGAGAGCCATAACTCTCTTTAGCTATCTACAGCCTATAATTTCACTGGAGGGTGACTCTCCATCTCTTTGCCGATCAGATCTTATTTTGAACGTCAAGGGACGATAAGACCAGCGGGAACCTCATGAGCCGCTACGTGACACGACAATGATGGACCCAGACAAGGAAAACAGGCCTACTGCCTCCTCCAGACCAGTTATATGCCAAGATCTCCAACCTTTACCCACCAAAGTCGAATTGGAGGTGATGTTGTCCTTTCTCTGAGACTCCATTAAGCACAACATAATTGATCTCCGCTTGGATCTTCACCACATTGGTGCACGGGTAAAATATTTGGAGAAGAATCCGGAATCTATCCTAACTAAACAAGTTAGCCTCCACCAGTACTTGATCCAGCAGGAAGAAACCATAATGATATTATGACCCTTGAGAGATTGACCCATCTCCTGTCTGGTGGCGAGCCTCCTTTTGGTGATATTTGGTCTCCTTGGTGCGTGGCACATAATATAAGTGCATAGGGCATCTTTGTTTGTAGGCTCCCTTAGATCTGGTTTACACGTGCATTTTTATATTGCTAAGAGATATACCCTCTATGTATTTCTGTTTATTCTGATTACTATGTAATGATGTTTTATACTCTTCTCTCAATAAAACTTTTGAAAAAAACCCAAAACAAAACAAAAAAAAAAACGCTACCCTCTACCACTTATTCCAGAATTACTGGAAAGGATCTCCTCTACTGCTGTTTTCTCTAAGATTGACCTCCGCGGAGCATACCATCTGGTCCTAATATAGAAGGGAGATGGGTGGAAAACCACTTTCCATACAAGATATGGCCGCTTCGAATATCTGGTTATGCCTTTTGGCCTATGTAATGCTCTAGCCACCTTCCAGTTTTTGTCAATGACATCTTCTCAGACCTGCTAGACCATATCAAAATGGATCCACACAAGACCACATCTATCATGAACTGGCCTACCCCCACGAACAAAAAGGCAGTGCAGAGGTTTATTGGGTTTGCAAATTTCTATAAACGGTTTATTAGAAACTTCTCTACAATCATCGCACCCATAACACTGCTGACCCGTCAAGCCATCCCTTTCCAGTGGTCCGATAAAGCCCAACAAGAGTTTGAGGCACCTATTCTCATCCAATCAGATATCACAAAACCATTCATCCTAGAGGTTGAAGCCTCCGATATAGCTACTGGGGCATTGTTATCCCAATGCTCTGGCTTGAATGACCAGCTACATCCTGTAGCTGATCAGTCTACAAGACTGTTGCCTGCTGAGCTGAACTACACAGTAGGGGATGAAGAACTCCTGGCAGTACAAAACCCCTTGGAGGAATGGCGCCACCTGCTTGAAGGTGCTGAACATCAAATCCTTGTATTTACAGATCCACAAAATTTGGAGTAGCTTCGGGAGGCTCGTAGACCATGTTAAGCCCACTAGGCTCTGAATTTCTCATGCTTCCAGCTCCATATAACATATAGATCAGGATTTAAAAACCAAAAAGCTGATGCACTGTCCTTTAGGAAGCATCGCTTACTACTCAAAGAGATACCGTCCTGCAACCTAGTCACTTTCTGATAACCTCGAAACCACTGCTGGATAATTGTACCCTAATCCTGGACCTACCTTTCTGCAACAGTACTCCCTACAAGCAACAGAGAAATGATTGTACAAACAGAACCTTTTATATATCCCGTTGCCATTCCACCAAGAGGTACTCTGCCTGTCCCATGAGATACCAATTGCTGGGAATGGAGGAGTATCCCAAACCTTAGAACTAGTCCAATGATAATTTTGGTGGCCTAAGATGGAGCTGGACATTTGAGCTTATGTGTTGACCTGTAACGTGCATTCAATCCAACAGCAGACATGGAAAACCGCCAGGGTTGCTGCAACCTTTGCCCATACCCACTCTTCCATGGAAAGACATATCTATGGATTTCACAATAGACCTTCCACTATCTGAGAAAAACAATACGATACTGGTAGTGGTGGACTGTTTCACAAAGATGGCCCATTTCTTTGCTTCCCCCACTCTACCTTCAGCTCCTCAGACTGCAACATTGTTTATCAGAGAGGTGTTCCATTTACATGGACTTCCATCCTCTATTACCACTGACTGGAGATCACAATTCACTTCCTGTTTCCGGAAAGCGCTTTTCCAAACTCTTCACGTTCATAGCAACTTGTCAGGTTATCACCCTCACACGAATGGCCAAATGGAACGAGTATATCAGACCTTGGAGCAATACCTTCAATGCTATACTATTCATCATCAAGGTAACTGGTCCTCCTTACTCCACATCCCGGGAATTCACCTATAACAACCATTTCCATAAATTCCTCTTGGTCACCCCCCTTCTTCATCACCTATGGCTACCATCCTGATATCTTCCCAGGCCTTTCTTCAGAGATCCCAGTACCTCAGGCTGCACATTATATACAAAATCTATGACATTGTCATAGTCTTCTCTGCCTTACTCTGCATTGCACACATTAAGCGGACAAACACCACAGCCTCCAATCTGCATATAAGGTGGGAGATAAGGTCTGGTTAGCCACAGCCCATATCTTGGCCCTTTCAAGATCATTAGTACGATTAACAATGTGGCCTTCAGGTTAGCTCTGCCTCCTTCATTCAAGATTCATCCCACCTTTCATGTATCTCAGTTGCTTCCTTGGGTGGCGTCCCCGTACCCGAGTAGGTAGACCCCCTCCAATCCTGGTGGACAGGAAGGAAGAGTACGAAATCCATGCCATACTGGACTCTCGGATCAGATGTTGTCTTTTGGAAAATCTAGTGCATTGGAAGGGCTATGGCCCTGAAGAGAGGTCTTGGGAACCTACTCATCACATACATGACCCCAGATGTCTTCGGCTCTTTCATCAGCAACATCTGTCATGGCCAGGCCCTGTCCGGAGGCAGTAGTTGAGAAGGGGTACCTTCCAACATCTGCGGGCCGTGGTAGGAGCCTCAGGATGCCAGTCCGGACCTCCACAACGTTAGTGAGCATGTGCCGATGTCATGATGTTACACCGGAGTACATGCATCAACATCGGCATCCTGATGTCCGACTATCCAGGCCTACTTAAGGAGCGCTCGGACTGGATCTGGCTCTCAGTTATTTGTGAATTCCTGCAACTTTACTTGATTCCCCTGCTAGTTTGGATTATCTGGATTTTCGACCTTTGGCTTTGTCTGACTACAGCTCCAGTTCTGCCTGCCCTTGACCCTTTGACTTTGTCTGACTACTGCTTCCAACTGCCTGCCCCAGACCTTTGGCTTGTCTCTTGACCAAGATTGCCTTGCTGCCTGCACGGACCTCTGGCTTGGATGCAAGACTCTGCTGACCTGCTACAAAATCCAGTTCCTTTTACTCTGTGCTCACCTTTCTGTTGGCCTGCTACGCTCTCCAGCTACCCCACCTGGGTACTCTCTAGTATTATCTGCATCGCTCCCCAGCACATATTACTCTGTAGGGTGTTCCATATTTTTATACATATAACTTTAAATATTTTTGCTTAGTGTATTTGTGTTGTACTTATGTATACTCCTATATAGGTTTACGTTGCACCCTGTATATGTATTGCTCTACTCCTCTCTACAGTAGCTCCTAGTGTATCTTCCTTGTGGCACCACTCTTAGGTTCCTTTATCCCTTATTCACCCCTTGCCATCCAATTAGGGGTATTGATAGTTACTTTATATTATATTTCAATACAAGCTTTCCTGACCAATGCATGCCCACCTTTCACTCACAAAGTCTAGTTGGCTTGTATGTAGTTTTTTTTTTTTTTTTAATGAACCAAGAGGTGATTCGTATTGTCTTCTTTATCAGCAGAAGTTAACAAATTAATGCTTAGTGGCCACATACTGATGGATCATGTGAAGTAAGCAGTAAGGGTAAAATGAAAGAACTTCATACATGGTGTCTGTATCAATGTACACTTTATCCATTAAGGGTTTGTAGCCTCTACTGCCCGTCTGTCCTTTTCAAGACACTCAGGAAGTAAAAACATAAATCCAATAGCTAGAAAGCCTCAGTGGCATGCAGATAACACTTTTTTTTAAATAACTTTGTATTAGAAAATGTTCCTACATATATATATAAACAGAACATATATAGAGGAAAGGGTAACAGGCCAGCACATTATCATATTACAATCATTGGATGATGGAGAACCCAGCACCGGCATGCCAGGTCGCAAAATAGTAGAAAATACCATCTAGTACTTAGGCCAATTCGCCATTCATAGGCAGTGTGGAAGAAAGAGGCCTAATAAGCATTTAATGCAGGGCTACACATACTTTTATATCAGTGTGTACATCACAGACAGCCAAAAGGAACATCCTGCGAGGCCACACTGGACACAATTGTGCTCGGGAATGAACAATTCAACAATTTAAAAGAGAACAGAAAACTAGTGCATGCTCCGAGAGGAGTATCATAACTGTCTGGTCCCCACATAAAGAAGATCAATCTAAGGTTGCATATTGTCAAGCCTTCGCTATGGATAGTAAAAGAGCGTTAGCGGCATTGTGAGGTGGGAGAGCAGCCAGAGGGTCATGTAGAATATATGGGACACTAAGTGATGGACAGAACTGTTGATCCCTATAAGAGTATGTATATACTGAGGTGTTATCCAGCCAGTCCTTAGCAAACAAGCGGCATTGCAGAGGAGCAGGTGTGGAAAGTTGAACCCTCCAGATCTTTTGGCCTGTATTAATTTAGCTAGATCCAACTGTGGGTGCCTACCCCTTCAGATGAATCCTTGAAATCATCTATTGAGAAGTTAAATATAAGATGTTGGAAGGTAAAGCAGAAGCATTTAAAGCAGGTACAAGAGACGAGGGAAGACAACCATTTTAATTACGTTTATTGGGGTGGGACTTCCATGACTGGAAATCTAGAGAAAGCTTGGCAGGGGCCCATGTTGGCTTGATGAAGGAGGGAGACGTCAAGAGGAAGATAGATACCCAAAAATGTAATATGTTGTGTGGTCCATTTTAAGGGACAGGGAAAATCAAGTGGAGGCCGAGTGTGCGGAGAGAGCCACATCACCACCGATTTACCAAAGTTTATCTTAAAGCCCGCTAACATCTGTAAGTCATTAAAAACCTGCATAATGGGAGGGAGGGCAGTGGGAGGGTTTTGGATGAACAGGTCATCCGTGAATGCTGCAGGTTTAGTCTTGACACCACCCACTGAGATGCCCAGAAAACTTGATATATGCTTCAGTGTATGAAGGAGGGGTCGAGTGAACAGATTAAAAAGGAGTGGAAAAAAGGGTGCAACCCTGCCTTGTGCCTCTGTAGAGCTGAAAGAGCAGTCTTAACAAAATTAGTAGACAGAGTTGCCTGAGGCATGGTATATACCTGTGTTATAAAAGTCCTGAATTGTGGACCAAAACCCTGACCAGCTAAGATATGAAACAAGTATGGCCAAAGTATTTAGTTGAAGACCTTCTCGGTGTCTAAATTGATTAGTCAGTTGGCATTGCAAGGGAAATCAGAGGACTTTATAAGGGCCACAATCGCAGTCCGCATGCTGGTAACCGAATACCTGCCTGGGATGAAGCCCGTTTGCTCAGAGACAATCTGTGGTGGTATCTGGTTCAGCCAGTTAGCCATTATTTTACTGAGTATCTTGTAATCCATATTTAAGAGTGATATCAGCCTATATGATTTAACTTGATTGGGATCCTTGCCTGGCTTAAGTAAAACTATTATCCTGGCTAAGGTGAATGAAGTGGGCCTAGTATGCTAGTCTAAAATAGTGTTATATAGAGAGAGAGAGAGAAAGGTGGGAGAGATCACTGCCTCCAGGATTTTGTAAAACTCAGCGGGAAGGCTGTCTGGGCCAGGAGAGTTAGCGTTGTGTAAAGATTTAAGTACTACCTCCGACTCTCTGAAAGATGGGAGTCTTTAGGGATAGGCATGAGCTCAGGTAAAGGTAGAGTATTCAAAAAAGCTAGTCTTGGTGCACATATGATATGATCAGCAAGGACCGCCTTTGCCGTCAGCCAGAATAGGTTTGGGTCAGAGGAGTAAGATGCATTATCAGTTTGAAAAGTGAGCCACACATTCTAAAGACTTGAGCAAAAATCGGGAGAAGAAAGAAGGGTATTCTCAAATAGAAGGGCAACTTAATCAGAGGACAGAAAGAGAGATGGAGAGCTATGGGAGCAAGGTCAGAGATGAGAATATCATAGATCCGGCAGTCAGTGATATAGGGGAGGACAGGGGAGGTCCCCGAGAAATAATCAAGTCTGGTAAAGATATTGTGAGAGTGAGAAAATAAGCTATACCGTCTATCAGTAGGGTGGAGGAGACATCAAACATTAGCCAGAGGGACCTGGTCCATGAAGCGTAGAGGGTTTGGGGGTGGCTGAGAGGAGGTGATGGGATGCCTGCTTCTATCCAGCCCTTGGTTAACTACTGTATTGAAATCTCCCCCAATAAGAATGTTACCTGGGACATGTGGCAAGACGAAGGTAGTAAAAGGAGGTAGTAAGGTGGAGAAAAAGGTGTAAGAGGGGTTGTTAGGGGCATGCACATTGCAGAGTGGGAATGGCTTTTGGTCAATTTCACAATGTACAATTAAAACCTGACCCTCCAGATCCCTACAGTCTGTAGTTGTGTGAAAGTGAGAGATTTGTGAATAAGGATAGCCAAAACCCGTTTTTTATTCGTATACAAAGCAGCTATACAGTGTCCTACCCACTCCCTTCCACAACTTTTCATCTTCCTCATCAGAGAGCTGAGTCTCCTGGAGGAGAGCTATTTGTGTATGTAGATGCTAGAGATGTCCCAATATCTGCTTACGATTAACAGACTGAGTATGCCCTCAACATTCCAAGAGGTTAGACACAAAGAGTGCAGGACAGAGTTATTGTTTGTCATGGAGGTAGCCAGTGGAAGTTAATCCAGAAAGAATCAGCAAAAATACAAGAGGCCAGCGACTCTCCCAGAGAGTAGAAGCTAGCAGACCAAGACAGGGGGTCACCCAGACACGCAGCAAATCAACTAGGGACAGCATATGTAAAGCTAGAGAAACGGGACCCACCTCCCCCAGAAGCATGCACATAATAATTACAAAACATAAACAAACAATTAGCAATCGGAACAGTCCATTGCGGACACATTAACTAGTAAGAGAATCTTTGTTTTTGAGACCCATGGGCAGGGCCCCAGACCACGCACAAACGTAACTGCGATAACAGTAAACAAACTGATACACCCAGGGAGTGCAAAGCCACCTCAGAGACAGATACTACTTGAGCCCAGAATGAAGCCAAAGATAACCCATATGGAGGGAAAGAGGAGAAACTGGTGGGAGGGGGAGAAAAAAGGAGGGAGCAGGGGAGAGAGAGGGGAAGAGTGGCATTTAATGGGTTCAATTATGGGCCAGGCATACCAGTGAAAGTTGCAATTACTGCAGCAGTGCATTCCCAAAAAGGAAAATGATACACGATCCACCCCACATATAGTGAACAGCAAGCGATAATAAATCACCCCTGAACCATCACTGACAAGGGGGAACGCTGTGCCCCGAGCAACCCCTAAGGGAAGAACGGCCACTCCACTCACACCCCCAGCCCTGACACAAGAGCCATGTTACAATAATTCCCCCCCAACAGTGAAACAGAACAAACACACTCCCCACCCACTTTCAAGGCAATCAGTTTTCAGGGTACCCCAGGTAATTTCCCAACACTTTGGCTCTGTTCCCAATAACCTGGGGAGCACCCCGCAGGTAGACCAAGATGGACGGGGAGAAGAGAGACAAAACATTATCAGTTTCACCCCATCTGTAGAGCAAGGCACTTCCAAGAAAGCTGTAGCAGTCCACATCAGATCAGTTCCCAGTGGGATTGCAGGAGAGTCCACAAAAACAGGCTGAAAGTAGGTCAAGTCCACCAGGTGGGACTACAGTTAGTCCAGAAGACAATGCAGCCAGTTAAACAAGTAGTAGCTGCTACTCCAGTTAACCATGACATTCCACAGGACGTTCACTGCAATGCGCAGATAGATTTTCATAGTATTCCCAAGCCGCTGCTGGTGTGTCGAACCATAGGTTGGACATACCCTCCAAGACCTTGAGCAGTGCAGAGCAAACTTGATATGCCGTTGAAAAAGCTTATTGCAAATCCCAGAAAACACACGGCGCTGAGCTGACACTTTGGCAGAGAAATCCTGAAACAGGAGAAGCTGGTGGTTGTGATATTCCACTTTCCCAATTTTTCAATAAGCAATAAGGAGCCACTGTCTGTCGTCAAAGTGTAGAAGTTTGAAGATAACCGGCTGGGGACAGCCTCCCTCAGACGGAGGGGTTTGGCCCAGTCTATGGGCTCTTTCAATGATCAGTGGTTTGGCAGTATCCTCCATTCCTAAGAGGAGTGGCAATTCCATGCCCAGAAAGTGTAGTAGATCCTTCGCTTTAACCTATGATTCGAAGGATAATTCTGAGGCTACGGTTTTCAAGGTCATCCAGTACGTCCATCAGGGTATTAGTAGTAGTTTCCAAGTGTTGTATGGTGTGTCGGAGGTCACTTGCCATAGCTTGTCATCGGCACGTTGCTTTAGACCCTCTATTTGTTGACTGTGGGACCAGCGTTCCCTCCAAATTGTATGAATGGAAGATTAGATAGCGTCTATTTTGGTATCTATGACATGAGTAAGTAATGCAATGTATATGGAATCATAGATGAAGCAGTAACAGTTGGGGTTGCTTTTTCTTGTCATTCGTCTTTTCTCTGCTCTGGGGACGCAAGGTCTTTTGGGGATCCGTGGTTTCCATGTTGGAAATACAGAAAGCAAAACAACTGAGTGTGTAGCCAGGAAAGTAATATATTCAAGCTGCGGTAGACTTGTATCAGATCAATAAGTCTTGCGTTTTAGGGTTGTACAGGTCATGGGCAAGATAGTGCTGGTCTGGGAAGCCCGCAGGGTAGGAGAGGGCCCTCTGGCAGGAGACATTTCAGCCAGGAAGGTAGAGGGCAGCAGGGTAATAGACATGGCAGCTAATGTGGTAAAACTGCTGGGGAGAGAGAGAGAGAGAGAGAGAGAGGGAGAGAGAGAGAGGACCACTTTATGAGAGTAGTGGGGGGTAATATCCCCTGTGTACCACACTTTGCAATGCACTGCGTACCCCTCTGGCACTCAAAAGGTTACGGTAGCATAGTTCATTCTAGGAATGTAGAAGTCTCTCTGCAGTCTTGAGGTTTAAGACACACTGAAGGAAACAATAAATCTTGATTAATAAAAAATGAAAATACCTTGGGTTGAAAGTCAGTAAACATCCACAGCATACACACATCATTGCAAAAATATAGACTGACCCAATTTGGATACACATACACACAGTGCTGAACCTTGAGCTGTGATGTGACCTCCATACCCACCTCCTTACTGACTTACATTAAAGGGTTACATTAAGTGTTAAATGTACATGACACCTAGCTGGCACTAGGAACATGGTTGGCACTTTCGAAACAGGCTATGACTGTGGAATAAGAGGATTTTAGTCTTACCTGTTAAATCCTTTTTTTCTTAGTCCATATAGGTTACTGGTAACTTTGGGTAGGCGATATGCCCCTTTAAATAGGCAGGAACAATGCTGAGAAGTGAGTGCAGGGGTGGAGCCTACCTCCTATCTTTAGCTGCAGCATCCAAAAAGTTTCAGTAAGATTTGGAACTAACTAATACAAGTAGTAAAAGGGGAAACTCCTGTGAGCACGAACCCAAAAGTGG
Source organism: Rhinophrynus dorsalis (assembly GCA_037306005.1). Lineage (NCBI taxonomy): Eukaryota > Metazoa > Chordata > Amphibia > Anura > Rhinophrynidae > Rhinophrynus > Rhinophrynus dorsalis. Next base: position 517,053,013 of record CM074719.1, on the reverse strand, counting down.
TCCCCCGTGTTCTGTTGCAGGAGCACCAAGCATGGTTCCTTGACAGGGTGGGAGACCAGTAACCTATATGGACTAAGAGAAAAGGATTTAACAGGTAAGACTAAAATCCTATTTTCTCTGTCGTCCAATATAGGTTACTGGTGACTTTGGGATGTCCAACCATTAAGTACCCTAGGGCTGGATGAAAGGCAAGGACCAGGCGCAGGCCCCCCCAAAGCCAACAGAGCACCAATGAACCAACAGATCATGAACAGCTCAACAATAACTACAAAGTGTCAACTGACACTGAACAAGGGTAAAACAAACCCCAGGAACCGTTACGCAGCACACTGAACTAGAGCCAACTGGGCTCAAAAGTGAAAGGAATAAAGTAGATCCTAGACAGACAAAGCTACCTCCAGGATCTTCCTCCCAAAACTGGCTGCTGATGCCAGCACATCAACACGGCAGTGTTTGGAAAAAGTGTGCACAGACGACCAAGTGGCCACCTTGCACAACTTAACATATTAAGTATACGTACCAGTAAGTATACGTACTGACATATGCTTTCCCATACTCTTATACGTGCAGGCATATATATACGTGGGTGGACTATTCTATATGTATATATGGGTTTATGTGCATGTATGTACATGTTGGTATGCATGCATGTATGTGTTTATGTATATATGTACTAGTACATACATATATAGGTACTTGTGTATAGATATATGTTTTAGTATGTATTCCTATATATTGTGTGTACGTATTTAGGTATATGCATTTATGTATATGTATGTGTCCATATGTATGTGTTTATATGTATATGCTATATACATGTATATTTGTGTGTGTATATAGATATATTGTATAGGTATGTGTATATATGTATGTATATGTGTGTATATGTATGTGTGTATGTATATATGTATGTATGTGTGCATATGTGTATATATATATGTGTGTGTGTGTGTGTTTATGTATGTGCATATGTATATATATATATATATATATCTACCTATATAGGCACAAGGTGTATACAGGCCTGCATGCTCATACTGGATTGTTGGCATTGTAGCATTCTTAATATGTGCAATCTTTTTTTAACTCTCTCCCCTCCCATACCATCTCCTGTATTTTTCTTCTCTTCCCCCCCCCCACTCTGCTTTGCACAGGGTATTTACGACCCTCTGCAAAGAAAGTGTGGATTTTTTCTTGGTTCCTGTCTTATCAGCATTCCTTCTGTGTTAACCCCAGCAAACCACACAGCTTTGAATTCAATGTATTAACTGTTTTAACTGTGAATTCTGTGTCCTTGTGCTCAGAAATGCTTTAGACTTGAGAAAGGGAGTTTATCCCAAAAGTCTGTCAATCCATAATTGTTAGTCCAATAAAAAAGGTATTACAAGATATTAATTTTGTTTATTTTATATCTACATCACTGGACTAATACGGCTACAATCTTAACACTATATATATATATATATATATATATATATATATATATATATATATATATATATATTGATATTTTGTCTTTCTGCATTTGCTAATGTTTTGATTTGCACAGATTACCATTCTATATACATTTTATTTTGTATTGCTTGCTCCAATCTCCCTGCTCGACCTCTTGTGTATCGACCTTGGCCTGGCTTTCGACTTTGATTAATTTCTGCTTGATTACCTGTGCGCCAACTCCAGCTAGATGTCTGACTCAGATTCATGCTCTGTTTGATTACCTGTACTTTGACACTGGCTAGACCTCGTACTGTATGCAACTTCCTGAACCAACAACTCTTGCTTGGTCTTCAACTTTGTCTAGTTCCTGACTCATTGGTGACTGAAGTGTGTCATTCTTGACCCCAGCCTGCCTTAATCCAGGAAACTATAGTAATCTTCGGTACAGCCTGGTCCGCAGGCAGGCCCTCAGGAATGACAAAAAAAGTGAATCAAATTTTAGAAAAGTCTGAATGCAAAGAACAAAGTACTTTAAGCATTCAAAGGAGATCATTCCTGCTCCTGTCTATTAGAAGGAGGAAGACTGAAAGAAGGAAGAACAATTTCCTGGCTGATGGAAAATCAGAAAAAACCTTGTGCATAAAATCTGTTGGAGTTCACAAAAACCACCCCATCAAAGTGAAACTCCAGAAAGGGAAGTTTATAAGACAAAGCCTGACGTTCGGCTACCTGCTGAACAGACATAACAAAAGCTGTCTTAAGCATCCAGATATGCAGAGAAACCGAAGACAGGGGTCAAAAAGGAGGCTTGTAAAGAGCACATGATACCAGGTTAAAATTCCACAGAGGAGCAGGAACTTGAAAGACAGGGTAGGCCTAATCCAACCCTTAGATGAAAATGTGCACAACCGAGAGAAAAGCAATATGCTTCTGGAAAAGCACAGTAAGTCAAAATCTGAACTTTTATGGAACTGAGACTAAGCCCTGAAGAAAGACCAAAACTGCTGGGAGCTGAAAAGGTCATGGCCAGGAACCCATGCCAGCACACCACTTCTAGAAGAGGGACAAAACATTATAATAAGCTTTAGAAGAAATCAGCTTTCTAGCCTGAAGCATAGTAGAAGTAACAGAGTCTAAAAAAACTAATTTTTTCAGGATGCTAGCCTCAAGGGCTAAGCCATTAAAGCTAGCTTCTCCACCAGTGGATGGTCTGACATGCCCCAAGCCAGAAGGTTCAGACTCAAGGGCAGACAAAAAGCTTGAGAAGACCCAAAAACCAGCACAATGAAGCCAGAAAGGAGCAATCAGGAAGGCATGTGCCTGCCCCATCCTGTCTTTCCTCAGCACCCTGGGAATCAGAGAAATTGGAGGAAAACACATACATTAGAAGAAAGGTCCATGGAATGGCCATTGCATCCACTGTGAGTGCCAAAAGGATCCCGGAATCTGGAGCAGAAATGAAGAACCATGTTGTTCAGATGAAAGGACAGGAGATTCACTGTCAGGTTCTCCCAACCATAGATAATTTAATCAAATACACTTTGACTGAGCTCCCAATTTCCTGGATCCAACTACTGGAGACTGAAAAAGTCTGCCACTACATTTTTTGCTCCAGGAATGTGAAATGAAGAGAGGGCCAGCATGTCAGCCTCAACCCAAAAAGAATCCGCTGGACCAGGGCTGTCCAAGTTCAGTCCTCAAGGGCCACCAGCAGTCCAGGATTTAAGATTTTCCCTGATTAAGCACAGGTGGGCCAGTCATAATGAATGAGCCACTGATTAACTCACCTGACCTTGAGGACTGAATTTGGACAGCACTGCGCTGAACTATGCCCCAAGCTGTCGCACTTCTGGTCCCTCCCTGAAAGAAACACCCTCCCTTGGAGGGAGATGAATCTCATGAAGAGAATGCGAAGGACCTGGGATGAAACCAGGGAGGATGTCTTGAAATTGAGTACCCAACAGTGCTCCAGAATGGAGATGCACCCCTGAATCTGAGTGCACAAGATTACATCGGAGGGAGACTTGAGTAAAAGGTTGTCTAGGTAGGGAGTTAGGGAGATCCCGAGTGCAGATGTGAGCTTTGAAATTTGTGAAGGCTAACAGAGTGGAGGTTAGGCCAAAGGGAGGGCAGTGATCTGAAACTGATGGCCCTGGAATGCAAACCATAGGAAAAATCGATAACCTGGATGGATCAAGATGTACAGGTAAGTTTACTTTAAGTTACAGGGAGGCTAGGAGCTCCCCTGGACACACAGTAGTAATGACGAAGCCAAAAGACTCCACCTTGAACCATGTGGATAGAACAAAACGTTGAGACACTATGTCCAGAATAGGATGCCACCCACTGTCTTTTTTTTTTTGGAAATCATGAAGAGATCTGGTGAATATTTCCGCAGAGGGAACAGGAATCAACATCTGCATATTTAGCAGGGAGGAAACTGTGTCTAAGAAAAGATTACCTTAGTCTGGATCTCTTAGACCTCTTGACAAGAGGAGTGAAAGAAGGTACATGAAATCTACACAATACCCTTACAAAATTGTCCACAAAACCCACTGGTCTATCACAGATGAAATTGAAGCAACCTCTTATGAGAATAGATGGACCAGACCTCCACGAGTCATGCAGCAGCAGTCCTGTGTTCCTGGCAAGTAGAGATATCAGAGAATCAGCTACAGGAGGGGTAGCAAACTGTGGTAAGACCTTAATCGAAAAAGTATATAGATTAGACAGAGTGCAAGTCAGGCAACAATCAACATGAGCAGGTGGATGCCAGAAAACAGGATCATACTCACAAGACCAAAGCACTCAAGTGGTTAACCAACATGTAATCTCAATTATTCAAGCTCCCAGTTGAATGTAAGAGAAGCTATAGTGAGGTAAACGCTGATAAACAAACCGACCTCCATAGGTAAGTGGCCCTGAAAACGAGAACGTGTGCACTGCATAATCCATGAAATAGTAAGCCAGGAATAAGAGCCCATCTAATGGGGGATTATACGGCTCCGTATACTAAGTAATGAAAGTAAAAAAGAAGGCTAAAAGCTTTGCCCATGCTACCTCCTTGATCATGAGGTCACTCAAAATTGAACTCTGCAGGTGTGTTATGCACCAACAGTGATAACTTCTCCAGTACCTATGTTTAAGTTCTCCAAAGCTAGAGAAATCTTAGTGCATTAGAATAACATAGGACCTGGATAAGAGATATCCACTTTTTCACACCTTAGTGCAGTGGTTCTCAGCTCCGGTCCTCGGGACCCACTAACAGGCCAGGATTTGATGATTTCCTTGTTGGAACACATGTGAGTTAATCAATGTGAATGAGCCTCTGATCACCACACCTGTGCTCTAGCAGAGAAATCCCTAAGTCCTGGCCTGTTAGTGGGTCCCGAGGCCCGGAGTTGAGAACCACTGCCTTAGTGCACACCCCCGACTTTTTTTTTTTTAAGTGCCATGCTCTTCTGGAGGAGGAGACTTTACCCCATGGTTCCCGTGTTCCACATTGCTAGAAAGAGAAATTTAGTTACCAGTTTAAAATTATAGGCATACCTGGGAACTCTCCAGATTTGCCCCAGAGACTCCAGTTTTGACACTGCTTTACCAGGTCCCCGGGGCAGAGGCTGAGTCCTCTGGATGTGGGGAGTTTCTATTGAAACTCTACCCACTTCCACTCTTTCTCCCCATGCTTCTCCTTCCCCCAGCCTTCTTTTAAGCCCTCCACCCCGCACTCGCATTAAGCCCCACCCCCTTCTGACACAATATGCTCATACCTGGGAACTTCTTACTTGGGGCTGCCCAGAGGACAGCCATCTAGTGCCGATGAGGGTAGAGAAATGATGCAATTTGTGTCATTAAAAAGGGGCAGGGCTTAATTGTGAGGAGGGGCAGGACTACTAAACATAAAAAAAAATATAGAACACACTAGGGAAAGGGTAGAAGAGGGCGCGGAGTGGAAGGAACAGGGTGGGATTGAGCACAAGTGGGCAGGGTTTCCTCACATCCGGAGAATATAACTCTGCCCCGGTAATTCAGTGTCAAACCCGGAGTCTCTGGGGCAAAACGGGAGAGTTCCCAGGTATGGATACACATCATTCTTCACACCACCCATGGCAGCAGAGGACTGCCCTCTGGGGAGACAACAATAAAAAGTTCCCAGTTATGATTATATGTTATGACTCCATTTTTCCGTTTTCTTTGTGCTCAGTTATCTACAGCCCTTCAGTGTGGAGATTTAGTGTCAGAATCCTGTTGGTTTCTTTGATCAAAGGAATACCCCCAAATTAATCCAAGTAAGGTAACCCACAATAGGTAGTTGCTTCAATCCATGTTATTAAAATCAACCTCAAATACATACAGTACTTTTCTCTAGAGGTAAAAATAATTGCCTCAGGTTGGTATGGGTGCCAAAACTGCAACACCTCTGTCTGACTCCTTCAAACCTTTGTTTGCCATAGATTAGCACAATGGAGCTGAGTAATCTCCTGGTGCGGCTATGAGCTAATCTAAATTCTTCATTACAGCTATTACCCGTGTAACACATAAAGGTTTAATTAAAACTTTAGCATACATGGCAGCTATTCCCTCATAGGAAATTTGCTCACCAATGCATCATAAACACTGTTCTCTCCAATTCCCTCTACTTGTGCACTAGCCTCACTAACACAAAACTGTGCTGATGAAGTTCTCCAGCTGCTACCAAACTACAAATCCAATCACATTAGACCACCAATTCTAAATATATTTGTATCTCGCGTAGCTCACAGCGTACACAACAAAAATAAACGTCCCTTCTCTGGTGCGTCATGATTCGGTACTTGTATTGACAAATCACATATCTTCCTGCGTTTCTCATCCACCATTTATAAAGCTCCGCCTTTCTTCTTTACCAACCCTTATCAGCTAAGTTAGGGGGAGGGCTGAACTTGTCCTATGGTCCTGCCCGCCTCTCAGTTCACGTGACATGGCTTTTGCCCACCCCCGACCGGCACGTTTCATCCGGCAGAGGTCTGGGAATAACGCGGTGCGGATAGAGAGACCCTCTCCCCGACGAATTAACCGGGAACTGCGGTGTCAAGTTATACCCAGTGAGGAGGAGGAGTTGCAGCCTACTAACTGCCATCTGCAGCGTCGGGTAATGACAGCTGGACTGATCTGATGACCCAGGATGATCAGTAGGAGGGGTACTCTGGCTGTTTCAGGATGAATTGCCTTTTGCTTAGTACAGGATAAAGGCTGATGGGAGGAAGATGTGCATTGAATTATACGTACCTCACTTTCTTCAGCAGCTTTATGGTGCTTTAGATGATGGTAGATGTAGTTTTCCCAGCTGTTGAACGACATCTCCCCTATCTCCATACTGCCTATATACAGATTGTGAGTTGTAGTTTAACTGCTGGGAAGCTACTGGTTACGCATCAGAGTTTTTGGGATATGCTAGTGCCGATTTCATAAAGTGTCCTTTGGTGTCTAATGACTTGCTATGTAATAGCGCTGACAGACAGCTGTTATATTAATGAGAAGGTTGTTATGGATCATCACTCCATCATAAACTAGTGATGAGCGGTACATGTCACTTTCTAATTTACATAAAATTTAAAAAGTTGATTAGTTGAAGTAGTCCCTGGCGCTTATGTGCAAATCCAATCAGATAGGTCATTGGTGGTGGTAGGGGGACGTCATGTATAAACGGACTTGTTGTTTTGAAGGGTCATGGCCTTTACACCATTGGATGCCTAAGAACTGTCACTGAAGCACTACCTGACACTAAGACTGATAACATTATGTTTGTATTTAAATGTGAAAAAAGTCATACACTGTTCTAGTTAATGACCCTGTCACCAGCACCTTTACGGTGGCATAGGTCCTTGTGTTGTATGTAGGTGGATATGCACATTATGCTTCCACTTAAGATAATCTCCATGAACAGTGAAACATTTTTTTTTTTTTTTTTAAGAAAGGCAACCGCTTGAAAATCAAAGAACTGCTTGTCTCTTTCAGTATATTCTCTTCTAATAAATTAGTCATCACATTTGACCCATTTCCCTGCATTCAGTCTTTGTGCACATACTGCCTACCCTTTGTATCACTAAGGTGCTTATGCTCCATTGCTGCCCCCCTGACAATGAACAGATACTTTTTTACAAAGAACTTCTCTGTGTTGCAAGTCCCTTTTATTACCTGAATTTACAGACTAATCAATGGGTGACCCCCCCCCCAAACTAATGTGTCCTCCTCCCCCCCACACACACAAACTAATGTGGCATTCTCTTCTTACACATGGCAGCTGCTGAGCCAAGCCTGCATTCAGCACCACACGTTGGCCAACCTCGCCTGCATCTAGTTGCGCCTCCTTCGTTTGAGCCCTGCTGTCCCTGGAAACCGGAGACCAGCTGGGATGTCTCCGCAACCCAGCCAGTTAGTACCTGACCAGGGCCCAAAAGTGGGACCTTCTGGGTGTTTGTCCCCAACCTCTGGGGTAGAGAATGCCAAATTACCACCACCAGAAAAATGTGGTGGTGGTGGGGAGAATGTGCCCCTCCTTCCCCCCCCCCCCGACCGTCACTGTAACAAAAGCTAAGAAGGGACCTTTGTTCCCGGGTCTCTCCTTCTCAATGCTGGACTGGCCCCATCGGATGCACCGATTGAGCAGATAAACGGTCCGGTTGTCGACTCAGTGGCGTCGAACCCCGGTATAGTCGAGTAGGGGTCGACAGGTCTCCCGAGCAGTTGAGTGTCGCAGAACTGGAACACTAGGCAGTAGAGAGTGTCGTAGCCCAGGAATAGAGGCCTCAAACAGGTAAAGTGTAGCAGGAACGAAGGTAGCGGTCGCCAAGCAGATTCGAGCCCTCCGTATCTCGAATCAAAGGATCGCAGGAATTTGAAGCAGGGAAGAGTCCACATTGCTGCCTGACAGCATCTGAAGTTGGGTCTCAGGATGCTGGCAGCAGACGGTCGAACGAAGCAGGATACTAAGCTCAGATGGGTGTCAGATGGGTGTCAGAGTGGCTGATTTAATACCATGAGAACATAAGACTCCAGAACTCTTGTTCACTCCAAAAGTAACTCTCACTTTATTGCACCAAACCACACATATTTATACACAGCAAGCACATTGAAACTAATGGGGAAACCAGATACAATGGGGAACATAATTCAATCAACACATCAGACAAAGGCCAGCAACAGATGGTCTTAACAAATACAATGACCCAGACGTGATTACATTAACACACCACAGGGGGTCTCAATACAGTACAACACAGTCAATGGCTGGAGTGGCTACAATACACATCCTAGGGACAAGGGCCCAAGGTTGGAGCCTTTGTTTGATTATAATGAATGTCCTGCTCCAACCTCGACCAATCACTGATCTACCTACCATTCCCCCATGTTAGGCTATGGAAGATATTTGCATACCTGGTAGTTGGTGTTTGCACAAACCTTCAAATTGGACAAGTACAATTAAACACATTTATCCTCTTCTACAATACCTACAGTATTTGATAATACATAAAACCAAACTTAATACACTCGTACATGAATGTAACCCAGGGCAGCTCTATGTATCAAGCTGCCCATTCACCCAGTGTCTATTTTAGTGTATGATTCTGGTTCGAAGAGTCATACAATCAGTCTCAGAATAGGGTCCCAATAGGGCAAAATGTCCATAGTTTGTGGCATGGTTTGGATACCCAGTCTCTAGCCCAGGCAAGGGCTCAAGTAACTGGTAGGATCCATTACAGTCACCTAACTTAAAGCCTGGACCCAATGCTCCAAAAAGTCTTGCATAGAACTATTAAATATGTCAAGGCCTATGTCTTACATGTGCACCGCGTCACCTTTGTAAAGGTGGCTGCAGCTGGGATTCAGTTGCTCATGCTCAATTACATCCCCACCATGATAACCCATAAACCTTTCCAAGGCGCTATTAACCTTCTTCCTGACTTCCTCAATTGTCCTGATTGGGTAAACCCCTTGCCACACCTATCTGGATATGATACTGGACCAGACTAGTTTGCCACTCGGCCATTTCTGCAGTAGCGATGATGCCTGTTTATAAAAGCTGTAAATTAGATCACCTGATTTATTTGTCAGGTCATTGCCCCCAGTGTGTATTATGTTGAGCTCCTGCTTACCTCACCATTTGTCAGCCACATACCCCATACGTGACATGTCCATTAAGAGTTATGCTCTGCTACCCCAGCCATGTCATGTCCATGCATTTCCGTGGTAACCCCAAATGCTCGTTATACAATCTCTCCGCTGCTCTTACAGTGGCCCAGTGCAAGAATGACTGGTCCAAGATCAAGGCCGCTAGTTTCCTCTTCACTGTAAAACAGGAAAATATGTGAGACCATGCAGATACCAGCATTAATAAAGCATTCTAACGTATCTCTTGTAAGCAACTGACTTCCATCTTCTCATCTGCCTAATAAATTCTACCGACCTCCCTGCCTGAGCTGCAGCTCTGGCTGACCCTCTTCTGAAAGTGTTTTCCAAACTGTGAGGGATCCTGCCGTATGTGCAGCAAGACTTTCTTGAAAACTGCCCTTTACTGAAACGTGGTAAGTGGCTCCCCATTCACATGAACCATCCTCTTTCCATCCTACCTGCCAAGTAAGTGTTCACTTCTACTGGGCAAACCGCATCCCAAGTTACCTCTGTCAACCACTTTCCTTGGCCCAACTTATCTGTCTTTGACTTGTGGATGCACAATAAAACCACCCGCTCCATTACCTTTACCTAATGGAACCGCAACCCCTTTCCTGTCTCCTTCCTGGCTGAGGCCACAAGCTCGCTCACCTTAAGCGATCCTCAAAAAGCCAATTAAAAATGCATCCCAAAACAGGCCACATTCGTACTGGGATCTACAGATGGCTCCCAGCCCCGCTACCAGTCTGCTAACCTCTCTGTAGCTATCCTTTGCCTTTTATCCCTTACTACTTCGACAGACCTGCTCCGCCCCCTCATAATCCTCTACTTTACAAATTGTTTGTGTGGTGTACCTCACCCTGCAACTTGCTGCGAAAGGAAATGTCCGATGGCTGCTAACTCCACTTTCACCTGGCCTCTTGATCTCCCATCTGCCAACATCTGTTAAGTATAGCACAAGAACCTGCACAGAGTGTACTTGCTCACCTGAGGAACCTCAGATGCTACCCACCTTCACCATTCCCTTGTTTATGCCTGCCAGGACTTTGGTGCTAAGGACTTCACAACAAGCTACTCTTCTGTCCCTAACAGCCAAATATGTTGTGGAAAAATAAGTGGGCTTCCTGTTCACTTTGGGCACAAGCTTCAAAAACTGTACGCCCCCCCCCCCCCCCCCCCCCAATAAGGCATCTGCTATTTCACTTCTCACCTCTGGTACGTGACTTGCCTTTAAACTGATGTTATGTCTCATAAATTCCAAGACCAAACTCCTTAATAGCTGCAACACTGGTATTGATTTAGCAGAAAGATTAATGGCACAAACTACACTCCGGTTATCTGACCAGAATATCGTTGCCCTGTTTGCCATTCGGAGCCACCAAATCTCTAGCACCACATTGAATGGAAATAGCTCAATTAATGTTAGATGGTTAGTCAAACCCATCTCTTGCTATTCTTGCTGCCACCTACAGGCACAACACTCTGTCCCAAAGCTGCAGACCCACTCTGCATCAGTGTACAATTGTAGCTCCTTATTGGTTTTGCTGCTGTCCATCCACAGATAAACCGTGTTAGTCTGCCAGGAAATTATTCCACACAACATTTGCCCCTTTTCCCTGTCTGAATGTAACACAATTTTCCTCTGCAAAAGTGGGTGATTTGGCCTTTCCCAGCTTGGGGGTGAAAGGAACTCTTTGCCTGCTCTTTGTCCTGTTTCTTCAGACAGTCGTCCCCTGGATGGCCATCTCCACAAACGCTGCACTGGTGCCAGAATTTACAAGTAAACTCCTCAATGCAGTGCTTATCTATGTAACCCTAACATATCTGCCGTAACACGACTGTTAAAACCTTGATGGGCCCCTCCAAAAAAGCACAAGCCTGCCCTTTACCGTGCGTTAATAAATTTGTCCATATCCTTCTGGCCAAACGTTAATGCTTTAGAAAGAAAAAAATAATTGTTGTCTAAATTCCCTGTCCTAGTCCATCCATGCTGAACCCCCATGCCTCATGTACAAATCCGCAATCAAATCTTGGTACCTGACTGGATTTACACCCTCCTCCTGGCTCCTTCTCCATGTAAACGCGTATAAAGACATTGAATTACCCACTGCAAAATACCTTTTGTAAACCACCTTGCTCCCACTGTCGCTATCTTCTTCCTTATCTTCCCTCCTTTTGGCTGCTTCCCTAGTCAGGTCAGGCATGTTCTTTCTGACCTTCTCACACACATGACTGTGTAGCAGGAATATAGCAAAAAACATATGTATCCTCTACTACTTTTAATGTGATCCTGTCCTTGTCTCCCTTCACTTTCTTTCTGTATTGTATCCCTTTCAAATGTTTTAATTAATTTAAACATTGCCCCCCCATGTAGAATTCCTCAGATCACACCCCATGATTCTGAGCATTTTAGTTTGACTCACCCGCCGCCATGTCTGCATTTGTTGCTTTCATGGCTTCCTCGTCTGCAGCCATCGTTACCTTGTTGGCCTCTGCCACTGCTGACTGCTCCCTAGGTGCTGCATGAGGAATTGAATTGCTAGTAACTGACTCTTAATTTTTCAGAGCTTCTGGGACGTGTCCGGTGTAGTTATCTAGGCCAGCTGTGGAGAACTGGGGGTTGCTGCTCTCTGCATAGGCCACCCTGTATTTACCAAAACAGAAGGGGAAGGATAATGGTGCTGAACAGCTTGACGGCCCCTGCACCCCACTCTACCTAGCCCATGTAATGTGCTGTTTGTGGCCAGAACTGCCCCCTGCTCCCTTGGAACCCATAACGAACTGGTGCCCCTGGTAGGGCAGACCCTGGACTGGGGAATACGTGGGCCCCTGTGGGAAGTGAGGGCCCCAGAGATGGGCGGGGGGAAGCAAAGGGCCCACCTGGGGGGCCGGTGCAGAAATGGTGGTCACTTGGGAGGCAGGTGCTGACATAATGGTCACCTGGGTTACCTGAGAGGCATGCTGGATGGGGGCTGGGGAGCTAAAGGGGGTCACCTTGGGGGGTGGGGGCATGAAAGGCTGAGGCAGACACCAGTGGTGCTGAGAGTGTCACTTGGGGGGGGGGGGGCTGGCTTACCATAGGGGGCCCTTGCAGGGGCAGGAGGATTGAAGGGGGACCTTGCCATGGCAGGGGGGCGGTAAGGGGGCCCTTGCATGGGCAGGAAGGGGAACTTGGGTGGTTAAAGATGGGGAAAAGGGAAACTAGGGGCTACAGTAGGGCCAAGGGGGGCTTGATGGGACATTTGGCAGACAAACCAGTGACCTATTTTGGGAGTTGAGGGGACAGGGGGTACAGTGTGAGGTGTTTTCTGCAACTAACCAGGTGCCCAGCGACAAACTTGTGTTGGGCATCTTGCATACCTTACAGCAGAGTCAAGGCTAATCCAACCATTTACAGGGGCACCCCTGCTTTTAGAGGAATACAGAGGTGCCTCTCCATCACCCAGTCTCTGTAGACCGGTTCTGACTAATCTGCCAGCAGAAGTTTGGGAAGGTGGGACTTCCAGTGGCAGATTCTCAGTGTTGGAGGAGAGTGACAGGAGGGGGAACCTCTCCTCGCCTAGGGGGTGACAGCACAGGCCCTGATGAAAGTGGGGTAGGGGAAGCAAGTGGTGGCACTGAGGTCAGTATTATGGGGCACATTAGATGAGCTGAAGGCTCCTTTGACATTCTCAGACTGCAGGGGGAGACATTAAAGGAGCCATTAGTGGTAGAAGCAGGGGGAGACATTAAAGGCACTGTGGACACTAATGGGGTCGGCTGAAATTCTTGAGCCATGACCTGGAGAACAAGGCTGCCTTACCTGCCGCTGTGGTACCTGTGAGGGAGCTTGATTTGTCACGGCCTTTACACCGTTGGCTGCCTAAGAACTGTCACTGAAGCACTTCCTGGCACTCAGTAATACAATTGTTTGTATTTAAATGTGACCATAATTTAGTACGCTGTTCTCCTAGTCCACTCCCCTGTCACCAGCACTTTTGTGATGGCATAGATCCTTGTGTTACATGATGGAGGTGCTCATTATGTCTCCATCTAAAATTATCTCCATGAACAGTGATTATTTTCTAGAAAGGCAACAGCTTGAAAACCAAAGTACTGCTTGGCACTTTCAAGAATTTCTTTTTAAATTGGTCACATTTGACCCATTTCCCTGCATTGTCTTTGTGCACACACCACCTGTGCTTTGTATCAGTTCTCACCACAGTGAGATAAGCAAATCATATTGATTAGAAAGAAAGAAAGGTGCTCCTTTGTGCAATATTATGAGTGCAAAGAGTAATTACCACACCTTCACTAATTGAACATGTACTTACAATGACAGATGCTGGAATAACACATATATGTAAACCAGCACCAACAGGCTCAGGATTTATCAAGCTGTACCCCACCAGCTTCTTGTAACTCCAATGATTTGGCTGCTCTCCCTCAAACACTACACTCATATATATTTAATGACTTACAGTTTTGTAGTTCAAATGCTCTTCAAGCTGAAAGGATCTCCATCCGGCCCCTTTCCCTGCATCATACTGCCTCTAAGTATGGCCCTGATGGAGGGTAGCGAGGGACAATCTTCAGTAAGCAAAAGGAAAACCCTGGCCTCCTTCTCTCAAGGTGGGGGCAGGGTTTTCCTTCTTACTAAAAGAAGATTGTCCCTCGCTGCATTTCTCTGGTCCCATGACCGGATTCAAGATCTAAGGGGAGGAGGCCAGAAGAGGCGGGAGGGGAATCCTTTTGGCTTGTTTAGCTTTTAGAATGCAACACTGTAAGTAACTAAATATAGCAATACATGTTGGGGGGGGGGGGCACCCCCCAAACCCCCCCCCCCCAACAAACATAAAGAAGATTCAGAGCTTCACTTTTATAGAAACAATTACTATCTCTTTAAAAAACAAAAGTGTAGATGTAAATATGGGGATGTTAACCATGGGTTTACTTGTGTATTGGCTGGATTTGCTCCCATTTTGATGACTAATGTTTATTAGGATTGATTTAACCTTTTTGAGTGCTAGAGAGGTATACAAGGCAATGCGTTGGATACCTCTCTGGCACTCAAAGGGGTTAAACACGTTTTATTGACTTTTTATATTGAATGGGTGTAGCACCCAAACCAATCAAAGCTATGCAAAACTGTCCCTGATGAAGTGGTGGTGTCACCATGAAATGCATAGGACACTGCAACCCCTTTGTAGTAAGCTACAAGCACTTTCCTCTCTGTGTATAGCGTTTTTTATATTATCTCCGACTCCTCATGGTAATATGGATCTCTACTATGTTTCTAACAGGTGCATTCTTTACTGGCTCGTAAAATGTTTAGGGGGTGTGGCCTGACATACATAGCGTTGGACACTCAGTGATTGTGCTCCAAACTAACAAGAGCGCATTCACTTTATTCATGCTGGAAGGGTGTTTGATTAACCTCCAATATCCCCTACCCTTTCTACAGGAATGAGAGGCAATAAAACACATCACCAAAAGCCTCAGACAATGCTGTATCCAGGTACTTTACCTCGGGGCCTCCACTGCCTCCTTCAAAGTCTCCTCAGCCTATATATGACACGCATCATCCACTTTGGAGTGGGAACACTACTTGGGTCTGCATACCTCACACTCTTCACTTTCCAACAAGAGGTCTTAACTAATATCTTGCTACTCAACAATGGCAACTGGTGAACAGCTACCTCCACCAGATCTAACAGTTCTGCTAGCTCGCATTTGAAGATGATATTCAGGGGTTATTGGAGGAAATGAAGGCTTCCATATAAGCTGACTTCTCTCAGCTTCTTTTTAGAAGAAGACAAGGAGGTCACAGCAGAACATGCTACCAACCTGTGGCACCTCTCGGGATCTTGTCATATTTTTTTTCTACACTCCATTCATCTGCTTCTGCGGCTGCTGCTTATTCTTTCCCCACCCCTCATCCTCCTTTTTTCTCCTTTCCTTTTTTCCTTACACTTTCTAATCATACCACAGTCCTCTTAAAGCAGAATTGTTCATCTCAAATCTGTCTATCGACCCCACCTCTTGGTCCGACCATTCGACCCTCTAGGACATCAGAGAATTTGACCCCCCTAGACTTTGGGGGGGGGGGGGAATACAATCCCGGATAAGTCTTCACGAGATACTACACTGCGACATATCGATAAATACTACTTACTTAATTCTTCTGAGACCCTTCACCTGATCATATGGGAAGCCCACAAGTGTGTTTTGAGAGGTCTGTTGATTAAAATGGGAGCTATCAAACACAGGGCAGAATGGAAACAAGTTGGACTTCAACTAGAAAACATTTACTCTCTAGAAGGGGTACATTAAAAAAAAAAAAAAATCTTATCAGGATTTATCTGCCATCTTAGACTGCAAGGTGGAACTTAACACCCTTCTTTGTAAGGATTTTGTTAAATCACATGTGGCTCAAATACAGTCAGTACATGTCAGGCAATAATTGCAGTAAACTACTTGCTTGATTAAAATCTGTAGACTATCAGAGCTCCACACAAAACCTGGACCTACTGTACACACATATCCACAGATAGCTAATACTTTCCGTAACTTCTACAAATGTCTCAATGATATGCACTCTAAAGATTTTGCTTTATCACACACACAACAGGAAGCTATCTGTGCCTTCCTTGCAAAAGTTAATGTGCCCCCTCTCTCGGTTGCTGATAGCTTGAAATTAGAAGCTCCAATATTGGAAGACTAACTCCTCTGTGCTATAAAACCCATGGCTACCAGAAAAAGCTGTCCTCTTTCCCCACTAATCTTTATCCTTTCGCTCGGGCTACTCCAAAACATCATTAAGCTAAACCCCAGGATTCGAGGAATTGGCTCTGGTCCAGAGATATACAAAGTTGCTGCATACGCAGGTGGTGTTTTCTTTCCAACCCAGCATCATCTTCTCTTCTGCTAGACATTCTCAATGCTTACTCTCCACATTTCACCAGACCTTGTCTCCCTCCCTGACATGATTTTACCCCTCTCATTACACTAATTAAGATTGATTTTGGAAACAGAAGAGACTTCATCCTATTAGGTTGCTGTCTTACCAATAGGTCACTTAAAACGTAGCCTTAACAATCCCGATGCTTCCTTGTGGTCCATACTACAGATCCACCATTGGTAACAGATGTTGCAGAAAAAAGGAGATATTGGACAATTCCCCCCCCCCCCCCCAGCACACGCACCTTAGATTCCATCCTCTAGCCTTCTGTTTTGAGATCCTGCAATCCAGTGCTTCAAATATCAAACTTTATTTCCTAGTAGGCTGGGAAAATGAGCTTCAAATGTCTTTGGACGTGTCCCAATGGACTTCTTTTCTCAGATCTAACATCAAATCAGAACGAGATTCAAGTTCTAGAGAACTTAATTCAAAATCGGTGCAAGAGTCAGAAACAATCCTTGGCTTTAAATTGTGGGTGGTCACCCGCCAGTTATCACTTTCACCCAAGTTATTACTTTGCCCAACACAATGCAGAAGAGGTGGTAGTGTTTTGGAACTGGTAGTCTCCTTTGGCCAAGGCTGTTTTTCTCATGTACACTTACTAGATTTATCAGTGCCAAATTAGAGCAATTCTGAAGCACAGTGCAGAATTTAAAAGCAATCACCATAGCAATGGAGCGTTTTATATTTCTCACTACTTGTGCTCATTGCTCCAGTTTCCCTTCATAAATGTGTCTTTCAAGTATTAATGTTGTCACTACGTGAAAGGTCCTATTAAGGCTAAGTATCCTTTGCTGAAAGTTGCGTTATGTGGTTACTTTGAAATGATGTGTAGAGTGGATGACTAAAAGCTTATATGTTCAATTTCAAACATGGTGGCACTGCAGAAACCTATTCAAGTGATAATCCGTTTACTTTTTACACAGCGCTCCTACAATGACTGTGCAGTTAGTCTCGGTAAAAATTAATCGATTGTTGAAAGTTGGTTTCATGTGTTTTTGTTCATAGAAACAAAAATGGTTTATGTATAGTTGTGTCTTCATATGTTTTACACAAAGATATTGCATCTCCATGGTAATTCTCTGCATTGGCACTGATATGTCCAACCTAGCGCCTGGCAGAAATTTGGGCTCTCGGGCCCAAAAATGTTCATCGCTGCCCTAGGGTGTATCTATGTAAGTGGTGTGGGCCAGTCCTGTGCTTTAAAGGAATAGTAATCTTTGGAAAAAAACAAGATTGCTAAGTTTCCTTTATAATAAAAGTAATACATTGCACTGTTTTAAACAACTTAATTTCTGTAGTTCATAGGATATTAACTGTAGAAGGATCCCCCTCCCACCCCTTCTGGCCACCTCCCATTGAACCTCTAATCCGGTTGTGGGACCGGAGGAATGTAACAAGCGACAACCTTTAATAAGCATACTTAAGTTTGTCCCTTTTCTCATCCGTCAGGACCAGACAGAGCTGCAGTAGAGACGTGGCCAGAAGGGGCAGGAGGGGGAGCCTTCTACAGTTAATACCTTATGAAGAGTAATGGGATGTATAGTGCTCTATGCAAGTGGGCAACTCTATTTGTAAATTTTGTCTTCAAAGATACTTACCCAGCTATTCCTTTGCTGCTGTCAGTTATGGACCTCACAATTCACAATCCATGTCGTAATGCCAATATACAAAGAGAAGAAAGACAAAGACAGCGCAATAGAATATGCCTCTAAGTGTAATAGTCCAACTGATTTCTTATTTAATATAGTACCCTTCCCTTTTAGTGATATACTCACATATACAAGAGGCTATCCTGCCACTTGGTTAGCGCTCCAGGCTAGTGATTATTCGCACTCCGCTGGTTTTACTAGTCCTCACCACACATTGATAACACAATGTGCGGACTAAACTTAGAACTTTTTATTGGTTTTCAAAAATAGATATAGAATATTAAAAAGACCACCCTTCGCGTATTGTAACAATACAGGGGTATAAGGGTAAAAGAAAAATCTTAATAAAATGTCCTCTTATAAACACTGTTAATATATTAATAACAACATCACCTGAAATCTCCCATATGGACGCCGTTGATCCCACATCAATGCTGAATTTTCTATACCACGTTGGGATTCAGCGTCGCTAGTGATAATTAGCGCGTTGACTTGTTCAATAAAATCAATAATTACACACAAAATATCAAATTCTCTAATAAAAATTGTGGATTCTGTTAAAGCGTTTCATGACCATTCAGTTGTCACTTCTTCAGAAGCAGGGTATGTGCTAATAATCTCTACCACCCATGTACCATCTCAGCACCCCAACTCTGAACCTGCCTTAATGCTTCAATTTAACTTTGTGGTATGTGCTAATCATCTGTATACCACCCCTGTACCATCTCAGCACCCAAACTCTGAACCTGCCTTCATGCTTCAATTTAACTGTTTGTGGTATGTGCTAATCAATCACCCTGATTCTGACTCTGCATGGTCTTTCCTCCCCCACTTCCCTCCTACATCTCTCTGTGTCTGTTCTATTTCTTATCAGCTGTTTTAAGGGTGTCACACTTGACTACACTTAGGGCAATCCCTGTACATATTAGTTTGTAATTGGAAACAGTCATTCAGCCTCAGCATGGAGATCTCACCAGTTTAAATTCAGACACAGATAGGGGGAATTTCAAGGGGACCCACTACACCTGGGAGCAAAGTACACCGGAGCAAAAGTGCAGCGAGAGTTTGACAGGAGAGTGGACAGGAAAGCATGACAGCTACTGCAGCACTCAAACCACAGGCAACTATAAGGAATGAAATGGAACTAGAGAGAATGGATAAATATTACTAATATAACAATTTGATATATATATATTTTTTTTGATTCACAATAATTAGAGGTTAATCTCAGCTTCTTTCTGTCTACCTATATCTCCCCTACTATCCTCCTCTCATGCATGCCAACATGAACATATTACTACTCTCTGTTCTAACCATTCCACTAATAATACAGATTTGCTCTCATCCTTGCAACCATGCCCCGCACCCTCACCATGACATAATTCACCATGGACTTTTGCATACATGTGCACTACCAACTGAATGCTGGTGGAGAGTACTAAAATCAAGCCCACCCAGCCCCAGTAATTATAGTAACAGACGCACCCTCTCACTATATGTTCACCGCAAACAACTCATTAAATGTTTATGCATATTACCTTAGCACATGATATAGAAGCCAACCCTGGCACTAAAATAGCAATAAATGGCAACCTCCCCTTTAAAAAGGGTCTGTCATTCGTGCACTGCAACATACGAAGTATACTGCCCAAAATGGATGAAATAAAAGCATGGTGTTACGCATACAAACCAAAAATTCTTATTCTTACTGAATCCTGGTTATCCCCAAAAAATCCAGACACTGCTGTTGCCATATATGGATATTCATGCTTTAGAAAAGACCGTGCAAAGCGAAGGTGTAATCATTTACATACAGGAGCCAATAAACTTTACACCTCTAAAAGACTCTCATAACTCTGATTCTTATGAGTACATAGCTGGCAAAATTTGTCTTCCAAACTCAAAACAAATCATAATTATAGGCATCTACAGACCGCCAACTACCCCAGCACATACCATATCAGACATAGCTGAACACCTAAAGGAGATTACCACACAAAACAAGAAAAGCGAGCTGATGGTTCTTGGAGACTTTAATATTAATTGGCTTGATTCCAGGAAGGAAATATTGCTCGTTGTTTAAAACATTGAACTTATCACAGCAAATATCTTCCCCTACTTGCATAAATCTTAAAACATCCAACCATACCCTGCTAGACTGGATCCTCTCATCATGCACAAGCAGAATCCAAGATTCAGGTGTACTAGCTAATGTGTTAAAGGGATAGTAATACTTAGTTTTATCTTTATTTTATTTTGTAGGCATTAAAAAAACATGAAGAATGATATAAGTCTTATCTCTCAAACCTTTATGGTTTATGAGATATTCACAAGCAAAGTTTCCCCCTCCCGCCCCTTTTACCTACTGTAAACAATCTCTTCTCAGATGTGGAATGCAGTCCATAGACTGGACAGATAACAGAAGGGGACACTCTTATTCCTATGAAAACAATGAAATCCCTGCCCCCCTTGACAAGCTTTTCAGGTTTTTCTCTTATCTTAATTGTAGATTGTCCCTCTCTGGAGTCTACCTGGCCACCTCCCTTCTGCTCAGGCTGAAGAGTGTGACATCAGTAAAAGGGGAGGGAGGGGGAAACTTTGCTTGTGAATATCTCATAAACCATAAATGTTTGAGAGATAAGACTTATATCATTCTTCATGTTTTTTTAATGCCTACAAAATAAAATAAAGTTAAAACGAAGTATTACTATCCCTTTAAGTGACCACTCCATAGTTTACTGTGTCCACAAAATAAAACCTGTCAAATCCTGTTTCAAAGTCATACTCACGAGATCATTTAGAAAATTTAACATTCAGTCCTTCCTAAATGATTTAAAAAAATTGCTCATGGCCTAGATTACATCTAATACCTGACCTTGATTCAGCGATTGACTTTTTTAACTCAGAATTCCTACAGGTCTGTAATACCCATGCCCCACTAAGAAGGGTTAGGGGGGCACATCTACTATGGGTCTCAGCTGACTTGATTCAATTATACAGTTTCAGAGATTCTTTATGGACACATGATCACACTATATATAGGCAATTAAGGAATACATGTACAAAACAAACAAAATTAGCAAAAGCACAATATTTTACTATTAACTTGAACAATAACATTTCAAAGCCAACCAACTTTTTGAAGGTTATTAAAAAAAAAATTAAAAATCTACAACCCACCTAACCATTCCCACCCATCAAATATAACAATAGACAAAAAAACCATAGTGCCCCATAGCCAATGCATTTAACAGCTACTTTGTTGGATGTGCCACCACACTCATTAAACAAAACAAAGGCCACTCTGAAGTTCTACCATGTACAGAACAGTCACGGGTACCTGTTGCCTGGTCCAACAGTGCAAATGAATTCAATTTCATGCCCGTAAATGAAAGTGAAGTATATGATCACCTCCTCAACCCAAAACTGAAATCGCAATAGAGCCCTGACCAGCTACCAGCAATTTTATTAAAGCTCAGTGCTATGGTCACAGCCCAACCGATAGAAACTTTAATTAATGCCTCTTTGACATCATGGTATATGCCCAAATCCTGGAAGGTGGCAAGAATTGTGCCTATCCACAAAAGTGGGGATAAAAATGTAGTATCAAATTACAGACCAATATATCTCCTCCCCACTTTATCTAAAATCATAGAGAAATGTGTACACGTGCAACTACATAAATATTACCAACAGATCAGTTTCTTCACCCCTCTTCAATCCGAGTTTAGACCAAACCACTCAACAGTCACGTCTCTTCTAAAAGTAACCAATGATATCCAGACTGGCATGGAAAATGGTAAACTCACTGAAGCTATTTTCCTAGATTTTGTAAGGCCTTTGACACAGTAGACCATAACATTCTTATCGGCAAACTCCAAAACTCATGATTGGGTAATAATTCTCTAAACTGGTTCCGATCCTATTTATCAGACAGAACGTAGTATAAGTCAGTTGCAAACAATGACTCCCTTCTGCTCAAAGTAACAAGTGGAGTTCCCCAAGGGTCCATTCTTGGCCCTCTTCTATTTTCTCTTTTTATAAATGATCTGCCCATGGTTTGCAAATCCTCTTCAGTACACATGTATGCAGATGACACCATAATCTATATATATAAAAGAAGACTTTGTGCCTGCCAAAACACACCCAGGGGTGGTATTAAGGAGGAGTTACTGTTCCAATTGGGTGATTCAATCATGCAGGGAGTTGGCCCGCCCCCACTATGCAGCCCACCCACCACTATCAAAGTCAGAAAAAAACAATATGGCCGCCACTTGCTCCTACACCACAGACAAACACACATGCCCCACTCACACAGCACCACACAAACACACACACATGCCCCACTCACACAGCACCAAGCAGACATGCCCCCACTCACACACACAGCACCACATACACACACAAAGCCAGAAATACATATGGCTGACACACACACACAGTCACTCACCCTGACTCCCAGAGGCCTCAGCAGGACCTGTAGTGCAGCACCAGAGGAACAAAATTGCACTCAAAGGGTTAAGGTAGGTCCTCATTGCTCAATTATTTCTTCACTGTCATCATTTGCTATGCAAGACACAGGACAGACAGCTATCAGATTCACACTTAACCCACTGACTGCCACAGGGTTGTGTATCAAGTTTTACCCCTCAGGGAGTGTGTTCAAACTCCTCACACTGTAAACTTGCATTTCTCTCCCACTTCTCCTCCTTCCCCAGCCTATTACTAACACTTTTCCATAGTTATGTTAAGCCCCGCCCCTACTCACGATTAAGCCCCGCCCCCTTTTAACCCAGATTGCCCCATTGCTCTCTCCACATCAGCACCACATGAGGGACTCCACAAGTAAAAATTCCCAGGTATAACACATACATGCCTCACTCACACAGCACCATATACCCATACACACACACAAAGCCAGAAAGAAAGATGGCTGACACACAGTCACTCACCTTGACTCCCAGTGGCCTCAGCAGGACCTGTAGTAAAGCCACTGAATGGTGCTGCATCAGCAGGGGAACAAAATGGCACTCAAAGGGTTAAGGTAGGCCCTCATTGCTGAATTACTTCTTCACTGTCACCATTTGCCATGCAAGACACAGGACAGACAGCCATCAGATTCACACTTAACCCACTGACTGCCACAGGGTTCTGTATCAAGTTTTACCCCTCATGGAGTGTGTTCAAACCCCTCACACTGTAAACTTGCATTCCCCTCCCACTTCTCCTCCTTCCCCAGCCTATTACTAACACTTTTTCACATTTATGTTAAGCCCCGCCCCCTACTCGCGATTAAGCCCCACCCACTTTTAACCCAGATTGCCCCATTTGTTTCTCCACATCAGCACCACATCAGTCCCCTCTAGGGACTTCACAAGTCAGTGTTCCCAGGTATGAACACACTTCCCACTGCTATTTAACTCTGACATGCCTCTCTATACCTTAACCCTTTGAGTGCCAGAGGGGTACACAACTCATGAGCACATGTGTTTCTGCTCATATATGTTGCGTGTCTGTGTGTGTACATCTCTGTTACATATGTGTGTCCATATGTGCATCTCCAGTGTGTCTGTGTGTACATGTCTTTTGCATGTTTCTGCCGCTCACTGTGTGTATGTGCATACCTCCCAACATTTCACAGGGCCAAAGAGGGACATGTTAGTTTTAGGTAATATTATTGGGGGTGTGGCTGGTGGGCGGGGCATTAGTAAGAATTTTTAGGTTATTTCATGACCTATTACTAGCTATTTATGTAACTGAATAAATGATTTAGTTCAAGACCAAAGTATTTTATTTGCACAGACTAATGTATACACACATATACTGAACTTTATTGCTTTATTGCTGTAGAGCAAAGTAATACACACCACACAGTCAGGGCTGGTGCAAGGATTTTTGCCACCCTAGGCAAAACCTAATTTTGCCGCCCATTTCGCTCCGCCCCTTGTGTCCCACCCCTTTATACCCTGCCTACTTATACCCAACCTCTTTTCATGATTGTCCTCTCTCTGCCCCCTGAGCCACTCTGCCCCTGTTCTGGAGATGCCTGTAAGAGATGCCCCCCACCAGCTCCAACTTGCCCCTTATCAGCTTCACTTTGGCCCACCAGCTCCACTTTGCCCCTATCAACTCCAACTTGCCCCCATCAGCTCCAACGTGCCCCCACCAGCTCCATTTTGCCCCCTCAGCTTCACTTTACCCCCTCAGCTCCAACTTACCCCCATCAGCTCCACTTTGCCCCCCATCCTCTCCAACTTACCCCCATCAGCTCCACTTTGCCCCCCATCCGCTCCAACTTGCCCCCATCCACTCCAACTTGCCCCCACCAGCTCCACTATGCCCTCTCAGCTCCAACTTTCCACTATCAGCTCCACTATGCCCCCCAGCAGCTCCAACTTGCCCCCATCCGCTCCAACTTGCCCCACCAGCTCCACTTTGCCCCCCCTCAGCTCCACTTGCCCCCCCCTCAGCTCCACTTGCCCCCCCTCAGCTCCACTTGCCCCCCCTCAGCTCCAACTTGCCCCCCCTCAGCTCCAACTTGCCCCCCCTCAGCTCCAACTTGCCCCCCCTCAGCTCCAACTTGCCCCCCCTCAGCTCCACTTTGACCCTCATCAGCTCCACTTTGACCCTCATCAGCTCCAACTTGCCCCCATCATCTCCAACTTGCCACCACCAGCTCCACTATGCCCCCTCAGCTCCAGCTTTCCCCTAACAGCTCCAACTTGCCCCCATCATCTCCACTTTGCCCCACATCTGCTCCAACTTGCCCCCTCAGCTCCACTATGCCCCCTCAGCTCCAACTTGCCCCCCATCACATACCTGTATCTCCCGCGCAGTCTTCTCTTCAGTAATGCAGAGCGCGGCGGGAGATCATGACTCCCAGCGCGCTCTGCATTACTAAAGATCCGACCACATGAGGGAGCGCTGTAGCAACACAGACCTGACTGTGTTGTGGTTCCTGGCATGGTGTGTGGGCGCAGCTCTTCTCCGCTGCATGCCCGCGTCCCCAGTACGTGTGCGCCCTAGGCCGGCGCCTACCTCGCCTTTAGGTGGAGCCGGCCCTGCACACAGTCTGACCTCCTAAAAAGAGGGACAACAGGGTGGGAAAGAGGGACAGAGGGATTTGGCCCTCAAAGAGGGACTGTCCCTCCTAAAGAGGGACACTTGGGATGTATGGTATGTGTCTGCCTGTATGCTGCATATGTCTGTGTTTATCAGTGTGTCTGCATTTCAAACACGTGCGCCCAATGGTCATAACATGACGGGCAACGCCGTCCCATGTTGCTAGTCTATGCTAAAAACTCAAGCATGTCACAACTTGAAACCGAATTACAACATGATTTCTACAAAGTTGAAAGATGGATAACAAAGAACAAACTTTTCTTAAACATAGACAAAGCGGTCACAATGATCTTTGGCACAAACTGCTTAATCTCGACAATAGCCACCTATCCATTGTAACAGAGTCTAATCGTAAATTGGCCCCAGTAGACTCCTACAAATATCTTGGCATGTGGCTTGACCCTAACCTCAATTTTAGTCACCATATTGACAAATGAACCTCTAAACTTTATCCCAAAATAAGTACTCTTTTTAGAAACAAATCATGTTTAAGTACCCTGGTGAGAAAACGTGTTGTACAACAGATGCTGCTGCCAGTCATAGACTATGGTGACGTGGTATATGCTCCAGCGCCAGAAATCCATCTCCGTAAACTTGACACACTATATAATTCATTATGCCGCTTTATCCTCCAATGTGACTATACTACCCATCATTGACATGCTTAAAGAACTAAATTAGCTAACACTCAAATCTAGACGTAACCTTCATCTTTCTTGTTTAGTACACAACCACTTCTCTGGAAAACTACCACACTACCTGAGCAGTATGCTCACTCCAGCTCTCCATACTAACTATAATCTCCGCTCCACTACTAACAACTCACTGTGTATACCACAATACAAGAAATAAGCAGGAAGAGCTCCAAAAATCTGGAACAATCTGCCAGAAATAATCACATCTGCTCTGTCTAAAATCCTTAAAAGCAAATGTTTCTTTATATCTAAAAACAGTGTGTAACTGTATATAATCTCATTATTTAATAAGTGTGTATATTAATGTTTATGTATGTTTCTCCTGTGTCCCTCCACGGCGTATATTAACATATGGGTCTAGTCTCCTCCTCCCAGCTGATCGTAGGACCAATCGAAAAAGACTGAAAAGGAACCCTGGGAACATCTCCCTTCAGTCTTTTTGGTCCTACGAGCTGGGAGTAGGAGCTGGAAGATTCTTCCAGCGGTCACAAGCTACGCCGAAAGTAAAAAAAAAAAAAAAAAAAAAAAAAGATTCAGAACAAGCGGTTACCTCCGGGTAGAAGCGGCAGTTAGATGCAGATCTCCCCGGCCGCATTCATTGCGTTCCGGGTATAGGGACATCTCTTTTACTCTGGCGCTGTGTTTCCAGCCGCCAGAAGGAGAGAGAGCTGCACGCCAGGACTTCCGGTTGACAGAGGAAGCCACGTGGGAATCGGCATGGGGTCAGCCGAGGTTACAGTAGTAGAATCAGGGGTCAGGATCCTTCTGAGTGGAACGCCTTGAATCTACATGGCGGCAGGGCTTCTGTCCGGGTCTGCTTCAAACAGATGAAGACAAGGTAGGAAACCTTTTAAAAAAAAAAAAAAAAAAAAAAAAAAGAGGATGTTACTTTTTGGCGGGCCTCTGCGTTCCAGCTTGGAACACAAGCCAATTACTACCTTGCATATATATATATATATATATATATATAGAGGTTAACCTGAAACTGATGTGAACAGGTCATACTGCTGGTGGAAATTGAGGAATTTTATTAGAGCTTTTCTTTATTTAAGAAATTGTCTATCCCTTTTATTCATAAGTTAATAAAGGTTAAGTTTTAGCTGCTATTATGTCTACACCAGCAAAATCTTCCTCTAAAGATAAGACTGCCGTTGATAACAAGGAAGAAAAGAAGGCCAGGACCTGTGCAGGATGTGAGGTTTCCATTCCTTCTTCTGACACCAGCAAGTTATGTACGGAGTGTCTAAAGAAGATAGCAGGTCCAGAAGTGCCAAATCAGTTCCAGGATTTCTTAACATGGATGAAATCCTCAATGCAAGAAACTTTTGCTTCACTACAAGGTCCAAGAAAAAGGCAAAGATTAGAGGATCCAGATGAAGGCACATCATCTAGAGTGGATCAAATGGAGTCAGACAGTGTACAGGATATCCTATCAGACTATTCGGAAGAGGAAGGTGAAATAGTTGAAGAGGAAGAGGGAACCTTCAACGTGGAAAAGATTGAAACCTTTCTCAGAAGCATGAGAAAAACATTAGGATTGACAGAAGAAGTGAAGGAAAAGGGCATCCTGGATAATGCATTTGTGGGTAACAAGAAAGAGCTTCCGACCTTTCCAGTACATCAGTCAGTTACAGATCTGATCAAGTCCGAATGGAGCAAGGGGGATAAGAGAATATCCATGTCCCGAAGATTTCAGAAGATGTACCCCTTTAAGGAAGAGGATACGGTTAGCTGGACTTGTCCACCAAAGATTGATGCATCTATTGCACAACTGGCCAGGAGAACCACGATCCCCATGGAGGATGGATCTTCTCTAAAGGATCCTATGGATCGAAAGATGGAGGGCGCCTTAAAGAAGCAATATGCGCTATTAGGTCAGAACATGAAGACGGCTACAGCCTTAGCATGTATATCAAGAACCATCCGAATCTGGTTGACAGACTTTGAACAGAAGATTGAATCCTCAGTCTCAAGATCCAGACTAATTAAAGAAGTAGCTACAATCAAGGAAGCAGTAGCTTATACTTGTGATGCATCCATGGATGCTATCAGATTAGCAGCCAGATCTTCAGCACTATCGGTCACTTCTAGGAGAGCTCTCTGGCTTAGATCATGGGGGGCAGACCCTTCTTCAAAGTCTAAATTAGTCACCTTACCATATGAAGGCAATCTGCTGTTTGGAGAAAAGCTGGAGGATATAATAAAGAAGGTCACGGGGGGAAAGAGTTCTTTCCTTCCACAAGACAAGAGATCTAGATCATCACCACTGAGATCATCCTTCAAGGGGCGACGCCAGTCCTTTCGAGACTCAAGATGTTTTCAGCCATCAAGGGGATTTGATCAGAGGAAACAATCTTCTTCTCAGTTCACAAGAGGTTCATTCAGGAAAGATGGAGCTAAGAAGAATCAGTTTAAGAAGGAGTTCCAGTGAAGGTCAGCGGACCCTGCTACCTGCTCCAGTTGGGGGTCGCCTGGGGCAGTTTGTTCATCAATGGTTATCCCAGAACATCCAGGACAAGTGGGTAATTCGATCAATTCAAGCAGGGTGCCCGCTGGAATTCAATCTAAGACCCCATCAAGACTTATTCAGATCCTCAAGAACCCCAAGGGACAACACGAAAGCAAAGGAACTGAGGAACTCCATTCAAGAACTGAATCTAAACAGGGTAATCCAGCCAGTTCCTCAGGAATTCAGAAGAAGAGGATGGTACTCAGCAATTTTTGTGGTAAAAAAATCCACAGGAGGTTTCAGGACTATCCTAGATCTGAAACATCTGAATCCTTACCTGAAGCAGAGAACATTCAAGATGGAAACAGTGTCATCTATAATTCAGGCCCTGAGACCATCATCAGTTCTAACAACAAAAGACCTTCGGGAAGCATATTATCATATACCCATTCTAAAGAGTCACAGAAGATTTCTACGGTTCTCCTTCGAGGGGCAACATTGGCAATTCAGGGCGCTGCCATTTGGTCTAACTTCAGCACCAAGAATTTTCTCAAAGATTCTGGCAGCAGCACTGGAACCTTTGAGACAGGGTAGGATTGTAATTCCCTGTTATCTCGACGACATTTTGATAATATCAGAATCCTACCATCAAGCACAGGAACAGACGTCAAGAACTCTGGAACATCTTCAAAATCTAGGTTGGATAGTGAACTCAGAAAAGAGTCAGTTACAACCTACACGCAGACTAATATTTCTGGGTATGCTCCTGAACATGGAGGAGAACAAGATAACTCTGTCCTTACCCAGGATAGAATCCATAATCAAGAGAGTGAAATTATTCCAGAAAGCTTCGTTCCACATGGCTCAGGATTACATGGAGCTCCTAGGGACTATGACCTCATCAGTTCAAGTAGTCCCTTGGGCCAGATTCCACATGAGACCATTACAAAATTGGTTCCTAAATCGATGGAATCGGGATCTTACCAACAGGGCTCAAAGAATTCCTCTTCCTCTAAAGATTCGGAAGGAATTATCCTGGTGGACAAAGAAGAAAAACTTACAGAGGGGAATACCATTGCAGGACATAGAATGGGAAAGAATAGAGACAGATGCCAGCCTGACCGGATGGGGAGGAGTCTGGAGAGACAGAGCAATTCAAGGAAGGTGGTCTGCCAAGGAAACCAAGCTCCACATAAATCGCCTAGAACTAAGAGCGATAGCCCTCTGCCTAAGGAAACTAAAAGCGGAATTAAAGAACAAGCCAGTAAAGATAATATCAGACAGCATGGTCGCAGTCTTGTACATAAAGAACCAGGGGGGAACAAGAAGCAGATCCCTAAGTCTCGAATCAGGAAAGATCCTAAGCTGGGCGGAGAGGAATCTAACACGTCTGTCAGCCATTCACATTCCAGGCAGTGTCAATCTTCAAGCAGACTTTCTCAGCCGCAACAAATTAGACCCAGGAGAGTGGTCCCTGAATCCGAAGGTCTTCAGGCTAATAGTGGAAAAGTGGGGACTTCCAAGGATAGATCTAATGGCATCCACTGTAAACAGGAAGGTTCAGACTTTCTTCTCCAGAAATCCTCATCCTCAGGCATTGGGATCAGATGCCCTGAGTCACAGATGGAACTTCAGCCTGGCATATCTGTTCCCTCCGTTTCCTTTGATACCAGTAGTTCTCAGAAAAATCAGACAAGACCAAGCAGAAGTCATTCTGATTGCTCCAAATTGGCCCAGAAGGGTGTGGTTCTCAGAACTAATAAAGCTTTCATCAGACCATCCATTGCCTCTGCCGCCTCTGGAGGACCTCCTATCTCAGGGTCCGATTCTTCACCCAAATCCGGGATTTTTGAAGCTAACGGCCTGGAGGTTGAAAGGGCTTCCTTAAGATTAAGAGGACTTGAGGATTCAGTTATTGAGACTATTTTAGCAGGAAGAAAGTCTTCAACCTCCAAAGTATACTACAGAATCTGGGAGTCTTTCGCTAACTGGTGCAGCAGCAGAGGTATACAAAAATCCTCAATTACATCTTCCCATGTCCTGAGTTTCCTACAGAAGGGGTTCGAATTAGGACTTCGTCCAGCATCTCTGAAGGTACAGCTTTCAGCCATATCAGCCTGTTTGGCTAGACAATTTGCAGACGAGGACATAGTCAAGAAATATCTAAGGGCAATTGACAAATCAAGACCTAGGATCAAGTGTGTAGTTCCTCCCTGGGATCTAAATATTGTGTTAGACCAATTGTCCCGGTCTAAGCTGTTTGAACCTCTGGATAAAATACTGATTAAACATCTAACCTTGAAGATAGTATTTCTAACAGCTATCACATCGGCCAAGAGAGTAAGTGAGCTTCAGGCCTTGTCAGCAAGAAAGCCTTATATTATTTTTCATCAAGACAAGGTGGTACTTCGAACAAAGCCCGAATTTAGATCTAAGGTGGTGTCTTCTTTCCATTTGAACCAGAATATAGTTCTACCTTCATTTTTTCCAAATCCAAAGAATCAGGAGGAGAGCCGTCTACATACCTTGGACTTAGTCAGAGGTATGTCAGTTTATTTGGAAAGATCAAAGCCTTTCAGAAAGTCAGATTCTTTGTTTATTCACTTTCAAGGAAAATTTAAAGGTATGCCCGCTTCCAAAGCCTCCATCGCGAGATGGATCACAGAGTGTATAAGATTGACTTATTTAGAAGCAGGAAAGGATCCTCCAAAGATCCTGAAAGCGCATTCGACTAGGTCTATGGCAACCTCATAGGCAGCAAAGGCTTCAGTATCTGCAGAAGAATTGTGCAGAGCAGCAACTTGGTCATCTATTTCTACCTTTATTAGACATTATCATGTGGATCTTCAAGCTGCTGCAGAAGCAGATTTCGGGAGAAAGATCCTCAAAGCAGCTGCCTCTTCAGGCCGGTAAGACCTCTCCTGTTTATATTGATTAGTAAATTGCTTCAGACTGGTAGATCTGTTTTTTCCCAACCCCTGAATATTGCTTTGTTACATCCCCATATGTTAATATACGCCGTGGAGGGACACAGGAGAAATGGAGAAATTTATCTTACCGACATTTCCTTTTCTCCTGTGTCCCTCCACGGCGCTCCCAACCCACTAATAAGCTTCTTTTTTGGATATGTTCTAGCTCTGACAAAAGTTGACTGAAGGGAGATGTTCCCAGGGTTCCTTTTCAGTCTTTTTCGATTGGTCCTACGATCAGCTGGGAGGAGGAGACTAGACCCATATGTTAATATACGCCGTGGAGGGACACAGGAGAAAAGGAAATGTCGGTAAGATAAATTTCTCCATTTGTTTCACAATTAGTGTAAATATGTAACCCTTTACTGGAAACTATCCAGGGCATACTTGAAAACAAGAGATCTCAATGTATTCTTCCTGGAAAAACATTTTCTAAATAAGTGTCATGAAACGCTTTGAGTGAATCCATAATTTTTATTAGATAATTTGACATTACTTTGTGTGTAATCAGAGGCATATTCTATTGTGCAGTCTTTGTCTTTCTTTAATACCTTACGAAGTACAGAAATGTAAGTTGTTTAAAACAGCTCAATATGTGTTTTATTATAAAGAAGACTCGTCGATCTTGTTTTTTTTTTTTCAAAGATTACTATCCCTTTAATGTGTTACAATGATGGCATCTCCCCTGTTCCCCACATGTGCATTCTGCGTCTGTGCTGCATATGCTTGTTGTGCAGACCGCCATCCCCTACAGTGGGAAATGTAAACAGTACAATGCTCTCTCACAAACAAGCATACATACAGCACAAACCAAATTTCTTCAGCTCTATTTCAACAGGTATGTGGAACCTAAGTTCCACAACCTAAATAACAAAACTGAATGATCTGAGTCTCTGAAAATTCTCCACTCGTCGTTGCTGCCTTTTCTCTTTTGAACCTCTAGGAAGTTCTCCAAAAACATTAAAAAAACAAAACAAAAAAAAAAAAACAAACAAAAGGAGAGAAGGCACACGCTGTAAGTGTAGATTTCAAAAATATTTTTAAGAGGCTCTATCATGACACATACAACCCCCACCCACCCCCGAATCACTTGCAGATGCTACTACATTGTCTAAAATGCTCCTATGACAACAGATTACTTGCAAATTTTATTCCAGGCAAGGGACAGCACTGCCATCTTAACCCTGTTGAATGTGATTTGCAGCGCTTTCCCTGTCACTCACCTGACCCTTTCCTCCTTCAGTGTCTGTAGAGATGCATGCAAGAAATAGACATGAAGAAGCAAGCTAGACAACAAATACACAATAAAATGCAACTTTCTGCACTTATTAGTGCAGGATGTTACTTTTTAATGTGTTTTTGTTTTCTGGCTTGCTCATTCATGTCTCCCTTTGTTGCAGGCAGCTCTATGGGCACAGCCAATGGGACCAATGTCTAATTAGAATTTTCACCTTTCTTCAGTATGGTGTTGTCAAGGGTCCCATCTGAGTTGTGTTAAGGTTCAGATCTCAATTCTCTGTTTTCTTTCAGATGCGGATTGCTTTTCTCTGACTTAAAGAACACTAATGTCCAATAATTTGTTATATTGTAGATTTTTAAAAAATAAATGATGTGGAGCAAACTCCATCTATAAAACCTTTATGGTTTGAGATATATTGGCATGTAAAGTTTACCCCCTCCTTCCCCTTCTCCTGATGTCAGCTGTAAAGCTGACAGAAGGAGATCTGTGTCGTCCGACACCAGGCCTCTCTTCAGCAGGGCCAAAATAGCAATATTTAAAAAGAACTACATCATTGAAACGGTCTACAAAGTGTTCTTGCAAACCAGGCACACTTTGTAGACCATTCCAATGAAGTAATTATTTGCAAATATTGCTATTTCAGCTCTGCTGAAGAGCTGCCATCTGGTCCCAAGACCAGGATCTCCTGCTGTAAGCAGAGTGGTGATGTTTGAGACATGGGATTTGCTCCGCATTTTTTTTTTTTTTTTTAAACTCTACACTAAAACATAAAATTATCATTGGACATTACTATCGTCCTTTTGTTCAGGGGTTGACTCATACCCTACCTTCAGGGATCCTTCTCCTCTGTGGGACAAGAACCTGGTGTTTTTGGAGCTCTCCAGAGGCCTCCTTTTGATCCTTTCATCTTTCTTTGCATCGTCTGATGCTTAAGATGCCCACTATCTGACAGGTGTATGTGCTTGGGGAAAAAACTGTTCCTTTCCAAGTCACAGTGCAATCCAACAGATCTGTGGACACCTCTTGTGCCTACAAGAATCTGGCCTCTGCTGAACAGCTGTTAACCCTTTGAGTGCCATTGCATTCCGTACCACTCTGGCACTCAGAGGGTTAAGAAGTAACCTGGTAGTCTCTGACGTAGTAGTGTTTGAAGATATTATTACGGCTTACATTGACTTCAGCATCTCCTGCAGGCGCGAGGCTTCAAGCATGCTGCAGGCCTTTGTTTTATCTGTTTGCTTACTGTAGTCTCCTCCTACCAACTTCCTACTTCCTCCCTCTGAGCTGCTCCTCCTACTTCCTGTGGAGGGGTTTAAAGGGCAGACTGAGGCCTGACTCAGATGCCCTTGCTTTGTTGTTCAAAGCAGTTCTGTTGCATTTGGGCTCCGTGTACGACACGACACGACACGACACGACACGACACGACACGACACGACACGACACGTCTTCTATCCATTCTAGTGCTGACCTGTGGCTTGTCTGACTATTCTTTTGCCTTACCCCTAATAGTGGACATCCAGTCTGGTGCAGACTGGTGGCTCTGGCTGACTACCAGAACTGTGTTGACCCGGCTTGTCTGACTACCCCTTCTGGTGCTGACTGTGACTATTCTTTTGTCTTTTCCCTTGGTGATCAGACGCCCAATATAGTGTGGGCCTGGTGCTCTGGTAGACTCGCATATTTGACTGCAAGCTGAGTCAGGCACTATTTCTCTTCAGATCAAGATCCTGGGTTCCTGTTCCTGTCGAGACTTCCAGTGGCTAAGGCCTAGTTTCCAGCACAGTGGTTTTGCATTGCAACCTATTATTTCTGATAGCAGGCTTGCTGGCTATTACCCTGTGCTTATTCTTATTGTATATATCCGGTGTATGTCATTTGTTAATAAACTGCATTAACTAAATCGTACTGACTCCTGAACTTCTCTGGGTAACCATGACAGATATGCAATGTCCTGGCCTGTGCTGAGGCCAGAAGGTCCTTCAGGTGGTGGTGCTTGTTAAGGAACTTCTTTCCTACTTTTCTGTATGCAGAGTTCTGAACCCTGTTGGTTCTTGTTCAGTTGTTTGGTGTCCACTGACACCTGAGGTTTATATGGCACCACTTAGTGCTGTGGAATACTGATCTCCACTGAAGAGTTTTTCTGCTTTCTCTCACAGAAACCTTGTGTAGATATTTTGGTATATTCCCATGGATCCTGTGTTCAACATTGGACATAAGAGAAGAGGATTTTAGTGAACTTGCCATTAAATCCTTTTATCTTCGTCCATGTGGAACAAAGGATTCCCACCTGGAGAAAAAAAATGTGGCTTGTCCCTGGGCAGTGGGGTACTCTTTGTTCAGTGTGTTTCTGCTTCTTTGCTGTATGTAAAAAAGATGAAGAAGGGGTAACGCTAGAAGGGAGTCTCCACCTCAGACCCTGTCTTCTGGAGTGGAGAACTTTACCCCATGGTTCCTGTGTTTCACCTGGACTAAGAAGGATTTATCTGTAAGTTCACTAAAATCCTATTTCCCAAATTAAGACCTGTGACAATAATTAGTTGTAATGCTCCTTCTTTTTTTTTTTTTTTTTTTTTTTATTTCTTTCAACTCTTAATGACTTGCAAGATAATTATAATGGTTAATAAGGTGTCCTAATAGTAATATGAAAAGACTAATTCTAGGAAGATTGACAAATCGGCCCCTTTAAGGCTTTTTATTTTGAAACCCTTCCATTCAAGACCTTCTAAGACCTACTCTAAACACTGTAGCACAAACATTGGGTAACGTTTTTTAATGTCCCTTTGAACCTCATTTATTTTTTTTTCTTCCTCTTGTCTCAGATATGTAATCTGGCTACAGATTGCATGAAACAGAACAGAAACATGGTAGATTTTGGAAAGTGGCCTTTATTCACCTTGCTGTCACCCCAAGATCTGGCATCCATCCGACAGGCATGCATTTTTGGCACATCAGCTAATGAAGCTATATATACCACACACACCAATGAGGTAGGACTGTTTCACCTGCTTTTATTGGTGACCCTATTATTGAAATTGGAGGCCTAAATGTTCAGTAGAGTTGCTGTTATAAGAATAAGACACTTCCTGTATATAAGGTATTAATCCATGCTTATGTAGCTATTTATTCCTCTTGCAGGCTTCAAAATTACATTATTTTGGCTAAATATATTTGCTACAGTATCTAAGTTTGCCTTTAAACAAAGACAATCTGATGCATTTTATTTTTTATGGTGTTACAAGGAAGAATACATTTTGAGAATTATCATCTTCTAATATAGCTGGCCCTGGTTTAACTATTTATGGATATGCTTAATAAAGTTCTCAGATTGGGCACAACTTACTCTGTGATCCCCATAATCTGTTACAATATGAATACTCTATTGTGAGCTTATAAAAGGGTTTAGTGTGAGTATGCCATACCCAATATCCTGCTCACAGGGTTTCATATTGCACTCTACTGTACTTTTAAATAACTAGTCTAAAAATGTAAAAGTTGTCATTTTGACTTAAAGGAGTCTTTAGCAACTGCACCAACTGGTGTCCAAAGGCTTTTTTTCATATAATACTGTGTGGGAGAGAATGAATCCGTGACTTCAGATCTACATTGAAGGTAATGGGAACAACCAATCGTATCAACAACAAAAAAATGCAGTTTAAACTTTTTGAGTGCCAGAGAGGTATACAATGTATTGTTGTAATGTGTTGGATACCTCTCTGGCATTCAAAGGGTTAATAATTGAAATCTTGTAGTGTAATCACTTCATTGAAAACTCTACTAAACAGAATGTCTGTCTGTTTTACTTTTTTTAGGAAAATGGTTATTTATATGTTCTAAAAGAGGAACAGGGTTATGTGACCAGAATTCTGTTTCTATCAGCCACTCCCACAGGCGGCAGTGTGGAGTTATACATACGTCCCCCATACTGCCTCTCCCATTAATGGAGGCACTACACACACACACGCGCGCACTCTCTCTCTTTTCTCTCTCTCTCTCTCTTTTCTCTCTCTCTCTCTCTTTTCTCTCTGTCTCTCTTTTCTCTCTGTCTCTCTTTTCTCTCTGTCTCTCTTTTCTCTCTCTGTCTCTCTTTTCTCTCTCTCTCTCTCTTTTCTCTCTCTCTCTCTCTTTTCTCTCTCTCTCTCTCTTTTCTCTCTCTCCTAGCCCCACTCCATTCATGCCTTCCCCTCGCACATGGACTCCACTCACACCTATATCTCCTATATTAATAAAAGAAGGCTGGCATGTGACCAAAATTCTTTGTCCATGCCAGTCACACCCTGAGGCGGCCGTATGGAGGAGATGAGTTAATCTCCTCCGTACCGCCCCTGTAACCAGGGCTAGGAAGATCTTTCAGACCCAATAGCTGGACCCCAGGAGCAGGACACTGAGAAGACTATGGAATATAGGAAATGTATATTGTAATCTGGGACAGTCTAGGAACCCAGGAGGAAGATAGGTGAAACTGGGAGCAGGAGGGGCGGTAGAGAAAACAGATTCTGTAACAAGCCACGTTGTAACAGGATATCAGATCAGCTTGTGGAATAGGCAGAGACTGTAGTCGGGTGCAGGCCAAGGTCAGTAGCTGGATAATGCAGAAGTCACTAGGAACGCAGGATAGCTCGATGATTGATTGGGTGCTGGAAGGCAGAAAGCGGAAGTTCTTAAAGGGGACTCTCCCAGTCATGAGTGAGAGGGGCAGAGAACCACAGATGTATTGACACTATGCAATAGGTAGAAAGCCAGGGGTATTGTTTCCAGGATCCCCTGACCCCTCATGTTTAAATATCTGCATGGAGTTTAAAGTGGCTCTACCACATATAGAAAGAAAAGTAATGCTCATTAGTTAGAGCATTTAGCGAAAAAGTTAAACATGTTAGTCATTTTTGAAAAAAACCCGTTATCTGCACAAAAATTCAAGCTTAAAAGGTGCCCAGCAGGTAGGACGCTGGGTAGTGGGATGGGAGCAGAGGCAGTGCTGCAAGCAGGAAGTAGGATGCTGGGCACCTTTTTAAACTTGAATTTTTGTGCAGATGTTTTTTTAAAAAATGACATGTTTAACTTTTTCGCTAAATGCTGTAACTAATGAGCATTACTTTTCTATATGTGATAGATCCACTTTAAGGGGCCAGACTTTCTTCTTTCCAGAAATGCCTGGGGGCACTGATTGAGGACACGAGAGAGTGAGGGCAATCTTTTTTTGCCCACCACATACAATGTCCAGTGTCCTTCCTTTTGCCCACTACTGAATGTCGGTCGGTGTGGCTCTGTGACGACTCTCACATGAGAAACGCCATGCTTCTTTCACTAGTATATAATATATTTGCAAAAAAGATACCACTCTGCCATAAGTCACAACCATGAGAAGAGGGGCTCATGAGAGACCTAGATATAACACAGACACACACTAAGAGGGTGTCATAACACACAGACATATAAATAAAAATCAAATAGTCCTTCACCACTGAGGTGTATGCAACCTCATGATACAGGCAGTCAGTATGGACAAATGGGGATGGTAGAGGAATGGACAGAAGGGGGGGAGGTGTATGCAAATGGAATGGGGAGGGGCGAGGCATATGCGAGTGGAACAGGGAGGGGGGAGGCGAATGCTAGTGGGAAGGGGGGGAGGTGCATGCGAGTGGAACGGGGAGGGGGGGTGTATTGTGTTGGAGGAAGTCGTGTAGGTGGCGAATGGGAGGGAGGTGTAGAGGGAGGAGTTATGTACTGTGGTGGAGGGTGAAGTCCTTGCAGAGATTTTCACATGAGTGGGCAGGGGAGCTACATCCCCTGCCCACACCCATGAAAATCACACCCCATGCCCTACCAATGGGACAGGCAGTATAGGGAGGTTTGCATAACTCCTCCTTACTGCTGCTCCTGTGTGTGTGTGTGTGTGTGTGTGTCCATAGATGCAGAGTTTTGTTCACATGACTCTTCACCTACACATAAGTCATCATCTGCAGGATGAAGGCCTCCTCAGCAAGCTTCCAACAACTTCGGTCCTGAGCCTTTTGTTGCCACGATGTTCCAACAAATTTTTAATTTAATCTACCTATCTTGTCTTTGGTCTTCTTCTTGGGTGATTAGTATCAAGTGGAATCCATTAGAAAACTAGTTTGGTCCATCTATCATCAGATCTTCTTGCTATGTGGCCTGCCCACTTCCATTTTAGGCCCTTTCATTAGGGGTGCACTGAAATGAAAATTTTGAACCGAAACGTCAGGATGCACTTGGCTAACAAAGGAAACAAAATATAGTAGAGCAAGTGGACATGGCACAGTCAAAATGAAAGTCCCATGAGTTGAAAGTTATCAACTTGCCTGGAAAAAGTCACCTTTCCAATCCATTACGATTACATTATCTGCAAGTGCCATTTTTACTGATGTGCCAAACATATTGACCATGAGTCCCACACACATACAAAATACTGCTTGCTAAACAGGTCTACAAGTCCCAGGGTGCATTGCTTTAATATAACTGTAAAATATACAATATAGTAAAACACTGTATGAATTAAAATATCAAACTAAATATGCAGTGTTCTGCAAAATAAATGGCCTTTGGTCTATGAAAAATTCTCTGGACAAAGTTGTAAATCTGTTAAGTGCATGGACCACAGTTTGCGCAAAATATAATTATGCAAATTGACAGGAGAGAGCTATAGTGTGTTTTTCTGGGTATTTATATGTATTTACTTTATTAGTAAACTAATTTATTTTTTACTGCTAGTGTCTGTGTATACATTAATGCATTAGGATCTGATATACATCTTTATGTCCTAGCCAAAATCAGTGCTCTCCTTTCACAGTGCTTGCCTGTTACATTCATTCATTTTATATTTATAGTAATGATTTTGGGGACTGAGCGCCATTTTCTCCATAGAGAAGGTTTTGCTCGTTATGTTCAGTCAGTGTCCTCACTCCTGCGGCATGCTCCCTGAACGTTATAGTTCTCCACTTTAAAAGTTGCCATCTTCACTTTACTACAAGTCCCATCATCCTTACCTTGCCTGGTGCCGAGCTTTGCTTTGCTTGAGTGCTAGAGAGAGTTATGAATGAGCGCTGCCCTGCTTTCTACCCTGTTTTGCATGCAGAATGACAGGGTGGGCAGAGAGAGTTAGGCAGCACTCATTTACTGCTCTCTCTAGCACTCAAACAAAGCTATAACATTCTAGGAGCATGCCGCAGAAGTGAGGACATTGACTGAACATAATGAGGCTCTGACAGTTCAGGGAGAAATGAGAGCTTCCACCGTTTCGGCCATTTTTTTATTTCGGCTTTTTGCTGAAAATGCCATTTTCGACAGAAACATTTCGGCGGCCAAAATTTTGGCGCACCGCTAGCTTTTTCATCTTTCAATTACATCATAGACCTTTGCTGACGAATCCACGCACATGTTTTTCTGTCTTTATGTTTAGAGTTTGCTGCTCAATACTTCTGTGTAACCTTACATTTTTGTAGATAACTGATACATGTTTCACAGCTGTAAGTAAGGATTGGGAGGGCACACTTCTCAAAAACCTTTTGCTTGAGGCAGAGTGGTAAATTTTGTCTTAAAGGGATAGTAATACTAAAATAATGTGTTGCCCCCAGTGTCATCTCTCAAACCTTTATGGTTTGAGAGATGAACGCTTCTAAAGTTGCCCTCGCCCTCCCCCTTCCCCGTAGTCAGCATTTTAGCTGACTACAGGGAAGAGTCGTACGACTTTTAGGTGGCTCTCCAGCACAGCCTGATCGCGTTAACTAAAAAAAAAACTTTCACTGAAATGGTCTTCTACATGTGATTGGCTTGCAAGCACACATAGAAGACCGTTTTAGTGAAAGTTTTTTTTTTTTTTTTTTTTAGTTAACGAGATCGCGGCTCTGCTGCAGAGCTGCCTGATGATCTCTGACCGGATTTCCCTGAGTCAGCTAAAATGCTGACTACGGGAAAGGGGGAGGGAGAGGGCAACTTTAGAAGCGTTCATCTCTCAAACCATAAAGGTTTGAGAGATGATACTGGGGGCAAAACGTGTTTTTTTTTTTTTTTTTTTTTTTTTATATACAAGGGCTTTAATATAGGGATTTGTAATACTGAAGTATTACTATCCCTTTAAAGTGGAACTATCATGTAGATATAATTGCTCCCAATTTATTGTTAGTATAGTGGTAATCATGGAAATAGTGTTCTAATGTTTAAAGGGATAGTAATACTTAAAATGTAAAAAAAAATATGTTGTAGGGTTTATCCCCCTGAGTAAAACAAGAGTACTCCCACTGCTGAAAGGTGTTTCATTCAAAAGTTATTAATTTTCAAAGTTGAATTTTTTAGGTGCAATATCACAGTGGCCTGAAATTGTACAGTGGCGCTGTTGCTACACGATCCTATGGACAGCTCTGGTCAATTGACCATAAATCTCCATAGGATAGTGTAGCAACAGCGCCACTGTACAATTTCAGGCCACTGTGATATTGCACCTAAAAAATTCAACTTTGAAAATTAATAACTTTTGAATGAAACACCTTTCAGCAGTGGGAGTACTCTTGTTTTACTCAGGGGGATAAACCCTACAACATATTTTTTTTTTACATTTTAAGTATTACTATCCCTTTAAGTGCCAGCATTATTTGGAATCATAAGTTTGTATGAGACTCACTTTAACATGACACTGTGCTCCTGCACTGTCTGTCCCTGTCTACTCACTGATTATTTGCCAAAGTGGGAGTTGCAGTGTTCCTCTCCGCACAGTACAGACTGGGACGGACCGCGCAGGTGCACAGATCCCACTTCGCCAAGGCGCCTGCTCCGTATAGTTGAGTTTCATAACAACTTATGATTCCATATAATACCGGCACTTAATAAACATTATGACACTATTTCCAATTAACTGACAATTAATTGGGGGGAAATTATATATGTGATCTGCTTTAAAGACCGTACTACTAAGTTTTCCAAATGCTTGCCATCCCAATTGTATTCATCTCTGTTTCTATCATGGTGTTTCCATCTGTTCACATTTCCTGTTAAAGATAAATATACAAATATACTTATCCATCTACTGTGATTTTCCTATAAGTCTATTGCCAGTAGTCTGCAAGGTTTTTAGAAGGCTACTAGCAAGACGAATGGACACCATTTTTGATGCAGCACAACCAGGCTTCAGGAGCGGTTTCAGTACAATGGACCACATCCACACAGCGCAACAAGTTACAGAGCGACATAATGAATACAAGCTTCCATTATGCATAGCCTTCCATGAATACGAAAAGGCCTTTGACTTGCTGAAAAAGCAAGGAATATGTTATATACACACAACGAAAGAATAAGTCAGCACTCTCGGGTCTTTCAAAAAAAATTGAATTTTACTTTGTGTCAATGTTTCAATGTGCAATTCACTTTTTCCTCAGGACAAAAGACCCCATGTCTACTATATATATACTAAATCAAACTGAAAAAAAAGGCCAAACGTCATTGATGATGTAATGATATGTGCTCATAAACAAAAAAGTCAGTGCTGTATTTCCATCAACATCCATAGTGTGTATATATACATCAGTGTTCTGTATATCATTCACAAGATATTTAAATCACCATACTCAGATGAGTGTGAACAGTGTCCGTAAATCAAATATATACAATTGCCAGTAGCATGTATTCATTGTGAGTAGAATCTCCCATCTCCTTGCATAAATATTTCAGCCCTTTTCCATTTAATAAAATTCTGGATACTATGTTCGGTTCCAGATCCTATAATAATGGGTATCTTGGCTTACTCACATCTTATAATATTCCTCAGATCAGAGAGAATGCATTAGTTAAAGTAAGAACCATACTCTCCTATTTAATCAAAGACGGAACTCCTGCACATTGCAAAGCATGTTATGATCCTTATAAGGATGAAGTAGAGACGTGGGATTAGGTATCAAGACATAACAAATATCA
This sequence comes from Rhinophrynus dorsalis, assembly GCA_037306005.1. Taxonomy (NCBI): domain Eukaryota; kingdom Metazoa; phylum Chordata; class Amphibia; order Anura; family Rhinophrynidae; genus Rhinophrynus; species Rhinophrynus dorsalis. The sequence continues at coordinate 517,010,440 of CM074719.1, read as the reverse complement.
GTATAGAATAAATCCAAAGTACACTCATATACAAAGACCTGTGATGGTCAAGCAAAATCCGATATACGCAGATATTGGCGTATGTGTATTGAATCTGTATAAAATGGGATAAGAGTATGGATTCATATATATTGCAATGTGTCCTTGTTTCCTTATCCGATCCTTTACTACAATGTTGTTTACACCTAACTGATCAATGTGGTATGCTTGGCTTGAATGGTTGGGGCAGTGTCCTCAGTTGGGGTTCTTGACTGGGGCTTCTGCCCTTATACTTTGCTTTGTATGGTACTCACTGGTTTGGATAACCTCTGTGCCAGGGGGGTGACCTATTGTGGGCATTCAGCAGACTTGGACACCTTGATATTGTTGGGGTGTCTGGCTGTATAGCTTGCCCGGGTTGTATTTCCACTTTATGATGTTGGCTGGACATATTGCAATATATATGGATCCATACTTTTATCCCGTTTTTATACGGATTCGATACACATACGCTAATATTTGCGTATATTTGGTTTTGTTTGACCATCATAGGTGTTTGTATTTGGGTGTACTTTGGATTTATTCTATACTGCTACTTTTATGATTTGATACCTAATCCCGCGTCTCTACTTCATCCTTTATAAGGATCGCAACATGCTTTGTAATGTACAGGAGTTCCATCTTTGATTAAGTAGAAGAGTATGGTTCTTCCTTTAACTAATGCTTTCTGTCTGATCTGAGGCATAATATATGAGTAAGCCAAGATACCCATTATTATAGTATCTGGAACTGAACATAGTATCCAGAATTTTATTAAATGGGGGAAAGGCTGAAATCATGTTAATGCAAAGAGACAGGAGATTCTACTAGCAATGAATACATGCTACTGGCAATTGTATATATTTGATTTACGGACACTGTTCACACTCATCTGAGTATGGTGACTTAAATATCTTGTGATGGATACAAAGAACAATGATGTATATATAACCACTATGGATGTTGATGGAAATACAGCATTAACTGTTTTTTTCTTTATGAGCACATCATTACGTCATCAATGACGTGGACGATGAAACGTTGGCGTTTTTTTGTTTGATTTAGTGTATATATACTAATGAGATGAGGTCTTCTTTTGTCCTGAGAAAAATGTGAATTGCACATTGAAATGTTGACACGAAGTAAAATTCAATTTTTTGAAAGACCCGAGAGTGCTGACTTATTCTAAGTACAGCACCAGGGCAATTATTAGTTTGGTAGTGCTTCCACATGGACAGATATCCTATATAATAATTCGCTAAGTTGTGTGTAACGGCCGACATGCGCAGTAGACACTGCTGCGCGTGCTGCAGTCATGCGCAGTACAGACTGCCCGCGCTGCGGCTGATACAGAGCTGGGCGCTCCGAAGGAGCGTCCAGCTCTGTATCAGCAGTTGCGCGGGCAGTCTCTACTGCGCGTGACTGCCCCGCGACCGGCTGCCAGAGGCACTGTGGCCCGTGTAACGGGCTGTTCAACTAGTATAATATAATAGCTTACATCAATATCCTGTGATCAATAGATGAAAATGCAACTACATCAATACAGGTAAACAATGATAAAGTCCAGATCAACATAGAAAAAGGGGTCCAACAAGGAATGACAATTTCACCAAAACTATTTTCAGCTTGTTTAGAATAAATTTTCCAAAAATTAAATTGGGACAAAAAAAGAATACCTACATGACTTATGTTTTACATACTATATATTATACTCTCTGCCAGTCCTGAAAAGCTGCAGGAACGTATTGAACTACAACAAGAGAGAACACATTTTGATCTGAAGATGAATATCAACAAAATGAAGTCCATGTTTAACACCTTTACCATACCAATGAAAATCACAGTAGATGGACTGTAAGTGTCCAAGTATGTTAATCCTTTGAGTGCTAGATGGGTACGGACCCCTCTGGCACTCAAAGGGTTAACCTCGGACAGGAAATGTCAACAGATGGAAACGCCATTATAGAAATTTAGAGACCAATGCAATTGGGATGACATGCATTTGGCGAACTTTGTAGTACTATCTTTTAAGACAGATTTACCACTCTGCCTCAAGCAAAAGGTTTTGCCCAGTCCTTACATATGGCTGTGAAACATGGACCCTGAATGCCAAAGCCATACAAAAACTTAAGAAGTATGGAGCAGTGAATTCTAAGCATATCAGAAAGAGACCGAAAAACATGTGCATGGATTCGTCAGCAAACTGTAATTGAAAGAGTAAAACTCCTCAAATGGAAATGGGCAGGCCACATAGCAAAAAGATCTGATGATAGATGGACCAAACAAATTTTGGAATAGATTCCATTTGGTACTAAATGCCCAAGAAGAAGACCAAAGATAAGACTGGTAGATGAAATTAACAAATCTGTTGGTACACAGTGGCCACAAAACGCACAGGACTGACGTTGGAGGCTTGCTGATAGTAATTCATCCAGCAGTGGATCGACAGTGACTGGAGACAAAGCTAAATAGATATACATTTTTTTTTCTCCATTAAGTTTACAGCTCCCTTAATCTAAAACATTTTAGATGTGATTTTAAAAAAACTTGTGATGAAGTTAATGATCAGAGTGTGTAGTTCTAAGTTATTCTAATATAGTAGTCTAATCTTAACTGGATGCATCAGTCAGGAGTTCAAAATAAAGTTGGCTAGTGTTTATTGAATAGTGTTCAGCAACCTTCTAAAATGTGATGTTTAACCTTTCTCACTCATGGGAGACAATGGGGGATATTCACTAAGTGGTGATAAAGTGGAGAGGACGTCTCCAGATTATCACTTTTCCTATGTTATTCTATAGAGCCTATTCCGTAATCTCTACAAAGTTGAAGAAATCTTTGTGTATAGGCTCCACAGAATAACATAGGAACCGGGGAAGTGATATCACTGGAGAAGTCCTCTCTACCTTATCACCTCTTCAAGGGCTACCAACAGGCAAGAACTGAGATAATTCCCTGCCTGAGTACAGGTGGGTGAGCTTAATCCCTTATCAGGCATATCCTTAAAGGGATAGTAATACTTAAAATGTAAAAAAAAATATGTTGTAGAGTTTATCCCCCTGAGTAAAACAAGAGTACTCCCACTGTTGAACGGTGTTTCATTCAAAAGTTATTAATTTTCAGAGTTGAATTTTTTAGGTGCAATATCACAGTGGCCTGAAATTGTACAGTGGCGATGTTGCTACACCATCCTATGGAGATTTATGGTCAACTGACCAGAGCTGTCCATAGGATTGTGTAGCAACAGCGCCACTGTACAATTTCAGGCCACTGTGATATTGCACCTAAAAAATTCAACTTTGAAAATTAATAACTTTTGAATGAAACACCTTTCAGCAGTGGGAGTACCTTTGTTTTACTCGGGGATAAACTCTACAACATATTTTTTTTTACATTTTAAGTATTACTATCCCTTTAAATCCTCATCTATTGGTTTCCCTTGTGCACTGAACGGACGTCCATGGCACTTAGTCATAATAACACTTTATTTTGATATTGCATATTCTGCAAGTACATAATATGTGCATTCAGATTACCTATACCAGGACCTGTATAAAGAGTGCTTTCTGTCCAGTATAGGCATTTGACTATACATATGCACTTGCAGAAAATGAAGTCAAAGTTAAGAAATTATAACGTAAAATCTCAGGTATAATATGCACCTGTGTATAACACACAGGTGTATATTATGCCCAAGTTTTAGGGGAAAACAAGAGTGTCTGTATAATACTCACCCTTGTTTTCCCCTTACAAAAAAAAAAGTTAGCTTCCAGCTCCCTCCCTCTCCCAGTGCGATCCGGTGACAAAGTAAAACCTACTTCTTGAGGCTGCACTTCAATGTTATGGTGTATCTGAAAAAGATCCCTCTCTTCCATCTTACCTGTGGGTGGCACGCTTGCATCTGCCACCCACTTCCTTTAATCTGCTTTCAGTACCTTGAGATCCTCACAGGGCAATACTGTAGGAGGAAGGTCCTGAAAACCGATTGAAGGAAGTGGGTGGCAGATGCAAGCGTGCTGCCCGCAAGGAAGATGGGAGAGCGGGATCTTTTTCAGATACACCATAACAATATTTAAGTGCAGCCTCAAGAAGTAAGTTTTACTTTGTCGCCGGATCGCGCTGGGAGAGGGAGGGAGCTGGAAACTCTAACATATTATCATTATTTTATTTTTTTTTTCCTTTTAATTCTGAAAAAAAACTCTCGGGTATAATACGAACCCCCCACTTCACATAAGGTGAAGAGGGGTAAAATTGTGCATATTATACCCGAGATTTTACGGTAACTCCTTTAACTTTTAAACTAAAAGATATCAGCTTGTATTAATTTTACTTGAATGCGAACCAGTTGTGGCTTTAAACTTTTTCCATTTTCCCTGTAGTGGTAAACTTCCATTAAAAGGGATCAATACCCCCCCACCACCACTTTAGCATAAGTCCAAGAAGATCACTCCCATTACTGTTATTGTTAGCGAAAGCTTATATGTAATAATGCACTCTATGGAAGAGCTTGCATTCCAACTGTGCCACCACCTGGTGGCCAGAATCTTGTTTAAAAATAAGCACCCTTTTAATTTACCCGTTTTGTCTTTGCTGCCTCCCTCCTGTACTCACAATGGAAAATAAAGCGGCCACCCTCCCTTAACCTACTGCAGGATGGGTAACGTACAGCTGTTGAACTAAAATCCACATCATTGTCTGGTAGCCAAGATGATAGATGTTGTCCTGCATCAGCTGAATGACTTTGTGTTGTCCACCTCTGCCCTACATTCATCTAAATGCTATGGATCACCTCTGCCTTTCAATCTTCGTGTGAAATCTAGAGATGCACATTTTAATATGAGATTAATGTGGAGACTTTTTTGTTGTTTTTTAAAGGTATATGTGTTTGGGCTGAACTGTAGTAATTGCCTAGGGACTGGTGACAATCAAAGCTCAATGATACCAAGAAGACTGGATGTTCTGTGCGGCAAAAAGATTGTTGGTCTTAGTTATGGCAGTGGTCCACATGTGCTTGTCTGCAATGAAGGTATTTCTTTTGAGAAAAATCCATTTAAATAGCTTTAACCAAGGTTTATTATCTGAAATGTATTTCACGCTGAATTAGGTTTAAGTTTTAATTCTCTACTGTAAGACAAGATTTTTTTTTTTTTTTTTGTAGTAGTAAGAGTTAACAGAAAATCTGGGATTATGGACCCAGTTCTATGGGACTTCAGATGCGTCTGTATAAATACTTAAAGGGATACTAATGTTAGCAATAAAATAGATTGCAGAGTCTTCTCTATTTTAAATCAAACACACTGCTCTATGTTTAATAACTTAATTTTATGTAGTTCAAAAGATATTAAATGTAAAATGATGCCCCTTCTGGCCTCATCACACTTCCTCTATCTGTGGTCTTGATGGAGAACAGCAAGGGACAAATTTTGTAAGCAAAGCAAGATCCTTCGTCAAGGGGCTCGGGGTTTTCCTTATAATTACTGACTTAAAATGGAACTGTCATGTCTGCTTAATCGTTTTATGGATTTGTCTGGCCCAAGTCAGTGTAATTGTTATAAATAAATTGATACTAATGCCCATCTTCAGTAGGAATAATACCTTAAGGAGTCTGTAATTGCAAGCAGTAGAGCCCTGCTATCCTGCTGCTGATAAGCATGAGAGGCATCACTCAGTCTGTCATTTTATGAAATCCATCCCCCTTCTTACTGGGACATGATTCATGCAAGCTCACAATGACCCTTCACATTGTGGCCACACACATCACTCTTATGCTTGCAGGACATCTGTGGCATTGATAACGTATTGTTTTGAGCTCCGTGAATTCATCATATTTCCCCAAGTAAAGAACCCAGTCATAAAGGTTGTTCAAAAAAAAAAAAAAATCTTTGAAATCATTTTGTGATTTCGTTTTTATTTAAATTTACTTTCAACACCTACTTGAATGAAGAATAATAACTTGGGCACATGTGCTGTATGTTCCGCTCCACTTGCTTGGACGCAATGAATAGAATGAAAAGCGTGCTGAACATACAGACATACATAGCTTTATCCCTTTTAGTGCCAGAGGGGTATGCAGTGTATTGTATTGCATACCCCTCTGGCACTCAAAGGGTTAAATGAGCATGCTTATACAGTCTAGGAATGAAACATACATCTTGTTGCGTTATGAAGAATATGTATTAAGGGAACTGTGCCTACTGAATAAGATACTCTAAATTTGCTTAAAAGCATATCTCATAAGTATGGGAGTCCTTCATACAGCAAGCAGTTATATATGTTTGTCTTTTTTTTTCCATTGTGAAACACAGGAACCATGGGGTAAAGTATCCCCCGGCTAGGATGGCACAGCACTTGCCTCAAAGGAATCTCTGGGGACATAAACTCCCTACTCTTCTACACTCACCAGACATTTGGTTTTAAGTGACCTTAAAAGAGCAGATATTCTTTTGAGGCATGCATTCATCAAGTCCAAGTCTTAACTTGCTTATTTAATTTTTATAACTTTCATGGACCCATGTAATACCTCATTAGGCAGGCTTCTATCCTTGACCACCTTGTTGGATACAGACCAGGTTGCAGGTTTTTAGTGGACCTGGGTCTTCTAGAGGATGGCTTTCTTAGCCTTTTTTCCCCTCTGTCCTCTGCTTGGATATGTCAGAACAGTATTATGTATGGGAGACTGAAGAGTATTCCAGTTTCATAGTGCACAGGTCCTATGAGTATGCCCCTCTATCTAGTAGCCACAATCAGAGGTCTGTGGTAGAACTGCTAGTTCTGCACTCCTGCTCTTCCTTTCTGTCATCTCCATTATTCTTCCACATGTCTTTGGAGATGATGTCTGTCATGACTATGCTAAAATGTTACTTCATTTTAGGAGGTCTTCATTATTGGCCATCTGTGCCTTTAAGAAAAGGGTGCTCACAGCAGCCATACTGAAAGTGGCAACAGCAGTAAAGTTTTCTACCGCACTAGTGGATTCCTGTGGGCACTATGGGGCTTATTCTTTACTCTACTTTTTTTTTTTTTTTTTTTTTTTTTTTTTCCTCTCTCTCCTAGAGATAGATGGATGCCCCTGGGCATGCAATGTTATAGTATTATATTGAATTTCATTAAGCGCATGAAGATTTACCATGGTAAATCTTCAGATAGGAGGCGATTAGGACCTGATCCATATTCCAAGGTTGGCTATTGGACATGCTGTCAAATGCAGGGTTATGTGCATCTAGGGTTAGTGTTTAGGAAATTTTATAGTTTGTTGCCTGCCTTGATATTATGCCATAGTTTGACTGTTTTGGTCACTGAACTTAACTCGGGTGTCTGTCTGTGTAGAGAGGAGATCCAAAACAGGTTGTAGCAGGGGATTTGGTTGATCTGTGTTCTAAAACAGTCCATTGTGGACTATCACTCACTGCTAAACAATTTTGACCATCTGGAGTAAATACACCTCAAAGTCTGTGACTGAAGATTCTGGGTAAATGTACGTGAGAGTGCAGTTTTACTTTCCCTGCCTTATCAAGTATCATTGTTTTAATTGTGATTATTTTCCAAAACACTGATCTGCAATTAGGATTCTATGATTCCATAAAAGATATAAACACCTGGAAAAGTGGGGTGTAGTGGACATTTAAGAAATGATACGTTAATAAAGTTCTTACTATGTAGAAAACCTGTCTACTTTTGGGAGCAAGAAGGGTACTGCATGGTTTTCAAGTCTCTTCTTTTATGTCTTTTTTTTCATGTCCAGAATTCCTCGCAATCCTGAGCGTAGCAGTCTATTTGTTTACATGGTTTCTTCCCAGCAAGTCATGCAGCTGTTAATAATTCCCCCCCCCCCCCCAAAAAAAAAAAAAAAAAAAAAAAAAAGTGGTCTTGTCCTATTCTGGACTTTGAATGCCTCAACCATTTTGTGCCTTCTCCATGTTTCAAGAAGGTCTTTTTTTGGTTTCCCTAGACATAAAGGACACTTATCTGCACATCTCTATCCACGCAGGTCAGTGTTTCCTGTGGTTTTTCAGTTGTGAACCCAAAAGGAAGAGTTGTGGTTTGCTCTGCTGGTATTCACAAAGGTCATGTCAGTCCTGGTAGCTCACATAAACATTCAAGGGATCTCTGAATTTCTGGTTCGTACCCATTCCTTCACTTTCTTGGTATGAAAGTCACTCTTCTGGGGAAGGTTTTTCTACCAGATTTGGTTGTTGTCTATTCGGGTGTCTCAGGCATTGTCCTGCCTGTCTGCAGCACTGCAGGAGTGCAATAAGGTATTAGGCTGCCTAGTCTCTGCTTTGGAAGCAGTCCCGTTTGCTTAATTTCATATGCGGGAGCTGCAGCTGGAAATTCTCAGGAATAGTCCAGACAAATGTCACCTTTCCTGTGTCATGTCTATCTGACAAGAAGAAGGTGGACTTTCGTTGGTGGCTTTAGAGACCTCCTTTGTTCTTGGGACAGCCACTTGTTAACCCCATATTGGGTCCTAATTACAACAGACACCAGCCTGAAAGATTGTGGCTTCATGCTGGGTCCTCAGATTGCTCTATCTTTGGACCAGGGTGGAAAGTTTTTTTGTCCAGAAGTTATCTGGAGCTTCAAGTGATTTGCCTACCTCTGCGGGATTGGGCTCAGTCCCTATAGGTATCCCTGGTGCTGATTCAGTCAGTAAGATGGTGTTGGCTTACATCAACCCCCGGGAAGGGACCAGGATTGCGTCCGTGTGTTCCGAGGTTCCACAGAAACTCATGACAGCTCTGTCATTCACCTTACAGGGGTAGACTCTGTTATCAGCTCCTGGATCCTGGCAATTGGGAGCTCAGTCTGAGTGGTTTTAGTCTTGATAGTGCAATTATGGGGTCTTCTGATGTTGGATCTCTAATGACTTTTTGGCTGAACCTCGAAGTTTGTCAATTCTGATTTGCCTGGTTTCAAATCTCATTCTACCTGTGGTGTAGCCATTTTGACATTCTGCATCAGGACCTTTTTACTCTGGGTTCACAGCGCCATCCACGGGGCTTTGATGGCTTGGCTTTTGAGACCAGTATTGTTAGAAAGAAGGTATTTTCTGTCTGTCATTGCTACTATGCTGCAGGCTCGAAAGTTGTTCTCTTCTAAGACATATCAAAGGGTATGTCCCTGTTCTACAAATGGTGTGAGGATCAGGGGTGGCAGCTGTGACTTTTTTATGCTTCTGATTGTCTTGGTCTTTGGCCTTTTTTTTTTTTTTTTTTTTCAATCAAGGCACCCCTAACACGCAATCTGGAATTCTCAGGGTGCCCCTCCCATTTTAGAAGTCCCTTCTCAAAGGCTATGTGTAGGGAACGCGATATAAATATATAGTTATTCTTAGGTCTCAGTCACAATGACAACAAAGAGCATATTGTACATTACTGAAATGTATTATACACATTAGAAACTCAACTTTGACATTCTTATCAAAATCTTCATGGAAAAAGTGGGGCACCATAAGCTAGTGTCCATGGCACACCAAAGTGCCACATTACCCTGGTTGAGAACCACTGGTCTTTGCTTTTTTCTTCAGGATGGCCTTAAGGGCTTGGCCTTAAAGCTGAAGACTGAAGTTTTAATAGAATTTTTTTTTTTGTCCTTTTCCAATGGCGTATTGCCTTACTGATGTGCACATTTTTGTCTATGGGGTGACTCATGCCTGTTCTGTCTTTTGGGATCCAACTCCTCTGTGGGATTTGAGCCTTGTTCTGGGAGTGCTTCAAAAGGTGCCTTTGTCTTCGGTTTCTCTGTGTTTATTGATTCTTAAGACTTTCTGCTGGTAATTGTGGCAGTTCAGCAGGTGGCTATACTTCAAGGTTTATCTTGAAAGCCTTCTTTTCTGGTCGTCTTCCCTGATAGGATGGTTCTTTGGACTGCCATAGGGTTAGTTTCTGAAGTGTCACATCAACCAAGACATTGTTCTTCCTTCTCTCTGTGCAGCCTCATCTAATAGACAGGAACAGGTACTTTATCTTTTGGATGTAGCTCTTGAGCAGTTGTGTAATGAAGGCAGCTTTGGTTGGAACGTTCTACAGGTTGTTCCTGTGTAGGTGCCCTTCCTGATTTACTTTTGTCCATTCACACCTGAGGTTCGGGTTATAGCTGTTTTAGAACTGGTGTGGAGGGTTTTCCTACTTGCCTTCCCATGGTTCCAGTGTTCCACATAGGAAGGAAATTTTTGTGTACTTGCCTATAAATCCTTTTCTTAGTACTAAAAGAGAGGACTTTACCACCATGGTTCCTGTGTTCCACATGGATTAAGGGAGAGAGATCGGAAAGTACACAAAAATCTCATTATAGATTAACTCATTTTCTCAGCATCAGTCCTTTTTATAATATTGACATCTGAAGGGAGGAAGGTCTCCTGTGGGAAGTTGGCTCTTGCCTTCTTGAGCAGGAGGTATAAAATAGCTATCTATCCTAGCATGCTGCCATGGCGTATAGATGGAAAATTAAGTCACATGTAAAATGGGATGCTATTTTTGGAGGTTCCTGAGGTAAACCTTTGTATAAAAACATGTCTTAACCCAGAAGAGCCTATGAACATTTCCCATAATAAGATTTTTCCTGCAGATACCGAACATGTAGAAAAAAGTTAGCAGTTACCCTTTGTGGGGAACTACTTCAACATAAGGGATGTGTGTATTGCAGTGCCACCCCCATTCCCTCTTATTTTATATTTGAGTGTGTAACACAATGTGTAAAATTTGTATCAGAGTTGTACAAACTGCAAAATAACTTACAAATGCAATTGTTAATAATTTGCAATGGTGGCAAATGTAAAAATATTGACTTGTAAGATCAAACGTGGAGTCAGAAAATAAATTGGATCCCCAGTGCAGATTTTTATTCTTATAAATACTGAAGAATGACTTTGCTGCATGTTATACATTCTACTATCTTTGTATATTTAATAATACTTATGTATGTCTTGCTGACGTTATTAAAGAACTTTCTTGCAGTATTTTTGTGAACTGCCATCTTGTCTATATCCTTGTGTGTTTACAGATGGAGAGGTTTACTCTTGGGGGCATAATGGCTATAGCCAGCTTGGGAATGGCAGTACAGTCCAGGGTACAGCCCCAATACAGATATGCATGGAATTGCTATCAAAAAAGGTGATACAAGTGGCTTGTGGCTCCCATCATTCAGTGGTCCTAACATCAGAAGGAGAGGTAAGGAGACTGTTTTTTGGGAATTTTATTTTGTGATCATTCATCTAACTTCATACTGCATAATATTACATGTAATGCACTGATAAAACTTTAACCTTCTGTAGCTAGAGAAACTAGTGATTGTTCCTGTTACAATTACCCATTGCTGACTGACTCTTTACAGTGAGAGCTTAACTGAGAGCTAGTGGGTTATGCAGCACATCGTTCCACAGTGCTTTGTATGAATTTCTGTCAATCCAAAGGATTAAAGGAGAACAGACAGCTTCTAATAATATTAATTTACCTTACTATAGCCAGAAAATCCTAATGAAACCTATGACTGTTGCCTTTGTTCATTCCAATCAATCCTGGATGTCAGATTGATGATGGGAGTTTATAGTTTCAAACAGCCGGAGAGCCAAATTTTGCCCACTACTGCTCTATTTCCAGGTGTCTAGCTTGTTGGCTCATGAGCTAGATGTGCATAAAGGAACACTTACACCATATAATGAACCCCCACAGTGCAGAAAATCCTAATTGCAAGTAAGAATCAATTGTTCTTAGATTGGTTCACCCAAGTTGTCCCTCTGATTTTCAGTGGGGTTCCCTGTATATAGTGAGTTGATTTTATTATTTGACAGCATTCTGGTGAAAAATTAATAATTTGCACTGGATATCATGTTCATGGAGGCAAGCATGATTTCTCGTGGGACTCAATGACTCCAAGCCCCTAGAATATCCTGTTAAGTCTTGAACAGATCTTCCTGGCAACTACAGTAGAAAACTGCAGTTTAATTTAAAATTGTACTGTAATATGTTTTGATTGAAAAATCTCCCAGCAGTGGCAATGCTTTTGTTTAGCAGGAGAATGTGTATCCTAGACAGAGAGAGTTAAATATGCCAAACTATGTATTTCAGTATATAATAATTTTTAACGTGTGTGTGGTTTTTTTTTTTTTTTTTGTTTTTTTTTAAACTAACATTCAGTTTTAGTGAGAAGCTTTCAAGTGCAATACTCAGAAGCATGTCTTGATAAAGGGAGCATTGCTTGCGAAAGCTTGTCCCTAAAATGAAAAATGTTAGTCCAATAAAAAAAAAAAATGAAAGGATGCTCATTCATTTGGCATCGACACCACTGGACTAACGCGCTGCTGTCCTAACTCATCTGTAGCAAAAATAATTTTATTAAAAAAAAAAAAAAACCTCAACAATTTTAGTATATATTATCTAATTCCCCCACCTTGTAAGTTTGCAGAGTAAGTTGTTCTCAACTACAGTTATTAAATCTTTCTACCTCTACAGGTTTTCTCTTGGGGCTATAATAACTGTGGGCAAGTTGGCTCTGGTACCACTGCAAACCAAGCAGTTCCTCGCAGAGTGTCCACTTCCTTACAGACCAAAGTAGTGGTGACCATTGCAGCTGGGCAGACCAGCTCCATGGCTGTAACAGAGAACGGACATGTAAGATATGTGTGTGTGTGTATGTATTACAATGGAGAGGCATCCTTTACCTTTTGGGACATATTACATGTGACATACTATCCCCTAAAAAGCTCTAGAATTTGATGATTTGAGTTCCTGCTTTAACCCTTTGAGTGCCAGTGGTATGCAACGCAATGCTTGTAATGAGTTTGCGTACCCCTCTGGCACTCAAAGGGTTAAGCATCTGGTACAAGACATTTGGCAGCCACTGTTCTGTATATTGTAATAGTGTTGCTTGCCCATCCTGTTAATTAAAGAAATGTTAAACTTTAAATTTAAACTTCCTTAAGTGAAAGGCTATGTGTCTCTGATTTACTGCTGAGCTATTCCAGTAGATTAGGGGTTAATATTTAGTCACTCTTCTGACCTCCTGTTGATTTCTGGAACTTAGTATGGAAATGTGGTGATGCTGTATGTAAAACTTCGACTTCATAATGTCACAGTAAAGAACGCCACTTGACCCTGTGCCGTGTTGATGCTGGTGACTTAATGAATGTTTCATAGGGAATTCCTGGTGCAGAATGGACATTTGTGGACTGGAATATAAAAGCAGTAAACTGTTAAATTTGAAGTTCTGTATCCCCCATCCCCAGTAGCAACCCCAATGTGTGATCTCTTTTCTGCCACCTTGCAGCCTTTGACAAGTATGGGTTAATACACCTGTTTAACATCCTCATGTCTCTTCTAGAAGATCTTTGACCTACCAAACATGGACAGTATTGACATGAGCATAAAGCACTGATCCATGCTCCTCCAAAGAGGTTGAGGTGGACATAATAGTTTTAAACTTGCCATTTAAAGGGGAACTACCACCCCGCAATAACTTTACATGAATTCAGTCTTCATCTGGCAACTAGCTGCTAGTCGCCAAATGAAGATTGAATTCATGTAAAGTTATCGCGGGATGGTAGTTCCCCTTTAATCAAAGTGGTGCATTTGGCTTTCACCAGAATTGTTCCACTTTTTTCTGCTTAAGGTCCTTAGTTTTAAATGAAATGTCCCTTTAATAATCACTTATACCTCCCTGAACATTCTGATAAAATAACTACTACTGCAGGGTCTGGTAAAGACTTTCTCTTTGCGGTTGGTAATATGGAGTTTCAGCAAGGACAAATTTCATGAATATTCAGACCAGGGCTCAAAATTTCCACTCGCTACTAGCCAATGGCGAGTGAAAATTTAGCCCTGGTGGGTATGTTTTGGCTCGCAGTGGCGAGTAACTTTTCAGGTCTGGCTAGCAGCAAAGGACTTAAAATTATAAGCCCTGGTTCAGACACAATATTGCTGAGATTGAGCAGATTTCAGTTTACCAGACCCTGTAGACATTGGTGCAGGATTGACAGAGCCGGATTGCAGGCAAGGCGCACAAGCTGCCTAGGGCCTGGTACAATGAGGGGGCCCGGAGGAAGCCTCATTCCTGCACACGAGTCCTCCAGAATGTGTGGGAACTCCATTCCTGCTAGCAGGACTCCTCCGAGCAGGACTCCTCCGCCGGGCACCGCAACACAGTTAGGTCTGTGTAGCTACAGTGCTCCCTCGTCGCCTCTTTAGTAATGCAGAGCGCGCTGGGAGTCAACATCTCCCAGCACGCTCTGCATTACTGAAGAGGAGACCACGCAGGAGCTCCAGCAGCCACAGGTGTCTGATGGGGGGCAAAGTGGAGCTGGTGGGGGCAAGTTGGAGCTGGGGGGGGCATCTCTTACAGGAATCTCCATACCAGGGGCAGACTGGCCCAGGGGGCAGAGAGGACAAAAATGAAGTAATGGATCATGGGTTTCCTCCCTAACTCTGACTACCTACACAGTATTTAGTTTACACTACAGTTTTGTGGGCACAGGCACTCAAAAGGGTTATCCAGTCATTGGATAATCCTTTGAGTGATAGTGCCCACAAAACTGTAGTATATCCCTTTGAGTGCCTGTGCCCACAAAATTGTAGTGTAAACTAAACAATGTGTAGGTAGACAAAGTTAGAGGTATGGGGGGGGGCAAATTGATACCTTGCCTAGGGCCCTGTGGAGTGTTAATCCGGCTCTGAGGATTGGGCGAGGGACTTAAGTATTAATCCCTCAGCTACTGACTGGAACAGCATGACCTTTCCAGCAATGTAGTTTAATGGTTTCCTGTTCCTTTAATTCCCCATGGTGGTTGAGAAAATTGTCTGTAATAAGTCTCTTTAGTATCCTGAATTCTCTTGGTGCAGGGGTGTAAAGCAGTGTTTCTCAACTCCTGACCTCAGGACCAACTAACAGGCCAGGATTTGATGATTTCCTGGTTAGACCACAGGTGAGTTAATCAATGTGAATGAGCCTCTGATCACCACACCTGTGCTCTAGCAGAGAAATCCCTAAGTCCTGGCCTGTTAGTGGGTCCTGAGGACAGGAGTTGAGAAACACTGGTGTAAAGAGTAATAGTGTGTGTGGTAGTTAACTCATCTGTTACTTGATAAATAACTAGTGGGCTAGGGTAATGCATGCATACCACCTTGGTACCTATAAATATTTGGTGCAATTGCAGCATTTTAGAGCTCCCAAGAAAGTGATGCCACCACATTTCCAGACTTGGGTCCCTATGGGAATTTTTTAATTCTCTTCTATGGTGCAATTGGTTTTGCACCAAAATTACTCCACTTTTCTTTTGACCGTAAGGCCCTTTAGACAGGAAAAACCTGAACGTTAACCAGTCACCTTAAAGGAACACAATACCTCCAGAAAATTGATCACTTTAATCTGGGCAAAAAAATCTTAATGGCCACTATAAATCAAATCCGTGTGGATTTGTTCTGCAAAATTGGTCTTGATATGGTATCCATGGAAGCAGACAGATTTCTGCACGGCTACTGGACTCCAGGTGGCTACTGGACTCAACTCTTCTCACTGAAGTCTTAGGAGTCTGTCTTACAGGAATCCTGCACCAACAAATAATCTCTGCCTCCAGGCACCTCATATCTAGCACTAGTAAAATGCAAATTTTGAAGAATCGGTCCCCACAGAACTGATTTGCAGTGGTCAATGTGTTTGTATGCCAAGATTTTTGTAAGTGGTGGTTTACCATTATGAAGATTTAGAGTTCCTTTAAAATAGAAACTTTGAGTAACTTGTTTAAGTGCTGTTACTTCCCATCATGAACACTTCTTCAGACACAGAGAACCAATATGTGGACAGTCCATTACCCACCCTTCTGACTGGTTAACCCATTGAGGAACAAGGTGATCCACAGGATTCACTCCATTTCATAAATTTGGCAGCATGGTAACTTTGTAAAAATGTGTGTGTTTTCTTAAGGTTTATAACTATCAAACAAAATGAGTTTGACTGAAATGTTGACAGTCCCTTCACATCATGAAGAATGGGTACAAATCTTTGGGATAGTTGGGACATATCTCTGCAACCGCTTATCACAGTGAGGTCAGAGCCGGCTCATTTTTCTTGTCCGCCCTTGCTCTGTCATCCAGTCAAGGTTCTGAACATGCTGGGGGGCTTGGGGGCCTTCGGGCACTGTTGGGCTACTTTTGACAGAAACTACAAATCCCATGAGCGATTGCTTCGTGCGCTCTTTTCTGATTGGCTCCTATGCCTTTCTGAGAACGAGTATCCTACGCAGGGCCTGGACTCTTCCTCTCTCCTCAGCTGTTTAACCTTTTCTTTGCCAGATAAGTTTATTATAGTGTTTTCTGGGCTATTTTATCACTTTTAAACATTGTTTTTGGGTGATCAGTGTATTTATTGACCAGTTGACTTCTGTGAGAATGTCTAATCCACTAGAGCTTGGGGCTAGACCTAAGACTAAGGGATATGGGGTGTCTGTGTCCCCCATTGCTCACTGCTTCTCATGTCACACAGGGTTACCTAGAGAATTCTCAGGTCATATTTGCCCAGCATGTGCTGCTGCCCATGAATCTCCTGCAGGGACCTCCAGCCATGCACTAGAGCCAGTATGGATGCAAGAGTTTAAGGCTACTACCAGGGACCTCCGGTCCACCTTACAGCTCCTTCCATCCACTTTACAGGGGGTCTTCTGCTAGTAGCAGACCCCCGCCACTATCAGATCTTCCCTACCTAAACCGTCGGGTGTACCTGATGTCCTATTCCTCGGAGGAGGAGGAGTTGGTGGACTGAGGACTGTTCAGCTGTTCCTTCATCTCAGTTTTTTGTGGACCCCTTTGAGGCGGACCCCATCCCCTCGGCCGAGGGCCTGATCAGGGCTGTGTTGTCCACCCTGAACATTTCCTTGGCGCAGGAGGCGTCTTCTGACTCCTCTGATGTTTTCCAGGAGCCTGCTAGACCCAATGCTTACTTTCCTCCTAACCCCAGCCTTGACCGCTTTGTGTCGGAGGAGTGGAAATTTCCAGACAAACCATCAGTGTCTAGGAAGTTTGCTTGACTTTACCCGTTTTCTGAAACGGCCCTCACTCAGTGGGTTCATCCCCCCCAAAGTGGATGCCCCAGTTTCCAGGATTTCTAAACCAACTGCCTTGCCAGTGGCTGATGCCTCTGCTCTTAAAGACTGGACTGACAAGAAGCTTGAGACTACTCTCAAGGCTATTTTTGTGACAATGGGCTCTGCCCTTCGCCCTACTTTTGATGCTGCATGGGTAAATAGGGCTGTGGCTGTTTGGACTGAACAGCTCAATTCTGCTGTCCGTCAGGGGACCCCTACTTCTGACATGTTTCGACTTCTCGCTAACATTGCTGAGACTCAGCGTTATGTCTCTCCTGCCCTGCTTGACGCTGCGTGTATGGTAGCCAGGTCTTCTACCATGTCTGTGGTAGCCAGAAGGGCTCAATCTGGTCTGCTGACACGGCCTCCAAGAAGGCTCTCCTGTCTTTTCAGCGATCCTCCCTGTTTTGGGCCTGAGCTCAAGGGTCTCTTCAACGAGGCCACTGGAGGGAAGAGTACTCACCTGCCAGTGGTCCTGAGGAAGAATGCGCCTGTCAAAAGGGATTGGCTTTTTCGTCCCTTTCAGGCAGACTTACACCAGGTGACCCAGACGGTCCCTCAGGCTCCACGCTCCTCATCCAAGCCTACACATCAATGGAGATCCAAGTCCTCCACGATGCCCAAGGCTTCCAAACCTTCTTTTGCATGACTCACTGAACCCGGGTCCCCACCCTCAGGTGGCCGCCTGTGCCACTACCTTTCAGATTGTCAGGCCTCTGTGGCGGACCCATGGGTTTTACAAGTGGTGGCATCAGGATACAGGATTCCCTTCACCTCTATTCCTCCTCCAAGGATCTTTGTTTCTCATTCTCCCTCGGGAGCAGAAAGACGCTTTTTCGAGGAAGCTATACAGGCCCTTCTAGACAAGGCGGTCTTGGAGCCAGTTCCCCCTCAGGAGAGGGGCTTGGGATTCTACTCCAACCTTTGTGGTTTCCAAGAAGGATGGGGTTGTCGTCCTGATCTGAAGGATCTAAACTCCTTTGTGGTTAGCTCCCAGTACCGCCAGGAGTCTCTGCACACAGTGACAGCAGCCATCACTCCTGGAGAATTTCTGGCCTCTCTGGATCTTCAAGATGCATATCTGCACATCACCACTGATCCAGAGAGTCGGCAGTATCTCCTTTTTGCCTGCGACTGAGGGCATTTCCAGTTCTCTGCCCTCCCCTTTGGCCTAACCACGGCTTCTCAAGTCTTCAACAGAGTCTTAGGAGCATTGATCTCCGTCCTACATTTGAACGACATCAGGGTGACTCCATACATGGATAACCTCCTTCTGAAGGCCTCGTCTCTGGAACTCCTTCACCAGCAGGTGCAGGACTGCATTCATGCTCTTTCCCATCACATGTGGATCATCAACTTGGACAAGTCAGACCTTGTTCCTTCCTAGAGGGTGGTCTTTCTAGGCCGCCTCTTCGACATTCAGAGGGGGATGGTGTTTTTCACGGACGAAGTGGCTCATCAGATAGCACTGAAGGTCCAGGCTATCCTGTCTCTGGGTCCAGTTCCAGCTAAGAAGTTGTCATCCTTGGTGGGGAAGTTCATTTTAGAATTTTTTATTTGTCCCCTGTAGATCAGTTTCCTTACTCCAGAATAACTCTAGTTTGCTTTATAAATATGGTTCATCATCCTCTGGTTCCTCATTTTCCAAAAAAGAACAGTTCTCCTGTCTTTCATACATTTCCTCCTTCATTTTGTCCAGCATTTAGTTTTCTAGTGCTTCACTGTAGGCCCAGTCCTGTGCTCGACTTCCATCATGTTTTTGGAATGAGCCTACAGTGAAGCACTAGAAAACTAAATGCTGGAAAAAATGGAGGAGGAAATTTGATTAGTCAGTCTGGCTCCATGTGACCCACTGAATTTGCTTCATAATCTCCTAAAACCACTTTTGCGATTTTAAAGACATTTCAACATAACCTAAATTCTTTTACTTATTTTTATAAATAAAAAAAAAAATAAATTTTTTTTTTGAGATATTAGCATTATCTGTTTATCTAAAAACATAATGTATAGGCACATTCTATCTTAGCCCTGCGGTACCTCCCCCACTGACATGGCTCATCAATACATTGCCCACCTCCCTTAGCACTGAAATGGTTACTTTTCCTTGAGTAATGCAATGTTGTTCTAAGACAGGAAGTATGCCTTATGTATGTCTTAATTAGCATAATCTAGTAATCAAAACAACTCAAAATTTTTTCTAAATTAAAAGGCTAATATGAAATAGGTGGCTTTTGAAAGCATTTTTGTAGCATTGCTAGTGGCCTATCGATTGATGTATATAGTTTTCAGAATTGTCTTTATACATGACATTTGCAATGCAATCTGTAGACTGTTACATTCAGTTCTGCTGTCTTGGAACTTCCAGCATTGGGGCCTGATGCTCAAAAGAGGAGTTAACAAACCACTAATAAGAATCTTCCAAATTGCCATTAATTTAAATGGGACTTCAACTATTTGAATTCTAAAGAGGTATCCAGTTCTTTACAGTGAGTTGGAGACCTAGTATTACAGGAGTTAAAATCAAGGTGAATTTGTATTTATGTTCTATCCTACAGTTGGGCTGCTTCAGAATTGCTCCTTTTCATTTGCTCATGGCTTCCAGTTTAGTTTCATTGGGGTTCCATTTTGTTTGAGATGGTAGAAACATGCTTGGCACAAGGATAAAACATGAAATATTAGCTATGGGGTTAAAAATTACTTTGAGTACTTCAGACATTTGAGCAATTCTGATTTAATTATGGATGATAAAAGGGGTGGGCAACCTGAGGCCCTCCAAGTTGAGGACAAGTCCCTCATCCCCATCTTGCAAATGGCTGGCTGGCCCACCAGTGCAATTTGTTAGAGGTAACTGCAAACAGAAAATATCTTTATGGAGCTGCCATATTTTCAGAGAACTGTATTTGTGGGCTTTATTATACTATTTATTTTTTCCCCTCTTAAAGGTTTATGGCTGGGGGTATAATGGAACTGGTCAACTTGGACTGGGGGGAACTGGGAACCAACTCACGCCTTTCCGTGTAAGCATTCCGCAATCCGTATGTATTGTACAGGTAAGCTTAAGGCACATTTTGTGTATATCCTATATAATAATTTGCTAGGATGTTTGTCACGATGCAGTCATGTGCAGAAGAAACTGAACGTGTTCGGGCAGTCTCTACTGTGCATGATTGCATTGTGGGAGTAAGGCCAAGCAAGACTGCATTGCGTGGTGCAGTGAGGTAGCGACCGGTTAACCCTTTGAGTGCCAGAGGGGTACGCAACGCATTACAAAGGGCTAACATTACCCGGACCTTGGCCCATGTACACGGGCGTATACACTAGTATCCTATATAATCGCTAGGATGTTTGTCAGAAGCAGCAATGAGCAGTAGACTGCCCGAACGCACAGAATGCTGGGAGTTCTGGGCTGAGAGCATTCTGTGCTTTCGGGCAGTCTCTACAGTGCATGACTGCATCGGCGGCAGGATGCAGAGCAGGACCGGCCTCTTAACCCTTTGAGTGCCAGAGGGGTGTAACACATTGCAAAGCAATGCGTTGCGTACCCCTGTCGCTCAAAGGGTTAACATCACCCGGACTTCGGCCCGTGTACATGGGCTTTTACACTAGTGTGTGTATATAATAATTTCTAAATCCATATTTTGCTTTATAGTGTTTACTTTGCTTTCACTATGTCACCTAAAGGGGCCTAAGGAATTTAAAGCCACATTTAACCCTTTGAATG
Organism: Rhinophrynus dorsalis; assembly: GCA_037306005.1. Classification (NCBI taxonomy): domain Eukaryota; kingdom Metazoa; phylum Chordata; class Amphibia; order Anura; family Rhinophrynidae; genus Rhinophrynus; species Rhinophrynus dorsalis. Next base: position 516,989,636 of record CM074719.1, on the reverse strand, counting down.
CCAGCATGGTATGCAGTGCATTGCAGATCAATGTGTTTTGTGCCCTTCTAGCACTCGGTGTTAAATTAATGGCATTTGATAATCATATAGTGCTGTTGGTTTGCAGTATAATTATTTCACTTCTTTAAAAATACATAAGCTTAAATATGTTTGTCTCCAGGAAGTTGGCAGTTTTAATTTCACTAATACAGTTCATGCTCCTGGTTTCAGCGTAGTATTAACCCTTTGAGTGCCAGAGGGGTAGATATGTTGCCTACCCCTCTGGCACTCAGAGGGTTAAGGCCAATGTGGTGCTACACAAACTAAATGTAGTGTTTTCTGAATAAACTCACAGTACTGAAGTGGGAGAAGATTTTCCTTGACATACAGAATGTCTGTTTTTGTTTTTTTTTTTTTGCAATAGGTAGTGTATGTGTGTAACCACATTGACTATTTTACTTTCAGTGACAAATCCCCTACCCCCTGGGCTATCTGACTGCCAATAAACTCTGCATTAGGCATGTTAACATGGTTGTCTAGTGAGGTGGCAAGTATTATATTGTATAAAAAAAAATGCTCATACAGGAAGTTCTGGTAGACAAAGGAAGATTCAGAAGTTTGCAAGGTTAATCAGAGAGGCTATGCACATAAGATGTGCTGAACCTGTAAGAAGGTGGCAAAACTTAATTTGGGTGTATTGGTGGAGTGTAAAAGGAGGCATAACAAAACTAAAGTGGAAAAATGGTAGATATGTGGAGGGAGATAAGCAAGTAGTTGGCTGTCGAAATTCTGCTTAATCTTTGCATAAGGTTGTGAAGGAAGGGAACCTCCATTAAGTAGAAGAACTTAAAATCAGTGGACTGAAGTCAGTTTAGAGGATGACATATTTACGGTTATCATAATTGAAAGTTTATAAATCAGTTAATCTAGATTAGATTTGTCCAAGAGTATTGGGAACTTAGGTCTGGGCTTACAGCATCGTTAGCTGAGATTTTTATCCAGTCAGGAGTGGTTCTGTGTCCCTGAAAACCTGCCAAATATAAAAGGCGGTAAGGAGAAGTCTGGCAGGTACAGGACAGTGAGCCTGACATGAGCAGCTGGGGAAAATAAGGGAAAAGCTATTGAAATGAAGAATTGTTGTTCCCTGCTGTGGGATGATCCTCAGATGTCAGGGTGCCACATTCTCTACAAGATTTTTACATATGCGCACACAGAGATTACGTGCATCTCTCATTGTTGATGGATCTACATTTAAGATGTTTTCCCTAAAAGGAAGTATTTGACCTTCCCAGGACATTTTTCAGATACCTCCCAGTTGTGGCATGCCTATTTTACGTAGTTAGGTATGCAGCCTATGGACTTTACCCTATCTTTTGCTGGAGTCTGTTTAGATCCCTATACCTTAAGAACTTAGTCTTTAATTTATACTCTTAGTTGCAGGTGACTATGCCCAAATGTTTTAGTCCTTGTTATTCAACTGAAACTCATACACAGACTGTATTACCCTTGATGCGATTATATATGATGGGCAAACTCCAACAGAACGTTTGTACCAAATGCCAGATTGATCCTGGAACGTTTTTTCCATCTCTTGGTATTGTCCAGAATTTCTCCGATCTGGAGACTGGTTCTTGAATTTTTCTTCTTTTAACTTGTCTTGGATACATTTACAGACTTTTGTCTCCTTTGTTTCCTTCCATACATATACATGAAAAACTTTTGCATTATTATTTAAAAAAAAAAAAAAAAAAAAAAAAGCTATTCTCATGAAATGGAAGCCCTCTGAGCCCTTTGGTAGTAATGTTTTGGCTCCAGTTGGCTAAATATGATCAAGTATTATATAAATTCTTATAGTAGTATAGTGGTGCCCTGTTAAGTTTTACATTTGGTCTGATTGTGTAACAGTTTTATAGGACACTCAGACCAGCAGGTTAGAATAAAACACCATTTTATTAAAAGACAAGAAAGATTGCCCTCTATAGGCAATACAGAATGACTGAAATAGACCGTAAAGTACAGATGCCTTCTCAGGCCCAGTATACAGGGAAATAAATATATACTATCACAGGACAGGCATAAGTAGCATACAGGGTACTCAAGGGTTAAAGTACATAGAAATCAAATCAGTCTCTGTTGTGATGTGTTTGACACGCCCAAAGTTGGTAAAGGAGCGATATAGTGGTGCTAGATGTGAGAACACCAGTAAAATAGAACAGGACAGAGACTACTGCTTATGCTGAGCAGGAACTGAGGCCAAAATACTCTGCAAGAGCTTTAGGAGCCTGGAGCCACTAGCACCCAACCGGTGCGTAAACGAGAGCAAGTGCACTGCAAGAGCTGAGATGTTAAGAGCCAATAGCACCCACCTGGTGCGTTAACGGAGACCAAATACACTGCGAGAGCTGAGGAGTATAGAGCCAGTAGCACCCCACGGGCGCTGTAACGGAGACCAACTATACTGCAAGAGCTAGCTGTATAGAGCCAATATCACTCTCCGGTGTCGTAACGGAGGCCAACTACACTGCAAGAGCTGAGGTGTATGGAGCCAATCGTACCCGACCGGTGCGTTAACGAGACTACTGTGCCCAACAAGTGTAACCGGATGCGCAAGGTAAATCGGAGGCCACCAAGCTCTGCAAGTGTTAATGGGAGGCTCTAGTAACGGAGACTATAAGGCTCTGCAAGTGTAAGCGGAAGGCTCAGGGTAGTGGAAGCATCGGCTCTGCAAGTGTTAACGGAGGCTCAGTGAATGGAGACAAAGGCTCTGCAAGTGTTAACAGAGGCTCGGTGAACGGAGGCAACAGTGCTCTGTAAGCGCAAACGGAAGGCTCAGTGCTCTAAGTGTTAACGGAGGCAACAGTGCTCAGCAAGGGTAAACGGGAAGGCCCAGTACATAGGAGGGAACAACTCTGTCAGCCCTGCAAACAGCACAGCGGAAGTCAGAATGTCGCCCAGGCGACACTGGAACAGGAACACAAGCAGGGTCGTCAACGTAGCCGGGTCAGGTCACTGAGCAGGAACGTCAGCCAGGCCGGGTCAAATCACGGAGCAGGAACTAAGGAGCGTAGTCAGACGGGCCAAGTCGGTACACAGGAACACTGGAACACAGCTACACAGCAACACTGGCTCAGGAACACCACGAAAGGGCACCTGACAAGTGCCAAAGGCAGAGTATAAAAAGGCCATACTGGGCGGGCCAAACGAGCTCAGCCAATGGGAGCGCACCACAGCAAAGAGTGACAGAAAAAGATCACGGGAACCGTGATTGGCTGTCTTTCGCATTGACTAATGAAAGTACTGTTTAGCATGTTCTAAATGATGTAAAGTCTTCTGAGGTTTGATACCACAGGTGGTGTCATGTTAAATGATTAGCAGTATAAAGTAGTTGTAAGTCTCATTCCTTTTTCAACCTTATCTTTTTGGTTAGTTAAGTAAAAATGCAAGTGTTAGCTTGGAAGAAAGGAGGTGATTAGGATAAAAAAAATTTACAAATATTGAGGGATTTAATATCGTTCAGGAGTGGATCCTTATTTTAAAGGGGAACTTTCACCCCAAGATACAGTTTCTTTATATGACCTACTAAAATGGTGTGTAGTGGCTTTTTTTTTTTTTTTTTTTTTTTTTTTGTGGATGTCACCTATGTTCAACCTAGCATAAATAGTTAGGCTACATATAAAATACTACTAATTCGGTATTAAGACTGCTCCAGCTTACAAACAGAAGCCTCCGTCATCGGAGGAGGGAGGAGAGCAGAGGCAGAGCGATGGACTGCAGTCTATGCGGAAGTAGCTTTAAGACCGACTTTCTAAGTTAAATTTCCACAAAATAAAACATAAAAAATTAAAAATTAATAATGTTTTAGTAGTATTTGATATGTAGCCTAACTATTTATGCTAAGTTGAACATAGGTGACACATCCACTTTAAGTCGGGGCATATCATGTCCTGCAGAGGGACAGCGAAGGAGTTACATTTTGAGCACTGGGACTTACCCTGTTTTGAAGTCTCTGGTCCTCCATTGTAATCCCTGTCACAGGTCCTGCTTGTGTCTCCCTGCTCTTTCTTGGTGATGTCACAAGAGTAAGGGTGCTTCACTAGTCTACCACGTATGAGGTTTAATTTTGTTACTATGGATCCGGGAGTAGAGGCTGTTTGAGGCCTCTATCATAAGATCACCAGGCATTACTGTTGAGTAATACAGCACACTAAAGGGCTGGTTTTCATCCAAAGTGTATTGTGGGGTCTAGTCCTTGTTTTTCAAGTGGGAAAGCCAGTGGTCAGTCATGTCCCTTTTAGCTTCATTATAATGGCCTTTCTTCAGTACAGGCTTCAGAAAGAACTGTAATTTGGATCTTCATAGAAGATTGTCTGCTTTTTTTCAAAGGTGCATTAACTTGTTGCAGGATGTGAAAATTGTGCAGGGGGGTGTCTCATGCCTACCCTGTCTTATGGGATCCTTTTGAACCTTTGTCTTATATATCCCTTTGTTTGACTCAACAGCTTTTCTGCTTGTAATTGTCCTACCTGTGACTGAACTAATGGCTTTGACCTGTAGACCTCCTTTTTCTTATCTATCATACAAATGGGGGGGGGGGTTCAAACTCTCGTTGCATTTCTTCCCACAATGGTATCTGATTTTCATATTAACTAGGAAATTGTTCTTCCTTCTATTTGTCCAGTTTTGTTTAACATGAGAGAAGGAGCTTGACTACGTGGATGTAGTTAGGTGTCTGAAATACAAAATTCATGGCATGGGACCTTTCTGCAAATTGAACTCTAATATCCCTGAAGGCCTATGTGTGGGCCACGCTGTGTTTTAAGTTGACAGTGGCTTCTTGGATCAGGGTCATCCCCATGTCCTTAGGAAAAAGTATATGCCCTTTAGGCTCATTGCTCATTCTACCAGTATGATGGATGCTTCCTAGGCCTCTGCAGAGCATTAGTTATAGGTGCTGACATGGTCTTCACATGTTTGTTAAATATTAATGTCAATGTTCTGGCTTCAGCTGAGGCCAGTTTTGGAAGGAAGGTCATACAGGCCACAGTGCATGTGTAGGAGCTATTCGTCTTTGATTCTGGTAACCTTTTTGGTGTTTCTTGGTTTGGTGTGACACTTGAGGTTCATACTTTTTTTCCAATTTGTTTCTGAAACTTGTTTGTATTCTGAAGGTTTTTCCTCTCTCCCTGGTGGAATAGCGTACTTACTGAAAAATACATTTCTCTACAGGGGTTTACTTTACGTTCTATGGTATGGTGACTTCCTTCCTGCCCTACTTTTCCTTCTTTCTTGGCTATATGTTGAAATTGATCATGACAGGTAGGACTAAAGATGATCTAGGAGGGAGTCTCTGCCTCCAAAAAACCCTTTTATGCAAGCGGCCTACCTCCTGGAGGGAGATTTATCAGTAACTACACAAAAAAACATCTTACTGGTCTTGCCTCATCCACTTTATTGTAGAGATGATAAAAATTTGAAGATATTTGCATCTTGAATTTCCTGTGTAAGTTCTCATTCTGTATATAAAAAATAGTGAAGGAAGAAAACAAGAATCTGTATCCCTAGAATTTAAAACCTCAATTCTGAAACATTGACTACCTTGCCATATCTGGTGAATAGTTTTCATAATAACGGTTACAACAGATGCATGAGATCTTTTCTTTCTCCATGTTATTGAGGGGTAGATTTCTAAATATAATGTCCTGTTTATCAGTGGGATTACCTGGCTGACTATGTAATTACATTCTTACAGTTCTACTACAGACCTGGTATGAATGTTCTCCCATTACATTTTTTTTTTCCTCTTTCCCTATGCCCACGTCCTTGCAGAATTTTATGTTTACTTCAGTTTAGGAACTTGGAACCCTAAAATATATTGAATTCTTGAAACCTGTTTTTAATTGGTTAAATAAATAAAAACTGTTTGTATGTTGAATAGTTATATTTGTATTCTTAAAGTAACATTATGCCTCTTTGTTTCATAGATTGTGTTTGGATATGCCCACACTCTGGGTCTTTCTGATCAAGGTGTGCTGTATGCTTGGGGAGCAAACACTCATGGACAACTGGGAATTGGGAACAAGAGTAACCAACTTTCTCCTGTAAAAGTTGGTACAAATGAAAGGTAATGGTTCTACGAATATTCACACATTCATGCAATCCTTTTTCATTCTGTTTTTCCTTTGCCATTTTTCTCTAACCAGCAATAATAATGACACTTTTGATTGTGCACCAACGGATATGGAGGTGAGCACAATAGGGATCTGAGAAGTGACTCCTTGTGCTAGTGTCAGCAATGAGCTCTGAACCGTAACCATTTCCTTTGTGCAAAAAGTGTGCTCCTACTGCTTACTGTTTTATTCACATTTTAGTAGCTCAAAACTTTTATACTCTGGTAACTGATCCAGGGAGCTTACGTCCTGAAAATTCAAACTGCCAAAACGTAACTCAGCAGTGTCAGTGACTTGCTTCTTCCGCAGAATTAAATATCTGAAATCTGGCCACTAGAGGGCCATGTTAATTGTTGGAAGAAAACATTTAAACTGTAATGATTCTGGAAAGATGTGTCTCCATCAGTTGGGAGTACCCTTGTTTTACTCGTCAGGAAAAGACCCAACAATGTTTTTAATAAGTCCACTTCCCCAACACCACCATAGAGTTCTATAGATAGGCTTTCTAACCCAACCATAGTCCATGGGGCTATATGCAGAGCTGCAAGTTGCATCCAGCCCACCTGAAAGTCAAGGAGTTCAGGTTTGCTGCTTCCCTCCCTCTCCTGAACAACTGAGTAGTTTTGAGGATTCAGTTAAAATTTGAGCAGGAATTACTTTTGGTTGAATCTCCCAGCAATGGTAGTTCCTTTCTCTTATTCAGTAGGAAAAACATTTATATTTTCATAATGAAACTTTTAAAGGAGCAGCTACCTGCTGGGTAAAACAAGGGTACTTCCACTTGTAAAATCTGGAATTAATCATTTACCAACTCCTGCTTTAGATTAAAGCACGGTATTCTATTAATGCTATTTGGTGGTTATATTCCATAACTTACTGTGGAGAGCCATAATCTGGTTATGCACTAAGGTGTGATAAAGCAGAGATGACTTCTCCAGTGATTCACTTCTCCAGTTCCTATGTTATTTTATGGAGCCTGAGTAGGAGAAATCTTATTTCGTTGGCTCCATAGAATAACACCTTAGTGTATCTACCCCTAGATCTACCTCCTGTTTGCGCTGTTGCTAATAGTTTAAGTTAAATGACTTTTGAGCACTAATAACTTTTGAATGAAAATCTTCTAGCAGTGGGACTACCCTTGTTCTACTTGGCAAGAAAAGCTCTACAATGCATTAAACATTTATTCATCTTTTTGTCACTTTTCTATTGAGTCTTTTCTACTCAGGCTTGTTGATGGTGAGAAACGATTAAGAAAGTATAACAAACAAAGTGTCCTGCCCTATTCGGCTGCTGGCTTACATGCTAGAGTTAACTTGCATCAGGGACAATCAAACCAACTTGTAACCTCTTCTGTAGAATCAGCATAATACTGATAACTCCGGTAGCTGATCTAACACCTCTACTGCTTGAGCGTGACTTACAATATATAATTTATTTTAATTTGGACACTTCGGTGCCCGGTCTTGACTGCAGCTGTATTAGCTCACCTCTGCTAAATTGTGAGACTGAACCCCGATACAGTTGTATGCTGTCATTAGGCAAGCCTGAGTGAGGCAAACATGCAATAAATGGTTACTATGCTGAATTAAAGTATTGGTTTTGCGAGAATTTTATGGTCATCTGTGTCCATCACTTTCTGCCTTTCTCTACCCTACTTCATTCCTGTGCTCCTTCCCCTCTTCTTATCTGCCTTTTTTTTTTCGGTCTTCCTACAATTTGGCACACAGATCAGACTTTGTCTGATTTTGCGGATGGACAACATGTGGTTCTCCAGCTTCTACTGAATTACAATTTAAATCATGCTGTCTGAGACTGTTTGGAGCTTAATTGCAATAATAGCTGGCCTTCCAGAGCCACTGGTTGTTTACCCTTGGTTTACCTCCCTATCATCTCCCTTCTCTTTGTACCACATGCCTTCTCTCCATACCCCCAGTATCTCCTTCTGCACTCTCTTCTCTGCCACCGTGCTCCGTTTCCCACCTCCTCGCTCTGCTCTCCCATCCTTTCAGTTTGTCCCAAGTGTTTCTCAAATGAGTCAGCCTCTTTCTCTCTGGCTATTATCCTTTCCCCTTCATTTTTATTTATTGCATGGTTGCATGCCCACTTAGTAGTATCTTGTCTTGTTTATGGATGCCGTCCTGGGGGTTTATAATTGATTGATTGTACTATCAAAGGCTCATTCTCCAGGCTTAAAGCTTTTTCTTTATTAAAATCCCCTCTCCTGTATTGCTACTTCTCGTTTCACAGGTGCTTTTTCTGTTTTTCTCCACTTGATCAGTCCAGATCTTTGCTCTGTTCTCAAGCTCTTATCTGGGCCGAGTAAGTGAATGTCTTGGGAATGATCCAAGGATACTGGTTATGATGTGTCCTTGTTTATTCATAAAAGCTTAGGCACTTGAGGAGGGTTTGAACTTGTATTTGACTTCATGATTAGGTTGTTAATGACCCAAATGTACATTTTATTAACCCCCACTTCTCACAGCTATGGAGGTAATGAATCACTGACCGCTGTAAGGATGTTTGGAATTACCCTTTCACTTCTTCAAAACTATATAAATAAGAAGGGGATAGGTTAGCAAACTAGTAGTTTTAGGTGTGAAGTATAGAAAATTTTCACAAAATTTAGGAGCCAAAGCTAAAACACTAGACATCTGAGCTCCTGGGATTTTAAGCCCTCGGACAGGTCAATTGGACCTTGCCTTGTTCCTCACCCCATCCACTGTCCCGGCACGTTAATGTAACCACTCCTCCCTTTTCTCTGTCGTCCAATACAGGTTACTGGTAACTTTGGGAAGGCGATCAGCCCCTTTAAGTAGGCATGAACAATTCTGAGAAGTGACTGCTGGGTGGAGCCTACCTCCTCCTTAGCTTGCAGCTAGCCAATCCCCATCCAGTAAGATTTGTTCCTTGGTCAATACACAAGGCAAGAGAACAGTTCTGCTATAGTTTTAGCTTCTTTATTTTTTCTGTTAGATATGGAATACCACCATTAGGAGGATTACCATCACTGACAATTCCCATCACCCAAATGTGGCTAGCTCAGTTTACCAGGTGCTTTTGTGGACCTAAGCCCTGGGGGGAAAATCTTGGCTGCAAGTTTTCCCCAGGAGTTGCCCACTGAGACTTCTTCTTGATATATGGTAATCTGAAGAACTGCTGAAAAAGGTGAGCATCCTTTGAGTGCTGATGTCCACATATCCCATGCTTCCCCTCTGCACAGGGGTCTTATTTTGAGTTCCTGTTACATACTCATGCACTCATTGGGTTTATCTGTATGTCTGTGGGGTGTTTGGAGCAAGTTTCTGTGGTAACTTAACCCTTTTGTTGCTGGTTAGCATTTTGGGGCATTGTGGGCACTTTCCCTACTGGGACCAGTGTTTATTGTGTCTGCTGACTTGTTCTAGTGGGCTTTTGAGTGGTTTTACAATTTGGTATTCACCTTGCTAACTTTGTGTTTCGCACCTTTAAGGCGTGCGTTTACAACATAGACGCCATTGCTCCATTCACTTCTATGGGACTTTACAGTTTGGGACATATCTCTGCAACCGCTCCACGTAACGAGGTCAGAGATGGCTCATTTGGTTGGTCTGCCCTGTTATCTGGTTAACGTTTTGGGTATGTTGGGGGGCTTTGGGCACTGTTGGGGTACTTTCTCAGGGAAACTACAGTTCCCATGAGCGCGCGCTCGTGCTTCTGATAGAGTATCCTACGCAGGGCTTGTATTCTCCTTCTCTCCTCAGCAAATTAACCCTTCGCCTACCAAATAAGTCTAATTTAGCGTTTCTGGGGTGATTTTGTTTATCATACACACTATTTTGTGGGTATTTCTGATACTTTGACTGTTTGCCTCTGTGAGAATGTCTGCTCTGTTAGACCTTGGGGCTAGGCCTAAGGCTAAGGATACTGGGGTGTCTGTGTCCCTCATTGCTCCTCATGTCACTCAGGGTTACCTAAAGAATACTCGGGTCATGTTTGTCCAGCATGTGCTGCTGCCCCTGAATCCCTTGCAGGGGCCTCCAGCCATGCACTACAGCCAGTTTGGATGAAAGAGTTTAAGGCTACTACCAGGGACCTCCGGTCCACCTTACACCCGCCGGGTGTACCTGATGTGTCCGATTCCTCTGAAGAGGAATTATTGGTGGATTCTGATGAAGACTGTTCTGCTGTCCCTTCCTCTCAGTTTTTTGGGGATCCGTTTGAGGCTGATCCTGTGCCCTCGGCTGAGGGCCTGATCAGGGCTGTGTGCTGAACACTCCCTTGGTGCAGGAGGTTTCTTCTGATCCCTCCAATGTGTTCCAGGAGCCTGTTAGGCCCCATACTTATTTTCCACCTATCCCCACCTTTGACTGCTTGGTGTCTGAGGAGTGGAAGTTTCCAGACAGAAAACAGTCTGTCTCTAGGAAATTTGCCAAGCTTTATCCGTTCTCTGAAGCGGCCCTAACTCAGTGGCTTCATCTTCCCAAAGTGGATGCCCCTGTCTCCAGGCTTTCTAAGTCCACTGCCTTGCCCGTGGCTGATGCATCTGCTTTGAAAGACTGGACTGTCAAAAAGCTTGAGACCTCTCTCAAGGCCATTTTTGAGACAGATGGTTCTGCCCTGCTCCCCCGCATTTGCTGTGTTGTGGGTGAATAGAGCCGTGGCTGTTTGGACTGAGCAGCTCACTTCATCTGTCCATTAGGGAGCTTCTACTACTGACATGTTGCGGCTTCTCACCAACATCTCTGAGGCTCAGCATTATGTTTCTGCTGCCCTGTTTGACACTGTACGCATGGTAGCCAGGGTATCAACTATGTCTGTGGTAGCCAGACGTGCTCTTTAGCTCAAGATCTGGTCTGCTGACACAGCCTCCAAGAGGTCTCTCCTGTTCTTGCCCCTTTCAGGGCACCTCACTGTTTGGGCCTGATCTCAAGGATCTGATCAGTGAAGCCACTGGAGGGGAGAGTACTCACCTGCCAGTGGTCCCGAGGAAGAAAGCGCCTGTCAAAAGGAATCTGCTTTTTCATCCCTTTCAGGCTATCTCGTGCCAGGCGACAAAGGCAGTGCCTCATGCTCTGCGCTCCTCATCCAAGCCTAAGTATCAACAGAGGTCCAAGTCCTCCCCTTCTGTGTGACTTGCCGAATCCGGGTCCCCACCCGCAGGTAAGTGTCCGCTTACGCCACTATCTCTCAGCTTGGGAGGCCTCTGTGGCGGACCCGTGGGTTCTGCAGGTGGTGGCTATGGGGTACAGGATCCCCTTCACCTCCCTTCCTCCTTCTCGGACCTTCTCTTCTCGATCTCCTCTGGGAGCGGAAAAGTGACGCCTTTTCGTGGGAGCTATTCAGGCCCTTCTGGACAAGATGGTCTTGGAACCTGTTCCTAGTCAGGAGCGGGGGTTGGGATTTTACTCCAGTCTCTTTGCGGTTTCCAAGAAGGATGGTGGCTGCCATCCCATTTTAGATTTGAAGGATCTAAACTCCTTTGTGGTCAGGTCCCAATTCCACCAGGAGTCACTCCGCGTGGTGATAGCTGCCATGTCCCCTGGGGACATTCTGGTCTCGCTGGATCTTCAGGATGCGCATCACCATTCATCCAGAGAGTCAGCAATTTCTTCGGTTTGCCTGCGACCGAGGGCATTTCCAGTTTTCAGCTCTCCCCTTTGGCCTGACCATGGCTCCTCAAGTCTTCAACAGAGTCCTGGGAGTGTTGATTTCCGTCCTCTATTGGGACGGCGTCAGAGTTACCCCATACATGGACGACCTCATTCTGAAGGCATCTTCTCTGGAACTCCTTCATCAGCAGGTGCATGATTGCATTCATGCTCTATCCCATCATGGGTGGATCATCAATCTGGACAAGTCGGATCTTGTTCCTTCACAGAGGATGGTGTTTCTGGGCCTCCTATTCGACACCCAGAGAGGGATGGTGTTTCTCATGGACGAAGTGGTTCATCAGATAGCACTGAAGGTCCAAGCTGTCCTGTCTCAGGATCTGGTTCCAGCCAAGAAGTTGTCATCCCTGGTAGGGAAGTTAATTTCCACCATCGAAGCGGTTCCGTTTGCCATGGTTCATACCAGGGAACTTCAGAGGTTTCTAATCCTTGCATGCAGGGGTTGACTGGATCTCCTTGAGAGGTCCCTATCTCTCCCTCTTCACGTGGTGCTGTGCTTCTCGTGGTGAGTCAACCTGAACAATCTCCTGAAAGGCAGGCCCTTCCTGGTGCCATCCTGGCCAACGGTGATGAGACGCCAGCCTCTCCAGATGGGGAGCAGTCCTGGGGCACTCGAATGCTTAGGGCCGGTGGTCCCAGGAGGAATCGCTCCTTCCCATCAATGTCCTGGAGCGATTTTTCATGCCCTGCGACACTGGACAAGACAGCTGGAGGATTGCCTAGTCAGGCTACAGTCGGACAACACCACAGCGGTAGCCTATATCAACAAGCAAGGCAGCACAAGAAGTCTCTGAGCTTGGCTAGAGGTCAAGGCTATTTTGTCCTGGGCAGAGGAGCATGTCCCTGCCATTTCCACAGTTCATATTCCTGGCCTAGACAACGTTCTGGCAGACTTCCTCAGTCGACACACAGTGGACATCGGAGAGTGGGAACTGCATCAAGAGGTGTTCAACCTCATTGTCCAGTTCTAGGGTCTTCGGTGCATCGACCTGATGGCAACAAGACACAACAAGAAGTTTCCAACGTTCTGCTCTCGCTGGGCGGATCCCCTGGCTCTAGCAGTGGATGCCTTGTCGATCCCGTGGAATTTCCTTCTGGCATACATCTTTCCTTCCATTCCCGTGTTGCACAGGGTGATATGGAAGCTGTGACTGTGACTTTGTTTTGGGAGTCCTTCAGCACCCATCATTTGAGTCATTGGCCACTATTCCTCTCTGCTTACGTGGAAGATGGCTTTTCTCCTGGCGATCGTGTCTGTTCGCTGTGTTGCAGAGCTGCATGCCCTGTCTTGTAGGCCACCCTTTTTAGTTTTTCACAAGGACGAGGCGGTGCTTCGCACTTCACGGAAGTTCCTCCTGAAGATGTGTCTGAGTTCCACATTAATCACGAGATTGTGGTTCCTCTTCTGCCCTAACCCTATTTCTGACAAGAAGGATCTTGTTGGATGTTGTGCATTGTCTCAAGTTCTATGTGCATCGCACTGAGTCATTGAGGCAGTCTGACACTCCTTTTGTAATTTCTGAGGGTCCCAGGGCAGGGAAGCCTGCTTGCAAGGTAACCCATTGCTTCTTAGTTCAAGTCCACTATTCGTAAGGCTTACGAACTTGGGAAGAATCCTGTTCCTTTTGGGCCTACAAGAATCAGGCGTCAACTGATCAGTTGTGCAAGGCAGCCACTTGGTCGTCTGTGCATACCTTCTCGAAACACTACCGTGTGGATGTTCTGGCATCGGCTGATGCCAGTTTTGGGAGGCAGCCTTGCCTGTCTAGGATCTCATTAGTGTCTCAGTATACTTTCACTTTTGAGCCCTGTTGGCTCTAGTTCAGTGTGCTGTGTAACAATTCCTGGGGTCTGTTTTACCCCTGTTCAGTGTCCGTTGACACTTTGTTGCTATTGTTGAGCTATTCATGATCTGTTGGTTCACTGGTGCTCTGGTGACTTTGGGGGGCCTTGAGCCTGGTCCTTGCCTTTCTTCCCACTCTGGGGAACTTAATGGTTGGACATCCCAAAGTTACCAGTAGCCTGTATTGGACAACAAATAAAAGAGGACTTTAGTCTTACCTGTTAAATCCTTTTCTCTTAGTTCATACAGGTTACTGGTCTCCCACCCTGTCAAGGGACCATGCTTGTTTCTCCTTTGGCAGAACATGGGTGTCCTTTCGGGTTCATGCTCACAGGAGAGTCTTACTTTACCCTTTTACTACCTAGTCAATAGTTAGTTTTCAAATCTTACGGGATGAGGATTGGCTAGCTGCAAGCTAAGGAGAGGAGGTAGGCTCCACCCAGCAGTCACTTTTCAGAATTGTTCTTGCCTACTTAAAGGGGCTGATCACCTACCCAAAGTTACCAGTAACCTGTATGGACTAAGAAAAAAAGATTTAACAGGTGAGACTAAAATCCTCTTTTTGTAACATTTGTTAAGCATGAATACACCACTTCATTCCCTTTTATATTTATTGTGGAAGACAGGATATGGCATTCTTATGTTTTTACACATCTTAGATTTACGCATTAGATTTCAGTGTACTCTTGCATATATATATAATCTCCAAAAACAAGAACACAGGGATGGAGCCCAATAGTGTAATACAGTAAAACTTTGAGTAAAAAAAAAAAAAAACCAATAGCAAATTTACTCACATTTATCTGATGTCAGCTACAGGGGATATTCTGAGCTGACCATTAAGCTTACGAGGAAATCTCACTGTCCTCACACTCCACATGCAACAGGATCTCCACAATGTCTAATCTTCCAAAAATATTTATTCAAAGCAAGCATATAAAATACACAACATCGATGTTGTACAATTAAAAATGGCTACACTTTACACGGTATTCCACCGCTTTCTCAAGCCTCAATAAAATGATCTAGCAAACCATACCCCTCAGTGACCTCCTAGTAAGCTTAATGGTCAGCTCAGAATATCCCCTGTAGCTGACATCGGATAAATGTGAGTAAATTTGCTATTGATTTTTCTTTTTTTTTTTTTTACTCAGAGTTTTACTGTATTACACTATTGGGTGCCATCCCTGTGTTCTTGTTTTTGGAGATTTCTGTGCCACTTGGGAGGAGTGTGAGTAGTATTGGCAGCCTGAGAATCATCAAAAGTGTACCTGTGACTGGGACATGTTTACACCCAGCCTGCTCATGTGCTGTTTATCATATAGTTGCTAAACATCCATTATATTTGTGAGTACCCACGTGTCTTCTTGGGCTTGCCAGAACCAGGTGTTGTCTGAACAGCTGTGCAAGGTCACTACTTGGTCATCCTTGCATACTTTAAGCAGACACTACTGCGTCAGTGTACTGGACTCTGCTGAGGCCAGATTTGACTGGAAGGTCCTTCAGGCAGTTCTGCCTGTGTAGGGACATCTTTTTCTTTTTTGCCAGTTGTTCAGTGGTTTTTGAGCCCTTTGGCTCGTTTGATGTCTAACACCTATGGTTATTCAGATGCAAATTGGTCCTAGGGAACTCTTGTATCATGGTGATGTGTGGGCGGTCTTTTCTCCTTGCCCTCCAAAGAATCTTTGTATGCTTTGGTGTATCCCCTGTTGTCCATAAAAGAAAAGAGAGAATAGTATTTGTGTTCTTACCTGTTAAATCCTTTTCTCATGTGGAACACAGGTTTCCCACCCAGAGGAAAATGTTAACTTGTTTCTTCCCCCGAGCAGAGGAGTCCTTGTAGGGTCTTAGTCCTGAGAGTTTTTTTCTTACCTGGTATCTTAGTTGCCACGGCTTTTGTCACTTGAATTCAGAGAAGAAGGCAGTGAAGGGGGATTGAGTTGTATTAAGAGGAGGAAGTCTTCAAAGAGCCTGTCTTCTGTAATGTGCCCTTCCCTCTAGGTGAAGGAACTCTACCCCACATGGTACCTGTATTCCATATGGACTAAAGAAAAGGATAAGCACACTAAAAGCCTGTTTTCTACCATTAATGTCCGCTGCATAAATAGAATGGCAAATGAATGTGCTGTTCCATTGATTTCTAGTGGCTGCAGTGGTAGTCACAGCACAGTTAATAGAATACCAGACTGTGACTTGAAACTACGCCCAAGGTGTTTCTTGAACAGTGAGGCAGGTAATGCCTGTGCTAAACACTATTCCAGCTTCCTTGTTTTGTTTTTTTTTTGTTTTGTTTTTATAACTATGTAAAAGTATATACAGTGTATAGGTAGACATAGTTGGCTGTTTTTGCAAGAGGATATAAAATTGCTTAATGTTTTAAGGTGATGTTTCCTCTCTTAAATCTTCCTGGTTATGTTCTCCTCTTAAGAAAAAAATCCTCCGGCTATTAATGATTTCAGTTGTGTATTGGAGGTACTTCATCTACTGATTGCTTCATAAATATTTGCTTTAATGAGCCTTTGGCTGTTAACGCTTAATTAACGTAATCATTTAATTTCTGATTGCTATAAAACTAATCTGAAAAGTTCAAGATCACTACCAAACAATGTTTAGTGTGCACCTTTTTAAGTCCACCTTTCTAGTGATTTTAAATGTAATTGGATGTAAATAAAATCTATACCCTGCTTAATTCTTAGGTTTGCAAAGGCCAAATATGTAGATGAATGAGGTATTCCCAGCCCTACATCTGATTAAGAGACAGAACGGTTCTGAATTACAAAATTCAAATTAGAACACCTTTAATATATGCAGTGTTGAGTTTATTTGGATTTATCCAGTTCTCTTGAATGTTTTATAGATTATCTTTAAAGGGGAACTATCACCCCAATACAAGCTTGTCTCAGAATTAACTTCATATAGCGATTAGATTGAACAGTTTTTTAATTTTTTTCTATAAAGTTCAGTGTATGGCTAAATTTTAAGTTTGAAAAATGATCCGGGCCTTACTTCCGGACAGACTTCGGGTACAGCTCTGCACTGCAGTCTGTTAATCTTCCTCTGCTCCCCATCCATGTACTGTCTCAATCCAGCCTCTGATGATGATGGAGGATTTCTACATGTAAGCTGGAGTGCTCTCTGGCCAATGAGTGCTCCAGCTTACATGCAGAAATATAAAGATATATATATATATATAAAGTTAATTCTGAGACAAACTTGTACTGGGGTAATAGTTCCCTTTTAATGCTGCAGAATGAACAAAGTCAGGAAAGTTTTCTCATTTGACAGGTACAAAACTGCATGAATATTTTGCTCTGTACTATTGCTGTTACCAGTATGTATTTGTATTTATCCCAGTGTCCCCTCTGTTATCCAAGATTCTTGTTTCTGAAACCTAGTATCAGACTTGTGGTTTTCCCATAGGACATTTAAGTTGTTTTGTATCCATTGTGTTGTGGTTTGAAAGAAATCCCTATGGTCCCAGGCTCACGACTTGATTGTTTAGAGTCTTAACCATGATAAAGCAATCTGTGCAAAATTGTCCTGTAGGATGTGTTAAGGGGCTTACCCCTGTTAAGAGCTTGGTTTAACATCATTCTATTCTAATATTTTCCTACAAATAGTTGCTTTTTTTAATAAAACTCCTGATGATGATGCTACATCATGGCAACAATTTGCTTGTACTGTGCACCACGTGTACTTGTTTGCTCTTTAACAGACTGGACTACTACTGCCTAGGCATGTAATATAGCAAAGAGTGCTGTACCTAGCCAGCTGGCAATCTAAATTCCTTTTCAAAGATTAATAATAATATGCTAACTCTTAAGATGGGTTTCAGAGCCCATTTTAATTTTTCTTAATGTGTTTTAAAGCAATATTTGACTGGGTTTTTACTTTTCTTAATTCATTGTATCTCAACATGATTTGAACGTTGAAAATGCTCCTATGCCTGATAGGGAATATACCCTTCTATATGCACATGTGAGCAGACCTGCCAGTAGGTCACTACAGTTGCACTTTTAAGCTGGGTTCATACAGTAACATTAGCTCAGCATTTATATTGCTACACAAATGTTGAAAAGGTTGCTGCTTATGGAGCTGTTCACACAGGTGACTATTGTGCTTGGGCTTCGACACACTTCTTTACATCTTTACTTTGCTCCCCTCAGAATGCGGAGATGATCCTGCATGGCAGCCCATAGATCTGCCATGCAGACAGTTAACACGGGCAGTTGAACTGGTGCAGGATCACTGCAATGATTCAAGTCATGTTTGGTTGACGATATATATACAGGGCTCAAAATTTCCAGTAGCCAATGGTGAGTGAAAATTTAGCCCTAGCGAGTGTAATTTCAGCCCTGCTGGGTATGTTTTGGCTTGCAGTGGCGAGTAGCTTACAGTCTAGAGGAAGGTGGGTTGGATATAGAAGGTGTAAGTGACTAAAATTGCACATAAACTTATATTTTTTCACCATTTTAAAAGGCTGTCTTGTGTTCACATTTTATTTATTTATTTAACAGGATGGTAGAAATTGCAGCTTGTCATTCCTCTCACACATCTGCTGCCAAGTCCCAAAGTGGACAGGTTTATATGTGGGGCCTGTGTCGGGGTCAGGCTATCCTTGCACCACACCTCATGCACTTCACCTGCACGGACGATGTGTTTGCTTGCTTCTCGAACCCACCTGTAATGTGGCGCATTCTCTCTGTAGGTAAGACTTGAAAATGCTACTTCCTGATAAGGACCTGCTCTCTAGTGAAATGCAATTTTGGATTCATACATTCAAATATATTCTAGTGAAAACTGAAATCCTGTCATGCTGCACAATCTATTCTATATTTGGTAATGCAAGCTTTTGTGGTAGAATTGCATTACATGGGAAAAAAAATTGTAGCTCACCAGTGAAGTTATGATACCTGATCAATAAACTGCTTTGATCAAAACCACCACACTCCCAGGGACCACCCAAGACAAAATAGACAAAATCCAGACCAAGTGTTACAGTGACATGTTAAGACTAGAGGAATTAACATCACCACTTAAGTATAATAAAAACCTGAGTTTCAATATACCAATGATAATGCCATCGTATATATGCATATGCCTGATTTCCCCACCACAAGTCTTTGGAGAAGATATCGGGTAGACAAATGCCTGAAAAAGATTCCCTCCAAATTATATCAATGGCTCTACCAAGAGAACTAGAGAATACATCACACTCCAGTATCCGATTTATACAGCTCTATACAGTATCCACTTTTTGTCCATAAAAAGCATGAATATCAATACGAAGCAAAGGATACATTTTAAGTACTAAACCTAAAATGGGCATGTGAGAGAAGATTTCTGTATAATACGTCATATTCCCTGTAAGACGTGCTCCCGGTAAAGAGCACTGTTTATGTTCTATCCAGATTGCAAATACATCCTAAACATGAGTCATATAATTTACTGATAGCTGGATGTGGTATGAGATAAGAAGATACTGTCAAGTAGAAATATATTTGTATAGTTCACAAAATTGCAAGAGATCAGTGACGGAGAGTATTGAACTGAGATACTTATATGTATGGTTTGGGAGGAGATTAGGTATTGTATGACCTAGAATTATTGGACCAATTCTTATTGTTCTCTGGGATTCATTAGAGCCATAGAGTAGAGTGGGCTGTATTGTCGACCAGATAGGATATTCATTTCTATTGGCCGTCAATATTTTATTGGAGATGCGTGGGATACAGGTGCCGCCTCCTTATATGATAGAAAATTGTCTGGTTAAGATCCATAGCTATACTTTAACACCACTATATTTGTATTTTAAATTACTCTTCTATGTTAAATGCAGATTTTCAAATATAACTTTTTAATAGCTTGTCAAAGCTAAAAATAGGTAAGTTTAAGGGGTCAGTGACAGTCCCCAGAAACCATGCAGATTTGGTCCATATTTGATCAGTAAGTAAACATAAGGCTGTCCAAATGTCCTTTCTTAATTAAGTTATATGGTGCGGTCAGGGATGCCATAACCTTTCTCAAATGAATATTCAACAAATTGATCGTATTAATTTTCACTTATTGCTTGAAGCTGGTGAGATAGCTCATGAGATAGCTCAGTGGTAAAGTCCCTGACTATGGAGCCTGTTCAAACTGCAAGGTTGCAGATTCGAATCCCAGCAGGGTCAACTCCGCCCTTCATCCCTTGGAGGTCGATAAATGAGTACCATTGATTGGGTAATAATAACATCTATTAGTTCAGCTGCCGATTCGGTTAATCCCGAGAGCGTGCGCTGAAAGCGCTTTGAGTCCCAGTAGGAGATAGGCGCTATATAAATACTAGTTATTATTGCTTAAATTGTCCTGGTCCAGAAATATTGTTACCAGTTTGATATTACCAGTTCAAGCATGCACAGTAAAGAGGTTAGGTTTTCTTTCACAGTGGAGACTTGGGGATATGCAATTTAATTCTGAATAAAGCTTCTTTGGTAAAGATCTTAAAAGAAGACTAGAAATCCTTTATTGGTTGTGCTTGCAAAATTTCAGTTAGCTAAAACATAGAGCGTGTTTGCTATATAGAAAGAAACCATGGATTGTGGCTATGTGAGTAAGGTGTATTTTACTCATACAGTTGATGGAAAAGAAAAGGCTGACTTAGGTTTACAATTGAAATATCGCCATCTATTTGCGACAATCAAAAGGGCAACATCATCATAATGTTGTCTGCATCAAAAGGGTGACATTCTGATGGTGAATGCTTAAGGGTCGCCACTTAGAGGGCGGCATTTTAATAGGACTGACTGACTAGACATACATAACTTCAGTGTCAAACTCGTAAAAATAATCAGATTTCTAATTTTAGTTCTACGCTTTCCCACAAACTTATGCCAACTCTTGGGTTCCACTGCATTTTATTAACCCATTGAGCACCAACGCAATGCGTTGCCAATCTGGTGCTCAAGGAGTTAAACTAGGATTCTGACAATGTTGCTAACGAATTATAAAAATATAAACAGCTCATCACTGCTCCCTTAAAGGGATAGTAATACTTCATTTTAACTTTATTTTATTTTGTAGGCATTAAAAAAACATGAAGAATGATATAAGACTTATCTCTCAAACCTTTATGGTTTGAGATATTCACAAGCAAAGTTCCCCTCCCCGCCCCTTTTACCTAGTGTAAGCCATCTCTTCTCAAATGTGAGTCTGGTTGTATGACAGGACAGATAACAGAAGGGGACAATTTTCTTTGTATGAAAACAATGAAAGCCCTTCCCCCCCCCTTGAGAAGTTTTTCAGCTTTTTCCCTTATCTTAATTGAAGATTGTCCCTCTCTGCAGTCTACCTGGGCATTTCCCTTCTGATCTGGTTGAACAGGGAAGGGATACTTTGTGAATATCTCTTAAACCATAAAGGTTTCAGAGATGAGACTTATATCATTCATGTTTTTTTAATGCCTACAAAATAAAATAAAGTTAAAATGAAGTATTGCTATCCCTTTAAACCTCCATGTCCTTGCGCCAAACAGCAATGCACACCTCCCCCTTACTCTTCCATATTTTGTTTTGTATTGGAGCAGAAGTTTTAATGTAATTTCAACAAAAGTATTAGTGGAAATTACAACATAAAAACAGATGTTTAAGCCAAAGAAATATATATATTTCTCGATCAAGCTTTCAAAGGTAGGGAAATAATGGTAATTCAAAAAACTTCAGCTCCACAACTATTGTGTAATTGTGTTTTCTTCAAGATATATTAAATACATAAATAAATAAAAAATCAAAGAACATGGTGGGGGAGCAGGTTATGGGGTATAGCATTAGTTCTTATATAACCTATGTCGGGCTGTCTAAGTTCAGTCTTCAAGGGCCACAAACAGGCCAGGATGTAAGGCTTTCCTGATTAAGCAAAGGTGGCCCAATCAAAATGAATGAGCCACTGATTAACTCACCTGTGCTTAAATCAGGGAAACTTTTAAATCCTGGCCTGTTGGTGGCCCTTGAGGACTGAACTTGGACAGCTCTGACCTATGTCACTTCCCTACTTTTTGATCACTTGAGTGTGAACAAGTGTCGTGTTTATAATGTCTGGGTTTTTTTCCCCTTTTAATTTATCAGTTCATTGTGTGCTTTAATCAAAAATCATATTTTAGTTGTAATCCACAAATAATAATTTTAGCAAGTGTTTAAAAAAAAAAAAAAAAAAATACATAAATAAAAAATCACTTCCAGTGTTTGTGGAGGTGATTTTAATTGGTCTACTACACAGTAATTTGGGGTATTACATGTCTTGGAATATTTCTTAATCATCACAGAGGAGATCACACAAACAAAGGAATAACAAAACTGTCATCAAAATGACATAGCTAGGTGTATTTATAGGAGGTTTCAAGGTGTATTTATAGGAGGTTTCAACTCTGTGAGTTTACTCTGTAAGTAGTTTGCAGCCAGACACAAGTGCAGCAGACAGACAGAAGTGTGTAGTTTCAAAAACTGCAGTAGTTTGAAAACGGCAGGAGTTTGGTGAAGGCACTGGTTTTGTCAGTTTGGTGAGTAACTGCTTTATTTCTAAGATGTCTGGTTTGGTGCAGTGTAACACTTGTCTGGCTGTTGTGTTCCGCAGTACTCTCTGGAGTTTGGGGTGTTGTCCAGTATGTTTGCATCTGTCCACATTGTATGGTGAAATTTCCAGGCTGCAGTCTTTGGTGTGTTATCTGCAATCAAAAGAAGTGAATCTTTCCCAGCTAGAGTGTGAAGTCAAGCAACCATGTAATCCACCACCGCAGCCCCAACGGCCCATGAAGAGAAGGGCTGTGTGGAAGACAGTTGGTTCCGGGAGGTTGAGAGTTGTGGAGCAGAAGCACAACACTGTTGGTATTTCGGTGTGTAATCCCTTTGGTGTCCTGTCTGAATTGGAAAGTGAGATTTCAGAAGATAAAAGCACAGATACTCAGGTACGGGATGTTGTGAGTCCCAAAGGAGAGAATTGTAACAAGCAGTCAGGAGCAGAAAATGGACTTAAAAAGAAGAGAAAGCATCTCCTTGTTGGTGACTCGATTGTTAGAGGTGTTGCTTTAGGGCAGAATGAGGATGGACTGAAGGAGGTGAGATGTCTTCCTGGTGCTACTACAAGCAGGGATAAAAGACGCATCTCAAATATTGTCAAGGCTGCAACAAAGGAGACTGAAGTTGATCTGATCATTCATCTCGGTACAAACGATTTGTCCCAGAAAAGTGTTGAAGAGGTGAAAATGGAATTTCAAAGTCTCAGCCTGGAGCTGAGCAGAATGACAGACTCTATCACTTTTTCAGAGATTTTGCCAGTCCGCTCTGAAAATAGTAAGAGACTTCGTATCCTGGAGTTCAATGGTTGGCTAAGACAGTGGTGTAAAGAAGAAGGTTTTGGATTTGTCAGTCACAGTGTTAGAAGGTGGAGTTGTAAAGAAATGTTCAAGAGAGATGGTCTGCACCCGTCACACAGAGGAACTGAGGTACTTGGAGAAGAGTTCAGGTGTTTCTTGGAGAGGCATTTAAACTAGATGGAGGGGGCAGGAATTTCATTGAGAAGATTGATTTCTGTCCCCGAACAGTTTTGGTGAACCAGGGTTCTGAGTTTGTTAGTGTGATAGATACAGATGTTGGTGCACAGGAAGTTGCTGGTGCTTTACATACAGATGTTGGTGAGGTAGATGATGGTGCGGTAGATAGAGTTGTTGTTGGTGATAAATGTAATGTTCTTCGTGTAATGTGTACTAATGCTCGCAGCTTAGGCAACAAGCTCAGCGAGCTAATATCAATAGTTTGTAGAGATGACTTGGACTTGATTGTAATAACAGAGACATGGTTCAGGGACTGTAATGACTGGGAAATAGCCATTCCGGGATACACGTTGTATAGGAAAGATAGGGCTGAGAGAAGAGGGGGTGGGGTAGCCATTTATGTTAAAGATAGCATAAAATCCACAGCGATCCAGAATTCATGTAAAGAGTTGGAGACTCTCTGGATCTGTCTGCAGAATAAAAAGGGATCAGTTACAAGAATAGGTGCAGTCTACAGGCCTCCGGGGCAATCTGAAGAGCAAGACAACATGCTAGTGGACGAGATTACCCAAATGGCAGTAAAGGGAGATATAGTAGTTATGGGAGACTTCAACATGCCTGATGTTGATTGGAATATCCCTTGTGCGTCCACATGTAGAAGTAGGAGCATCGTAGAAGCCCTGACGGGGATGTCCCTAAAACAGCTGGTGAAGGCGCCAACTAGAGGGGACAATATCCTAGACTTAGTATTCACAAATGGAGACCTGGTATCTGAGGTGAAGGTGGGAGAAAATCTAGGTTCCAGTGACCACCAATGTTTGTGGTTCGGAATCCAGACTGACTACGAGAAATCCCATTCTGCAACCAAAGTATTGGACTTTAGGAAGACGAAGTTTGAGGATATGGGAGAATATGTAAAGAAAGAATTAAAAGGGTGGGATAAAACACCGAGAGTGAGTACTCAGTGGAAGACACTCAAAGAAGTCCTCTTAAAGGCAACAAGATTACATGTTAGACAAATTAGCAAGAGGAAAAGAGAGAAATCCACTATGGTTTACTAGAGAGGTAAGAGCTATAGTGAAAGATAAAAAGTCTGCCTATAAGAGATATAAAGAGACTGGAAGTGAAGCGGACAGAGAAGGGTATAAAACTATACAGAAGAAGACTAAACAGATGATAAATGCTGCTAAAGCCTCAAAAGAGGAAGAAATGGCCAAATCTGTTAAGAAGGGGAATAAAACCTTCTTCAGATATATCAGTGACAGGAAGAAGAAAAACTGCGGGATTACAAAAATTAACAATGGAAAAAATCAGTATATAGAAGAGGAAAAGGCGGTCGCTGACCATCTGAATAACTACTTCTGCTCAGTTTTTTCAGACGGCGGCCCTCATAATCAGAAAATGGCTGAACACAGCATTGCCTCTAGTTGTATAATTTTAGCCCCAGTGTTTTCAGAGGCCGATGTTCTAGAGGAACTTGTCCGGCTAAAGTCAAATAAAGCGATGGGTCCGGATGGAATCCACCCTAGAGTTCTTAAAGAACTCCGATCTGTCATAGTTGGCCCCCTGACTAATCTGTATAACCAGTCCCTTCTTACGGGAGAAGTTCCTGATGATTGGAGAATGGCCAATGTTGTACCCATTCACAAGAAGGGTAGTAAAGAAGAAGCTAGTAACTACAGGCCAGTCAGCCTGACATCTGTAGTGGTAAAAATGATGGAGACTCTTCTAAAGAAGAAGATAATTGACCATCTAACAAAAAACAACCTGATGGACCCAAACCAGCATGGCTTCACTGAGGGCCGATCCTGTCAGACTAATCTCATTGATTTCTTTGACTAT
Organism: Rhinophrynus dorsalis; assembly: GCA_037306005.1. Classification (NCBI taxonomy): domain Eukaryota; kingdom Metazoa; phylum Chordata; class Amphibia; order Anura; family Rhinophrynidae; genus Rhinophrynus; species Rhinophrynus dorsalis. The sequence continues at coordinate 516,964,634 of CM074719.1, read as the reverse complement.
GTAACTAAAGTGCTGGATGAAGGTGGTGCTGTGGATATCGCCTACCTGGATTTCAGTAAAGCTTTCGATACAGTTCCCCATAAAGAGCTGATAGATAAATTATCAAGAATTGGACTTAACCCCTGGATAGTTCAGTGGATCTGCAGTTGGCTGAAGGACAGAAACCAGAGGGTTGTTGTTAATGGAGTGTATTCTGAGCAGAGACTGGTTACAAGTGGAGTGCCACAAGGATCTGTTCTGGGCCCTGTTCTGTTCAACATGTTTGTAAGTGACATAAGGGAAGGCTTGGCAGGGAAGGTTTGCTTGTTTGCTGATGACACAAAAGTGTGTAATAGGGTTGATGTTCCAGGAGGTGTCTGTAATATGGAGAATGATTTGGCACTATTAGATAAGTGGTCAAAACAATGGAAACTTCAGTTCAGTGTTTCCAAATGTAAAATAATGCACTTGGGGACAAGAAACCCTCAATCTGACTATCGTATTGGCAGTTCTGTGGTAGCAAAGACTTCAGAAGAGAAGGATTTGGGGGTGGTCATCTCTGACAGCCTCAAGATGAGTAACCAGTGCAACCAGGCGGTGGGGAAAGCAAATCGTATGCTTGGCTGCATAGCTAGAGGTATAACAAGCAGGAAGAGGGAGATTGTGATCCCTCTGTATAGAGCTCTAGTGAGACCACATCTGGAATACTGTGTACAGTTCTGGAGGCCTCATCTGCAAAAGGATATAACTAAAATTGAGCGGGTTCAAAGAAGAGCTACAAAAATGGTGGAAGGTCTAAAGCATAGAACTTATCAAGAACGACTCAGAGATCTAAATATGTATAGTCTGGAGGAAAGAAGAGAAAGGGGGGACATGATTGAAACCTTTAAGTATGTTAAAGGACTGAACAAGGTTCAGGAGGGAAGTGTGATTAATAAGAATCTGAATACAAGAACAAGGGGGCACAATCTGAGGCTAGTTGGAGGAAAAATCAAGAAAAACATTAGAAAATATTATTTCACTGAAAGAGTAGTAGAAACTTGGAACAAACTTCCAGCAGAGGTGGTTGATAAATCCACAGTAACACAGTTTAAACATGCCTGGGATAAACATGTATCTATCCTAAGATAACAATAAAGGAATACTAAAGGGCAGACTAGATGGACCAGGTGGTCTTTTTCTGCCGTCAATCTTCTATGTTTCTATGTTTACATTTAAATGTACAGTTCTAATGTCACTTTCTTGCTACTTGTATTTTCTCTTTAGAACATGAGGACTTCTTAACAGTCGCAGAGTCTCTGAAAAAAGAATTTGACAGTGAGCAAACAGCAGACTTAAAATTCAGAGTGGATGGGAAAGACATACATGTTCATAAAGCAGTCTTGAAAATAAGGTAATAGAGAATCTACTTTTAATTTTGACAGGTAAATGGTAACACTACCATTGTGTAATTTCGTAAAAATTTTGCTAAATGTTTTTGAGTCTCTTGTAACTTTTCTAGGAGCAGATTTGGGGAGGCTTCTCTTCCCCACTGTTTTTCCATTTCAATCCTGAAGGGGTACGCAATGCATCGCATATCAACTCATTGCTCAACCCTTTGACACTTTTAATAGCTTTGCTATGCATTGCGTACCCCTCCAGCTTTGAAACAGATTATAGACTACCGTTTCTTTCTCAGGTGTGAACACTTCCGTACAATGTTCCAGTCACATTGGAACGAAAATTCCAAGGAAGTGATAGAGATTGACCAGTTTTCCTATCCAGTGTACCGAGCCTTTCTAGAATACCTGTATACAGACAATGTGGACCTTCCCCCAGAAGATGCAATAGGTAAATTTAGCAATGCTTAATTTTCTGTATTTTGAACTTTATTGAAGGTATGAATTGTATTCTGCATCGCATACAATCTTTGTTTGCTTTACTTAATCACAGAGATTTAGTATGTGTAAAAATCTTTCTTGTGACTAAGTAGATTTATTTGTAAATATGACTCTCCTACACCTCGGCCTCTTGCTACATACCGATTGTGTTTAAATGACTTTGAATACTTTCACTATCGCTCATTCAGAACATCGTGTATGACATCATTCAGGGAGGTCAGGGCCACTCTCCAGAAACACTAGTAAGAGTAGCAAGATTGTATAGAAGCAGGACTCTTAGCCATAGTGAAGTATCTTTGGAGGGGGTTAGTCAGCTCCCCATCTTCTAAAGGCCAATGTAATTGCAAAGCATCTGTGTATTACTTTGCCATGTTCAGTAAGGGTAAGATATGCAAGGGGAGGGAGACTTTGTTCCTTAACATATGAGGTTGGCATAAAGCCAATGTGTTGTGGAGGGCACGTTGGTGACACAGAAGTATACACTTGCACTTAGACTGCAGCATCAAGAACAGCAGCCATCACTTAACTCTTTCAGTGGCCTATGTATGTTCAACACATTGCTCTGGAATGTGTTGCACACCCCTGAGGAACGCAGAGGTTTATAACATACACCATCCCCTGCCCAGTTTGCCTAATAGTGGATTCAGTTAAACAAAACCAGCAGATAGGCTGTTTCAGTGATTGACAAACAGATGTGAATGCATTTGATGCCAAAATTATGGTTTACATGTAGGTCTTTCTATAATAATTAGCAATTGAAAAACAGAATGCACTTTATTTATTTGTCTTACGTCCATTATGGAACACTGGTACCATGGGGTTGAGTCCCTCTTCCTTGAGGTCAGGGCAGGGCATATAAAAGACAGGCTTTTTGAGATGGAGACTCCCTCCTCCTCTTTCGGCTCAACACTCCCACTCACTAGCTCCCAGAATTCATGTGTCCTGCAACCAAACTGGATATTAGATATGGGTCTGTATAATCCCCCATTAGACTGGTTACCATCACTGGGCTTCTGCCTTGTGGAGGATTTCTTGCTGCCAAGATGGGGCCTCTTGAAAATCTGACCTTCTCCTATCTTGGTAACCTGAAGGAAGAAAACTGGTGAGTAACCCTTTGAGTGTCTTGGTCCACTTGATGTCCCAACCTGGTTGCCTCTCCATGCAGAGTTTGATGTGAGCGTATTATGCTCTTGCACTCACTATGCGGGTATTTTATTATTCCATGAGGGCTTTGGAGGGAGGGTAGCTCTTTTTTCATGGTTATTTTATTGATTTAACCCTTTCTGTGCGGTCTAGAGCTATACTTAGATCCTTGTTTTTAGACTTCCCCTGTAGTTCCGTGGGAATTTTGGTTCTTATAATTTAATTGGTAGATCGATTTTAGTGCGGTGGCCCCTTTAAGAATGGGATCCTGCCCATGACCATCTTTGCTCCATTGGCTTCTTTGGGGAAAAATTATCTGGCACATATCTCTGCAACAGTTGGGCAGAGGGGTTTTTATCTGCTTGTCTAATCATGCACTATAAAATGGTCCTCTTTCTGAGTGTCCAGGGGGGGCACATCCATGACTGAAGTTGTAGACATTGCTAGGTAGCAGGCAACAGAGAAGACTACAGTACCCAGAATGCCCATTTTGTGTGCTCTCTTCAGTGGCCAGTTTTTGCAGTAGCATTTCTTGCTTCTCTTGCTTATCCTATGCAGAGACTGACTCTCCTTGCTCCCCTCCTCCAGATGAACACGTTGCTTGCCAGATAAGTGTATTTCTGGCTTTTTAGGGTTGTTTGTTTGCTCTGGGGGCATTCCTCTAGTATTTTACTAGTATTTGTGATACTTGAAAGTATGTCAGAATCTAAGAGACATGGGGGTAGATCTGCGGCAAAAGATTCAGGAGCGTCCCTTACTCCTTTCACTCATTGTTCCTCTTGCCACAAGGGGTTATCTAGATAATAATCAGTGTCTCTACTACTAATCAACCAGGCCTCTCTAGTATCAGTCAAGAGGGTTAAGACATTACGGTTTTCAGTGGCCCAGATACCTTCCTATTTGCAGGGGGTACTTCATTCTTGGAAGCCTATGTCCACCTGTAAGCAAACTGCCCCTGTATCCAGGGATCATTCTCAGGTTATTGGGGTTTCCTCTTAGGAGGAGTTGCCCTCAGAGGCTGCTGATGAGGGGGAATATGAGGACATGTATTCTTCCTATTCCTGTAGCGATTACTGTGAGGCTGATCAGCTCCCCTCGGCTGAAGAACTCATCAGAGCAGTCCTGGAGACGTTCCAGGTCTCCAATGCTTCTGATGGGAGAGATCCCTCTCCGGATATTTTCCGCCCAATAACATTATTCATCAGATCCTTATGGGTGAGTGGAAAACTTCTGATAAATGTTTTTTTTTTTTTCTCAACAAGTGCTTTTCTAAGCTATACCCTTTTACAGCAGAGGATTTGTAGCAGCAGTCTTCTTCCCCTACCATGGATCGCCCTATTTCATGGTTGATGAAGAACGCAGCCCTCCCACTGGTGGATGCCATGGGAGTCAAGGAGCCTCTTCTCAAGGCATCCTTCGCTGCCACCGGGGCAGCATTAAGATCTGTTTTTGCCTCTGCTTGGCCTCTGCTTCACAGGGCAGTTGCCTTTTGGGCTGAGCATCTTTCTGATGCCCTCCTTGCTAATGCCAAGGAGAATTTATTGGTTCTGATGGCTAACATCACGAGGCAATATTTGACGCCTTTTCTGTTGCTGTGCTCTGCACTCTGTGGCTTAAGACTTGGCCTGCAGACCAATTTTCTAAACTCTCTGGTTTATTAGCTATTTCAGGGTGGTAAGAGCACTTTGTTGCCACAGATCTCTACCAAGAGCTCCTTTCTGGAGAGGAAGGTGCGCATTTTTTGTCCCCCAAGCCAAACAAGGGAACAGAGGCTGCAAAGTCTGCAAGCCTCTCAAACACAGTCTGATAAACCCACCTCCACATGACTAGTGGGATTCTGGTCTGTCTTTGGCTATCTCCGCCTTTTATCGAGATGCTTGGGCATGCTCCGAACCAGTGGATTTTGCGGTTAATATCAGAGGGTTACAGCATAGATTTCAAATCCGTTCCTCCATATTTGTTCTTTTTGAAGGGTTCAGAAGGATCCAGAAACAGCAAGACTCGTCCAAGAAGCCGTGGATTATCTGCTGGAGAAACAGGTGCTGGTGCGAGTCCAAGAGAGCTCTTAAGGTTTCTATTCCAACCTGTTTGTGGCTCCCAAAAAGGACGGGGGCCGCCGGTAGTCCCTATAGCTTACAGGTCTCCCACCCAGTGAAAGGGACATGCATGGCTTCCTGTGGCTGGACGTGGGAGTCCTTTTTGGGGTCCATGCTCACAGGAGTTTTCCCCTTCTCGCTATCTAGCTCCATAGGTTTGTCTCAAATCTATCTGGGAGAGGGGAGTGGCTGGGTAGCCCGTATGGAGGAGGAGGAGGCTGCTCCACCCTGCACATATTGAAGAATTGTTCCAGCCTTCTGGGAGGAGCAGTCGCCTCCCCATGGTACCTGTAAGCTATATGGACTAATATAAAACAGGTAAGACTAAAATCCTCTTATTTTCATCATGAAATTGTATTTTTTATTAAAATGGTGGGTTCAATATGTATCTTGTTTTTGTTTTTCTGTGTTCTTTCATGCATTAAATTTAATATGTTTCAAAGATCACTGATCAGTCTGTTTCTCTTTAAACCAACATGTTCAACTCACATTTTTTCAAAGTCAGACTGCACAATTGGCTTTCTTTCTGTATTGTATTTGTACTGTATTTGTAAAGCATTTCCTATTATTTTGATACTTGAGAGATTCTAAGAATATGCATTCTATTATCAAAAAGACAAATAGATAAAATGTAACTGGTGGTTTTGTGTTGCTTTTCGTAGGGTTGTTGGATCTAGCAACTTCCTACTGTGAAAACAGACTCAAGAAGTTGTGTCAACACATTATCAAGAGGGGGATAACAGTGGAAAATGCATTCCTACTGCTTTCTGCTGCTGTGAGATATGAAGCAGAGGTAATAACTGACACAGTGGTTTTATCCCACAGAAAATACAACCACAAAAATTATTTTAATGCATTGGAGATTATATTGCGGTAAACAATTGTTACAGAATCTGGATAATTAACCAGAACCTATTGTGCATGGACACACCTGGAGATCATTAAGCATGCTTCTGCAGAAAAATTACTCTACATATACACAAACATAAAAAAAAGACGTGATAAATAATTGTTCAGACCATTTCATAAGGGCATATGAACACCCTCAATAGTCAGTACAAGCTTGTGTGTGTTGTGTATGTGTTATATACTCTACATATTATATAAAAAATGATAACATTCTATGTCATGTGAACAAATGTACAATATACTCATCATGGATAATAATAAACTATATATAATATATTAGAGAGAGAGATTATATATAATATATTAGAGAGAGAGATTATATATAATATATTAGAGAGAGAGAGAGATATTATATATAATATATTAGAGAGAGAGATATTATATATATATATATATATATATATATATAGATAGATATATAGATATATAGATATATATATATATATATATAATGGGAGAGCTATATTAGGGAGAGAGATATATATAGATATAGAGATATATAGAGATATATTGGAATTGGTTGTCATGCTCTACTGAATAGTTGTCAAAACGTTTGATATAATGATGCATGTGACAGTGGTAGTATAGCTGTAGCACTAAAATAGATTTGAAGATCCTATAGCCTATCGTGACAATCTTCTGTGTCCCCTTTAAGGCTCTTAAATCTGTCAGGGATTCCCCAGGCAGGTCTGTTTTTAGTCAGGGACCCTATGAGAGAAACACCAATGATCTTTGACCAAGGATAAGTATTGCTCAAAGTGTCAGAAATTGTTGGTAGGGCTAAATGTGTATTTGAAGCTGTTTACTTTTATGGGCGATAAACATGACCTTGACAAGACCAGATCTGTTTCTTCTAGCTCTCCTGGATAGCTGATCTTTTACAATTAAACATAATGTGTTTGTTGTCCCATGCACCTACGGGTGCCACTAAATACAATGGAGACACAATGCCCCCCCCCCCCCCATGCATGATTATAATTTGGGATTTTGACTGGCCTTATCCATCTTGGTATGTATACGTTTCAAATAACATATTACATGCTGCCTCTTATTATCTAGCCCCACTGCTTAGAAATGTACAACTGGGATGATACTTAGTGTTAGTAATGTCAAAAACAAAACAAAAAAAAAAAAAAACTTGTTTGCATTTAGAAGAGCTTAAAAAGCTGATCTAAATGCAAAAAAACATCTCTCAAACCGCTATGGTTTAAGAGATACAGGCGTTTACAGTTTTCTGTTTCCTACTGACAGCTGTAAAGCTGTCAGCAGGAGATTCGTGCCTGGTGTTCAGGCACACGTTTTAGAGCATTCCAGTGAAGGTATTCCGTGTAAGTTACGAGATCTCGGCACTTCTCAAGCGCCACCGTGTCGACCAGGCACACGTTTTAGACCATTCCAGTGAAGGTATTCCGTGTAAGTTACGAGATCTCGGCACTTCTCAAGCGCCACCGTGTCGACCAGGCACACGTTTTAGAGCATTCCAGTGAAGGTATTCCGTGTAAGTTACGAGATCTCGGCACTTCTCAAGCGCCACCGTGTCGACCAGGCACACGTTTTAGAGCATTCCAGTGAAGGTATTCCGTGTAAGTTACGAGATCTCGGCACTTCTCAAGCGCCACCGTGTCGACCAGGCACACGTTTTAGACCATTCCAGTGAAGGTATTCCGTGTAAGTTACGAGATCTCGGCACTTCTCAAGTGCCACCGTGTCGACCGACACAAATCTCCTGCTGACAGCTTTGCAGCTGTCAGTAGGAAACCGCAAACTGTAAACGCCTGTATCTCTTAAACCATAGCGGTTTGAGAGATATGGTTTTTTGCATTTAGATCAGCTTTTTTTTTTTTTTTTTTTTTTTTTTTTTTTTTTAGACATTACTAACACTTTAAGAGCTTTATATTGTAAGCTCTTGCAAGCAGGAATCTGTCATCTCTATCAGTTTGAGTGTATGTTGTTGGTAATAAGTTCCCAATATATTCAATGCTATTGAATAAACTGGCGCTTCATAAATAAGAGCTTGGCGCAACTGTAGTAGAGGTGGACTTTGAAAAGGAAGCTCAGAACTTGATGAAGAATTTTAGAAAGAGGATACAGAAAAAGCAAAAAAATAGGGATTGATAAGCATTACTATATGTCTTTTCTCAGAAAATACGTAAAAATGTTCAAAAGGAGAGAGGAGGTACAGGATTATATGGGAGGTCTACACCACTATTTCTACCCATGTAACTGTGAAGCTTTGTGTAAACTGAAGACTGTATGGCCATTCAGGAATTCTATATGGCATTAATTATGTTGTGAATATAAACTTGTCACAGTTGTAGGTATTAAACTCTTTCCCATGATCGTCCTATTAAGTTTTATTTTCAGGGGTTTGATAGGGTACATGGAGACATAAGTGGTGGAGATTTAGATATAAGATAAGTATAGGCCGAAACTAAATGTATTTAGTATACGTGTATGACCAATGGAACTGAATGAAGAATTAACTTTTAAAACTATTTTGACTTCTTAAAGTGTTCTTTTGTGTGCTCACCCACCTGGAGCCCTAATTATTTCAGTATACCCCAGTGGTGACTTCTTCAGGGGAGATCCAGTAGGCTGTTTTTGTATATTAATTTGTGGTGTTCTTTCCTTTTTACAAGGAGCACAACATTGTTATAACATTGGCAGTGCATGGTTCTCCCTTAAGTAACATCTATACCCTACATCCCCCCCCCCCCCATTATGTTCTGTAGGGTGGTGAAATAAATGTGGGAAACAGTCTTGGATTGCTCCTTTAGTGATGTGATAACTATTTAACCCCCATTGTATGGGTTACACAAATTATGAATGGAATTATGATTGTAATGTAACAAAGGCATTACGATGTAATGCAGTGTCTTCCTCACACTGAGTCCCCAGATGTGCTTGACTGGTCATTCAGTTTTTGAAGAGACTGGATGGTGAGAGTGAGCATTGTTTATGCTGAAATATTGAGCATCTATATTGGTGTCATGGGTTTGGGGAAATCTGTCCAACCATACAAAATATTGGTATGGTGATGTCATTTGATGTGGCATTGTTCTGGCCCAAGATGAACTGTACTGGAGCTTTGAGGCACATTACCTTATAACTATGCAACCATAGAGTATGGTTACATATTGGCAAGGGTTAGATTTGCACAGATCTTACCATACTATTGGATAATGCTGTCCTTCCCTACAATAGGTTTTCACTTAAAGGACAGTAAGAGGTTAATGAAAGCAAACAGATCATATAAACACCTTCTTTATTAAAGATGGACAGTAGATATTCCAATCGATTCCCCTTAATAAAGGTGCCACACATGCAGAAACTATGTGGGGGTAAATGCATGCTGTGTCCAGTTTTTTTATCATTTAGTTATATAGCTGGAACTTATTTGTCAGTGATTTACAATAGTGAATAGACATACAGCAACATCAGTCAGTATAGATGGAACAAAGAAAACAAAAGGACCAGAGGGCCCTGCTCTTAAGAGCTTTACAGTCTAGAGGAAGGCCAGTGGGACACAGAGTTCTGTGTTCTATGGGGTGTGCTTTCTTTCTGCTTCATGAACTGCTCATCCGTGGATGGGAGAAAATAATTTTCAGTGCAGTGATCCGGTCAAGTAGTGGACCTGTTTAAGAGAACATGTCTGTGTATACAATAAGGTTTGATGGGGTTGTAGGTGGGAGATGATTTTAGAAAGGAACAAGAGCAAGTAGAAATTGGACCTCCTCTTGACCTAGCCTCGCTCACAATGTTTATAGTGGTAGCTGATAGGCTTTCCTGAAGAGGTGAGTTTTTAGGGAGTTTCTGAAGGCTGGGAGATGATTCTGATGGCACAGGAAGGAAATTCCAGGGCTCAGCAGAGAAGTCCGGTAGGCAGAAACGGGAGGCTCTAATAAGAGCTCCAGTGAGAAGATCTTGTTCAGAACAAAATATGGAGAGTGGGAGTGAATTTACATATGAGAGATGAAATGTAGAGGGGTGCAGTGTTGGTGTTCTAGGTTTGTACCAGTATTTTTAATTTTAATTCTAAGCGGTAAAGGGAGCAAGTGTAGGGATTGGCAGAGTAGATTCGTTTGGCGACAGTTCATTATGGACTGTAGTGGAGTTGGTCAGGTGAGAGGAAGTCCAATTAGGAGTGAGTTACAGTAGCTGAGAAGGGACATGAGTGGATGAGCGTTTTGGTAGTGCCTTGGGTGAGAAAAGGTTGAATTCTAGTGATACATAGGTGGAGGCAGCATGAGTGGGAGATTGCCTGACTGAATGTGGGGAATGAAGGATAGGGCAGAGTCTAAGGCGGCCCCAGGCAGCGTGCTTTGCAGGTGGTGGTGGTGTTTGTAATAGGGAAATATCTGGTTTAGATATTTTTAGAGAGGGAGGGCAAATTTCTGCCTGACTTCAGCCACTCCTGGTGCATGCCATGCAAGAGGTGGAACCACTTGACCTTTCTGTGGAATGGACTCTCAGCACTGCGCTTTGACCTCCCTTCCAGGGAGTGTTTGTGTTTTTCTTGCATTTATTTTGTAAGATTTTCTTTTTATTATCAGTGTGATGTACACCTACTTCTGTGAAGTGTATGATGTGATATACACTTGTCTTTTTGTATACTGTATGTGTGTGGTATGCGATACTCACCTGCCTTTGCATAGTATGTGTTTATTGGAAGTGCATCTGTCTTTGTATAGTATATGTTCTTATGGGATGTGCACCTGCCCATGTATGATTAAAAAAAAAAAAAAAAAAAATAATAATTATATAATACAAAAGAAGAGTGGCCGCACCAGTGGGATTTACTATAAAGAGGTTTTTAATGGGTATACTGGGAACAGGCCAGGTTTACATTTCGGTCTGATATGGACCTTTATCAAGACAACGAATATTTGACAGAGGTTTTTAAAGGCTTGTGTGAAGCACACAAGCGGCCCAAGGGTTAGTGGTGATGTCACTGTTCTGCAGTCGGATGATGTGACTGCAGAAAGTGATGTCAGCAGTGTGATTGACAGGTTTAATAAAGTTAAATCTGTATTATAAAGAGGCAAACCTTGAAATAAATCTGTAATACATAGAACATGTGTGAGGACTAAGACCACCATAAGACAATCGGGAATAAATGAGAGAATATCCAGGAAATAAATGGCAGACATTTTACCCCAGTTGGGATTAAAAGTGCTCGCTGCGAGAGAGTGGGTCACAGCATTTGAAAACAGACTAGAAGGACAAAGATAATCCGTCACTTAGCCTGGAATATAAAGTTAATAGTCACAGAAACTGGTGTTCAATAGAGGAGGGTTGAAATGTACATTTTCATACTCAACCAAAAATTTACATTTCACCCCTCCATTTACCTAGTATATAAAACTTCCAGAAGCTTAAAGGGATAGTAATACTTCATTTTAACTTTATTTTATTTTGTAGGTATTAAAAAAACATGAAGAATGATATAAGTCTTATCTCTGAAACCTTTATGGTTTAAGAGATATTCACAAACAAAGTATCCCCCCCCCTGTTCAACCAGATCAGAAGGGAGATGCCCAGGTAGACTGCAGAGAGGGACAATCTTCAATTAAGATAATGGAAAAAGCTGAAAAACTTGTCAAGGGGGGAAGGGCTTTCATTGTTTTAATACAAAGAAAATTGTCCCCTTCTGTTATCTGTACTGTCATACAACCAGACTCACATCTGAGAAGAGATGGCTTACACTAGGTAAAAGGGGCGGGGAGGGGAACTTTGCTTGTGAATATCTCATAAACCATAAAGGTTTGAGAGATAAGACTTATATCATTCTTCATGTTTGTTTTTTAATGCCTACAAAATAAAATAAAGTTAAAACGAAGTGTTACTATCCCTTTAAGTGGTTATTACACTTTACTAGAACTTCCTTTTTAAATATCAGTTTGTACAACCTTATATGTTCCCTTGTGTTAGAAATGCATCTAATTTCTTAAATGTATCCATTTTATCTGCCATTACCACATGCTTGGGCAATGAATTCCACAATTTTAAAGACCTTACTAAAAAAAACAAACAAAAAAAAAACAACCCTTCCTCTGTCGAAGTTGAAACCTCCTTTCCTCTAATTGCAACAAGTGGCCCCTAATTATTTGTTCAAGTCTTGAAATTAAAATCTCACCAGCATTACTCTTGTATTAACCTTGAATATACTTATAAAGTGTTGTTTCTCTTCTCTAGAGTAAATAAACAGTTTGTCTAGATGTTCTTCATACTTTTTCCTTCATTCCTTCAATTTTGTTGGTCTTAGTTGTACTCTCTCCAGTTCTAAAATAAATATATATGTATGCTTCCAAAACTGCACTGCATATTCAAGGTGAGGTCTTAACGATTTGTGCAATGGCAAAATTTTGCTCACTCTTTCTTCAATACCCCTTTTTTTTGCAAGACTGGAATAAACAGCTTTAGCTAGTGCTGCTTGACATTGATAACATTTTCCAAGTTTTCAGTTTAGAGGGACTTTCAGCTCTTTTTCTAGCAACATAGTTGAGGCTGAAAAAAGACCTGCGTTCATAAAGTCTAGCCCATGCCAAATCACCCCTGTTGATTCAGAGGAAGGCAAAACAAGGCATTGAAGCCATGTCCAATTAAGCCCCAAATGGTTAAAAAAAAAAAAAAAAAATCCTTTCTGACTACAAATGGCCATCAGTTCACTGGATTAACAACCTATCTGCTTTGAAGCAAACTGTCATAATTCTCAATATTTGTCTTTGCTTCATAAGTATACATTACTTTTTTGAAAGCAGTTACAGTATCTGTAAGCATAGCACCCCTAGACGCATAATTCCATAGATTTACAGCCCTTACTGTAACAATCCCAGCCTTTGTTTTAGTTGAAAGAACCTTTCCTCTAGTCTTAAAGGGATAGTAATGTTTCATAATAAAAGCAGCTCTAATTAATCATCATAGTATTTGGACTTTGGAGAGTGTTATTTCAACTCTGTCAGAGTTGTAGTTCAGGAGAAATTCAATGACAAAGTGTTCCCCTCCCGCCCCTTTTACTGATGTAACACTGCTCAGCCAGAGCAGAAGGGAGGTGCCCAGGTAGACTGCAGAGAGGGACAATCTTCAATTAAGATAAGGGAAAAACCTTAAAAGCTTGTCAAGGGCGGCAGGGCTTTCATTGTTTTCATTGGAAGAAGATTGTCCCCTTCTGTTATCTGTCTGGTCTATGGACTGCATTCCTCATCTAAGAAGAGATGGCTTACACTAGGTAAAAGGGGCGGGAGGGGAAACTTTGCTTGTGAATATCAAACCATAAAGGTTTGAGAGAACTTATATCATTCTTCATGTTTTTTTTAATGCCTACAAAATAAAATAAAGTTAAAACGAAGTATTACTATCCCTTTAAGTGATTGTCTCTTGTTCTTGGCAAATTGCATCATCCCTTAAAAATAAACAAACCCATTTTGGCTAGTCTCTCCTTATAACTCAGATCCTCCAATCCCTTTATCAGTTTTGTTGCACTTCTCTGAAATTTTCAGTTCAATAATGTCTTTATTTATTTTTTTTAACAACTTATGCTAATAACTGTACTGCATCTTCTAGAGGCCTTACCAAGGATTTATATAGCTGTAGAATTATATTAGCATTCCATGCATCTAAGCCTCTTTTTCTAGGATAGTACCCCATGTGCTCTTACAGCAACTGAGAGACTTTGCACACTGCTGTCTATCATCTATCAGTACCACTACATCTTACTGTTTAGAAAATGTTTTACCAGGAAGAATACATTGAGATTTCTCTCATTTTCAGGTATGTCCTGGACAGTTTTCAGTAGAGGGTTACATATTTACACAAATTGAGAAAAATTATATATTACATGTTATTAAATATACATTAAATATACATACACATATGAATATACATACATATGGAAATTTTAAAATTATAAACAGTTACACTCTTTTTAGATATAAAGAAGCATTTACTTTTAAGGATTTTAGACTGTGAGCAGATTTGATTATTTCAGGCAGATTGTTGGAGGCCTTTGGAGCTCTGAAGGAGAAGGCAGATCTTCCTGCTTCTTTCTTGTATTGTGGTGTACGTAGCGAGTTGTTTGCGGTGGATCGGAGGTTATACTTGGTATGGAGAGCAGGAGTGAGCAAACTGCTCAGGTAGTGTGGTAGTTTTCCAGAGAAGTGGTTGTGTACTAAACAAGAAAGGTGAAGGGCACGTCTAGATTTGAGTGTTAACCAATATAGTTCTTTTAACATATCACAGCGATGAGTAGTGTAATTACATTGAAGGCTTAAAGCGGCATATTGAATTATACAGGGTGTCAAGTTTACTAAGATGGATTTCTGGCTCTGGAGCATAAACTACATCACCATAGTCTGACAGGCAGCAACATCTGTTGCACAATACCTTTTCTAACCAGGGGACTTAGAAATGATTTGTGTCTAAAAAGAGTACTGATTTTGGGATAAAGCTTGGAGGTTAATTTGTCAATATGATGTGCAAAAGTGAGGTTGGGTTCAAGCCACATACCAAGATATTTGTAGGAGTCCACTTGGGCCAATTTACAATTAGACTGCGTTACAATGTATAGGTGGGTATTGCCGAGATTACGCAGCTTGTACTTTTTGCCAAATATCGTGACCGTTTTGTTTGTGTTTAAGAACAATTTGTTCCTTGCTATCCATCTTTCAACCTTGTAGAAATCATGTTGTAAAATGGCCTCAAGGTATGATATGTCTGAGTTTTTAGTATAGAGAATGGTGTCGTCTGCATACATGTGTACTGAAGATGATCTGCAAACCTTGGGCAGATCATTTATAAAAAAGAGAAAATAGAAGAGGGCCAAGAATGAAGCCTTGTGGAACTCCACTTGTTACTTTGAGCGGAAGGGAGTCATTGCCAGCAACTGACACATACTGCATTCTGTCTGATAAGTAGGATCGGAACCACTTTAGAGAATTATTACCCAGTCCTGATCTTTCTTATTGATTCTCCAACTTGTTTCCCATTTAGTGTATGTTTTGCATGTTTTTTTCTACCACCCAAATGCATAACATTACATTTATCTACATTAAATGTCATCTGCCACTTTTCTATCCATTCACTCAGTTTATCTAAATCCTTCTGCAGAGAAAAAACATCCAGATTTGTATGTATTTCCTTATACAGTTTAGTGTAATCAGCAAAGATTGAGAAACAACCAATTCCCACTTCTAGATCATTAATAAACAAATTAAAAAGCATTGGGCCCAGTTGTGAACCCTGTGGCACCCCACTTAAACTTTAGACCAAATTGAAAAGGCCATTTACAACATATCTCTGCCACTGATCATTTAACCAATTCTCTATCCATGCACCAATATCACCTCCCAAATCTAAGCCTCTTAAATGATGCAATAACCTATTGTGAGGCACTGTATCAAAGGTTTTTGCAAAATCCAAATGTACTGCATCAACAGCAATTCAGTTTTCTAGATTATTGCTTACCCTCTTGTAAAATGCAAATATATTAATCGGACAGGATCTATTTTTCATAAAACCATGCTGGCTCCTACTAATATTGTTTGTCTTCACATCGTTCTGAATAGTAACCCTTCTAATATCTTACCTACTATGAAAGTCAAGCTCACAGGTCTAGTTTCCTGGTTTGGATCTTGCCTCCTTTTTGAACAATGGTACATCATCTGCTTTCCTCCAATCACAAGGCACTATGCCTGAAGAAAGTGAATCAATAAATATTAAGTATAATGGTCTTGATATTACTGAACTAAGTTTCTGAAGTACCCTTTGGTGTATACCATTCGGTCCAGATGCTTTTTTCATCATAACCCACCATAACCTTTTCCAGTCTCTCTTGGACTTTGTTGCCAGTAAGGCATCTACATGATGGAGGAAATTCTGTGGCTTTGTCTGTCTGCCCATAGCCTACCATTACTTATGTCTCCGTTTAATATGCATAAGAAAATAATTTAAGTTGTCTGCCATAGCCTTATCCTCACTAATAATTCACCTGTTTCAGCCTTAAGAGGACCAATATCAACCTTTAATCTTTTTGTTATTAAGAAACTTGTAGAATTGTTTAGGATTTTTCTTGTTCTTCTGCAATACTTCTCTCATTTTTAATTTTAGCTAGCCTAATTGCTTGTGTGCAGATTTGATTACATTCTTTATATTTATATATGAACATACCCCAGAGCACAGATAAATCCATTATTAGAATGGAAAGAATATGGTACAACTGAGACTGCCTAGAGTAAGCAGTCTACCAAAACTGTCACATGATAAGAAGGGCATTGGTCAGATAAGCAACGAGGGGGCCAGTAGTACTGCTGAAGGAGCTGTAGAGATGCACATCTGAGACAGGAGAAACCATCCAAGGGACAGTTCTCACCCGGACTCTTCACAAAGGTAGGCTATAGGAAAGAATAGTGAGATTAAAGCCATTGAGGGAAGAGGAAGACTTTATCATATTCTCTTTGAATTTCACTAAAATGCATGTGGGAGAAACTGCAAAACCCAAAACTGAAGTTGACTGTAGCACAAAGCACTGTATGGCACAAAGCCAACACATCTCATAGCCCTGAGAATACGTCCAACGTGGTGATACTTGGTAGTATCAGCATCATGGCGTGGGGATACTTTTCATTAGCAGGGACTGGGAAACTATGCAGGCTTTCAGGGTAACATGGATGGAACCAAGTATTGTGCAGTTCTAGAAGAATCCCTGTTTCAGCCTGCAAGGGACCTGGTATTGGGTAGGGGGTTCGCCATCCAACGTTACCCTAAAAATTGATCCAAATTTACACTGTAGTGGTTTAAAAACCATAATAAATGTTATAATCACCCAAAGGCCAGACCTCAAGCTAACAGAATATGTTGCTGTTCCCCATGGATCCCTATCCAGCTTAACAGAGCTTGAGCAGTTTTGGCAAAAATGGGCAAACTGCAGGACCCAGAGATTCAGAGCTGTTGGAAATGTACCCAAAGACTCTGTAGAAGCACCTTGGCAGCGATTATACCAAAGTATTGACTGGGGGGGGGGGGGGGGGGAAGGGTTGAATATTTATGTAACAAACAAATGTGTTGAAAGGGATAATAATGTCTTTTTAAAACCAAAGGAAGTATTGTAGCTATAAAAAAAATAAACTAAATGATCCCAATCCCACGTTTGAGAGAGAACATTTTAATGTTACCCCGTCACTGATGTCATCTGTAAAGTTGACAGCAGGAGATGCGTTTCGGCCGACTCATGTCGGCCCTTCAGCAGAGACGAAGTATTGAAATGTTGCCGGTCCCAGGACCAGGATCTCCTGCTGTCGAGTTTACAGCTGACATCCTGGAAAGGGGAGGGAGGGGGGACTTTAAAACGTTCCATCTCTCAAACCTTTATGGGACTGGAATCATTTTAGTTTATTTTTTAATAGCTACAATATTTTTTTTTTCTTTTTTTTTTTTTTCTTTTTTTTTTTTTTATTAAAAAGACATTGCTAACCCTTTAATTTGTGTCTCAATAAAACTAGTTGCAGCTTCAAAGCGTTGTGTTCTGTAAATCAAATGGTAATAATCCCAATTCAATTTAACAATGTGGTAAAGTCAATGGGGGTTGAATATTTATGCAAGGGAGTTTGTGTATATAATGTAGACTTGTGTATAGATGCATACATTAGTACAGATGAAATCAGCACTCACTTTTTTTCAGTGGTGAGAGGATAAAGTGAATGTATTGGAAGATCAGTGTTTGTTTATCTTGATAAAGTTGACATTGTTCATCAAAAATTGACCTTCCAATGAATTCCCTTGATTCTTTCACCATTTTTATCTGGCCTTACTGACTGCTTTGAGCAATAAGTTATTTCATAAAATCTTGGGTATAATATATACTATGTATAATACACGGGTGTAAATTATACCCAAGGTTTTAAGGAAAACTGAAGTTTTTACGGTCTGTTTACAATTCTATTAGACTCATACATTCGAGGTTCCCATCTTGTTGGCTTGTTTTTTTTACTCTTTTGTCTATTGTGGAACACAAAAACCATGGGGTACAGATGCTATCTTGCCGACTAAAGTTTTCCAGAAGCAAATACTCCCTCCCAGCTCCACTTTACCCCCACCCAGCAATAGCAGAAGTAACCTTCAGTTTCAAAGTGCTCTTCTGAGAAGAGCAACCGGGCTGAATCTTAGTCTTATTTTACTAAATTACATGGGTTATTTTCTTGTCCCCCATTAGGATAGCTCCTTTAACCAATTCCACTAGTGCTCAGAGCAGATTGTGATGCAGATTTGTTTCTCCTGGACTTTGTGGTTTAGTTAGGGATGGCAGTAGATTTTGCACAGCCCGCTACCCTTTTCTCTTCCT
Source organism: Rhinophrynus dorsalis (assembly GCA_037306005.1). NCBI lineage: Eukaryota > Metazoa > Chordata > Amphibia > Anura > Rhinophrynidae > Rhinophrynus > Rhinophrynus dorsalis. The sequence goes on along the minus strand of CM074719.1, from coordinate 516,946,293 downwards.
CACAGGAGCCTGAAGACCAAAAGAGCCAGAGAGTCGTGTTCCTGTTAGTTTGTCTGCAGCCACAATCTGAGTTCTTGTGCTGCATGGCTTATTACTCCATTGTACTTTACTTTTCGTTGTCCCTCTGGAGTGATAAGGCACTGCAGGGACACGTTAATGAATTGAGGCCAGTGCCTGAAGCCACCATCCTTTATATTTAGCTTTGTCTATCAGTACTGGGGCTTCCCCTGTCAGTATAGGGATCCCTTGGATGAGGTCCCCTTCAGCGATGTTGGTGGCTGGAGAGCTACTACTTCATTTTTAAATCTAGTCTAGATCTTTACTGCTTTCCTCCAATCACAGAGCACTATGCCTGAAGGGGGAGTCATTTCTCCGTTCCTTCCTTTTTCCTCAGTAATTCTCACCCAGGAGCACATAGCAGACTATCTCTTCAGGTGGTCAGCCTGCATTCCAAGGCTACTCTCCCTCTGTGGTGCAGGTAAGTTGTTGATTATTTTCAGCCTCTAATTTTAGAATCAAAGGGGGAGATGGGAAGCCCAAGACCACCAGGACTGTTTGTGTTGGTGAATTGTGTACCTTGCCAGACCAGTCTACCTGTGGGTCATACAGGTCAATTATGTCCCCTATTGTGCTGTGGCCCCACTCTGTCTTCTCAAGGACCCACTTCCTGTGATCAGGGAGCTGCATTAGTTAAAACCCTTATCTGAACTATTGCTAACATCCTTGCATCTGTCAGTGTGTCTTTGAACTAGAGCAGTAATCCCCCCTCTTCTGCCCAAGAAGAGTGTCCATTTTCCTATTAGAATTACCTTTTTCTCACTGCGAATTATTCCTCGCTGGAGGAAGTTGAAATATGGGAGGAAGATATGGATGATTTTTTTTTTTTTTTTCTGTTTGACCCTCCATATTCCTTTTCGAACATTTTAAAATATAGAATTGGTATTGTATTCTTCCCTGCTCTTGATTGTTGTCCTTAACCCCTTAAGGACAATGGACTTACCTGGTACGTCCCGCAAAAACTGTCACTTAGTGACAATGGATGTACCAGGTACGTCCCGGAAATCCAGGTCCCCGCATGGCTGCACGCCGTTCCAGGACTCGGAATCATTTGGTAAAAAAAAAAAAAAAAAGTCAGCCGGGCGTTAAGTGACGTCCGCGTGCGCACGAGGCCTTTCACTAAGGGGTTAAGGAATGGTTGTTGACACACACATGAAGATATTTTTATCCAGGCTCTTTTTCCCTACTTTATGCTTTTTTTTTTTTTTTTTTTTTTCCCCCCCCTGCTGCATTGCAGCTGTGGGCCTCTCTTCCAAAATTCTTCCATGGGATTAACATCTGGTCCTGGGAGTGCTTCAGGGGGATCCATTTGGAGCAACTAGCTTCTGTCTTTGTTGCCTGACACTCAAGACTGCTTTTCTTATAGTGATTGTCTGACATGTGGTTGAACTTCTGTAGAGGTCTTGTAGATAGAGCTCCTGTAATTTTTTTTTTTTTTGGTTTTCCATGCAGAGAAGGTGGTATTGCATACTCTTTGGATATCTTCCCAAGTTGGTTTCATACTAATCAGGAGATTGTTCTTTTTTCTTTGTCCTGCTCTAATAGGAGCAGAAGCTTCACTGTTTGTACGTACTTGGATGTCTAAAATACTATGTTCATAGTACTAAACTTTTTTGCAAATTTGATTGTTATCCCTGATAGCCCAGGTGCAGGTCAAGCAGTCTGCAAGGTAACATTAGACTCCTGGGTCAAAGCAACCAGTCACAAGGCTTAAGCTAGTGCCTTTTAGGTTATCAGTCCAGTGCTTTAGGGCAGTGGGCACCCCCTGGGCCTACAAGAACCAGGTCTCTACCAAGCAGCTGTGCAAAGGCAGTGACTTGGTCATAGCTTCACATGTTTGCTAAATTAAAGTCAATGTCCTGACCACAGCTGAGGCCAATTTGGCGAGAAAGGTCCTACAGGCAATGGTTACATTGTCTCTAGGCACCTCTCTTCCTTTTTCTCTAGAATCTGTTCTCTTCATTAATTCTTGTGTTGCTCTATCTATGTATACCTGTGGTTCGTGATTGTATCTGGTGTTTCACTGAGGCAAACTCCTTGGAATCGTAGTTAGATTAGCTTTGGTATGTTTCCATGGTTCCTGTGTTGCATAATGAATGAAAGAGATCATTTTCTTAGTCCTTGTGGAATATAGTGGCCACCTCTCCATATTTGTCTTCAGGGGACTTTTCTGTTTCCCATGAGGCTGTTTTTTCCTGACCTTCAGGGAGGAAGCTATTGCTTCTCCTTCATTTTCTCACTGAGGAGCAACCCATGAGGCTCCTGATATACAGTTCTCTCTGGGTAGCTGCATCTCCCTCCTAGCACCTTATCCTTAAACCACAACAGGCAGAGAAGTGTTTTTATACTTATTTTCTTTTTTGTATTTCTATCTTTGGGGTCTCCTTGCCATGTCTGAACACAAAGGAGACATGGGGAAGACTAAAACCACCAGTGCTTCAGGGGGTTCTTTGTTCCTCCTCTCAAGTTAATCTCCACAGGGATTTTACTGGTGGTTCCCCTCTTTCTGCAGAGAAGGAGGCATTTGTTACTCCTAACAGTATGGGTATGTGCCCAGGAGTTCTACACCCTCTCTGATACCCAAGCAAAAATGACAGGGTAAATAGACCTTCTCAACCCATTGAGAAACCAATCTCCACATGACTTGCACAGGTCTGGTCCAAATCAAGCAATCAGAGGATGTCTGTCTTTCACAGTACATGGAGTTTGTACATGAATGGTCTGTGGGAATTGAAGGTGAATTTTTTTTTGATAGTACTCTCATAATCTCAAATCTCTTCCTTCTTGCTTCATGTCCTGGGTCCCTTGCAGTCTGGGTACAAGATCTTTTATTTCCTGATGGATATGCAGGTCTTTGTGCCTGTTCCCCCAAAGGAAATATTCATGGGATTCTGTTACAACATTTTCATAGTTGCCAAATGTCTGTTGTCCTATATGGACTTAGTGTCTCAATCACTTCGTTCGTGCACCTTGATTCAAGGAGTCTTTTAGCTTCTCTGGACAAAAAAACGCACATCTGCATATTCCTTTACATGTAGGTCAGAGTTTTCATTATGACTTGCAGGTTTTCTCAAAGATAATTGTGCCATTATCTGTCCACATTAATTCACTTGGGATTTTCCCTTCCTTAATCTTCAGATATGCATATCCATACTGGAGCACCATGGCTGGGTGATCAATTACACAGTGTCATCTTAGCCAAAAGATCAGCAAGTGTGCAGTTTAAGGAGATATTCACACTTGTTACCATACGCTTATGTGTGCGCATTGCAGTACCCATGCAGTACCAGTGACCTTTCTATATGCTAAATAAGATTATCCATGATGTTTCATATGCTAATGAAGCATTTTCCGTGACTGGCATATGCTAATGATGGTTACAATTTCTTGTCATATGAGAGAGGCAATGTAATTCAGTTTTCAAATATGCAAACTTGAATTAAGGTGAAAATTCCACTTCAAGTGATGGGTCTTTTTGCTAGAAGAGAAGGTTCAGATTTTCAATGCAGGTGCCTTTATGGTTGGCTTGCTCATATGATGGTACAGTGCTACATGAAAGGAATCTGGTCTTTCACTATTTCACACTTTGGATAGCTGTATATTCTCAGGAATTGGTCCAAACAACAGTGTCCTCTCTCCCAGGCTAGACAGTTAGATCATTGTCAGTGACTCCAGGACTCCCACCTATCTGTGTTGTCCATTGTTTACACGGAATTGGTCAATAGTCACGACATTCCAGTCTGGGAGCTGAACAAGGCACCCTAGCATTTTAAGCTGCCCAGGACCTTTGGTCCAACAGTGCAAGTCTTCAGTCCATGTATTGGAATGGTGTGCAACTTGCCTGGCTCTTACTCCAATGTCTTGGGGGCAACAGTAAAGGATGGACCAGAAGCGCAGCTTCGTGGTCAGAAGTTCTTCTGATTCTCACTTGGGAGGAAGCTTCTGTTATGGCCCTCTCTGATCACATTCTGGGAGTGGACATTGCGACGGCAGACTTATGCAGTTGTCTGCATCTGGAACCTAGAAATTGGGAACTCTGCCAGAAGGTGCGTGGCTCCAAAGTTCAGGTATGGAGTCTTTGTTGTGGATCTGATGACCTCTTGGCTGAACCGCAACCTTCCAATTTTGTTCCACAACCCAGGACCCCTCACTTTCTGTTGCGATGGGAATTCTGTGGCTGTTTCTCCTGGCTTATGTTTCTTCCTTTCACTCTGATTCGCAAAGTGTTAAGGAAGGTCAGGATGGAGAGGCACACACAATCTTGATTGCTCCTTATTGATCTCACCAGACATTGTTCTTCAATCTACTCAGTTGGTCTTTTGACAGGGACTCTTCATTTTCAACTAGTTTCTGACTTCTTTTCATGGGGTCCTTTGTGCCTTCCAGAGGTGGAGAGTTTGGCTTTTGATGGCTTGGGTCTTGATGCGAGCAGTCTGAGGAAGAAGGGTTTCTCTGAACCCAGCCATCAAGTAGTTTTCATCTAAGGCGTAGCATAGGGTCTGTTCCTCTCTTGCAAGTGGCGTGAAGACAAGGGGCTGCATTCTTTCCATCTTCCACTTATTTTGGCCTTTCTTCAAGATTGCCTTCAGGAAGCACTTTGTCTTGCAGCTGAAATCTGGATCTTGTTTAACTCCTTTTTCAGAGGTATATTTTTTTTTTTTTTTTTTTTGCTGTCTGATGTGCAAACCTTTGTGCAAGGGATGCCTCTCACACCTACCCTGTGTGTGTTTTTTCGGTAGGGGCATCCTACTTCTGAAATCTGAGCTTTGATGAATTCTGGTTTGTAGATAAATTATATAAGCTTTGTCTTGCAGACCTCCCTTTCTGAACTTTCTTACAGATTAGTTTTGGTGGCCTATACATTTCATATTAACCAGGAAATTTTCTCCTTCTCTTTGCCCAGTATCATCTAACAGACGGGAGCAGGAGCTTCACTGTTTTGCCATAGTTCAATACTTGAAGTACTATGAACTTTTCTGCAAATCAGACCATTATTCCTGTGGGTCCACAATAGGACCAAGCTGATCCAAAGTGACAGTGGCTTCCTAAGTTAAGTCAACAATCAGCCAGGCTTATGTCCTTAGGAAAAAGCATGTGCCCCTTAGGGTCAATGCACATTCTACCAGAGCGGTTGGTGTTTCCTGGGCTTACAAGAACCAGGCTTCTGCTGAGCAGTTGTGCAAGGCGGTATCATGATCGTCTATTCATACATTTGCTAAACATTACCAAAACAGTGTTTCTGGTTTGTCTGTTACCATTTTCTATTTTTCTCTTCCTCCAGGAATGTCGGAGAACTAGCTTTAGTATATCCTATGGTTCTGTGCTTCCCAATAAATCGTTAACTTTGTCATTGTGTAACACAGAATGTCCCACTAAATTCCTGCCCTACTTTTTTTTTTTTTTTTTTTTTTTCTTTTCTATATGTTGAAACCGTGCATGACTGGTGAAGGTAAAGTGGAGCTGAGAAGGAGTCTCTGCTTCGAGAACTCTTTATGCAAGTGCATAATGTCCGCAAGGACTAAACAAAAATTCTTAATCTGTAAGTACACAATCCCCTTTCCTATCGCTACAGGATAAAAGTGGACCTGCTGCCTTGAACTCGTTAGTGTTTTTGAAATCATGACTTTTTATCATGCTAACCAGTAAGGTATGCAGATTTAGTTTGGGACAGTGGTGGCTAATGTGACATCCCCCCCCCCCCCAGCTGCTGTCAGACTACAACCCCCGACATTTAAATGTAATGGTGACAGGTCCACTTTACTTTCAAATGAAGTCACACTCTTATCTGCAAATTTACATACCAGCTATTTTTTTTTTCTCTCTTCTCAGGATTTGGAAGAATTTTGCTTCAGGTTTTGTGTTAATCATCTGACTGGCGTCACGCAAACCTCCGCTTTTTGGCAAATGGATGGAATGCTGCTTAAGGACTTCATTGTGAAGGCTGGTAGAAGTGGAGGCTTTAAGAACTGATGCTGGTATTTTTTGTACCAAGCAATTTATTAACAAACTTTGTTCAAGGACTACATTTCCCTTTTTATCTAAATTATATAGCCTTTCCAGATGCCACTAAATGTACATGTTCACTGTGACAGAAACATCTGAACAACCTTGTTCTATTTGTTTTGTGTTTTATCTAGACGTAGCTGCCATTTCCAAATAAATTAGAATGCTGACTAGAAGGGATTTATCATATGTATATATGCAACAGACTTTTTAGAATGTTCTTGTTTATATATAAGAAGGTAAAACCAAATGCATGTGTAAAGGTATATAAATAATCAATGCCTGTGTTCCCTAGGGTCAGATTTACATATCCAGCACAGCTAGGCAAAGATGCCTGAGGTACCCTCAGCCACACACCTGTACGTCACTGGCATCCAATCTTCGCTCCATCCACTTTTGCCTGGAACAGAAATTATACTTGGCTTTTAACATACAAGAACAAAAATGTATTAACCTTTTACTGCTAGAGGGGTTTCCAAATCCATTGCTTGGCATTGTATAGTAGATCTCTCTAGTATTCTGTGATTTAAAAATGGCCTCCATACTGGTATATAAACTGCCGGCTATAATGTAGGGGCATTGGGATTACTCTGGCCACACACAAGCAATTCAGAATGTTGATATGGTCTGCACAACGGAGTTGCCCTTCAAAACATGGCACTCTAAGCAGTCACCTACTCTGCCTAATGTGAAATCTGACCCTTGTCTTCCTGTGCGAACACTTTGATCCTTTTTACAGAAATGCAATCTCCATTAAATTCTGCTAGGATCACTCAATGTTTCAGTGAAGAAAATTTTTGTTTTTTCTCCTGTAGTGTTTAGAAAAATTGCCTTATTCTCCTTGGTGTCAGAAGGATCACATTCCATGTAGGGCTTTTTTGCTCCTGACAACCTTAGAGAATGAAACATTTAAAGGGATAGTAATGTCAGAAAAAAAGTATTAACTATATGGTATATACAGTTAAGAGTACTTGCACTTATTTGTATCTCTCAAACTTATGGTTTGAGAGAGATAGGAATATAAAGTTCTCTGGTCCTTCCCCTTTCTGCTTGATGAGCTGTAAAGCTGTCAGAAGCCAATTCTGGTCGCTTGACCAAATGTGGCTCTTCAGCAGCGCCGATACAATGATATCTAAAGATAAATACGTAATTTGGAACGGTCTACAAAGTGTGCCTGCCTTGCAAGCACACTTTGTAGACCGTTCCAATGAAGTATTTATTTCTAAATAGCTTGATTTCAGCTCTGCTGAAGAGCCTCTGTCTGGTCAAATGACTGGAATCTGCAGCTGTCAGCTAGATGGCAGACCTGAGTAAAACAGCCAGGAAAATGTAACTTTAGCAAGTTATCTCTCAAACCATAAAGGTTTTAGAGATAAGACTTACATTGATGATCTTTTTTTTAATGTCTACAATATTAAATCAACTTAAAATTAACCATTACTATTGCTTTAATGTTTAGCTTTTTTGCTAGAGTTCCAGTTTATAAAAAAAAAAAAAAAAAAAAAAAAAAAATAATAAAAGCCTGTGTGATATGTATATAATACAGTTCAACAGGAGAGCAGGTATAAGTAACCCTTTGCACTCTAGCCATTGGAGATGACATTCCCAGCCAGCCTACCCGTCTGAAGGTATTTTCTCTTGAATAAAATATGGATATTCCCACTGCTGGGAGATACGTTATGATAAATTATTTTTTATTTTGTAAAGGAAAACTTTTTCTTTTCAAAATGCAGTTTCATGCTCTGCCATGTTTTGTCTATGCAAAGCTTTTGATCGTGAACCAAAGCCTCTCCACAGACAACAATAGCACCATCTTTGGTTGAGCTGTAGTAACTTTTGAATTAAGTATCTACCAGCATGGGAGTGCCTTATTTTACTTGGCAGGTAAATCTGAATGTATTGTTGGTTTTTAAGGAAGGAACACCTAAAAATGAACTGCAGTTATATGCATTTTCAATATCCGGTCCTTCATGCTAGTATATGGAAAACATCTCTGTTTTCTGAGGTCTAAATCTAGTCTTATCCATGTACTATAGCCAGCAAATTTTTTTTTTTTGGTGATGGAGCCAGAAATGTGAAATGTTGACTTCCAGTGGCTCTATAGACAATTGTGCAAGAGTTTTGGACTACTTTTCTCACTTACCACTCATTAGGTGTCTTGTGTATTGTATGAGAGCAGTTTCCCCAATGCAAATTATAATTTATATTAATCCACCTTAAAGTGCACTTACCTTCTATATATTTGTATTTATGCATTTATTTGCATAGGCAAAACAATTATTGTATTGTCTTATATTTGTTTTATTTTTTTGTTTTTAATGTAATTGTTTTTATTGAAATGTTGATTAAAATAAATATTTGAAATGCTATGTGCAAACATATCTCTATAGCTTCCATATTGATTATTATAAATGCTTCTGTATTAGTGGATGACTTGCATAATGATCTAAATGAAGACAAGTTACTGCAATCTCTAACAGCCTTTTGATTTTAACTGTATTCTAGAGCTCTTGTCACATTTTATAGGTTTATGTATCTTCTTTGAGGATCTGGGATGGGATAGGCAAAACTCATCCAGGACAGTTTTCAACTGTAGTCCAATTACTACCCATAGGCCCATTTTTCCCAGGCTTTTAGGGTCCTACACTGACCCTCTTTGTTTTTTAATCCAATGTGCAATGCATGAGGCTGACTTTTTGAGTTGGGTATTTTTTTTTTCTACATTTCTCTGTACAAATGCCCTTGCTCTATCATCCGGTTCATGTTTCTAGTGTGTTGGGGGGGGGGGCTCAGGGGGCTTCGGGCACTGTTTGGGGTACTTTTCTGGGAAAACTACATTTCCCATGAGCACTTGCCTTGCACACTCGTTTCTGACTGGCTCCCGCCACGGCAGCCGTTTTGTGCTCTTTCCAGTACAAGTATCCTACACGGGGCTCGGACTCTCCTCCTCTCCGCTGCTGATTAACCCTTCGTCTTCTAGATAAGGCTATTTTAGCAATTTCTGGGGTGAAACTTTAATCATACACACTGTAATTGGGTGATTTCTTATTCAGTAAGGTTATTGACACTGAGACTTGCTATACTATTGGAGCTTGGGGCATATTGCGCATTGCTCTTCCTGTCATTCAGGGTTACCTAGAGAATTCTCAGGTCATTTATGGCCAGCATGTTCTGTCTCCCAGGGACCTCCAGCCATGCATTAGAGCCAGTTTGGGTGCAAGAGTTCAAGGCTGCTACTAGGGACCTTAGGTCCACTTTGCAACACTTTCCATCCCAGTTACAGGGGGTCTTTCATTCTTGGCAGACCCCCTTTTTGTCAAGTCTTCCCTGCCAAAGCCTCAGGGTGTATCTGATGTGTGAGATTCCTCTGAGGAGGAACTGCTGGTGGATTCAGATGTTGAGGAATGTTCTGCGGTGGGCTCCTCTGTTTTTTCGGGACCCTTATGAGGCTGATACCGAGCCCTCGGCTGAGGGCCTGATCAGGGCTGTCTTGAATACTCTTAACATTCCCTTAATTCAGGAGGTTCCTTCTGACCCCTCTGATGTGTTTCAGGAGCCTAAAAAGCCCCTTACATGCTTTCCACCTAACCCCACTCTTGACCGCTTTGTGTCTGAGGAGTGGAAAATCCCTGGACAGGAAACCTTCTGTGTCCAAGAAATTTGCCAAGCTTTATCCCTTCTCTGAGGCAGCGCTTGCGCGGTGGTTTTATCCTCCCAAACTGGATGCCCCTATCTCCAGGCTATCCAAGTCTGCCTTGCCAGTTTCTGATGCGTCTGCCCTAAATGACTGGAGTGACAAGAAACTGGAGGGGTCTCAAGTCTATCTTTGCCACTGCTGGTTCTGCCATGCGTCCAGCATTCGCAGCAGCATGGGTGAACCGGGCCATTGTGGTCTGGACTGAACAGCTCACTCTTGCTGTCCGTCAGGATGCTCCTACTTCAGATAAGTTGCGTCTCTTTGCCAACATTTGAGGCACAGCACTGTTTCTGCTGCCCTATTTGCCATCCGTTTGGTTGCTAGGGTTTCCACCATGTCTGTGGTCGCCAGACGGGCTTTTTGGCTCAAGATCTGGTCTGCTGACACTGCTTCTAAGAAAGCCTTACTTTCCCTACCCTTTCAGGGTACCTCTTTGTTTGGGCCAGATCTTAAGGACCTGTTCAGTGAGGCCACAGGGGGTAAGAGTACTTTCCTACTCTTGGTTCCCAGGAAGAAATTGTCGCTTAAGCGTAGCCTTTTTTTTTTTTTTTTGTTCCTTTCAGAATGACACTCATCCAGTGAACCAGATGGTTCCCTCAGCACCACGTACCTCCTCCAAGCCCAAACAACAACAATGGAAGCCCACGGTTTCCACCAAGCCAAAGGCTTCCAAGACTTCTTGGGCATGACTCGCTGAACCTGGGTCTGCACTCCGCTGTGGGTGGTCGTCTACGACACTAGCATTTGGGAGGACTCTATGGCAGACTTATGGGTTTTACAGGTGGTAACGGAGTGATACAAGATCCTTTTCATTTATCTTCCTTTTCGCTTTTGTCCTTCTCGCACACCTCAGGCTACAGAGAAACGCTGTCTATTCGACATCGCTGTTCAGGCTCTTCTGGACAAGGATGTCCTGGAACCTGTGCCTATCCAGGACAGGGGTTCGGGTTTCTACTCAAACCTCTTTGTGGTCGCCAAAAAGGACGGCGGTTGTTGCCCTATTTTGGACTTGAAGGATCTCAATTCCTTTGTGACCCAGACTCATTATAGTCAGGAATCTCTGTGCACAGTGATTGCTGCCATGTCCCCGGGGGACATCCTTGCTTCTCTGGATCTTCAGGACTCCTACTTACACATTGCCATTCATCCAGAGAGCCGGCAGTACCTCCGGTTTGCCTGCGACGGGACAATTTCAGTTCTCAGCTCTTCCATTTGGAAGGTCTTCAACTGTGTCTTTGGGAGCCTTGGTATCCATCCTTCACCGGAACGGCGTCAGTTATTCCATGCATGGACGACTTGCTTCTGAAAGCCCCCTCTGCGGAACTTCATCAGCAAGTCCAGAACTGCATTCAGGCTCTCACCCATCACGGGTGGATCATCAACTTAGACAAGTCAGATCTTGTCCCATCCTAGTGTCTGGTCTTCCTGGGCCTTCTCTTCGACACTCGGAGCATGGTATTCCTCATGGATGTGGTGGCTCACCAGATCGCCCACAGGGTTTCCGCGATTCTTTCTCAGGATCCAATTCCAGTCCAGAAGCTATCCTCTCTGGTGGGGAAATTCATATCCACCATAGAAGCGGTTCCATTTGCCATGGCGCACACCAGGGAGCTCCAGAGGTTTGTAATCCATTGACCCTTGCACACCTGGATCTTCTGAAGACGTTTGTTTCTCTTCCCCTTCATGTGGAACTGAGCTTGTCCTGGTGGCTCGACCTTTCCAACCTGCTGAAGGGCAAGTCCTTCCTTGTACCCTTCTGGACAAAGGTGACGACAAATACCAGCCTCTCCGGCTGAGGTGCGGTCCTGGGTCACTTGAGCACTCAGGGTCGGTGGTCTCCGGAGGAGTCCCTCCTTCTGATCAACATATTGGAGCTTCGGGCGATATTTCATGCCCTGCAACACTGGACCTCTCAGTTGGAAGACTGTCCGGTCCGAGTGGAGTCCGACAACGCCACTGCCGTGGCTTACATCAACAAACAAGGTGGAACAAGAAGTCTCTCTGCTTGGTTAGAGGTCAAGGCTATTTTGTCCTGGGCAGAAGAACACGTTACTGCCATATCTGCAGTGCACATTCCAGGCGTAGACAACGCCATGGCGGACTTCCTCAGTTGTCACACAATGGACAGTGGAGAGTGGGAGTTTCACCCAGAGGTGTTCCAGCTCCTTGTTCAGTGATGGGGTCCCCCTTACATCGACCTGATGGAGACAAGACACACCAGGAACGTTCCACTGTTCTGCTCTCGGTGGAGAGACCCTCTGGCTCTAGCAGTGGATGCGATGTCCATTCCATGGTTCTTTCATCTGGCTTACATCTTTCCTCCCCTTCCCATGTTGCGCAGGGTGTTAAGGAAATTACGGCTGGAGCGTTGCCCAGTTATTCTGATTACTCCGTATTGGCCTCATCAGTCTTGGTTTCCAGAGTTCCTGGATCTATCAGTGGTGAAGCCCTTTCGGCTCCCCTGCCGTCCGGATCTTCTTCTACAGGGCTACCTGTGGAAGGAGGATGTTCATTGGCTAGCTTTGACGGCTTGGAAATTGAATCCTCAGTATTAAAGAAGAGAGGCTTCTCTTCTGGTGTTGTGGCTACTATGCTTAGTGCCCACAAGCCTGTCTTTTCCAAGATCTACCATCTACTGTCTTGGTGTGCTGACAGGGACCTGTCTCAGGAATTGATCTGCTTATGGTCCTGGCGTTTTTGCAGGACTGTGTGGATAAGGGTTTCAGTTTGAGTTCCCTTAAAGTTCAGACGTCTGCTCTGTTTTCTTTCAGAGGCGCATTGCCATCCTTCCTGATGTCAAGATTTTCTTCCAGGGTGTTGCTCATGCTCATCCTGTTTTCTAGGCTCCCACTCCTCAGTGGGATCTTAACTTGGTTTTGGGCATCCTTCAGCGCCCTCCCTTTGAGTCTTTGGCTACTATTCCTCTATCCTTGTTGACGTGGAAAATGGTCTTTCTCCTGGCGATTGTCAGTTCACCATGTCGCGGAGTTGCATGCCCTGTCCTGTAAACCACCCTATTTGGTGTTTCACAAGGACAAGGCGGTGCTTCTCACTTCTAAGGAGTTTCTGTGGTGCCCTCTTTCTGCCTACACCCCACCTCTGACAAGGAGTGGGATCTCCACTTGTTAGACATGGTGTGTTGTCTCAAGTTTTATGTACATCGCACTGAGTGTATCAGGCAATCAGACATGCTGTTCATCATTCCTGTGGGTCCTAGGGCAGGAGGACCTGCATCCAAGGTGACTATTGCTTCTTTGATCAAGTCTACTACTTGTAAGGCTTACAAGCTGAGGAAGAAGCCTGTTCTTTTTAGGGACACGGCTCATTCTACAAGAATCAGGCCTCTGCTGATCAGTTATGTAAGGCGGCCACTTGGTTGTCTGTGCACCTTTTCGAAGCACTACCGTGTTGATGTGTTTGCATCGGCTGATGCCAGCTATGAGAGGAAAATCCTGGAGGCAGTATTGCCTGCCTAGAATTCTCCTTGGTTCTTGGTGCTTCCTTCACTTTTGAGCCCTGTTGGCTCTAGTTCAGTGTGCTGTGTAACAGTTTGGGGTGTTATTACCCCTGTTCAGTGTCCGTTGACACTTCATTGTTTGTTGGGCTATCTCTGATCTGATGGTTCATATCTGCTCTGGTGACTTTGGAGGCCTTGCGCCTGGTCCTTGCCTTACTTCCCGCCTATGGCAAACTCAATGGTTTGACATTCCAGAGTTACCAGTACCCTGTACTGGACGACAGAGAAAAGAGGATTTTTTTTTTCTTAGTCCATACAGGTTACTGGTCTCCCACCCTGTCAAGGGACCATGCTTGGCTCTCCTGTGGCAGACCGTGGCGGTCCTTTGGGGTATGCTCACAGGAGTCTTCTTTCCCTTCCACTATCTAGTCAATAGTTAATGTCTCAAATCTTTCTGGAGCTGGTTGGCTAGCTGCAGCCAAAGAGGGAAGGTAGGCTTTACCCCCTGCATACAATTCTAGAATTGTTCCTGCCTACTTAAAGGGGTGGATTGTCTACCTAGAGTTACCAGTAACCTGTATGTACTAAGAGAAAAGGATTTATCAGGTAAGACTAAAATCATCTTTTACTGTTATGCTTTAGTAAGGCTACCAAGGCTTAAAGGCTCTCTTTAACCCATTGCTCCTCATGCCAGATTAGTCTTTCTAGGGATTCTTCTGGTCCTTTTGTTCCTCCTTGCTCTGTGGCACCCACAAAACCTCCAGGGCCCTCCTCTAATGAAAAGCAACCCATATGGGTTAAGGCTTTAACTGTCTATGGGTTATATCCATTCCACTATTCAAGGGATTTTAGAGTCTTGATCCCAGGACTGTCCTGTGCCTGGGATCACTTGAACACAGATTTTGCTGCTTCTGGCGACGCTTTAGGCCCCACCTCTGCTGTTGCTGGGTGACTAGGGCTATAGCTATTTGTGTGCTCCTGAGGAGGACATTTTTCTGTCTCCTTGAAAGATTTCTTGAGGTCAATGAGTATCTTTCAGAAACTGTTTCTGTTGTCACTAGACTTTCTGGAAAAGCCTCTGCTTTCTCTGTTGAAGAGCTTCAAACTCTGGTTAAATGGCCAACCTTCTAAGAAGGTTTTTTTTTTTTTTTTTTTTTTTGGTTTTTTTTTTTTTTGTGTCCCTTCTGTTTGTGGGCAAGAATCTGTTCTGCTCAGAGCTGGAGCAGTGATCAACTTTGCCACTGGAGGCAAGAAGACTTTGCTGCATTAGGTTATTTGGAATCTTTCCTTTTTGTCATGTAAAATTCATGGCTTTCCTTACTCTTGCCATTATGAATATGCACCCAGGGCACCTCAGATAATAGGAGGTAGTGTGTCTTTTTCACAGTGTGTAGGCCTTTTCTGTGGTAGATTAGTGGGTTTTGTGGTTAATATTGTAAGGGTACCACATCGACTTTAAGTCCCTTCCTCCCTCTCACTCTCCCTCTCTGGCCAGAGTTTGAAAATAAATAATTTTAAGACATTAACAAATAAAAAAAATAAATTAATTAATAATAAATACATAATTCTAAGCCTTGAGTAAATTCTACAAAATCCAGCCACAGAGAACAAATTAATAAAAATTTGTAACAATCCATTTCTATGGAGCATAAATATTCATTGTAACATACTTGTATTCTTTTTATTATCCTGTATAGTTTTCCATTTTGCAGCAATAGACATTCTAGCTGCCAAACATGTATTAAGGTTAACAATTTATCCTCCTAGTTTGATAAACAAGTAACTTTTCTTCCCAACAACATCTCCCAAGGCCCAAATTCAAAAGGTTTATCAAAGATTATGGATAATAAGTTATAAATTCTATTCCAGACAGATCGAACTTTGCTACACTCCCACCAAATATGCATAAACGAGCCTGTTTCCTTTCAATCTCTAAAGCATAAATCTGTATTAGGATACATTCTTGAGAGCTTCAAAGATACTAATTAAGTTTAAATGTAGCATACGATATGATTGTTCCATCGAATTAATATTAATACAGCATTTAGAAATTTTTTGCCAGGATCGAACTCCAGGTGTTATCTAATGTTTCACCAATCATTTCCTCCCATTTAAAGGGACTGTAATGTCCCATAAATTTTTTTTTATAGCTTTTTAGAGGGTAAAAAAATCTCATTGCCACAAACACCATCTCTCAAATCACTATGGTTTGAGAGAGATTGGCAATCAAGGTTCCCCCTTCCCTCCCCTTCACTTGATGTCAGCTGTAAAGCTGATAGAAGGAGATCCGTGTTGGCCAACACAATGAGGCTCTTCAGCAGAGCCGAAATACCGTTAGAAAAGAACTACTTCATGGGAACGGTCCACAAAGTGTGCTTGCAAACCATGCACACTTTGTAGACCTTTCCAATGAAGTCATTCTTTTCTAATAACGGGATTTCAGCTCTTTGGTTTGAGAGATGGGGTTTGTGGCAATGAGATTTTTTTTTTTTTTTACCCTCTACAAATCAACTATGTCCCCCACTAAAAATTAGATCCCTTGCAGGCTCCAATACTAATTTAGAGAATTCCCTAACCCTTTCCTCCTCATAAGGATTCCACCAAAATAAAGCAACATTATAAATAGTAATAATCTTGGACCTATATTCTATTAATTTAGCTGGACCCTTAATCTTATCCCAATTTTAAACTGTTGTTCTAGTACTAGATAACATCAATTGAGGTAAAGGAGCTCTCAAAGATTTGCTTGACCAAATAGAACTAATAAAACCGGCTCTGTTAAAAAATACCCTTTCCTGCTCAACCCACTTTGGAGCTGCTCAGGAGTCATTCCTTGCACAGAAAAAAAGTAAATGGGTCACATTAGATGACATGTAATATTCGTAAAGATCAGGAACCCTAAGACCTCCTGATTTTTTTTTTGATCTATAAAGAACTTTCCACCGTATCTGAGGGTGTCGTTCCAACCAAATAAAATTTAAATAACTTTTCACTGTCGTCCAATACAGGTTACTGGTACACTGGGAGGTGATCCGCCCCTTTAAGTAGGCAGGAACATTCATCTAAATGTATGCAGGGGGCGGAGCCTCCCCTCCCTCTTAGGCTGCACCTCAGTCAGAACCAGCCAGAATGATTTGTTCCTCGGTGTGTTCACACCAGGCAGAGAACAGCTCTCCAAGTTTTAGTTTCTTTGTTATTTTTACAAATATGGAATACCACCATTAGGCGGGTTACCAAGGCTGTCAAATGCCCTATTTAAAGTGTATAGCACAGCTTCCAGGGTACTTCTGGTGGATCTTTTGCCCTGAAGACGGAATAACTTGATTTCAAGTAACTTCCCTGGGGGGAATTATCCTCTGTGGTGATTCCTTTCTAATCTTGGTAACCTGAAGACAGAAGTCCTACAGGAAAGGTGAGCCACCCTTTGAGTGCCGAAGGTCCACTTGTCCCCCAGTGTCCCTTCATTGGGATTGTGTTTGGGAGTTCTCATTGTGCACTCCAGCGCTCATTGGGTGTTTTTATATACTTTACTAATGCTATGTATTGGTGTATGTCTGAGTTTTGGAGCAGTTTATGTGGGATTTAACCCTCTCTGCTGGGTTTGTCTATCTTATGGGCATTTGCATTGTCTACCTTGGTTGGGTAATGTTTACTGTTATAGTATATCTGTTTGCTATGTGTTATGGAACTTTTACTTTAAGGGTAAAATTTATTGGAAATGTTCCGCGCCTTTAAGCGCGCTTTTCCCGCATAGACGCCATTGCTCCTTTACTCTCTATGGACTTACACTCTGTGGGACGTATCTCTGGAACCGCTTCACATAGCGACTTCAGAGAGGGCTCATTTTAATTGTCTTCCCTTGCTCTATCATCCGGTTGTATGTTTGAGTGTGTTGGGGGACTGGGGGGACTTCGGTCACTGTTTTGGGGTACTCTGTGAGGAAAACTACATTTCCCATGAGCGCTTGGTTCTCGCTCTTTCTGATTGGCTCCCGCTGTGGCAGCCATTTTGTGAGTTCTTCTCATCGAGTATACTACGCAGGGACCGGACCTTCTCTCTCTCCTCTGCTGATTAACCCTTAGCTTGCCAGATAAGTTTAGTTTTAAACGTTTCTGGGGTGAATATTTAATCTTTCACACTTTAATCGGGTGATTCCTATCTGTGGGGTATATCTGACGCTGTGAGCATGTCTACTCCACTTGAGCCTGGGACTAGACCTAAGACGAAGGAGGCTGGGGTATCTGTCTCCCCCATTGCGTTTTGCTCCTCCTGTCACTCAGGGCTACCTAGAGAATTTTCTGGTCATCTGTGCCCAACTTGTGTGGAAGGTCATGGCAGCAACCCAGGGCCTTCCAGTCATGCTATTGAGCCAACATGGGTGAAAGAGTTCAAGGCTGCAA
The DNA here is from genome assembly GCA_037306005.1 of Rhinophrynus dorsalis. NCBI lineage: Eukaryota > Metazoa > Chordata > Amphibia > Anura > Rhinophrynidae > Rhinophrynus > Rhinophrynus dorsalis. The sequence goes on along the minus strand of CM074719.1, from coordinate 516,928,679 downwards.
CTAGGGATCTCAGATCCACTCTTCAGCTCTTTCCCTCTCAGGTTCAGGGGGCTCCTCAAGTATGGCAGACACCCTCCACTGTCAGGACTTCCCTGCCCAAGCCACAGGGAGCTCCTGACGTCTCTGATTCTTCTGAGGAAGAATTGTTGCAGGATTCTGATGTTGAGGATGGTACTGTTATTGAGTCATAAGGGTCCCCAATGGATCTGGTAGAATGTGACCCTGAACTCTCTGCGGAGGGTTTGATCAGGGCTGTTTTGACCACCCTCAATCTTCCCTTGCGTCAGGAATCTACTCTTGACCCAACGGACGTGTTTCAGAAACCTTCTAAGGCTGTTACATGTTTTCCTACTAATCCTACTCTTGAATGCTCAGTCTCTGATGCGTGGAAGAATCCTGATAAGTCCTCTTCAGTCTCAAAAAAGTTCTCCAAACTTTATCCCTTTCCTGAGACTGAACTGGCTAAATGGGTTCATCCTCCTAAGGTGGATGCTCCAGTTTCTAGATTGTCAAAATCTACTTCTTTGGCTGTATCTGATGCTTCTGCTTTACAGGATTGGACGGACAAAAAGTTAGAAACTTGCCTTCAGTCTATTTTTTGCCTCTATTGGTACTGCCATGCGTCCAGCCTTTGCTGTGGCGTGGGTTAACTGGGCCATTGCGGTCTGGACTGAACAGCTTACTGTGGCGTTTCGCCAGGATGCGCCAGTGTCAGAGCAGTTACAACTTCTTGCTAACATTTCCGAAGCTCAGAATTATGTTTCTGACTGCTTTTGACGCAGTTCGCATGATGGCGATGCCCTCCACTTCTTCGGTGGTGGCTAGACACGCCCTTTGGCTAAAAATTTGGTCTGCTGACACCGCTTCCAAGAAAGTTTTTTGCTTTCTTTGCCCTTTCAAGGGACTTCCCTGTTTGGATCTGAATTAAAGGAGTTGATTAGCGAGGCTACTGGAGGTAAAAGTACTCTTCTACCCTCAGTCTTTAAAATGAAGTTTCCAGCCAAAGGCAATCGGTCCTTTCGTTCCTTCCAAACTGAGACACGCCCCACATCCCAGGTGGTTCCGCCTGCTTCCTCCTCCAAGCCCAAACAGTCCTGGAAGCCCAAAGTTGCCTGTCACGGTTTATTATGACTCTCAGACACAAGTTTTAGGTAAAAATCTATTTTATTGAAATAATAAATTGATAACGTAGGATGGCAACCACATACATACAGATATATTCAGAATATAACAAGACAGAAGGCAGACTCTACCGGTCCTGTCAATATACCGGACAGGACAGTCTGAAGTAATAGAATGTTAGGCTCTACCGGCCTTGCCAATACCGGGTAAGGCAACCTGCAGATGGAATCGCATAACGGTTCTACCGGCCTTACCAAATTACCGGGCAAGGCAGCCTCAATAGATTCATAATGTAGGCTCTACCGGCCCTGCCAATACCGGGTAAGGCAACCTCAGATGGAATGTGGCAAAAGGTTCTACCGGCCTTACCAATACCGGGCAGGGCAGCCCAGAGATAGAGATAGATAGAGATAGAATTGTATAGCTGATAGGCTTAGGAGCAAACCAGTGACCGCACACTGGTGTAACAAGCGAGTTAGTATAGCCGTAAGGCTTAGGAGCAAACCGGCGTCCGCACGCTGGGACCAACACAGAATTGTATAGCTGATAGGCTTTGGAGCAAACCAGTGACCGCACACTGGTGTAACAAGCGAGTTTGTATAGCCGCAAGGCTTTGGAGCAAACCAGCGTCCGCACGCTGGGACCAACACAGAATTGTATAGCTGATAGGCTTTGGAGCAAACCAGTGACCGCACACTGGTGTAACAAGCGAGTTTGTATAGCCGCAAGGCTTTGGAGCAAACCAGCGTCCGCACGCTGGGACCAACACAGAATTGTATAGCTGATAGGCTTTGGAGCAAACCAGTGACCGCACACTGGTGTAACAAGCAAGTTTGTATAGCCGCAAAGCTTTGGAGCAAACCAGCGTCCGCACGCTGGGACCAACACAGGATAGTACAGCCGATAGGCTTTGGAGCAAACCAGTGACCGCACACTGGTGTAACAAGCGAGTTTGTCTAGCCGCAAGGCTTAGGAGCAAACCAGCGTCCGCACTCTGGGACCAACACAGAATTGTATAGCCGATAGGCTGTGGAGCAAACCAGTGACCGCACACTGGAGTAACAAGCAATGTCGCCGACGCGACCAGGCAGGAGGTCGCCAGGATACAGGAGACAGGCGATGCGATGACAGGAACCAGCAACGATCAGTCAGGTCAGGAAACCGCAGAGAAGAAGTTCAGCAGGAACTGCAACACCAGAGACTAGGCCGGAACCAGGACTGGAAGTACTTCAGCATGCAGGAAACACTGGAACAGTAGAGATCAGGAACACATGAGATCAGGAACTCAGGAACACTGGAACAGAGGCCCAGCTATCACTGGCATAGTGATAGCAAGAAGGTCAGAAACAACACGAAAGGGCACTCAAAGGGTGCCCAATCCAGGTTTAAATAGGCAATAAGAGGCGGGCTATCTGCAGACAGCCAATAGAAGCCCCCTACTGGTGACAGACAAGGAACTGCAGCAATCATGGGCACCGTGATATTGCCCCCAAGGCCAAGACCTCCAAGACTGCTTCGGCATGACTCGCCGAACCTGGGTCCGCATCCGGCTGTAGGTGGGCACCTTCACATCTTTCACCGGACTTGGGAGGAGTCAGTGGCGGACCCTTAGGTTCTTCAGATGGTGTCAGAGGGATACAGGATCCCTTTCTCCTCTCTCCCTCCTTTTTAGTTCCATTTTACTCGTCCTTCTCAGGAACCTACAGAGAGGCGTCTGTTCGACGCTATTCAGGATCTTTTGGACAAAAGTCCTGGAACCAGTTTCTACAGGGGACACAGGTTCAGGATTCTATTCCAACCTGTTCGTGGTGGCCAAAAAGGACTGTGGCGCTCGTCCTATTTGAGACCTCAAAGATCTCAATTCCTTTGTTGTGAGTACCCACTATCGTCAGGAATCCCTGCGCTCTGTGATAGCTGCTATGTCTCCAAGGGAGGTCCTTGCCTCCCTGGATCTTCAGGATGCATATCTACACATCCCTATTCATCAAGAGAGCAGGAGGTATCACAGGTTTGCCTGTCACAGAGGCCACTTTCAGTTTTCAGCTCTTCCCTTTGGACTGGCTTCAGCTCCTCAGGTTTTTCAGAGAGTCCTGGGTGCTTTGATAGCGGTGATCCATCAAGATGGCATCAAGGTGACTCCCTACATGGACGATTTACTCTTGAAAGCTTCATCTGTGGAGATCCTTCACCAGCAGGTTCAGGCTTGCATTCAGACACTCGCTCGACATGGGTGGATTGTGAATCTGGACAAGTCAGATTTGGTCCCATCTCGGCAGATACTCTTCCTGGGTCTCCTGTTCGACACTCAGAAGTGCATGGTGTTTCTCCCAGAAGAGGTGGCTCATCAGATTGCTCTCCGAGTATCAAAGATTTTGGCTCTCGAGCAGATTCCAGTTCCGAAGTTAACATCTCTGGTGGGGAAGTTCATTTCCACCATAGAGGCGGTGCCATTTGCCATGGCACACAGAGGTTTGTGATTCAGACGTACAGGAATCATCCAGACCATCTGCACCTGTCAGTCTCTCTGCCTCCTCATGTCGAGTTGAGCTTGGAGTGGTGGTTGGACCTGTCATCTCCTGAAAGGGAGATCCTTCCAGATCCCATATTGGACCACAGTCACGACGGATGCCAGCCTCCTGGGATGGGGGGCAGTGTTGGGTTGTTTCAGTGCTCAGGGGAAATGGGGATTGGAGGAATCTCTCCTCTCTATCAATGTTTTGGAGCTACGTGCCATCTTCCTTGCCCTGAGACATTGGGAGTCTCAATTGGAGGGTTGTCCAGTCAGAGTGGAGTCCGACAACGCCACCGCAGTGGCCTACATCAACAGACAAGGCGGAACAAGAAGTCTCGCCGCTTGGTTAGAGGTCAAGGCCATTTTATCTTGGGCAGAGGCACATGTTCCCGTCATTTCAGCGGTACACATTCCAGGCGTAGACAACGTCATGGCAGACTTTCTCAGTCGTCACACAGTCGACAGTGGAGAGTGGGCTCTTCATCCAGAGGTGTTTCACCTTCTAACCCAGATGTGGGGGGTTCCTGTAGTGGATCTGATGGCAACCAGGCACAACAGGAAGGTGTCAGTGTTCTGCTCCCGGTGGAGGGATTCCCTGGCCCTGGCAGTGGACGCCTTGTCCATACCTTGGGACTTCCCCCTAGCCTACATCTTTCCTCCTCTTCCTCTGCTGATCAGAGTCATCCAGAAGCTGAAGGTGGAGCATTGTCCGGTCATCCTAATCGCTCCGAACTGGCCTCGTCAGTCCTGGAATCCGAATCTGATGGAAATGTCTGTAGTGGAACCCTTTCCGCTTCCTGCTCGTCCAGATCTCCTGTTACAAGGGTACCTGTGGAAGGAGGATGTTCATCGTCTTCATTTGATGGCCTGGAGGTTGAATCCTCAATTCTGGAGAAAAAGGGTTTTTCCTCTTCTGTGGTGTCTACGATGCTTAAAGGGATAGTAATAATTAAAATGTAAAAAAATATATGTTGTAGGGTTTATCCCCCTGAGTAAAACAAGGGTACTCCCACTGCTGAAAGGTGTTTCATTCAAAAGTTATTCATTTTCAAAGTTGAATTTTTTAGGTGCAATATCACAGTGGCCTGAAATTGTACAGTGGCGCTATTGCTACACGATCCTATGGATAGCTCTGGTCAGTTGACCATAAATCTCCATAGGATGGTGTAGCAACAGCGCCACTATACAATTTCAGGCCACTGTGATATTGCACCTAAAAAATTCAACTTTGAAAATTAATAACTTTTGAATGAAACACCTTTCAGCAGTGGGAGTACCCTTGTTTTACTCATGGGGATAAACTCTACAACATGTTTTTTTTACATTTTAAGTATTACTATCCCTTTAAAGCTCGCAAGCCAGTGTCTTCCAAGATTTATCATAGAGTCTGGTCAACCTTTGTTGCATGGTGTGCTGATAGGGATCTATCACTTGATTTCCATCTTCCTACTGTCCTGGCCTTTCTACAGGACGGGGTAGAGAAAGGGCTCAGCCTAAGTTCAGACGTCTGCTCTGTCTGTCTTTTTTCAGGAGCGCATTGCCATCCTCCCTGATGTCAAAGTTTTCTTCCTGGGTGTGGCTTATGTTCGGCCCACTTTCAGGAGTCCAGCTCCTCAGTGGGACCTCAATCTGGTTCTGGGGGTCCTCCAACGTCCCCCATTTGAGTCCTTAGCTACTATTCCTTTACGCCTTTTGACCTGGAAGATGACCTTCCTTTTGGCCATTGTCTCAGTTGGCCGGGTGGCTGAGTTACAAGCCCTGTCTTGTAAACCTCCTTATCTGGTGTTCCACAAGGATAAGGCTGTGCTTTGCACTTTCAAGGAATTTTTACCTAAGGTTGTCTCCGAATTTCACATCAATCAGGAGATTGTGGTGCCCTCTTTCTGCCCTAACCCTTCCTCTGACAAAGAGGGATCTTCATTTGTTGGATGTAGTGCGTTGTCTCAAATTTTATATTCATCGCACTGAGTCTATCAGGAAGTCTGACGCTCTTTGTCATCACTGAGGGGCCTAGAGCAGGGAGACCGGCATCCAAGGTGACCATTGCATCTTGGATAAAATCCGCAATTCGTAAGCCTTACGTATAGTAGAATAAACATGTGCCCTTTCGGGTCACTGCTCATTCCACTAGATCAATTGGGACCTCTTGGGCCTATAAAAATCAAGCGTCTGCTGATCAGCTGGGCCGGGCGGCCACTTGGTCCTCTGTGCACACCTTCTCAAAGCACTACCGTGTGGATGTGCTGGCTTCGGCTGATGCCAGCTTTGGGAGGAAGGTCCTGGAGGCAGTTTTGCCTGTCTAGGATCTTCTTCTGAGATTCTCAGTGCTTCCTTACTGTTGAGCCCTGTTGGCTCGGTTCAGTGTGCTGTGTTTTGTTCTTGGGGTTCGGTCTTACCCCTAGTTGGTGTCCGTTGACACTTCTGCTAGTTGGGATATGTAACCAGTTGGTTCATAGAGGTTCTGTGACTCTAGGGGCCTTGCGCCTGGTCCTTGCCTCCTTCCCGCCTCTGGGAAAACTCAATGTTTGGACATCCCAGTGTACCAGTAACCTGTATTGGACGACAGTGAAAACAGGATTTTAGTCTTACCTGTTAAATCCTTTTCACTTAGTCCATACAGGTTACTGGTCTCCCACCCTGTCAAGGGACCATGCTTGGCGCTCCTGTGGCACGCTGTGGGAGTCCTTGGGGCATGCTCACAGGGGTCTTCTTCTTCTCTCCTATCTCTGGTCAGTGTTAGTGTCTCAAATCATTCTGGCTTGTTCTGACTGAGGTGCAGCCTAAGAGGGAGGGGAGGCTCCCCCCCTGCATAAATTTAGATGAATGTTCCTGCCTACTTAAAGGGGTGGATCGCCTCCCAGTGTACCAGTAACCTGTATGGACTAAGTGAAAAGGATTTAACAGGTAAGACTAAAATCCTATTATTCTGAATGCCTCGCAAATCTGTTTTAACCAATTGTACCAGCAAGACTCTGAATAAATATAAAATCTTTGGTAATAGCACCATTTTAATTGGACCAATTCTTCCAAATAATGGGTGGCTTGTCCAAATAAAGAGGATGCAATCTTGGTCCATAAGGCACCATAATTCAAATTAAATGTGTCCCTAGGAGGGAGTACAATCTTTACCCCTACACAGGATAGATACCCTTTGCACCAAATAAAATTATACTCCTTTTTACTTTCACTTATAGAAGCCAAATCTAAACTTACATAAAAATTTTCATACCCTGCGGATATTGTCTCCAGTGTGTCGGCCTGCCACAAATACAGCCTGATCTTTACTGACAAGATAAGGTAGAAAACTTGAGTCGCTAAAACCTTAGACAATATTTTTAAGTTAACAACTCATCAGGTAAATTGGTCTATAATTTTCCACCTTTTCTGGGTCCTTACCTGGTTTTTCGATTGCCGACAACATAGTTAAATTGAATTCCATAGTCAGAGTTTGCTTCTCAATTATTGACTTAAAAAAATCTTACTAAATATGGAAGCCATCAGGTCCAGGGCACTTGTTATTGTTTAAAGCTTTAAAAACTATTTCAATCTCCTCTAATTCAAGTGGTCTATTAAGAATTTCCTTCCCATGTCTATTAAGCCTTCTAAGTTTCAAACCTGAGACACAAGAATGAAAAGCCTCCTCGTCAAAAGGACCCATGCCTTGAAACAGTTTTAAATAGTATTTCTCGAGAGCCTGGATAATATCGCTAATGTTAGAACTTCTGCCTTGTACAACACAATTTATAGATCTAATATAGTTGATTATTTTACGACTTTCTAACTGATGTGCCATTAAAGAATGTGGTTTATTCGCCCAGATAGCATTTATCTTGTCCATGCTGTGCTTTTATCAACTTCCTTGTCTAACGAAATGTCGAATTGCTCTTAAATAGAACAAATTTCCCTCTTCCATTTTATAGATTTAACACAGAATTGCCTAGAATTTAAATATAATCTATCTTCTAGTAATTTAATTTGGCCCATTCTATCCTTTAAATGCTTATTGCCAATCCTAATAAGATCTCCCCTTAATGTCGATTTCATGAGCAAGCCATAAGGTGTTATCATCAACCTCATTATTGTTCTCGTAAAAAAAAAAAAAAATTCTCAATACAGTCCTAAACTTCACCCTGAATAATTTTAAGTATCATCCTCTCATTTAACCACCAACGATTTCTTCTACCAGCTCTCAATCTAGGATTGTACCAAAGGGAAGCAGAACTGTAATAAGACCAGGACTCTAGAAACATTTTTACATGAAGGGGTCTATCAAGAAGATATTGGCCAACTAGGAAAAAATTCTTGACCAAGTCAAATTGTGGAGAAAAGGGTATATTCCCTTCTTATAGGGTTTAATAACCTCCAGGGACCAAAACACCCTAAAATTATGAAAAAAAAAACTGAACAGCTAAATGATGTAGTTCATAAGGGGGCCCCTAAGGTTGACCTTTTGGCAAATATTTCTGAGGCACAGCGCTATGTTACTGATGCTATTAGGCTAGAAGCTAAGGCCTTCTCAGTGACTGCCAGGCATATGCTGTGCCTTAAAATCTGGTCGGCTGACTTGATTTCTAAGAAATCACTGATTTCTCTTCATTTTCAGAGTACCTTTCTTTTTGGTCCAGAACTTAAGAACATCATCAGTGAAGCCATTGGAGGGAAGAGCACCTTGTTGCCTCAGGATCTTAAGCGCAACCTTCAGGCCAAGAGGCATCCCCCTTTTTGTCCCCGCCAAAGTGAAATACATAGGGCCTCAGGCCCAGCACTCTACCCCCAAGCCCAAACCGCAGAGGAGGTCTAAACACCCCTCCACCAAGCACAAACCTTTTTCAGCATGACTCCCTGAACTCTGGTCTGTACACTTATATGGGGGTTGCCTGCATCACTTTTTAAGTACTTGGACAGGCTGTGTTGCAGATCAGTAGATATTACAGGTGGTTTCCAAAGGTTGAAGGATTCCCTTTCAATCCCTGCCTCCCTTCAGGTTCTTCCCTTCCTCGATCCCGTCTAGGACAGGAAAAGCTCAGGCTTTTCAATGGGGTGGTTCATGGTCTCTTGGACAAGGGAGTTCTGGCTCCAGTCCCCCCACCCAAAGAGAGGTTCTGGCTTTTATTCCAACATCTTTGTCATTCCCAAGAAGGATGTTGGCTGCTGCCCTATTCTGGACCTTTGTCATCGCAGCGATGTGTCCAGGGGAATTTCTGGCATCCTTGGATCTTCAGGATGTCTGCACATCCAGTCAGTCAGCAGTACCTCAGGTTTGCCTGTGACATGAGCCATTTCCAGTTCACTGCTTTCCCCTTTGGGCTTACAACAGCTCCTCAGGTGTACAATCAAGTTCTGGGTGCATTGATTGCCTTCGTTCACACCAAGGGGATTCAGGTAATACCTTACATGGATGACCTTCTCCTCAAGGCACCTTCCAGGGATCTTCTGAACCGATAAGTCTAGGAATATGTTTATATCCTCCTCCAACATGGTTGGATCCTGAATATGGACAAGTCTGCTCCGGTGCCCTCACAGATCCTGGTGTTCCTAGGTCTCCACTCCAGTACTCTGCGGAGTATGGTCTATCTGACGGAGGACTCACTTCAGCAGCTCACCTCCAAGGTGTCTTCAGCTCTGATGTAGACATCCGCTCCAGCAAGGAAATTCTCTTCTCTAGTGGGGAAGCCTATATCCACCATGGAAGCAGTGTCTTATGCGATGGCCCATGCCAGAGACCTTCAGATGTTCGTGATCTGAGTTTGCAGGGAGGATCCATAACCAGGGTCGGATTTACATCTCAGGAGCCTGTAGGTACAGAAATCTGAAGCACCCTCCTCCATTGGCTATCCCCGCTGGACACCTCCACAATACTCCTAACCTCCACATTACCTCCCCATTTTCATATTGCCCTCACACTGCCCTCATCAGCTCCAACTTGCCCCCACATTGCCCCCATCATCTCCATATTGCCCCATTACCTCCAACTTGCCCCTATCAGCTGCATATTGTCCTAACATCACCCCCATCAGCTCCAGCTTGACCCCACATTGCCTTCATCATCTCCACATTGCCCCCATCAGCTCCAACTTGCCCTCACATTGCCCCATCAGCTCCAACGTGCCCCCATCAGCCCCAGCTTGCCCTCACATTGCCCCAATCAGCTCCACTTTGCCCCCTGTACCTGTTTCCTACCTCCCTGGTAGTCCAGCGGCAGGAGAGATCTGTGCTTCTGCACAGACCTGTAGCTGCTGGAGCTCCCACGCCGTCTTGTCTTTAGTAATCAGAGCACTGGGAGATGTCATCTCCCAGTGCTCTGCATTACTAAAGAGCCAGAGGAGCTCGGCAGCTATAGGTCTCTCAGCACAGACCTTACCATGCGGGCGACAGGTTTCGCCACTTAAAAAAATAAAAATAAATTAAAAAAATCTATTCCAATTACAGACGCCCTTCTGTGGGGTGCGCCTGTAGGCAGATGCCTACTCTGTCTTATGACAAATCCGGCTCAGTCCATAACTTCTGGATCATCCTGTCTCCCTCCCTGCGAACGTGAGACTGGGTCTCCACTGGTGGTTGGACCTCTCCAAACTGGAAAGAGAGAGGCCATTTGTAATTCCTTAATGGACCCTAGTGACATCGGACGCCAGCCGGTTCGGGTGGGTTGCAGTCCTGGGTCACCTGAGTGTTCAGGGACGTTGGTCATTGGAGGAGAATCTTCTTCCAATCAACATCTTGGAGCTCAGAGAGAGATCTTATGCTCAGAGGTATTGGTCCTCTCATCTCACAGAATGCCTGGTCTGGGTCAAGTATGACTTAAGCTACGGCCGTAGCATACATCAACAAGCAAGGATGCACCAGAAGCTCCGCTGCTTGGTTCGAGGTCAAGGCTATTTTGGCTTAGGCAGAAGAGCAGGTACCTGCCATTTCCGCCATGCACATCCCAGGCGTAAAAATGGGGTCTTCTGTGTAGAGACTTGATGGCCACCAGGGACAACCGGAAAGTTCTTTTGCTCGTGCTCGAGGGATCCCCTGGCCTTTGTGGTGGATGACCTGTCGATTTCCCTGGTGACTTCACCTGGCCTACATCTTTCCTCTACTCCCTCTCCTGCACAGGGTGCTGTGGAAGAGTCATGGACAGGGTGTCTGTCATCTTGATAGCCCCTTATTGAACCAGGCAACCTTGGTTCAAAGAACTGCTGATACTGTCTGCTCAAGAACCGTGTCCTCTGCCACACAGACTGGATCTACTCCTTCAGGGTTACCTATGGAAGGAGGATGTGGACCAGCTAGCTTTGACGGCATGGCAGTTGAGGCCTCCATCTTGAGGAAGAAGAGCTATTCTTTGGAAGTGGTCTCCACTATGATCCAGGCTAGGGAACCGGTCTCCTCTAAGGCCTACCACAGGGTTTGGTCCATTTTCAATTCTTGATGTGTGGACAGGGATCTGTCCTCTCAGGGGTTTGATCTCCCGTCTATCCTTTCCTTTTTGCAGCATGGTGTGAACAAGAGTCTTGGCCTTAGCTCCTTGAAGGTGCAGACCTCCACTCTATGTCTTCTATCAGAGACTCATTGCCACCTTGCCGGATGTCATTCTTCTTTCAGGGGGTTGCTCATGCTTTCCCTGCCTATAAGGCTCCTACTCCTCAGTGGGACCCTAATCTGGTTTTGGAAGTCTTGCAGCGGCCTCCTTTTGAGTCTTTGGCTACCGTTCCCTTACGCCTTCTGATGTGGAATATGGCTTTTCTCTTGGCCGTGGTCTCTGCCTGCAGAGTTGCTAAGCTGCAAGCTTTGTCCTGCAAGCCGCCTTTCCTGGTGTTTCACAAGGATATGGCATTTCTCTGTACTTCTCAGGAATTTTTTCCTAAGGTGGTCTGAGTTCCACATAAATCAGGGGATTGTTGTGCCTTCCTTTTTGTCCTAACCCTAAATCTAACCAGTAGAGGGATCTCCACTTGTGGGATGTGGTGCATTGCCTCAAGTTCTATGTGCACCGCACTGAGTCTTTCTGTAAGACTTGTGCCTTATTTGTCATGCCTGAGCATCCCAGGGCTGGTTTGGCTGTGTCCAAGGTGGCTATTGCATCCTAGATTAAGTTTACCATCCGCAAGATTTATGAGCTCGGAGGGAAACCTGTTCCCTTTCGCATTACAGCACACACCACCAGGTCTATCTGAGCCTCTCAGCCCTACAAGAATCAGGCCTCTGCTGATCAGATGTGCAAGGCAGCCACTTGGTCTTCTGTGCACACCTTTGACAAACACTATAGTGTGGATGTGCTGGCTTTGGCTGAAGCCAGCTTTGGCAGAAAAGTCCTGGAGGCAGTTTTCCTGTCTAGGACTTTATTTTTCCTGTGCCTTATAGCTCTTTAACCTTTGAGCCCTGTTGGTTCTTGTGTGATGTGTATTGTTTATCATTGTCCGTTGCTGCTTTGGTAGTCCATGGGAGCTCTGGTATCATGGGCACTGGTGCTTGGTCCTTTTCCTTCTCTTCCCACCTATGGGAGCTCAATGTTGGTACATCCCCATGGTACCTCTAAGTTATATTGGACAATAGAGAAAAGAGGATTTTATTCTTACCTGTTAAAGCCTTTCCTCTTACTCCATATAGCTTACAGGTCTCCCACCTGGCGAGAAAAACCATGCTGGGTCTTCTGTAGCTGGACGTGGGAGTCCTTTTGGGTTCATGTTGACAGGAGTTTCCTCTTCATCTCACTATCTAATTCAGTAGGTTTAGTGTCACAAATTTATCTAGAGGGGAGTGGCTAGGTAGCCTGCTATGGAGGAGGGGGAGGCTCCACTCTGCACTTCTTGAAGAATTGATCCAGCCTACTAGGAGGAGCTGTCACCTCCCCAAGAAAAAAGGATTTAACAGGTACGACTAAAATTCTCTTATAACAGTTACAGAAGTGAAGAAAAGGTAAGACAAAAACCATACCATTTTGGAAAGAAGATAACCTAGTGCATCAAATGAGGGTCACTTGCCGCCTTACCACAAGCCTGATGTGCAAAAATGTTTCCAGAAGTTGGTGATAAAGGAAAACAATGGCGTTGTCTTGAAATCTGTGAAAACCATGGAATTTCCAGCTGCAGCATCGAAGGAGGGATAAATTGCCTTTCTACCCCTAAGTTTGTATGTACAACTATTTCCAAAATGTGGGGCTATAGAAAAATACTTTTTTTAAAGATAATAAAATGGATAAACGCCATGAGATTTCTTAGGACTTCCTGCTAGGGGGAGGGTGAAGTTGGAGTCATTTTGTGTTCATGCTGCAGGGATGTCCAATGCATTGGGCCACTTGTCACACACAAAGAGGAATCCCATGTGTATATGTTAATACAGAACTGCAGTTTTAACCCTTTAAGGACCAGGAAAATCTGAGGTAGTTTTCCCTTAAGGACCAGAGCAATTCTGACCTTTTTCGCTATGTCTTTGTTCAACAGTGTTTTCCCTCTTAGGCCTTTATTCCACCCCCATAAATTATAGACTGTGTTTTTTTTTTTTGTTTGTTTTTTTTAAGCACAAATAGGGCTTACGTTTGATACCCCACTTATATGGATAACCCACCATTTACTTTATTAAAATTAAAACAAAAAAAACACCATTTTTGTTTTTTTCTCTTGGGATCCATTGGGCACAAAGGGTTAACTTTTTATGGAGACTGTATGAAAGGTATGACTGGTCAGTCATACCTACAAAATGCGCAGTTTAAAGTGGCCACTGTCCCCCCCGGGTGAAAATCCCCATGTCCCTTTTTCCCACCCTATTTTTCACTTTTTTTTTTCATACCTGACATTTGGCAGTGTGTATAAATGTATTACATGGCTCCACAACATTTTTTAAATTATTTATTTATTTTTACAAAAATATTTTATTTAAAAAAAACTCATTAAACAATTTAATGATTTTTTTTTTTTTTTTTCACATATTTTATTTAAAAAAAAAATCTCAAACAATTTAATGAATTTTTTTTTTTTTTTTTACAAAAAAAAAATATATATTTTTTTTAAATAAACTCCTTAAACAATTTTGGAAGTGTGATTGTTGTGTTTAACCCTTTGTGCCCAATTGATCCCAAGAGAAAAAACAAAAATGATGATGTGTTTTTTCTTTTACAAAAAAAAGGTATTGCAGGTCAGAAGTTGACCTGCATTTAGGAAGCACCAGCAGTGAAGGGGTTAATACCCCCAGCTGCTGTATTTTCATTTACCACTAGGTGTCTCTTCTCTACTTCTGTCTCTCTTACTTTGATAGCAAGGGAGACAGAGGCAGAAGAGACATGCAGAGACAGCATGCTTTCTGTTCTGCCTCTGTCTCTCAGAATGCTGGTACATGTGATTACTGCTACGGCGATCACATGAACCGGCACAAGCAAGAAGGGCTGAGACTGAACGCCCCGGTCTCAGAGTGCTCAGTCTCAGCCTGGACTTAATGATAGCAACGTGCCTCTGTGCACGCTGCTATCATTTAAGCCATGATGGTTGAGGACCGTCATGGGTCCTTAAGGGGTTAAAGATTATCCACCCCCGGCCAATTTTTTTTTTTTTTTTTTTTTTTTTTTTTTTTTTTTTTTTTTAAACATATCTACTAACATATACACCAGTTGTACGCTCACTGCATGTATTTATGTATATGTTAGCAGATAATTTTTTTTTGTTGTTTTTTATGTTGCTTATCTATTAACAAAAATAGCAGTGTTCTACATAATTTAAACCCTGAAGGATATGTTTTTAAAATGTTTGCTGCCTGTGGAGTCCAGTTTGCTTGCTTGCTTGTTTTTTAAACTTGGAGTATCTGATGATGTGATGTCAGCACAGGAGGAAGCAGGTTTCTGGAGTGACCTGAGGCATTAAAATAATAAGGGGAGCAAATGCAGACCACAAAGTCAGACACGACCAGTCATGTAATGCACATGCAAGTGTGTAGCTGGTGTTGGCAGAATTTAAAGTGATAGTAACACTTCATTTTAACTTTATTTTATTTTGTAGGCATTAAAAAAAACATGAAGAATGATATAAGTCTTATCTCTCAAACCTTTATGGTTTATGAGATATTCACAAGCAAAGTTTCCCCTCCCCGCCCCTTTTACCTAGTGTAAGCCATCTCTTTTCAGATGTGGAATGCAGTCCATAGACCAGACAGATAACAGAAGGGGACACTCTTATTCCTATGAAAACAATGAAAGCCCTTCCCCCCCCCTTGACAAGCTTTTCAGGTTTTTCCCTTATCTTAATTGAAGATTGTCCCTCTCTGCAGTCTACCTGGGCACCTCCCTTCTGATCTGGTTGAACGGGGGGGGATACTTTGTTTGTGAATATCTCTTAAACCATAAAGGTTTGAGAGATAAGACATATCATTCTTCATGTTTTTTTAATGCCTACAACATAAAATAAAGTTAAAACGAAGTATTACTATCCCTTTAAGCAGCCCATGCTAGGTTCGAGAGTGCCAGTGTTAGTGTGTCTGCATGTCATGCTGCCACTCCGCCTCCAATGTAGGACGTCTTCAGCATGAAGCAGGTGAGTGAGCTGTGCAGTCTATGGGGGTGGTTTGTTTACAGAATCAGTGCACTTAAATTGACTGAGCCAGGCTCCAATATAATAATATTATGGGCAACACTTGAGAGACCCAGGTCCAGTGTGGCCTCCTATACAACTATTAAAGAATTAACTTTGAATCAGGCAAAACGGGTGACTCCTATGTGTCAGACTGGGGCTTCCAATACATGGAGGCAAAACTTCTGTCCCCTTCCTGCAGGTTCTCTGTTGGGTATCCCCTGCAATGTAACCCTATCCTGTATTTTAGCTCATATAAAAGGGACCCTATCATCTAAAACAACTTTGGAGATTTTGAAAGACCTTTCAAAGATACCTCTGTTGTATAGGCCAATGTTTTGTGGAAACCTAATTCTTGAATTTAGATGAATAGATAATTATAATTATGGCAGGTCACGCACTGCTCACCTCCCTAGCACTGAAAGGGTTAACAGTCAGTGAATGGGAGATGTAGTTTAGGACTAAGATGGGAAATGACTGTACAGCATGTCTATAAACCTTAGAGTGCTAGAGAGGGACCCAATGCATTTGATACCTCTCTTGCACTCAAAGGGTTAATCACAATTTATACATCTTCTAAACAATGAAATTGTTAATTAAAAAAAAAAATGGCTAATACATGTAGGTGGTTTTGAAAGCCCTTTCAAAATCACAAAGTTTTTTTATAGGTGATAAGTCTAAAAATTTCCATTAAAATGAACCTAATTAATCAAACTCACCTTAAATTGATTAAAATCAAAGACCAACAACCAAAGACACTGACATCATATAACATGACACAGACAAGGAGGAACAGCTAATCTAATCTGTAAGCTTTATATTAAAAGATAAAGGGCAAAGAGAAAGTACGTATTTACTTTACATGCGGTATTTGTTGCACAAAATTAGAGAACCGAGGTTACAGTCATTGAGATAGTAGGATTTTATTATTTTTATCAAAATAAAATGCATGTACATTCCTATAGTTCATGAAGACGTTGTAAAGAAGTAGATTGTGTTGATACGGAGACTCTCTTTGTACACCTACTCCCTCCATTCATTCCGGTTCCTGTAATATATTGGCCAGTAACGTGTTTGTCTTGTGCAGATGTTCTCTCTCTTTGTCAAGAGTTTGGAGTCTACTTTGAATTTCTAAAGGAGACAAATATTTATAAAACACATATTGAGGTTTTTTTTTTTTGGTTTCACCTATGCAGTATAATATACTAATACAGTTGAACCCTTTAAGGGCCAGAGAAGCATGCAAAGCAAACATTTTTACACCTCTCTTGTCCTTGAAAAGTTAAAACACCAACATTCTGTGGCACAATACAATCTGGTATCAAATAGTATATATAGACAAGAACTTACAAATGCATTGTATTTAACCTCTTGAGGACCAGTGGAATGTAGAACACACAACTTGGCAATTTATTGCTTACCCCTCAAGGGGTGGCTGAGGCTGATGTTCTAAGAAGAAATAGAGCAATTCTGTGGCAAACCTATTGTACCATAAGGGACATATCAAAATTGCCATTCACTTAAAAGGGGCTTTTTAATCTCCTTTAGAATGCAATAGAGACCTCATTATCATTATCCTCCTCCTTTATATAGCTGCAATTATTCTGCAGAACACAAAAAAGTGCACTCTCTTCTTGTGAACAAGCTTCCTAGTCAAGCTACCAAAGGAATCCAGATAGCCTGTAAGGTGGTGCTACAGGGGAAGATATACAATAGAAAACCCCTGCCTAACTAGTAGAAATCCTTATTAGATTCTAAAAATAAACAGCCAGGTGGTATCCAATCATGCAAAAAGGTACCATGACTCGTGGCAGCATAAAGAAAAAAAACCTGGAACCGATGGTCACAAAAGAATTTGAACAAAATTACCCAGTATTACCAGCTCTAATAACTGCTCTAAAGTAAATTCAAAATTCACTGAAACTGGAGCACAAAGTCCAACTCACTCCAACAAAATTAGGAAAAAATCAAACAGAGAACAGTGTCTCCAAAAGCCTTCCTAACGTGAATTTCACTGCATGCTTCTTCCAAAAGCAACCCAAAAGAAAAAATTCCCATTCACTTAAAAGGGGCTTTTAACCCCCCCTTCTCAGCTCCTTCACAATAGATTAAACACATCATCATTATTATTATCATCCTTTATTTATATAGCTCCAATTATGCTGCAGCCCTGTACAACAGGGGAACAGACCTTAAACAGTATAAATGGAACAAAGAAAACAAAATAATCAGATGGCCCTGCTCTTATCTTAAAATCCCCATTTAAATCAGTG
Source organism: Rhinophrynus dorsalis (assembly GCA_037306005.1). NCBI lineage: Eukaryota > Metazoa > Chordata > Amphibia > Anura > Rhinophrynidae > Rhinophrynus > Rhinophrynus dorsalis. Next base: position 516,911,235 of record CM074719.1, on the reverse strand, counting down.
ATAATTTGGGGAATTTCTTTGTCCTAATGATACAATTGGTTTGCTTCAGTTATTCTTAGTACCTCAGCCATTGAGGGCCTAATATCATGAGACCAGACAAACTTGAAGAAAGAGGTATATTAGTAATAATCCTTTTAGTGCACCGCTGATTTACGTTTTGATCTACTCTTGTTCCATTCAGTCTCAGAGCACCTAGTTATGTGGAGATCTGTCCCCACTGGGCAAACACACAACTTAGATTATTTGATTACATTAGAACAGGGTTTGGTTCTCAGTACAGTTGTTATGAAAATAAAACATTGGCGTTATTCAGGATTCCAACTTTAGATGTAATAAGTGTTATTTGTACACTGAAATGATGCCATTAAAAGTCTAAATAACAATCAAGAGAGCAAAAAAAACTATGCTAAATGGCCCGTGAGAAACTTTCCACATAATTATAATATAATTAAAATATAATCACCTTTTTAGATGTCTGCGAGACCGAGGCCATCTTGACAAATAAATTGATTGACAGCTATCTTCTCTGAGGAGCAGCCATCCTCTTCTGTAAGCCTGCCCCTTTGAGCTGGTTACAGACTACATTTAAAGGGATAGTAATGTTTCAAAATAAAAGCAGCTCCAATTAATCTTCATAGCATTTGGACAATGGAGAGTGTTATTTCAATACGGTCAGAGTTGTAGTTCAAGAGTAATTGAATGAATCCCCCCTCCCGCCCCTTTTACCTAGTGTAAGCTACCTCCCCTCAGATCTGGAATCTGGTCTTAAGACCAGACAGCTCACAGCAAGGGACAATCTTCTTATTGTGAGAACAATGAAAACCCTGCCCCCTTGACAGGTTTTTACCTTATGCTAACTGAAGATTGTCCTTCTCTGCAAGCCATCTGGACACCATCTTTCTGTTCTGAGGGGAGCAGTGTTACAGCATTAAAAGGGGCAGGAGGGAGATACTTTATCATTCAATTACTCTTGAACTACAACTCTGACAATACTGAAATAACACTCTCTATGGCCCAAATACTATGAAGATTAATTGGAGCTGCTTTTATTTTGAAACATTACTATCCCTTTAAGTTCCTGATCTCTGAAATGTGGCCTCTCTCAGCAGCCTCAAGTTGTCAAAGCAGAAATTGTGCAGTGAAATGGTAAAATGACATTTGCAGCCTTGATAAGTTGCATTTTACTCTTTAAACTGGCTGTTTCCCATGCTTTCTAATGGTCAATTTTATCAGTACTGATCTTCTCAAAGTGAGATTGCAAAGCCACTGAACTGCCAAAATGAGAGAGCTTGAATAAAAAAATCTCAAGCCATACAATTTGTTTCCCAAAGAATTTTCTTCCTGGTTATCCAATTTGGCCTTAGTGTAATACAGGCCTTAGAACAGTTCAATATAGTGCTGTGATAAAGTGAAAACTTTATGTAATGCTTTTATGAGGTAGGAGCGCATCTATACATCTTTAAAACACAAAGGGTATGCATACCTTGGTGGTTCAGTAAAGCTAAAACCCATAAAATTGTTATTGTACTGTAGCAGTACACTAAATGACACAGTTCTAAAAGGCATCATAAAATTGATAAATTCCTTTTGAGACAAAACATGAGACCTGTATGCAGTTTCCACAGAAGGTACTGCAAATTGTTTTGGGTATGCTTCCTTGAGGAGATGAGTTCATAGCCATGAGAAAATCTGATGTGGGGGTTACTGCAAAATTGCAATGAAGTAGTATATAATGGAATGGAACAACAGTCAAATGGAGCAGTGTTTAAGATTTAAGGAATATGTGTGTGTGAAGACCTTTAGATTTGTGAGGAATGAGGCAGCCTGTGATAGGTTTTCAACTACTGGAGTAGCAGACCGTGTTCAGTGATGTAAGTGGATGAGTTCGTGAAATGCTTGAAATAGGAGATGCTTAAAAACTGACAATTTCTTATCCAAATTGAGCCACAAAGGAATTAAACCTGATTCAAAGTTGCTAGTATCAAGATTAAAGGGATAGTAATACTTTGTTTTAACTTTATTTTATTCTGTAGGCATTAAAAAAACATGAAGAATGATATAAGTCTTATCTCTCAAACCTTTATGGTTTATGAGATATTCACAAGCAAAGTTTCCCCTCCCCGCCCCTTTTTCCTAGTGTAAGCCATCTCTTCTCAGATGTGAATCTGGTTGTATGACCAGACAGATAACAGAAGGGGACAGTCTTCTTTGTATTAAAACAATGAAAGCCCTTCCCCCCTTGACAAGTTTTTCAGCTTTTTCCCTTATCTTAATTGAAGATTGTCCCTCTCTGCAATCTACCTGGGCACCTCCCTTCTGATCTGGTTGAACAGGGAAGGGATACTTTGTTTGTGAATATCTCTTAAACCATAAAGGTTTGAGAGATAAGACTTATATCATTCTTCATGTTTTTTTAATGCCTACAAAATAAAATAAAGTTAAAATGAAGTATTACTATCCCTTTAATTGAGGTACGTGAGGAATGCATTTTTCTCTTCAGAAAAAAACCCCCCACAGGTTACAAACACAACTATAGCTTACAATATGTGAGAGGTATACATGTGAGAGGGTGTTCTAAGTTTCCAATCAAAAATACATTGTGTACATGAATCCGTACTTAACTGAAGGCTTTATAAGCTCCATTGAATAGGAACACATCAACAGTAACATGAGGTAAAAGTAATCAAAGTGGGAATAAAAGAGTAAAGTAAAATAGGAAATTAGATACATTTGGTTAATTATGATTTAGATATTTTGCTGTGCCAGAGGGAAAAGGTTAATGGAAAAGTAGCACATAGAGGACCTTGTACTCTTCTCTCAACCCTGTACAGCGAAGAGTTTTTTTTTGTGGATGGGGGTTGTGTTTCGTGATGGAAAAAGCACCTTTTTAATTAAGAAAATAAATTGTCACAAGTGGTGTTATGCTATTTGTTTAATGTTTTGTAGCTAATTTTTTTTAACGTGGATTTATTTTTTCTCTGAGCTTTAGTACATTGTGAGCCTATGCTGGTCAGCAGGGAACATCAACACCACGGACTATCTTATGCTCAAAGGAGGCACCAAGTAGGAAAGAGGGGATAAAAGGTGCCAAGAAAATCATAAAAGTTTTTGTTAATAAATACATACTTTATTAATATTATATTCTTTTCTTCATCCTTTTAATTTTCTAAGAGGAAGGACTTTTATTTAGATCAAGTTGTCATGCTGAAATCAATTGACTTCAACAGGACTGAATACAACTATTTCAGTAAAGAGGAGGAATTCAGTTCTTGGACATTCAGCTTTGGGCACATCAACTCACATCATCTACAATCAGCTGTTGGCTGGCTGGGGATGATGGGAGTTGTAGTTTGCAAGGGCTGGCAGTCCAACAATCGAATAGCCCTGCAGTTAGAGAATTAAGAATGTGCTTCAAGACAATCACAATGCAGCCAGGAAGATGGAGAATTAATATGAACATATCTTTACCTTGTTTCTCATTTAAAAATATGTCCTCAAGACATCTGCTTCCCCACAAGTATGTAAACGCTTGCTCATAATCTGAAAAAAATAAAGTGCATCAATTTACCGATAAACTAACATAAAAAGTGCATCAATTTACCAATAAACTAACAAAAAAATAATTGCCTTCTATTTTAATCCATACTAGCAGTGTTTACAAACAAGGTGACTATGGCAGAGGACAACTTTAGACCCTCATCTCTAGAAAGGACCCCAGAGTCTAATTGGTTACCTATACCCTTTAATGCTAGCAACACTTCGGATGCAGCGTCTCAGCCTCCATTGTCATCTGTGTAAACAATCTGTGTGGCCTGCCCAGAGGCAGCCAGGCCTGTCAGTTGAAAACATGAGCACATCCGAGTTGCAGCATGGTGTGTTAGTGTGAGGTACACTGGATGTAAAGGGCCGAGGTAAACAGCACCTCTAATGCAGTTGGTTTTAAAATGTGCATTTAGAACAGCATTAAAATGCTGCTCTTTAGTCACCAGTGTAAACAAGGACCAAGGCATGGGTCTCACACTGCATTTCTAGGCAGATGTGCAGGTTTCTGGAATATCCCTGTTTTTTGCACAGTTTGTTAACTCAAAATCGTTAAGCAAATTATTAATATCTGTGCAAAAGCAAGGAGATACCTAAACCTAGTCCTAGACTCTAGTATTGCAGTTTCAGAAAACGGCTCTAAGATGAGCAATTTTTATGCAGGATTGTAATGCATTGACTCTTTATAAGTGGCAGAGGGCTATGCATAGCATTGTGGAGCAATGTGTTGCACATCCCTCTGGCACTCGGAGGGTTAACAGATGAATCATGTCTACCTGCCCAGTTTTAATGACTTTTCAGACCTTTCTATGCTGGGTTGCTCCCCTTAGAGGAAACACTGTTCCTATATGTATACATTATTCATGTACCGGTATAAATTCATTCAAAGTAACCTGGTATCTCTACAGTGTTATGATAAAATATACAGTACCCTTAGAATTCAGTAGCATAACACTTTCTCCTATAGATGTTAATTAATACTAGTGGTCTTAAATGTTATTTCCTTCCTAAAGGTATGCTATTTGCAGCAACTGGTGTATACCGGTTACCGCAAATTAGCATAGCTTTGGGAATGTTTGGGATGTATACTATCTTTCCCAGGCACTTCATTCACCTTAAAGTTATAGTAACACTTTATTTTGAATGTATTTATTCTGATAGGGTACTGTAAATAAAGTGAAATTGACTTTACTGTTTTTCCATGTCCAGCAACCGTATCTATACTAGATTGTCCTTTCCATAGCGCAGTGGGTAGCCAACCCTGGTCCTCAACAGCTACCAAAATTGCATGTTTTCAAGCTTTCCTTGAATGAGCATAGGTGGCCCAATTAAAGTGATGGAATCACTAATTAGTGCAACTGTGCTGCTCTTGGAATGTCCTGAAAACATACACTATGGTAGCTCATAAGCAAAATGGTTGGATACCCCTGTCCTAGGGCGAGATCCTGATCCCTAACGTACCACTGTCCCTGCTGCCGAAATAATTGGAGAGAACGAGCTTATGAAACATTCTTCCAAGTTACCCCTTACACTATTTAGAACTTATTGCTCTGCCAGTAAAGGTTCCCAGAGACATTGTGCCAGAGGTCTACAGCATCTCTCTAAATCTTCTCTATACCAGTGGGGGTTTTCTTTACTCCATTGGAACTCTAATACATACTGATTACTCTTGCAAGTTTTCAGCCATTGGTTCTTAGTTATATACAGCAGGAAAATATTGGTGTGTGGGGCATCTGTCATGTAGTTGTCCCCACTAACTAATGTATACCAATATATTTTCAAAGGACCAAATTATCCCATTTAATCTTTTTGCTATAAAAGGAACATTAAGATCAAGAATGGAAATATTTCAATATAACAGATCTCATACATACAATTAGCATATGTAAACTTTTTCATATGTTACATCCCTAAAACAATATAAACTTATATTTTAATACATGTGTGAATTGTCCTGTTCAGAGAGCTTTATAGAGCTATAAGAGCTAAAGCTAGTTCATTTATTTTAACAAGGGCCCACAGCTCTTTTATTCTAAGAGTCTGTCATTGAAGCCCATTTACAGATAATCCAAGAAAATCAATGGGAGCACTGGAAAAGTGGGAATGTCTGCTCCCTCAGAGCATATGTAAGACTAGATTTTAGACCTCAGAAAACAAATGGATAATATTTCCATATTCCAGCATGAAGAACAGGGTATTTAAGTGCATATAACCCCAGTAAATTTTAAGTGTTAGTATTCCTTTAACATTCTATACTTGAAATATTTTTGGGGGAATAAGCCTTGTTCTCTTTGGTAATTAGTTTATTTTCTATTGTTGCAAACTGTACTGTACTTTTGAAGATTTTGTTAAATTCCTTGAAATGTTTGAAGCTCCCCTTAATGGTTAGTCATTGAAACCCAATAAAGGCTGTAAGCCTCAATCTTTATATAAAGAGTAGTTGGTAAGCCATATGATATGGCAAATGGATGTTAATTGGGACTTGCCTAGAATTGGAGTGCCTTGACTTGGCAGGCAAGCTTTAAAATACTTGGCAAAACTATGCAATCAAAATAATTTTATTGGCCCAACATATGGAGGCTGATGTGTTAAGAAGAAATGGAGTAAACCAACTTCTCCTTAAGAGAGAAACCAAACTTCCACTTGGAATGCTTTGGCGACCTCGCTAAGATTTACATAGTAACATAGTTGACGAGGCTGAAAAAAGACATGCATCAATTAAGTCCAGCCCATGCCAAAACACCCCTGTTGATCCAGAGAAAGGCAAAAAAAAAAAAAAAATAACAACACTGAAGCCATTTCCAATGAAGCCCCAACTGGGTAAAAAAAAATTCCTTCCTGACCCCCTATGGCAGCGAACTATCTATCTCCACTGAAGTCATCTGTAATAATTCTCAATATTGTTGTGTGCTAGATAGGTATCCATTGCTTTTTTTGAAAGCAGTCACAGTATCTGCAAGCACAAAATTCTGAGGCAAAGAATTTCATAGCTTTACCACCCTTACTGTAAAAAAAAAACTTTTGACTTTGTTTTAGTCAAAAGCGCCTTTCCTCTAGTCTTAATGGATTACCTCTTGTTCTTTGCTCAGCTCTTTACTTAAATAATTATTCTGGATAGCTCTTTGTATTGACCTTGAACATATTTGTAAATGGTAATCGTATCGTCCCTTAGACGTTGCTTCTCTAATGTAAACTAAACTAATTTGGCTAATGGACCCATTTAAATAAATGGGAACTCTGTGAATTTTTTATTTGTCCCCTATGGTGAACTTAGTTTACGCCAAAATTATTGAAGTTCTTCTTAGTACATCAGCCTCATGGTATTGTACCACCAACTCCCTATTTGCCAGTACAGGTACACTGCGCTGAAGACCCAGCACAGCTGCAAACGCTTCTTCCTATACATGAACAATTTCACATACCTTGGTCCACAGCCTCCCCGCTAAGAATCTTTTGTTCAATTAACTTTATGGTGCACTTAATATTTGTGAGCAGGAATTGCAGACAGTTATTCTCTTGGCACGTACTCCAGAATCTTTTAGCAACACCTGAAACATACACAAAGCTTACAGAAATTGCAGTATATTAAGGGGGAAAACATGTTCTTGTCAAACAGTTACAAATGTCCAAACCTACACTATTAAACGTAGAGAAATGGTCATAAAAGAAGCTAGATCTAATAGTAGTATTCAGTTTATTTTTGAAACTCCATGTATCCTTTACTACTTGTTACATACTTTCCATTCATAATTGTAATATTGCAAGAGCTACACAAATACAAAGCACTCTAAATTCAGTTGATGGGTTTATTCATTTGCATTCTTTGTAATGCAATATTATCAAAATTATTTAATTTACTTTCAATACCAAAATGTTTTTTTATTGTTCAGGCACAAAAATTAAAACAACTTTTTTACATTAAAAAGTATAATATTTTATAAAAGCTGACTGTGGTGGAAAATAAGCAATATCTTATGTTTAATATGGAGAAGTATGAACATCCTCCTGAGTTCTGAAGATATTGTTTACTTTTTATGGGCATTGTGTGTATTCATTAAGCAACTCTTAACCAAGAAAACAACAGTATAATAATAAAGAAGTAAGCAATGAGGTATAGATATGCCAGTTATTTCAATGCATTACCCTCTCTTTATTGAAATCTGCTGTTCATCATTTAAAGGAAATGTAACTTTTTTATGAGAAAATAAAATATTTTTATATCTCATAGGGTTTTTCCTGTTGGCTAATACAAGGGTAATCCTAATAAGGAGAGATGTATATTACTGGATTATTCCAGTTTAAATTCATGTTTTTTTACATTACAATGCCCTCTAGTGGTCATCAGTGGAGTAACAACAGGGGTCGCAGCGGTCGCACCTGCGACCGGGCCCGTCACTCCAGGGGTCCGGCCACCCCCTGCGACCCCCTCACCCGCGGCAGTCGCTTAGCTGATCTCCCACTCGGCGCGCCGCTCTAGAAATACAGAGCCATCATCTCCCAGCCTCTGCATTACTAGAATGGCGCGCGGGAGCTCCAGTTACAGAGATCTGTGCCGAAGGAGGCACAGATCTGTCAAGCCACACCGCTAGACCATCAGGGACTGGAGGTAGGGGCAACGTGGAGATAAAGGGGAAATGTGGAGATGAAGGGGCAATGTGAAGATGGGGGCATTGTGGAAGGGGCATTGTGGAGATGAAGGGGGGCATTGTGGAAGGGGCATTGTGGAGATGAAGGGGGGGCATTGTAGAAGGGGCATTGTGGAGATGAAGGGGGGGCATTGTAGAAGGGGCAATGTGGAGATGAAGGGGGGCATTGTAGAAGGGGCATTGTGGATGAGGGTGCCAATGCAGTGGGGGGGGGGGGCTCATGGCAATTCCTGCACCAGGGCCCAGTGGCTTCTAGTTACGCCTCTGGGGGTCATATTCCAATTTTTAATTCTGTTGCATTTTCTGGGAAAGGTGAATCACTGAAACAGTTATCTGTTCTTGAAATTGCTGAGTCATGCATCAGTTTGAAGTTTTCAAGATGAGATCACACTGTGATTCACTTTATGACAATTTAAATAAAAGAACTCATAGTGGTAATAGTACCCTTTTTTACTCAGCAGGAAAAGCCCTATAACATAGGTTTTCATTAAAAAAAAGTTTACTATTCCTTTAAGAGTATGACTGATATTTCATTCAGTCAATAAGTACAGCCCTTCTGGAGTTATTCATGGTTTATTCACTGTCCTCATTCCCTTTTCTCTGAGGTTATTTAAGAACTTCAGACATTGGCTCTTAGGGTTGCCAATGGCAATAACAGATCAAGAGAGAAACTCCCTCTTTATTATTAATTTTACTGTCTCCTGAGAGATACTGTTATATAGATTCAGTGTTCGTTATGAGATATTTACCTCTGTTAGTTTATGCTGCTTAGCCAGAACTTCCTGATAGGAAGTAGCTGTTGGGAGGGAGAGTGGAATGTTCATATCTGACAGCAGGTTGTGCCTGCCAGTACTACCTAATTAGCATAAATTGAAAAAAAAGCTAAATATCTCAACCTATAGGTTTAAATAAAGAATGGCTTACATAAATATGTGATTTTCAAAGTTCTTTCAAAATCACCTAAGTTATTATAAAGTGTTCCACTTTAAATACTGAACAGATAATAATAGTTATTTTGCAACTGTTACTATCCCCTTAAAGAGCTTACATTCTATCACCCCATGTCAGTTCCTCAGGCACTAAAGTTAAGTGCTACACTAGTGGCAGGTGCTCCCTGAGATGAAAAATGTCTCATTGTATTATTGCTAACTGTGTAAAACAGGGGCAACTGCTCTAAGGCTTTCCATAGGTTGTCTACTCCCAAGGAGCAACATCAGACTTAATACTGTGTTTATATAAATCCTCACATGAAAATGTATCTTTACTTTTTTGGTTAAATGAATTTAAATATGCACAATTTGTTTCAAATAAATATATATAATACACCAACCTGCTTGTAATCCACTGTTAAACATTTTGTTTTCAGTTGTCTTGTATTGAAGGAAAAGGTCAACCTAAAAAACAAAACCATAATCCATGTGTTTTTTATACGTTGTCTTCTATTCAAATGTAAAGACGAGTAATTATAGGGCAAAGCAATGGCACCACAGGGGAAAATATACATTATCATCAAAGTTTATTCTGATTTACTTGTTAGTCCTAAAATGATAATAGGGTTTATCTTCTTTATACAAAAAACAGGTTTTATTGGATTGTGAAGAAAAGAAACTGCTGTGTACTAGAATTGGTAAGATGATCAAAGTTCAGGCCAGTGGAGAAGACTTTGAGGCTGATGTACTAAGGCAGGGTTGTCCAAGTTCAGTCAAGGGCCACCAACAGGCCAAAATGTAAGGATTTTGCTGATTTAAGCACAGGTGAGTTATTCAGTGGCTCATTCATTGTGTCTGACTCACCTGTGATTAATCGGGGAAATCCTTACATCCTGGCCTTTGGTATCTCCTGAGGACTCAACTTGGACACCACTGCCTTAGTACCTCAGCCTCTCTGACTTACCTAGGTACGTGTCCTTTATACAGCAGTCTGGTATATTGTCATACCTGGGAACTCTCTGGATAATCCCCAGGAGACTCCATTTTTTGTAGTGAATTACCGGGTCTCTGAGACCGATTCTCTGGTGGTGGGGAGTTTCTTATGAATCTCTGCCCTCTTCTGCTCCTTCCCAGCCTGTTCCTCCCATTGCTCCTTCTTTCCCACCCTGTTCTGCCCACTTTATTGCACAGCCTGTTAAGCCCACCCATGATTAAGCCCCACCCTAAGTTCCCAGGTATGTATATCGATCTATATACATTTTACCTTATATCTGCAGAATCCTGTATATCAGGGTTGTCCAAGTTCGGTCCTCAAGGGCCCCCAACAGGCCAGGATGTAAGGATTTCCCTGATAAGGCACAGGTGATTTAATCAGTGGATCATTCATTGTGACTGACTCACCTGTGCTTAATCAGGTAAATCCTTACATCCTGGCCTGTTGGTGGTCCTTGACGGCTGAACTTGGACAGCCCTGTCCGAAGGCAAACGTGAGCAATTCTGGAGCAACCCAACTGCACCACAAATAAATACAATTTTCTTAGTTTACCAAAGTTACATGGAGAATTTACACACCTTTCACATAAGCAAGAACAAAGTAGTAATGTTGCATTGATAAATCGCAGGTACCATGCTGGACTATAGTGCCTTTAACATGAGGCAACAATCGCCTTGTATTAATGCAGCAAAGTCCAGGGTTTGGCAGCTTTACTGCTTTCCCTTAGGAAGGTTTTCACGTCAGCTCATGAGGCGACTGGAAGACCTTTCAAACAATGCTCATATCAACCTAAACTGAAAAAAAAGCTAAATATCTCAACCTATAGGTTTAAACAAAGAATGGCTTACATAAATATGTGATTTTCAAAGTTCTTTCAAAATCACCTAAGTTATTATAAAGTGTTCCACTTTAAATACTGAACAGATAATAATAGTTATTTTGCAACTGTTACCATGCTGGACTATGGTGCCTTTAACATGAGGCAACAATCGCCTTGTATTAATGCAGCAAAGTCCAGGGTTTGGCAGCTTTACTGCTTTCCCTTAGGAAGGTCTTCACGTCAGCTCATGAGGTGACTGGAAGACCTTTCAAACAATGCTCATATCAACCTCCAATGAATGGGAAGCTCCCATGGGCACCAGCCAGTTATATTGGTTGGTGCTCATATGGGCTGGCTGTAAATCATGCCTCCTATGACTGAATCATCTGTGGAAAGCAAGAGGGAACTGAGTGAAACACACAACTGTCACAGGGGACCTTAATACATTCAGTGCTGGAGAGATAATTGCAAATAAATGCACTAGAGACCTCTTTAGCAATCAAGGGATGAAAAGCCATGTTTAAAGGGGAACTTTCACCCCGCAATAACTTAATGTTCCCTTACTGCTCACCTGGCGACTAGCTGCTTAGTAGCGCTAGTCGCCAGAAACCTTACCCGGTTCTTCAGATATCGTCGTTTTACAGGAGCAGGAAGCACGGACGTCTCTTCACAGTGACGTCCGTGCGCCTGCGCTGTCAGTCCCTTGTCCACCGCTACTAAGCAGCTAGTCGCCAGGTGAGCAGTAAGGGAACATTAAGTTATTGTGGGGTGAAAGTTCCCCTTTAAATTAGCGGACATTTTTATTTGTCCTCTATGGTTTTGCCTCATTTTATTTATTTACGACTTTATCTCTGTAACAATTTAGCCTTAGCTAACCTTTTTTCTTCATATTTTTAAAATTAACTTCATTTGTTTTTTCAGTCAAATGACTGCACACTTTAAATTATAGACCATTTAAAAAGTGTGCTTTGGTTTGGCCACTTTTTTTTTTTTTTTTTTTTAACTCTGCATGTACTTAGAATGTAAGTACAGATAAAGGAGATGACCATAAACCACTGGTGGCACCCTTCAGTTTTCTAGCAGCTGTTCTTCAATCAACCTGCAGTCATAGCAAGACAACTTAAGAGCCACGTATTAGCTACCCATGCTCTGCGAAGCTGATGTACTGAGCAGAACGGGGATGATTCGGGTGCATACCTATTGCACCATTGGGAACAAATAAAAATTCCCATTAATTCAAAACCCTAAAAAGGTCTCCAATGCATTGTTTCTCAGTATGTTGTATACCTCTAAAATTCAAGGGTTTAAAATCCCCATTTAAATCAGTCAAGAACTGGGGAGTTGTATCTGTACCCTGTTGTGCAGTTCGTTGATTTTCTAATTCTGTTTAGAGTATCAGTTTCTGTTGCATTATGCAAAATATAGAATAAAACAAAATGAGAGAAAGGCAAGTCTGAAATTAGTATTTATTGTGACCCCCAAAGTAACCAGTCTGTTTATTGCAAAAAGAAAAAGCTGTAAATAAGACTTTTTTATTTTAACCATAAACAGGGTTCCTAGATCAGGAGTAGTCCATTGCTGGACCTCCATTTCTTGGGCACTATAATTCCCATCATCTCCAACCAGCTGTTAGGTATTTGGAAATGATGGGAGGTGTAATCCTCAACTGGCTGGAAGGAGGTGCCCTTTGGTAAAGGAAGACTCTCCAATGAGAAAATCCTCTTCAGTTCCTGTGTTATTTTACATGTTTAAGATTCACCCAACTTGAAATGGATCCGTTACCTCCCTGTCACAAAATCCACTTTTCTCTTTGTCCAATGTGGAACATGGCGATATACCAGAGCTATCCCACAAATGTTCCACAGAGGGAGCAAAAAGAAATAATCATGAACCTTAGGTGTCAACAGACACCTATACACCAATTAAGTAACTGTAAAACGGTTACTTGAAGCAAACAGACATTAGAGCCTGTAGCACCTTCCACCCAATGTGTTCTTCAGCTAAAGCAAGAAGATTGCCTTGGTAGTGTTTAGAAAAACGTGTGAAGGGATGACCAAGTTTGCTTCTTGCACAGCTGCTATGCAGAGATCTTGCTCTTGTAGGCCTAGGAAGCACCCTCTGAGCTGGTGGAACGAGCAGTGATCCGAAAGGTCACAGGCTTTTTCCTAAGGATATAGGTCTGGCAAATGATCAACTTAATCCACTTTACAATCAGTTTGGCCTGCATGCGGGTCCTTAGTAATGACAAAAAAAAAATCCAAAATGAAGTAAAATCTTTAGAAACGTTCCTTACGATGAAAATAGTATTTCCAAACAGTGAAGCTCCTGCACTGGTCTGTTCCATAGAGCTGGACAATTTCTTGGTTAATGTGACATTCAGAAACTACTTTAGGAAAAAACCCAGTTGGAGTTTGTAAAGCTGCCCTCTCAGAAAGGGTGGTTTACAGAACAAAGTCTATAGTTTGTACCTATTAGGTGTGTAACCAGTCACAAGCAGGAAAGAGGTCTTCAAAGTCAATAATCAAAGGGAAACAGAAGACTGGGGCTAAAAAAAGGAGGTTTCTGAAGCACTGCCAGATCAAGTTCAAGTCCCATGGGGAAGTGAGATCTTGAAAGGCTGGACAGGCATAAGCCACACCTTGCACAGGTTTGTACATCCAGCAATAAGGCAATGCACCTCTGAAAAAGAACAGATAGAGATGAAATGTGGCCTTTATAGAACTAAGATGAAGTTCTTTCTGAAGCCCACCCTGAAGAAAGGCCAAAATGGCTGAAAGACTAAAGGGATATGGCCATGACACTTGGCCCTTGCACCACTTGTAAAACAAGGACCAGATCATGTGATGAGAGTTTTGGAAGAAACTGGCTTTTTGGCCTTCATCATAGTAGCAATGACAAAAGCAGATAAACAGAAGAATGCTGGCTTGCAGAGCCGAACCATCAAAGCTAACTTCTCCACCTCTAGGTGACAGAGGACTCAGAGTCAAGTGGTCTGGAGGGAGTTGAAGACAAAGTGGCTTGGCAGAAGATAGAATGAGAAGATCTGAGAACCATTCTAGTTGATCAATGACATCCTCCGTGATATGCTGCAGTCTTGTTTGGTCGTATACCTTGACGATATATTGATACGCTCTGCTAACCTAACTCAGCACATCCAGGATGTGTCCGAGGTTTTGCTCCATTTACGTAAGAACAAATTGTTCTGTAAATTAGAAAAATGTGAATTTCACAGGTCAAAAGTACCCTTCCTGGGATTTGTGATATCTAAGGATGGCATTGCCATGGACCAGGAGAAATTGGCAGCAGTCCTACAGTGGCCACGGCCCAAAGGGTTAAAAGCTACTCAACGATTCTTGGGCTTTGCCAATTATTGTAGAAAATGTATTCAGAATTTCTCTACCATTGTGAAACCCCTGTTTGACCTCACGCACAAGGGCGCTAATCCCTCTCAATGGTCTGAGGCAGCTGAAAACGCTTTTGAGACACTTAAATCTGCTTTTGCCTCTGCTCCTATACTGTCCCACCCCAATCCCACCCTGCCATTTACATTGGAGGTCGATGCTTCCGAAGTCGGGGTAGGGGCAGTTCTTTATCAACACCCTAAAGAGGGTGGCAACCTGAGACCTTGTGGGTTCTTTTCCAAGAAGCTCTCTAGTGCCCAAAGCCATTACGAGATTGGTGATAGGGAACTGTTGGCCATTATCCTTGCATTGAAAGAATGGCGACACTTATTGGAAGGCACAAGAACCCCGGTATTAATTCTTACTGACCATAAAAATGTAACAAATCTCTCAGAAGCGAAAAGGCTGTCCTCCCACCAGGCTAGGTGGGCACTGTTCTTGTCTCGGTTTAATTTTACAGTGTCCTACCTGCCAGGTTCTAAGAACATTAGGGCAGACACCCTATCCAGACAGTTTAGCCCTGACATTGAGAGGGATGAAGTCCCTGTCCCTATCAATCAGCCAGATCGGATCTTGGCAACAGTGTGCACCAGTATCACTTCGCCACTGGGGGAGCAAATTTTGGCATCTCAAGCACGGGCACCTCCAGAAACCCCAGTTGGCAAGTGCTTTGTGGATGAGTCTTTCCATACCCGTTTGCTCGAGTCTTACCACTCATCTAAGGTGGCTGGGCACATCGGGAGGGATCAGTTAATATGGTCTCTCTCACAAGTATTTTGGTGGCCCTCCCTTAGAGCCAATTGCTCCGCATTTACTGCAGCCTGTGCCACCTGTGCCGGTGCTAAGACCCCCAGACATCTCCCAGTGGGCCTTCTCCAACTGGTGCCTAATGGTGAACGCCCATGGTCCCACATATCTATTGATTTTCTGGGAGAATTGCCAGTGTCTAGGGGTTATACATTTATCCTGATGGTGGTGGTAGACCAGATCTCTGAGAATCAGGCGGTAGTATATTTGTCAGCTGGGGGCTTTTGGGTAGGCTTTTTTGCCTGCCCAAGCTTGCTTGGATTTTGTAGAAGGGTGTGTCTGGTTCACAGGAGGTGTGGAAGCCCTAGACGCATACTTGTACTGGTAGAGGAAACGTAAACCAAACATTTTCCACTTTGGGGTACCCTGAGGCAACAAACAACTCTTGCCCCCAGCAGTGTCGCTAATAACCTCCTCCAGATGTGGGACAAAAAGATGCTTGCCCACAAACAGGAGAGAGACTAAAACTTCTTAAATGCCTGATCTGCCATCCAAATCTTCAACAGAGGGCACTAAGGACTTCCCAATGAACTTGGCAGTGTCAAATGCAGCCTCAGCATGGTATGCATTAGCCTCAAGAAACTTAGAAACAGAAAGGACATTGCTCATTATAGCAGTGTCCAAAAAGGCATTACTAACAGCTGTCCCCCCAAAAAAAACACATGGCTGTAGTCACCCATGCTATAGCAAAGCTGGATGTAAGGAAGCCCCTGAGGCCACAACATTTTCCCTAAGGAGGGAAGCCAGGCATTTGTCTGCCTGATCCTTGAATTCTGCTGTGTCAGCAACTAGCAATGCAGTGGTTATAGAAAGGTGGGAAATAGGAGTCAACTGCTGGTGGGGGGATGGGGTTAGCCCACTGCTGTAGAGCAGCAGGAGAGAAGGGGATATAGGATAGAAAAGCACTTGGGACAAATAGTTTCTTATGAGATTACTTCCATTCCTCAAGAACCAATGTAGGCTCCTGTTCAGAAAGAGTGACCTGGAGTTTTCTGTGTAGGGGTTCACAGAATAGGAGGCATATAATGAACCAGCAAAGTCCCTGGGAAGACTAGGCTGACATGAGGAACAAATGGTTACTGAAGAAACCCTTGTGGTCCTAGACTTCCCCTTGTTACCCTTACACTTGGACATAGCCAGAAAACCCTCCAAAGAGCTACAGGACAGAAAATAATGATAAAACACTCATTTGCTTTTCTTTGGTTAAAGAAGGAATCAGGAGGGAAATTCAGCCACCCATATAAAGAGCTGAAAATCAGATACCTCATGGGTTGCTCTGTCAAAGAAAAAAGAAATGGGAGAGTCATAGCACCAACCCTTTCATTTGCCTGAAGCCCAGGAAAAAAGGTCTTCATGGAAAAAATCTCCTGCCATTTTATAATGTAAATGCCAAAGTGGCTCTCTAGCCACCATATGGTATAGTAACCGTTATTGGCTTCCCTTCAGGAGCACTTCCTAACCAAAGACTGACTCCTCCAGTATCATCAACAACAGCTCTATAAGTGCCTATATCTACTACAGACACAGCAAGAGCGTGTCTCTTAATTGGCCTCAAATGATCCACTCACAATTTTGTAATATCAATATATAAAACAAATTAAAATGACTTAAAAACATACATGCATTGAGTTATCACTTGCATTAAATAAAAAGTCGAATCCTCGCTGCACGTCTGAAGCAGGTTTTGATCCCCCGCCAATCACAGTCTAAAATAGTAGACACAAAAAAGAAAGAAACAGACGGTGCAGAAGATCCTCTAAGTGTAGTATTAAGGGCTTCTTCTCTTCAGACCTCCACCTTCACCCATGTGCTCATAAATTGGTACTCACATTTTTCAGAGGTTTTTTACTCTGCCTCTAAGATTACCACGCCTTCCCAGTATATACCCCGAGATCGTTATTCTTTTCATGGTATTCCTCTAGCCTCCAGTCAACTGATTGGCATCTGGGGTACCACTGTGATCTCACCCTAGAGATGATAGCCCCAAGGTATTGATCACATTAACCCTCTTATATCCCAATATGAATGGCACTGTTTTCCAGGATAAAAGAAAATCTACAAGTACTCAATTAAAGGGTGAGGTTTAAAAGATATCAAGGGCTTTATTAGTTTTAGCTCAAGCTCTTGCATCAACTGGATGGATTATCTTAAGTGAATAGGCCCAATGGATAAGCACCACTGTTTTCCTCAAATGACTCAGGCAATGGCATAAAAAAAAAAGTTTGTGATGCCTCCTGAAGAAATAATCAGTGGGAACATGAAATATGCTGAAGGTTTTGCTAATACTTTATAACTATTGTGTTTTTTTTTTTTTTTTTTTTCATTTTTAGAAATAAATGTCATTTTTGTATTTTTGCTCTGGATTCTCTGATTAGAGATCAGCACCGCAATTCCATTTTCTTGCAGACCGGCTGTTGGAATCCATACACCAGAAGGGTTATTTTATGTCCATATCACTAAGAAAATTTTTGACAGATATTGTATTGTGTTTTATTGATAATTCCCCTAAGAGTGGGTACTCTCCTTCTCATTTCTGCTTTCTATTTCTTTTTGAGTGTTTATGATTTTGTGTATTTGACTTTTCACTTTTGTGTGTCTAAAAATAAAAATCTATCAAATGCTATTTTCCTAAATCATTGTTTCTCAATTTTTGCAGGTATGAGACCCTTTTGTTTTAATTATCTCCCCGTAGAACCCTACCATTTATTTATTTTACCCCCTTGAATGCTATGCCATGTGCTGGAGACATAGGGGGAGATTCACGAAGCAGTGATAAAGAGGTGATAAAGTAGAGATGACGTCTCCAGTTTATCACTTCTCCATTTCCTATGTTATTCTATAGAGCTTATGATCTAAGATCTCCAAAGTTGAAGACATCTTACTGCATAGGCTCCACAGAATAACATAGGACTTGGAGAAGTCATCTTCACTTTATCACCACATAGTGACTATCCCCCACCGTGTCTCTGATATAAAAAGTTTTACCATTGTATTGATGGTTATGTGCTTACAATATCATGCTTATTACAAAAATCAAAATTATACAAAAATGATTCAAACTTCTATTCCATACTTAAAGGGATAGTAATACTTCGTTTTATCTTTATTTTATTTTGTAGACATTAAAAAAACACGAAGAACGATGTAAGTCTCATCTCTCAAACCTTTATGGTTTGAGAGATATTCACAAGCAAAGTTTCCACTCCCGCCCCTTTTACCTAGTGTAAGCCATCTCTTCTCAGATGTGGAATGCAGTCCATAGACCAGACAGATAACAGCAAGGGACAATATTCTTCCTATCAGAACAATGAAAGCCCTGCCCCCCTTGACAAGCTTTTAAGCTTTTTTCCCTTATATTAATTGAAGATTGTCCCTCTCTGCAATCTACCTGTGCACCTCCCTTCTGCTCTGGCTGAGCAGTGTTACATCAGTAAAAGGGGTGGGAGGGGGACACTTTGTCATTGAATTACTCTTGAACTATAACTCTGACAGTACTGAAATAACACTCTCCAAAGTCCAAATACTATGATGATTAATTAGAGCTGTTTTTATTATGAAACATTACTATCCCTTTAATCACACATACACTACCTGCCACTCCAACCTTGTTCCACTGTCTGACATTTCTTAAATTTGCTCAGAGGACCCCCTTGTACTTCAGGGAACCCAAGGGTTCCATAGAACCCAGTTTGAGGGCCACTATTTTAAATTATTTTGCATATAAATCGGTCAAAATGTAATACCAACAATGAATATTTAAACAAAGAAAAGGTCTTCTTACTTTTTTAGAAACATCCATGTCGGGAAAGAATGAATCACGGTTTTCAGGATCTGCTATTATTAACAAAGAAAAAAAATTAATACTGAAGGAAGGGTGTGATAGCAGCTATGTTTGTTAGCATTAGTGAAATTGTTATTATTTTAGTAAAACACTTTCTATAGTATGCATTCACACTGGGAACAATTCACACATGGTTCTAATAATTCCTTAACTAATGTAGTGATATCCTCCTTATGGGACTCTGCTTGGAAATCTTTACCCACATGTGGACCCATATTATTAGTATTTGGTGCACTAACTAGAATGAAAAGTGATTAGTTTAAAAAAATATTTAAAGGGGAAATGTACTATAGGAATAAGTGGAACTTCATTTATTAAACAGATTAACCTACCCTAGGTAGGTGCCCTTTATACATCAGTGTGGTATGTATGTCTATTATTTTGTGCATTATATCTGTATATAGTGATCTCTATTCAAGCCTGCCTCTAGGCCACACTTTTTTACAGCAAATAACAGGCTTCTATAGACATGGATTGTATTTGACAGATGTTATCAGTTTTAAACAGTTTGTAGTGTACTAAAAGAAATCAAAACAGCAGAAACAGTATATAAATATGCCTGACTCTGTTTCAAGGATATCTACCTAGATGTGTCCTTCTATTAAACAAACAAAGCATAATTTATTCCTGGGATGCACGTCCCCTTTAAGATTTGCCTTTTTATGAAAGATTTAACCCTTTGAGTGCCAGAGGGGTACAAAATGCATTGCGTACCCCTCTGGCACTCAAAGAGTTAAAGCTCTTTGATGCCCTTTTTGATTCTTTTATACAAATTATGATGGTATTTGTTCAGTGAACCATTTAAACAAGTGGTTTTAATATACATAACAATGTATTAACTTCCTCCTTATGAAACTCAAACAACTTTATCTTCAAGCAGCATATGGAGGGTTGTTGTAATATAATTCCACAGGGGAGCTTACAATTTACTTTTTGCCCAAGATTGCAGTCCAGTTAGAAGTGGAGCACTGCTCATGGATCTACACAGGTGTTTGAATGCAGAATTACTAAATGTCTTGGTATTATTACTGCATGCTGTCATACAACTCAATAGGGTTATTCCCTATTGTATTAGCACTTTATAAAGGATAATAATCAAATGACCATTAGAAAACCATAAAGGGTAAGTACCTGAGCTGACTTCAGCTGCTCCGGTCTGTGTTAACCTCTCAGTACACGAGACACCTTCTGGTGCACCTATCAGTAGGGGGGAAAGAATGTTCATTTTCCACACACTTAATAGTACATATGGATTTAAAGGAACAGCATTTTTTTAATGAAAATATATTTATTGGGTTTTCCTGCTGAGTATAATTAAGGTACACCAACTGCTGGCAACTGTTCTAATCAAAAGGTATAAATGTTCAAACTGTCAGGAAGTGAGTAACAGCTTAATCACTTCCTGACAGTTTCAACCCATTCTATGGAGAACTGTTGTCGGTTACCTCTGTAACAGAATGCCAATAAGAACTTTTTTAAGAGGAAGAAGTCTGCTTCCATGTTTCTAGTGTATGAGAAACTTGAACAGATCATTCTTAATGAATAGGAGAACTCGGAACACAAATTAATAATTCCTAATACGTTCTCCTATCTGTACCCCTTTCTATGAGACTACATGTAAAAATGAATCTGCACCCAGACTATCAAGGTGTACTGCCTTACTAGTCCAAGACGCAGCAGTCTGTAAGGCTCCATCTGATAACAAACATCAATTCTAAAACATGAGCTTTTCTGGAACAGGAGCAATCTTCAGGCCATAATTCACAGTGGCTTGGGCAAGCAGAAAAATGAAACCGTGGACAGAGCAACTGGACAGTAGATTCATCTTCCAAGAAATCCCATCTAACCATTCTGTTCTCAGGCAAATGGTTATTTCGTACCAAATTAGAGAAGGTTATTAGTCAAGTTACAGGGTGGAAAAGTTCTCTTACCGCAGTCTAAATCCTGAGTGTTTGATCCTCCAAGGAAAAAATATAATTTTTTGTTTCCTTAGGTACTTTTTTTTAAAAAAAACATCTTCTCAGGCACAGCCTCCAAGTATAAAAGTAAGATAAGCCCACCTGGAAAGGGAGGAAGCAACAATTTCATCTTGGCCTGGTGGTGGTGTAGTGAACCTCCTCACATATCTTCCCCTAGGAGGAAGGTTCAAACATTTTCACCAACAATGGCAAGAGAAAGTTTTAGGCTCATGGGCTGAAGTCACATTCCTGGGGAATGCTCTCTACTTCAACTCACTGCCTCCAGACATATTTTTTTATATGCAACTTCCCAAAAGAAGAGAGAAAAGCCACTGCATTTAATAAAGCAATATCCCCTGTCCTCTCTTCATTTCATAGTGCAACTATTTGGACTTGCAACTGCTCCCTGAGCATTTTCAAAATTTTTTGCTCCTTTGGCAGGTTGGAGCCAGGTTGATATCTCTGCTACAGAATAACATTTAAGTCACAATTTCTACTCTGAATCATGGATCGAGTGTCATCCTGGATAAATCAAACCTGAAACCAACGCATTGGATTGTTCTTCCAGGCCTAAATGTAACATAATCCATCAGAAAGTGCCTCTGCCTCACGGTAAGGTATCAATAGTCAAGTTTCCTTCAGATGGAGATGCCTACATTCAGGGACTGCATGAGGATTGTGGAAACCATGATATTCATCCTAGAAGCAGCTCCCTTCACATGGTTTAAAATGTGACAGGTAAAAGTGGAGATGTATGGTATGGAAATGAAAAGTTCAATAGATGATTCACCGTATCCCTCTATCCCCAGTGACTCGACAATTATTAAAGTGATGGCTGAATGATCAGAATCACTTAAAAGGAAAAAAACCTTCCCTCTGCTGACATGGATAGATGCCAGTGTCAAAGGAAGGGGAGCTGAGTGCAATCATATATCCATTCAGTCAGTGGTACAAATAGGAATCCTCCTCTCCCATTAATAATTTAAAAAAAAAATTAAAAATGCCATTTTTATTATGGGAAAAATCAAATTGTAGTGGTTTTTCTGCTAAGTAAAGAAAAAGTACTGATACTACAAAGAAAAGCTTCATTCAAATGTTATACCATTTCAAACATTTTTTAATCAAAATTAATTTTAAGAAAAGTCGCCAACAGGTAGAGCCGTAGATATCGATTTCTATTTAAAACTACAGCAAGGATCAGATGTTCTCCAAAGACAACAGAAGAAAAAATATTCTGTGGGCTATAATAACCTTGTCTTATGCAGCAGGAAAGATCCTACAATATAAATATTTTCATAAGAAATATTGCTATACATTTAAGAATCCTGAAGTTTTAATCAATGTTTCTGAGTGAAAGAAATGTATTAAAATGGTAAAAATCCTTATTTGACTGATAATGTTTTACTGGGGAAAAAACATTCAGGATTCCCAGTACATATTGCAATTTGACAAATGAAAAAATGTACTTTGTTTTTTAAATCGAAAAAATGTATCCTACTATAATCCTTTGAGTGCCAGAGGGGTACGCAAAGCATTGCTCAGCAATGCATTGCGTACCCCTCTGGCTCTCAAAGGGATAAACTTATACTTTATTTTCACATCAGCTGCATTTTTTTTAAAATGTAATTAGATCTTTATTAGGTCAAGATAAGAACAAAGTAACAAGCTGACTGACTGAATGGTTACAATATGCAGTCAGGATAAACACATAATTGAGGTACATAGCATAGGTCACAAAGGGTAATATATACATCATGTTGCGTATTAGAGAAAAAGCATGAACAATGGTGTGTATATATATATATATATATATATATATATATATAAGATGAAAAGGTCCAAACAGGACCGAAACGTTGACCATATTTGTTGCCTTCTATATTCAATAAATTTGTTGAAAAGTCCCACGGGTGCTGCCCCATCCTTTCCTCATCTGCTATAGTACTTTAGGGATTGTGCACCTGGGCATTAAATGGTTCTTTGGAGTGAGTGCTTTCCCCACCAGTACATATATATATATATATATATATATATATATATATATATAAATTGAAAAAATCAGCACTCACAGGACTTTTAGTATAAGAAAACAAAAAATCTATTTTATTAGATCGACGTTTCGATCCCTCCTGGGATCTTTATCAAGATAGTTAACACGTGTAAATCAGCTCCATTTTGTACCCTACACCAGGTGATGACCTCTAACCCCTGAGGTCAAAGTGAAATGAGTCCATGTGCATTAAAAACTTATAAACCCATAAATTAACAACTACTAACTATAGGAAAGAAACAGATAGGAATACTATCCTTTTGAGAAGTAGTAGTCACCCCAAACATGTTAAAACAGCAGTACCGTATTCACAGATGATAAGAATCTTAAGGAACAATAGTGATCGTATGGTTGGAATTCAACAAGTAAATGATCTCATCAAAAGACTTGAGGATCGTGGATATCCTAAGATAGAACTGGAAGCACATAGAAAGAGAGCATTGCAAAGAACACAAGAGGAATTATTGAAGGTTTCTGACAAAAAGAAGCAGACATTGAATCGTCTGGTGTTTACTACCACATACACACAGGACACCCAGAGGGTCAAGAATGCAATTATGAAACATTGGCAAATTGTCAGTGCTGATAGATCACTTTCTCCAATTTTCCGTAATAAGCCCATGATTTCTTACAAAAGAGCACCAAATTTGAGAACACTACTGGTGAACACGGATCCTAAACATTGTTATGTATCAGATAAAAGTAACTGGTTACAGAGTGACAAACCTGGGTGTTATAAATGCTTAAATTGTGTAACCTGTAAAAATCTCATTACTGGAGTCAGTTTTCAAGATCTAAGGAACAATAAAAGGATTTCTATTAAACATAAACTAACATGCACATCGACTTATGTTATATATTTTATTCAATGTCCCTGTTCTCTGTTGTACATTGGAAAAACGATTACAAGCTTCCGAGACAGAATGGCAAATCATAGAAAATCAATTAGAGATGCGTTAACCTCAGGCACTTCGGATAAACCAGTTGCGAGACATTTTGCAGCACATCATCACACAGTGGCCTCTATGCGGTGTATGATTATTGATCATGAACCTATTGCCATTAGAGGAGGAGACAGGGGAAAGAAGCTATTACAAAGAGAGATAAGATGGATCCGTAGATTAAATACCTTGACACCGTTTGGGTTGAATGAGAACATTTCCTATGGATGTTATCTATGAAAAAATTGGAGAGCATATCATGTGGATGTGACAAATTGGTTCTATCAGAGATTGTTTATAATCCTGGGAGAGTAAAATATATGTGGAGAATAATTTAAATATCATCACATATTACTCTATTGAAACTATGACATAAAGCATGAAATGGAGATTGCAAGTGATTTTTTAAAAAATATGGATCACAAGTTTATTCGACAAACATATTTCTGATCCCTATAGAGGAGACTATGGGATTTATCATTTGATCTGGTGAAGAATTCTGGATACTGGAGAAGGCAATATATGGTTTGCTCACTTAACACATTATTACTATACTGGTACAATCATTGTAAATATGCATGATGGAATACAATCGGAATGTGGCTCTAATCCACTTTTATAGTGGAGGCCATAGGAATTCTGGATGACCACGATTAACACCCTCTACAAATCGGATGGGACAAGAGGATTATGATAGCCATGGAAGCTGTATACTAAATCCCATGTCCCTAACCAGGAGGTACTGAGTTCCCCGTATTAAGCTCCCTTATGGTGATGGTCGGGTTCAGATAAGCGCATCTGTGAATAACGGGTGCGCGATCTAGTCCCCTTGACCCCCAGGGGGCGTCGGAATGTGGAATCAGTTAATTGAACGTGGACACCGGAGAAGGACTCGTTACCGTTAGTAATCGGTGGACAGTGAGTACCTGATCATTATAGTATGCACATCATTGTGGAGAATTCTTCTTCTCCGAATCTGTTTCTGAACTTGCAAACCCTGTGATTGTGATATGTGTAGTAACAGAAATTGAATAGTTTGCTGGATACTATGTGACTAAATGTGTTCTTGTAAGAGCTACAATGTAACTCTATAAGCATGCTTTGATACAACTGATATTTCAACAAATATTCTTTCATGTGCACATACATATGGACACTAGATCTATATCGTAATTAAGTATGAATAGGTGTGGATAGCGCTGCAATGCCTGGGTGCTCCACTCGAACAGTAAACCAGGTATTGGTGGATGTCATCATGAATAAGTAATTGGGCACCCACGTATTGCACGGCATGGATGTCATCATGAATAGGTGATCAGGCACCTATGAACAGAACGGCATGTATTACTGTGGTAAATATTTATTATAGGATTCAGGTGTATAACTCCGCAATATATGTGTATGCAAATAGTTCACCGATAACTTCTATGGACATTTGACTTGTTGTTTCTTTCGGACTATTGATTTTAAATGGGTTTATAAGTTTTTAATGCACATGGACTCATTTCACTTTGACCTCAGGGGTTAGAGGTCATCACCTGGTGTAGGGTACAAAATGGAGGTGATTTACACGTGTTAACTATCTTGATAAAGATCCCAGGAGGGATCGAAACGTCGATCTAATAAAATAGATTTTTTGTTTTCTTATACTAAAAGTCCTGTGAGTGCTGATTTTTTCAATTTATTTAATCATTTCATCCGGACACCCAGGCATTTGTTGTATTGTCGAGAGTGCTGCCTATAGCGTTGTTCTTATATATATCTATATATATAAAAGAATAAGCCTCATTGCATAATTTATGGTACCCCACACACAGAACATAATTTATGTCTCCTCAGAAAAGAAACTCGCATTGAACAGAATGTCTAATTACATAATTTATGTCTCATTAGGAGACACAACTCCTATTGGGTGATTGAATGGGGACTTTACTGCTCTCATTGGGTGATTCAATGGGGGCGTGTTTATCATACAGGGAGTTGGTCCGCCCCCTCCAGCCCACCCACCAGTATCCAACTGACAAAAAAAAATATATATATAACTGCCACTCGCTCCTGAGGTAGGGATATCAGTAACTTCTCCCGGTCCACTCACACTCTCACTCAGGATCATGACCCCACAAATACACTGTTTCACCTCCCACAGATAACTGTAACCCTCCATGCACTCTGTTTCAGTATGAGGGTGTAATGTTCCCATAAAATACAAACTTAATAGCAACTCTTATTTAACTCATCATCTCTTCAGTCACCTCACTGTCTCAACTGTCACTCCTCCACTTCCTGCTTCCTGATTCCCACCCTTTCTCCTTAAAGGGAGAGAGATGCTTTGCTGTATGTTACAGAGGGCAAGCCTCACACAGCACTTTCTATTTGATACCTCAGCATATTGCTACATTGCCTCAACTGAAGAGCCACCGTGTGTTATATTGCTATGTTAGCTCAACTTAACCCTTTGAGTGCCAGAGGGGTAAGCAATGCATTGCAAAGCACACATTCTGTCTCACACTCTCACACAGTCTCTCACACAGTCGCAGTCTCACAGTCGCACACACTCTCAGTCTCACACAGTCTCACTCACACAGCCTCACACAGCCTCACTCTCACACAGTCTCACACAGTCAGTCTCACACAGCCTCACTCTCACACAGTCAGTCTCACACAGTCAGTCTCACACAGTCAGTCTCACACAGTCAGTCTCACACAGTCAGTCTCACACTCTCAATCTCACACTCTCACAGTCTCTATCGCAGTCTCACACAGTCTCTCTCGCAGTCTCACACAGTCTCTCTCGCAGTCTCTCACAGTCCCTCACACTCTCACAGTCCCTCACACTCTCACAGTCCCTCACACTCTCACAGTCCCTCACACTCACAGTCCCTCACTCTCTCACAGTCCCTCACTCTCAGTCTCACACACTCTCAGTCTCACACACTCTCAGTCCCTCACAGTCTCTCACTCTCACAGTCTCTCACAGTCTCTCACAGTCTCACACTTTCACACAGTCTCACACTTTCACACAGTCTCACACTCTCAGTCTCACACTCTCACAGTCTCACATAGTCTCTCTCGCAGTCTCACACAGTCCCTCACACTCTCACAGTCCCTCACGCTATCACAGTCTTACATTCTCACACTCTCTCACACACCGTCTCACAGTCTCACACAGTCTCTCACACAGTCACAGTCTCTCGCAGTCTCACACTCTCGCAGTCTCACACAGTCTCAGTCTCACACAGTCTCAGTCTCACACTGTCTCTCGCAGTCTCACACAGTCTCTCTCGCAGTCTCACACAGTCTCTCTCGCAGTCTCACACAGTCTCTCTCGCAGTCTCACAGTCTCTTACACTCTCACAGTCTCTTACACTCTCACAGTCTCTCACACTCTCTCACACACCGTCTCACAGTCTCACACAGTCACAGTCTCACACAGTCACAGTCTCACAGTCTCTCACACAGTCTCTCACACAGTCTCTCACACAGTCTCTCACACAGTCTCACACAGTCTCACAGTCTCTCACACACCGTCTCACACAGTCTCTCTCACAGTCACAGTCACAGTCTCACACAGTCTCACACAGTCCCTCACACTGACACAGTCTCACACAGTCCCTCACACTGACACAGTCTCTCACAGTCCCTCACACTGACACAGTCTCTCACACTCTCACAGTCTCTCACACTCTCACAGTCTCTCACACCTCACAGTCTCTCACACCTCACAGTCTCTCACACCTCACAGTCTCTCACACCTCACAGTCTCTCACACTCTCTCACACACACAGTCTCACACTTACACACAGTCTCACACTCTCTCACTCTCACAGTCTCTCACTCACACACAGTCTCACTCTCACAGTCTCTCACTCACACACAGTCTCACTCTCACACTCTCTCTCACACTCTCTCAGTCACAGTCTCACACAGTCTCACACAGTCTCACTCTCAGTCTCTCTCTCTCACACACAGTCTCACAGTCTCTCTCACACTCTCAGTCACACAGTCTCACACTCTCACACACAGTCTCACACTCTCTCTCACACTCTCTCAGTCTCACACTCTCTCAGTCTCACACTCTCTCAGTCTCACACACAGTCTCACACTCATACAGTCTCACACTCATACAGTCTCACACTCATACAGTCTCACACTCTCACACACACAGTCTCACACACAGTCTCACACACAGTCTCACACACTCTCACACACAGTCTCACACTCACACAGTCTCACACTCACACAGTCTCACACTCACACACACAGTCTCACACTCACACACACAGTCTCACACTGTCTCACAGTCTCACACTCAGTCTCTCTCTCTCACATAGTCTCTCACTCTCACACAGTTTCACACTCACACACACTGTCTCACAGTCTCACACTCAGTCTCACACTCACAGTCTCTCTCTCTCTCTCTCACTCTCACATAGTCTCTGTCTCTCACTCTCACATAGTCTCTGTCTCACACACTCACATACTCAGTCTCGCACTCTGTCTCGCACTCTGTCTCACACTCTCAGTCTCACTCTCAGTCTCACTCTCAGTCTCACTCTCAGTCTCACTCTCAGTCTCACACAGTCTCACACAGTCTCACACAGTCTCACACAGTCTCACACAGTCTCACACAGTCTCACTCTCACACACAGTCTCACACTGTCTCACAGTCTCACTCTCACACACAGTCTCACACTGCCTCACAGTCTCACACTGTCTCACAGTCTCACACTGTCTCACACAGTCTCACACTCACACAGTCTCATACTCACACAGTCTCATACTCACACAGTCTCATACTCACACAGTCTCATACTCACACAGTCTCATACTCACACACACAGTCTCACACTGTCTCACAGTCTCACACTGTCTCACAGTCTCACACTGTCTCACAGTCTCACACTCAGTCTCATACTCACACAGTCTCATACTCACACAGTCTCATACTCACACAGTCTCATACTCACACACACAGTCTCACACTGTCTCACAGTCTCACACTCAGTCTCACACTCAGTCTCTCTCTCTCACTCTCACATAGTCTCTCACTCTCACACTCTCACTCTCACACTCTCACACACAGTCTCACACACAGTCTCTCACACACAGTCTCTCACACACACAGTCTCACACACACACAGTCTCACACACACAGTCTCTCACATTCACACTCTCAGTCTCACGCACTCGCACGCTCTCAGTCTCGCACGCTCTCAGTCTCGCACGCTCTCAGTCTCGCATGCTCTCAGTCTCGTAGTCTCACTCTCACAGTCTCACACTCTCACTCTCACAGTCTCACACTCTCACTCTCACACTGTCTCTCTCTCTCACTTTCACACTGTCTCACTCATTCACACTCTCAGTCTCACACACTCGCACTCTGTCTCGCACGCTTTCAGTCTCGCACGCTCTCAGTCTTGCACTCTCACACTCTCGCACTCTCACACTCACAGTCCCACACTCACAGTCCCACAGTCTCTCTCTCTCACTCTCACAGTCTCTCACTCTCACAGTCTCTCACTCTCACAGTCTCTCACTCTCACAGTCTCTCACTCTCACACTGTCTCACTCATTCACACTCTCAGTCTCTCACACTCTCACAGTCTCACACTCTCAGTCTCTCACTCTCACAGTCTCTCACTGTCTCACTCATTCACACTCTCAGTCTCACACGCTCTCACACTCTCACAGTCTTACAGTCTCTCTCACTCATTCACACTCTCAGTCTCAAACACTGTCACACGCTCACACTCACACGCTCACACACACACACACAGTCTCACACACACAGTTTAACACACACACACACTCTCTCTCTCACACAGTCTCACACAGTCTCACACAGTCTCACACTCTCTCACACTGTCTCTCACACTCTGTCTCTCACACTCTGTCTCTCACACTCTGTCTCTCACACTCTGTCTCTCACACTGTCTCTCACACTCTGTCTCTCACACTCTGTCTCTCACACTCTGTCTCTCACACTCTCAGTCTCACAGTCTCTCACACTCTCAAAGTCTCTCTCACACTCTCAAAGTCTCTCTCACACTCTCACAGTCTCTCTCACACTCTCACAGTCTCTCTCACACTCACATTCTCACACAGTCTCTCTCACTCTCACACCCAATCACTCACACACTCAATCACACTCACACAGTCTCACTCAATCACACTCTTACAGTCTCACTCAATCACACTCACACACTCTCACTCTCAATCACACTCTCACAGTCTCACTCTCAATCACACTCTCACAGTCTCAATCACACTCACACACTCTCACTCTCAATCACACTCTCACAGTCTCACTCAATCACACTCTCACACTGAATCACTCAATCACACTCTCACAGTCTCACGCTCTCACAGTTTCGCACTCAGTCACACTCTCACACTTACAGTCTCGCAGTCACACTCAATCACAATCACACTCTCACACTCAATCACACTCACCCTCAATCACACTCACACCCTCAATCACACTCACACCCTCAATCACACTCACACCCTCAATCATCCCCACACCCTCAATCACTCATACCCTCAATCACTCATACCCTCAATCACTCATACCCTCAATCACTCACACCCTCCCACTATCATACACACTCTCACTCACACATTCTCACTCAATCACACACACTCACTAACACACTCACTCAATCACTCACATGCAATCACTCAATCTCGCACTCAAACGCAATCACTCACACGTAATCACACCCCGGGAGCCAGCACGATCCACCTTCCACCATAGGCTCACTGTCACTCACACCCCGGGAGCCAGCACGATCCACCTTCCACCATAGTATGTGCAATTACCACACGCATTTCAATTACATGAATGAATGCCAGTCACTCACATCCCGGGAGCCAGCACGATCCACCTTCTACCATAGTATGTGCAATTACCACATGCATTTCAACTATATGAATGAATGCCACAGTGGAGGCATAAGTACAAACACAAACTCATTACAAGGACACATAAGTCAACCCCTTATGACTCACTTCTGTGTGTGTGTGTGTCTCTCTGTGTGTGCCTGTGTGTTTCTCACTGTGTGTGTTGCATGTCTGTATCACACTCTATGTGACTGCATGTATGTGTGTGTATGACTGTCACTCTTTAAGCATCTCAGTGCATGCGTGTGCATTTGCGTGTGTGTCTCTGTGTTTGTCTCGCATCCGTGTGTGTGCATTAATTCCCTATATATCCTGACGGGCAACGCCGTCCCACATTGCTAGTATATATATATATATATATATATACACACACACACACATATATATAAAAAAAATAATAATAGAACTCACATACTAAATATTTTATTTAATTCAGAGTGTGCAATGTATTAAGGAACAATGTATTGCACACCTCTCTGGCACACAAAATATTTGTCCTTTGAGTGTCAGAGGGGTATGTAGTACATTGCTCCTCAAGTTGTTGCACACGTTTCTGGCACTCAAGGGGTTATGTTCATTGATGTATTTAGTTTCTGTTGACCTAAATACACTTGCATCTCCCATGCATGCTTTGTCACACCCTTACATTATTAGACCCCTTCCACATGCCATGCACTTCCCTTATGGGGTTAGTCTCAAAAGATTTATTTCCATAAACTAATTACTTGTTGCCTCTGAGATCTGATTATTGGTTGGAGCATTAAGGGGATAGTAATACTTAAATTTTACTATCCCCCATCTTGTAGCCCTTAAAAAACTGAATTAAATGAGCCCAGTGGCATCTCTCAAACCTTTATCGTTTGAAAGATATCCACTTTCAAAGTTCCTTCTCCCCTGATGTCAGCATTCTAGCTGACAGCAAGGGAATCCGGTCCCGGGACCGGCAGAGGCTCTTCAGCAGAGCCGAGATCACGTTATGGTACAAGAAATCCTTCCCTGAAATGGACTTCTACGTGTGCTTACAAACCAAGCACACGTAGAAGACCATTTCAGGGAAGGATTTCTTCTTCAATAACGCAATCTCGGCTCTGCTGAAGAGCCTCCGCTTGCTCAGGGACCGGATTCCCCTGCTGTCAGCTAGAATGCTGACGTCAGGGGAGAGGGAACTTTGAAAGCGGATATCTCTCAAACCATAAAGGTTTGAGAGATGCCGCTGGGCTCATTTAATTCAGTTTTTTAAGGGCTACAAGATGGGGGATAGTAAAATTTAAGTATTACTAACCCTTAAGCAACATTTTCTCATTAAGCTGCCAATGTGGCATTCTGTTAGAACCAAATGGCAAGTGGGTGGGGCTTGATTTGAGTGGGCGGGATTGGGTGGGGATTGCCCTTAACTTATTGAGTGCCAGAAGGGTATGCAACACATTGCAAAACAATAAGCTGCATACCCCTCTGACACTCAAAGGGTTAAAATGGGCATAGAGTGGGAAGAACAGGGCTGGGAGTGACCGGAACTGGCATTGAAATGGGCAGAGATACAAGGGAACTCACTGAGTCAGAGTTCCCAAGTATGCCCATTGGATACTAGAGAGGTCTAGAAGACATTGTAATGCAGCAGGACATTTTTATTTGCTTCATCTTATATAATAATTCTCTAGAATGTTTGTCAGAAGCCATCATGCACAGAAGAGACTGTCTGAACGCACAGAATGATGGGAGCATTCTGTGCTTTCAGGCAGTCTCTACAGTGCATGACTGCGTCAACGGCAGGACACAGAGCACGAACAGCATCTTAACCCTTTGAGTGCCAGAGGGGGTGTTGCATATCCCTCTGGCACTCAAAGGGTTAACATCACCCGGAGTAAAAAATAAATAAGAAGTAGAGCACTCCACTTATACACCTAATGATAAGGTTTATGTAATTTTTAAAAACTTTAGGAGACAACGATTTGGAAGGTCATCGGGATCCGAGTCAAGTACATCTGACTCGGGCTCAGATGGCGAATCAAATCGAAGAGTTACTAGAAGGATGGCTCAAATGAACCAATAATCAAATACAGCTATTTTTTTAGATGGGGTTCAAGGAAAAGAAATAGAACCAGGAGGGGTAGACGGAAGAGGCAAGGGGAGAGGAGGAGGGAAGGAGAAGGAGAAGAAGAGCATCAAATAAATGTGGGTAATGTGTTATTTGAATCTAATCCTAGGGATGACTCTGTGGAGTTATCGAGGGGTATTATTATTAATTTAACTGATTTTCAATTATCAGAGAAACATATCTCACTGCTTGAGAAGGGGCTTTCTTTCTCTCCATCCATAAATAATGATAGATTTGATTTAGTTAAAGATCATCTTTTCTCTAGAAAAGTGTTGTTGAAATTGTTACATAATAAAAAGGGAGAGAAATTAACACAGAATGATCAAACTATGTGTGATTTGGTGGTTACTGCAGGAAAGTGAAGAGATGAGAGAAATGAATTTGGATAGTGGAGTTGAATCGTTATATACCTCATTAAAATTGAAATCAATGGTTATGCCTCCACTTAGTCTAAACCCCCATATTAATATTTTTATTCAAATGGTTGAAAAAGAGCTTGCAGCCATTCCATTAACTACTTCAATTAATAATAATTTAACTAAGAAAGAACAAGAAGCCTTAAAAGACCTAATTAGTCATAAAGAAATAATCATAAAACCCTCGGATAAAGGGGGTAATGTGGTACTGATGTCTGAGGAAATATATATCAGAGAAATAAAAAGACAACTTCAAGATAAGGCATGTTATAGAAAGTTGAATTGTGATCCAACGGTGAACATTCAGGAAGAATTGAGGGTCAAATTAACTTATGCATTAGAGGAACATTTAATTAGTAAAGGCGAGTTCAGATATATGTATAATGAAACACCAAGGGTCCCTACTATTTATATTTTGCCTAAGGTTCACAAGTCACTTAAATCTCCGCCAGGGAGGCCTGTTGTATCCGGTATTGGGGGGATTACTGAAAATGTAAGTAGATATATAGATCAAAAACTTAAATCGTTTGTTCCTTCTTTGCCTTCGTTTGTTCAAGATACTAGAGATGTACTGCGTCGGTTGGTGGATGTGGAGGTGAGTAGTGACTCTCTCCTGGTTACCTTGGATGTTGAGTCGCTGTACACCTCCATCCCCAACCGATGTGGTATATGAGCATGTAAATATTTTCTGGATATGAAGAAAGTTGACTTTTTTCGTCAGAATGAATTTATATTAGATCTGTTAGAGTTTGTTCTGACGAGAAAATAGGATTTTAGTCTTACCTGTTAAATCCTTTTCACTTAGTCCATACAGGTTACTGGTACAGTGGGAGGCGATCCGCCCCTTTAAGTAGGCAGGAACATTTCTCCAAATGTATGCAGGGGGTGGAGCCTCCCCTCCCTCTTAAGCTGCCCTCAGCCAGAACAAGCCAGAATGATTTGAGACACAGATACTGACCAGAGATAAGAAGGAAAAGGAAGACTCCTGTGAGCATGCCCCAACAGTCTCCCACTGAATGCCACAGGAGAGCCAAGCATGGTCCCTTGACAGGGTGGGAGACCAGTAACCTGTATGGACTAAGTGAAAAGGATTTAACAGGTAAGACTAAAATCCTATTTTCACTGTCGTCCAATACAGGTTACTGGTACAGTGGGATGGTTTACTATCGATATGTCGCCTGCAGAATAGCGCGTCACGAAATGACGCATCTCTTTAGACGCGTCACTTGGAATGGCGCATCTGTAAAGGCGCGTCACTCCTGATGGCGAGTTTCATATGGTGCTCGTAAGGGAGTCGCAAAATGTTTACGTCGCGTCGTTTGGATTGACGCACATAGTAAAACGCGCATTTAAAGGGGTAGGGAAGGGAAAAAAGTACAAGTTACAAAGTTAGTGAATTTTAAATTTTTATTGAAAAGCAAAAACTGTTTCACAAAATATACATGAAATGTAACCTTTTTGAGTGCAAAAGGGGTGCACAACGCAATGCACGGCGTAGTGTACCCCTGTGGCACATAAAGGATTAAACGTAACAGTGCAATGTAACGTAAAGAGGTAGTGAGTCTGACTAAATACAAGTCATGAAACGTTAGTGAATTTGTAAATTTTTATTTGAAAGCAAAAACTGTTGTACAAAATATACATGAAATGAAACCCTTTTGAGTGGCAGAGGGGTGCACAACGCAATGCACTGTAATACGTAGTGCACCCCTCTAGCACTCAAAGGATGAAGCTAAACAGTACAATCTAGAAATAACCACACATGTTTTTTAGCAGCCTTTATTTGAAAGCAAACAATATTTGACAAAGGGGTGCAATGGTAATGCTTGGACCCTGATGAGTGGCAGAGGGGTGCACAACGCAATGCACTGCAATACGTAGTGCACCCCTCTGCCACTCAAAGGATGAAGCCTAACAGTACAATCTAGAAATAACCACACATGTTTTTTAGACGCCTTTATTTGAAAGCAAACAATATTTGACAAAGGGGTGCAATGGTAATGCTTGGACCCTGCTGAGTGCCAGAGGCGTGCACAACACAATGCACTGCAATACGTAGTGCACCCCTCTGGCACTCAAAGGATGAAGCCTAACAGTACAATGTAGGGATACAAAACAAACAATATGTTATAAAGCTGGATAACAGAAAACAACCAATAAAACAAAACATGTAAATCTTATAAAGAAAAACTTACCAAACACAGTCCAGGTATATTGTCTATATATTAAATTGTACATTGTTGGCCACACCTTTCAGGTACTGTGACAGTTCGGTTGTTGTATAGTTCATAACAAGTGATTTCAGTCTTTTTGCAGTGTCCCTGTACACCTTTTTGGATTGTGGCGGCTCATTTCCTGCAGCATACTGCTCCAATTTTAATTCAGTCAAACTCTGTTCTTTTTTTAGTCCATTAATAAAGTTCCAGATGGTTGGGTGGCATGCCCCCAGAAGAAAGCTGAAGCCTCTATGCCAGCCTTCTACAGAGTTATTAGTTTTGGGCAGGTCTATATATATATACATATAGTTATAAACACACAGATATTTATCTAACTCTCTCTCTCTCTATATATCTATCTATCTATCTATCTATATATATACATAGAGTTATAAACACACAGATACTTATCTAACTCTCTCTCTCTATATATATATATATATATATATATATATATATATATACATATAGTTATAAACACACAGATACTTATCTAACTCTCTCTCTCTCTCTATATATATATATATATATATATATATATACATATAGTTATAAACACACAGATACTTATCTAACTCTCTCTCTCTCTCTCTATATATATATATATATATATATATATATATATATACATCTATATATATACGTATAGTTATAAACACACAGATACTTATCTAACTCTCTCTCTCTCTCTCTCTCTCTCTCTATATATATATATATATATATATATATATATATATATATATATATATATATATATCTATATATATACACATAGAGTTATAAACACACAGATACTTATCTAACTCTCTCTCTCTCTATATATATATATCTATCTATCTATCTATCTATCTATATATATACATAGAGTTATAAACACACAGATACTTATCTAACTCTCTCTCTCTCTCTATATATATATATATATATATATATATCTATATATATATATATCTATATATATACATATAGTTATAAACACACATATTTATGTTTATATATATATATATTTATACATATGTATCGATCTATGCATGTGTATATATATATATATATATATACTTAGTTGACTGTTTTAAATAATGAGTTAAACTTATAAGGTAATCAAAAATTTTTATTGATAAAACAATTTTGTTTTGAATCGCTGCATTTCCCTGTTAAGGGTGTCCATCTTCCTCTCCAGTACAAGGAAGGCCCGCTGTAATTCCCTCAGGGAGGGACGGTGGTGCGTTTGAGGCTGGGAGGTGGAGGGTTGTGATTGGGAAGTGGAGGGGTGGGCTTCAGAGGTGGAGGGTTGGGATTGGGAAGTGGAGGGGTGCGCTAAAGAGGTGGAGGGTTGGGATTGGTAAGTGGAGGGGTGCACTTCAGAGGTGGAGGGTTCAGTGGAGAAATCTGAAAAGCAAAAATGGAAATATCAGAATATTAGTGTAGGATATGTTCAACAAAATGTGTAAGTATTAGGTATTAATTTTGCTATTACAATGTCCAACATTAGACATTTATGTTGAACAAAATGTGTACTTGTGCTAAGTATTAGGTATTAATTTTGTTATTACAATATCCAACATTACACATTTATGTTGAACAAAATGTGTACTTGTGCTAAGTATTAGGTATTAATTTTGTTATTACAATGTCTAACATTACACATTTATGTTGAACAAAATGTGTACTTGTGCTAAGTAATAGGTATGAAGTAATAGGTACACATTTTGTTGTAATAATGAGCACTATTACGCACATCTGAAGGCATTTGAAGTCGAAAGGTGTGAAGGTGTTAAGGTGTATTACATGTAGTTTGTGTACAACTGACACCTTCTTCTTCCAAAAGGTTACTTAAGATTATGCAAGTTTTAACACATGTACAAAATGCAAGCAGGGAACACACCCAGCCTTTGATTAGCATGCACATTTTGTTTAGTGGTCACACCTTTACAGTCACCAAAATACACATTGTCACAATGGGGAGCCTGTTCAAATGTTGTCTGAGTATGTATGCAACAAATACATTAAAAGGATACTTAAGATAAGTGGAAGAAATGTGTAATACATTGTGCTAAGTAATAGGTATTAAGTAATAGGTACACAATTTGTTGTAATAATTAGCACTAATACGCACATCTGAAGTCATTTGAAGTCATACATATTAAGTGGAAAGGTGTGAAGGTGTTAAGGGTAGATTTGGTAAATGTACATTTAGAAAACATTTCAAAATGTGTTTCATTTAAAAAATAATCTGTGCATACCTACTACTACCTAGTAGTTGTGTATTTTTTTGAGCTGTATGTGTATATTGTGTGTATGTGGAAAACAATGACGTAAATATGTTACAGTGTATAGTAGTACCCATAATGTTCATTGGTTACTGACCAGGTGGTGAGGGCGACTCGGCTACAGTGGGCCTTCCGTGGCTTCTTCGTGCTATAAATAAAAAGATAGACAAAAATATTATTACCTAATACATAGTACTTATAATTGTTTGTGCTGTATGTGTATATTGTGTGCCTGTTGACAGTAGTTAACCCTTTGACTGTCAGAGTGCATTCTGTACTTGTCTGTCATTCAAAGGGTTAAAAATGTGTTAGTGGTTGGATCCTTACCAGCAAGAGAGGGTGAGGGGTCTTCAGTGCCGGACTGGGAATAAAAACCAGCCCTGGAAAAAAATTGCTTATCAGCCCCATAGCATTGTGTCATTATACCAGCCCCCTGTGTTACTTTAGTCTCTCCTCCCAACCCCCTGTGTCACTGTTAGTCCCACAAGCCCCCTGTGTCACTCATAGTACCCCCAGCCCCCGTGTCACTCTTAGTACCCCCAGCCCCCTGTGTCACTTTAGTCTCTCCTCCCAACCCCGTGTGTCACTCTTAGTCCCACAAGCCCCCTGTGTCACTCTTTGTATCCCCCCAGCCCCCGTGTCACTCTAAAAGTAAGTTCCCCCCAGCTGATTCCTATTGATTTAAATTAGGCTTTTAACACGTAGAATACTCAAGAGATCTCCAATGCATTGCAAAGTAATGCATTATAGTCCTCCCTAGCATTCAGGGAGTTAAAACTCCCATTTAAATAAAGAGAAACATTCATTTCTCCTCTATGG
The DNA here is from genome assembly GCA_037306005.1 of Rhinophrynus dorsalis. Taxonomy (NCBI): domain Eukaryota; kingdom Metazoa; phylum Chordata; class Amphibia; order Anura; family Rhinophrynidae; genus Rhinophrynus; species Rhinophrynus dorsalis. The sequence continues at coordinate 516,872,589 of CM074719.1, read as the reverse complement.
TGCTCAAGATTGCACTTATTTCACTTGATAAATATGGCAATCTCTATATACAGCCTTGCTAAATTAAATACCAACTACAAAAAGACAACTCCATTTGAAAAACAATGAGAATTTTTCATAAATATGAGCACCAGAGAGGACTCCCCCCCCCTTTTACCTTTTATAATTTTCTGTAGTGAGAGGATAACCAGAGGGCACCACCGCTGTGATGCTCTCTGTTGAAGCTCACTGTATGATGTAAATTGGAGGCCTCCAATTATCCACTCACTACAAAAATTATAAAAGGGCAAGCCACCCAAGCCCATTTGTATGGGGGCCTTTTGTTGAAGGATCACTTCGTTATGTCACTACTTCCCCCTCTTGCCTGTTTTGCTCTGTCTCACTCTGCTCTGCCTCTGCTGCCTCCGGCTCCCGCCTTCGTCCGCTCCCACTCAGCAAGCTCTTCTGGACTCTGGGCTTGTCTGGGTATGTCACTTAACTTGGGTGCAGGCGCAGACACAGACACGCTGTGCGTTTCCTCACGCCGCTGCGTAGCCTGTGTCTGACGTCACGTCACCCGGCCGGCCTGCCTCAACTGGTAGTCTCTCAGTCAACTACTGTACGTGGGCCACAGCCCGGCCCCAGCGGCCGTCAGGTACATGGGTAATACTAACTTTAAAAATTCTCTTTATCTTCTCACAGCCGCGGTGACACGGCCCAGTCACCTAGTGGCCGCGGACTGGCAATGCATGTCAGTGATTGATGTCTCATTTAAGGCAGCAGCCCCAGGGAAGCCCAGCCTACCGGGAATTTTCCCGGTATCCCGGTAGGCCAGTCCGGCCCTGGGGGTCTTGTCTGCGCCTCCTGTGTGGCGTTTGGTGCGCTACAAAGAAATAGATAGAAAACATCTATGAATACGTATTTTTTTTTTGTTTTGGAGCTACAATGTGAGTTTCAATGGTACTTACAAGGAGGATGACGCGGTTGAGCTGGCCTAGAGAGCCTTTGGGATGCAGAGCGACCTATATATAAAAAATATACGCATGTATGTAGTCTGTGTAGCATAATTGAACATTGTTCTGTATTGTATACATGTTAAAAAAAATTACTTACTGGTAGGCTGCAGGGAACGATGATGGGTGGGCAGTTGAGGACCAGGAGATGATGTTGTAGATGATCTCCGGGGTGGTTCCGGACCTAGGAGTGGAAGATACATTAAGTACAGCTGTGTTGTAAGCAACACCAGATAAAGTACAGTTATGGAATAAAGGAAATGGAATAATCATACCTGCGCGAAAAATCTGCAGCAATCGAGACTCACGCCTCTTGAGGTCGGACCACCGCCAAAGTATTTGTCTCCTGGTCCTAGTGATGCCAGTGGACCTCTGCATTTTGCAGGCGATTCGCTCTAAGACTCGCCTGCGAAATGCAGAGTCCACTCTGTCCCGCAGCCTATCTGGTAGATACTTGTCCATATAATGGACAAGTATCCCCAGTTCCGCATTTGTAAAGGAAGGCTCTCTAGGCATTTTCCCAAACAAACAAACAGCAAACTGCACACTACTACACACAACACACAATACACAATATACACTGGTATTTCCTGTTTCGTTTTTGTACTTCCTGCATGGATGACGCTGCATGGATGACGCTGTATTTTGACGCAGGGCGTCATTATAATGCCCATAAAAGCGTCATTTAGCAGCTTTAAGCCATTACACCCAATGTGTCCGTTGCGCCCCCTATGTTGACGCAGTGCATCCACTACAATGCAATTAATGCGTCCTATAAGCCATTACACTCTATACAATACAGATGCGTCCTATAAACCATTTGCGCCATGTAATACACGCGACAGTAGAGATGCGACCTATAATGACGCGCGATATTAGAAATGCGTCATGAAATGACGCACGACCTAAGAGACGCGACTTATGATGACGCGCGCCATATGAAACGCGCCATTTAACTGCGCGCTTTCCGCGACTCGATCTATGAGAAGGATACCAGTGGGATGTACAAACATTGAGCTTTCCCAGTGGCGGGAAGAAGGCAAGGACCAAGCGCAGGGCCCCAAAGTCACCAGAACTCCTATGAACCAATTAATCATAGAGCCCAACAACAGAAGTGTCAACGGACACCAACCAGGGGTAAAAACGAACCCCCTAAACGATCGGTTTACTATCGATATGTCGCCTGCAGAATAGCGCGTCACGAAATGACGCATCTCTTTAGACGCGTCACTTGGAATGGCGCATCTGTAAAGGCGCGTCACTCCTGATGGCGAGTTTCATATGGTGCTCGTAAGGGAGTCGCAAAATGTTTACGTCGCGTCGTTTGGATTGACGCACATAGTAAAACGCGCATTTAAAGGGGTAGGGAAGGGAAAAAAGTACAAGTTACAAAGTTAGTGAATTTTAAATTTTTATTGAAAAGCAAAAACTGTTTCACAAAATATACATGAAATGTAACCTTTTTGAGTGCAAAAGGGGTGCACAACGCAATGCACGGCGTAGTGTACCCCTGTGGCACATAAAGGATTAAACGTAACAGTGCAATGTAACGTAAAGAGGTAGTGAGTCTGACTAAATACAAGTCATGAAACGTTAGTGAATTTGTAAATTTTTATTTGAAAGCAAAAACTGTTGTACAAAATATACATGAAATGAAACCCTTTTGAGTGGCAGAGGGGTGCACAACGCAATGCACTGTAATACGTAGTGCACCCCTCTAGCACTCAAAGGATGAAGCTAAACAGTACAATCTAGAAATAACCACACATGTTTTTTAGCAGCCTTTATTTGAAAGCAAACAATATTTGACAAAGGGGTGCAATGGTAATGCTTGGACCCTGATGAGTGGCAGAGGGGTGCACAACGCAATGCACTGCAATACGTAGTGCACCCCTCTGCCACTCAAAGGATGAAGCCTAACAGTACAATCTAGAAATAACCACACGTTTTTTAGAAGCCTTTATTTGAAAGCAAACAATATTTGACAAAGGGGTGCAATGGTAATGCTTGGACCCTGCTGAGTGCCAGAGGGGTGCACAACACAATGCACTGCAATACGTAGTGCACCCCTCTGGCACTCAAAGGATGAAGCCTAACAGTACAATGTAGGGATACAAAACAAACAATATGTTATAAAGCTGGATAACAGAAAACAACCAATAAAACAAAACATGTAAATCTTATAAAGAAAAACTTACCAAACACAGTCCAGGTATATTGTCTATATATTAAATTGTACATTGTTGGCCACACCTTTCAGGTACTGTGACAGTTCGGTTGTTGTATAGTTCATAACAAGTGATTTCAGTCTTTTTGCAGTGTCCCTGTACACCTTTTTGGATTGTGGCGGCTCATTTCCTGCAGCATACTGCTCCAATTTTAATTCAGTCAAACTCTGTTCTTTTTTTAGTCCATTAATAAAGTTCCAGATGGTTGGGTGGCATGCCCCCAGAAGAAAGCTGAAGCCTCTATGCCAGCCTTCTACAGAGTTATTAGTTTTGGGCAGGTCTATATATATACATATAGTTATAAACACACAGATATTTATCTAACTCTCTCTCTCTCTCTATATCTATCTATCTATCTATCTATATATATACATAGAGTTATAAACACACAGATACTTATCTAACTCTCTCTCTCTCTCTCTCTCTCTCTCTCTCTCTCTATATATATATATATATATATATATATATATATATATATATCTATATATATACATATAGTTATAAACACACAGATACTTATCTAACTCTCTCTCTCTCTCTATATCTATCTATCTATCTATCTATCTATATATATATATATACATAGAGTTATAAACACACAGATACTTATCTAACTCTCTCTCTCTCTCTCTCTATATATATATATATATATATATATATATATACATATAGTTATAAACACACAGATACTTATCTAACTCTCTCTCTCTCTCTATATATATATATATATATATATATATATATATATATATATATATATATATATACATATAGTTATAAACACACAGATACTTATCTAACTCTCTCTCTTTCTCTCTCTCTCTCTCTATATATATATATATATATATATATATATATATCTATATATATACACATAGAGTTATAAACACACAGATACTTATCTAACTCTCTCTCTCTCTCTCTCTCTCTATATATATATATATATATATATATCTATATATATACATATAGTTATAAACACACAGATACTTATCTAACTCTCTCTCTCTCTATATATATATCTATATATCTATCTATATATATACATAGAGTTATAAACACACAGATACTTATCTAACTCTCTCTCTCTCTCTCTATATATATATATATATATATATATATATATATATCTATATATATACATATAGTTATAAACACACATATTTATGTTTATATATATATATATTTATACATATGTATCGATCTATGCATGTGTATATATATATATATATACTTAGTTGACTGTTTTAAATAATGAGTTAAACTTATAAGGTAATCAAAAATTTTTATTGATAAAACAATTTTGTTTTGAATCGCTGCATTTCCCTGTTAAGGGTGTCCATCTTCCTCTCCAGTACAAGGAAGGCCCGCTGTAATTCCCTCAGGGAGGGACGGTGGTGCGTTTGAGGCTGGGAGGTGGAGGGTTGTGATTGGGAAGTGGAGGGGTGGGCTTCAGAGGTGGAGGGTTGGGATTGGGAAGTGGAGGGGTGCGCTAAAGAGGTGGAGGGTTGGGATTGGTAAGTGGAGGGGTGCACTTCAGAGGTGGAGGGTTCAGTGGAGAAATCTGAAAAGCAAAAATGGAAATATCAGAATATTAGTGTAGGATATGTTCAACAAAATGTGTAAGTATTAGGTATTAATTTTGCTATTACAATGTCCAACATTAGACATTTATGTTGAACAAAATGTGTACTTGTGCTAAGTAGTAGGTATTAATTTTGTTATTACAATATCCAACATTACACATTTATGTTGAACAAAATGTGTACTTGTGCTAAGTATTAGGTATTAATTTTGTTATTACAATGTCTAACATTACACATTTATGTTGAACAAAATGTGTACTTGTGCTAAGTAATAGGTATGAAGTAATAGGTACACATTTTGTTGTAATAATGAGCACTATTACGCACATCTGAAGGCATTTGAAGTCGAAAGGTGTGAAGGTGTTAAGGTGTATTACATGTAGTTTGTGTACAACTGACACCTTCTTCTTCCAAAAGGTTACTTAAGATTATGCAAGTTTTAACACATGTACAAAATGCAAGCAGGGAACACACCCAGCCTTTGATTAGCATGCACATTTTGTTTAGTGGTCACACCTTTACAGTCACCAAAATACACATTGTCACAATGGGGAGCCTGTTCAAATGTTGTCTGAGTATGTATGCAACAAATACATTAAAAGGATACTTAAGATAAGTGGAAGAAATGTGTAATACATTGTGCTAAGTAATAGGTATTAAGTAATAGGTACACAATTTGTTGTAATAATTAGCACTAATACGCACATCTGAAGTCATTTGAAGTCATACATATTAAGTGGAAAGGTGTGAAGGTGTTAAGGGTAGATTTGGTAAATGTACATTTAGAAAACATTTCAAAATGTGTTTTATTTAAAAAATAATCTGTGCATACCTACTACTACCTAGTAGTTGTGTATTTTTTTGAGCTGTATGTGTATATTGTGTGTATGTGGAAAACAATGATGTAAATATGTTACAGTGTATAGTAGTACCCATAATGTTCATTGGTTACTGACCAGGTGGTGAGGGCGACTCGGCTACAGTGGGCCTTCCGTGGCTTCTTCGTGCTATAAATAAAAAGATAGACAAAAATATTATTACCTAATACATAGTACTTATAATTGTTTGTGCTGTATGTGTATATTGTGTGCCTGTTGACAGTAGTTAACCCTTTGACTGTCAGAGTGCATTCTGTACTTGTCTGTCATTCAAAGGGTTAAAAATGTGTTAGTGGTTGGATCCTTACCAGCAAGAGAGGGTGAGGGGTCTTGTCTGCGCCTCCTGTGTGGCGTTTGGTGCGCTACAAAGAAATAGATAGAAAACATCTATGAATACGTATTTTTTTTTTGTTTTGGAGCTACAATGTGAGTTTCAATGGTACTTACAAGGAGGATGACGCGGTTGAGCTGGCCTAGAGAGCCTTTGGGATGCAGAGCGACCTATATATAAAAAATATACGCATGTATGTAGTCTGTGTAGCATAATTGAACATTGTTCTGTATTGTATACATGTTAAAAAAAATTACTTACTGGTAGGCTGCAGGGAACGATGATGGGTGGGCAGTTGAGGACCAGGAGATGATGTTGTAGATGATCTCCGGGGTGGTTCCGGACCTAGGAGTGGAAGATACATTAAGTACAGCTGTGTTGTAAGCAACACCAGATAAAGTACAGTTATGGAATAATGGAAATGGAATAATCATACCTGCGCGAAAAATCTGCAGCAATCGAGACTCACGCCTCTTGAGGTCGGACCACCGCCAAAGTATTTGTCTCCTGGTCCTAGTGATGCCAGTGGACCTCTGCATTTTGCAGGCGATTCGCTCTAAGACTCGCCTGCGAAATGCAGAGTCCACTCTGTCCCGCAGCCTATCTGGTAGATACTTGTCCATATAATGGACAAGTATCCCCAGTTCCGCATTTGTAAAGGAAGGCTCTCTAGGCATTTTCCCAAACAAACAAACAGCAAACTGCACACTACTACACACAACACACAATACACAATATACACTGGTATTTCCTGTTTCGTTTTTGTACTTCCTGCATGGATGACGCTGCATGGATGACGCTGTATTTTGACGCAGGGCGTCATTATAATGCCCATAAAAGCGTCATTTAGCAGCTTTAAGCCATTACACCCAATGTGTCCGTTGCGCCCCCTATGTTGACGCAGTGCATCCACTACAATGCAATTAATGCGTCCTATAAGCCATTACACTCTATACAATACAGATGCGTCCTATAAACCATTTGCGCCATGTAATACACGCGACAGTAGAGATGCGACCTATAATGACGCGCGATATTAGAAATGCGTCATGAAATGACGCACGACCTAAGAGACGCGACTTATGATGACGCGCGCCATATGAAACGCGCCATTTAACTGTGCGCTTTCCGCGACTCGATCTATGAGAAGGATACCAAACGATCACTGCACACTGAACTAGAGCCAACAGGACTCAACAGTAAGGAAGCACTGAGGATCACAGAAGAAGAAAATCCTAAACAGGCAAGACTGCCTCCAGGACCTTTCTCCCAAAACTGGCATCAGCCGAGGCCAGTACATCCACGCGATAGTGCTTCGAGAATGTGTGTACAGAGGACAAAGTGGCCGCCCGGCACAGATGATCAGCAGACGCTTGATTTTTATAGGCCCAAGAGGCCCCAATTGATCTGGTGGAATGAGCAGTAACCCTGAATGGAACGTGCTTATTCCGCAACTTGTAGGCTTCACGAATGGTAGATTTTATCCAAGATGCAATAGTCACCTTGGATGCCGGTCTCCCTGCCCTAGGCCCCTCAGGAATGACAAACAGAGCATCAGATTTCCTGATAGACTCAGTGCGATGCACATAAAACTTGAGACAACGCACTAAATCCAACAAATGAAGATCCCTCTCCTTGTCAGAGGAAGGGTTAGGGAAGAAAGAGGGTACCACAATCTCCTGATTGATGTGAAACTCGGAGACAACCTTGGGCAAGAACTCCTTGGAAGTACGGAGTACAGCCTTATCCTTGTGAAATACCAGGTAAGGAGGTTTACAAGACAGAGCTTGTAACTCTGCTACCCGGCGAACTGAAACAATAGCCAAGAGAAAGGCCATTTTCTATGTCAAGAGACGTAGAGGAATAGAAGCCAAGGAGTCAAACGGGGGTCTCTGAAGAACCCCCAACACCAAATTGAGGTCCCACTGGGGAGCTGGACTCTTGAAGGCAGGCCTAACATGAGCCACACCTTGGAAGAAAACTTTAACATCAGGAAGAATAGCAATGCGTTCCTGGAAAAATACAGACAGAGCAGAAGTCTGAACTTTGAGAGAACTCAGGCTGAGTCCCTTTTCAACCCCATCCTGCAAAAAGGCCAGGACCGTGGGAAGATGGAAATCAAGTGATAGATCCTTATCAGCACACCATGCAACAAAAGTTGACCATATGCGATGATAGATCTTGGAAGACACAGGCTTGCGAGCCCTAAGCATCGTAGACACCACAGAAGAGGAAAACCCTTTCTTCCTCAAAACTGAGGATTCAACCTCCAAGCCATCAAACGGAGATGCTGAACATCCTCCTTCCACAGATATCCTTGAAGAAACAGATCTGGACGGGCAGGAAGCGGGAAGGGATCCGCCACTGACATGGCCAGCAGGTCCGGATACCAGGACTGACGAGGCCAATTCGGGGTGATTAGGATGACAGGACAACGCTCCATCTTCAGCTTCTGGATGACTCTGATTAACAGAGGGAGAGGAGGGAAGATGTACGCTAGGGGGAACTCCCAAGGGGTTGACAAAGTGTCCACTGCTTGAGCAAGAGGGTCCCTCCACCGAGAGCAAAACACTGGCACCTTCCTGTTGTGTCTGGAAGCCATCAGATCCACCACAGGTACCCCCCACATCTGGGTTAGAAGGTGAAACACCTCTGGATGAAGTGCCCACTCTCCGCTGTCGACTGTGTGACGACTGAGAAAGTCTGCCATGACGTTGTCTACGCCTGGAATGTGTACCGCTGAAATGACGGGAACATGACCTTCTGCCCAAGATAAGATGGCTTTGACCTCTAACGAAGCGGTGAGACTTCTTGTGCCGCCTTGTCGGTTGATGTAGGCCACTGCAGTGGCGTTGTCGGACTCCACTCTGACTGGACAACCCTCCAGCTGAGATTCCCAGTGTCTCAGGGCTAGAAAGATTGCACGAAGTTTCAGAACATTGATGGAGAGGAGAGATTCTTCCAGTCCCCATTTCCCCTGAGCACTGAAACGACCCAACACTACCCCCCAACCCCGGAGGCTGGCATCCGTCGTGACTGTGGTCCAATTGGGAATCTGAAAGGACCTCCCTCTCAGGAGATGAGACAGGTCCAACCACCATTTCAAGCTCAGCTCGACATGAGGAGGCAGAGAGACTGACAGATGTTGATGATCTGGATGATTCCTGCACGTCTGAATCACAAACCTCTGAAGCTCCCTGGTGTGCGCCATGGCAAATGGCACTGCCTCTATTGTTGAAATGAATTTCCCCACCAGAGAAGTCAACTTCGGCACTGGAACCCTTTCGAGATCCAGGATCTTGGATACACGGATAACAATCTGATGAGCCACTTCTTCCAGTAAAAACACCATGCACTGCTGAGTGTCGAACAGGAGACCCAAGAAAAGGATCTGTTGAGATGGGATCAAGTCTGACTTGTCCAGATTCACGATCCATCCGTGTCTGGATGCACAACTGAACCTGCTGGTGAAGGATCTCCGCAGATGAAGCTTTCAGGAGCAGATCGTCCATGTAGGGAGTCACTCCGACACCATCTCGATGAAGCACAGCTATCAAAGCTCCCAATACTCTCTGAAAAACCTGAGGAGCTGAAGTCAGTCCAAAGGGAAGAGCTGAAAACTGAGAGTGGCCTTTGTGACAGGCAAACCTGAGATACCGCCTGCTCTCTGGATGAATAGGGATGTGAAGATATGCATCCTGAAGGTCCAGGGAGGCAAGGAACTCCCCTGGAGACATTGCGGCTATCACAGTACGCAGTGATTCTTGACGATAGTGGGAACTCACAACAAAGGAATTGAGATCCTTGAGGTCCAAAATAGGACGGGCACCTCCGTCCTGTTTGGCCACAACTAACAGGTTGGAATAAAATCCTGAACCTGTGTCCTCTGAAGGAACCAATTCCAGGACCTCTTTGTCCAAAGGATCCTGAATTGCGTCATCGAACAGACGTCTTTTTGTAGGCTGCTGAGAAGGACGAGTAAAATGGAACCGAAAGGGAGGAAGGGAAGAGAAAGGGATCCTGTATCCCTCTGATACCACCTGAATAACCCAAGGGTCCGTCACTGACTCCTCCCAAATCCGGCGAAAGATGTGGAGACGTCCACCTACAGCCGGATGCGGACCCGGGTTCGGTGAGTCATGCCGAAGCAGTCTTGGAGGTCTTGGCCTTGGGGGCAACTTTGTGCTTCCAGGACTGTTTGGGCTTGGAGGAGGAGCGCGTAGAGGACGGACCCGTCTGGGACGTACAGCGTGTCTCAGTTTGGAAGGAACGAAAGGACCGATTGCGTTTGGCAGGAAATTTCTTTTTGAAGACTGATGGTAGAAGAGTACTTTTACCACCAGTAGCCTCACTAATCAACTCCTTAAGTTCAGATCCAAACAGTGAAGTCCCTTGGAAGGGCAAAGAAAGCAAAGCTTTCTTAGGAGCTGTGTCAGCGGACCAAATTTTCAGCCAAAGAGCACGTCTAGCCACCACAGAGGAAGTGGAGGCCCTCGCCATCATGCGCACAGCATCAAAAGCAGCGTCAGAAACATAATTTTGAGCTTCGGATATATTAGCAAGACGCTGTAACTGCTCAGACACCGGAGCATCCTGGCGAACCACCTCAGTAAGCTGTTCAGTCCAGAACGCAATGGCCCGGTTAACCCACGCCACTGCAAAGGTTGGACGCATGGCAGTGCCAATAGAGGCAAAAATAGACTTAAGACAAGTTTCTAACTTTTTGTCTGTCCAATCTTGCAGGGCAGAAGCATCAGATACAGCTAAGGCAGTAGATTTAGACAACCTAGAAACCGGAGCATCCACTTTAGGAGGATGAACCCATTTAGCCAGTTCACTCTCAGGAAAAGGGTAAAGTTTAGCAAACTTTTTGGATACAGATGAGAATTTATCTGGATTTCTCCACGCATCAGAGACTAAACGAGCAAGAGTAGGATTAGTAGGAAAACATATAACAGCTTTAGAAGGTTTCTGAAAAATGTCAGTTGGATCATGAGTAGATTCCTGACTCAAAGGAAGGTTGAGTGTGGTTAGCACAGCCCTGATCAAACCCTCAGCAGAGAGTTCAGGGTCACATTCAAAAGGGTCACCAATAGGCCTGGTAGACTCAATAGCAGTGCTTTCCTCAGCATCAGAATCCTGTAATAGTTCTTCCTCAGAAGAATCAGACATATCAGGAGCACCCTGTGGCTTGGGCAGGGAGGTCCTGACTGTGGAGGGGGTCTGCCAAACCTGAAGAGCCCCCTGAACCTGAGAGGGAAAGAGCTGAAGAGTGGATCTGAGATCCCTAGTGGCAGCCTTAAACTCTTTCACCCAAGTTGGCTCAATGGCGTGACTGGAAAGCCCTGGGTTGCTGTCATGGCTTTCTGCACATTTTGGGCATAAATGACCAGAAAATTCTCTAGGCAGCCCAGAGTGACAAGAGGAGCAAAACGCAATGGGGGAAACTGACACCCCAGCCTCCTTAGACTTGGGTCTAGCCCCTGACTCCAGTGGAGTAGACATGCTCACAGCGTCAGATATACTCCACTGACAAGAATCACCCAATTGAAGTGTGAAAGATTAAATATTCACACCAGAAATGCTTAAAATTAAACTTATCTGGCAAGCGAAGGGTTAATCTGCAGAGGAGAGAGAGAAGGCTCGGTCCCTGCGTATTATACTCGCTGAGAAGGACTCACAAAATGGCTGCCACGACGGTAGCCAATCAGAAAACGGGCGCGAAACAAGCGCTCATGGGAAACGTAGTTTTTCTTAGAAGTACCCCAAAACAGTGCCCGAAGCCCCCCAAGACACTGAATCATACAACCGGATGATAGAGCAAGGGAAGACCAACAAAATGAGCCCAATCTGAAGTCGCTGTGACAAGCGGTTCCAGAGATACGTCCCACACTGTGTAAACCCATAGAGAGTAAAGGAGCAATGGCGTCTATGTGGGAAAAGCGCGCTTAAAGGTGCGGAACATAACTTTTAATAAAGTTACCCTGACAGGAAAAAGTTACCAAACACATATAAAACACAAGTAAAACATGATAAAACAATATCCCAATGAGGAAAACAGCAGGGAAAAGGTTAAAACCTCCATAAACTGCTCCAAAACCCAGGGAATACACACAGCCATTGCATAAATACAGTGCAATATGAAGAAAAACACCCTATGAGTGCTGGAGTGCATAATGAGAACTCCCAAATACAAGCCCAATGAAGGGACACTGTGGGACAAGTGGACCTTCAACACTCAAAGGGTGGCTCACCTTTCTGCAGGACTTCTGTCTTCAGGTAACCATGTGAAAAGGGAATTAACCAAAGGAAAATCCCCAGCAGGGAAGCTACTTGACTCAAGTTGTTCCCTCTTCAGGGCATAAGGTCCACCAGAAAATCCCTGGAAGCTGCACTAGCCACTTTGGAGAGGGCAATTGTCAGCTATGGTCACCCGCCTAATGGTGGTATTCCATATTTGAAGAAAACAATAAAAAAACTAAAGTTGATTGAGAGATGTTCTCCACCTGGTGTGCACAGCACGCAGGAACAAATCATTCTGGCTTGTTCTGGCTGAGGGCAGCTTAATAGGGAGGGGAGGCTCCACCCCCTGCATACATTTGGAGAAATGTTCCTGCCTACTTAAAGGGGCGGATCGCCTCCCACTATACCAGTAACCTGTATTGGACGACAGTGAAATTATTTTATATTTGATGGTCAATTTTACTTACAATGTCGAGGGGTTGCAATGGGGGCCACGTGCGCCCCGACCTACGCATGCCTGCACCTTGGCTGGTGGGAGCAGCAGGTGTATGGTAGTCGTGGTTTTGGGGCGCACGTGGCCCTCTGGATTAGATATATTGATGATATATTTATGATTTGGAATGGGACAGAGTTGGAACTCACTGAGTTTGTTAATGAATTAAATAGTAATTCCCTCAATATACGGTTGACGCAGCATGTCAGTTCAACGGAGGTTGAATTTTTGGACCTGCGGATCTTTAGGATTGGTAACATCATTAAAACTAAGACTTTTCGAAAAAAGACTGCTTGTAATAATTTATTGCATCATCAGAGTTACCACCTTGAGTCTTAAAAAACGTGGAATCCCCTGGGGTCAGTTCCTGCGCCTGAGAAGGAATTGTTCAGAGGTTGAGGATTACAAATCTCAGGGGCAGGAACTGATAGGTAGATTTCAGGAAAGAGGTTATCCTAGGAAACAACTTGTGAGATGTTATAAAAAGGCCCTGAAATGTGATAGAGAGTCTTTGATTTTCCAAGGGACTGGTTAAAAAGGATTTGCCATCTAATAACCAAGTTAGATTTATTGCTACATTTGGTAACTAGTGGGAAAGTGTTCGAAGAATTTTGTCTAAAAATTGGCATATATTACTTAATGATGAAAGATTAAAGGATATTGTTGGAGAGAGGCCACAAATGGTGGCAAGACAGTCTCCAAATTTGAGAGATACATTAATGAGATCTGAGTTTGAAAGGAACCCATGGGAAAGTAAGAATTGGTTAAATAAACCAGAATTACATGGAATGTATAAATGTGGTGGTTGTAAGGCATGTAGATATATTAGGGTGGGTAAGACCTTCTCGAATTACAATGGAACTAAACAGTATTATTTGAAGGAATTTTTAAAATGTAATTCTGAGGAGGTGGTTTACCAGTTAATATGTCCATGCAATATGATTTATATAGGAAAAACTAAAAGAAAATTAAAGGTTCGGATATTGGAACATGTGGGTGATGTACTACATCAGAGAATTGAAAGCCCTGTGGCAAGGCATTTTAAAGAAAAACATGATGGATTGGTGGAGGGCTTATGTGTAATGGCTATCTCTTCATTAAAAAAAGATCAACGAAGAGGTGATAGGGATAAGCTATTATTACAGAAGGAATCCAGGTGGATTTATAATTTAGGTGCATTGGAGCCCCAGGGGTTAAATGAAGAAATTAAGTTTAATATGTTTCTATAAGAAAATTTTTGATTTTTTTTATATATGATTGAGATTGGTACTTTGAAAAGTATTGCTATATTTATATGAGTTATATCTCTGTGATTAGGGAAAGAGGAGATATGTAGGTTTTTGATAGTAAAGGGTTAAAATCATTAAAGTTGTGTTAGTGGTGTTGATTGGTTAGATCGATATTCAAAACGATTGGTGTATAATTAAACACTCCCTAGTAATTTGAAATTTAAAGGGTAAAATGTAATGGGTATTCACCTTGAAAAAGTCCCGTTAATTGGGACGATACGCGTAGGTGGTTTGTTCCTACTGACGACCTGTCGGTCTAAATGAAGGAGATGGATGCTGACAGTTTAATTATGCTATCCGAGAAAAACTAGTGATGTTAATGGATAATCGTGTTGCTAATACATGTGAGAGAATTGTTGAAGACAAGATTGTGAATATACATCTTCATTGGAAGGAAGATAGTCTGAGATCCAGTATCCCTGAGAGTGAGGCTGCATGGTGAACTGCTACAATGTATCTAAGAGCCATGTATGGAGAGCGCGATGTTCGGAGCGCATTGGTATACACGTGTTAATGGAGGATCGCCAGGAAGAATGCTAAGTGCGGTGTATTTGCTGACGGTGAGATTGTTCCGTTTTTCTTTATCTGCCCGTACAGTTGCTTGATCCCAGCGTGAAACCTTAGTGGCATGGATACATATGCTGTTATGATGGTATAACTCAGAGATATTTTTGGGATATTGTTATCGATCTTTACCTGGAATTGAAGTTTGTATAATCCAGATGGGATATTACAACTGCTATCCATTTGGAATTGGAATTGCTCACATGTGAAGAAATCAATAGTCTCGGATAGTGAAGAGAACTGTATATTATTCCCTTTTTGAGGACTGAAATATTTGTGATATAGCCAATCTCCTTGTCTGCGCTGAAGATATTTGTTTATGAGATCTTACTATTTAGGGTGCAGATGCCGGCATCTGGTTAGGGGATTATATTTTGTTTTTATTGTGGGTTCTAATATTTATGGTGATAGTGGTAGTGTTTTGGGGTATCAGGTTGATGGGTGGGGGATGCTCCTGCACTCCTGTGCATATGTGTCTGTTATGTTATGATACCAATTAAAATTTAATATGTTTATATTATTTAAAATTTAAGTATTTTTTTCTATTACTTTTGAAGAGCTGAGTGCCTGTAAGTAATCCACTGTTTGTCTTTATATAGTTAACATCGCCCGGACCTTGGCCCGTGTACACGGGCTTTTACACTAGTATACTATAATTGGTTTGTCTCAGACTTACTCATCTTTTCTTTGTCCATATGGTCCATTTTATTTGAGTGGAACTAAGAAGTAGGTTGTCATTATAGTGCAAGGGTTAATTATAGACAAGTGCAGACATGTATGGAGGAACGGAACCAAAGAAGGCTTTTAAGGTTCATGTCAAGATTTTAAATTTGATCATCTGTTATATCTACCATTGCTTCTTGTAAATAACATGACAGCATTGTGGCTCAAACGTTAAGATTTAATAAACAGTTATGGCGAAAACAACAATAACAAAAGCAGATTTAATTTCTCTTTTCAAATGGTTTGAAAACCCTTACACATTTGTTTTATTGATAGCAATACCTTAATAAATAGAAGTCAAGTGATTATTGGTATTTTTTTATTGATACTGAAAAGCTTTGTTCATTTACTTACCTCCACTTTTTATGGATGATTTCTCAGATGACTTTTTTCTTGCTGAATTTAAAGCTGCTTGAAACTAGGAGAAAAAGCAGAAAGAAAAAGTTGCTATGATCCTTATGCAGAAAGAAAAACATGCTATTCTGGAGAATAACAACTGCCTCACGGGACTACAAAAATCCAGAAAAAGGGGATTTTTGTGTACTTTTCTCTTGTGAAACACAGGTATCATGGGGGTTAAGCTGCTTCCACTAGGAGAGAGGGAAACCAAAGCTCTCTGGAGTAGGAGACTCTCCCAGCTCCACATAACATCTGCCCAGCAGCAGCAGCAGCTTATGTACAGAAAGATGCAAGAAGAAAATAAGTAGGATAGGAAGGCAGTCTCAACGCCAGAGAACCCCAGGACCCCCTGCCTGGAACTCCAACAACATGTTTTTTATGGAAGGGATGTGATGTGTTCAACAAGGGTTAAGCGAAAAGAATTATTCAACAAAAATCCCCTTTTCTCTTTCACCCATTGTGGAACACAGGAACCATTGGGATACACCAAATCTATCTCAGCCAGAATTCCAGGAAGAGGAACAAAACAGTCCCAACAACAGACACAACACAGAAGCAAGTATGAACCTCAGGTGTCAACTGACTCTGCCACACAAATACAGCAGAAACGTTACTACGGGTGAAGGAAAAAAGTCACCTACACAGGCCTTACTGCCTGAAGGACTTTTCTTCCAAAACTGGCCTCAATGGAGGTCAGGACATTCACATTGTAATTCAATTCAGTGCATATCATGACAACATACAGAGATAGAAGTGCAAGTAGTGCAAGTACAAGGCTTCAATAAAGTGCAGAATTATTCTGATGTCAGTTTGCACAAGAATATTGTTAATGAGATGCCTCCTTGAGCAGGTGGGTTGTTAAGAGATGCTTGAAAGTGTGGATATTTAGTGAATGGTTAAAGGGATAGTAATACTTAAAAATTACTATCCCCCATCTTGTAGCCAGTAAAAAACTGAGTTAAATGAGGCTATCGGCATCTCTTAAACCTTTATTGTTTGAGAGATATCTGTCTGCTAAGCAAATTAAAAACCATTTATTTCTAGGGTGTAGTTCCCTTTTTGGTGAGGTAAATAAACCTGGTGAGGACTTGGGTGAGGTAAATAAACCTCATTTAATACATTCATCTCATCATCTTACCCCAAATAATCAGAATATTGTTGCAAACTCTGAAGATATTAAAGATAATACACTTTCCGATCCTAGTTCTAGCTACAAAATACCCACCTCAAATACATTTTCCAGTTTAGCTTCTCCCTCATATAGATCTTTTACAGTGGAGGGAGGTCTCCCCAAACATAGATCCTCTAGAACTCCCACACAAGCTTATTACCATCAGAATCAACAGCATTTTTTAGGTCATCACAATTTTCCTCAGAGGAGAAACAAACACTACTACCCAAACAACAACCATTACAAACATCAACATTATCCACCGGACCACAATCATTACCGACATCAGCATTATCCACCGTGCCACAGATATCCTCAACCTTACACACCAAGTATCTTCAAACTCATATCCACAACCCACCAACAAGTTTCTCAGTCACCTCTCAGGACACAAACACAACAATTATATCCTAAAGGCCAAAAAAGACCTTTACAACCAGAAGAGGATGTAGAGGTAGAAGGAACATCCATAAAAATAACAAAAACAGATCAAACCCAGTAACAATTATTTATAATCTCAATCAACACATACTAACTGAAGCTGAAAACAAATTGTTACAAAAGGGACATACCTTTGCTCCAACTCAAGGTTCCAAAGGATTTAATATATATGTGTATATACATAAGTACATCAGGTCTATTACCCTTAAGAGATTCTTTGTGACTAAGTGCAAATAAATTAGTACTCCAACTCATTATAGTATGACAGACAGAGGCGTAACAACTCATTATAGTATGACAGACAGAGGCGTAACTAGAAACCACAGGTCCCTGGTGCGAAAATTGCCAACGGGGCCCCCTGTCCTTTCCTGTATATCACTGCCCCATCTGTATATTACTGCCCCCCATGCCCTCTCCTGTACTTTAAACATTATTTTCATTAGTGTAATGCAAAATAAATAAACAAATAAAATATTTAGATACAAATCCAAAACAACACATACAAAGAATGATTTAATTAAAATTTGTTACAGTTTAATCATTAAACTCTAACCAATTTTAATTAGCTAATTTTATGAATGTGATGTTTGGATTTGTATGTAAATATTTTATTTATTTAACAGTCTATATTATTTGTGCCTGTTGCAGACTTGCAGTAAAAGGTTTCACAACCTGCACAGTGCTAGTGCCTCCGAAGCTCCAAACAGTGCTCCAGTCAGACGTGCTCCTGGTCCTGGCTGCTCCTGCTGCCTCAGTCTCTGCTGTCTGCTCTGCCACTGCCAATCATTTCCCGTGCAAGGAAAGCGTGAATGCCAGCTAGTGACATCAGACGTAGCAGCAGAGTGAAATGTTGATGTTGCGCAACGCCACAACGGCACACCCACATGCACCACATCATCAGCAGTCAGTGAGTCCTCCTACTCCTACTAGGCGCTTCTAGCCTACTACAGACAGTGCACAAACATTAAAATAGTCCCTGTAGCCAAGCATATTTATGATTATGCTCAGAGTCATGCTGCACTGCTGGGGTTGACTGGGCGGATGGGCCCCCAGGAGTGACGGGCCCGGTCGCAACTGCGACTGTGGTAGTTACGCCACTGATAATACAAATTTAATTTTAGAAATGTTGAAACAACATATTTTCGATCCCAGCTCTTTGAGATTAATTCACAGCAATTTCAAGCCTAAGTCTACCTTTTTTCCTGTAAATTCCCAAAGTGAACATATCAAAGATTTTAATGACTTAATAAATCAAGATATAGCCACAATTTGTTCCAGTACGGGCTCCTTAATGCAAAATTTAAATAAGCAAGAGGCCTTAACTACATTACAAAATAATAATACCATTGTTAACCTACAAGCAGATAAAGGTGGAGGGACCTGTATCCAGGATACTAAAGACTATCCCCTCAAAGCCCATAGACTGTTAGGTGATGCCAATACTTATGTTAAACTTAAGAAAGACCCTACTGTAGAATTTTTTTTACACAGTTGAATAACTCGTTAACACCAGCATTAAATAGTGCTATTATCTCTAAAGACAAATGAAAATGTTTAAATCAAGAAAACCCCACAGTTCCAATTTTTTACCACTTGCCTAAGTTACATAAATCGGTCTGCAATCCACCAGGCAGACTGATTGTAGCGGGTATTAAATCTCTTACAGACAATCTTTCCAAATATGTAGATGGATTCCTTCAGCCTCTAGTTATTACACAAAGGTCTTACTTAAAGGATGCAATACATATGTTACAAGAAATGGACAAAATTGAATGGCATACCACTTTCATGTGGGCTACATGTGATGTTAGCAGTTTATACACAAGTATTCCACATATACAATTGATGACAACAATAACAAATTCTTCAAGCACTTAACTTACTACCAGATTAACCTATAATGTTTTTAAAATATTGTATTCGTTTTATATTGTACCATAATTACTTTTATTTGATTCCAACTACTTCTCATAAATTTCAGGAGTAGCAATGGGATCAACTTTTGCCCCATCTTACGCAAATTTGTTTATGAGTTACTGGGAATCAAAATACATATAGGATGATAACAATCCTTTTAGGAATTCCAAAAGTTCTGCTTTTTATCTGGGCTGGGTCTCAAGAAGAATTTACAAGTTTTGTACATTATATGAATCAAACTGATCTTAACCTGAATTTTACCAGCAATATCCAAAGGGTCCAAAGAGAATTTTTAGATGTTATTTTATATTACTCAGAGGGAAAAATACTCACTAGAAACCACAGTTGACAGTAATAATTATCTACATGCCCAAAGTGCTCACTATAAAAATTGGATAGACAACATCCCTTTTAGACAATTTAAAAGAATTAGAAGGAATTGCAGTACAGAAGCAGACTTTGTATCCGAAGCAAAATTCTTACTAACAAATTTTTGGAAAAAGGGTAAGCAAAAGATACAACTGAAAAAGCCTTCCACAAATCCTTAAAACTAGATAGGAAAACTTTGATTGAGTACAAATACCAAGGCATAACCAATCCTTTGTACGATTCAGCACCATTGTTTATTACAACCTAAAACCATAAAGCCCCTCGAATTAAACACATCTTGAACAAGCATTGGCATGTGCTAATGCAAGATCATGTTCTTAAAAAGGAGCTAAGAGAAAGACCCAAAGTAGTTGTTAGGAAAAGTAGCAATATAAGAAACAAAATATCCCCAGTGGTATATTACTCATAAAATTACAAAAAAAGAATATAACCCCAAGGAATTCTATCTCTTGAGACCTCCCAAAGGCATGTTTAGATGTGGCAGTAAAGAATGCACTACATGTGCACATTTAAGTGGTTCAAAACTCACAAACTTTACTATTATGGTTACAAAAAGGGTTTATGATATCAACAATTTCATTCAACCTATGTTGTATATCTGATTTCTTGTGAATGTAACTTCCAGTACGTGGGCAGAACAAAGAGAAAACTAAAGACCAGACATATATAAAGGTCCTGAAACTCATAATCTGTCCAACCACTGTAAAACTAAACATAATTCCAAGCATGAAAAACTGAGGGTCCAAGGCATAGAACATGTTTCTTTAAATCATAGAGGTAGAGGATGATCAGGCTCAGATAAAGAGAATCCTTCTGGATCTATACACTTCAGACTATGGATCCGGAAGTACTCAATGCTGAGTTTGATTTTGCTACCTTTGTCTAAATTTATTTTGTATGCAATGTCTGTATCATTTTATTTGTAATTTGTTGTGTTCATTATGAGATTAATGGTAACCACCTTGTGAATATCTATATATGGGGTCAGTTTATATCATATATACTTTAGCTTAAGTATTGCCAATTTCCCCCGCTCTTTCTACATCCTGATGGGTTTTCTGTTTCTAATTACTTTCACTTATTTATTTATTTTTTCACTTATCATTCCACTTTTTTCTTTTTTTCTTCATTCCTAAACAGTGTTAGTTATACACCTTATATAAGTTACCATTATCACCTTTATTATATACACAAAGTATACTCATACCTCTCCCTAGACATTTCCACTCGCAAAGTCAACTCACAGTCACCACTAACTCTTTATTATTTCACTTACTTTCACCCATTATTATATATTTTTTTTCAAAACAGCAGTATATATTACTTTTTATTTGTCATTCATCATTTTCATTTTTATTATCCTCATTACACCATTATTTATATAGGTTTTCCGGGTCTACTTATTACAATATGGGCTCTCAGTAGCGGCCACGATTTGTTAAGACACTTTTTGGAACACTATATATAGGACCCAAGTTTTCTTAGTCTCTTTTTTCCCCTGATAAATTGGATCTGAGTATCCAGGATACGTGTAGGGCTTTCATTATCACCTCCCTCTCTATCACTCACTATATGTACCGGGTTCCGTCCCTCCCCCTGTGAGGTAATTCTCACCTGGTTCTTTTAGGCAGGTGTGTCTTCCCTGATTGCTGCTTAAGCAGCTTGTTTCTTTGATCCACACATGGTTTATGGAGGTGCTCTGAACTGTAGCGTTTTATCATCTTTTGCCTCTTTATTGAACATTACTCCTTGCATCTATAGTATTGTAAGACTCTTCAGATGTGAGATATTCAAGTGCATTAACTTTTAAAGGAGTCTAGTCAGCAGCTTTTGACATCAAGTACAAGATAGCAACGAGAAGGCACAGCTTCCTGGCATACTAGGGGCTGGGACCCTGAGATGCTTAAAGCTCAAAACGAGCATCTTGTGAGTAAATGGGAGAAGGGGGGGGGGGGTGGAGTGTGTGATTGTATTTTTCACTTTTATTTTTATTTGGATATTATATATCTTTTATACTGATCTAATATTTTATATATATTTTTTATTTTATATATGTTTTTACATGGTTTAATTACATACTACATTTAGTATACTCCTACTTTTCCCTGTTTTTTTGTGGTTGCGCTCTACTTCTCCAGACTGGATTTCTCGTTTTGGGAGTGCAAGGGCACTCATGAATTGAGTCTGATCTATGAAAGGAGTATGATCTTTTGAATGAGTGACATTGTCCACGCCTTCATCATCCTCATCTCTCATTTTCATTACCATCATCTCCATTAAACTTCTCATCCCCATATTCATTATTTTATGTGTTGACTGTATGGTAAAGGTACCGTTTGGAAATTTTATTTTTGAACTTTTGAGAACTGGTGGTTAACATTCTTTTTAAGGACTGTATACTATTTTATGTTTTCACCCATTTATTCTGTATTTTTTTCTCCCTTTATGAACTTTGTTCTCTTCTACAACTGGATAGTTTTTTTGAAGAATAAATGCCCAAAACTGTACTCTATATTCTAGGTGAGGTCTTTCCAACAATTTTTACGCTTGCATCAAGATACCCTTTTATATATAATAGTATGTTTGGTTTTTCAACTGCTGTTTGACATTGATCAGTATTGCCTAGTCTACAGATCATAAGTCCTCCTAGGTAAGAGGTACTAGGCACTGGCTGAGAAGGCTAAAGACCCAGGTCTCATGCTTAAAGTCTAGGGCCTAGTGTCTAGCTTAGAGCATGTAATGAAGCTAATATCCCAATTAGTATGAATGGTCCAACTGGGAACCTAGCAGCTCTCCAGATCAGGGGTATTTCTTCTGAAGGGCCAGACAGAGCGAGCAATGAAAAGAAACTAATTAAAATGTAGTGACTTTAAAGGCAAGCATGTTTGTGGGCACCATATAATGTATTATGCTGTGTATTCTATGCAATCCACTCTTAGATTAACATAAATAATATTAAACACACAAGATTAAATGTATGCTTCATTGCTACAGATCAGGAGGTTAGATTAATCATGCTGTAAATTTCCTCAAGGTATTTCCTTTATCAGAGGCGTAACTAGAAGCCTCCGGGCCCTGGTGCAAGAAGCGCCATGGGCCCCCCTCGACTACATTGGCCCTCTCCAAAATGCCCCCATCTCCTACCTCACTGGAGTGGCAGGAGCCCGGAGAGGTGTATTCATCTCCCGCGCGGTCCTCTTCAGTAATGCAGAGCGCTGGGAGATTATATCATCTCCCAGCGCTCTGCATTATTGCAGTGTCAGACGGATATCGCGGGCGCCAGGCAGAGGGGTTGCAGGGGGCGGCCGGGCCCCCTGGAGCGGCGGGCCCGGTCGCGAGTGCGACCCCTGTAGTTACGCCACTGTCTTTTATTGTCTTTGCCCTAGATCTTTCTCCATCAATGGGTTTTTCTACAGTGTTTCCATTAACCTTATAATGAGAATGCCTATTTGAACGTCCAAAATGAATAACTTTACATTTATCTGTACTGACCAATGCATGGATTTTTTTTCTGCCCGATCTTTTTTCCAGTGAACTCTGTATAATGTTCCTCTAGGAGATGTAGATATCAATGTTTAATGTAAGGCTGAGTAAGTAATGTTTCCTAAATGAACTAATAGTTTTTTGGACTTTCTATCTTAACATTATTTTTTGTACACCTGCAAAATCTTAACCCCTTAAGGAGCGGTGTGCAACGGACTGCAGTACCAAGTTTCAGTTCTGGTTCTTCTTCTACCTATAGAACTAATGGTTTCAATTAATCTTTTATACCTTCAAAAGAAAAGTGGAGGAGTACTGGTGCAAACCTACTGCCCTAAAGAGGAGAATTGAAAATTCACATTCATTTAAAAATAGATTTTAACGCATTGAATGCTATGTCTTCAATACATTTCTTTACATTTAAGGGGTTAAAATCCACATTTAAATCAATGGGAATTTGGGGCTTTTCCCCCCATAATGCAAGTGGTTTTCCCCAGGATCCTACCATGGTTCTTTTGACTGTACAGCCCATTTTAGCTTTACTAGAGCCTGATAATCAGCTAACGGTGTATTTTCTGGTCCCCTCCCCCCATATTTCGATGACAGAAGACACACAAAGCACAATTTAGACCCCTCCATAAAAACATAGGAGGTGGGGGAACATGTCAAAAACCCTTTCAAACCAGCAGACGA
This sequence comes from Rhinophrynus dorsalis, assembly GCA_037306005.1. Lineage (NCBI taxonomy): Eukaryota > Metazoa > Chordata > Amphibia > Anura > Rhinophrynidae > Rhinophrynus > Rhinophrynus dorsalis. The sequence goes on along the minus strand of CM074719.1, from coordinate 516,848,771 downwards.
GTTGAGTGAGCGCACTAAACACTTCCCAAGCCCACACACAAAGTTTTGGAGGGGGGAATTATAGCTCTTGGGGAAGTTTTGTTTTTCAATTAACACAATTGAGTCCCTCTGGCTCAGAACATGCACAGTTTTAACCATCTGAGTACCTTGGGATGTGAAAAATGCATTGCTCACCCTTATGATAATTCAGTTTTAAAATTTGATTACAGTTTCCTACATAAATACAATAATATTTACAAATGCAGGCCAAGAGTGTAGGGTACTACTAGTTTCCCTTTAAAGGGATACTATCATTTAACATGTAAATATAATATTTTGTAGGGTTTATCCTCCTGAGTGAAAAAAGGGTACCCCGATTGCTGAGAGGTGTTTTATTCAAAAGTCATTGCAGCTAAAACTTGAATTTTTTAAGGTTTAGTATCTATATGGCTTGAAATTTTAGTGCTGTTATACCATCCTATAGACAATTTATAATAAATCTCCATAGAATGATGTAACAACAGCACCACTGTAACATTTTAGGCAGTTGAGATATTACACCTAAAAAAATTAAGTTTGAGTTGCAATAACTTTTGACTAAAACACCTCTCATCAGGGAGAGTACCCTTGTTTTACTTTGGATGGTTAAATTTACAAAATATATTTTTTCACATATTAAATGTTACTATCCCTTTAACTGTAAGGTAACTATTCTTATGGTCTTGAAAATCTTCTTTGCAGTGATCAACAAAAAATTTAATTCTAGAAATAATGCACAATTTATGCGGAGTATAAAGAAAAAAGTATAAAATTAACACAAACCGCGGGAAGAAGCTGTTCGGTGCACTTACGGTGAGATTCTGAAATGAATAAAACATAATCAGCTTTCATACAGTTGCTGCTTCTTGAAAACAGGTGTTTGTTGCAAATTAGTATATACTAGAACAACCAAGTACATAGTGACAGAATAATAACATGACAAAAACAACTGCCCTGTCATTAAAGTAGTACACGTTTTTATTTATATTTATTTGGATTTGTGAACAAATATATGTTGTATAATGCAATGTGGGATATTTTTATTCAATATTATTACAGCCCAGATTTGTTGGGGTGGGTTGGATATTTCTTTATTTAAAGGGATAGTAATGTTTCACAAAAAAGCAGCTCCAATTAGTCTTCATAGTATTTGGGCCATGTAGAGTGTTATTTCAATACTGTCAGAGTTGTAGTTGAAAAGTAATTGAATGATAAAGTATCTCCCTCCTGCCCCTTTTACCTAGTGTAAGCCACCTCACCTCAGATGTGGAATCTGGTCCCTTGACCAGCCAATCCCAGCAAGACACAATCTTCTTACTGTGAGCATAAGGAAAACTCTGCCTTCCTAGACAGGTTTTTCCTTTTGCTCACTAAAAATTCTCCCTCTCTGCAATCTATACAGACAGTCGTGCTGCTCTGAGTTTAGCAGTTTTACATCAGTAAAAGGTGCAGGAGGGGGATACTTTATCATTCATCTACTCTTGAACTACAACTCTGACAGTATTGAAATAACACTCCATGGCCCAAATGCTATAAAGATTAATTGGAGCCGCTTTTTTGTGAAATGTTACTATCCCTCTAAACTGCAATTTTCTATTATGGGGAGCAGACTACCATCAACATCATGAATCTGCATTGTCTTCAACAGGACAGAAAAAACAAAGGGGTGCTAATAGTGTAAAACAGAGACAAACAATAAAGATCCTCCTCCAAAGCACCAGAGTACTGTAACATCTCAGGTATAATACGCACCTGTGTATAATACGCAGGTGTATATTATACCCAAGATTTAGGGGAAAACAAGAGTGCCTATGTATAATGCGCACCCTTGTTTTCCCCCTTGCTAAAAATTTTTTTAATGCTGGCAATCCCTTCCCTCCCTCCCACGGCTCTATCCGCTTTCATTATAAAGCTTACTGTGCTCCATTGAGGTCCCCATTGTAGGCAAAAGCAGAGAAGGCAAACTTCATCTGGGTAAATCTTCTCTGCGGGCGGCATGCTTGCATTTGCTGCCCGCGCGCTTCCTTCAATGGGCTTTTAGAACCTTCTGCCTCCAGCCAATGGTAATGCCTTGGGACCATCAGGAATGAAATTCAAGGAATCTGTCTTAGGAAAAGACTCTGTGTGGTACATATAAAACTTAGGCACCAAACCACATCCAACAACTGGAGATCCCTTTCATTGTCAGACTTTGGGCCAGGACAAAAAGAAGGCACAACAATCTCCTGATTGATGTGGAACTCAGAGACCACCTTAGGCATAAATTCCTGAGAGGTTAGAAGAACAGCCTTATCTTTGTGAAAAACCAGGAAAGGAAGCAAGCAAGACAAAGCCTGCAACTCAGCATCCCTGTGGACCACAGCCAGAAGAAAAGCCATTTTCCATGTCAATAGACACAAAGGAATGGTTGCAAGGGACTCAAAGGGAGGCCTCTGTAAAACACCCAGAACCAAATTAAGGCCCCACAGAGGCTCTGAAGCCTTGTAGGAAGGGAAAGCATAAGCAACCCCCTGAATGAAACCCTTGACATTTGTAGTGGCAATACACCTCTGGAAAAACACATAGCAGAAATATGAACCCTCAAGGAACTCAAGTGAGTCCTTTGTTCACACCATCCTGGACAAAAGAGAGAACCACCAGAAGGTCAAAGTCCTGTGAATATAGGTCCCTGTCCACACACCAGGAATGAAAATTGGATCAAATCCTATGGTAGACCTTAGAGGAAACAGGTTTCCTAGCCTGAATCCTAGTGGAAATTACCTCAGTGGAGAAACCTTTTCTCCACAAGATGAGGGCTTCAACAGCCATGCTGTCAAAGACAGCTTTTCCACATTCTCTTTCCAAAGTTAGCCCTGAAGAAGGAAATCCAATCTAGGTGGCAGTGGAAATGGATCCTGAATGGAAAGGCTCACCAATTCCACAAACCACACCCACTTCATCCAATAAGGGCCAACTAGTATCACTATTACACCATCCATCCTGATTTTCTGGAGTACCCTGGGAATGAGAGGAATTGGAGGAAAGACATAAGCAAGGTGGAAGTGCCACAGGATCGACATCTCGTCCATGGCAAAGGTCAGGGGATCCTTCAAAAGGGAGCATAAGACTGGAACATTCCTGTGCTTCAAGGCCATTAGGTCGATCAGTTGTAGACCCACCTGTCGCACAATCAGGTCGAACACTTCTGGATGGAGTTCCCACTCTCCCAGATCTACATCTTGGTGACTTAGAAAGTCTTCCAGAACGTTTTCTATTCCTGGAATGTGAACAGAGGAGATGGCCGGAACCTGGGCTTCTGCCTAGCTCAGAATTTACCTCACCTCATACCAGGTGGTGGTGCTTCAAGTGCCCCCTGATGGTTGATGTAAGCCACAGCTGTGGCATTGTCCAACTGGACTCATCCTGGATGGCCTTTCTACTGAGAGGTCCAGTACACCAGATCGAGAGAGAGATCGCTCATAGGTCCAGAACATTAATGGACTGAAGAGATTCCTCTGCAGTTCACCTGCCCTGGATCCCCAGGTGACCCAGCACCAGAAACCAGCCGCTCAGGCTGGCATCCAACCTGATCAGAGTCTATTCCAGGATCAAAAATGACTTCCCCAGGTCCAGGTGGTGCCTTTACAACCAGTACTGCAGATTCTGTCTGGTTTCCAGAGAGAGGGAGAGCTGCTGATCCAGAAGAGCCGGATGCCCCTGCCACTCCTGGATGACAAGTTTATAGATTACCCTGGTGTACACCTGAGAGTAAGATACAGGTTCTAGAGTAGACACAAGTTGGCTCATATACTCCCTGACTGTGGCAGAGGGCCACTCCAGAGCCTGAGACATATCCTGCATGATCTGCAGGATCTTGTCCTCTAGCAAAAAGACCTTCTCAAGGCAGGTGTTGAACCGCATGCCTAGGAACAATAGCTCCTGAGACAGCACAGGGGAAGACTTTGACATGTTCAGAATCCACCCATGATTGGATGTGCTGGGCTAAGACTCCACTGAAGGAGCCTTGATCAAAAGATTGTCCAGATAAGGAGTCATATGAAAGCCTTAGGTGTAAATGAAGACTGTCAAGGCCCCCATGACGTTGGTAAACACCCAAGGAGCTGAGGCCAGGCCAAAATGCAGAGCAATGAACTGGCAGTGCTCCGAGCCTAAGGCAAAACGTAGATAGTGTTGACTGTCCTGGTGGATTGAGATCTGTAGTTATGCATCCTGAAGGTCCAGAGACTCCCCCGGGTACATTGCTGTGATGACAGAGCACAAAGACTCCATCTTGAAGAGAGCACTCTCCGCATACATGTTGAGACACTTGAGATCCAGGATGTGATGGCACCCACTGTCCTTCTTCGGAACCACAAACAGGTTGGAATAAAAACCTGAACCTAGCTCTTGGGGAGGCACTGGAGCCAGATTCTTCTTGCTCAGCAGTGACTGCACTGTATCCCGTAACAATTGCAACTTGGCCAGTACAGTAGGGACCCTGGACTGGGAGAAATGCAAAGGAAGAAGGGATTTGAAGCCTATTCTGCAGACAACAACGATTGTGGAAGCACTCCCAGTTCAGCAAGGTAATCGTGTGGTACTTGTATCGGGATTGAAAAACCACATATGTTAAACTGTTAAAAACTCAAGTTTATTGTTTAAATATAAAAATCACAATCAACCATGGCCCAATTCGGGGGAACAAAAAAGTCAATACACAGCAAAGATGTTAACGCTATGTATAGTCTGATATGTTAGACCTATTCTGCACCCTTCTGAAATTACCTGCAAAACTCAGTGGTCCACAATAGAGTTTTCCCAGGCGTCCTGAAAAAGGCAAAGATGCTTAGCTACGGGAACCTCTGGACCAGGATTCTGCAAGTCATGCAGAAACTGGTTTAACAGACTTAGCCCTTGGAGCTGTTCACTTGGGCTGTCACTGCTGTCTGGGCTTGGTGGGACAGCATGAGTTGAAGGCCTGAGAAGTTTGTGGTCTTTGCACCTGCATTTGGCAGGGCTGAAATTGCGCTAGTTAGGAAGAAATACTTCATTTGAACGGTCTACAACGTGTGCCTGGTTTACAAGCACACGTGATAGACCGTTCAAATGAAGTATCTCTCACTAGCGTGATTTTGGCTCTGCTGAAGAGCAGCAGGACGGTCTGCAGACCGGGATTCCGTCTGTAAGATAGAAAGCTGATGTCAGTGCAAGGGGATCTCTCAAACTATAAAGGTTTGAGAGATTGGGCATGGCGTAATTCATTAATTTTTTTTTCCAAGTTCATTATTAAATGTAATTATATCCATGTATTACTATACCTTGAATTAATAAACTAAGAGAATACATTTTTTTAATTAAATAAATAATAAAATTAGTGTATAACATGTGATGTGTATGTATATATACATATAGAATGTATAATAAAATAAAATCTAACACAATAAAAGAATACTATGAAATGTATGACAATGTAAAATAAGGTTTACATGTGTAGTGAAAGAAAGTAATAAATTATAACTTAAATTTGTAATATACATCCTCAGCTGACTCATTTAATACCCCAGGGTTTGTGATTTGTAACCTATGAATCCAGTAGGCTTCACAGTCATTCTCTGAATTTTATTGTTCCCTCATATCAGTTGTATAGGAGTAATATTAAGACCAGATGGCATTTGTTGTGCTTAAGAAGAAAGAGCTGTGATACACTATATACGGTGAATGTAGGATAAAGAAGTAGATTTATTTCAAAACCATTAAAAGCCATACACTAGGCACCATAATGTTTAATACTACAAATGCTCTTTCTTCAGGAACATAAATCTACAATAGTAAGAAGTGCCAAGAAACACTTGTCCTATATAACCTTGTCTCTATTTAAAGCGGATCACCAACTATAAACCCCCCAGAATCAATTAAAAATATATATAGCCCTCTTTTTTTCCTTTCTCTTTTCTCTTCTTCTTTGCTGTCTCTATCCTTCTCTTATACTGTAGCCTTCTTACACTGCATTATGGGCTATAAGGCACTACTGTTCTCATACATTGTGATGTACTTGTTATACACCACCTGTGCCCATTATTGTAAGTAGAGACGAGGCAGAAAGCAGCCATCTTACCTCCATTTAAGATGACTGGCAGTGCTCTCCCTTTCACTTGCCTTTCCCTTGTACTCTAGGATTGTGTCTAAAAAACTGCCTACAGGCAGCAGCCACATGAAAGAGCAAGCCAGGCAAAGAATACACTGTAAAAAGCAACGTCCTGCACTTATCAGTGCAGACGTTGTTTTTTACTGTGTATTCATTGCCCTGCTTGCTCATTCATGTCGTACTGCCTGAAGGCAGCTTCTTAGACACACTCCTGGAGGAAAAGGGGAAGGTGGTGGGAGGGCAGGAATATAATGCCACAGGGGGGCCTGCCAGCAATACCACTACATGGATGCGGCACGGTGCCGCAGGCAAGCTGCACGTGATGTCACACTCGAATTTTGTAAGTGCATTTTCTCCGAACTTGGGCACTAACGTTGTTGCTTCCATTTTCATATGGTAGCAAGTAGTAAAGAGGTAATAGTTCCCCTTTAATCAGTGACAAAGTGGACTAGACACCCCCCTTTAACCTTCTTAATGAAAGAGGGGTTTCCAACATATCGCATGAGCTGCTGATCTCTTTGTCATCGACTAAGTTGAATGACAGCTGCTGGATCGTTCCTGTCCTTGAGTGGTGGCTCCTTCACCCATCTTCACTTGCAAGTGAACGTGCTTCCAAGTGAAGACAGGTGACGGATCCACCACTCAAAGACAGGAACAGCAGCTGTCATCCAACTTAACCATCTGAATGTCACAGGGGTGTGCAATGAACACCCTATGGCACTTAATGGGTTTAAGTGCTATTTATGGTGCTGAAGAACACATCTTCTCCATTCATCCAGTGGGAAAACAGAGAGAATACAATCAGGCTTAATTGTTGTCAAACTGCCGGTGATATGTAAGGGAGGGCATCCATTCCACATCATCAGCAGAATGAAAAAGCCTTCACCCTCCTCTAGCATCCTAAATTCTTAGTGCATATGGCAATGTGTGTCTCCACCTACAAGGTGATGTGTTCACCACACATCGCCAGACACACCTCGCCATAGCACCGACCCTTAGTGCATCTCCCCCAGTGTGGTGCTGCCCCTTTCACTCATTCTGTATCAGTGACTCAGGCTCTTCCATAGAGTACATTATAAAAATGCCTTTTGGACATTAGTTGGTGCTGTTGATCAAACAAAATTATATTTACAAATATCTGAGCTGTAATACCATATGAAATAAATCTTTCAGCAGAAGGAGCATCTGTTTTACTCAGCATAACCTACAACATATATTTTTTCATAAAATAACTTTACTGCTTATTTCAAGAAGACTACGATTAGAACTAAAGATTACATTTTAATGAAGTGTTTAAAATTTCCCTCTGCTAAAAAAAATAAATACATTTCTTTGCCAAATCATTATTGCAAATAGTGGTGGTCCAAATTGTTGACCATGAAAATAATTACAAAAGTGTATTAACCCTTTCAGTACCAGAGGGGTACACAACACACTGCAAAGCAATGCTTTGAGTACCTCTCTGACACTCAGAGGGCGAGATGTTCAGAAAGTGGTGGTGACTGAAATTATCTGTAATCAGAATAAAAAAGGTTCTTACTCCATGGTCCGTCAATTCTCAGACATGTTTCCGTTATTTTTAGCATGCAATTCCGTCATCTCTGTCAAATGGAAGGAGCCGTCTTAAAGGCCTTTGTGGTTTAGCCTACCGTCATATTGTAAGGTATTTTCAGAAAAGACTATTCCTTTCAACGTCACTTTTTTGTCTGATTAATCTCATTTTTTCCCGACAAAATAAAAATGGTCTAAACTTGGAGAAGACAAATTACTGTTAACAGGAGTGAGAAGCAATTTGTTGTTTCAAAGAAAAAAATGTCCTTGTTTCTTTGAAAATTGTCATTTCAATGACAAAATCAAAGACATTTTTAACATCAGAAACTTTTAAAAGCAATATTCATCTACATGTTGATACCATTATTTTTAACCCCTTAACGACCTGCCGATCGGCGTGGTGCAGTCAGTTAAGGACCACGGAGCATTTTTTTTTTATTACTCCTTCCGGTTCTGGACTTCCCCGAATGGCGTGCAGCTGCCAGGGGAGCCTGGAATTCCATGACGGTCATAGTACGTCATGGGTCGTTCAGTCGGATCGACCCTTGACGTACTATGACCGTCAAGGGTCGTTAAGGGGTTAATTCCTTAGACACATTTTCAAATATGACAGATTTACTTCTGAAAATATTGTCCTTCTTTTGGGATCCAACAATTTTTTCATAATGATGACTTTTTGAACATCTCACCCAAAGAGTTAAAGTAGACCTTCCGTATGGAAAAACCCCCCAAAAACTTTTGCCTTTTAATTAACAATAAAATGTTAATTATACATTGGTGTTTTTAGTGGGTTTTATGTTTGTTGTATTTTTTTTTTACCAAGCTGCACAGTTTGTCTAATTTAACTATTTTGAAAAAGAGAATATACTCATTTAACCTTTTAAGTGCCAGAGGGGTTAAAGACCAGAACAGCATGCAAAGCATCTACAAAGCAATATCTTGAGCACCCCTCTGGTCATTAAAGGGTTAAAATAGCATAGATATATACATACCTGCTTTAAAAAAAGCTGTATTTGCCAACATATGTTTTAAATTTGAGTGATGCGTATCCTGTTCCACCAATGCGCTCTTTACAATAGGAGGGGTGGGAGGCTGTGCCACGGATGTGTCTTGAGTGTTATGAAATCTTGAAGGCTGTGTTACTGATGTACTGTCAAGAACAGAAGAACTACTAGACTGTGGCATCGATGAGCCTTTTAGACTACTGGAACTTGTGAGTTGTGCCACAGATGTGGTTTCTGCAGTAGCAGAGTTTGAAGGATGTGCTACAGATGTGGTTACTGCAGTAGTACCGCTTGTAGACTCTGCCATGGATGTGGCTGCTGTAGTAGTAGGGTTTATAGGCTGTACCACAGATATGGTTTCAACACTAGGCTCTGCCACAGATCTGGTTTCTCCAGTAGTGCAGCTTATAAGCTGTGTCACAGATGTGGTTGATGCAGTAGCAGGGCTTATGTAATGCCCTACAAATTTGGTTGATGCAGAAGCACAGCTTGCAGACTGCACTATTAATGTGTTGTTTACATGAGAAGAACACACAGGCTGATCTTCTAATGTGTTGCTTACATTGTGTAATTGTGAAGTCTGTGAAGTCAGTGGAGATTTTGCATTAAGAGAGTCTGTACGCGCTGACACATCTGTACATCTTGAATCTGCCTCTGTAATGCCTTTTAGAACAGAGAAGCCTAAATGCTGTAAAACTGATATGCCATTTTCATGAGAAGACCTCAAAGGCTGCATTTTTGACGTGATGCTTACATGAGGTAATCTTACAGACTGTGCCACAGATACACTTTTTACATTACAAGAGTCTGAAGACTGTGCCAAGGTCGTTCTAACACTTGGAGGGCTTGAAAATGGTGCCACTGTAACGCTTTTTAGAATAGAAAAACCTGCAGGCTGCAGGGCTGATGTGTTCTGCACTTTAGTAAAGCTTAAAGGCTGTGTCACTAGTTTGTTGTTTATAGTAGTAAAGCTTACAGTCTGTGTTACTGGACTGTTTATTACATTAGTAAAGCTTGCAGTTTGTGCCACCGGTGTGCTTTTTACATTAGCAAAGCTTACACACTTTGCCACTGGTAGTTTGTTTACTTTAGTAAAGTTTGCAGACTGTGCCACTGATGTATTTTTTACATTAGGATAACATACAAGCCGTGCCATTGGTATGTTTTTTAAATTATGGAATCTTGCAGGATGTATCACTGGTGGGTTTTTTACATTAAGAAAGACCGCAGGCTGGGCCACTGATGTGACTTTTACCTTTGGATAACTTGCAGGCTGAACCACTGATATGTTTTCTATATTAAGAAAGTTTGCAGGCTGTGCCACTGGTTTGTCCTTTACATAAAGAAAATTTGTAGGCTTTGGCTCTGATGTTTTCTTTACAATAGTAGAGCTTGCAGGCTGTGCCACTTTTAGTTCAGGGATGCTAGCAGACGGTGCTAAGGATTGACCTTTTTCTTCAGTAAAGAGAGTAGACTGTGCCACAGATAGGTCTTTTATTTCAGTAAAGATAGTAGATTGTGCCACTGATGGGCCTTTTACTTCAGAAAAACTAGTAGGTTGTACTACTAATGGGCATTTTACTTCAATAAAGCTAATAGACTGTGCTTCTGATAGTTCTTTTATTCCATTAAAACTAGTATTCATTGATACTGGTGGGGTTTTCACTTCAATAACACTAGTAGACTGTGCCACTGATGGGCCTTTTACTTCATTAAAACTATTAGTTTGGGACACTTCAGTATACCTAGTAGGTTGTGCCACTAATGAGCCTTTTACTTCAGTAAAACTAGTAGGTTGTGCAACTGATGGCCTTTTCACCTCATTAAAACTAGTAGTTTGTACTACTGATGGGCTTTTCACTTCAGTAAAACTAGTAGTTTGTACTACTGATGGGCCTTTCACTTCAGTAAAACTAGTAGTTTGTACTACTGATGGGCTTTTCACCTCATTAAAACTAGTAGTTTGTACTACTGATGGGCTTTTCACTTCAGTAAAACTAGTAGTTTGTACTACTGATGGGCTTTTCCCTTCAGTAAAACTAGTAGCTTGTGCTACTGATGGGCTTTTCCCTTCAGTAAAACTAGTAGCTTGTGCTACTGATGGGCCTTTTACTTCAGTAAAACTAGTAGTTTGTACTACTGATGGGCTTTTCACTTCAGTAAAACTAGTAGCTTGTGCTACTGATGGGCTTTTTACTTCAGTAAAACTAGCAGATTGTGCCATCAATCTGCCTTTAACATCCGCTAAACTAGTAAGTTGCACTTCTGATGGGTCTTTTACATTAGGAGAGATAATGGGATGTGCAGCTCTTGCGCATTTTTTAATAAGAAATTCCAAACCCTTATGCTGTGCTACTGTTTCTTTTCCAGTAAAAGCTCTTCTACACCGTGCCACCGGAATGCTTTTCATGCTGATTGAGCTTGTAGGATATACAAATGGTGTGCCTTTTGTAATAGAAGAGCTCATTATTTGTCCCACTGAGTTTGCAGACGGTGCAGTTGATGTGACATTTACATAGGGGGAGATTGAAAGCTGTGCTTCTGATGTGTTTTGTACATTAGAAATTCTTGTGGACGTTGTCACGGATGTCTCTTCTATTGCAGACAGTTTTGATACTATAGATGCCTTTGCCATGGGAGCGTCTTCTATGTATGGCTTTGCCATGGTAGTGTCTTCTATGTATGGCTTTGCCATGGTAGTGTCTTCTATGTATGGCTTTACCATGGTAGTGTCTTCTTTGTATGGCTTTGCCATGGTAGTGTCTTCATCTACAGATGGATTTATCATGGGTTTGCCTCTTAAACTGGGAGAAATACAATTATCTTCAGGCAATGTATTTCCAATAGAGCTTTCATTCTGTAAATACATATATAAAGACAGTGATGGCTATCAGGAAAAAGCACACATTTTTTAATTATGGTTTGTAATATTTTTCTTATATTAACCTTTTATTGATACTTTTCCAAGCTGCATTTTAAAAGTGTATTTGTTAAAGTTTAAGGAGGAAAGCAGAGCATATACGTTGTATCACTGGCATGCCTCTAAAGGTGTGCACCACATCCTGTCACTAAAATAGGTAAAGTGCACCTGTCATCTGAAGATATGGTTAGTTATTTTTAAACAGAATCAACATCCTATATAATAATTCGCTAGGATGTTTGTCAGAAGCCGTCATGTGCAGTACAGACTGCCTGTGCTGCAGTCATGCGCAGTACAGAGTGCCGACCGCGCCACGACGTGTTCAGGCACTATGTACTACGTATGACTGCAGAGCGGCCAGTGAACAGAGAGGCTCTGGGCACCAGCCAAGGCTGCTGGGTGGCACTGTGGCCCGTGTACACGTGCTTTTAAACTAGTTTGCATATATGTTGCCTAGACATTAGTATATAATAGAAATCATTTTTGAAAAATTAACTCTGTTGGCGGCACAGTGTGACAGTTTGTTCTCAAACAGATTTAATTTACCCTTTGAGTGCCAGAGCGGTATCCAACGTACCCCCTCTAGCACTCAAAGGGTTAATTAGCATACTGTACAGGGAATTACCATAACATGACACATTGTGCCACCGAAATACAAAGTTTAATTTTTCAAAAACGATATATTTTCAGAAAAAGGGTTAGTACAACATGCAGGAAGACTTTAATTATCTGTAAAACATGCTAAACTTCCCTAAAACATGCTAAACTTTACAATTAATTCCATACCCCTCTGGCACTCAAAGGGATAACATAGGAAAAGCTTTTCGGTTTTAACCATCTGAACACAAGAGAAGTCTCCAGCACACTGTGAGACCTCCCTAGCATGTAAGGAGTTAGTGAGAGCCCATAGGCTTTATCGCAGATGTGACTTTTACAGTAGGAGAGCCTACCTTGAGGACCAGAGTGGTGTGCAAAGCATTGATTTATAATGCTTTGCTTGGCCTCTATAAATGGAAAAACATTTGTTGTTTATGTATGTTTTTCATGACTTGCCTGTGGCCATAAAGCTTTGATAAAGTGGCACTTTAGCTGTGAAACGCATCAGTGGGCCATTTTATTCAGATTTTTTTTATCCACATACATGTTTTTTTATTGTGCTGTTACAGCCATTAACATTTTCTCAAGCGACATTCACTGTTTTGGAGCAGCTTCTTTTTCTTGCTTGGAGTAGCTTCCCTTGGTATCCTTTGGAATTGTCATTCGCTATTGGGCAACCAACCAAAGGTCGCATTAAAGAAGTTGCTGGGTTGAAATAGGAGATAGAACAATATCACAGGCATGTGGGTCCACACATCACAATGTCGACACATTCTCATGTCGGAGCAGACTCATGATGTGTATGTGTATGTGGTTGTGAAGACATTCCTGCAGAAGCTCATGGTGTGTGCAGAGTGGGAGAGGAGGATTTTTGAGGGCTCAGTCTCACCTTACCAATCAAGTGGATGAGATCCACTGCTGCATGAGTTAGTTCCTGCCCCAGGCTCATGGTGTGTGTGCGCGCTTGTGAAGACATTCTTGCAGATACCATCTCTGTGAGGCAGCTCGCACATATGTACCTACAGATAGCTCATCTCTTGTGCAGGAATGTCTTCACAGCTGCACACACCATGAGCCTGGGGCAGGTGGTAACGCAGCAGCGGTCTGCTTGATTGGCAAGGTAAGACTGAGCCCTCCTCTCCTAATAAGGAAATAAGATTAACAAATCCTCCTCTGCCCACTCTGCACACACCATGAGCTTCTGCAGGAACATGTTCATGGCAACACACACCATGAGCCTGCTTCGACATGAGAATGTGTCGACATTGTGATGTGTTGACACATATGCCTACGATATTATTTTTTTTCCCATTTCAACCCGGAAACTTTTGTCATGCAATCTTTGGTTGGTTGCCCAATACTGGGTGACAATTCAATACTAAACCACTTCCCTTTTGGTTCCTGTTGGTTTGAAGCCCTTATGGAGATAGGGGTATATCTCCACATGCTGTATTTGTCATTGATATCACTCTGACCAACCAAATTATGAGTGCAACAGTTTATTTTTAATTTATTGGAGTGTTTATTAACATACTACTCTATAGGGCCGCCCAGTGTTTTATGGTGCAAGCCCTAACAAAAGTTACTAATGACCTACACACATCAAAGGACAATACAGTATAACAATCTTACCAGACCACTCAGCAGCCTTTGACACTGCTGATCATTCACTACACCACACACCCTTGGCATCTGTGACACAGCACTAGAATGGATTTTCTCCCATCTCTGAAACTATACTTTCAGTGTTTCTTTTGCTTCTCCCCATGACCTCTCAGTGGGTATACACCAGGGATCACTCCTAGGGCCACTTCTCTTATACCCTATCACTAGGTGACTTTATTTCACTTCTTGGCTTTATTTAACATCTGTACATGGTTGATACGCAAGTCTACCTCTTTTCCACTGACCTCACTCTGGCTGAACATTCTCAAGTATGCAACTCAGTATCTCATGGCAATCTCATCATGGATGGCCCATGACCATCTTAAACTCAATATGGCTAAGACAGAACTTTTTGTATTCCTTCCAAAACCCCACCCCCAACTCTTTTCTCCATCACTGTTGACAATTCTACCATCCATTCAGTAACCAAAGTACTATTTCATTTAACTTGACATTCTCCCCCCATATCCAGTCTGTCACCAAAACCTGTATTTTCTTCCTGAAAAAAAATATTGCCAAAATATAACCCTTTCTCTGTAAATCAATAGTAAAAACTCTTACTTAGGCCCTCATTGTCTCTCTAAAGTAAATTTCAATATTCTACTCTCTGGTCTCCCAGTCCCTCATCTTTCTGTATGCTTCAGTGTGTTGTTAATTCAGCTGCAATAATAACTAGCCTTGATCTCATCTGCTCCTGAAATTCCCCTCTTGGTTACCTATAAAGTCTTGTATAGCTTATAAAATTGTTCTCCTCTCTTTAAGTCTCTTTCTCCTTCAGCAACCTCATCTCCCACTACATCTGTTCCAGTTACCTGCATTTTTCTCAAGAGTTCTTTCTGTTGTCTCCTTAAACAAATATAGCTGTCTCTTGGCTGCAGTCATTTTCATTTACTTTGGAATGCCCTCCTGATCACCATTTGCCAGTCATCCACAATCATCATTTTCAAGAATCTCCTAAAAACCCCATCTCAGTAACAATATTTACCTTCTGCACACGGTCAGTCACATTAAAATCTTTATGCACTTCCCTTACTGAAGCCTTGTACTTATGATCCTCCTCCTACCGTCTCTCTATGTTGTCACAATTACTAATTAGATTGTAAGCTCTTTGAGGCAGGGTGCCCTTCCCAATGTATGATTCCCTTTTCTGCCCTTTTTCCCCTGTCTTCTATTTTGTATTGTACTATAACTATTTCTGTAAAGCGCTGTGTATATATGTATGGTGGTATATAAATATACATAAATACATATATACATACATATATCCAGCTCCAAAACACCAAACACAACTCACTTTCCCATTAATTTGATTCACATTCTGATTCAATCTTTCTGAGGAACCCATCATTCCACCCTTTCTCTTTTTCTGTGCTCTAACCACCACCTTCTTTAGGAAATTGCATTCTGCACAAAGACCTTCTACTCTGCAGGTACCACCAGGAAATTTTTTGTGCCTCCAACTTGAAGATTTAAGAGTCTTCATTGGGGGCATCATTCAGTAGTTGCCAGTCTCCTGAAAGTTAAAAGGCATACAGGAATTAATCTCCCTTCAGTTCTGGTGGCCTAATTTCAAGATATCTGAATAAGTATCTTCCTGTTTTCTTTATGCCTTCGTGGAGATTCCATGGACTCACCCTCTTGGATTCATTCAACCCCTCCCAGTACTGGCATTGATTTTACCCACATAGCAATGGATTTTGTTGTGGACCTTCTCCCACCCCTTGGGATGACTGTCTTCTGGGTAATGGTGGATCGTTTTACAAAGCAAGGGCATTTCATTCCCCTTCCCAAACTTCAAATTTCTGCAGAGCATTTTGTCAAGGAGATATTTCCTCTTCATGGAATGCCAGCTCAAATAACCTCTGACTATGGAATTTAGTTTGTGTCATGGGCCTGGAAAAGCTTTTTGTGGTAGTCTAGACATATAACTAAAATTCTTTTCAACTTATCCCCAGACTAAAAGCCAGACCAAGTGCCTGAAACCAGGATCTTGTAATCAACAGAGTGTATGGGTGAAGCTACTTCCACTAGCAGAATTCCACCTTCAACTCTTTTCTTATCTATCCCTAGGAGGTTCCCCCTTTTTGCCACTCTCAGTTATAACACCAAAGAGATCTATTTAGATCCCCTGGACTTTGCCGTTTCCACTGGAGGTGAATGTGATGTGCAACTTCTTTAGCAGACATTTGGCAAACGGTTAGAACAACTCTATTATCAGAAGACTGTTGCAAATAAACATTGCACTTTATCCCCATCTTTCATTCCTGGGGATAAGATCTTCCTTCATACATCATGCCTAGCTAAGCTTCAAAGAAACTTGTGCCTTTGTATATTGGTCCATTCAAGATCCTGGAACAGATACAACTATTACCTATGAGCTGGACATTCCTGGGAATCTGAGAATTTTCTCTACCATACAGGCCTCTGTAATGTTCAAAATTGCTTTGCTTCCCCATATACTGCAACTCTTCTTCTGTTCTTATGGACAGGTATGAAGAATTTGTCACTGATAAAATATTGGATTCCTCCTCCCTCTGGGATCCCTTCAGTACTCTCGTCAGCTGGAAAGGTTTTATTCCAGAGGATAGCCTATGCTCCCTCTAACCCTGAAAATTCATAAGATGAGGAAGAATATCATAGTGATACTAATGTTCACCATATCTGATGATTCCTCTAGGATGGATGATGAGGGATCAATAGGGTCTTTCATTTCCACCATTTTCTAAATATTAATGGTATCTATCTCTGGTCCAAAGTTTGAGCCAACTAAAAGCTGTTTAAAGGCATAGTAATTATAGCAAAAAAATAGTGTGCCGAGTCATCTTATAAGAAAGTGCCTAGAGAGATCAGCAGCACCTCACTGAGGAGGCCCAACAAGGACGAAACGTATGTCTGGGGTTGGCTGCTTCTTTTGTTCAGAGAGAAATTGCCTGGCACTTTGTGGCTGGACTGCCTTTTGGTAGGATCAGTATGATGCGCTTTAGGATATTTCCCCTCTGTGAAAGGCAGTAGTGAGCTAAGAGAGATTGCAGCTTGGATAGGATACTTATCCTATAGAGCCTCATCAATTCGAGTGCAGGCTTGTTCCTAATTGAGAATCTCTGACTAGCTCTTTGCATATGCAAATTACCCTTGGGATTAGTCACCCTAAGGGTAACAGGGTAATCCAGACATGGACCCCTTGCTCACAGTGCCTAAAGAGATCAGCTGCACCTCACTGACGAGGCCCAACAAGGCCAAAACGTAGTCTGGGGTTGGCTGCTTCTTTTGTTCAGAGAGGAATTGCCTAGCACTTCGTGGCTGGACTGTCTTTTGGTAGGATCAGTATGATGGTCTTTAAGATATTCCCTCTCTGTGAAAGACACTAGTGAGCTAAAAGAGATTGCACCCTGGGTAGAATACTTATCCTATAGAGCCTCATCAGTTAGAGGGCAGGTTAATTCCTAATTGAGCATCTCTGACTAGCTCTTTTCTTATAAGAAAAGTAACACATTGCACTATTTTAAAGAAATTACATTTCTGTAGTTCATAAGATATTAACTGTAGAAGGATCCCCCTCCCTCCCCTTCTGTTCACGTCACTGCCGCAGCTCTGTCTGGCCTGGACAGATGCTGCGAGGGACAAACTTCAGTAAGCAAAGGAAAATCCTGGTTTTTTCAAACATTACTATCCCCTTAAGATCTGTCTAAAAGAGCTTAAAAGACCAGCGGTAGCTGGCAGTATGGATCTCTTCCCTGCTTATGAAAAAATTGGACCAAGTTATTCTAGATGAATGCAGTTTTCAGATCAAACATATCCATTCCTCAAAAATTCTCATTTTTAATTCTCTTCTAGGAGCATGTGAATATCTGGTCCATTCCTCCTGCAGTAGGCCCATTGGTCTCCTGCTTATCCAAACATACTGCAGATTTGGTACATAATGCAGTAGCCTTGAAAGACTATTCAGACAGAAAAACAGATTATGTCTTGAAATGCCTCTTTTTAGGGACAAGATCCATTCTTTCACCAAGAATTCTCCCCAGAATGGGTGTGACAAATGCACAAAGAGATGGAAAAAAATAAGAGTTTTGTTCAAGACATGGTAGCCTCTCAGGTGCTGCTCAAGTCACGTTTTTCACTACCACTGCAGAGAGGAAATTTCAATATTCATATCAGACTGGTTCCACTCTCAGAAAGTCCAGCTCCAAAATGTCAGGTAAATCCTCTCTGCACGAGAGAAACAGAAAAACCTCAGCGAACGTTTCAGCCTATGTGGGCTTCGTCAGTGGGGTGCAGCCAACTTACCCTAGGTCACATGCAGGGCAAGGGCCCATGCCTGGGATACCCTTCCACTTAAGGAAGAACAAAGAGTGTGATGAATGCACACCGTGAAATAACAAAGATAAGTGTTATGATCAGTGCATGGTAGCCTCTCAGGGGCTGGTAAATTCATGTTTTTAACTCCCATGTGCCATTGCACAGAGGAAATTTCCATATCAATATCAAATTGGCCCCACCCACAGAATGGTCCTGGCTCGGAAGCATGGTATGATAAGCTCTTCAGAGCAAAACAGCATGATGCACCAGAAGAAGATGTTCTCTTTTTCTCTCTCTCTTTTGGTTATTCCCATAAATTCTCCATATGGGGAAATATTCTGGCATTACATTAACTGTGGGAGAACATCATCCCAGAAGTATGGGTATTAAAAGATTATCAAATGAATTTCATCAAATTACCCATCTAGGTTTTTCAACCTTTAGTCCTGGACATAAAAGATCTCAATAACTACTTTCCTTTACCATAATTCAAGAGGGAGTCACAAAGTTCTGTCATTCTTACCATGAAACAGGAAGAATTTCTAGCATCCCTGAAAGTAAGAAACATCTATTTTCACATATTCATCCGATCAGTTTACCGGCAAATTCTAAAATGTATATTCCATTTTCAGTTTGTAGCTCTTCCCTTTTCTGTGGCTATTTCTCCAAGAGTATTTACAGAATTCCTTATGCTCTGGCTGCATCTCTCAGCCCCTAGGGGTAAAACATGTCCCCTTTATCTGTACGCCCTGATGAAAAATGCACCATCAGTCAAATGATACAGGATCACCTTCAATTGACAGTGCAGGTTCTGCAGCAACATGGGTACATTGTAAATACAGACAAATCTTATTAATTACTCTCTCAGCTGTTGGTGTTCTTGGTCATGATGTTCGACAGAACCCTTCACATAGCACTACTGGCTCAACCTCAAGCCTTTGGAGGGTGCTGAATTTGGCTATAAAGTTCTGCAGATCATTGTCATATTCCCTCCCATGATTTTGCTCTGTGATCTGAGTGCGTTTTGGGCCATTACATAAAATAATGACATTACAAAACAAACACAACAATCATACCTGAGGTGGCTGACATCTCCAGCCCTCACAAGCAGATGTCTGAACGATGTCTCAAAAATTAAGAAAGACAAACCACACAGACTGCTAATAACTCATTCCTGGCCAAGCAGGGTATGATTCTATCATCTCTAGGCCATGTCTATAGCAGACCATAGATTCTGCCTCTGCTACCAGATCTGCACATCCAAGGTCCAATCTGACATTCCAATCTATCCAACCTCACCATGGCAGCTCGGAACTTGAGACCCACACCTTGAAACCCATTTATTTCAGCAATTCAGTTATCCAGAAGATGAAAGCTTGCAAGATGGTGTCAGCTAAAATGACCACATAATATGAAAAATGTATTTGCATGAATATCATGATTCCTGAAGTTCAAACATTTAATGTACAATATCCCTCCTCATAGAACACTTACTTATCCATGTGTTATTGAATTTGATATTAAAAGTCTTGCAGTCAGCACACTTCAAATCTTTTTTGCAGTCTCTATCAAGCATCACACACGCAAGACAGTCTATTCTACAATCCAATTAGTGCATTATATCCTATATAATAATTCGCTAGGATGTTTGTCACGATGCAGTTATGCGCAGTAGAGACTGCCCGCGTCTCTACTGAGCATGACTGCATCTCGTGAGTGAGGCGACGGAAGACTGCATCACGTGGAGCAGTGAGGTAGCGACCTCTTAACCCTTTGAGTGCCAGAGGGGAATGCAAAGCAATGCGTTGTGTACCCCTCTGGCACTCAAAGGGTTAACATTACCCGGGCCCTGGCCCGTGTACACGGGCTTTTACACTATTAGATATATATTCTTAAAGCATCAAGCTAATGTAGATCAACTCTGTAAAGCAGCTACCTGGTCGTCAGTCCATCAGACCTTTACAAAATAAATAAATAAATACAAGAGGAGAAAATTAAGACCAATTTAGCTTATTAAAAAGGGGTGCAGGGAAATGAAAAATAAGCAGGTTTTTAAACTGTTTAACCCCTTAAGGAGCCCCCCGTGAGCATTTTTTTTTTTTACTGGATCCTATTTAAGGCTCCCTGAATGGCGTGCAGCCATGCGGGGAGCCCTGAAATCAATGATGTGCCAGGACCGGTACTGGTCCTTTAGGGAAGTTTTCTCATGACGGTCCTGGCACATCATGGGTCCTTAAGGGGTTAAGTATGAATGTTCTGATGCATCATTTAGAAAAAATAATGTAATAAAATTTGCAATCACGCAATCAGGCTAGCTATAATTGTAAATGAGAAAAGCATTGCAAAGGACAGCAAGAAAAATCCTAAACAATTCTACAAGTATATAAACAAAAACTATATAAAAAAAATTGGTTTTCTTAAAGCTGAGACGGGTGAATTGACTAGTAAGGATAAGGCTATGACTAACACATTCTTTTCTTATATGTAAATACAAAGGAAACAACAATGGCAGACTATAGGCAAACATACAGAATCACAGAATTTCCTCCATCATAAACCAGGCTTACTGAGGACAAAGTCCAAAAGAGAAAAGGTTATGGTGATTAAAGCACCTAGACCTGATAACACACACCCAATGATCCTTAAGGAACCTACTTGATGGACACTTTTTTTTTTCAGACTTATCAATTATGTTACTACTAGTTTTAAAGCCTGTGTAAACGGGCCACAGTGCCACCCAGCAACCTAGGCTGGTGGCCGGAGCCTCTCTTCTTACTGGCGGCGTTGCAGACATGCGCAGTACTGACTTCATGAAAGCGCCGCGGCTGATACAGAGCAGGGCGCTCCGAAATTCAGACCATAGTCCTCTCTGTGCACCTTCCTGGGACCAAGAGATCCCAGGAAGGTGGGCAGAGAGGACTCTGGTCTGAATTTGCAGCGCCCTGCTCCATATCAGCTGTGGCGCATTCGGTCAGTCAGTACTGCGCATGACTGCAGAGCGGGCAGTCTCTACTGCGCATGACTGCACCGCGCGCAGCAATCTCTACTGCGCATGACGGCTTCTGACAAACATACTAGAGAATTATAATATAGGATGTTACTATATGAAATACATACAGAGGAGGATATTTTTCTCTGCTGAAAAATTTTGTTAAACTGATAGAATGAGTGGAAAAGTGCTACATGAGGTTTAGTATAGATAAATGTAAGGCTGTGCATTTGTTTTGCAGAAACAACATGCTAGATATACATACAATTGGAAAACTACTGGGAGAATCCTCATTAGAAAAAGATTTAGTAGTATTGATAAACAATAGACTTCACAGCAGTGTGTAGTGTCACTCAGTCACTGCAAGAGCCAGTAGGGTACTATCCTGTATAAAAAGGGATATAGATGCAAGATATGGGAATATAATTCTACCTCTACAGAAATCATTGGTTTTGTTTGCAGATACTATAGTTGCTTAAAAATAAATGGATCGCTTTCTAGTTCACAACAATATAGAGAATTATGACAGTTAGTTTCAAAGCTGATAGGATGGTTAGCCAGGAAAATATTCAACTGCCTTTTGGAGTCAGGAAGGATTTTTTTTTACCCATTTGGAGTTTAATTGGAATTGGCTTCAAAAGGTTTTTTTTTTTGCCTTCCTCTGGATCAACAGAGGTGATACGGCATGTGCTGAACTTAATGGTCCCATATATTTTTTTCAGGCTCCTCAACTATGATACTGTGTTACTGTTACCCCATTGGTCCATGCATCCCTCAATTGGACTAAGAGAAAAGGATTTTTCTGTAAGTAACCAAATCCTTTTTTAATATGTAAATGTACTGCTCCTTTAAGACTCTTCTAATTAGGCATAAAATATAAATATGAAATAGTTAATTACTTTTGATAATGTTTTAAAGTTTTGACCTTCTTGAATACAAATAATTGTTAAATATTGTATCTTTAACCCCTTGGATGCTACAGAGTGTTATGACACATTGTGCTGGAGATCTATCTAATATCCATGGGGATGGTGTTAAAAGACAGTGTTCCAGATCTTTATTAAAAATATCTGAATAAATAAAAGAAAAAAACAAATAACATTTTAAAAAATATGAAAATAAATATTAAAAATCATACTTTTGGAGTGGAAGTAGAGAGGAAATCTTCAGAAAAGCTGGATAATGACCCTGAAATTAGAATACATA
This sequence comes from Rhinophrynus dorsalis, assembly GCA_037306005.1. Taxonomy (NCBI): domain Eukaryota; kingdom Metazoa; phylum Chordata; class Amphibia; order Anura; family Rhinophrynidae; genus Rhinophrynus; species Rhinophrynus dorsalis. The sequence goes on along the minus strand of CM074719.1, from coordinate 516,826,401 downwards.
AAAAAAAAAATTAAAAAAAAACAGGGATGATTATTAAAGAGATACTAATGTCCAAAAATAAATGTACATCCAATTGTTCAATATAATTTTTTATAATAAATAGTATGTTCTGAAAATCCCTTATCTTCATATTTGGTTTGAAAATCCATTTAAAAGATTCCCTCTCCTGCCCCATTTCAGCTGACATCCCTCATATCCAAAAGCTGGTCACTCGACAGGACATTGAAATGACGAAAGAGGGCAGGTTGACTTTCTGCTCTGAGGGAAGTCTGCATAACGTGCTGAAAAGGGGCGGTAGGGGGACATAACTATCCCCTTAAAGGGATAGTAATACTTCATTTTAACTTTATTTTATTTTGTAGGCATTAAAAAAACATGAAGAATGATATAAGTCTTATCTCTGAAACCTTTATGGTTTAAGAGATATTCACAAACAAAGTATCCCCCCCTGTTCAACCAGATCAGAAGGGAGATGCCCAGGTAGACTGCAGAGAGGGACAATCTTCAATTAAGATAAGGGAAAAAGCTGAAAAACTTGTCAAGGGGGGGAAGGGCTTTCATTGTTTTCATACAAAGAAAATTGTCCCCTTCTGTTATCTGTCTGGTCATACAACCAGACTCACATCTGAGAAGAGATGGCTTACACTAGGTAAAAGGGGCGGGGAGGGGAACTTAGCTTGTGAATATCTTATAAACCATAAAGGTTTGAGAGATAAGACTTATATCATTCTTCATGTTTTTTTAATGCCTACAAAATAAAATAAAGTTAAAACAAAGTATTACTATCCCTTTAAGTGCTTTATTGAGAACAAACCAGAACAGATGTAGGAAACATTCTTGTATTTTTAATCAAAATTCCTTGTGACCAGCAAGTAGGACTCACATAATCTGACATTTTATAGGGAAAATTATGAAAAATAGATATTGAATTTTTTATGAATATATCTTTATTGAAATATTTTTGTCATAATATAAAAGATACAGAAACAGAGTAAGGAAAGCACCAAGTAATACAGGAGTAATCAGTAATTCAAGATAGTATTCGCTGAAAAGTTTAAACCACAAAAGACAATGTGGGTCAGGCAGTATGGTGTGCATCAGCATAGCACTGAATCAAATACAAGATTTCAAGGCAGGTGGGTTGCACATTCCCCTCGTCCCCATCAGCAGCATGTAAAAAACATAAAACACACAAAGAGAGGGGGGAGAGGCATGTGAAACTAAGGGGTACTCCTTGCTCGATCACAACAAGATATGGGAGGGGAAGGAGAAAGAGTAAGAGGAGCAGGCAGAGGAAAAAAAGGTGACTCGGGGTTGAAGAGAAGAGAAAGTGAGAGGAGGTTGTAAGGAGATAAAGAAGAGGTGGGAAATACAGAAAGAGAAGAAGAGAAGAAATAGAGAGACAGGGTCCAGGGGGGGTTCCCAGGTCCAGAGGGCCAGGAGCAAGCAGCCACCCCAATCTAGATAGTGTATGACTAGGAGACTTGGATGTTAGTGGAGAACAAGCTCCAGTTCGTGAGGAGGGAGTTGAGTAAATCAGGATTCCTGCCATCATGGAGGAAGCGCAAACGAAGCAGGAGAGTTTATGCTTGGATCCGGTGACCCACTCTGCAGAGAGTGAAGAGACTGTCTTCCAATGAATCATGACCAGGGATTTTCAACATGTTGAGCATTGTAAATAGCAGGACCCGCGTATCATATGGAAGTCGAGGAAGATCGCAAAAGAGATAAAGATATATGTAGGAACCCTTCAATAAGTAGTAGGTATTGGGACCAAGAAGGTTGGATGAGAGTGCAAGACCACCAGATATGACTGAATGTCCCGTCTTGTAGGTGACAGTGCCAGCACATTTTACTATGTTTGGAAGAAATGGCATGAAGGCATATGGGAGTATAGTACCAACGGAACAGGAGTTTGTAATTCATTTCCATTACACTAGCCAATACAGAGGAGGACTGTGTAGCCCTCCACATACCAGACCAGTCATCCGCAGATAGAACAGAACCCAACTCCCTCTCCCAGGCTTTTGCATTGTCCAGATTAAGCGTGTAAGTGCTTGAAGATAGGACCTGATATATCTTAAGCTATTGCATTTTTAATAAGCATACCCTACCCTTTGAGTGTCAGGGAGGTATTCAATGCATTGCAATGCCAAAGGGTTAAAATGGCCAATTATAAGAGCACTACCTACAATGTTCAAAAACTACCTCAATCACGAAAGAAGCAAATTGCATTATGTGCTACACAGTGAGGCTGATGTACCAAGAGAAAAGTTGAGCAATTCTGGAGCAAACCAGCTGCACTAAAGAGGAGAAATAACAATTCACAAAATGTCCACAGTATATCAATAAATACATATGAGATTGTATAAAACTCACACGTTCCCTCTGTTGACTAGTGAGGATACACTGACTGGCTAGACACTTCAGAGGAATTGACCTGCCCCAGTACAGATGTCACCCGAACACTGGAGAAGTACAAGTCCTTTGAGAGGGGGTGGGGGGTCATTGTGATAAAGAGGTATTAAAGTGGAGATAATTTCTCCAATGTTATAAACTCTCCAATTCCTAGTTTTGGGGACATCACACTAAGATTTTTCCAATTACAATAACATAGGATTCTTCAGGAGAGGGTTAGAGAAGTGATCTCCAAACAACCAACCTGTAATGGTTTTTCAAGACACTCAGACCAGCAGGTAGAATAAAACACAGTTTTATTTAAAAAATAAAGAAGAAAGATCGCCCTCTATAGGCAACACAGAATAATAGCGATAGATAGGCTACATATGCCTTCTCAGGCCCAGTATACAGAAGCAAGAATAATACATATACTGTCACAGGACAGGCACAGAATAGCAAAGGTACTCAATAGTTAAGTACAAATAATCAATCAGTCTCTGTTGTGGTGTTTGGCATGCCCAAGGTGGTAATGAGGCAGCAATTGGTGTTAGATGATGCAACACCTTAAGTCCATAAGGTTTAGAAAGCTGCTTAGGCAGTACAGGAACTGATGCAGATCGCTGCAGAGTAGTTTCAGCCAATAGCCCCCACGGGCGTAGTAACGGAGACAACTTACACTGCAAGAGCTTGAGCCAATAGCCCCCACGGGCGTAACAACGGAGATGACTACACTGCAAGAGCTTGCCAATAGCCCCCACGGGCGTAATAACAGAGACCAACTGTAAAGCAATAGCTTGAGCCAATAGCCCCCACGGGCGTATACCGGAGACAACTTGCACTGCAAGAGCTTGAGCCAATAGCCCCCACAGGCATAGTAACGGAGACTATGTACAGCAAGGGCTTGAGCAGATCGCCCCCACAGGCGTAGAAATGGACACAACCTGTGCTGCAAGTGCTTGAGCCAACAGCCCCACCGGGCGTGTAACGGAGAGTAACACTGATAGAGCTAGAGCCAATAGCACCTCCAGCGGGCGTGGTAACAGAGACCGACTACTCTGCTTGGTTGACAATATGAGCCTCCGTCTAACCAAGGCTCTCAACATGGCCGGCTCAGCAGAAGTAGAGGATAAACAGCAACAGCTCTGCAAGTGTTAAAGAAGGCTCAGGTAATGGAGACAGTAGCACTGCAAGTGTAAATAACAGCACAAGGATCGGATACACAGCTCTGCAAGTACAACCGGAGGCTCTGCAAGTACAACCGGAGGCTCAGCAAGTGTGGGTACCGCTCTGCAAGTGCCAAAGGAGACTCAGCAATGGAAGCACAGCTCTGCAAGTATTAATGGAGACTCAGCACTGGAGACCCGGCTCTGCAAGTGTTAATAGAGGCAATCACGATCAGCCCTGCCACAAGCACAGCGGAAGTAAAAATGTCGCCACGGCGACACCAAGCAGCAGGAACGATGCCAGGGTCTGGAGCAAGCCGGTACAGGTCACGGAGCAGGAAGTCAGCCAGGCCGGGTCAGGTCATGGAGGAGGTTCTCAGACAAGCCAGATCAGTCACGAGCAGGAATGTCAGCCAAGCCGGGTCAGATCACGGAGGAGGTTCTCAGACAAGCCAGATCAGTCACGAGCAGGAACGTCAGTGAGGCCGGGTCAGATCACGGAGCAGGAACTCAGGAGCGTAGTCAAAACAGGCCAAATCGGTACACAGGAATCAGGAACACTGGAACACAGCAACGCTGGCTCAGGAACACCACGAAAGGGCACCTGACAGGTGCCAATGGCCAGGCATAAAAAGGTCACCAGAGGCGGGCCAAACAGGCTCAACAAATAGGAGCGCAGCACAAGCAAGAGTGACAGAGAGAGATCACGGGTACCGTGATACAACCACACACATCAATCATAATATGGGAGGCAGAAAGAATAAAACAAGGAAGCGGGTTGGAAGGAGGACTACCATATTAACAATTATGATAAGATATTAGTGGAAACAAAATAACAAATATAACAAGTAAATAAAGCAATGATGTACTATGTATACTTGTACATGTACAGATAAACAAAGAGGGAAGGATCTCTCCTGCAAAAATCTACACTGACTGACAAGCAAGGCAAACCACCCTATACCCATCCTGCTGTGGACCACGAGAGCCACACGTCCACATAAAGAAGAAAATAATATTAATTATACTGTAAGCTCATTGGGGTAGGGTCCCCTTCCCAATGTATGATTCATTTGGTTGCACTGTTATAAGGACGCACACGCACACACATATACATATACACATATCCCAGACAAACACATTCATGCACACAGACTCTTGCACTCATACACAATAGTGTCTTTCCCCTGCCCCTCTTGAACTCAGTCTCCATGTGCCCAAGCCAGGTGGGTCTCTTTCCCACCCCCACTCTATCGACACACACACACACACACACACACACACACACACACACACACACACACACACCTTTCTCAACCCCAGCAACTCCCTTTCTCTCTCACACACAGTCTCTCTCTTCTATACTCATAGATCTCTCAGTCCACCTCTCCTCTATCCAGACTTTCTTTCTCCCTGATCTCACACATCTCCTTCCCACTAGGTATCCCTTCCCCCACAGGACCCCCTCTGACTCACAAATAGGTATAAAACCCTTCAACCGATTTCCATCCATACACATGTCTCCTGTATGCACTTACAGATGCATCATTCCTTAGATCCCCTCCCTACCAGATTTTCCACACACATCCCATCATACAGGCTTCTTTCTCACTTTGACAAAGTCACATAGCCCCCCCCCACCCCATTTCTTTCCCACACTGACTGTGTTCCCTTTCATTCTCACTTACTGCTAGTGACTGGTGGACTCTTTAGGCTGCAGAGACTGGGACACATTCTATATTACAGGGTGGCATCTATGGAGTTTGCCTCCAGCTCCCCAGGCACCCAGCATTATGCCCCCTTTGCTTAGATTTTTAAAAAAGCAGGGCTATGAGTTAAGGCAGGAAGGAGAGGTGTCTGTGGACCTCAGCTGGCTCCACCTTTTACTATAGATGTCCTCCCTGTATGGCTGCTTTGATCAGCCACAGAGATGATGTCTATGACAAGGGGAGGATCCAGCACGCATGTGCATCACTGTCACTCACATTTAATAAAAGTTACGATGCAACGTGAGTCACTTCAAGCCCGGCCATACCAAGCCATAGAATTACATTAAGACCTGGTCATAACGTATTCTTTATCAGTGCTATAGTTTAGCATGTCCAAGACCTCCCAAGTTCGCCTGTCCCAGGCACATGTCTAGTGCATGATCTGGCTCTGTGTGTCATCCATACTATCCTATTGTAAGTATGTGGGGTGGCTGACCAGGCAGAGTGGCTACAACATTTGGGTTTTCAGCCCTCTTAGGCCCCCCCAGAGACGCCCCTGGGAATTATTCCCTGTGGTGCAGTTCATGTGCCCCAAAATTGCTCCACTTCTCAGTATAAAAGCCTTATTGAGAACCTAATGAGGAGTTCATTGCCCTCTGTGTTCCTATTTGAGCATATGCTTAAATACTACCTAATGGTGTAATTGGCGCATCATTTACAATGGCATGTGAGTGATACGGGTTTCCCTTGGGTATCCGTGGAGCAACATTTCATAGAACTTTTCTGGATCTGTCACCTCCTGTGGATGCCCAAGACTGTTAGTCCCCCCCACACACACTATACGCCAACTCCCAACACTTATCCTCTTCCTTCGGTTGTGGGATTCAGTTGCCATTGCAAAATGTTGCTTCCCAGGTTCACCCCATTCTTGGTAATCCGGCCTTTCCACTAGGGTATGTGACCAGGGATTTTCTGCATTTGGCTCCCCTCTATCCCCTGATGTTTAGAAGGGGAGGAACTAAATTCCTTTTTCTTCTTTTGCTGATAAATCTTCTTTTCCTAAAACCAAACTTTTCAGATACCTTCAGGTTGTTCACTTCCTTCATTCTAATCTGCTGGATCGTACTCTCCCTGAGCTGACATGGTTCAAGAGACTATGTGACAGTTTTGTCTCCATTCCTGGCCTCTCCTGCATTTATTGGGGGCTTATGTCCCCAGACCCACAGACCAAAATGAAGCAAATGTTGGACTGGGAAGCAGATATTGGAGTAGTTCTCCCTCCTGATTCCTGGTCCAAGATCTGGATGGCTGCTGCTCGCAGCACATAAAAAGTGGGCTTATAAATTGCTGTACAGATTGTATATGACTACAGCTACATTAAACTGGATTTATCCTACTGTGTTTACTCTCTGTTTCAGGGGATGAGGGGAGTGGGGGGACCTGTACCATGTCTAGTGGACCTGCCCTGTGGCTCAAAATTTGTGGACTATTGTGCAGTCCTTTTTAGTGTTATTACACTGCTGGTGCATGATTTTACCGATCCATGCAGTTATGTCACAATATTGTAACCTTCCTTCCCTTTCTTCCTTGTGTACCCTTTCCTCTATATTCTTAAACATTTCTAATAAAAATTTTATTTAGAAAAGACAGATTTGCAACTCTGCCTCAAGCAAAAAGTTTTTGGCCAAGGTGTCCTCCCAGTTCTTACATATGGTTTTAAAACATGGATACTGAATGTCAAAGCCGTACAAAAACTTAAGGTTACACAGAGAAATATAGAATGTTGAATTCTGAACATAACAAAAAGAGACAGAAAAACATTTGCATGGATTTGTCAGCAAACAAAGGTTTATGACTATATTGAAAGCAAAGAACCTAAAACAGAAATGAGCAAGCCACATAGCAAGAAGACCTTATGGTAGATGGACCAAAAGACTTTGGATTCTACTTAATACTAACATCTAAGAAGAAGACCAGCGATAATATGGGATGATGAAATTACTAAATTTGGTGGTGCACAGTGGCAACAGAAATCAGAAGACTGAAATTGTTGGAAACTTGCTAAGGAGGCCTTCATTTGCAGTGGATTGACAATGACTGAAGATGATGATTTTCTATCTATCTATCTATCTATCTATCTATCTATTTATCTATCTACCTACTTATCAGTCTACCTATTGTCTGTCTAGGAAAGTGTTTACTGCCCCTTTAACTGTAGAGAAAACCGAGGCCTTATGCTTAAAAATTGTAGATTCGGAAATCCAATCCTCGGGGCACACCAACAGTTCAGGTTTTCAGGATTGATCACATAGACTGATCCAGTGCTTGCCTACCTGTGATCAGGCAGCGATATCTCAAAAACTTGACCTGTTCGTGTAACATGAGGATCAACTTTTGATAATCACTGAACTCAGATAATTCTGGGTCAAACCACCTGGAACATGATTCCTTAAGGTGTTAAAGTCAAGTAGGAAAGGAGTCGCTGTCTCCACAGAGCACTTTTTATGGAAGTGCCATGCCCTCTGGTGGGAGGATATTTTACTTTATGCTACTTGTTTTTCACGGCAGACAAAAAATAAATGGTGCTTTTAACCCCTTGAAGGGGTTTAAGGCACCATTTAAATCAATGGGGATATTTACTTGTTGCCTATGGTGCGGTTGGTTTGACCCTGAATTGGCTCCAATTTTTGGATGATCAGGGCATATTAAGATTAACCAGTGCCCCTATTTAAGAGCTCTAAACGAAATGTCATAATGCAGGCATAGGCATCCTTTAGCTCTCCAACTACAAATCCCATTATCTCCAACCAGCTACTGGCTAGTTGGAGATGGTTAAAGTTGTAGTCTACAGCAGCTGGAGAGACAGAGGTTGCCTAACCATGTCCTAATGACTTGTATGACTTTCATTAATTCCCACACTGGGGGGTCACTGATTAAATTCTCCTGAATCATTTTACAAAAATAGATGAGCATTGCTGGGAACTCTCCGGATTTGCCCCGGAGAGGTCTGGTTTTGACTCTGCATTACCGGGTCTCTGGGGCAGAGGCGGATTCTCCAGATGTGAGCAGTTTCTACTGAAACTCTGCCCACTTCTGCTCTCCCAATCTGTTCCTCCCAGTCTCCCATCACTTTTCCTCCTTCCCCAGCTTATTCATTGCTCTTTTTCATCATTGTATAAGCTCCACCCCCACTCATGACTAACCCCCACCCCTTTTGCCACAAATCTCACCATATTTCTCCCCCAGCAGCACCACAGAATTCCCCTCTGGGGAATCCACCACAAAAAGTTCACAGGTATGTAGATGAGGCCTTTTCCTGAATTTCACCATCAGTTTTAAAATGACCCATCATTTTATATCACAGAAGTATAATTTAGACTTACCTCCAAAATCATGGTATAGTTGAGAACATACATTCCTTTCTTCAGAGTTCAGTTCTTCCAGCTGCCATTACAAAGTACTAGGTTATTTCGTTTATCCAACCATCAAAAAATGCAGTATGCATTATAATAACTCATTTTACTCAGCTGGAAAAGTCTTATGACATATATTTTCCCTAAGTGATTACTATGGTCCTGAAGAAAGTTACTAGCCTGAATATATAAAAACGAGACCATGGATTGGAAATGTACCGATAAAGGATCGGTGATGATTAGGTGTGCTCTGTTTTGCTCTATAGACAATTCTGTAGAATGTTTACAATGCTGTGCTAAACCTTTGAATTCAGATTTGCATACCCACTTTTAAGGATATTTTTGTTCATAAAAATTGGAAGCTCAATTTACCTCAGTGCTCACTTCCTTATTCATGGATGTATCCATCTTTTGTCTCTTCTTCCATCCACCTTTTAAATGGTAAATTTGAAAATAAAAATTTGTTGAAGCAAAGAGCAAGTTGGAATGGTATTGTTTAAATAATTTTATTTTCCTGTATATTTTTGTTACACAATTGTTTCATATTAATTTTAAATACTTACATTCCTTTTTTTACAGGACAAGTACATTTCTTTTAATGAAACCATGGGGGTTATGCACTAAGGCGTGATAAAGAGGTGATAAAGCAGAGATCATTTCTCCAGTTCCTATGTTATTCTATGGAACTAATGCACTAAGATTTTTCCAACCTTGGAGATCTTTGTGCATTGCTCCATTGAATAACATAGGAATTGGAGAAGTGATATCACTGGAGAAATCATCTCTATTTTATCAGCTCTTTGTCACTCCTTAGTGCATATTCCTACTTCTGTTACAGGGTCTTTTTGCTAAGGAAAACAAGGGTACTTTCACTTACATTCAAGTTATTACCAAGGCTGGATTTTCCATTAGACCGAGTAGACAAATGCCTCGAGCTCCAAATTTGGATGGTCACCTTAGCTGTGCTGGCCACCCACATTCTGAGTTGTGGGTGTGGTCAGTGCAAGCTCCTATACCCTTTTTCTGGCTACTATTTTACCCCTTGGATCGTAGAGAGGTCCCCACTGCATTGCAAAGCAATATGTTGGCGCTTGCTCTAGCAATCAAGGGAATTAGGTTTTTTTTGTGCTTGTACGTTATAGGCTAAGTGTATTTTACATCTTGGAGACTATAGATAAGGTCATGTGTGGATCTAAGTTTTAGCTGTAATAAGTTTCGAATGAAAAATCTCCCAGGTATTGGAGTACCCTTGTTTTACTTAGCAGGAAAAGCCATATTTTGCATGACAACATTTAAATACTTGGCTACAGCTGAGCTGCTATTTGTTTTATTTTCAAACATTTCAGTGCCAGAGTTATGCATGAATTGGGTATCCTGCTGGCAATCACTTCCTAGTTCTTGAAATTTGTTAACCCATTCCCAGTGCATACTTACTTAAGGATAAGGCCCGGACTATTTTAGGTCTTGGACTCAGTAAGGAATCACTTGATTCTGAACTATTACTTGATGTTCTGTAGAAAAGGAATATAACACATAATTTTATTTTCTTTAACCCTTTATGGACCAGATGGTGTGGGTGTGTAACACACTGTGAACACTTCATTGCAGAGGCCTCTAGTCCTTAAAGGGTTCATCTTATTTATTGCAGAAGATAGGCAAGCAATCATTTTTAGCTATATCTGGATACGTAGTGGAATATGCAAAGTACAATGTATACTGTAGAACAGACTATAGTGTATCTTATGCACTGAGGCACAAATGCAGACATTCCTGTGCAAAAGTGAGTGCTCCTTTGAGATCAATATGATTTTGTGGCTGATGTGCTATTATGAATTGGAGCAAACTGACTGCCTATAGGGAAGAAATTAAAATTAACAAATGAGTGAGATACTGTAAACGGCACTCCTATTCAAATACCTAGGCAGAGGGCTTCAGGAGATTCGGCAAGATAGCGAGTCCATGGAGAAAATCAAAGGTGATTCCATTATATGTAATACAACCTCCTCTACATAACTAACGTTCTCTCCACTTACCACCCCTGCAGGTGTTCCAGTGCAAACTCCCTTGAAGCGAGCAATTAATGTCTCCATGCACACAAAGCTGACAAAGCATGTTTAATGTAATAAATGTCCATTTACTATTTAAATACAAAAAAATGTTAAAGGGATAGTAATATTTCACAAAAAAGCAGCTCTGATTAACCCCTTAAGGACCGCCCAAGCACGCGAGCATGATACGATTCGGCGCGCGTCCGTGCGGGGAACCCTGAAATCCAAGATGTACATATACATCATGGGTCCTTTAGGCACACTGACCCCATGACGTACATGTACGTCCTTGCACCTTAAGGGGTTAATCTTCATAGTATTTGGGCTGTGGAGAGTGTTATTTCAATACTGTCTGAGTTGTACTTCAAGAATAATTGAACGATAAAAGTATCCCTCTCCCGTCCCTTTTACTGATGCTGTTCTGAGGTGAGCAGTGTTACAAGTCTGTCCGGATGGATCACAGAGAGGGACAATCTTCAGTGAGCATAAGGGAAAACCTGAAAAACCTGTCAAAGGGAACAGGGTTTTCCTTAAGCTCACAGTAAGAAGATTGTCCCTTGCTGTGACCTGTCTTGTCAAGAGTCCAGATTCCACATCTGAGGTGAGCAGTGCTACATCAGTAAAAAGGGCAGGAGGCGGAATACTTTATCATTCAATTACTCTTGAACTACAACTCTGACATTATTGAAATAGCACTCTCCAAGGCCCAAATACTATGAAGATTAATCGGAGCTGCTATTTTTGTGAAACATTACTATCTTGTTAAGTCAAGGGGAATGCGTGAGTTAACATTGTGCCCTTATGCACTGCACCTCAAAGTCAAGTGCTTTGCATAAATGTGAAACATGTAAGGCAGGCTCTCCCATACCATCTGTATTACAAGTTTTGGTATTTATTTGCTAAATGGACATTTGATACATTAAACGTGTGTTGATTTTTTTTTATTTCTTATATGGATGTTAGGTTTGTATACATAAGCAGTAAAAACGTCTATTAATTTCAATGGGGCTTTTAACTCTTGCACTCAAGGTATTAACCCATTGAATGCCAGATGGGTACCCAATCCATTTAAATAAATGGGAAATTGGGAGATTTTTATTTGACCGCCATGGTACAGTTGGTTTACTCAAGAACTTCTCTAGTTCACCAGCCTTCTATGTCTTTGATGCATATGGGGCAACTGTTTGGCTATTGATTTTCTAAGCTTTGCTACATATACAGACTGTCTTTCCAATTTTACTTTTGCTTCTACGGTTTCACTGCTTAAAGTCTCTAGACAAGACTTCACACTGAAGTTTACAATATATTTTATAATGATATAGCAACTAAATGGCATAATTCAGATAATGACCATATATTCATAAAGTGAAAAAAAGAATGTCTAGTTTTTATCATTTTCTTCTAAACAAAGTTTAGTTATTAAAAAAAGTCATATTATTAAGTGGTTCAGAAAAGAAAATTTGCCCGAATTCCATGAGGCAACTGTTTATAGTTTCTAGATGTGAAAAACATGATTGTTGCTAAACATTCTAGTTAATGGTTCTTTATGGGCTTGTGGGCAGATAAAAAAGCAAACATAATATGACTAACCTTCTATATGTTGTATTTGCGGTAATGTACAATGAAGACTGTATATGGGATAAAAGAAAATGTGATGAAGACACAGGGGCATTATACTGTCCCCATAGAGGAGTATTAACTATTAACCTCTCTGTGTGATATGAGGTAAATAAGCCAGTCAGTTCTTGCTAATTCTCTGTCTTGTATGATTTAATAACATTCTTAGTCTTGAGATCTGAGGCTGTTTCACACATTGTCTCTATTGTCTTCTTACATCATATATCGGTGGTAAGGGTCTCACTGATAATGCCCCCGTACATGTGCTACTGATCTGCACATAAAAATTCTTAGTCTCTTTTTTTTTTTTTTTTTAATGTTTCAACGCTTTATTGAAATAAAAATATCCAATACAGAATATTATGAAATCAGAACAAATACAAGGTCAACAAATTCTGCCAACATACACCAACCAGTAGCGCATGTCATAAGCATAGAAAGGCAATATATTGAACGCTAACAGAGAATCATTCGTCAGAGATAAGTTTAAGTGTAGCTATGATATAAATTGCGGACAAAAAATTGCACTACAAAAGTAAGTGTAAGGATAGCTAACATTAGCTCTATAGATATATATACAAAGGAATACCTTATATATCACATCGTCTTAGATATATTACCAAAATAAGGAAAAAGCAGACTATATAATAAAAGGCTACTTTTGAAAATATAACCATGTAAGATAAAACTGACAGAAAAGCACTCAACTAAGATAAGTGTAGAATTATCTGAAATGAGTTCTATAGAATCAGAATATAAGTATTATATGAAGTAATACTGAGTGTATCCTAAGAGGCTGGGAGATAATACTAGTATAATTAGAAAACATAACTTTTAATAAATGGAATATGTATCCAGTCAGGAGAAAAGGTTAAAGGGACCACTCCTTACATATACATATACATCTGGTGTGGGCAGGGCTCTCGCCCTGAAATCTGTCAGAATAACACGCAGTGACCTCTAAGAGGTCCAGGGTGGAGGGAAGACTGTTACTTAAGAAACTATCACAGGTCTAAGCATGAACTCAGGTTTGTAAGAAAAACTATGCTCCTCATATTAATGTATGAACTACAGCATATACTAGGGTAGCTGAATCCCCGTGGGAAAACTAGCAGATTAGATCAAATCCCTCAGGGAGACCGGACTCCCCAACTAATGTAAGCTAAGCGGCTGAGAGAAATTTTGTTCTGGCACCTCAGGGCAATCAAAATCCGCACAGGCGCCATCTCACATGCTAAGAAGACTGCCCGGACGAATCCAAAACAAACCAATACAGTTTATCCTACAACATCACTACATTCACAAGTAGAAATAGTGAAACAAAGTAAGCACACAGACCCAACAACAAAAATTGTTAAGCATATAGAAAGAATATCCCACCATAGCCCATAACCAAATACACTAGAATAATAACCCCAAAGTTAGCCAACCACCCGCCACGTAATATAACCTCCTCCATGTAAAGGATAACGGTGTATTAGAGCTAGTCCCCCAACCCTGCGACTCTTGAACAGGCAGGCAGTCCAAAGTGTCAATTTTCTCATACATAAAATGTTAGGGGCACTACCACTAGTTGATTCAGATATGTCAAAGAACTAGGGCAGCAGAACATTCAACAAAATGCAAATCCCATAGGTGACAGTACTAATAGGTGAGATCTTGATTCCCGGGTCCCAAGGCGAGGTGTCCCAGCCAAGTCTCAGATCTTGGAAGAAGAAAAGGAAAATATCACGAACCACTAACATGATAGCATTGCAAAGCTTTGCCGTCTGATCCGTCAGCAACACAGTCCCGATAAACGAGCGAGGTAGATCCCAAATAGAGAATGTGTCCCCCAATGCCTTAACTCTGTTTCTGGCACAGCTAATCTCCATGTGGCTCGCCGATTCATCGTGGCTGGGACCCATCTCAGGTATACACTCTTTCCGGTCTTCCACAACCTCCACATGTTGATCCTCCGGCCTCCGGCGAAGGCCTAGTAGCTCAACCGCCTTTCGTAAATCAGCAAATTCCTTCCGCACATCTTGAATGATTTTGCGCAAACAAACTCCAAACTCCTCTTTTGTTGAGAGCTGCAAATTTTATACTGCAAGGAGACATTGAGGAGATGGAATCGGAGGCTCTACAGGGCCCAACATGGCGACTAACGTCGATTCGCTGAATGTAGAGGGACGCACTAGAAAACACTGCAATTGTGACTTCCACAGGTAGTTAGTTTCACAAGCACCTCAAATTATTGTCCACTAACGTAAACTGCAGAGCCATAAACACGGAGCTTGAAGAAACACATCCATCTTCCTAGGAGTCTTGCTCCGCCCCCCCTCTTACATCACTTTTTATTGCATAATATTGTCTCTAACTAGTTTTACCATACAGAACTGTGAAGATAACAGCTTTGTTATTTTTGCTGGTTTATAAATCATGTCTTCTAAACCTCTGTCCCTCTAGGTTTTAGACCTGAGTGCAAAAGGAACAAGCTTTATCTAAGTTCAGAAATGTATCGAAAACAAAGTACAAAGAAATACAATATCCACTCACAATATCCACTCTCAGGGGTCTCTACCCCTTGAAGTCAACTTCCTGTGCCACCAAATACTTCAAATGTATTCTCAAGCGCCACCGTGTCGACCGACACGAATCTCCTGCTGACAGCTTTACAGCTGTCAGTAGGAAACAGCAAACTTTAAACGCCCGTATCTCTTAAACCATAGCAGTTTGAGAGATACAGTTTTCTGCATTTAGATCAGCTTTTTAAGCTCTTGTAAATGCAAAAAAGTTTTTTTAGACATTACTAACACTTTAAATATCAGAATTAAAACTACAGCAAGATAATCTGTATTTGATTGAATTCCACATGGTGCAAGATGTTCAGGAGTTTTTTTTAGCGTTGTTCCTAATTTCGCATCAGGGAGTAAAGCCAGTATGGACAAAGAGTATTAGAGATGGAAAAAACAATTTCAATCTGTTTGCAAGAATTTTTGCACATAGTTTATTGTAACTGTACATTGAACTGTAATTGGAACAACACTGGAGGTCTTTTTCCGGTTTGGGCAGAACTGTAATGTGAACTTCTGTCACTAAGGGATGATTAGAGATTTCAGCAGGTAGTGCCTCAAAAGATTTTGTAACAATTGGAGTGAGAAGGGTGCAAAAGATTTTATAATAAGCCCAGGCTTTATCCTGCTGGTAGGGATTTGATCGCCAAAGAACCTTCATTGTCAGATAGGGAAAGTTCGAGAGACTGATGAGGGACATCAGCTTTTTGTTAATATATTTGTATTTGTTGATTGTGATCCAGAGCTGAAGATGTGCTATGGATGTTATAAAGCATCTCATATATCCATGGGAAGTCTTGACAATATCCACTGGAGTATGGGAGAGAGATTCGGAGTTAGTATGGATTGAAGGAAGATACCTTTGTTGGAATCCGGCATGTAGCTGCCTTGCTAGACGGGCACCAGAGAAAATATTTACAAGGTCACACATCTGGTGCCCAGGGAGATGCCTAGAAAACCTCATTTTGAGAAGCCCTAAGTTCATCTCCTAAGGGGCTCTTATTGCAGGTGCCTTATTCCAAGAGGATGTCTTAGCCTAAACTCGTGGGCCTAGTGGCCTTGGTACCCCAAGAAAAATCTTGCACACTGCGAAAGAGAGTCCAAGGAAGAAACCTTGCTACAGAGCCAAAGAATGCCCCAATACAGGACCCCCACTGACTGTCCACTGAGAGCCACCAGAGCCCCCATAACCCCATCTAATGTGGGGGAATATACAATCGGTCATAACTGTATAGCGTCAGGATGAGTAATCCAAATACATAACAAAGGAAAAAGCATATGCTTACCTCTCACGAAAGATGGGAGCACTGGAAAAATAAAGTTAAAAAAAAACAAAAAAAAAACAACCTCACACCATTGCAACAAGGCAGGGAGAACCCTAGCCCTCTGCATGTGCACCACACAACAGAGGAGCCCACCCAGAGGGCCACAGCCCCCCTCCCCCGCACTACATGAATGTAGCAGGTACATAACGGCATATCATTTTCAACAATGGACAGCAAGCTCTGTCTTGTCTAACATAACAAACCCCCTGAGAGCATAGAGAATGCATAGGTGGCTGTCCATGGAGAGACACAGGGAGCCCAGGTACACATAAAATTGTCATCAATTACAATTCAGGTGGGGGGCTCAGCCTTGAAATTACCATTTCTTTTTTTATTGCTATTGTTTTATCCTGTGCTGTTCTGTATCAAATGTGTGAGTGTATATCGACCAAAGTTTTTTCACTACACACTATTTTCAGGGGATATTGTACAAGATATACAAAATATTCAAGGGTGCCAATAACGGTAGGTGGTCCAACGAATATTGTGGAACATCGTTCCACTTCATCAGGGTAAGAAAGGAATCATTTAAAAGAATGGGTTTATTTATAGTCTGGTTTGACCTTTGACTTGACTATCCTATATAATAATTCGTTAAAACGTGTGTAACGCCGCGTCATGCACAGTAGACACTGCTGCGCGTGCTGCAGTCATGCACAGTAAAGACTGCCCGCGCCGCGGCTGATACAGAGCTGTATCAGCCACAGTGCGGGCAGTCTCTACTGCGCATGACTTCCCCGCGACTGGGTGGCAGTGGCACTGTGGCCTGTGTAATGGGCTCTTCAACTTGTAAAAATATAAAACTGGAAGTCTGACTGGCATCCAAGATGGACCTGCAGCTGAGACAATTGTGGCATTTGACAGCCTTAACCGATCTTAAAACACTTGTAGGGCTTCTGATTTGTTTGGGCCTTGCTGTCCCAGCTTCCCAACATATACATGATGGGGAAGAAGAACAAGAACAGGGCTTCAGAACCAAAAATAACCCAATATCTTCCCTCTGGGCCTACTCCGCGCATTCCTTGAGGCAAAGCTTACAAGTCTATCATTGCCCCTACAGATAACCAGGTACTGCGGTGTGAGCCTAACTCCCTCTCTTTCCTTGACATGACTTTGCCCACCACTGATCCTGCTCTGTCTAGCCAATCCATCTGCCAGCATATGGAATCACAGGGGTCCAGGATTATTTTACCAAATCTGACATGACTAATCTGATTGCTACGTCCCCACTAAAGATGATATCAAAGCATATATGGAGGACTTTAAACAAGCTCTGAACTGTCTGATATCAAAAACTACACTGCACAAACTGCACATCTCATACTTCCCAAGTGTCCCTCTTTTAGACTCAAATCCCTCTGTCTCACCCTAATGTCCCTCTTTTTAGGAGATCAGATTGTGTGGTGTGTATATAAGTGTAATACATTGCTTCACAGCAATAAAACTCACATTAATGTTTGTTTAAATGTCACTATATATGTTTATAAATTAGTCTGTGTAAATAAAATACTTTAGTCTTGTTATAAGTCATTTATTAGGTTACACAAAGAATTGTCAATAGGTTGTGAAATAGCCTAAACATTCTTGGCAATGCCCCGCCCACCAGTCACGCCCCCAGCAACACCCCCTAAAACAAAAGTGTCCCTCTTTTGCAATTAGAAATGTTGGGAGGTATGACATTGTGTTGCCTATTTAGAAGAAGAAAAAGATGTAACAGAGGATCACATACATCACCTTGAGCAACTTCTAGCGCAACAGGAGTAGATTATTCAAACTCTTACATCACACCTTGATTACCTTGACAACAGGGGTCAACGGTGTAATATATCAAATTAAAAGCTTTCGTGAATGCATCCCCCTCCTGACATCCCTGCTTACCTGTTTAATTACCTGGTTGGTGAAGGATCTGCTCTAATACTGACCGAAAGAGCCCACAGGGCCATTTAGCCCAGAGAACCCAGGGACCCAGTGTTGTTATTATGTGCTTCCACTGATTTTCGGTCAAGGATCACATAATGCGAAAAGCAAGGGTAATGAAGACGGTATTCTATGCAGGTGTGGATCTCTTCTACAATGACCTTTCACCCACACTTTTCAACTCCACAGAGCTGTAAAACAACTTACTGACCAACTATGGAATCGACAGATATGCTATAGATGGAGCTTTCTGTTCAGCAATTCTGCTTCTCATGAAGGCCACATTACAGTCCTACATGACCTCACAATCATGGACTCTTTCTGCAAGTCACTTGGGATATATGCACCTTTGTCACTGCCTCCTGAATCTACCTCAGCTCCTCCAACAGCACAGAGATGACTTGAAAGAGATGACTGGACCCAGGTATCGGACCCTGAAGTGAAGAAAATTTGCAAATTTTTCCCTTACCAGTCCACCAAGGAACCCTTTCCAACCTCCTAAAAGACACATATGAAAGGTTATACACCTCGGATGACTGTTTGCTGTCCCTTGCTTTGTGTAGCTCTTGGCTTATGGCTTGAACAGATTTCCAAAGTTCGATACCATCATGGTCCATTGATACATATATATGGGTTTTTTTTCTTTTAATTGTTCTTAAGTGCCCAACTTGGCTGGTACATAGCAGTAAGAATTAGACATAGCTAGCTAGTCACACAAGAATATCCAGTAGTCAAGGTAGGGCCACAATGTTGATGAATTAAACTTGCACCTTTCTTTGTGAAAAAGAATCTAGGTTCTATACATGTCATGGTTTCCCAGGAACAAACCAGTCAGTACGGTATAGTAAAACAATCTTTATTGAATAAATATAAATACAGTAAATCAAAGAACATTAAGTATAGGTCATTCTAGTAGCCAACAACTCTATTAGAAATAGGAGTCTGCCAAAAGTTGGAACGCTCTTAAAGAGACCGGCAGAAGCCTCTGGATTCTGTATATAATGAAGGCCCAGCAGGAACCCCAGTAAGAGACTAACTGACTCACACCTACAGTCAGCAGGTAGATCTAGGGATCTCCCTAAAGATGATATGGTAAGGGAGAAGTACTGACTCTAGCCTGCAATCAGTAAGGAGACGGTCGTCTCCTTTCTCAGAGGCACCAGAGTGATCCTGACTCACGCCTGCAGTCAGGGAGTAAGGTCTTAACCAGAGCCGCAGGTATGCACCAGATTGGGTGTCTACTACACAACGGGAGCAAGCAGGAGAATAGTCAGACAGAGCCACAGGTCAACACCAGATCAGATAGTCAGACAAGCCGGGTAATGCACAAATTGGGTAGTCAACCAGAGCCACAGGTCTGCACCAGATTGGGTGTCTACTATACACAAGGAGCGGGCAGGAGTATAGTCAGACAGAGCCACAGGTCAGTACCAAATTGGATAGTCAGACAAGCCGGGTCATACACAGTTCAGGTAGTCAGCCAGAGCCACAGGTCAGCACCAGATTGGATGGTCAGACAAACCAGGTCATACACAGAGCCCAAACTAAACAGAACTGTTTGTACAACAACGCAAGGGCAACTGTGTCAGGACTCAGACTGCCCTTTAAACCCCTCCTCAGGAAATAGGTAGGAGGAGCAGCTCAGAGGAAGGAAGTAGGTAGGAAGAGACTACAGGAAGCATGGCATAAAACAGAGGCCTGCTTCACTTTGAAGCCTCGCGTCTGCAGATGACGCATCTGCTCTGATGCGTCCAACCGCTGCCATCTTCCTACATCATCTGTGCAGCATGGACGGCCACTGACGCCACCAAGCGTGCCCAGATGAACGTCAAGATTGATGCGTGGGATGATGCCGATCGTCGCCTGAAGTGGCGGCGCTGGAACCAAGGTAAGCTGTGACAATACACCCCTTGATGACAGGGGAAGGAATTGAGGAGGGAACTGTTAAGTTGGAAAGGGTGAAATATCTGACTTTTTTAAAATTCACTCCCATTAATCCATTTCCCTGCAAATCTGGTTGCTCAAATAGCATGTCCTCATGGCCTGTTTGAACTTTCTGCAGACGTGCTTCAAAGTGTTTTTATTGACTTGAGTTCCTGAGTCTTGAATCCTGATATCTGTGTTTGACCAGTCTTGCCTTGCCAAGAACCTCAGCTTGTTAAACAAACACTACTATTGAGCTGCCTACTCACGACCTCGGCCTGTTAAATGACCACCCCCTACTGTCTGCCACCTGCCCACTACATCAGCCTGTTAAATGACCACTGCTACTTCTGCTACCTGCCAATGACCTCCGCTTATTAAATGACCATGAATACTGACTACCTTCTATCTAGGACCTCACCCAACTTAACCGTGAATACTACTGTCTGGCACCTGCCTACAATCCCAATTTGTTATGTGACCCAGCTTAAGTCTTCTATAAGCTCGCAACCTGAGCTTGTTCAATCACAGCTATCCAGCTACAGTCACAGAAAAGATTAACTGACTGGCTGGTGGTGTCCTGCTCCACAGCATTAATCGTGCCCTTTTCAACCAGTTGGTGTTTCAGTATCCTCTGTCTTCAGACACTACTAACTGCTACCTTCTGTGTCCAGACAAGTATCCTTTACAGGTATCACCAGGACTTGCTTCCTATCCAGTATCTAGTTCTAGTATACAGTGCTACCATCTTAAAAGTAGTGGTAATAAACTCCCTGATCTCCTCCAGTCACTCGGTGTTCCAGCCCTGTTTCCTGTCTGCCACTACTGCTGCCTTTTACTGCAGTCCTACCAGCACGTAAGACTCACTTCAGGTGTCTCTTGTTGGTGTAAATGCAATAAGCTCTTTTATCTGTTCCAGTCCTTCAGCATTCCAGACTTTCAATCCTGTCTGCCACTACTATGCACTCAAACGGCTTATCGGATTACAGGCCTAGGTCACAAAAGCCAGGTCTGTCTCCTAGCCCAGCCAGTATGAGTGGCAGACTTACCCTATATATCACATTCCCACCTTAAGAACCTCAAGAATTTGATTAACAGACTTACCGTTGGCGTGGTACATTATGAGGAGTTTCCTGAAAAAAAAAATTTAATATCTCACCAGGTTGTATATAATCAATAAATGTGATTGACCCTCACGAAAAAAGCATTATTCTGTGCGGGATGTTAAACAAAACAAGGCTGCACACTTACAGAGTTAATACATGTTTCGGTCCAGGTACCTGTCCCTAATATTGCTGTGTACTATGAAGTAAATATCTATATATATAAATTATTACTTATTACTTGTGACAAAATAAATCGACATTTCTTTGACAAAATAATTGATTGAATATCTGTCCACTATATTTGGTGCTATTGCATAATTGAGCCTATAAGCCTATGGGAACCACTGTCTTAAAGGGCCATATGTTCAAAAGAAAACTGTAATAATTCTGGGGCTACCAACTACACCATAGGCAACAAATAAAAATTCCTGTTTACATATGTATTTAACCACTTGAATGCTAGAGAGGTCTTCAACTCATTGCAAAGTATTGAGTCAGAGGTCTCTCTACCATTCATGGTGTTAAAACCAAATCTGAATCAATGAGAATTTAGTGACTGTATATGTTTGCCCTATGGTGCAGTGGGTACAGAATTACTCCAGGGGGGGAGATTCACTAAGTGGTGATAAAGAAGTGATAAAGAGGAGATAACTTCTCCAGTGATATCACTTCTCCAGTTCCTATGTTATTCTTTGGAGCCTATTCACTAAGATCTCCAAAGCTGAAGAAATCTTTGTGCATAGGCTCTACAGAATAACATAGGAATTGGAGAAGTGATAAACTGGAGAAGTCATCTGCACTTTATCACCTCTTTATCACCGCTTAGTGAATCTCCCCCAAGTTTTCATTTGAACATTGAGCCCATAGTGAACCATTTCTTTTTTAACTTTTGAAAAAATTGTGGTCAGCCAGTATAGTTATAGACATGTGTGCACCCTGCAGAAGATGCCTCCATTCACTAGAATGTTTGTCCGGTGCAGTCATGTGCAGTAGAAAGTGCCAGAATGCACAGAATCCTGGGAATGTACCCCCCTCCCCCGGCACTCAAAGGGTTAATATTTAGATATGTGTACTTACAAATACATCTATTGATGGTTCAGGTGACTGGCTTGGAACAGGATCATACGTATTAGGACTGGTTTTACCATCAGATACTTTCTCTAAAATATAATGAAAAGAAATGATATACAGCACCTTCTTCTTTATCTTTTACATTACATAAAACTAAATAAGGTTGTTACACTTCGTATTCATATAGAATGTAATGGACCTCATCCACAAAAGAAAATATAAACAATTTTGTAGCATAAAAACAACATAATAGGGGAGATATAAACCTCCCCATTGATTTAAGTAGGTTCTTTTATTCTCTTTAATGGTAGAGAGGCCTCCAACGTATTGCTTCCCAATGCACTGGCGACGTCTCTAGCATTCAAGGGGTTAAAAGCCCCATTTAGAGCAATTTTTGTTACACCCCTGTGGTGCAATTGGTTTGCAACAGAATTGCTCATCTTTCTTTTGTGGCTAAAGGCCTGAAGTGGAACAATTCTGGAGCAAACCAAATGCACCATAGAAGTAATTCTGATTAAAATGGCAGTTTTAACCCCTTAAATGCCAGAGACATAGGCAGAGACATTTTTTTTTATTTTTTTTTTAAATATATCTGCCGCGAGGGAGCGCTGATTTAAACTACCAAGCGCTCCCTCGCAGCATCTATGTGACAAGCCAGCGAGACCCAGGCTCTGTAGTAATACAGAGCTCTGGGAGATGACATCATCTCCCAGCGCTCTGCATTACTGAGAGCAGCGCGCGGGAGCTTCAGCTCTGTGCCGAAGGAGGCACAGAGCTCTCTTATGGCACACCGCTAGACCACCAGGGACTGAAGGTAGGGGATGGAGGAGGCATTGTGGAGATGAATGGGGCATTGTGGAGATGAAGGGGCATTATGGAAGGGGGCAATGTGAAGATGATGGGGGCAATGTGGAGCTGATGTCAATGTGAGGGCAAGTTGGAGCTGATGGGGGCAAGTTGGAGCTGATGGGGGCAATGTTAGGGCAAGTTGGAGGTGATGAGGGCAAGTTGGAGGTGATTGGGATAAGATGGAGCTGATGGGGGCAAGTCAGAGCTGAGGGCAATGTGGAGATTATGGGGACAATGTTAGGGCAAGTTGGAGCTGATGGGGGCAAGCTGGAGCTGAGGGCAATTTAGAGCTGATGGGGGCAATGTGAGGGCAAGTTGGAGCTGATGGGGGCAATGTTAGGGCAAGTTGGAGCTGATGAGGGCAATGTGAGGGCAAGTTGGAGCTGAGGGCAAGTTGCAGCTGATAGGGGCAATGTTAGGGCAAGTTGGAGCTGATGGGGGCAAGTTGGAGCTGATGGGGGCAATGTGAGGGCAATATGGAGTTGATGGGAGATACATTGGAGCTGATGGGGGCAATATGGTCTTCCCAACCACATGATCACTGAATAGAACATGACCGACAACTCCACCGACCAATCAAAACAAAAACAGGATATGCAACAGTCCAATCACAGTGCTGTGTAACTACTGTATTTAATTATTGTGTTCCAGCGAACAACTTTGTATTTAATTATTGTGTTCCAGCGAACAACTTTAGAAGCGCAGTACTTTAACCCTTTAAAAAGCAGAGTGGTCTGCAATGCGTTGTCAGCCATCTAGTTGTTGAACAGATAATGCAGCTAAGACATTGATTGCAAGTCAGTGGGGTAGGGGATATTGCCATACCTGGGAACTTCCAGTCGAGGGCTACCCGGAGGGTAGTCCTCTGTTCACCAGGGGGTGACAAAAATGACGCTAATCGCGTCAAAAAGGGGCGGGGCTTGCCGTGAGTGGGGGGGGGCTTAACCCTTTGAGTGCCAGAGTGGTACGGAATGCATTGCAAAGCAATGCATTCCTTACTACTCTGGCACTCAGAGGGCTAGGGACTGAGTATCAGCAGGAGAAAAAGCGGATGTGGCAGAGTTTCAATAGAAACTCTCCACATCCGGAGGAACCAGCCTCTGCCCCGGAGACCCGGTAAAGTTCTGTCAGAACCGGAGTCTCCGGGGCAAATCCGGAGAGTTCCCATTTATGGATATTGCAGTAGCAAGCTGTGAGTTTCCAGTAGCTGCTTTACAGCAACCGATAACAAAGTAAAATAAGATTGCATTTGTAGTGAAACAATTGAAGTGTGACATGTTGGCCGCTCCTTGGATTACAGACTTATAAACACCTCATTAAGCCGATTATTATTCACTCAGCTGTGAAGGCACGCACTGTTCCTATCCCCTGCATACATTCCATTCCCATCCTTTGCTTCATGGGGAGTATCCCTAGTTCGGACAGACCTCCTGCCCTGGCATTTCTACACTCAACAGAAACTATTCTCCCATAGCCCCCTGGCCACTCCTATCAAAATCACGCTTCCCTGTATGTCCTGGACAGGCAGTATGGGGATTTGAATATCTCTTCCTTACTGCCTCCCCTGGGTATGTCTGTGCAGGCACTCAGGTTTCTTCTTTTATATATATATATATATATATATATATATATATAGATGAA
This sequence comes from Rhinophrynus dorsalis, assembly GCA_037306005.1. NCBI lineage: Eukaryota > Metazoa > Chordata > Amphibia > Anura > Rhinophrynidae > Rhinophrynus > Rhinophrynus dorsalis. Next base: position 516,801,664 of record CM074719.1, on the reverse strand, counting down.
TTAGATCTGAAGGGCACCAAAAGCCTTATCAGTATCCATCAGGATGATGAATTGAAAACAGTATGTAAGACCTCCTCTGTACACTATGGCTATACAGAGAGGACCTTTGGCCTTTGTGATGCCCCTGCTGTTTTTTAGGACTTAGTCAACATTTGCATTTGTGTGTACTTGCAAAGGTTTGTAACTGTATATTCAGACCACATCCTAGTTGTTCACCTAATCCAACCTTATTCCAACACGTCAAAAAGGTCCTCCAGAACCAATGGGACAATGGATTTATGCCAAGCTATAAAAATTGAAGTTAAGAAACTTAGCTTCCTTGATTATCTAATCAGTGTCTCACAATTCAATATGGACCCAACCATGGTGCAATTATCTCTTGGATTTGAAAACAATTATAGGAAATTCCTATCTGATTTCTAAAATAGCAACACCATTGACAGCATTCACTACAGAGGGAGCTGATACAGTCTGGTGGTCTACAGAAGCAGTAAATGTTTTTGAGCTACTAAAAGATTGCTTTGCCACAGCACCAATATTGGTTTACCCGAATCCCACCCAACCATTCACCTTGGTGGTAGATACTTCTGAATCAGGGCTGGGGCAGTTTTGTCCCAATGGAACACTTACAACAGTCCTTTTCATCCATGCAGCTTTTTCCCCAAGTGATTTTCCAAAGCAGAGAGAAATTATGATGTGGGAAACCGAGAACTCCATGCAATAATCTTTGCATTGGAAGAATGGAGGCATCTTCTGCAGGGTGCACACATGTCTATAACTATACTGGCTGACCACAAGAATTTGCAATATATTAGTGCTGTCAAACGACTGCACCCCCCACAAAAGATGATACTTTATCTTGATTACATGCTATTACCAAAGAGGAAGAGATGAAAACAGATTAACCCATTATTCCCACAGAAATTGCATTGGTTGAAATTAGCATAGAATTCTGTAAATCCTGAATTACCTAACAGCTTGTTCTATGTACCTCCTGGTGACAAGAGGAGGTAATGTCTGTACATCTGTACATCATGATATCCCTTTTCTGTCCATCTAGGAGTAACACATGCCGATTTTCTGGTTACCTGCTCATTTTTGTGGCCTTCTGTAATATAGGATATTCAGTAATATGTTGCTGCTTGTCACCCATGTGCTATCATTAAGAAACCTCGTTCCTTGCCTTGTGAGTTCCTACAACCTCTTCCTATGCCTTCTTGTCCATGGACTCAAATGTGTCGATTTGCCACCCTCCAACCATTATCCTATTAACCTCATCATGGTAGACCATATTTCTAGGATGACACATATCATACGTCTTCAAAAACTTCCGACTCTAAAGAACTTGCCATTATTCGCAGAATATTTTGCTGCCATGGTCCTCCTATCTAAATCATATCAGATTGAGGCAGACAGTTCATATATTGCTTTTAGAGGTCCTTATGTGCAGAAATGGGGATTAAGCTGGTATTCTCTTCAACCCATCACCCTTGGACTAATGGGGCAGCAGAAGGACCTGGAATAATTCTGTGCCTCTTATTTTCTGATAACTAAATGAGCTGGTCTGGACATCCCCCGTCGGCATACTTTGCCAGGAATTATGCCTTACAAAGATCCCTACATGACATCCTTATTTTGCAATTATGCGTTACACCCAGTAACTAATCCAGCTACCTTCTCTGTTCACCATACAGTATGACAAGCAAGATCAATCCAGTGGCATATGAATTCTGGGCCTGTTCCTGCTGTTCCTGCTGTACTTGCTGATCCTGTGTTCCAGTGTTCCTGTATGCTAGTGTTCCTGTGTTCCAGAGTTCCAGTGTTCCTGTGTTCCAGCACCTCGCGGGTTAATCTTACTGAGTTCCTGAATCTCCTGCTCCAGCCGTCGCTCTGGCGACATTGTTCTTCTCGCTGCTGATCATACTTTGTTGGTTTACCCCACTAAACCTGGTTGCGATATACATTGTTGGTCCCAGCGTGCGGACGCTGGTTTACTCCACTAAACCTGGTTGAAATATACATTGTTGGTCTCAGCGTGCGGACGCTGGTTTACTCCACTAAACCTGGTTGCAATATACATTGTTGGTCTCAGCGTGCGGACGCTGGGTTACTCCACTAAACCTGGTGGCAATATACATTGTTGGTCCCAGCGTGCAGACTCTGGTTTACTCCACTAAGCCTGGTTGCGATATACATTGTTGGTCCCAGCGTGCGGACGCTGGTTTACTCCACTAAACCTGGTTGCGATATACATTGTTGGTCCCAGCGTGCGGACGCTGGTTTACTCCACTAAACTGATTGCTATATACATTGTTGGTCCCAGCGTGCGGACGCTGGTTTACTCCACTAAGCCTGGTTGCGATATACATTGTTGGTCCCAGCGTGCGGACGCTGGTTTACTCCACTAACCTGGTTGCGAGATATATTATTGGCTCCAGCGTGCGGACGCTGGTTTGCTCCACTAAACCTGGTTGCGATATACGTTGTTGGTCCCAGCGTACGGACGCTGGTTTACTCCACTAAACCTGGTTGCGATATACATTGTTGGTTCCAGCGTGCGGTCGCTGGTTTGCTCCATTAAACCTGGTGGCGCTATTACCATTAGTCCCAACGTGCGGACGTTGGTTGGCTGCTGAACATCCAGTACTGTGGTCAGTCACTGTCCACTTCCTTGCAGTTGTCTGAGTATCCCTGGCTGTAGACTCCTGCTGAGTAAGACCTCTATACTTATGCTCTATGCTGTCTTAGTCACCAGACAGCTGGTCTACTCGCTCAGGCTGCCCTGCCCGGTATTGGTGGGGCCGGTAGAACCTTGACGATACCATCCTGTAGGTTGCCTCACCCGGTATTGGCAGGGCCGGTAGAGCCTACTCCAGTACTCCTTTGGGCTGCCCTGCCCGGTATTGGTAAGGCCGGTAGAAACTTGTAATTCACCATCTTTAAGGTTGCCTTACCCGGTATTGGCAGGGCTGGTAGAGCCTACATTCAGCATTCCGTGGGGGCTGCCTTGCCCGGTATTGGTAAGGCCGGTAGAACCGGTATATGTCATCTCACGGTTGCCTTACCCGGTATAGGCAAGGCCGGTAGAGCCTGTCATTAAAACTGTCACTTGGGTTGCCTTGCCCGGTATTTAGGCAAGGCCGGTAGAACCTATTATGTGTTATATTACTGTTGTATTGTTATGTATGTTTACCCTACGGGGACTGCCTTTAACTTTTAATAAAGTTAAGTTATTTTACCAAACCTTAAGTCTGAGAGTCTTCCAATCCGTGACAGTACGAAAGGGCCATGACCTCAGACACTAAGAGTGACGGTAACGTACAGAATATCCATTGGAGGATGGATATGCACGAGCAACGTTTGGATCAGCTAGCGGTTGCTATCCAAACTATTCTTGAACGCACGGTACTTGCGGATAAGTCCGGTGCTAACCCGGTGGTCCCGCCAATTCCGACAATTCCGAGAATGAGTCTAAGCCCTCAGGGGCCGCAGTCAAAGGGTTAACGGCTACTGCACCCTTGCCGCTGAGATATGACGGGGACCCTCAATTATGCAGAGGGTTTATTAATCAACTTGAAATATTTATGGAATTGATGGCACACGCATTTCCTAGTGATCGCAGCAAGGTTGGGTTCATGATATCCCTGCTGACTGGCAGAGCATTGGCCTGGGCCAACCCACTTTGGGAAAACGCTAAACCTTGCACAAAGAATTTCTGTGATTTTGTGCAATCCTTTCGGAGAGTATTTGAGCCTCCTGGTAGAACTACCTCTGCTGCTAAACATCTCATGGAGATACAACAGGGCAGGCGCACGGTTGGAGATTATGCCATTGAATTCCGCACCTTGGCAGCAGAGGTAGGGTGGAATAACGAGGTCCTGTTGGCAGCCTTTGCTCAAGGATTGAGTGACCAGATTAAAGATGAGATTGCAGCAAAAGAGTTACCTACTGACCTAGACGATTATATCGAATACGTGATTCTAATTGACTCCAGAATACGTGAAAGATTAACCGCCAGAGAGCGACGAGTACGGTTAAAGAATAATGGGTCCAGTAGCATATTTTGCCCACCCAACCCTCCCTCTGCATCCAAACCTAGTGAACCTATTTCGGAACCAAGTGAACCTATGCAGGTGGGTTTCACTAGGTTAACTAAGGAGCAGAGACGGTATCGCAAGACACAAGGATTATGTCTGTACTGCGGTAAAGATGGTCACCTGTTAAGATCTTGCCCGGTACGTCCGGGAAACGAACACACGTAGGGTACCTTGGGGGACAGGCCCTAGGTGGTGTCCAGTCGTCCCCATTGTTGGACACACTTAAACCCACTATACAGGTGGTATTGTCATGGGCACAACGCTCGGTTGAGGTTTTGGCCTTGGTTGATTCTGGTGCAGCTGGGTATTTTATGGACAATACCTTTGCTGAATTGCATGGGGTACCACGGATTCAGAGAGAAACCCCTCTTGCTATTGAAGCAATTGATGGCAGACCTTTGGAACCCGCCCAAGTTACTTTTGAAACGATGCCCTTGTCCATGACTATTGGGGCTCTTCACAAGGAAGAGCAGCAGTTCCAATTGATTAATTCTCCTCACCATGCCGTGATTTTGGGCTTTCCTTGGTTACAGTTGCACAACCCACAATTTGATTGGCAGAAATGTGAGATTGCTGCTTGGTCTCAGTTCTGTATGGATAAGTGCGTTACCCATCCTGTTAAGGTCTTGTGCACCTCCCCTTCACTACCTGATGCCTACCAGCAGTTTAGCGACGTTTTCAGTAAGGGAGAGGCTGGCACCCTACCTCAGCACAGACCATACGATTGTCGCATAGAACTGAGTCCTGGAGCAGTACCACCGAGGGGACGCACGTATCCATTGTCTTGTGAGGAGAACCAAGCTATGGAGGAATACATAGCAGATGCCCTCAGTAGAGGGATCATAAGGAAATCTACTTCTCCGGCCGGTGCCGGGTTCTTTTTTGTTAAGAAAAAAAGTGGCGAACTGCGACCTTGCATTGACTATCGTGGGCTGAATAAGCTGATGGCAAAAAATGCCTACCCAATACCACTCATCACCGAGCTGTTTGATAGACTTAAGGGGTCCTCGATTTTCACCAAATTGGACCTAAGGGCAGCCTACAATTTGATACGTATCAGAGCCGGTGATGAGTGGAAAACTGCCTTCAATACGAGATCTGGGCATTATGAATACCTAGTCATGCCATTTGGTCTATGTAATGCTCCTGCAGTATTTCAAGAACTGATCAATGACGTTCTTAGAGATATGTTACAATCTTGTGTTGTAGTCTATCTTGACGACATACTTATCCACTCCAAAGACCTGTCACAACACATCAAGGATGTGTCTGAAGTCTTGCTGCGCTTACGAAAAAATTAATTATTCTGTAAACTGGAGAAATGCGAGTTCCACAAAACCAGTATACCGTTTCTGGGGTTTATAATTGGCAAAGACGGCATTGCCATGGATAAAGAGAAATTGACGGCAGTCATACAATGGCCTAAACCCAAGAGCCTCAAAGCCATCCAACGATTTCTGGGCTTCGCCAATTATTACAGGAAGTTTATTAAAAACTTCTCCTCTATCGTGAAACCTCTGTCTGACCTCACGCACAAGGGCGCTAACCCATCCCTCTGGCCAGTGGCTGCTGAAGAGGCCTTTGAGAAGTTGAAGGTAGCCTTTGCTGAAGCGCCTGTGTTGTCCCACCCTAATCCAATACTCCCCTTTACTTTGAAAGTTGATGCCTCAGATATTGGGGTCGGGGCGGTGCTCTCTCAGCGACAGGTTAAAGGCGGTACACTCAGACCCTGTGGATTCTTCTAAAAAAAACTGACTAGTGCTCAAAGTCATTACGAGATTGGTGATCGAGAATTACTGGCCATTATCCTCGCTCTCAAAGAATGGCGTCATTTACTTGAAGGCACAAAAAACCCCATTTTGATCCTGACTGATCACAAGAATCTGACGTATCTTTCTAAGGCCAAGAGACTGTCTTCTCGCCAGGCCAGATGGGCACTGTTTCTATCCCGATTCAATTTCGTTGTATCATACCTGCCGGGATCAAAGAATGTTAGGGCTGATGCTCTGTCTAGACAATTTGAAGCAGAGGTTGACAGAGAAGAGGTACCACCCCTATCATTCAAACCGATCGAATATTGGCTACCATACGTACTAGTATTACTTCACCACTAGGGGAGGAGATTTTGGCATCCCAAGCCTCTGCTCCTCATGAGACTCCAGTGGGCAAATGTTTTGTCGCTGAGCCATTCCGTACTCGATTACTTGAGACCTACCACTCCTCTAAGGCTGCGGGACATATTGGTAGGGATCAATTGTTCTGGTCTCTCTCTCAGCTATTTTGGTGGCCTTCTATGAGAGCAGATTGTGCCAATTTTACGAATGCCTGTGCCACCTGTGCCTGTGCCAAAACCCCTAGACATCTCCCTGTGGGCTTGCTTCAGCCGGTGCCTAATGGTGAACGCCCTTGGTCTCACGTCTCTATCGACTTTATGGGAGAATTGCCCAAGTCTAGAGGGTACTCCTTCATATTGATGGTGGTAGACAGGTTCTCTAAAATGGCACACTTCGTACCCCTCCGTGGCCTTCCTTCGGCCAAGGAACTGGCAATGGTATTCGCTCGAGAAGTATTTCGGTTACGTGGAGTACCCAGGGTGCTGGTGTCTGACAGGGGGAGCCAGTTTGTATCCAGATTCTGGAGGGCATTTTGCGAACAGATGGGCATACAGCTATCATTTTCCTCGGCATATCATCCCCAGACTAACGGGGCCGCTGAGAGGGCCAATCAAGGATTGGAACAGTTTCTGTGATGTTTTGTGACTGACCATCATGATAATTGGGCCGACTTGTTGCCTTGGGCAGAGTTCGCCAGGAACTGCGCAGTTAATTCTTCCTCCGGGAGCTCTCCGTTTTTGATCAATTATGGGTTCCAACCCTGTCTGCTCCCGGATTCCTTTCAATCACAGCAGATTCCAGCTCTGGATGAGCATATAGAGCAACTCCGTTCCACATGGGCACAAGTTCAGAGGGCATTGGGCCAGTCTTTTCAGCGACATCAGCGTCATGCCAATCGCAGAAGGCTTCCAGCGGTTTCCTTCCGAGTCGGGGATAGAGTATGGCTGTCCTGCAAGAATCTAAAGCTCAAGGTCCCATCTAATAAGCTGGCACCTCGGTTCATTGGTCCGTACAAGATCATTCGCAAAATTAACCCTGTTTCCTATGCCTTGGAATTACCTGCTTCTATGCGCATTCATAATGTATTCCATGTGTCTCTCCTTAAACCTCTGGTTTGTAACCGTTATACTACCACACCTGTGAGGCCAGGTCCTGTTGAAGTCGAGGGGCAGGAGGAGTATGAAGTACAAAACATTATTGATTACCGCAGAGGTAGAGGAGGGGTACAGTATCTGGTGCATTGGAAAGGTTATGGTCCTGAGGATCGTTCCTGGGTAGACAGTAAGGACCTTCATGCACCCAAGTTACTACGAATATTTCATGCCAAATACCCTCAGAAGCCTAGACCCTACTCTGGGAGAGGGGGTCTTTGAAAGGGGGGTACTATCACGGTGCCCGTGATTGGTGCTGTTCAGTGTCAGTCACTTGCTGAGCATCATAATTGGCTGTCTGTGATTAGCCCTCCTCACACAGCCTTTTTAAACCCAGGCTGAGCACTTCCAGGTTGCCCTTTCGTGGTGTTTCTGACTCCACTCTGCCTGACCTGCTTGTCAGGCTTCTGGACCTGTTCCTGCTGTTCCTGCTGTACTTGCTGATCCTGTGTTCCAGTGTTCCTGTATGCTAGTGTTCCTGTGTTCCAGAGTTACAGTGTTCCTGTGTTCCAGCACCTCGCGGGTTAATCTTACTGAGTTCCTGAATCTCCTGCTCCAGCCGTCGCTCTGGCGACATTGTTCTTCACGCTGCTGATCATACTTTGTTGGTTTACCCCACTAAACCTGGTTGCGATATACATTGTTGGTCCCAGCGTGCGGACGCTGGTTTACTCCACTAAACCTGGTTGCAATATACATTGTTGGTCTCAGCGTGCGGACGCTGGTTTACTCCACTAAACCTGGTTGCAATATACATTGTTGGTCTCAGCGTGCGGACGCTGGGTTACTCCACTAAACCTGGTGGCGATATACATTGTTGGTCCCAGCGTGTGGACGCTGGTTTACTCCACTAAGCCTGGTTGCGATATACATTGTTGGTCCCAGCGTGCGGACGCTGGTTTACTCCACTAAACCTGGTTGCGATATACATTGTTGGTCCCAGCATGCGGACGCTGGTTTACTCCACTAAACTGGTTGCTATATACATTGTTGGTCCCAGCGTGCGGACGCTGGTTTACTCCACTAAGCCTGGTTGCGATATACAGTGTTGGTCCCAGCGTGCGGACGCTGGTTTACTCCACTAAACTGGTTGCGAGATACATTATTGGCTCCAGCGTGCGGACGCTGGTTTGCTCCACTAAACCTGGTTGCGATATACATTGTTGGTTCCAGCGTGCGGACGCTGGTTTACTCCACTAAACCTGGTTGCGATATACATTGTTGGTTCCAGCGTGCGGTCGCTGGTTTGCTCCATTAAACCTGGTGGCGCTATTACCATTAGTCCCAACGTGCAGACGTTGGTTGGCTCCTGAACATCCAAGTACTGTGGTCAGTCGCTGTCCACTTCCTTGCAGTTGTCTGAGTATCCCTGGCTATAGACTCCTGCTGAGTAAGACCTCTATACTTATGCTCTATGCTGTCTTAGTCACCTGACAGCTGGTCTACTCGCTCAGGCTGTCCTGCCCGGTATTGGTGAGGCTAGTAGAACCTTGACAATACCATCCTGTAGGTTGCCTCACCCGGTATTGGCAGGGCCGGTAGAGCCTACTCCAGTACTCCTTTGGGCTGCCCTGCCCGGTATTGGTAAGGCCGGTAGAACCTTGTAATTCACCATCTTTAAGGTTGCCTTACCCGGTATTGGCAGGGCTGGTAGAGCCTACATTCAGCATTCCATGGGGGCTGCCTTGCCCGGTATTGGTAAGGCCGGTAGAACCGGTATATGTCATCTCACGGTTGCCTTACCCGGTATAGGCAAGGCCGGTAGAGCCTGTCATTAAAACTGTCACTTGGGTTGCCTTGCCCGGTATTTAGGCAAGGCCGGTAGAACCTATTATATGTTATATTACTGTTGTATTGTTATGTATGTTTACCCTACGGGGAGTGCCTTTAACTTTTAATAAAGTTAAGTTATTTTACCAAACCTTAAGTCTGAGAGTCTTCAAATCCGTGACAGGTACAGCCTATTGTGAACTCATTACTCCAGGGTAATGCTCCAGTACCTAGTACATAGAAAAGTATATGGTCCAGAGTAACGCTCCTGATTACAATGTCCCAACATCCATGTTCCTCACCAGGTAGGATCTTTCCTTCTCTGCTCATCTGGGTGGCTTCCGTCCAGTGGCCTGCTGTCAAGGAGGGGGTATTGTCATACCTGTTTACATGCTGTAAGAAAGTGTGCAGTTTGCACCTCCAACCAGCAGGTGTAAACCTGTATTTAGCTGGGTTTTTTACTGATTCTTCCAAGATAGCTGCTGGAGCTAGATGTCTCCATCTCCAATATGGAACCTGAACCAGGAAGTGAGCCTCTGTATCACAGTGCCTGTGATTCTCTGTCACTCTTACTTGTAGTTCGCTCTGATTTGCTGAGCCAGTTTGGCCCGCCCCTGGTGACCTTCTTATGCCTGGCCCAGACACCTGTCAGATGCCCTTTCGTGGTGTTTCTGAGCCAGTAGTGCTGTTGCTGTGTTCCTGTGTTCCGGATTCCTGTGTACCAACTTGGCTTGTCCTGACTATGCTCCAGTGTTCCTGTTTGTGTATGACCCGGCTTGTCTGCGAACCACCTCTGTATCCTGACCCGGCCCGGCTGACATTCCTATTCGTGTATGACCCGGCTTGTATGACTACCTCCTGCGTGCTCCGACCCGGCCCGGCTGACTTCCTGCTCCGAGATCGACTTCCAGCCTGTTCCAGTGACCTCCGTTCCCGTTGTCACCGACGCAACATTTTCACCCGCTGTTGCCAGTCACCGTGTGACCGCCTTGTCTGGTGTTGCCATTGATCAGTGCAGTGTACCACTATACTTGCAGAGCTGTGCGTGCCTCAGTGAGCCTCACTATACTTGCAGAGCCTCGTTGTCTTGCAGAGCCTTGTGTAAACGTGCATATTAACCCTAGCAGTGCTGCCTTGCTCTCGCTATCTCGATTCCCAGAATAGAGCCTCTTCCGTGGTGCTACGTCTGCTGAGTTGGCCTCTTACCGACGGCGACTCTATCCATCCTATTGCAGAGTAGTCACTTATTGTGGGCCGGTTGGGCGCCATTGGCTCTCCCTTCTCGTTGTTTACTGGGCGATATCTATTGAAGCAGAGAGGCGATAGAGGGAAGGCTTCAGCTCTGGCAGACTCCGTTGTATACGCCCGTGGGGGCTATTGGCTCTAGCACTATTATTGCTGGTATCCAGTTAAGTCTGAGGAGGCTATAGTCAGCTCTTGCATTGCAGGCCGGATTCCGTTACGCCCGTGGGGGCTACACACACTTGCACTCGCAGAAGCAGTCTTCCAGTAGGTACGCCCGCGGGGGCTATTTGGATCTCTGTTCTGTTTACTACTCAGTCACTTTGGCTAGGCATTTACGTTTCCAGTACATTGTGGACTGTCTCTATCAGCACCTCCTTTTAACACCCAGGGCGTGCCAAACCACCACATCTGAAACTGACTGATTTATGCTCTTAACTCTTTGGGGTAGAGAACACCATTTTCTGCATAGTAATTGTGCATGTCAACTATATTGTGCATTATCTCTTTGTAACATATCAGTCTTCACTGTGTGTCTATTTCAACCGCCACTAGAGGGCGATCGTTTGCATTATTGTTATTCTAATAAAATTGTGTTTTATTTCACATACTGGTCTGAGTGTCCTAAAAACCGTAACACTCTGTCTTGGAGTTTCCCTCCTATTTAAACCCTGAACATCCATCCTGTGATGCCCTTGGGTGGTTCTTCTACTGTGTCCACTACCATCTGAGATTCTTGCCTTGTTTTTCCGGTTTTGACCTATTCCTATTGCTGACTACACTGGCCTCTTGTTGCTGACTCTTTGCTTAAGCTTAGATTTCACAATTCCCGCCTGGTCAGATTTCTTGCCTGCCAATGTTTATTGTAACTTCTGTATTCCTGATTTCAGCATGTCTCTCACTCTACTTTTTGCCAGCTCATTCACCTTCGGTGCTTCTAGAGGTGACAGGTGGATCATCAGAAAGTCCCATGGCCACAGGAACCAAGGGGTTTGGAGGGTGAAGAACTCCACTTAAACTCCAAAAGTAGATTTTTTTATATTGCATGGAAAAAAGAGAAGGCACTCCTAGCATAATATGTTTAGACAATAAATATAGACAATGAAACCTCCACCAAAACCATATTTAGGTTATCTACTCACATAAAAAATAGTTGAGTCAGCCACATATATGCTGCTCAGCCACTCACATAGGAGGGATTTGAAAAAAATGTATGGTCTCTCTATGTGTCTGACAAAGGATGTCTATAAAAGCATGAAAAAAAAACAAAAAATAGAGGGCACCTATAGTGCCTAATCACAATATATTTCATGAGGAACGTAATGGTAATGCATTCACTTGAGTTGGTGGTTGGACATAGCATATACCATGTTCCAACAATAACAGCAAGCAGACATTAAAAACCCATCTCGGCTTGGGTATCAACTCGAACAGCAAAAGACTTTCAAACTTATTCAACTATTCAACTGGATTTATCAAGTTAAAATCAGTTAAAACAATGATAAACTGATCATGTTTACTAACAGTAGTTCATTTATTAAGATCATATAACAGAAAAGATACATACATCCATCTACTATAACCCTCAACACATATGTCTTCCAAAAGTTCCTTGAAGGCTTCCAATCCTTTCAATCTCATTACCGTTACTTTTCTCCCACCATATTCTCTCCGCTTTTCCTGTGCTCTTTTGAACACCTGCTCACCATCAAATAAATCATCACTATTTCTCAATCTCTTCTGTGTACAATCCCTTAAGGCTGTCTAACCATGACACAGCTGTGAAGGCTGCATTCTTATGATGGATTCTTCTTTTGTCACAAATCATGGTGGATCTGTAGGTATGAGTACATCTCTTTTCCTACTTCCATTTCCGTTCCTTTCAGTTCCAGTTTTTTCTTTTTATGTGCATGCAGTCATCTGTATCACCCTCTGCCAATGTGCTTGGCTTTCCCATACAGGCAAGCTGCTAACTCCTCTTCTCCCTCAACCTTCCTTTCAGATTTTGAATCCTGGCTTTTCTTGCTTCTTTCTTTTGAACCTCTTGCTTTATCAATTGAACTTACTCTTTTGAAGTCTGTTAATGGACTGACTCTTGCACTCACAAAGATGTTCAAAACTTGTCTTCATCATGGACCTTGAAATACCCTCATTTGCAAATGTACAATTCACATCATAGCACCACCATCTCATTTCCTTTTCTTTTACTTAGACCCCCCCTTCACCTGTCACTCCCTCCAATAAGTCCATACAGGGCCTTCAGACTGTTGACCCCCTTTTAGATGCTGGGTCCCTTCATAACTACACCATCTGCACCTCCTGTAGTTATGCTCCTCTGTCCATATGGGATACCCACACTCCTCTGACACAGCTGGAGAGACACTATGCTGTTCTATGGGAGAAATGAGCCTTAGGCTACATTTCTTCATCGTATTTGACAGTAACAGCTCCACCTCGTTGTAATAGTTTGAGCTATAATAATATTTGGAGTTGGCATATTCAAGTAAGTCGGCATATACATGGTTTGCATGGCAAGAAAACCGCTACAATATATTTTTTTTCACAATAAAGCCCAAATAAAGAAGCAAGTTAACCAAATCTGATCTTATAAAACAGTAATTTTACATTATTTCATCCTTTGAATTTCAAATAAAACATGCTATGTTAACCATATATACTTACTACGCGGAGTGACATTACAGCCATCAAAACATGGGAGATCAATATCTGAATCTGTTTCGGATTCGTTTCTTTTATTTTTTCCATTCCTGTCAAAATTAATCAATAAAAAATTGGGCCAGTTCTTCAGTAAAACAATTGTATCAAATATGGATCAGATTAAATTCTCTGTTAAAGGGGAATTAAATTCTAGGGACAGATGGCTCTTAATTTGTTTAACAGATTAATTTCTCTAGGTAGAGGTCCTTCATACAGCAGCCCAGGATAGTTAACTATTTATTTTTTGCATTGTATTTTCAGTTTTCTGTATATAGTGTATAAAGTCTACCTTTAGGTCACAGCTCCTCACAGCAGACAATGGGCTTCAATAGAGCTGAATGATTCATAACAGTAAACTGAAACAACTAGTAGTAGACTACAACAGAGATCAAATAAAACAGTAAATAGATATACCTGACTGCTGTTTGAAGGTCACCTACCTAGGTAAATCCTTCTGTTAAACATGATAATAGGGATATATACCCTTGGAATAAGTGGCTACTAATTCAAATTAGACTTTTAACCCCTTTGAAACTAGAAAGGTCTCAAAAGCATTGAGATTTGAGACGCAACCAAGGGATTCACTTTATGAATGTTGTGAAGTTATTTTGTCTAAATTGCTCGTTTTACCTTTATAAACTTTACAACAAATCAAATACATTTTCTCTGTTGATGAAAAATAGTTCTAGCAATTGTGACAAAATTGTACATTTTGTTCTTTGTAATCTGAAGAATCGATGAAGAAAAATTTGATCTATAAAAGAAAACATGGAATTGTATAATGACACTCACCAATTACATCCACTAGTTTCTGCTGCCTCCTAAATAAAAAGAAACATATGATAGTCAGTTGCACTAAGCACTCCATGGGGGAGATGCACTAAGGTTCTATAAGGGCTTAGGATGGTGATATTGTGTTGTAAGCACATCACCAATATGCATTAAAATGTCTTCGTCATCATATTCCTGTCAAGCCGCTACGAATCTGCCATCATCACCATGAATCTACCATGCCTTTGACAGGTTTACAATATTGCATTTAACATATCGACAATGGCACATTTCCATATGGAAATGCAGGTTAACGAGTCATTGTTGTAATCATGTGGATGTGTTTATATGTTAATGTGGCTGTTCGCCACATGCACTAAGCTCCAATAGCTGCCTCTACTATCCGAGTTCACAGTCCTGAGGTTGGCAATGTTCATAGCTGGGCACTCCTCAGATTTGAACGGGAGACTCCGGTTTTGACTTTGCATTACCAGGGCAGAGGCTGATTCTCCAGATGTGGGGAGTTTCTAATGAAACTCTGCCCACTTCTGCTCCTTCTCAGTGTGTTTCTCCCACTCCTCGCCCTCTTCTCCTCCTTCACCAGCCTATTCCTCATACTTTTCCTTCATTTTAGAAGCTCCGCCTCCCATTTTGATGCAAATCACATAATTTTTTTACCCCCCAGCGGCACCATAGCACTCTACTCTCAGAAGAGTCCACAACAAAAAGTTCCCAGATATGACAATGCTGGGATTACCTGTAGCTCCCTATGCAGCTACAGCCATGGTCACAATCCCTCCCAATAAAGGTGAGACCAAGGCATAGGTATGCAATGTGCTGCCTGCTTACTCCACTGTCACTCAGAAGGGTGGCTGAGGGCTGCTACTAACGAACATTGAGAATAACTGCTCAAGTGTATAGATACTTTTAAAAGATGTAGGTCCATATTTATACACACAAACTGGAGTTATTCTGAAGTAAATCAACTGCACCATAGGGGACAAATAAAAAGCCCTGTTAACCCCTGAAATGCTAGAAAGGTCTCTGTGGGAAAAAGCTGAAAAGCTCTAAAGCTCTATTCAATTGCACTGGAATTTTGAATTGTCCCCTCTGGTGCAATTGGTTTACGCCAGAATAACTCCAATGTGTATTTAGAAATATGGGCCTAAGAAATTGTGGTGCACTGACAGATTTAACACCCCCCGCGCGCACGTGCACACACACAAATATATATTACAATGTGTACTTCTTTGTTCCTATCTGAGATCTATATCAGTGAGATAACATCTACCCTATCTAGGTAAGCAGTCGAGTGCATAGAGCTATTTATGCTGTATAAGCAAACGGGAATTCTAGTTAGAATCAATAGGTCAGATATTGTAGGAACCATGGAAAAGTGAGAATAAACCATCAGTACCTCCCAGTAATGACTGTAAAGCAAGGTGATTGAAACGATACTTGTATCCAAACAATTAAATCATATTTTTGTGAAAAATGTCAAACTTACAGATACATTTTCTGTTTCTAACATTCTCTGTTTAAACAAGGAATTATTTACTGAAGCTTGGATTTCATCATCATCATCTGAAGTGTCCCTCTCCATCATTTCTGTAGTTCCTGAAAGGAACGAGATATCATAGCTGTCAGGACCACATGCACAAATACAAAATCATCAATCCTGGGGCAAACCAGCTGAACCATAGGGGATAAATAAAAACTTGCTATATTTGAAATTATTTAAATGGGGCTTTTAAGCTACTGAATGTTATACAAGTCTCCACAATGTATTGTACAAGGACAGCAGATTTGCTCTCTTCTTTTGTACATAAGGCCCTCTGTGCAGAATTGTGCAATGTGTTGGATACCGCTCTGGCACTCAAAGGGGTAAAGCGGAACTACCACCTCAACTAAAGTCGCCCTGCAATACTTAGGCAGGTGGTGTCTAGCTTAATAATCATTATTTTACCTCTCAAAAGTGCCCCCGAATAAAGTTATCCTTAAGCTTTCGAGACCAGAAGCCAGGCATCACCGCGGACATCTTGAATGCGCAGTCAGTGCCCGTCACCCTTCATGGGCATTGCACTGGCCCGAACGGCTCTGGAAGAGACTGACGGCGCAGGCACACAGGCTGCAGTAACCTGGCCGTCCATCTCGGAAGCTTAAGGATAACTTTATTCGGGGGCACTTTTGAGAGGTAAAATAATGAATGATTATTAAGCTAGTCGCTACCTGCCTATGTATTGCAGGGTGAATGTAGTTGAGGTGGTAGTTCCGCTTTAAACAAGAAACATCATAGGGGTGTGTGAACCACAAGAGTGCTTCTATATCAAGGTTCCTTGGCACTTTGGTGTGCCACAGACAGTCGCATAGTGTGCTTCCTCCTTTTCTATAAAGACTTTTGGGGAAAAAAAAAAAGCAAATATTGAGTTTCAAGGTTATATTTATGATAATTGTTATACACAGTATATTTATTTTTGTTATTCTCATTGTGAGACCAAAAATAACTATAGATTTACTTTCACCCTTTACTTAGAACTTGACAAATGACCTATAAGATGTTAGGTGTGCCCTGGAGATTCCAGACTGTGTGTTAGGGGTGCCTTGACCGAAAAAACATGGTGAAGCACTGATCCAGAAACATGAGTGTTAAAGAGATAGTAATACCTAGATTCAACATAGTTTAATTCTATTGCTTCATTTAAGAGTTCATTTAAGAGTGCATTTTAAAATTACTAGTTAGTTAAAGGAACACTAACACCTAAAAATGACATTGTTATAAAATCTTAAATACAATATATTTCCAGCTAGAGTATGAGCCTCGGTCCTAAAATCTTGTCTAAATGTCCATATTAATGAATGTATAGATTGTCCTATAGAGACCATGGCCCATATTTATAAAAATAAATGAGCATAGAGTACAAATAAAAAGTCCCTGTTTTCTGTTTGCTTTTTTTTTTTAGCTGAAAGCACATTTCCTCTAGTCCTAGTGGGGAAACAGTAGGGTTCTAATATCTGAGAAAGAAAGAAGGATGCTCATACAGGCACCACAGCCTGAAGGACCTTGCAACCAAAGCTGGCTTCAGCGGGTGCCAGCCCATTCACGGGGTAGTGCTTGATGGAGTTGTGCCACCTTACACAACTGCTCAGCAGTGGCCTGATTTTTGTAGACACAAGGTGCACCCACCAAGAGACAGTATAAACCAATAATTTCACATTATTTCGCTTTTTTTTTTTTTTTTTTGCTCAGCTCTTTGTAATTAGTAATTATATCCCCCTTCCCCCACCCTTAAGCATCTCTTCTCTAAACAAACCCAGACTGGCTAATATATATATATATATATATATATATATATATATATATATATATATATACACACAAATGTACTCAGCCTTAGGAGATCCACAGACCAAGGAGACAGCACTCAAGTAGAAATCTTGAATTAAAATGGCTTTATTCAATCCATGTCAAACGTTTTCGGTCAGCAAACAGACCTTCATCACATGAATACAAAAGAAAAACATAATCTTATCTTAAACATAATACTAATGGACTGGTGTAAAAAATCTGAGATCCCATATTTCAGAATGTAATCCATCTGTTACCCTGGTATTCAACTAATGAATCCAGAAAACATCTATCCTACAAAGGAGTTTTAACAAACCACCTCCTCTAGGAGGTCTGGTCACCCTTTAAACACAGTGGAACCTGAAATGATGCATAAAGTGCCTCAACACAGGAGATCTATTGTTGTGTTATAAAAGATGGCTGCAGGCTTACTTGCCAAGAAGCTCCATCTTTAGGGAAACACTTGGCACGAAGTATGGTTTTCTGGTCTAGAGGTTTGACGCGTACATAGATACAGTGGGGGTCTTTAAGGACTAGATTTAAAGGCAGCCGTTAACATAGCCGGTAGGGCCAAAGTGAATACCAGCTGTTAAACTAACATGTTTAACGCGGTATTCAAAGGCCCTACCAGCTAGAACTCCAAAGGACGTTAAGCCACAAAAACAGTCATAAAAAAGCAGCGATGTTGGGAACTGAACATTGAAAACCAATCAACTATTGGTGCTTGACATACTGCCAAGCACCGATCGTTAACCGACCCATGTTACACTTACTTGTCATCCACTGTCCCTCTGTCTTCTCTTCTGTCTTCTCATCTTTCTGTCTTCTTTCTTCAGTCTTCCGCCTTCTCCCTGTGAAAAAAAAGAAATATATTAGCATTAAGCATGAACAAATACATTGCAGAAACCTTTGAGTGGCAGATGGGTACGCAACACATTGCAAAGCAATGCGTTGCATACCTCACTGTCACTCAAAGGGTGTAATTTTAGTGTCCCATAGATATAGCCACATATGCCTCCATGTAATGCCCCATAAAATACATGCCCATGATAAAAAGGTCCACATGCCCAATGTCCACATGCCCAATGTCACTTAGCTTATATATGTTGTCTCCGCCGTTTGGAGCGGCCGCCAGGGCGGCGGAGACAGAAATGTCCCACGACGCTCCTCCTCAGCTGTGTACGGGCCGATGCCAGTAACACACTGAGGGCATTTGAAGTGAGCCTACCTTTATATTTGGGCAGGCTCACTTCTATTGCCCTCACTGCCATTGGCTGAGATGTTCTTCACATCCCAGTCAATGGCAGTGAGGGCAATAGAAGTGAGCCTGCCCATATATAAAGGCAGGCTCACTTCAAATGCCCTCAGTGTGTTACGGGCATCAGCCTGTACACAGCTGAGGAAGAGCATTGTGGGACATTTCTGTCTCCGCCGCCACCGCCCTAGCGGTCGCTCCAAGAGGCGGAGACAACATATATAAGCTAAGTGACATTGGGCATGTGTGAATTACATTGATTGCTGTATCTATGGACCTTTTTATTCATGGGAATGTATTTTATGGGGCATTACATGGAGGCATATCTGGCTATATCTATGGGACACTAAAATTACACCCTTTGAGTGACAGTGAGGTACGCAACGCATTGCTTTGCAATGCATTGCGTACCCCTCTGCCATTCAAAGGTTTCTGCAATGTATTTGTTCATGCTTAATGCTAATATATTTCTTTTTTTTCACAGGGAGAAGGCGGAAGACTGAAGAAAGAAGACAGAAGGATGAGAAGACAGAAGAGAAGGACCAGCAAGCCGAGGACTCCGCTGGACATCAGGATTAATGGTAAGTGTAACTTGCAATGTGATGTTGTTTTTCACTTAGTCGGATTAAACCTATGAATGCCGATGGGTAACTATACCCTGCTGGCACTCATAGGGTTAATTCGACTAACTTTTGACACAATTTAGGCACTTTGGATGTATTGATGTGGGGCTTGGGGCCCCATATCAATACATCCACTGAGGACTGTTTTTTTTTTTTGCCAGTTAACAGCTGTGTTAGCTGGCAAAAGATCCGACGAGGGACTCTACGGCCAAACAAACTGGGTATTAAATTTTAGGCGGTAACGAGACCCTCTTCGGATCTTTTTCAGCTAACACAGTATATTGAATGGCAAAGTGGATCGTTTTTTTTTTGTTTCTGTGGGCCAAAACTCACGTTAGTGTAGCGGCCGGTACACTGGATAAACTGCCATTAGCAGTTCATTACATGGCCCTTTGAATGGCTTACTGCATGTAAAGACACCCGTTAGTCTTTTTTTTTGGCTAACGGCTGCCTTTAAATCTAGCCCTAAGTGTGGAGGAAGATGCAAATGCTGTCCTTTCGCACTTGTTTCACCTTTACCAGTAGTGTCACTTCAAAGATGTATACAATTTAGCACTTTATAAATTGTTTCACAAATTATGTGGTTTATTTGGTCACTTGCCAACAATGTAATAAATAATACGTTGGCAGAAAATGTAGGGAGCACCATAATGCAACTGATAAGCATGACATAAAAATTGAAACAACTTTGGGCAAAAAAACCCATAGAAGTACATAAACGCACCCAATCCTGGTGAAAGATCATAGAGGCTGGTTTCTAGGACAAAGCCTGAGGTTTGGCTACCTGCAGAAGAGATACAATAGCTGGGAAGAAACACATTCTTGAGTGTCAGCAGAAGCAAATATACCGAAAAGAGAGGTTCAAAGAGGAGCCTTCTTGAGCCCTCCCAAAACCAGGTTCAAATCCTATGGTGGTGGCATCCCAAATGAATGGTTGGGCATAAGCCACACCTTGAACAAAAATTTTACATCAGAGAGAAAGGCAAAGTGCCGCTGGAAAAGAACAGAAAGAGCTGAAAGGTTTAGCAAAGGCTAAGCCCTTTCTAAACACCATCCTAGGGAAGCTGAAAAGGCTGTGGGCATGAGCCTCAGTCAGCACACAATTTGTAAAAGAGGGACCAAACTCTGTGAAAGGCCTTGGAAGAAACTGCCTTTCTAGCCTGGAGCATAGTAGCAATAGCCATGTCTGAAAACTACTTTTCTTTTCAATGCTGGTCACAAAAGCCAAGCCCTCAAAGCTAGCTGAGTGTGGCACAATGGGAGTGTAAAGGAAGGTGAAACGTTCCACCATTGACAGATTGAGTAGATTCGAAAACCAGGCCAGACAGGGCCAGAACATAGCAATCACGATGACGTGAGCCTGTACCATCCTGATTTTTCTCAGCACCCTGGATATAAGGGGAGTTCTGGAAACATATATGCCAAGGGAAAGTCCCATGGGATGGGGAAGGCTATCCAATCCACCAGGAGAGCCAGAGGATTGCGGAACCTGGCACAGAACAGAGTTCAGGCGAGATGCCGTAAGAGACACTTTTGAAAGCCACCAATAGTGGATGATCATATTGAAGATGCTGAGCTCCCAATTTCCAGGGTCCAGTGCTGGTGATGGAGAAAGTCTGCCACTATGTTTTCTACCCCTGGAATGTGAACCGCTGAGATGGCCAGCACATGGGCCTCAGCTAACAAGAGGATCTTCTGGACCTCGGTCCAAGCTGACACGCTTCTGGTTCCTCCTTGGTGGTTGCCCACTGCTTTAAGTAAAAGTTTCCTGTCAGGCATCATAAAATCTTCCAGGTGGACCTGATCTAACGAATGGTGAAGAAGGAAAATAGGTACCTCTTTATTAAGTATCCCAAAAATGTCAGGGGAAGAGGAACGATAGTCAGAGGTCTCTGAGACATTAAGCATCTCGAGGACAGACTATCACGGTTGCCGTGATCTCTCTCTGTCACTCTCGCTTGTGCTGCTTCCCTATTGGTTGAGCCTGTTTGGCCCGCCCCTGGTGACCTTTTTATACCTGACCGTTGGCACCTGTCAGTTGCCCTTTCGTGGTGTTCCAGAGCCAGTGTTGCTGTTGCTGTGTTCCTGCATTCCTGATTTTCCTGTGTACCGATCTGGCCTGTTCTGACTACGCTCCTGTGTTCCTGCTCCGTGATCTGACCCGGCCTGGCTGACGTTCCTGCTCGTGACTGATCTGGCTTGTCTGAGAATCCCCTCCATGATCTGACCCAGCCTGGCTGACATTCCTGCTCGTTACTGGTCTGGCTTGTCTGAGAATCCGGCTGACTTCCTGCTCCGTTCCTGTACCGGCTTGCTACAGTCTCTGCTACCGTTCCTGCTTCCAGCTGCTTTTGTCGCTCTGGTGACATTCTGATTCCTGCTGTGTCGTGGCAGAGCTGATCGAGACTGCAACCATTAACTCCTGCTGAGCCGTGTCTCCAGAGCTGAGTCTCCCGTTACACTTGCAGAGCTGTGCTTCCAAATCTGAGTCTTCCTTGGCACTTGCAGAGCGATTCCTTCACACGCTGAGCCTCCAATTGTACTTGCAGAGCTATATATCCTACTCTGGTGCTGTTGTTTACATTTGCAGTGCTACCGTCTCCCTGATCTGAGCCTTCTTAACACTTGCAGAGCTGTTGCAGTTATCCGCTGCTCCTGCTGAGCCAGCCGCGTTGTGGGCCTTGGTTAGAGGGAGGCTCATATTATCAACCAAGCAGAGTAGTCGGTCTCCATTAACGCTCCCGTGGGAGGCGCTATTGGCTCTAGCTCTATCAGTGTTACTCTCCGTTACTGCCCGGTGGGGCTCTTGGCTCAAGCACTTGCAGCACAGGTGGTTTCCGTTACTAACGCCCGTGGGGGCTATCTGCTCAAGCTCTTGCTGTACCCAGTGTCCATTGTTATGCCCGTAGGGCTATTGGCTCATGCTTTTGCAGTGCAAGTTGTCTCCGTTATACGCCAGTGGGGGCTATTGGCTCAAGCTATCACTGTACGGTTGGTCTCCGTTATACGCTCGTGGGGGCTATTGGCTCACGCTCTTGCAGTACAAGTTGTCTCCGTTATACGCCCGTGGGGGCTATTGGCTCACGCTCTTGCAGTACAAGTTGTCTCCGTTATAACTACTCTGCAGCGTTCTGCCTCAGTCCCTGCACTGCCAAAGCAGCTCTCTTCACATATGGACTTAAGGTTATGCATAATCTAACACCTATTGCTGCCTCTTATTCACCTTGGGCGTGCCAAACACCACAACAGAGACTGACCATTCCTTTGTATTTAACTATTGATTACCAGTCGTTATTCTGAGCCTGTCCTGTGACAGTATATGTATTATCCATACTTCTGTATACTGGTCCTGTGAAGGCATATGTAGCCTATCTAACACTATTTTCTGTGTTGCCTATTGAGGGCGATCTTTGTTCTTTATTTTTTTTAATAAAACGGCGTTTTATTCAAACCGGCTGTCTGAGTGTCTGAAAAACCGTTACACAGACCTAATAAGTCCCTCAGCTCAGGGGCTAGAGTCATCCCCATAGTAATCCCCCAAAGAGATAGACAAGTGCAAATCATCTCAATCAGTCTCACCTTCTTCAGCTGGGGAATCCCCAATACTTTGTGTGTGACCCCCAAATACAGGGCTCTACCACATGGTGGGTGGATGACAAAGTGTCCCACAGACCAAGTGCTTAGGACCCCCTGAATAGATGAGACAATAGAGGCAACTGAAAAGATAAGAGCCTTAACCCAAACTGGTTCTTGTTCAGAGATGAAGGGCCCCAGTGGTGGTGGTGGTGGTGTAAGGGCCACAGAGCAAGAGCCAAATAAAGTAACAGAATACCGCCTAGGAAACCCAGTCTAGCACGAGGAGCAATGGCTTAAAGGAGTCAGGAGGGACCCCTAGAATCTTTAGTCTTGGACGTGCCTCTTATTCTCTGTAATGGTCATAAGCATACCTGGGAACTCTCCGGCAATCATACCTGGGAACTCTCAGGGTTTGACCCTGAGACTCAGGGTTTTGACCCAAATCTCAGGGTCTCAGGGTGAAGGGCCAAATTCTCGGGGTGAGAGAGGTCTGTGTCACCTACTATATGATTTTCCCCAATTAAATGTTTCCTTAGCCTCTAAACTGGTGCCATTAGTACCAGAAATACAGTGGGAGATGTCCTCCTTGTCTTGTTTGTGTTCAGGCAGTGAGTTATCCAAACTGTAGCATGTTAAAGGTCCCTCGCACACGGACTGGAGCACCTCTGTGTTACAGCAAGCAGGCACATATCACATAAAATCTACATTATGGTAAGCTTTAAGGGTTAATATTTCAAAGATCTCAGGGTCAGCTCATCTTGAAAGTTTCCAGGTATGCCGGCAATGTGTGAATCACTGGGTGGGCAGAGTTTAAGTAGAAACTCTGCCCACTTGTGCTCCATCCCGCCCGGTTCCTCCCACTCCCCGCCCTCTTACATCCATTTTGCAGGGGGTTTTTGTGGGTTTTTTTTTGTCCCCCCCGCAACTAAGCCCCGCCCCTTTTATGATGAGATTCGTGTCATTTTCCTCCCCCTGGGCACTGACAGGGTTACCCTCCGGGTAGCCCTGTTTCAAAAGTTCCCAGGTATGGTCATAAGATTCCACAAAGTAGGGGAAAAGACAGTCAAAAGAGTAGAAAAATATAAGAAAGGCACAATTACGTAACAGCACTTATCTGACTGCATGGTAGGTTTTTTTTTTGTTTTGTTCGGTTTTTGTTTTTTTTGGTCATGTGCATACTAATTGCATGTAGTGATAAGTCTGAATGAAGCACAGATCTTTTGATAAAATGTGAAGGTGTGACTTGTAAAGAAACTCCAAGCAAGAAAGATAATGTGCATAGTAATTACATGTGGTGATAAGTTTTTGAAGCAGAGACCTTTTGATAAAATGTGAAGGTGTGAATTGTAAAGAAACTCCAAGAAAAGAGACAATATGCAAACTAATTACATTTGTAATTATCTCATTACACTAATAGGACAGGCAGTATAGAGGAGTTTTGCACAGGTCCTCCTTGCTGCCGACCCAATGCACATAAAGTATACTTATGAGGTGGAGAGGGTGAAGCAGCCATCCTAGAGGGAATTCTGTGGGATGGTCTGTGTGCTATAAATAAAGTGATACAAAAAGGTTACCATGACACACTCCAAGTACTTAAGAAATCATAATAGGTCATAATGGGTTGAGTACTGAAATGTTGCCCAGTGTTAGGAGACCAACAATAAGCCACGAGGGTGAAGCAGGAGGTGGCAATGTTTTTTATATCGTTTACTATTGAAATGTGTCCCTCACATGGGTGACATTTCAATAGGATACCGTCATAATGTACAGTTTTTTAGCAAACAAGGGTACTTACGAGGAGGAGGATAGGGTGAAGCAGGAGGTGGTGAGGCAGCCATCCTAGAGGGCCTTCTGTGGAATGGTCTCGTTTCTATAAATAAAGTGATACAAAAAGGTTAATATCTGTAAAACCTAATTGGTGTCCACTACCTACATACCAGGAACATACTTACTTGCAGTAGGTGTGGTTTGAGGTGCGGTGGGCACCAGAGGAGCAGGAGCGCCACTTCGGGGTGGGTTGCTTGCTAGGAGGGAAAAAGCAAAGTGTGTGAACACTGAAAACCATCTGAAATACAGTTATGCTACAACCAACCCCTGCAAAATAGAATGTCTACCTTGTCCCTGATGCGGTCCAGGAGATACTTGTCCATGTATTTGACAAGTATCCCCAGTTCCTGTTTGGTAAAGGGAGACTCTCTTGGCATGTTTGACTCCTTTAGATGCGAGCTGCGTCAGTGTCTGATGTAGTGTTGCACTGTTGGTGTACTTGCTGTTTTGTTTTCAGTAATGATGCACTTCTTGTTTGTATTGTGGCAAAATCTATGCATTTTTTGGTGCAGCATATGTGACATTTAGAAGGTGACCTGACTATAAGGCAACAAAGTGACGCAGGAGACATAGCAATGTGATGACATTTATAAGGCGACATAAAGATGAGGGCAACATATAAAATATGTGAGTGACATTTTGGCGCAGGCAATATACTCACTGCGGCACTATGAGTAAGGCGACATAAGGAATGCTCCATTGTTAGGTAAGCGACAAAGTTAATGCGTCATTTTGAGGCAGGCGACATAAGAAATGCAATATTTTGACGCTCGCTATACAGTGATCACCAATTGAAAAGGATACCCATCAAGACTACCTACAGAAAAAAATAATGCAAAGGGGTCTAAGAGTGTATATGTGCCTCTGTGACTACTAGTGGACAGGGGAACAAGGCTGGGCTGTAACACAGTGTATGCATAGTCCTGTGTCTACCAGTAGAACAGGCTGGGATGACAGGCCGTGAATGTGTGGCCGCCGTTGTGGACAGTGGAACAATTCTGTGATGACTGCATGTGTGATTAAGTGACTACTAGTGGGATTGTGGAAGAAGGCTGGGATGTCATACTAGGAATGTGTGGTTCTTTGACCATTAGCAGAACAAGGCTGGAGTGTGAAAGTGTGTTTGTTTGGTTCTGTACTAGTGTAGCAGTGGATAAAGGCTTGTGTGTTAGACAGAATAAGTGTGGTTCTGCAATTACCATTGGGACAATGGAACAAGGCTGAAGTGTCAGACAGGGTATGTGAATTAATATGTTTATTTACATAGTGCCACAAGTGTACGCAGCACTTTACAGTTTAAGGCTTTAGACAATACAAGTGCTTTGTAGAGTTAAACACTGGATGTGAGGTCCGTGCCCGAAAGCTTACAATCTAAAGTGGTAATAGAAGACATACAGAGTACATAAAGGTCAAGTGCTGAATACAGTGCTAGAGTTCTGGTGATGATACAGGACGAACATAAAGTAAATAATTTATAAGTGCGTTCATTGTACAACCTCAGTACCTTCTAGCATGTTGACGTTTTATTCAGGAGGCATAGTTTCAAGGGTGACTTAAAAACATTAAGAGGTGCAGTGTTGCAGGGTGGGAGGTAGAGCAATCTATAGATATGGAGCAATGAGAGAAAAAGGTTTCATACGTGAGAGGGCTGTACACGTAAAAGGAGCTGAGAGAAGACAGTAATTTGGCTGATCGTAAGTGGCAGGATGGGGTATAGCGGGAGATCAGAATGGAAACGTAGGGAGGGGTAGAGGAAAGGAGGGTCTTGAAAGAGAGAAGCAAGATTTTGTAAGATATCCGGAATTTGATAGGCAGCCATTGGAGAGATTCAGGGCTCGATCCAAATGTTGGAGTAAAAACAAACGGTATGAAAAAAAAGGCCGTCGCGACTTAACCAAGACTGGGTAACGACAGATTCAGATCTCCTTTACCCAAAATGGCTAACGAGTGACGGCCAACAAAATACACGTACACCTCAAAACTTGTGTTGCATAAAATTCTGACCTCATCTCCGTCTTAAAACACAATAAATAACGTGTGATACGTCCCTATCAAAGGAACAAGCGGACATCCAATGTTACCTAGTGCCCAAAGTATCAAGGTCAAAGACCTATATATAGACCCAAATACGACGCACCTTTGTCTGTGTATCGCGTTCCATGAGCTAGAGCACAGGACCCAGGCGTGGAGGCTAGTGACAGAGAGACAGGTAGAGAGGAGCATACATACAGTTAGAAGGAGTTGGAGAGTACTGGTACACCATAAAGGAACACATAATACACTTTTTTTCACATACCCATAACATGCATCCAAGCACAAACACACACACATAGTTAATTTTTGTTTGTAATATCCCACATACATTTTTATATTTTGTTTTGACAGTGTGAGCGCAAGTGAGTGACAGGGAGTGAGTGAGTGTGTGTGTGAGGGCCTGAGTGAGTGCCTGGGTGAGAGATGGAGAGGCGGACAGGAGAGAGGGATGGGGAGAGGAAGAGGAGAGGAAGAAGAAGTGCAGGTGGGCATCCCTACTCAGGGTATGGGAGGTAGAGTAGGGAGTGCCACACTAGAGGAGGCACACAAAGTGCAGGGCCTGAGATGGCAGTGGGATGAGGAGTATTCCATTGGAAGCAACCAGCACAGCCAGGGCCTGAGAGTCAGAGCCAAGGCTCTCAAAGTACACTTGGGGGTGAGGAGGAGGAGAGGGTGAGAGACCCCAAATACACTGATGAGGAAAATAGGGTCCTGGTGGAGGCCATCATGGCAAAAGAGAGGATCCTATTCCCCAGGGGGAAGGTCACCAGAATGGGGGCCAAGAAGAAGGCTGTGTGGTGGGATGTCCTGGCTGCTGTTAATGCAGTATCCAGCTGCAGCCGATCCCTGGAATCCATAAAGAAGAGGTGGACGGACTGTAAGCACCTGGTGAAGAAAAAGATGGGAGTGGATGCCCTTGGCACTGGAGGTGGACCGCTCCTGTGTATGTACTACGCAGAGTGGAAGGAGGTGCTGCACAAGAGCATGTCGGAGACAGCAGTGCAGGGGATCCCAGGATGGAGCGACACCGGAGATGAAAGGAGCCTCCAGACCACTGGTAAGTGCATCAAGGCCTACATACACGCCACACAAATCTTGACACCTACCATAGCCCAACACAGTGACACCTGAACACATAGCCAGCATTTCACACCACAAGTTCAGCAACACAGCTTGGAGGGTTTCAAACAAGGACAGGATACATGACAAACCCAGCACAAATGGGAATGGCCAAATCCCTGTTTAACCCCCTTCATGCTGTCAACATCAACCACACTCACAGAACTAAATCAATGAACACCATCATGTTGGAGGCAAATAATTAAATGTAATGTGTACCACAATGTAATATATAGAATGACAAAGAGGTCAGCACCTAACCCCTTGAGTGCCAGGGGGATGGTCAATGCATTGTTAGACAAGACAATGTCTAGTCCCCTGGCACTCAAAGGGTTACAGAGGACAGCAGTGGAATTGGTGTGTTTCTGGAGTATTGTTACTGCATATTAGGCCTTTGTACATGTAGGTAGTTTTTCTACGTGCAATTGTCAAGGTTCAGCATTCTGTATCATATGTAGCCTGAAGAGTGTGGTTGGGTAGGGGGCATTCACCGCCATTACCACACTCAAGGACATATGCGATTCCCAAGGCTCAACCGTGCCAGGGGGGATATTCGCGAAGGGTTAAGAAGGAGGTGACAATTTGTACATGACATCTGCAGTGTTATCACTTCTGCAATCCCTGTGTTCGTCTGTTGAGCCAATGCACTGAGATTTAAACAACTTGGGACATATCAGTACATAGACGCCAAAGCATAACATAGGAAAAAGGAGAAGTAACCTCCAGTACTACAGAATAACCCCCCGTATGTTTGTTGTGTGCTTGGTTTTTAGCTGTCATGGGGTGTGTCCGATGTGTCCTACAGCTGATTGGGTTGCTGGGTTCCACAGTTCATTTCCGTTGGTGTACTTGCTGTGTCTGTTCGTGTTGCCGACATCATTATTTGGATTCCGTAGTCAATGATCATCACTGGTGTACTGATGTGTTCAGAGGCCCTAGTGTGATTGCTGTTGAGGCCTAGGTGTTGTACATGCAATGGGCTTGTACCATTCAAGGTGTGTTGGTCCAGTTTTGTTCACCATATGTATCCAGATGTATGGGGATGCTTTACCATCCTCACACCTCAGGATACATATGATGACTAAAGCTACATCAATGTAGGTTATTTGAATCAATGTATTACATCATGTCAGGTTCAGTAATAAGTGTGTGTCAGGATGGTAACCAATGCATCGCAAAGCAATGCAATGGATACCATCCTGCCACTCAACGGTTCACATGTTAATGTCATAGTCTTGCAGCCCTCCTATAATAGCTTACATCACTAATAATATCATGTCATTTCCCCACACAGCAAACATGCCTGCATATGCGGGGGACCCTGCAACAAGCTCCTCTGATGAGCCCAATACTTCCTGAGCTCTGTCACCACAACCACCTCTGCAGCAGCAGCCGGCCTACCAGGCACCACCACCTCTGCAGCAGCAGCCGGCCTACCAGGCACCAACACCGACAGGAAGGCACTGGATGCCGGAGACAGTGGCCATGCCACTACATGCGACCTATGGACCAATACCCAAGCCACAGCAGCACATTTGGCAGGAGAACACCCACATTTTAATGGCCCTTGTAGTTGTGGGAGGGGCTCATAGGGGAGCCACAACAGCCACAGGCAAGGGAGGATTTCACGCTGCCACCACCACCAACACCACCCACACCACCAATGCACTCTGGGGCATCCCAAGGAAGAGGGGGGTCTTTGCCGGACATGGAGATGTCCCCACAATCCCTCCAGGGTGGCCCTTCCCTCTTTTGAGGGTCACCAGGGTTCTCCACCACCTTCACCTCCAACTCCACCGCCAGAAGAGGATCCACAGAGCCACCACCAGGCATCCATGCCTCCTTCAACACCCTCCACACCGGTCACACCTTCGCATACCATGGTATTGGATGCGGAGTGTGTGGCCATCTAAAGGAGGCAACTTTGGGAGGCCCGAAGGTGTGCCAGGTCACTGAGGAGGTTGGAGAGGAACACGACTCGTATGATGGAGAGCCTGAGGGCAATGGAGGCACAGCAGGTCATCATGTCCACACACCTGGTGACATTCACAACTGGCATGCTGGACATTATGGGACAGGTTCTTGTTGAGATGCAGGTGTCCAACCGGCAAGAGAACCTGCTCCAGGCCCAGCCCTCAAATGAGGGATCGAGCACCACAACCCCTGCCAGCACTCCACCACCCCCACCGCCTCCCACAGCCACCAGACCCACAAGGGTTACACGCCGTAGCGTGAGGGAGTCCTGCCCTGCAGCCCCTCCCAAAGCACCACCCAAAAAATGGGCACTTGTTCATTCTATTTATGTCCATGTCTGTCTGTAATCCAAGCTGGTTGGTGGCAGAGATGTTTCCAATGCATTGCAAAGCAATGCAGTGAACACAACTCATGCACATTCAATGGTGTATTAGGGTGTCACAGCATGGGTGAGCACACACATCTCATGCAGACACTGTTGTCCAAGTTCAACTCACAGACCACATAGGGTCTGTGAGTTGAGGGTGTGGTTTTCCATGATGTGATTTGAACTTGAACAACGTTCACCTTATAGATAGATCATGGGATCAAAGATATGGGGCTGGTTTCAAATGCAGAAGATAGATGCTACATTCCATTACATCAATGAATGCCTATTGAGGTCCATGTGGATGTATGTGGAGATGGAAGCAGATATACAGTTAGCGCCTGCATTTGAATCCAGCACATGATCTGAATGACAACAATGAGGCTGGAATGGTAATCAATTGAACCTGGCAATTACAAATGCTCATTGTTTGGGATTGACATATGTGAGCAACAGGTGATCATCATGGAAGTGGAATCAACATGTGACTGGGACATACCTCTGGACCATGACGGGTTATGCCAAGGACGACTGTAGGAAGTGAACACAAGAACTGAAACAGCACTGTAAACACAACAGTCATGCTATTGCTGAACCATCATCATAGGTGTGAGTGCCAGAGGGGTACACGACACAACTCATCAATGCGTTGATGATCTCTCTAGCACTCAACAGGTTAACATATGGTATTGTAAACTTAGTAAACCATGTATTGCTTGTCCATGTGTTGTCTAGCCATCATGTAGACCTGAAGGGGATGGCAAGCAGACATATGTACGTGTGACTTGTACACTGAGCACACACCTCCTCAGTATGTGAATCAAGACCCATAAGATAGATCCTCTGTTTCATGGGTCTTGATTCACATACTGAGGAGGTGTGTGCTCAGGGTCCATGTCACATGTACATATTTCTGCTTGCCATCCCCTTGTTCATAACCTCATGTCTTCATGACGGCTAGACAACACATTGCAAAACAATAACAATAGAGTGGCATTGACACTGTGCTACACACACACAAACAGGTCAGCATGTTTGGCCTTGCAACCTGACTCACAGATTGTTACCTCTACACCGTAGCAAACACCAACAAGCCATAAGCATCCCTATTTTGCTCCATTAGTTACTGCCCAACTATTGCACACATGCTAATTCCATAAGCCATTAACCCTTTGAGTTCCAGGAGGGTATACAACACATTGCTTTGCAATGTATTGCTTACCCCTCTGGCACTCAAAGGGTTAACCACTAGTATCCCAGGGTGGTATCCAATGCATTGCATGTCATTGAATTGGATATCGTCTCTGACTCCGAGGGTTGCAGGGGGCTTATGGCTATGGTCAGCTTAGTCAGTGTAGTGTTTTGTCAGTTCAGGTTGCCTTATGCTGAACATGGACAATTTGGTGTCCCATTGATCCTAGTTTGCAGGTTGATCCTCGTGACATGTCATTGTCAGAGCAGAGGCCTGTTTCAATGGGTCATCCTGTGGAGTAGGACAGATGGTTATGTGTTTTTTGGGTGTGTTTGCACGCATTCCAAAAGCATGATCATGGTCACATATGCTCTCTAGACACAGGTGACGTGGTCCTTGATGAGTCTGGTTGACATCTGCATCACACTGCAGGTATCCACATTTTAATCAATGGTAACAGAGACCTCCATGGGCTGTTGTGGCTTCACATCATCAACTAGACGTGTGTGTTCAGCAATATGTTTCATGGGCACACACTAGGATGATGTCACATGCTTTACCAGGTGCATATTTTAGAGTGGCCCCTGAGTGATCCAGGCAACAGGAGCTGGCTTTGAGCAGGCCACAGGTGCGCTCTATGGCATTGCTGGTCCTGACGTGTGCCTTGTTACAGCACTCCTGCGCTGGTTTGTGGGGATTGGCTATTGGTGTGAGCAGCCACAACACCCATATCCGGCACCACCTGTGGACAGCGAGTGACATGGTGATGAGAGGATCCCATATTATGTGGATGATGTACTCCAGGTAAGTGTTTGCTGGGGTGTCTGTGGTTGGTGGTGTAATTATTTGTACTTGGTATGTACCTGTCAGGTGTGTGTGTGATGTTGTGGAATGCATGTTGTGTCTCCATTGGCTGTTGAGGTTGCCTAGGCGAGCTTGATTTATTTTGTGAGTGACAGGTGTGCTTGTTGTGTTGTGTGTTAACCCCTGTTGTTCCAGGGTATGTTGCGATGTCTTATGTTGTGCCGCTTTGTGTTACCGTTGTCCCTGTGAGGTTGCTGGGTTCTTGTTTGTCTGTGACTTGTTTGTATGGTCTAGGCCAGTGGTTCACAACCAGGGTGTCATGGCATGTTGGTGTGCCATGTGCACCAGCTCAGGGTGCCTCACTTTTCCAATGTAGATTTTTTCAATATTATTAAGACTCATTTTCACATTTATTTTATAATATATATTCATGGGGATGAATATATGCACAATTTTCTCCTACTTGTCATTCCCACTGTGAGACCTAATGATAACTATATATTCATTGATTGTTCCTTTCATTGATGCCTTGGGAATTTACTTATTACTTCAAGGGGTGCCCTGGGAAATCCAGATTGCATATTAGGGGTGCCTTGGATGGAAGGTTGTACACCATTGGTCTAGGCCTTGTTGGTGTGTTTACTTGGTATTGCAGGGGTTAATGTTTGACCTTTGTATGCTTGGGTTATGTATCGTGTTTTGTATGAGCTGCTATATCTGTTTTCTTTTCACTGATGGTGGTTTTTACTCTGCGTTGTGTGGTGTTTGCCTAGAAAAAGTGGTTGTTAAATTTATGCTGGTAAATGTTGCAATTTATTGCTTGTTGTCCCTACCGCAAACATTTGAATGGCTCTGGGGTTAGCTTTTACATTGACCTCAATGGGCGATATTTTGACGACCGATAGCATTTCAGAACTGTTGTTAGTTTTTCAGTCTGAACATTAGAGATGCACCGATACCGATTTTTTTAAGACTGAGTATGAGTACCGATACTTTTTTCAAGTACTCACCGATACCAATTACCGATACTTTTTTTTGCAGTCATTTGCCAGTTTTCCAAGTACCTAAAGCATATAGGTTCTTGGAAAACTGGCAAATGACCACAAAAAAAGTATCGGTAATTGGTATCGGTATCGGTGAGTACTTGAAATATATACACACACACACACACACACACATACATACATATACATACACACACCACCTCTTGACTCTTGATTCTCCCCTTTTGACTCTTTCTCCCCCTCTTGATTCCCACCTTTTGCTTCATTCTCCCCCTCTTGAGCTCCCTTCTTTTGCCTTGGCTTTTTCTCTCCCTTTTGATCCCCCTTTCTCCCCTCCTTCTACTTGACTCTTGATCCCACCCTTTTGCCCCTCTCTCTCTCCCTCCTGACCCCCCCCCTCCTTTTGCCTCTTCTTGGCCCCCCTCCTTTTGTCTCCTGATCCTTCCTCCTTTTGCCTCTTTTTCTCCCTCTTTACCCCACTCTCTGCCTCTTTCACCACCCGCTGCCCCATCTTGACTCCCTTACCCTCCTCTGCCGGGTGCTCGCTGTTCTCTCGCGAGCCCTGACAGAGGTCAGCGTCGGAGCGTTGCCATGGTAACCCGCGGCAACGCTCCGACGCTGCAGGAGGGAGAGAGGTGACCAGGGAGCATTGTGAGCAGCTCCCCGGTCTCCCTCTCTGCAGCACAAACCCTGACACAGGGTATCGGTGCTGGCATCGGCCGCATTTGCGCGAGTACAAGTACTAGCGCAAATGCTGGTATCGGCACCGATAACGATACAAGTGTCGGTATCGGTGCAACCCTACTGAACATTTGCATCATTTACCTTGCTTTTAAAACCACCGTAGGCAGAAAAAACATTTGGATCGAGCCCTTAAAGAGGAGCGGGGCAGGGACAAAACAAGGTGACAAGAAAGTAATTAGTGCTGCAGCATTCTGTATGGATTGAAGTGGATGGCGATGGGAGGCAGTAATGCCAGACAGAAGAAGGTTGCAGTAGTCCATGTAGGATAGGATAAGTGCTTGTATAAGAATTTTAGCTGTGGAGGAACAGAGGAAGGGATGGATTTTAGCAATGTTACGCAAGATAAAGCAACAGGATTTAGTGATGGCGTTTATATATGTAGAGAATGAGAGAGAGACATGTCAGTTATCACACTTAGACAGTGCTTGTGATACTGGATATATGGTAGTGCCATTTACAGTCACCTGTAAGGGTGCTACTGGGCCAGGCCTAGATGGGAGGAGGATTAGCTCCATTTTAGACATATTGAGTGCCTATGAGCCAACCAGTCTGAGATAGCCTAGGCAATATGTGACTTGCATGTGTGATTAGGTGACTGCCAGTGGAACATGGATTGGTGTCAGGCAAGGTATATATGTCAGATTGTAAGTGTGGTTCTGGGGAACAGGCTGGGGTGACAAGCTGTGAATGTGTGGCTACCAACATGGACAGTGGAACAAGGCTGGGTTGACTGCAAGTGTGATTATGTGGAAAAAGGCTGGGGTGTCATACAGGGAAAGCATGGTTCTTTGACAACAGTGTGACAGTGGCCTGAGGCTGTGGGTCAGACAGAGTATGTGTGGTTCTGTACCAGTGGGTACAGACAGACAGAGTATGTGTGGTAATGTGCTAGGGTGTCAGACAGTGTACATGTGGTTCTGTGACTACTAGCAGAACAAAGCAGGGTTTTGAGAGAGGGTATGTGTGGTTCTGTACCACTGGAGCAGTGAACAAAAGCTGGGACGTCAGAGTGAAAAAGTGTGGTTCTATAACTACCATTGGGACAATGGAACAAGGCTTAGGTGTCAAACTGGATATGCATGGTTCTGTAATTACAAGTGGGAAATGGAATAAGACTGGGATGTCAGACACATAAGTGTGGTTCTTTGACTATCAGTGGAACAAGGATGGGCTGTCAGACTGTGTTTATTTGTGTGTGTGGTTCTGTGTATGTGCGATTCTGCAATTTCCAATGGGCCCTTTATTCCATAGTTTGACAGTGTAGGGGCATGAGGCTCCCACAACAGAGTTTTCGGGGGGGGGGGGGGGTGACAGCATTTTTTTCTTTGTAAGTGTTCCTTTAATTAAACCATGAAAGGAAATATCTTACCAAACTGCTTTAGTTTTTTTCTTTTCTTTTTCTTTCTGTAATAGAAATGAAATCTTTCAAAACCTACAAAGAGGCAATTTTCAACGCTTCAAATGAAATACTGGGTCAATGAGAGGGAACAAATAAGAGAATTTTGTGTGCTTATCGATAAATCCTTTTCTCTAAGTCCATGCGGAACAAAGGAACTATGGGGTGAAATTCTCTCCTCATGAGGGAATAGTACTTCTAAAAAGAGCTCTCTGACGTAGGGACTCCTGTCCTACACCCCTTCACCCCCACCCTGACATGCTCAGTTTGAAGTATAACAAACTGAAAGAAGGAAAAGAAAAAGTGGAAGGGTTGAGGCTGAGACATTTCAAGCCCAGAATAGGACAACATCCACCATCCTTTTTGGGGACCATGAAAAGTTTGGAGTAGAATCCCATGACTCTTTCCTGAGAAGGAACTGGTATAACACCTGCATGTCAAGCAGGGAGGTCATGTCTAAAAACAGGTGGCTTTTGCTAGGAATTCCAAGGATCTCTGGATATAAAGAAACAATGTGAAGAAATCAAAAAGGACTCTAGATGCCAGTCTGTCTGATCCTTGACAGCATCAACATCCTCCAGCTGCAAAGCCATATTCTTGGTAAGGTGAGAAATTTGGGGATCAGCCGCACTTGAAATGGCCCACTGCGCCAAAGCCTCAGCAGAAAAAGTGAATGAGATACATACGCATGTTAAGGAAGAACCTACTGTCAGGCTTTTCCATTCCTCCATAAGCAATTGGTCCAAAGAAAAGAGTTAGATGAACTCTTGAATCCTTAGTAGCATTGGACTTGCCTATGTCTGCCAAGGGTCTGACATAGTCAGGAGACCCCTGAAGAATAAGAGTAAAATACAAAAGTAGATTAAAAGTACTAAAACATCAATCATACTTACCTGACTGAGGTTAATTTGGCAAGCAGGAGGGAAAAACCAGTCTTATCATAGCCATCCGAATACAAAAAAGGGACCTCCTCTTCCTCTGCCAAAAAAGCCTTGGAAGAACAGGCTGCTGGGAAATGTAGTTTCCCAGTCATAAAAATGGTGTGGTGGCTCTCCAGCGGTTTCCAAATGGCATCCCTGGATATCGTGTGGAGGAGTATCCCACTGAGCTCTGGTACTGAGAAATTCCAGTTACCAAACCCCTTTTATCAACTTTCAGCCTCTAGAAAAGCATTACGGCAAGAGAAATCCCAGTGTGCTTCCTATGTTCCCAGCAATATGGCTGCTCCGAATGCCCATTCTTACAGGCAATGCGAACCCAAGAAAGTCAAAAGTTTAATAAAAGCAATAAAAGTTAAGAAACAATGCAAGAAGTAACTGCTATACTACAAGTCGTGCTCACAACTGCATCCACGTGGTCAGTACGTCAGGTACACAACACCATATACCATATAATAACAATATGGGATACAAATAATTAACCATAAAGAGAGGAACTACCAAAAGAAAAAATCCCCCCACACAATTAGCACACTCAGTCGTAGATGATGAATGATGATAATGGATGAAATGGCAAGAAGATGAGCCAGTCCACAGTCTCCCACTTTAATAGTAGGTCATCATGCAGCCTTAAATATGGTTTTCCTCCATGTAAAACAATTACACAAGCAGCTAGTAAAAAAGCACAAAAAGCACCATCTAAATTAAAAAGTACAGCACCAATTTTTATTGCTACATGCAATAATTTTAAAAACACTTACAGGATCCCAAGTGAAACACGCATTTATCTTGTCTTGCTCAGACTGAAAGTTCTCACTGTCTAACACCACGCTCTCTCACAGTCTCCAAGTGATGACGTTTCAATCGACAGTCTTTCCCTTCACCGTCTATCGTAGACACTGGCAGTTAGATAACAGCTCCACTCACAAGAGCCGCACCACAGTACCGGGACTAGATATAAACACTAAGGGGAGTCTCACAATCACAATTATACAATTATACACCATACTCGTATCGTGGAATCTACTATCTGCTTCCTATGGGGTTACGGGGGGGGGAGGGCTCGGTCAGTATATAAACACCCTTCACTCCTCCTTCATATGCAACCGAACCAATCACCTCCCTGCAACATAATTAAACACACCATAACAATAAACAACTTCATTCACACTTTACATGAAGTAAGCCTAAAAGTACCACAGCCAGCAAGAGAGAAGTCCTCGAGAACATAGAATGCCCATGAACCAGCACTGCATTGGTTAACATCCCACTAATGTCAACAGAGGAATACAGAACAGTTACTGAAGGTATGGAAATGCTGAATCTAAGCAAGGCAGCAATAGAGTGCACTGCAGGCTGTTCAATTACAGTAAAATGTGTCTGTCAGTTACAGATGCAGGGACATACTCATGGGACCTGTGCACTTAGAATCCTCTCTTCAGTCATCAGACTCCCATTACAAACAGAAAGTTTCATAAAAGCTAAGAGGAAAATTGGCTATGAGTCTAAGCCATCCTCCACAAAATTGGTCTTGAGAATTCTGTGTGCTAGTTAATCCGTAAAAAGTAAGCCAGGAATAGGATTTCCCCTAATGGGGGATTATACAGCCACATACCCTACAGGGAAAAAAAATAAAAACGAAAGTCTATCTAAGAGAACTTTGCCTTGATGCTGCTCCTGGAAAGGACAGTTTTAAGACTGGGCATGTTTGGGTGGGGTGAAGTGGTGAAGAATTGGAGTCTCCATCTCAGCGAGCTCTTTTTGTGTACGTGACCTGCCCTCCTGAGGAGCCTAGATGGTGGATTAGAGGGGGAGGATCAGGAAACCCTTCCTGATTGAGTGTGCTCCTTTTCAATGTCACACCTAAAAACAGGTCTCCCAGCACCTAGTAAACCTGATTTAAATTAAACAAATAATGGAAGCTTAACATGAGTATAATTCAAATATCCCACATTTTATTATTGTGCAATGAATTGCACTGAATGCACGCTGGAAAAAAATGGGTAAATATTCTCCTACAGCCCTTGCATGCTATGGAAGAGACCTACTCAAGTATGGCAGATACCCTCATTTGCTTGGGGGAGGTTAAAGGGCATACTCAGAATTCATTTCATAGCTGCTTGACCTGATCAAAAAAAATTGGGAATATGCCCCCAAAATGTGGAGATACTGCATGGTATTGAATAGCCCTTTCACTCGATATAAATTACTGGCTTCAGGAGCACAAAAAAAAAGTTTCATAACAATTACAGACAGAACAAAAACAGTTATTTTTGAATGAATTGCTTACTTGCAATATTTGAGTGTTTAAAACAGGTAATCAATGCAATCAAACTCACTAAGAAAAACACAGCTATTATATAAAGAGAGAGAGAGACAAGGAGACAGTGTGAGACCAATAGTGTGGGGTGTCTATATATAACTGTATATATACACCGTAGACAAAGTTGAGCTATTTATGCTTACATTTTTATGAGATTCAACATACAAATTAATATTTACCTTGGCAGGTCAACCTCCTTTTGTTTCCTTCTCTAGTAAAAACAGTATGATTAGGTTATTTTGGGGGTTTAGTAAAAAATATATACAAATAACATATTTACTACAGATATACATCTTTATTTTAAAGCACGTGTTTATTTCCCTGTTTTTGACAAGAGCCTTAATTTACAACAACACTATAAGCCCTAAATTCTGGAGAGGAGAAAGAGATGTGTGCTTTAAAGACAAAGACGTGTTAACAAAGCAGTCTTTATTTTAAAATATCAGTCGCACTCTCTAAGTCCATTGCCATTTTTTGGAATTTAATGTTTATTGCTCCAACTCCACCACTTGCCTGACATCAGCTCCTTCACCTTCTGCTCAGAATATGAATAGTAGTATCAACCCCTGCACCTGCAACTGATGTAAAAAGGAGCTGACATCAGAGAAAGGGGAGGGAAATAAAAGTTTAATAATTTAAAAACGGCAAGGCTTTAGAAAGAGAGACATCGTAGTCACTGTCTAAAATGCTGAATTATACTTTCAAATGTTTAGTGAAAACAATACTATTATTTAAGGAACCAAAAGGAATTTGCTAAAGAAACCTAATATAATTCAATGTTAGTAAATATTTTATTCAGAAGTTACTCATCTTTCCATTTAGCCTTCCCAAGTACCATAATTCACCACAGATCTTGTTTGTTGAAAGCCCACATGTACATATAAGCTTAGAGTTGTCATGCACAATCCCTCCAAATGAGGAGTGCAACACTGTTACAATGAAGCTCACATGGGCCTCAACTTCCATCAGCTCTCATGTGAAAGGTCTGCTGGTGGCCCTAAAGGCTGCACTGCAAGCCTTTCTTACTGCAGCTTTACTGAATTCATGAGGAAATGCAGTAAAATTGCAAAATGCTGGCTTTTGGTGCATACACAAGTTGTTATAGCCTCGTGTGAAAGGCACCAGAACTAAAATAGTTTATTTCACAATGGGTAAGAATAAAGATAATACTGCTGCTTTGGTGTCCCCATGAAAAAGTTTGGACAACTCTGCTCTAATGCATCTCTATACAGAATAAAAGCGATGCCTAAATTAGTAAGAAGATAAAGACATATTTTGAAGCTTGACTCTCTCTTCCTCTTTTTAAACACATGGAAATATCTTTTATCCAGTTAAGGAGCAGATGGGTGTGCAATGGTTAGAAACAGAAGAGTCACTGTGCAAAATAAAAAATGTAATGGAAAGCATTTGACAGCTTGACATTTGTGCCCCTGTTTACCCGCTTAGTCCCCGATTCATCCGAAGTATTGGAAGTCCCAGAATCTT
The DNA here is from genome assembly GCA_037306005.1 of Rhinophrynus dorsalis. Taxonomy (NCBI): domain Eukaryota; kingdom Metazoa; phylum Chordata; class Amphibia; order Anura; family Rhinophrynidae; genus Rhinophrynus; species Rhinophrynus dorsalis. The sequence continues at coordinate 516,761,794 of CM074719.1, read as the reverse complement.
CATAGTCGGTGGCAGAATTATCGGAATCTGGAGCATCTTCATTTTGCAGGGCTTCTGGACACCAAACATATATAAAATATAAAAAATAGGATTTTAGTCTTACCTGTTAAATCTTTTTCTCTTAGTCCATACAGGTTACTGGTAACTTTGGGTAGGTGATCCTCCCCTTTAAGTAGGCAGGAACAATTCTGAGAAGTGACTGCTGGGTACAGAGCCTACCTCCTCTCCTTAGCTTGCAGCTAGCCAATTCCCATCCTGTAAGATTTGAAGACTAACTATTAACTAGGTAGAAAGAAGGTAAAAGAAGACTCCTGTGAGCATGAACCCAAAAGGACCCACCTGTTCTGCCACAGGAGAGCCAAGCAGGTCCCTTGACAGGGTGGGAGACCAGTCACTTGTATGGACTAAGAGAAAAGGACTTAACAGGTAAGACTAAAATCCTCTTTTCTCTGTCATCCAGTACAGGTAACTGGTAACTTTGGGGTGTCCAACCATTAAGTTCCCCAGGGCGGGAAGAAAGGTAAGGACCAGGCACTGACCCCCAAAGTCACCAGAGCACCAATGAACCAACAGATCATGAATAGCTCAACAATAACCACAAAGTGTCAACGGACACCGAACAGGGGTAAAATAGACCCCAGGAACTGTTACACAGCTCACTGAACTAGAGCCAACAGGGCTCAAAAGTGAGAGAGTACTGAGAGACTAATGAGATCCTAGACAGGCAAGGCTGCCTCCAGGATCTTCCTCCCAAAACTGGCATCAGCCGATGCCAGCACATCCACACAGTAGTGTTTACAGAAGGTATGCACGGACGACCAAGTGGCCACCTTGCACAACTGATCAGCTGAGGCCTGATTCTTGTAGGCCCAAGATGCCCCAATAGACCTCGTAGAATGAGCCGTGACCCAAAAGGGAGCCAATCAGAAGTGAGCGCTCAAAGCTAGCACTCATAGGAATTGTAGTTTTACTGAGAAAGTACCCCAACAGTGCCCGAAGCCCCCTGAGCCCCCCCAACATGCCCAGAACATTGACCGGATAACAGAGCAAGGGCAGACCAACCAAATGAGACACCTCTGACTTCGCGACGTAGAGCGGTTGCAGAGATATGTCCCAAACTGTAAAGTCCCATAGAAGTGAATGGAGCAATGGCGTCTATGCTGTAAACACAAAGTTAGCAAGGTGAATACCAAACTGTAAAACCACTCAAACGCCCACTAAAACAAGTCAATAGACCCAATAAACACTAGTGTCAGTAAGGAAAGTGCCCACAATGCCCCCAAAAGATGCTAAACAGCAGCAAAAGGTTTAAGTTACCACAGAAACTTGCTCAAAACACCTCACAGACATACAGATAAAACCAATGAGTGCATGAGTACGTAATAGGAACTCAAAATGATACCCCTGTTCTGGAAGGGAAGCATGGGACATGTGGACCTCAGCAATCAAAGGCTGCTCACCTTTTTCTGCAGATCTTCTGTCTTCAGATTACCATATATCAAGAAGAAACCTCAGTGGGTAAGTCCTGGGGAAACAATTTGCAGCCAAGATTTTCCCCCCAGGGCTTAGGTTCACAAAAGCACCTGGTAAACTGAGCTATCCATATTTGGGTGATATGAATTGTCAGTGATGGTACCTAATGGTGGTATCCCATATCGAACAGAAAAATAATAAAAAAGCTAAAACTATAGCAGAACTGTTCTCTTGCCTTGTGTCTTGACCAAGGAACAAATCTGACTGGATGGGGATTGGCTAGCTGCAAGCTAAGGAGAGGAGGTAGCCTCCACCCAGCAGTCACTTCTCAGAATTGTTCCTGCCTCTTAAAAGGGGCTGATCTACTACCCAAAGTTACCAGTAACCTGTATTGGACGACAAAGAAAAAGTCTTAATTTTCTCCAAACAATATTTTTATTAACCCTTTCAGTGCGAGAGGGGTTACACAATGCATTGCTTTATGACTTAGTACTAATGCCACAAATATGGAATGTTGGTGGAGCTATTTAATGGGTCAGTGCCTCTGATGTTGAAATTTAGATCAGTAAAGTTAGTAGTATATGAAGGGAATAAAATATATCAGATCTGTATTTTTTTTTGTTCTTACATCTCTTATTCACATAAAAATATTGAGGGGGAAAGTTTCTTGCATTGTTATAGCAACAAGAAAAGTATTTGCTCTCAATTTATTCTACTGTTGTGATGTTAAGTTTTCAAATCCTACCCAATCCTTTTAGCTTAGGCTGTTCCTACACATTTCATTCAGTGCGATTGGCTTATCATCATAATTTAGGAAGTTTAAAGGAGGAAAGCGGCAACAGGAAGAAAAAATCTGCTAAATTTAGAAGCCCCAGAGAAACCTAAGAAAACGTTGAAAATATAAAAACATAACAGTACATTTTTAAGGGTTCTAAGGGCGCATAGTAGTGTCAGAGATAGGCTTCCCAGTGCAGTATTTATTAAGAAAGTGTTTTTGTTTTTCATAGAGGAACTGTTTCTTTTAATACATAATATACAACTAGTGTAAAAGCCCGTGTACACGGGCCAAGGTCCGGGTAATGTTAACCCTTTGAGTGCCAGAGGGGTACGCAACGCATTGTTTAGCAATGCATTGCGTACCCCTCTGGCAATCAAAGGGTTAAGAGGCAGCTACCTCACTGCTACACACGATGCAGTCTTGCGTCGCCTCACTCACGCGATGCAATCATGCGCAGCAGAGAGTGCCCGAATGCGGGCAGTTTCTACTGCACATGACTGCATCTTGACAAACATCCTAGCAAATTATTATATAGGATTGTTATTTTGACTACAAGATTAATAGTTTTATAGACATGGTAATTACAAATAAAGAAGTGAGACAGAGACTTATAATGTGAGTTATGATTGAGCATAGAAAGGAGGATCCCAGTTCAATCCCACCCATAATGCCAATTCATCCTCACCAAATGCCATAAAAATCTCCTCCGTACAAGCGGTAAGTCCTAGATATACACAACAAGCAGTAAGTCCTAGATATACATTTACGTTTTTATAAAAGATATCAATGAGGTATAGCTGTTATCGCTACGTACAGCTGCTTCAAGATATACTTGTGCAAAGGCATAACTGAGGGCATAAAATTTGATTAAGTATCTCATGTTCAGTTGTCCATGATAGAAAAAGCATTCTTTATCACACACACACACAAAAGTCTCTAGAAGGTAGACGGCACTCACATGATCTTTTTGTAGATAAATGAGATGTTTATTTGAATCAACGTTTCGGCCACAATATACAGCCTTTATCAAAATTACAACACACAGCCACCAACTCCCTTTATATACCTTATGTCATATTAAAAATTAGCGTAATTAGCTTAATTGCTCCCAAAAGTGCAAGTAAACAATGGTGATGAATGAATGAAACACTGGTACCCAACCTCACATACTGAACACTTGTATAGTATTGAAAGACAACAGTATCTGTTAAAAAACCAAAAATGTCATAAATACAGATGTTCCATACATAATCATGTCATGGAGACAGAATCCCTAATCTTAAATGTATTAAATAATAATGCTGTCATGACATCCAACTCATGTAGGGCAAATAAAATATGTAAACACTAGTTTAAAAGCCCGTGTACACGGGCCACAGTGCCACCCACGGCTTCGGCTAGTGCCCTGGAGCCAGGAGCGGAGACATGTGGTGGGCCCCGGGCAGGAGGAGTCTTGGGCGGCCTCCCCAGGCGGCCCCTCATCCTCAGGCCAGATCCGGTTGTACCGCGCTTCCCTCGCATTCAGTGGTCCCAGGAAGGTACGCAGAGAGGAGTCCAGCCCTCCGGTCCGAATTCAGAGAGCCCCACACTCTATCAGCCACAGTGCCATCTTGTTTCCTCGGCAGGCTTGTTCGGGCGCATGACTGCAGCGTGGGCAGTCTCTACTGTGCATGACAGCTTCAGACAAACATACTAGCATTTTATTATATAGGATATGTAGCGATAAACTCACCTCGATCTTCCCGGTACTCCTGCAGATCACAACGCCCAATGAAGGAGTACTAAATGACTCTAGTTCTAAGCGTGCCATCTGGTGCATATAGACAGAGGAGTGATGCAGGCTTTTAAATAGCTAACATGCTAATCACCACCACCCAGTATATCCAATAACGTAATACCTCTATAAGAGACTTAGGGCTGGATTCAAATCAGGAGATAAATGTTACCTCCAGTTTTATAAAAAAAAATATCCTATTGAAGTTTATGGGGATATCTGGAGATAAAAGCAGAGATAAAATTAGCACCTGTATTTGAATCCAGTCCATAGTGTTTTGAGTGAGTGCAGGAAACCATCAGGGTGGTGTATAGTAATTGATACATTAGTAGTGGGGCTTGCATATAATGTGCCATGAGTTTGGAAGAATCTGAACAACATAAATATACAAAGTAACCCTAATGGAGGAAATACATGAGATCATGGGTTTGTTGACGTAAAAGATCTGTAGGTGTAATAAAGTAGTGATATGAAAATGAATAAAGATGATGTACTCTTCCAACTCAGATGGTTAATACTGATAATGTCAGATATGATTAATAAATTTAAATTTTATGTGAAGGGATACTGAATGAATGAGCTAAAACACTTTTAATGCAGACCCACATCACAAAGCTCAAGAAAACAAAACCACTGGATTTTGACATATGGTTCCAAACATAAAGCATCATAGTAGAAGACTGTAGCACACATATATGAGAATATATGCTCATAGTGTAATATCATCAGGTGGAACAAATACACCAGTTCCCTTCACCAATATAGGAAATTTACTCACAAGGAAAATGCTCAGTGTGACCCTTATATGTTCACTGAGTATCAAACAGGAGGGATCTTTATACTGCCCCAGCTACAATATAGATGGTCATCTGTTAAATAGGCTGTGACCAAAGCTGTTATCAAGATAAATGGTATATAGGATATATTTCAATATACTCACAATTGTGGTGGTTGGAAAAAGGCATATACCATCTTCCAACAGTAAGAACTTGCAGAGAAAATACACCTGTCTCTGCTCAGGTCTCCAGAGTAAAAGCTGTAAAACCAGGGTGCTACTTCAAATCTTCAGGTAAAAACAAGTTTTTAACTAAAATACTATAGTTAACAATAAAATAAGCACAACAGCCAATAGATAATCTTGTATGGCTTTTTATCGTACTTGAGCCTTTATCAAGACAACAAGATCAATGATCAATAACTCCTGAACAATGATCATACAGTGTAAACTTGATGTAGGATGCTGAAGGGCTTGAAAATGTGTAGCAACTGGTTGGTTAATTTTGATGTTTGTAACTCTTTTAGGATCCAAAGCTAGTTTAATAACAGAACAATGCTGGGTCATTCGTTCCCTAAAAGTAGATCCCGTTTTGCTCACATACATAAAATGACACAGACATATGATGAAATATATTACAAATTGGCTCAGACATTAATCATTTTTATTGTAGATGTAGAAACTTGGTACCACATAACATACATTTACAAGTCATGCAAGATGGACATTTGACAACCGGTAAGTTTCTGTCTAGTGGTTTTGATGTAACAGTCAACTTGATCTACCTTGAACAGTAGGTCCTGTAAGCCAGCACACCTATGATACACATGAAAGGGTTTCTGGTGAAAAGATTCAGGTAAGCTAGTATCAGATCATATTAAAGCCCACTCTTGATCAAAGATATGTTTCAATCGCATTGAATGATTATAGAATGCAGTAACAAAAGGTAAGTGGGTCATAGATTCCCCTTTATGTGTGTAATCCAAAAGATCTTGTCACTGTAACATGCTTAATTCACTGATTAATAAGAGATCTGTCATGCCCCCAAGAAATGCATTTATTACAAATTCTCCTTGCAATGTGTATTGATCACTGATAATATGTGCTACACATAACATTTGAGAGTAGAGTAAACTTCTGTTTGGTTGAGAGGGGTGATAGTTATTTGCATCCAAGAGAGTGTTACGATCTGCTGTTTTCATATACACAAAGGTTGAGATTTACATTGGTTAATGCTTGCCCTCCTCTTCTCAGTGTTGAACACCAAACTCTATAATCAATTCTCTTGTTACCCACTTACTGGCCACTCAGGGTAGTTGTTTCCCCACAATAAAGGCATGTGGTAGCCCACAGAATCAGTTTCCCTGCAGTGTTCCTGCTCTGTCAAGATGTTGCAGGTTTAAGCAACAACCTGTGGCTCCATTTGTGGGTACTAGACCTCCACAGATTTAATTTCTTCTTCCTCTTCCTAGTAGTTAATTATCCTGTTGTCTCCACTGTTGCAAGTGAAGGTGTGAAGGAAGAGTGGAAACATCTGGCCAGGCTGGCTGGATGATTAGCCTGCACATCTGACAATAATTTAAGGCCATGGGCTGTCATTTGTGGTAGGCCTGGAGGCCTCTGCAGCAACTTATGCCACCAAGCTAGCCAAAACAGGTATCAGGATGTATCCCACAAGGCGGCCAAAATAAACGTTGGTGTTATTTACCCTCTGATGTTCAGGGAAATGTCGGATAGTGGCCGATGAAGTCCCAACTCCAGTAGCTACCAGAGATAGGGCTCAATTTAGTTGACTCCATTAAAGAAAAAAATCAGTCAACAGAAGTTTGAAAGCACAGTAAGCCATTCAATAGGCCGTCTCATGAACAGCTAATGGCAGTTTTAAAATCAAAATGGATGATAATATAACGTCCATTGAGATCTATGGAACAGTTATCCCCAGAGCCATTCAATTGTGTGCTGTAGTGCTAATGCACAACAAATTAATACTTTTTACGGAGTAAACTCTGAACGCAGTTATTTTTGCTCTATACCATACAACCAGCAAAAAAACACAGTCGGACAAAACAAATCAGAGAAACAGCAGCTTACACAACACAAAGCATATAGTACAAGGACACCTATGGCAACATCTGGAGAACCACAACAGGCAGCAGCACCCTGTAATGGTTTGTTTGACACTCAGACACAGTAGGTTTGGATAAAGCACAGTTTTATTGAACAGTTGCAATAAACAATAACCCTCACGGGTCCAGTAATATATAACACAATATAGTACTGACACAGGACAGGTTACAGTGAGATATACCCCCACGGGTCCAGTATATGCAAAGTACAACAACACAATATACTGACACAGATCGGGTAACTTTCTTGTGATTCTCAAGCAGGCAGCACTGAATGGGTTACTATTAGGCCAGGAGGACTGACAGGCCATAATAGTGTGAGGCCCTTTAAGACTCTCACTCTGAAGAGAGTGCACAATATTGAGTAACGCCCAAATAGACAACGGAGACCAGGGCAACTTGTGGACTGCTGTAGCAGTAGCGGAGGACTGATGAGTCCCAATGGGGTTAACAACGCTCAGACCAATGTCAACTGCTTGATCAGGAGAACTGCCTGAGGCGCCCAGAGTAAACCCAACCTCAGCATGAAGGCAGGAAGAGGTCTAGCGTATAGTGGTGCACGGATGGAAGGAACACACCAGCAATGTCTCCTTGGTGACACCGACAATAGCGGAGACTAGACTGCAAGCCTATAGTGATATGAGGTACTGTCCGGAGACAGTGAAGATCCTGAATAACAACCCCAACTGGGAACCGGATGGGGTGTAAGCAGGGGAGATGCACAGCCAAAGGAGCCCAACCGGGCCGGTTCGGTACACAGGCAGGAACGTCAGCCAATATAAAAAGAAAATATAATCATTTAAAATAAAATCACATATATTGTACGTACTATAGATATAACTCCCCTCCAAATTCTAATGGTGTTACGTCTCAGCTAACCCGGTCCGTCGGTGAAGCGAAAACCTTCAATCATGGACCTCCTAATTGCATAGAGGATCAAGCTCTACCCACCTGACGGTAAGTCACGTGCCCACAGGATAATATCCAGCACGTCTCCCAACTCGACTACAATAGGGTGAAAACCCTCCTCCACCGCTTCCAGAAGTCCCTCAAAATTAGCACACCAGATCGATCCACTGGATACTAAATCTTAAAAATTCTTCAGTTGGCAATGTCTATGTCTTGAAGGTAATTTTGTATCTCTATCAAATCGCGTCAATATGACATTTTATCACGGTGCCCATGCTTTCCTGTCACTCTCTGTGCTGGGGCTCGTCCATTGGAGGAGGCTGATTGGCCCGCCCAGGGTGTTCCTTTATATTGGGCTTTATGGCACCTGTCAGGTGCCCTTTCATGGTGTTCCTGTGCCTACGCTATTGTTGCTGTGATCCTGTATTCCTGTGTACCGACTCGGCTTGTCTGACTACTCTACGTTCCTGCTCAGTGATTGACCCGGTTCTGGCTGACTTCCTGCTCCGTGATTGACCCGGTTCTGGCTGACGCTCCTGCTCCGTGATTGACCCGGTTCTGGCTGACTTCCTGCTCCGTGATTGACCCGGTTCCAGCTGACGTTCCTGCTCCATGATCGACTGACTCTGGCTGACGTTCCTGCTCCGTGATCCTTCCAATTCTGCGTTCCGCTTCAGCCTGGTGACATTCTAAGCCTGCTCGCAGCTAGCACCAACTGATCACACTTTCGTTACTCTGTGGCCTCCGTTTCTGAGCCTGTTGATTACCTCAGTTTACTGAGCCTGTGGGAGATTACTACTGAGCTGTGGCCGTTGTGTCTGTGCCTGTCTTAACACTTGCTGTGCCAGTTGCCTCCGTTATACCGAGCTGTTGCATACGCCTGCCAAGCTTGTTTCCTCCGCTACTGAGCCTCTTTTACACCTGTTGAGCTATTGTCTGCATACCGAGCCTAGCTTTACATTGCAGAGTTGTATACCTGTTTGGTGCCATTCTCCTGTGTGTTGCGCCGTGTGGTGCAAAGGGCATTCCGATACTCTGGCAGTGTAAGCTCCGTGTCAGCACCGGAAGGGTGCTTTGGCTCAGGTCCTTCTCGCTCACTGTGTGGTTCCATCCATCCACACTTGGTTGTGCGTTGGCTCTAGTATTCAGCTTGGGCAGTGCTTCCTCCGTTACAGCACCTAAGGGGTGTTAGGCTCAGGTCCATTGGCACTCGCAGTGTACACTTCTACCGCACCAGGGGTGCCTCCTATTCTGGCTCCATTGGCTCAGGCAGTATCTCTCCTTGTTGCTCACCCCTGTAGGGGCATTGGCTCTTGCTACAGTTGGTTACTCTATACTCCTGGGCATTTCCAGACTGAGATCTGGTCGTGATTCAGTTTGGTCGCTCTGCTTGAGCTAGCTGCTACACCACTACTACTGGGACTGTTGTATACCGGGCGTTGGCTAATCACCATCACATAGCTCTTGCTATATCGAGCCTGTATATCACTCAGTACTGTATTACCGATTCTGGCCCTCAGGGGCGCTGTTCCTTATTTCATTTTAATAAAACTGTGTTTTATCTCTAACCCTGTCTGAGTGTCAGAAAACCGTAACACATTTACTCCATATCAGATCTTCCAAATATGTATATCCAAATTCATAACAGATATTCAAATGTCTGATAAATTCATAGATATTCAAGAGACTAGATTCTCTTGAATGGAGCATTGTTTTCATGCGCATTATCAATCCCGATTTTTATACTGCAGTTAAATCTTTTATAACATTCAACAGCTCATACCTTTACATGTATCTCAAATCTGTAGAGTACCATCCTGATACAAATATTATTCACGGACGCCTGCGTTTGTTATTCTCGTGCGTCAATCTAACAGCACCTGTGAAGTATCTGACGGTCTCTCCTCGTCCTTCCGGTATGCTGTTCTCTTCAGCAATAGATCAGTAATTTGTGCATCCAGTTTTCTCTGTCAATGCTCCCAGATCCTTCGTCCACCCTACATGCCAACTTCTTCCAACGCGTTTCGAAGCAGTATACTTGCTTCTTCCTCAGGGAATCCCAGCATACCGGATTTAGTATCCAGGGGATCGATTTGGTGTGCTAATTTTTGGATTTTTTATTGTGAAAGGATGATCATCCGTATTAAAATAATTTTTTATGAATATTTGTATATTTATATGTGTATAGAGTGATTATTTACCTTCAGAGCCCTGATGTAGGGTTACTGTCGGTGAATGAATATCACAGAGCACCATTAGCGCTTAAATTAAGGTACGTGTAGGGTTAATTCCTACATTAGCCTTCATAGATGTGCTAGTTGATTAATTAGATTTTTTGTTTGTTGGGTGAACATTTGTGATATTCTTATTGGATGTGCGTCTCGACTGACGGGGTCGGACAGAGGAGTGTTAACCCTTGAGGGACTTCTGGAAGTGGTGGAGGAGGGTTTTCACCCTATTGTAGTCGAGTAGGGAGACGTGCTGGATACTATCGTGTGGGCACGTGACTTACCGACAGGTGGGTAGAGTTTGATCCTCTATGCTATTAGGAGGTCCATGATTGAGGGTTTTCGCTTCACCGACGGACTGGGTTAGCTGAGACGTAACACCATTAGAATTTGGAGGGGACTTATATCTATAGTACGTACAATATATGTGATTTTATTTTAAATGATTATATTTTCTTTTTATTTTATTGGATTCACGAGTATATTTGTTATTAAATAGAAATATTTTTTACTTTGTTATCACTGTATCCTTTATCCTTGAAGGTGAATATAGCGCTGATCTTTTTTGGTATAAGTACATTAATTATCGGCTGACTGGGACACACGGTGAGGTCAAAAAAGGTGTGATACGTGGATTTGTTGGGCCTACACTTGTTAGTCAATCTACATATTGAATTTGACATAGATCATTTATTGTTACCGAAAGCTGGCCTTTTTTGCCCTACCTGATGTTTTACCGGGCTCAGTTGAATTGAGCCCATAGTGTCCAAGCCCTACAGGGTCCCCAAGTTAGGTGTGTTTAATGGTCAACATTTCACCTACAGCCATTCAAAGCATAATTTGTTTTTCACATCATCTGAGCTCCAGTCCTTCTTTTGATTAGTATTACCATATTTGTTGTGTAACCCCCACTTCCCAGCCACTGGGAGAATAAGAAAATATTTAAAAAGTGATTAGCCACATGTAAACCAACCCCTTTGTCATCTCTTTTTTTCCCCCACAGAGGCCAGAGCAATTGCTCAAGCAGGACTGGCAGGAGGGGTGGGTTTGAAGCGAGAACTAAGTTGTGAGTTACTTTTTAACTTACATATTTCTATCACTGATTAACTAATTACAGTGTTCCTGTTGTGTGAAGGCACACATGCAATGATTCAGTTTCCCACATATCTATGTCTTTATGGATGTGGCTTGCCTCTGTTACAGTTAATGGAAACCATCACATACATAATTATAACAACTTGCTCCATCTCACATACACATTTGTTGTAATGTATTTTTACCAATCACAGAGCAGATATTACAAGGTGTGTTTTACCATATTCAGATACCAGAGATTGATGTGGTAGACTGTATATTAAAGGGGAACTACCACCCCACAAAATCTTTATCTTAATTCAGTCCCCATCTGGCGACTAGCTGCTTAGTAGAGCTAGTCGCCAGAATCATTACCTTGTTTAACTGATTTACCACTTATTCCGAGGCAGACAGTAGCAGGAAGCACGGACACCTTGCCATAGTGACGTCCGTGCACCTGCGCTGTCAGTCCCTTTTTGTGCCAGCCGGCTCCAAAAAAAGAAAAAAAAAAAAAATTAGCAAACAGGCCACCAAAGGGATATATAAATTGGTAAATTAGTGGCATATGTATCAATGGGTTACCAATAAAAAAAACAGGTTACCAATGCAATTGTGACTTTTTTGCACCAAGTTATTAAACAAAAAATAGTAACAATAAAGTGAATTTAGTAACTCATGAGAAAGATAAAAAATGAGCTTCCAAAAAATGTAGTCGCATCCCTTAGAGATGCATGTAACACACATCAAGAAATAGAGATAAAATAGAGAACATACAAATCGATTTAGCACCTAAAAAGTAAAGACAGCTGATACATTCTTAAATTGTGCTTAGTTATTAACATTTCTTTACAAGAATGTCTCAGTCACTATTAAAGAGGTTTTTTTCCAAAATTTGTGAACTTATAGTGACATTTTGATACGTATGCACCTTAGTGTATAAACCAGTCATTAAAGCAATATCTATAATATTAAATGAACAAGCCACTATAAAAGGGACTATAGGAGAGGACTATGTGGCCATTCCCACAAACTGTGTGCATGCGTGCGTGTGTGTAAAATGGGCCTTTTAGCCTCATGAATGCTAGCGTAGTCTCCAACACATTCCAAAACACTGTGTTCAAGATCTCTTAGCATTCAAAGGTCTAAAAGCTCCATTTAAATCAATGTTTTTTTGTTTGTTTGCCCCATATAGTGCAGTTAGCTTACTCTATAATTGTTTGTCTTTATTTTCCTAAAAAGGCCCTAAGTCCCCAAGAACAAAGTTGGGCCTCCTGCAGTTCTTGCATTACAGTTCCCCTCATCCTCAACCAGTCTAAGGATCTCTTATGATAATGGAAGTTGAAGTTCAACAACCAATGGAAGACCACAGGTTGCCCACCCCAGCCGGATGTTTATCTGTGCTGCCAAATGGAAAATCTGGCATACAAGTTATTATTATTATAATTATTATTTATTTTTTTTAAGAAATTCCTTACAAATGTGGACTGATTTTAAACCACTGCATGACAGAGGGCTATGCAATGCATCAAGATACAAGGTGATAGATACCCCAAGAATATTTTAAATAAATATATATTACTTACTGTCAATGAAATATTTGTCACTATGGTTTCCACACAGTATTCTACAAAAGAAGAAATAAGGCAGAAATTGAAAATAAACAACAAAGATGAATACCCATTTGTCTTAAATGTTGTCCCTGTTTAAGCTATTAATACTACAGGTTACTGGGCTAGCCTTGAGGAGTAAACATTCTGATGGTGACCTCCTTTAACACTAGCATTGAGTGAAACCTGCATCTGAGCTTATTCCAGGTGAATTGTGCTTAAAGTGGAATTGTCACGCTGTAACCTCAAGGTAATTTTGCAAGAGGTTTCAAAAGCAAATTAGATTTTTTAATTAAAACAATAGTTAAGTTATAAGCTTTATGTGTCAGTTATTGCAAGTCGCCCAAGCATACCTAGGACTCAGTCATTTCAATTAGCTCTGCATTACCTGCCACACCAGGAAGTAGTAGCTCAGCTGTATAACTGACAAATAAATAGAGCTAAATATCTTGATACTAGTGTTTGAAATTAAAAATTAATAAAATGAATACGGATGATTTTGGACTCTCTTTTCAAAATCATCTATTTTTATACCTGGGAACTCTCTGGATTTGCCCAGGAGACTCTGATTTTTTTTAAACGAATTATTGGGTCTCCGGGGACAGAGGCTGATTCTCCGGTGGTGGGTAGTTTTTTATGAAATTCTGACCACTTCTCCTTCCCAGCCTGTTCCTCCTAATTCCTACCCTCTTATCCCTCTTCCCACCCTGTTCTGCCCATTTCCCACCTACGTTATGGCACAGCCAATTAAGTCCCACCCCATTGTGATGCAAATTGTGTCATTTATATCCTCCCAGTGGACAAAGTTCTCAGGCATGTCTATGTTACAAAGTGACAGTTCCACTGGGGTTATTGTCTACATGTTTATAAATACTGCACTTACAGGATATATTCCCTCTCCCACTCACTGACACTTAATCCCTTGATGCTAGGTAAGCAATGCAATGCGTAGAAGTGAGAGGGGAGGTAATATAGGCTAAGATAAGAAGTGCCTGATAGGTATACTTTAATCGCATAATGTAGAAATCCAAATAAACATACCTAGGAACTCTCCAAATCTTCCCCTGAGACTCTGGTTTTCGGACTGAATTACCAGGTCTGGGACACAGGCTGATTCTCCAATGGTGGAGAGTTTCTTCTCCTTTCCACCCTGTTCTGCCCATGTCACACCTATGATACATATGCCTAAGCCCTCCTAATCAATTATGCCCTGCCCCTTTATGATGCAAAGCACTTCACTGACATCCTCTTGTTGGCACACATGAGCCCTCTCTGGGAGCTCAAGATAAGCAAGTTCTTAGGTTTGCAAATTACTCAAAAATTAAGTAATTTTGAAAGCTGTTGCAAAATGACCAATTTTTTTTGTGACAGGAGCTTTTTTGAGGGAGCATGGTCCTCTGTGGCACTTTGTACATCAGTATACATACACAAGCCAGGATAGCAGGCAAATCCTATCTCCAAGTTAGAGGAATATGCATAAGAAAATTCCCCAGATCAACTATACAGTGAATTTCAAATGTTCTCTCTAGTTCCACACTCTCTCTTGTCAGAGGCATCCACCCAAGACCAAAGTCCATATATTTATTTCTATGAATTTGTGTTTTCCATCAAAACAATGTGTGTGCCCTTTGTTTCCACATAGCATGGGCAGGGCGCTCTAAGCACTTCCATAAAACTTGGATCACTCCTTGTGTGGCAGTTAGGACATTTGACAAAAGTGATTTCTGGAAAATTGGGCATTTCTCTGTGCTTTTATTTAGGAAAAGGAACCACAGGTCTCTAGGAATACCACAATACACCAGGTTTTCTATATTCTTTTTAAATTCCTTCCAGAAGTCTCTAATTACTGGGCAGGACCACCAGATGTGCAACAAGGTCCCATTTCATTTCTGCACCTCCAGGATGGTGAGGAAGCAGTTGGAAAGATTTTACAAAGACATCTAAGGTCCTTTACTACAGAAGCTGAATTGTCAAGGAGGATTCAGGTAGCCTCCTGAAGATGCTAAACCCTTCATTGACTATTTTATTTCAGAAATAAAGTTGGCTGAAGTGACTGGCCTAGTAAAATTACTTAAAAAGAGGTGTGTCAACCATGTTTAACAGTACGTGCGTTGCAGTTCCATGTTGAATCAAGCCACAAACAGGTCGTTAATCAGCTGCCTAGTTTATGATAAAATATGCAATATAAATACATTTTTAAAAAGGCATACAGAATCATATCATATTTTCCTCTAGACTGTGGGCCTCAAATTATGATTCTGTTACACGAATCTGAGCGTGCATAGTATAGTAACCTGTTCATTCTCTCTTACACTAAAGATCTCTGGAGTTATGAATACATTTGATTGAGGACCATTACTCAGTTGAAAATGGGAGATGCGGGAAGAGAGGAAGCGGAAGGATCCAAACAATGCACTGGTGACCTCGCTAGCATTCAGGGGTTTAAACCCCCATTTAAAACCCATTTAAATCAATGAAAATTTGGGAAATTTGTATTCGTCACCTATGGTTTTTCACAAGGACTTACCAGTGTAGGAGTCTTTCATACAAGCATCCATATAGGTCTAAATACTGAGCCTTATGCACAAAAGAAAATGGAAGTGATTCTGAAACATTTACAAAATCCCATTGATTTAAATGGTGCTTTTAACACCTTGAAAGCTAGAAAGGTCTCCAATGAATTGTTTCTCAATGCATTTGAGCCCTCTTTAGCATTAAAGGACTTAAAAGAGCCATTTCAACTGGGGAATGTTTATTTGTCCCCTATGGTGATGTTGGCTTGCTCTTGAATCGTTACTTATTAGTCCATTAGCCCCAATGGATCGTATTTATCAAGATAAAAGTGTAAGTGATGAGAGAACAATGGCACCATATTTATCAGTGAAACATTCCCACCAATACATATAGGAATATATGAATTAAAAGTGGAGCATTTCTGAGGAAAACCAACTAAATCTTAGGAAACGAATAACAATTCTAATTTAATTTAAAATGGGCTTTTAAAGTGGAACTATCACCCCAAATAAAGCTCCCCCCAAATAATTAGTCAATAGCATAAGTACAGTGTTATTCAGAAATCCTACTTCTGCTGAGACTGATGGGCAGGCAACAGTGTAGTCATCTTGGCTTAGAGACATCTGTCCACCTGCACTGTCCGTCCCAGTCTCCTCTAGAGGCCTGGCATGGTACCTTAAGGTAACAGAAGGGACTGAGGGCGCAGACACGCAGATGGCTCTAAAGGAAGAAGCCTGGCCATCAGTCTCAGAAGAAGTAGGGTTTCTGAACACCGCTGGATAATAGTACTATTTGTAAGCTTATCACTATATGACTAATTATTGGGGGGGGACACTTTATTTGGGGTGATAGTTCCCCTTCAATCCACTGAAAGCTAGAGAGGTCTCTGACAACAGCCAATGAGTTAAAGGTCCAACTAAAGCAATGGAAATTTGGGGAATTTATATTTTGTACCTATGTTGCATCTGGTTTGCCTGAAAATGTTAACTTTATCTTTGTCCATGCAGCCTAT
Organism: Rhinophrynus dorsalis; assembly: GCA_037306005.1. Classification (NCBI taxonomy): domain Eukaryota; kingdom Metazoa; phylum Chordata; class Amphibia; order Anura; family Rhinophrynidae; genus Rhinophrynus; species Rhinophrynus dorsalis. The sequence continues at coordinate 516,745,524 of CM074719.1, read as the reverse complement.
TGTATAACCATGCTGTTCCTCATTTACTAAGCATTTGCCTTGCCACTTATACCCAACTGATGTGTACAGACAGGTCAGAAGTAACTAAATTACTGTAAGTAATTTCAGGACACAAAGGAATGTATAGGAGACATTCTCATGATTATGTCTAGTGATTATGGGACCCATAGATAGGCAAAAACAAACCTTTATCCTTAGGGTGCCAGTTGCATACAAAGCATTGCAAACTGTTGTATTTCACTCTGGTACATACAGGGTTAGTACATTTCAAAGTCACTCTTCCCATAAATGAAACAAACATAAGCAAAATCAGAAAAGTAATGCTGTTACAATATGGACTCACTTATAGACCTCTTTTTCCTCATCTTTGACATATACACCATTAGCTTTCTTCACACACAAAAAGTGATAGGTTTTTTTGCAGCTGGAGACATCACAACCAATATTTCCTCCAAGGGATTTACATTTATTGCATCTCTGAAAAATGGAAAGACAGCAATTTGTTACTTAAAGGGATAGTAATACTTTAAAATTACTAATCCCAATATTGTAGGAGCCAAAAAAAGAAATTATTTGCCCCCCGTGATATCTCTCAAACCTTTATGGTTTGAGAGATATTCGCTCACAAAGTTCCCCCCTCCATCCCTTTTTTACTGAAGTCAGCTTGTAGCTGACTGCAGGGGAAGTCTGTCGTACGACCATCCGGCAGCTCTACAGCTGAGCCGCGATTGCGTTAATAAAAAAGAAATCATTCACTTAAAAGGTCTTCTACGTGTGCTTGCAAACCAAGCACACGTAGAAGACCTTTTAAGTGAATGATTTCTTTTTTATTATCGTGATCGCGGCTCTGCTGCAGAGCCGCCGGATGATCGTAGGGTCCAAGATGGTGACTTGGTGGCACATTTGTGTCAAAGGCATATCAACAGTATGCATTAAGATGTCTTTATCATCATATCCCTGTGAATCCAACACAATCCACCGATATCGCAATGAATCCACCATGCCCTTAACAGTTCATGATTTTGCACTCACTGTATCGACAATGGCTCAATTGCATATGGAAATGCAGGTTAATGAGCCACTGTCATATTTATATGGGTGTGTTTATATGTTAATATGTCTGTTCGTCACATGCACTAAGCTCCAATAGCAACATTTGTTGTCAGAGTTCACAGTTCCAACATCTCCAACCTGAGAATGGTGATGTTGGGATCTTCCTATAGCTCTCAGGTGCCAGAGAACAGTTTGCTGGCTCTGGAAAAAAAAAATCAAAGACAGAAGCTTCCCTCCTGTTTCATAGGGATGTGAATTGGTGTACAGGCTCTGTTTGTATATAATGAAAAGTAAAAAGGTACAGGATCACCTCATTCTGGAATGGAATAATGATCACGTGATATCATGTTATACCAGGTAAAAAAGGAACCTGGAAACTGACCTAGCTGAAAATCAGCTCTAACTCCAACCACAAGTAATTCAGTGGGTACTGGGGTAGGGGCACATCTCCAAGGTGATGACATAGACTAACCATGATACATACATTATACAACTAAGTTACAGCATTACTGCCCTCTAGTTAAGCATTATGATATTTCTAGAACGTAAAACAAACATTAACTGATATGTTTTTACCAGCTTAGAGCCACGTATAATTTCTTTCTTCACAGAAGAAATAGAGAATCCACCTAGGACACCAGGGTTTGGTGGGACCGCTGTGACCACTCTAGGAGAATACAGCTAGAAAATAATTGAAAGAAGAAAGACTTTTAGACAATGTTTAAGCAACCTTCAGCTACTGGAGACTGCAACTCCCATCATTCCAAACCCACCAATGGCTGGTTGGGGATAATGGGAGTTGTAGTCTCCAACAGCTGGAGTGGCAAAGGTTGACTACCTTGTTTTAGACATGTTATATAGATTTGGAAATATACATCATTTTTGTAAATGTAAAGGATAATTACCTTTCTGTATCATATGGCTTTCCTCAATATGGTATTCATAAAATACAGTGAATGTGCATAACCGCTAGTATATTAGAGACATCACCAACACATTACTCTAGCATTCCAGGAGGTTATTCAGGAAACCCCCAAACCATTTATTACACTAAGGCCCTGATTAGCACAGGGATGGGATGGAGGGAGGGGTTACATTTTGCAGCACTATGCACAAAAACGTCTAGGTAAAATTATTTTATTTTACTGGTGCATAGAAAATAGAATGGCATGAGTGGGTACAAAGAAAAAGTGCCAGTGATGCCAGGCTCATAGTGCCACCCTTCCATTCATTTCAGTAGTATTACTCTTTTAAGTGCTTGAGGGGTGTACAATGCATTACAGCCCCCTGGAACTCAAAGAGTTAAGCCCTGGGGCTGAGACACTTATAAACACATACAAAACCAGACTACACGCAGAATACCAGTGATAACTGGAAGGGAATTAAAATGAGCAGAAAAATGTCAACTTTAAAGGGATAGTAATATTTCAAAATAAAAGCAGATCCAATTAATCTTCATAGTATTTGGACCATGCAGAGTGTTATTTCAATACTGTCAGAGTTGTAGTTCAAGAGTAATTGAATGATAAAGTTCCCCCCTCCCACCCTTTTACCTAGTGTAAGCCACCTCCCTTCAGATGTGGAATCTGGTCCTTGGACCAGACAGCTCACAGCAAGGGACAATCTTCTAACTGTGAGAACAATGAAAAACCCTGCCCCCCTTGACATGTTTTTCAGGTTTTTCTCCTTATGCTAATTGAAGATTGTGCCATCTGGACACCACCTTTCTGCTCTGAGGTGAGCAGAGTTATATTAGGTTTGGGAAGGGAATACTTTATCATTCAATTATTTTTGAACTACAACTCTGACAGTATTGAAATAACACTCTCCATGACCCAAATACTATGAAGATTAATTGGAGCTGTTTTTATTTTGAAACATTACTATTCCTTTAAACAATTCTTCCTTTAGTAAATATTGCTTTTCATGGGATAAGCAAAATCTGTCATATTTCAGGAAAAAAAAAAAAGAAGAAGCCTTAGGGAAAAAAAATGCTTTGAGACTGATGTACAAGGAATAACTGGATCAATTACTGGGCAAATCACATCTAACATAGGGGGAAAATAAACATCAAAACTTATATAAAATGAGCATTTTACCCCCATTTAAATAATTTTTATTTTTCCTATACAGTATAGTTAGTTTATTCCAGAATTGCTCTAATTGTTTCATGGACATACCGTTTACTGCAGTTAATTACCGGGTCTCCTGGGACAGAAGCTGATTCTCTGGTGGTGGTGCGCTTCTTATGAAACTCTACTCAATTCTGTTTCTTCCAACCCTGTGTTCCCACTTCCTGCCCACATTTCCTCCTTCCCACTCTGTTCTGACCAATTCCCACCTATTTCCACCCACTTTATGACACAGTCTGTTTAGCCCCATCCCACCCACTATTAAGATCCCCCTTCATGACACAAATTGCATAATATATATCCCCCAGTGGCACCACATGAGCCCCCTCCAGGGACTCCAGAAGACAAAGTTCCCAAGTATGCTCATGGAGAGTGACCAGTCAGTAGGGATGGGTGAAGATTTTCACCCAAAACCAAAAACATTTTACCCTCTACGGGAATTCCCACAGGAACCTCTAACATTCCACTATCCTGACAATTTTACAGCCAGAGCTAAAATCCGATAAAAGCATGAAAACATTATATATATATATATATATATATATATATATATATACATATATATATACACTAGTTGAACAGCCCGTTACACGGGCCACAGTGCCACTGCCACCCGGTCGCGGGGCAGTCGTTCGGATCACACAGCTCTGTATCAGACGCAGCACGGGCAGTCTCTACTGCGCATGACTGCAGCGCGCGCAGCAGTGTCTACTACGCATGTCGCGGCGTTACACACGAATTAACGAATTATTATATAGGATATAAAGGTTGACATGGTTTGTGGATGTATGAGCGAATTTAATTAACAGTTTAATGGAGCAACGTTTAATGGGTTGAAGCAATCCATGCGGGTTGAAGCGACTGTTAAAGCGGCAAGATGAGAATCTCTCACTGTTGATGCAGAGCGAGATTCTCATGTCCCTTTTTCATCACGGAACCTTGTTATTGTGCCTTTATGTTCCACGCTCCTTTGTGTGCGACATTTTCAAATGAGCCCACCAAATCAATATTATCAAGAAGAAGATATCATCATAGTATACAAAGGCATTTTAGGGATTACCATGCAGGTGATGAGAAGGATTTTAAATTGACGATTATAGATCATATACCACCGCAGTTAAGAGAAGGAAATCAATACAACCTACTGGCGAAGAAACTGAATAAATCTTCTGTTTGGACCCCATGTCACTGGAAGGGTTAAATTAAGAGATTGAGCTATGGTGTATCTAATCAATATTGGGTCATTATCTATGCTTTTGCCATTATTCTATAATACAACCTACTTAGCCTTCGTATATACAGTATTATGCAAAAGTCTTAGGCAGGTGTGAAAAAATGCTGTAAACTAAGAATGCTTTAAAAAATTGACATGTTAATAGTTTAATTTTATCAATTAACAAAATGATAGTGAATGAACAGAAGAAAAATCTAAATCAAATCAATATTGGGTGTTACCACCCTTTGCCTTTAAAACAGCATCAATTCATTTAGGTAAACTTGCACAGTCAGGAATTTTGTAGGCATATAGTCAGGTGCATGTTTAAATAATTATACCAAACAGGTGCTGATGGTCATCAACCCAAAAAAGACAATATTAAACTGTAGAAAGTGCAGAGGTGTGCAACAAAACTGATAAAGGGATTGACGGGTCTGAGTTATAGGAAGAGACATCTAAGGGGTAATATGATTACCATTTACAAATATTTTGAGGTCAAAACAAAGATATCTCCAATGAACTATTTACGCAAAGAGCTGAGCTAAGAACAAGAGGCCATCCATTAAGACTAGATAAAAGGTGCTTTGGACTAAAACAAAGCCAGGGTTTTTTATAGTAAGTGCAGTAAAGTTATGGAATTCTTTTCACTGGGGTGCTGTGTTTGCAGATACAGTCTTCAAAAAATAATAGATACATATCTAGCACAGAACAATATTGAGACGTATGACAGTACAGAGATCACATGTATCAGCTTAGTCAATGACTACTGTGATAGTAAGGAAGAGAGAGTCAGAGAATAGTCTTACAAACCTGACCAAGGATGGAGGCATTGACCCCCGCAGTGCTGTTGATGGGTGCAGGATTAAGTGTAGTTCGCTTTATGACCTACTGACACAAATCTTTTAATTAAAAAATGATTTAGAGCATGACCAAAGTATTTTATTTACAGTGACTAATTTTTCAGCACATATATTAACCCCTTAATTTTTTTTTAGCAACCGATTCAGGGACCCCTGAATTCCAGGACGTATATGTACATCATGTGTCCTTTAGGTACATTGTAGCCATGATGTACATGTAAGTCCTTCATCCTTAAGGGGTTAAAGTTTAAACAAACATTAATGGGAGTTTTATTGTTGTGGAGCAATGTTATACACACCACACAGTCTAATCTCTATAAAAGTGGGACAACAGGGAGAGAAAGGGGGACATGGGTATTTTCACCCCAGAGCGACAGTGCCCCCCAAAATCTAGACATTGTGTAGGTATGAATGACCATACACTGAAAGAGGTACAACAGTTATTAAAACAGGGCTGCATAGTGCATCTGTTATTCCAGAGCAGCTCTACATAAACACTCTCACCTGTGCTCACCTTAGGGCAAACAATACTGCAGGGCTAATGATGACCCTCATTATAATCACACCTGGGAATTTCTTGAGAGGGCTCATTTGATGCCAGACAGGGGATGCTGATGACACGATATGGGTCATAAAGAAGGGTGGGGTTTTCTCATCTGCATGTCACAAAGTGGGCAGGAAGTGGAAAAAACAGGGTGGGAAGGAGGACAATTGGGAGGGAAGTGGGAGAGAAAGAGAAGAAACTCCTCACCGACAGATAATCACCCTCTGTACATCTGGAGAGTTCCCAGGTTTGATGATAATCACTAGTTTTTTTTTCATTAATTTAAGCTCCTTATGCACAAACGAACTGAACTAAAGGGGGAAATCAAATGTCAAACTGATTTATTTGTTCCCCGTGTTGCAGTTGGTTTGCCCTAGAATTTCTCCATTTGTATGTTGTGCATATGACAAGGATGCAAGCATATGAAAACAATGAAATAGTATGTAAATACTGGCATCTTTTGACATCACACGACAAGCTTACCAAACTGGATGCATCTAAATCCGAATCTCAGAGACAAGCATTTAGGCACTATATCTTGAAATATTAACCTATCGAGTGCCAGACTAGTGTGCAGTGCATATGGTTTATCTTGAAATATTAATCCATTGTGCAATGCATTGCACATCCCCTCTGGTACTCAATGGGTTCAACTGTAGTCATTCAGTTTGTAAAAGCTGTAGTGTTATATCCCAGTTTGATATGTTTGCTCCCACTAGTAGAGAGTCAATTTGGCTAGTATCTCTATAACGAAAATATTCCGGTCCCCCTATCAGTTATCTGAACAAAGTGGGGGGCTTCCAAGACTGAACAACCCCCTGAAGAGAAAGAGGAAACTGTGCCATAGAGGACTTTAAGTCCTTTACCCAATGTGGCTCTTGTTCTGGCATTTCTGAAGCAGGGGCCACAGCACAAGGGGCATAAGTGACCTGGGTACTCTCTGGGAAGCCCCTCTTGGCATGAGAAACAATAAGCAAGGGGGATCAAAGACACCCCTGAGTCCTTAGCCTTAGGCCTAGCCCCATGTCCCTATTGACCCACCAACCTAACAGGAGAAGTGTCTTACAGTAATAGGGAACCCAAATACTGTCATCCAGATTAATAAAATCATCCCAGAAAGCCTAAAAATGTACTTATCTGACAGGCGAATAGTTAACCTGAGGAGCAGAGCAAAGGAATCCAAGCCCTGCGTAGGACACTCGGCCCAAAAGAGAAAGCAAATGGAGTCTGAACTCAGAGCTTATCAGAGAAAAGCCTGAGAAACGGGCGATATGGGAAATGTAGTTTCTCTCATAGAAGTACCCCAAAAACAGAACCCGAAACCCCCAGGGAACCCCAAGACACTGAGGACATGAACTGGAGTGTAGGAAAAGGGGAGACAAGAAGATTGAGCCCTCTCTCAACCCAGTACATGGAACGGTTAAAGAGATACATCCCAAAGCAGTCTGTCCCATAGAAGTCAATGGAGCAATTGCGGCTATGTTGTAAAGCACGCTCTAAAAGCGCGGAATTCAAAAAAACTGAAAATCGTTAAAGAGGAATAAAAAAAAATCCCCAAATACATATAGAACATGTAACAAGCAATAAAAACTCATAAATCCAAAGGGAAAATGAGAAATAAGTCCCTCAGACCAATGAGCATGGCAGGGAAGGGGTTAAAACAACCACAAAACAGACCAAAATGCTATAAAGCCCCAAAGAACAGGCAGTTACCCAACATGAGTGCAGGAGTTATAAGGAACTCCAGAAGGACCCCTGTCGGAAGGGGAGCGTGAGACTAGTAGATCATGGCACTCAAAGGGTTGTTCACCTTTTTTTCAGGTCTTCTTTCTTCAGATTACCATTGAAAGGAAGAAGCCTCATAGGAGAAGCCAGTAATGGTAATCCGCCTAATGGGGGAATTTTGACACCCCATATCTAAGAAAAAATAATAAAGTAACTAAAAACTAAGCAGAATTGTTCTCTGCCTTCTAACCAGGATCTTGGAACAAATCTATCTGGGTGGGGCTTAGTGAAGTAGCCTGATATGGAGGAGGGGAAGGCTCCACCCCTGCACTTCTTTGAGAAGTGTAGGGCTGTCTTCTCACCACTCTACCTGTGCGTTATATTGGGCAACAGAGAAATACTGTTTTCGGAGCATATACAGTTCACAATTATTAGGCGGTGCACGTCCTATACAGAGAAATTTTCAAATACACTCAGCCTGGGCAGTCCAAGACCAATGAGGAACCGCACATAATCCGCTTGAAATCAAGAGAAAAAAGTTTAATGCATCTTCAGTCAAACATTTTCGGTCCTCACTGGACGTTCATCAGGACAAAGGGCAAACATATAACATCCTACATCTATTTATACTCAAAAGAACTATACTTACTGGCGTCATGACCCCCACGTTGTGGTCCACGAGGATGCCAAAGCTGCGGCTTCATTCTAAACACATCTGAGATTGGTAAAATGTAGATGAAAAAGTGTAATGCAAACTAAATCCCATCACATACCAGCCAACTGTCACGATTTAAGCGGGATAGTCCCGATTTTAGGGACCAAACCTGCAGTCCTGCCCGCATTACACTACGTCCCACTTTCCTGACCTGTCCCCCACTTTTTAAAGTTTTGTCTATACCATTTCACACCACGCTGACATCATGTGAGCTACGTTGCGCTGAGCATGAGGCACCTAATTGAATACGCATGCGTGTCACTCCTGACATATGCGTGCACATGCAGCGATCATGCTCTACTCCACCTCTGGCTGTCTTCTGATTAAGAAGTCTTTGAATATCTCTGAGCAGGACACTGATGAAGTCCCGTTATATTTCAATTTTATCTTACTTGCACGTGACGCTACCAGCAGCATCAGCAGTCAAAGCTGTCACTGCTGGGCCGTTCTCAATCTATTCAGCCGACGTACAGTATGGTACCAGTACACAGAGGGGCATTGCACAGCTCACAATTGCCCTTTTATATAAGATAGATGCCCACAGTCGCACAGGGGTATTTTGCAGATTCAGAGAGATTCTGCACTTGATCCAGGGAAAAGCCAAGGTACAGCAACCAATAGAAAGGTCAGTATAAGGAATGTGCATATTTTTATCCTTTGGATTACTAGAAGGACAAGCAAACATTGCTCCAGTTTGTCATTTAGTTCCAGTTTCTCTCTTTACAACTAATATGCAGACCTGCTCTTAATCAACATTTGCAAATAAAATATAATATTCACAGCTAAATTCTGGTGTTATAGGCATTAAATATTGTTTTTATTTTCAATTAAACTTTAACAGATATATGGTACAAGTGAGCATTCTGCTAACATTTAACAAAAGTAAGGACCTAATGCAGCAAACTAAAGTGGTGCAATGTGAGACAATGTAGAACTGGGTCTGTGACTGCTGGTGGAACAGTGTATGTATGATTTAGTGACTAGTAGTTATTCTGTGACTGCCAGGGGAATAAGGTAAGGGTATCCATGTATCTGTGGCTCTATGGATACCAGTGGACCATATTTCCCAAGTGTCCAAATCCCTCTTTCCCGCTACAGTGCTCCTCTTTTTAGGAGATCAGACTATGTGGTGTGTATATAAGTGTATCACATTGCTCAACACCAATAACACTCTCATTAGTGTTTGTGAAAACTTAATTATGTGTGTTTAGAAATATGTTTAAATAAAATACTTTGGTCTTATTCTAATTCATTTAATTTCAAAAAAAGGGTGTCAGTAGGGCATGATTTTTTTTTTTGTGAAAGTATTTTACCAGGAAGAATACATTGAGATTATCTCTCATTTTCAGGTATGTCCTGGACTCATTTTGTCTTCCTCAGAAGGATGAAAGGCTGAATGGACCTTGTTGGGACTAGAACCTGCAACCTAATGGTCTGAGCAGATTGTACAACTGGTGCATTAACCAACTAAGCCATCTTTCTCGGTAATGCCCTGCCCACCAGCCACACCCCCAGCAGCATCCCCTAAAACAAAAATGTCCCTCTTTGGCCATCTGAAATGTTGCGACGTATGCCATCAGTTTATGCCGCCTGTGAAATATGCATACCTGGGAACTTTCAAAATTAGCTGACCCTGAGATCTTGTAAAAATTAACCATTATAACCCCTTGAATGCCAGAGGGGTACACAATGCATTGTGAAGCAATGATTTGTGTACCCCTCTGGCATTCAAAGGGTTTAAGTTTCCCATAATGTAGGTTCTCTGCAATATGTTCCTGATCTCTGTAATTGAGAGGAGCACTATGAGGGGCCGTTAAGGACATAATTCAGGGTTGCTTATACAGCATGTATCATATAATGAAATACATATATCATACACTGAAATACATATACTTTATAGTGAAATCTATATGCAATATAATGAAATACATATAATATATACTGAAATCCATGTCATATACTGAAATACATATGGAATATACTGAAATTTATATGTTATATATTGAAGTCACAGTAGACCATAACATTCTTATAATCAAACTCAGGATTGGGTAATAATTCTCTAAACTGGTTCTGATCCTATTTATCAGACAGAATGCAGTGTGTCAGTTGCTGACAAGGACTCCCTTCCGCTCAAAGTAACAAGTGGAGTTCCTCAAGGCTCCATTCTTCTATTTTCTCTTTTTATAAATGATCTGCCCACGGTTTGCAAATCATCTTCAGTACACATGTATGCAGAAGACACCATAATCTATGGTAAAAACTCAAGCATATCACAGCTTGAAACCATATTACAACATGATTTCTGTGAAGTTGAAAGATGGATAACAAAGAACAAACTTTTCTTAAACACAGACAAAGCAGTCACAATGATATTTGGCACAAAGCACAAACTGCGTAATCTCGACAATATCCACCTATCCATTGTAACAGAGTCTAATCGTACATTTGCCCCAGTAGACTCCTACAAATATCTTGGTATGTGGCTTGACCCTAACCTCATTTTTGGTCTTCATATTGACAAATTAACCTCCAAACTTTATCCCAAAAGAAGTACTCTTTTTAGAAACAAATCATGTTTAAGTTCCCTGGTGAGAAAACGTATTGTACAACAGATGTTGCTGCCAGTCATAGACTATGGTTATGTAGTGTGTGCTCCATTGCCAGAAATCCATCTTAGTAAACTTGACACTCTATATAATTAATTATACAGCCTTATCCTCCAACATAATTACACTACTCATCGCTGTGATATACTTAAAGAACTAAATTGGCTAACACTCAAATCTACACGTAGACTTCACCTTTCTTGCTTAGTACACAACCACTTCTCTGGAAAACTACCAGACGACCTGAGCAGTATGCTCACTCCTGCTCTCCATACTAACTATAACCTTCACTCCACTGCTAACAACTCTTTGCATATACCACAATACAAGAAAGAAGCAGGAAGATCTAAGTCTAAAATCCTTAAAAGTAAATTCTTCTTTATATCTAAAAACAGTGTGTAAGTGTATATAATTTCAATACTTTATAAGTATGTATATTAATATGTTTATATATGTATATAAAATGTTTCACAATTTGTTTAAATATGTAACCCTTTACTGAAAACTATCCAGGACATACTTGAAAATGAGAGAAATCTCAGTGTATTCTTCCTGGTAAAATATTTTCTAAATAAAAAATAAAATAAATACATCCTTGTCATATAATGAAATCCATATAGTATATATTGAAATCTATATTCTATATGCTAAAATCCATATACTATATATTGAAATCTATATTCAATATGCTGAAATCCATATATCATATACTGAAATGCATATGCTATATACTGAAATCCATATGTTATATAGTGAAAACCATATATCATATACTGAAATCCATGTCATATAGAGATCAATATATCATACACTAAATTGCACATATCATATAATGAAATGCATATATCATATATTGAAATCCATATGCTTTATCCTGAATTGCATATGCCATATATTGAAATCCCTATGCTATATGCTGAAATCCATGTTTTATACTGACATTTATATGTTTTAGAATGAAATCCATATGTCATATATTGACATTTGTTTTGGAGTGAAAAAACACATTTTTAAATACTAAAATTAGTCATCAGCTACATGATCCTGATCTTGCCCTGATCCTGGCCCCTGGCTTCTGTTTCCTGTGACTCATTCTACAGTTGCAGGCAAAAGAAGCAGATCTATCTGATACAACAGGTGAGTTTTTTAAGGACTATCCAATATTCCCAGCCCAGTGATCCATGCTATGGGACTTTTATTTGTTAACCCTGCCAGAGGGGTACGGAATGTAGTGCAAAACCCTCTTGCACAAAAAGGGTTAATCCTACAAAGAGTTCTTAAAAGTGGATCATTTTGGAATGGAACTTGTGTTTCAGAATATTTATCTAATGCATATCATATTATGATTGCCAAGACTATGTAAAGGGAGACTTTCACCTACAAGAACAAGTGTCCCTTAGAACCCTAAGTTCAGTAAAAATGTACGTTAGGAAATTCTAACGTTGTGAGCCCTTCTGACACTCAAGGGGTTAAAGTAACACATTGCTTCGCAATGCCTTGAGTACCCCTCTGTCAATCAAAGGGTTAAGTCAATTTCAATCAATTCCACTTTGTTTTACACCAAAATGTTCCACAGCAAAAAAAAAAAAAAATCTCATTGGGACCTTCAATGTGGTTTACCCAATCCCCACAAAACAGCGGAAAGCAAAATACTTTATACACTTATGCCTTCCTGCTTACCAAGATACCCCAAGGGCCAGGATTTCTTACATTGATTACGTGCAACGTTTATGGGGCCATCAGTCCGAAACACATACTGGAAGGAGCAACACACACACAAGAATGCACGTGCCCTCCACCTTCTCCATTTGAGACCATAAATAAATCAGCCACTTTAAGGAGTCATCCACATAATGACCACAAAAAATAAATCTTTGATGAGCACAAGCTCTTGTAACATCCTACCTTTTTCGGCTCTTCCCCGTTCCTAGGCTTTTTCTTTTACACCTCCAACTTCACTTTCATTGTTTGCTTTTGTCCCTCCCACCTTCAACGCTGAAACACAACTTCATTCACCCTGCATCGAGAGGGCAGACTGAAGAAGCTGCCTACTAAACATGACAATTCCTGTACAATGTATTTGGTTTGCCCGTGTCACTGGGTCCCAAGCAGAAGCTGACTTGAGAAGTGTGTCTACAAACATACTAACATAGTAAATTAGGATGAATAAAGACACAAGTCCATTAAGTTCAACCTTCTCCTCATACCCCAGTAACTGAGAATTTTATAGCTTACCTGCTACCAATTAAGTTAGTCTTTATCAGACCTTCCTGATCTGCCTACTAAAAACAGTATAACTCTGTATGTTCCCTTTTGAAAGAAATGTATCTAATCTTCTCTTAAATGTATCCATTGTATCTGCCATAACCATCTCCTTGGGCAAGGAATTCCACAATTTAACATACCTTACTGTAAAATCTCAAGGGGTGTCCCCTGGTCACCTGATCAGGCCTTGGAATAAATAGTTCACTGCAGAGATCCTTGAATTGGCCTCTCATATACTTGTACAATGTGATAAGGTCTCCTTTTAGTCTTTTCTCTAGAGTAAATAAACCAAGTTTGTCTAGTCGTTCCTCATACGTCAAGTTCTCCATTCTCCCTTAATTAGTTTTGTTGTTCTTCTCTGTACCCTCTCTAGTTCTAGTATATCATTTTTCAGAACTGGTGCCCAAAACTGCACTGCATACTCAAGGTGAGGTCTTACCAATGATTTGTATAACGGCAAAATAATGTTATCCACTCTTGCTTCAATACCTCTTTTTATGCAAGACAGGATTTTGTTTGCCTTTGCTACTGCTGTTTGGCACTGGACACTGTTTCTAAGTTTGTAGTTGACAAGGATTCCCAGGTCTTTCTCTAGAAATGAGTCCCCTAAAATGATTCCATTAAGTAGCCTTGGGATTATTTCCTCCCAAATGCATGACTTTACACTTCCCCACATTAAACTTCATATTCAATTTGTTTGCCCAGTCTGACATTGTATGTAAGTCCCTCTGTAGAGAGAAAATATCCTGTTCTAAATTAATTACCCTTCATAATTGTCATCTGCAAATACTGATATTTTGCTTTCTAGATCTATTTCCAGGTAATTTATAAATATGTTAAAAAGCAGCGGGCCTAATACTGAACCCTGAGGTACTTCACTCTCCACTTTAACTGTACTGGAGAATTTTCCCATTTACAACCACACACTGTTCCCTATCCTTCAACCAGTTTTGTATCCAATTGCAAAGGTTATCTCCTAGCCCCAGTTTCCTTGTTTTATACACCAGCCTTCTGTGTGGCACTGTATCAAATGCCTTTGCAAAGTCTAGATATACTACATCTACTGCCTTGCCATTGTCAAGGTTGCTGCTTATTTCTTCATAGAAGCTGAAAAGATTAGTTTAGCATGATATATTCTTCATAAAACCATGCTGATTCATGCTAATGATCTTATTTTTTGTGTTGTAATCCTGAATATAGTCCCTTATTATCCCTTCTAGCAGTTTTCCCACTACAGAGGTCAAACTCACATTCCCATGTTCTGTTTTAGTTCCCTTCTTAAGTAGAGGCACTATGATAGCTATTTGCCAATCCTGTGGCAATGAGCCTGTGGTGACATAATCTTTAAAGAGTAAATATAGGGATTTTGCTAACACTGCACTAAGTTCCTGAAGAACCCTTGGATGTATACCATCAGGACCCGGTGCTTTGTCGGTCTTAATTTTGTTCAGTCTTCCCATGACATCTTCTGGAGTTAACCCAATATCTGATAATTGTATTGTTTTATTTGTTACTTGTGGAGGCTCTTCTACCATTCCTTATTCCCTTGTATACATTGATGCAAAGAAAGTGTTTAAAACATCGGCCTTTTCCTTATCCTCACTAATCAACTCACCCATCTCATTTTTGAATGGTCCAATGCATTCCCTCTTGTTTTTTTGCTATTTATACATTTGAAAAACTTTTTTGGATTAGTCTTGCATTCCCTTGTAATTCGAGTTTCCTTATCTATTTTTGCTACCCTGATTTCCTTTTTGCAATCTTTGTTACACTCCCTGTGTTTTAAGAAAGGTTGTTCAATTCCTTCAGACTTAAATAATTTGAATGTTTTTTTTTTCCTTGCCATTTCCTTCTTTACATGTGCAGTTAACCACACTGGCTGTGACTTACGTCTTTTGCATTTGTTCCCCATTGGTATATACTGTTAGGTACATTTCTGCAACCTAAATTTGAATTCCTCAGTTTTTTTGCCTTTAAATAAAATATCCCAGTCTATGTGTTGAATTGAAGCCCTTAACAATTTGAAGTTAGCTTTTTTAAAATTAAGAGTTTTGGTTTAACCTATACAGTTTTGCTTTGTCCGACTAATCTCAAATGTAACCATGTTGTGACCACTGTTTCCCAAATGTTCTCTTACCTTAATATTGGATACCATTTCTGCTTTATCATTTATCACTAGGTCCAATACATTGTTATTTCTTGTTGGCACTTCCACCATTTGTGACATGTACTTTTCCCGAAGCATGCTCACAAACCTGCTTCCCTTAGCACTCTGACAGGTCTCATTTTTCTCTCCCCTAGCACAGAGGCTCCTCTAACATTTAGGTGCAATCCATCACTTCCATATAGATTGTACCCAAGAGCAAAGTCAGCCCAGTGCTCTGAGAACACAAAACCCTCCTTCCTACACCACTGCTTGAGTAATGCATTAAGCTCCCTGAGCTCCCTGTGCCTACCTGCACTGGTGCACGGCACAGGTAGTATTTCAGAAACAACTACCTTAGAGGTCCTTGCCTTGAGCTTGCAACCTAAATCCCTGAAATCATTCTTTAGGGACCTCCATCTTCCTCCTGCTTTGTCATTGGTACCAATATGTACCAAGACAGCTGGATCGCTTCCAGCCCCTCCCAATAATCTGTCAGCCCTATCTGTAATATGCCGAACCCAAGCACCTTGGAGAAAACATACTGTTTGGCATTCATGTTCCTGGTGGCAGATTACCCTATCTACCCTCCTAATAACAGAGTCCCCAATTACCACCACCTGCCTTGGTTTCTGCCTACTCTGCATTTCATCTAGCCTGAAAGGAAGACTGTTCCCCTGGCTGCTAGAGGAATTAGCCATCTCCAGTGTTGCCAATTCTGAGTTATCCTCATCAACATCTTCACACAATCTTGCAAATCTGTTGGACTGATTCAACTCAGATCTGGGCTTCCTCTTCCTCTACCCACTACCTCCCCTCTTTACTGTTACCCAGCTGTCTACCTGTCGCTCCTCATCTACAACTCCACCCTCTTCACCACTAACCCCATATACTACCTGCTCTGAGTGTTCTAAACTCCTTTCCAGGTTTCCAATGTCCAATGTTGCAATATTTCTTTCCAAATCCAATATCTTAGACTCTAAAAATAAAATATGCTCACACTTGGCACAGCGGTATGACCCCTGGAACAATTGCTCCATGTGTTCAAACATGTGACAAGATGTGCACTGCTTAAGATTGTCTAACCTGCTATCACTCATGCTTGGTTTTACAACTCAAATAGATTTATATTGTCCTCTAATGCGCACTCTAAGGTAAGTACCAACTTTCAATCTGAATGCAGTAAATCCCTTTAAATTACCATCACCTCAGAGCTCTGCTGATTTCCAACTCCTGTTTCTATTCTAGCTCCAGATTCCTTCTAACTCTTTACTTGAATGTAGTCACTTGAAAAGCAGTCTCAAAGAGCACACTGTGGTACACACACATTATAACAGAGCTGCTTAACTCTTTCAGCAGATAAGCAATACACAACGCCTTGCTTGCCCAGTAGCATTGTACACGGAGTTTGCTGTAATGCTACAGCACAGAAACCCAGCATCGAAAGGCAGCTGGGAAGTCAAACGGGACATTCAGTCCCGCAGAACTCGGAAGTGCCCAATTTTGATGGACTAATATCTGCACCCCGCTCTAATGTTGGGTTAACTATGAAAACCCACTGTAAAAGTTTTAATGTAGGTGATAGTTCTACTTTAAGACATTTTTTGTCACTCCATACGACAATTTCAGTCAGGACAAACGACATATTTCCAATCACAACCGACACTCCCCAAAATATTAATGATCTCAGCGACACTGTACTTTGAAAAGTCGTTACAAATGACAAAAGGTATTTCGCTACTGCTTTGAACATATGGCCCATCGAGATGCATTAGATAAAATATTCTAAAACACAAGGTCCATTCCAAATGATCCACTTGTAGGAACTCTTTGATAGTACTAGCATTTGCAAAGATGGAAATATTGCACAGGCCTAAATGAACTCACCTACTGAATGAGGCCTGCTACCCTTGCTTGCAGTAGAATGAGTCTAAGTAAACAGTCAAGGGGCCTGCATCAGAACAGACACATAGACATGTGACTGATCTTCAGCAAAAATAAAGACATAGACATACATTAAATAAATATTCTAAAACACAAGTTCCATTTCAAAATGATCCACTTTTAGGAACTCTTTGTAGAATTAACCCTTTGAGTCCCAGAGGGCTATGGAATGCATTGCTTTGCACGGCATTCCATAACCCTATGGCACTCAAAGGGAAACAAATATAAATCCCATAGCATGGATCACTGGGCTGGGAATATTGGATAGTCCTGAATGAACTCACCTATTATATCAGATAGTTCTGTTTCTCTTGCCTGCAATTGGAGAATGAGTCACGTGAAACAGAATCCAGGGGCCAGGGTCAGGGCAAGATTAGGATTATGTGACTGATGACTAATTTTAGTATATGAAAATGTATTTTTCACTCCAAAAAAAATGTCAGTATATAGCATATGGATTTAATTGTATAGCATATACATTTCAGTATAAAACATATGTAATTCAGTATAAAGCATATGTATTTCAGTATATGAAATATGTATTTTAGTATATTTCAGTATATGATACATGTTTTTAACTATGGATTTCAGTATATGATATATGGATTTTAGTATTTAGACTATAGATTTAAATATATATTATATGGATTGCAATATATGACATGGTTTTCAGTATATGATATCAATTTCAGTATATAACATTTGTATTTCAGTATATGACATATGAATTTCAGTATATAGCATATGCATTTCAGTATAGGATATATAGATTTCATTATATAGCATATATTTTTCACTATATAATATATATATATTTAATTAGATGTCAATAATTTCAGCATGTACTATCAATTTCAGTATATAATGTATCAATTTCAGTATATTACATATGTATTTCAGCATGACATGTATTTCAGTATATAGTATTTGCATTTCAATATACTACATATGGATTTCACTATAAAGTATATGTATTGCAGTATATGATATACAGTTCTCACTGTATAAGATCATGGGATTTGTCATTAGAGCAATGTATAAGCAAAGCTGAATTATGTCCCTAACAGCCCCTCATAGAGCTCTAGTCAGTCCTCAAAGAACAATTAATTTACAACAGCTTAGAGAGATCACTGCATGAACACAGAGAAGCAGGACTTCTCCCTTTGCCTTTCTAGTACAAGTGGCACCAATTTAGAGACTAAAGAAGCAATAAACTGGAGCAGAATATATAAAAGCTAGCATTGGACTCTCTCACTGAGAATTTGGCCCTTCACCCTGAGATCTGGGTCAAAACCCTGAGTTTCAGGGTCAAATCCTAAGAGTTCCCAGGTACGGAAATATGTGAAGTACACAATATGAGTAACTATAATGTTAAAAAGAAGGATTCTGCTTGTATGGGTGTAAAAGTAAAAAAGGCTACGGCCCAGCCCAGTGTCTCACCATGCACTTGTAATGAGCTGTAATCTTGCCATTTGGACTCCTCAGTAGCTCCCCAGTTTTCCTAGTTTCTTCAGCCTTTTTGCAAAAGGCGCACTGTCCCAGCTTTTTAGATTTTTCAGGTGACATGGAGCAGAAAACAGTCCAGAAAAGTCAGGATACAGAAGGAACAAAACCTTTCACAACGCTTCCTGCTTCCAACCACTGAGTTGGTTTCACTTTCCTGCTGAGCAGAAAAGAAAAAAAAAAGTAACAGACTGAAACTGCCTGAAGGCCAGAATTTGAATTCCAGCCTGGTCTTTCCATTCACCAGATTAGTGGTTCTCAATCTGTGTTTCGGGGGAACCCATGCCTGGGACCTTTTAAAATGAGTTGACCCTGAGATTTTTGGAATATTAACCATTAAATTCCTCAGAATGTAGATTTTAAATAGTGTTTTCTTGCTTGCTCCAATATAGAGGTGTTGCAATTGGTCTTTAAAGGAGAATTAACACATCCCAATAAACTCCCCCATTCTTACCTTACCATGAACAGAAACTCCTAATGTCCCCTATGAATTGTGCCCCTTGCGTTTGTTCAAGAAATTAGTCCTGGATATCCAGAAACGATCAAGAAACATTTTTGTTACCTATTGTAAGACATACTGTGTTGCGGTTGTTTTTTTTTAACCAGAGCTCAGCTTACGTCACTCACACACATCCACATTTGTGCTTTTGAGCTTCTGATTGGAAGTTCAGCAGTGTGTATTTGCAGACTGTATAGAAGATATTGCAGTTATAATGAAAAGCAAATGTAGTAGTTAGTATATATATATAGTATATATATATATATATATATATACACACACACACACACATACATACGTACACACACATATATATATATATATATATAGTAGTAATTTGGACAAGGAATTGCTGTTGATGTAGTATACTACATTGTTTGATACAGTGATCACAACAGGTTACTGCATAAATGAAAAGGCTTCGGTTTGGGTGGTGTTATCTGTACATGGATTGAGAACTGGTTAAATGATAAATGGCAGAGAGTTTTGTAAATAGAACCTTTTCAAATTGGTCTAAAGTTATAAGTGGGAGTACCGCAGGGTTCAGCCCTGGGCCCAGTGCTTTTTAATTTGTTTATTAACGATCTACAGTGACTTGTAAAAGTATTCACCCGCTTGTCATTTTTCCTATTTCCTGGAATTAAAGTTGATTTTCTGGGGGGTTTGTATCATTTGATTTACACAACATGCCTACCACTTTGAAGATGCAAAATATTTTTTATTGTGAAATAAACAAGAAATAAGACAAAAAAACAGAAAACTTGAGTGTGCATAACTATTCACCCTCCAAAGCCAATACTTTGTAGAGCCACCTTTTGCAGCAATTACAGCTGTAAGTCCCTTGGGGTACGTCTCTATAAGCTTAGCACATCTAGGTACTGGGATTTTTGCCCATTTTTCAAGGCAAAATTTTTCCAGCTCCTTCAAGCTGCATGTGTTTTGCTGGTGTACAGCAATCTTTAAATCATCCCACAGATTCTCAATCGGATTGAGGTCTGGGCTTTGACTAGGCCATTCTAAGACATTTAAATGTTTCCCCTTAAACCAATTGAGTTTCGCTGTAGCAGTATGCTTAGGGTCATTGTCCTGCAGGAAGGTGAACCTCTGTTCCAGTCTCAAATCTCTGGAAGACTGAAGCAGGTTTCCCTCAAGAATTTCTCTGTATTTAGCGCCAGCCATCATTCCTTCAATTCTGATCAGTTTCCCAGTCCCTGCCAATGAAAAACATCCCCACAGCATGATGCTGCCACCACCATGCTTCACTGTGGGGATGGTGCTCTTGGGGTGATGAGAGATGTTGGGTTTGTGCCAGACATAGCGTTTTCCTTGATGGCCAAAAAGCTCAATTTTAGTCTCATCTGACCAGAGTACCTTCTTCCATATGTTTGGGGAGTCTCCCACATGCCTTTTGGCGAACAGCAAACGTGTTTGCTTATTTTTTCTTTAAGCAATGGCTTTCTTCTGGCCACTCTTCTGTGAAGCTTAGCTCTGTGGAGTGTGCGGCTTAAAGAGGTCCCATGGACAGATACTCCAATCTCCGCTGTTGAGCTTTGCAGCTCCTTCAGGGTTATCTTTGGTCTCTTTGTTGCCTCTCTGATTAATGTCCTCCTTGCCTGGTCTGTGAGTTTTGGTGGGAGGCCCTCTCTTAGCAGGTTTGTTGTGGTGCCATATTCTTTCCATTTTTTAAATAATGGATTTAATGGTGCTCCGTGGGATGTTCAAAGTTTGGGATATTTTTTTATAAACAAACCCTGATATGTACTCCACAACTTTGTCCCTGACCTGTTTGGAGAGCTCCTTGGTCTTCATGGTGCCTCTTAGTGGTGTTGCAGACTCTGAGGCCTTTCAGAACAGGTGTATATATACTGAGATCATGTGACAGTTTATGTGACACTTAGATTACAGACAGGTGGACTTTATTTAACTAATTATGTGGCTTCTGAAGGTAATTGGTTGCACCAGATCTTATTTAGGGGCTTCATAGCAAAGGGGGTGAATACATATGCATGCACCACTTTTCCATTTTTTATAATTTTTTAAAACGAGTTATTTTCTTCATTTCACTTCACCAATTTGGACTATTTTGTGCATGTCCATTACATGAAATCCACATTACAATAATTTTAATTCCAGGTTGTAATGCAACAAAATAGTAAAATGCCAAGGGGGGTGAATACTTTTGCAAGGCACTGTAGAAGTGGGAATTGAAAGTAGCATCTCAGTCTTTGCCAATGACACTAAGCTGTGCAAGGAAATACATACAGAGCTGGATATTTTTTTCTCAGTAGAAGGATTTAGATAAACTGAGTGAATGGGCAGAAAAGTGGCAGATGACATTTAATGTAGATAAATGCGTTTGAAGTTCTAATGATATTACATACGGATGAAAGACTTAAGAACATATTCCCACAGCCCCCCTTACTCTCCTTCAAACAGCCTCCCAATTTGAAACAACTGATGGTAAGGAATGCCCTGAATAAAAATACAAAAAATGGCACATCTCCCTGCCTACAAAAGAGATGTGAAACCTGTGCACACATTTACACCATGGACAAGATACCAAATCCAAACACCCAGTTATACCATAAGATCAATGGTACCTTCACCTTTAAATCATCCAATGTAATATATCTTATCATGTGTGCAAAATGCCCAACAGCTCTTAATGTGGGAGAAACTGGATAGCCATTACATAAGAAGTTTAATTCCCACAGATCCAGTGTTAACAACAAAAAGACAGAGACACCTGTGGGAGAACATTTTTGTCAAAATGGGCACAGTGTCAGGGACATTAAGTTAACTGTATTAATGGGACGGTTCCGCACTCAGAGGGACACAAAAGTATGGGAGGTAAAATTAATGTTAACATTTAATGCTATTTGTAATGGTTTGAATAAGGACAAAGAATTCTTGTCACATTATCACTTAATGGATTGACCTTTCCAACAGACCCAAGAGCATCGTAAATACCGCTAAAGCCTCAGAGGAAGAGTACAATTTACCATTGACTGATCAAAGGATCTGTGTTGAGTTCTCTTATCTGATTTCCATTCTAAACAATGAAATATGTACTTGTATTTGAGAGATGTTTTCATATTTATCTGTATAACATGCCTAAGGAAGAGACCTAAGGTCTTGAAAGCTTGCATTCTAAATCTGCTTAGTTAGCCAATAAAGGTATCAAAATCTATATCTGCCTCCAGTTCTTTAAAAACACATTGTTGAACTGGAATTTTTTTATCCACGTGGGCTAAATTGGAAATGACTTCAGAGGACTTTTTTTTGCCTTCCTCTGGATCAGCATGGATGTTTTTGTCATCGGCTGGACTTGATGTGTGCATGTCTTTTTTCAGCCTCATCAACTTTTATGTTTATATATATATATATATATATATATATATATATATATATATATATATATATGCTTTATACTTGAGGAAGGGAATTTATTCCGAAAGCTTGTCAATCCATAATTCTGTTAGTCCAATAAAAAAGGTATTACAAGATATTAATTTTGTTTGTTATTTTACATCTACATCACTGGACTGATATGGCTACAATCTTAACTATATTTTATTTATATATATATATATATATATATATATATATACACACATACATATAATGAATAATAATGTTATACCACAGACCCTGCACCCACCTGCCCAGAAATAGTTTCTTTAGAGTTTTTACTCGAGAGCCTTGTGCCAACATCTCTCCTCTCCCCCTTCTCCATGCTCACTATGCTAATTAAACCCTTTCCTTTCCATCCAATCCTGAGACTCTGGGCACTGATGCATGGAATGCAGTGGAGTAGTACAGGGCTGGGGAAAAGGCTTGTACCTCTCTGCTTCTTGACTCCCTGTTGTCCTGCAGCTCCATAGCTGGGGCTGGTTTGGGGTATACCGTCAGAATCATAGAAACATAGAATTTGACGGCAGATAAGAACCATTCGGCCCATCTAGTCTGCCCAATTTCCTACTGTAAAAAAAAAAAAAAACACAACCTCAAACCTTTTTTTGGTCCTTGGTCTTTTCTTATGTTAAGGACCGCCTTATGCCTATCCCATGCATGCTTAAATTCTGTCACTGTATTGACATCTACCACTTCTACTGGTAGGCTATTCCACTTGTCTACTACCCTCTCAGTGAAGTAAAACTTTCTTACAATCATGATGAAGCCTCGGATCTATCCCATGAAGAGGCACATCATTGATATCTCAGAATTGGATCACAGGGAGGGGGTTATCCCTTTGAATGCCAGAGGGGTGTGGAACACATAGCAAAATCAGGAATGACTGAAGCTGTATCTCTCATTTCTTGAGCAAAGGCACAACAACAAAATTCATGGGGTCATTGCAATATTCTGGCCATAGTAAGGGAAGTGGTAGTTTATTATCAGGAGGTCTTAGTTCTCAATAAACACACCTATGTTCAAAAAGAATAGTAGAGGGATTCTGAGGCAAACCATTTGAACGAGAACTAACAATTCCCATTGATTTAAATTGGGATTCAAATACCCAATTTAACACAGTGCAAATTATTTGCCCCAGCACTCCTCCACTTTTCTTTTGAACATATACCCCCCACATATTAAGCTCAAGCTGAGCTCTTTGTTCGCACCATCCTGGAGAAAGGATAATACCAAGGGTAGGTCAAACCCCTTCAAGGCCTTGGAGGAGACAGGCTTGTGGGCCCAAATCATAAAGGAAATTACTTCAGAGGAGAAACCTTTTCTCCTCAGTATGTGGGCTTCAAGAGCCGTGCTTCAAATCCATAGTTTCCACATCCTTATGCCACAGGTAACCCTGGAGTAGGAAGTCTGGACAGGGAGGACGGTGGAGCAGAGCCAGAATGGAAAGACGGACCAGGTCCGCAAACCACACCCTCCTGGTCCAATAAGGAGCAACCAGAATGAAGGTCACACCATCCATCCTGATCTTCCTGAGTACCCAGGGAATGAGAGAAAATGGAGGAAAAACATAAGCGAAATGAAAGTTCCACAGAATCTACACTGTGTCTGTTGCAAAGGCCAGAGGATTGCCCCTCTAGGAGCAGAACATTGGAACCTTTCTGTTCTCTCTGGTGGCCAAGAGATCGATCGTCGGCACACCCCACTGTTGCAAAATTAGGTAGAATACTTCCAGATTGAACTCCCAATTACCTGATCTATGTCTTGGAGACTCAGAATAAACAACAGAATGTTTTCTACCCCTAGAATGTGAACGAATGAGAAGGCCAGAATGTGGGCTTCTGCCCAACTGAGAATGTACCTCACTTCAAACCAAGAGGCAGCACTGCGAGTGTCCCCTTGTAGGTTAATGTAAGCCACTGCCTTGGCATTGTCCGACTGGACCCTCACTGGCTTCCCCTTCAAGAGTTAGGTCCAGTACACGAGGGCCGGATTGCCAGAGTTGCAAGACATTGATGGATTGAAGAGACTCCTCTGGAGCCCACATGCTCTGAACCTCCAGGAGACCTAGAACTGCACCCCAATCCTCTCAGGCTGGTGTCTGTCATGACCAGAGTCCAATGAGGTATCACAAAGGGTTTCCCTTGCTCCACGTTCTGCAGGCATAACCACCACTGAAGGTTTTCTTCCCAGCACTCTCATATACTCCCCGATTGTGGCCGAGGGCCACTCCTGGGCCTGCGACACCTCTTGCATCACTGGAAGGATTTTCTCCTCTGGCAGGAAAACGTTCCCCTGGTGAGTGTCAAACTTCATTCCCAGGAACACTAGTTCTGGGGAAGGCACCAGCGAGGATATCAGCATGTTCAAAATCCACCCGTGGTTGACCAGAAGTTGAGCACATTCCCTGAGGGAGCCTTGAGTAAAATGTTGTTCAGATAGGGTGTTATGGAGATGCTCCGGGTGGGAATGAAGGCCACTAAGGCCTCTATGAGCCTGGTGAACATGAGAGGCACAGAAGCCAGGCTGAATGGCAGAGCTGAGAACTGGTAATGATCTGAGCAGCAGGCAAATCGCAGACAGCATTGGCTGTCTGGGTGGATAGGTATGTGTAGGTATGTGTAGGTTTGTTGGGACGTCAGACACCGTCCTTCTTTGATACCACAAACAGGTTGGAAAAAACACCTGAACCGCACTCAGGGAGAGGTACTGGAATCAAAACCTCCATTGAAGGCAGTGAATCCATTGCCTCCTAAAACAGTTGTGCCTTGTCCAGCTCCTTTGGCACCCTTGACAAAAAGAAACAATACGGAGGAAGGGATCTGAATTCTATGCAGTACCTTTCTGAGATTACCCGCAAAACCCATTGATCCATGACCGAGGAGTCCTAGGCATCCCAAAAAAGGGGAAGATGCCCCCTACAGGATTCCGCTAGTCATGCGGAAGATTGCCTGACAAACTTAGCCCTTGAAGCTGCTCTCTTAGGCTGCCACTGCTGTCTGGGCGTGGCTGAGGAGCGTGCGTGAGAGGCCTGTGAACCTTGCTGTCTCTGCACCTCCATTTGGAGCGGGGGGTGTGAAAAAGACAGTTTTCTCACCATAGTGGGACCTGTGGTGGGCATTTGTGGTAGGTGCTCTTGCCTCAGTAGCATCATTAATAATCTGTTTTAGTTCAGGTCCAAACAGGGACTTGCCCTGAAAAGGCAAGGAAACCAGTGACTTCTTGAAAGATTGGTCCACAAACCATATCTTTCTGCTGCGTCACGCAGCAACTGAAAAGGATATAGGGATAACATGACCACCTCAAAAAGAGCCTCAGACACATAATTGATAGCTTCATTAACATTGGCCAGAAGAACCAAAAAATCCTCCTTGGAAAACCTGGCATGGACAGCCTCAACTAGCCATCCACCTCAAAAGGCAACAGCCCTGTTAACCCAGGCAGAGGCAAAAATAGGTCTAAGTGATGCTCCAGTAGCCACAAAATTGGCCCAGAGGATACAGCTCAGCTTCTTGACAGCTGGATCCTTAAGCCTTGCTGAAACTGCCAAAAGGCCCACAGTGCCAAAGCTGCCCATGAAAAGGGGTACAGCTTAGAGAACCTTACAGCTTAGTGATAGACAGCCATTTGTCTGGAGTCTTCCACTCTTTCAGAAGGATCTGGTCAATAGCGGCATTAGGGGGGAAAAGGGTGAAGATTTCTTACACCTCTGGAAGACATCTGTCGAAGGAGACCCCTCTCAGCGGTGTGAAAGATGGGAAGGGTCTCCAAGACAGCTCTAATGAGCCCTTCAGCTGAGGAAAGGAGGTCAGTCTCATAAGAGTCACTATAGGAGTAGGCAGAATGCATATCCTCATAATCCTCCTCCTCATCTTCCCCTTCTAACAATCCCTCCGCTGAGGAAGCCCCTAGAATCTGAGGAACACTCTGAGCTACAGACGCCACATATCTAAAGGCTTCCATGACTTGACCCAAGCTGGAGATTGGTCAGTGCTGGAGGGCCCTGATGGAGTAGTAGGGGCCACAGCGCAAGAGGAGCAGAGATATCCTGAATACTCCCTAGGGTGCCCCTTTTGTCACGAGGAACAGCAAGTGTGTGTGTGTGGGGGGGGTCCTTAGACTTAGATTTTCCCTCATTCCCTTTAGAGTCTGACATCCTGAAAGTAAGTGTCCCCCACACCAGTATGAACTAGAAACTAATCCCAGACTGATAAAGCACCTTTGGAAGCCCATAAAATACACATCTGGCAAGTGAAGGGTTAATCTGGAGAAGGAGAATCTGCCTCTGCGTAGGATAAGCAAGAGAAAAGTAAAATGGCAGCTACAAAGCTGTCAGCCAATTGAAAAAAGCCAGTGAAACTGGCATTCTGGGAAACACCAACAGCTCAGTTTGTGGAATCACCACAAGCCCCCTGACCCAGCAAGCCACACAGGAGACTCCCAGAGCCAATCACCATATAGCCAAGTCTTGTGAAGACATTTTTAGAGGGGCCATCTAATGCCACAATAATGCTGAGACCTTCTGAAGCATGTTTGTCAACTAATAAAAGGTCCCATGAGGGTCCTTCCCTGGAGGCTTAGACCTCTGGGAATACTTGCCATGTATGCTCTCCCTAGGAGTTATCCTAACGATGCCTTACCTTATGATCCTCCTTGTGAGTGAACTGTATCAGCCTATAAAGACTATGGACACTGTTGGTCTTGATAATGTTGGTAAGATTGTGGACATTGCTGATGCTACTAATTTTGGTAATGTGTCTAGCTGGTATAAAAGGGATACAGGAGAATAATGCAGCTGGATGTCAGCCCTTGAATCTACTAAAGGGACAAAAACTAGCACATGGCCCCCAAATTGAAATGCCTTTTGTAATGGGATAAGCACAAATCACCCTTTTATAGTCACCCCTAATTACCCCATTGGAATGGATGTCTTCGCCATGCTACTTGCTTACCCCCCCAAAGGGATATCTATTCTGACACCACTTGGAGTAATAAACTAGTAGGCATTAATCACTGTAATCATACCATTAGCTGAACCAAGGACTCACAATCACCTGAACAGGATGATAAAATAACTAACTCCTATGGAACAATACGGATAATAACCAAGTAAAGGGCTTATTATATGGCAGAATACTTTTGGTCTGACATTCACAGAGAGGAACTCCTACTCCTGTGGGAGGCACGCCTATATATAGATGGTGCGCGCTCTCTCATCTTTTCTTCCACTTTTTTGATAGCCATATTGGTCTGTGGGTACATCATAGAGGCATCAACCAAATGCTGTATAAATAATCCTTCTCATCCTCAAGGGCCATACTCACCTTCCACACTACTCCCCCAAATGAAGTCAAGGCCCCCACCCCAACACTGATCTCGGTCATCCCAATTTCTGTCCTCCAGACTGCTGGACTAGCTAACATTGCCATATAACCAACACAATGCAGAATCACTATGCTAGAACACAGATATAACAGTGAGGATCTAGGGCCAGGAGCAAAGAGTTATGCTTTTCTAGAAGCATAAAACTTTCCATGCAAAACTGCTGACTACGTCAGGTTTGCCTACATGTCACAAAGTCCTGTCTTCTAATAGATAAGGACAATGGAGCATTTTTACAAGAGAAAAGTGTGTCTGTAGGTTTTAAATAACATGATTAGAGTGCTTTACAGTGCCCCTTCCTTGATATAGTGTGTGAAAGTGAGCTTTCTCCTGCTCTCTCAGTATATTATTTTGTAACCACCTTGTTATGTAAAAATGTGTAGAAAAGGATATGCTGAGATGTTCTGTCTTTGAGCCAGCTATAACTTGAAATAGGCTGCTGTTTGACTCCTTAGCACAGGTGATAATAAATTATCAGATGAAGGACTCTTCATGTGTGCCTCTACCTTGGTAACCTGAACTACTGCAACAATTGTGTAGATAGGACCTGGATAATGGGGGTGGAATAAATGTA
Organism: Rhinophrynus dorsalis; assembly: GCA_037306005.1. NCBI lineage: Eukaryota > Metazoa > Chordata > Amphibia > Anura > Rhinophrynidae > Rhinophrynus > Rhinophrynus dorsalis. The sequence goes on along the minus strand of CM074719.1, from coordinate 516,716,949 downwards.
GTTAATAGGAAGAAAATCCTATTGAAATGTAGAAAAAAAAGCAAGTAGTGGGGGGAAATAAATAATGACAACAATATTAATTGTATGTTGGGGAATGAAAGTAGTATGAGCTGGAATTGCTGGTGGTTAATGAGCATTTGGTCATAACTAGTATAGCCTAAACATAGTAGGATGATGCACATGATTGGACTGTAAATATTGAGGGCTATTCCCTGTTTATGAGAGACAGGATTAACAGGCGGCGTGAGCCTATATTTGAAACCAGAACAGGAGATATTTGTGAGGAAACTGGAGATACAGAGTGTTTGTGGGTTGAAATTGAAGCTAACTAAAAAGGCTTTGGTGGGTATATACTACAAACCACCAAATATTAATGGGGATGTTGAGGCCCAACGCTTATTGCAAATGAAAAAAGCTTGGGCATACTATAATTAAGGGATAATTTAATTATACAGATATAAACTGGAGAAATGAGACATGTCAAAGTGCTTAGGGAAGCAGGTTTGTGACTATGCTTAGGTTTAGCTTCTTGACTCAAATGGCAGAAGTGCAGACAATAAATAAAGTATTGGAATTTGGGATAACAAATAACAGACATGATGTACTATTTAAAAGTAGTTCAACATTTTGTACACAGTGATCAAAACTTGGTTTCATTTGAGATCAGTTTGACTAAGCAAAAGTGCATAGATTCAGTCAAAATCCCTTACATTTATAAAAGGTAACTTCAAAATGTTAACAGTATCAATGCAACACAGACTGGGATAAATAGTTTAACCCCTTAAGGACCCATGACGGACCTGGACCGTCATGGGTTGCTATCCACTTAAGGACCCATGACCACCAGGTCGGTCATGGCTTAAATGAAAGCAGCGTGCCTCCGTGCACACTGCTATCATTAATTCCAGGCTGAGACTGAGCGCTCCGAGACTGGTACGTTCAGTCTCAGCCCTTCTTGCCTTTGCTGGTTCATGCGATCGCCGTACCAGCGATCACATGTACCGGCATTCTGACAAACAGACATGCTGACTCCGAGTGTCTAGTCTACTTCTGTCTCCCTTACTATCAAAGACACATAGTGGCAAAATAAAATACAGCAGCTAGGGTATTAACCCCTTCACTGCTGGTGCAGGAGGCTGGCTAAATGCAGGTCAATTTTTGACCTGCAATTATTTATTTTTTTTTTTTTATTTTTTTTTTTTTTTTTTACAAAAAAAAATTTTTATTAAAAAAAAAACAAAAAAAACATAATTAAACAATATTGCAAGTGTGATTGTTGTGGAGCCATGTAATAGACTTATATACACCACCAAATGTCAGGGATAAAAAAGTGTCAAAATAGGGTAGGAAAAAGGGATATGGGGATTTTCACCCGGGGGGACAGTGGCCACTTTAAACTGCGCATTATGTAGGTATGACTGACCGGTCATACTTTTAATGCAGTCTCCATAAAAAATTAACCCTTTGTGACCAATTGATCCCAAGAGAAGAATCAAAAATGGTGTTTTTTTTAACTTTTTTTTTTTACTTTTTTTTTTTTTCAGTTTTCATAAAGTAAATGGTGGGTTATCCATATATGTGGGGTATCAAAAGAAAGCCCTATTTGTGCTTAAAAAAACAGTATATAATTTATGGGGGTGGAATAAAAGCCTAAGAGGGAAAACACTGATGAACAAAGACATAGTCAAAAAGGTCAGAATTGCTCTGGTCCTTAAAGGGATAGTAACACTTCGTTTTAACTTTATTTTATTTTGTAGGCATTAAAAAAACATGAAGAATGATATAAGTCTTATCGCTCAAACCTTTATGGTTTATGAGATATTCACAAGCAAAGTTCCCCTCCCCGCCCCTTTTACCTAGTGTAAACAATCTCTTCTCAGATGTGAGTCTGGTTGTATGACAGTACAGATAACAGAAGGGGACAATTTTCTTTGTATGAAAACAATGAAAGCCCTTCCCCCCTTGATAAGTTTTTCAGCTTTTTCCATTATCTTAATTGAAGATTGTCCCTCTCTGCAGTTTACCTGGGCATCTCCCTTCTGATTTGGTTGAACAGGGGGGGGGATACTTTGTTTGTGAATATCTCTTAAACTATAAAGGTTTCAGAGATAAGACTTATATCATTCTTCATGTTTTTTTAATGCCTACAAAATAAAATAAAGTTAAAACGAAGTATTACTATCCCTTTAAGGGAAAACGACCTCAGAGTTTCCCGGTCCTTAAGGGTTTAAAGAAAACCCTACTGAGGAAAAATTGTCAGAATTTAAATTTAGGTTGTAGAAATATATTCAACAGTATATACCACTGGAGAACAAAAGTAGATCACAACCAATGTGGTTAAACGCAAATGTAAAGAAGGAAACTGCAAACAGAAAAATAGCATTTAAACTATTTACATCTGAAAGAACAGGGAATTATTTCTTGAAATACAGTGCCTCAACAAGTAAAACCATCACCTTATCAGATATTGGGTTAAGAGAAGAAGAGATCAAGGGAAGAATGGACAAAATTAAGACTGATAAAGCACCTGGTCTTGATAGAATACATCCAAAGGTTCTTTGGCAAATCAGGGTAGACTTAGCAAGACCACTCTTTTTATTCTTTAAAGACCCTCTCACCACAGGCTCACTGCCACAAGCGATGAGTTGCAGATCAGGGGTATCAATGGGGGGGCATCCCCTAATGGTATGGCCACTCAAGTTTCTACCGTGGGATGGCCACACTGCAGCCAATGAGAGAGGAGAGCTTTACTACAATATTCCTCTCTCACTGGCTGCCAACTGTGCATGATGAGCGGCTCAGAAAGGAATGGTGATGAAACATCACTGCAGACAGCAGGAGGAGCAGTGCAACGCAGGAGATAAAGGCCAGACTGAGGAGGCCTGATTGCAAAGTAAAGTGTGTACCGGCTAATGCTGTTGACGTCACAGCAGCACACAAGGAGCAGGCAGGGATGGAGGCCACAGAAGCCCAGCTGAACTCATCTCATGTCTTTCCTGAGAGGCAGTGCTGTATCTAATGAGCCGGACAGGGTTAAAGATGTACAGTGGGGGGTCTGGGGTATGTTGAATCTTTCCATTATAAGTACTAATAGCCCGATCTGCCAAAGCCCAATGCTTGAGGGCTCAAGCAGTACTCAGAATGAATAGTTGGCTAAGTCTGAAAGGTGCTGGTTTGGATTTTAGGATATATAAATGCAGGAGTTTTCTAAACACTGATGGTGATATGATAACATGTAATGTGCAACAAATAATTTGAGCTGGTGCACTGTTAGATTGTTGGCTTATTTACTAGACCGCTCTATATTACTCCAAAAATCTGTGGAAGAAACAATAAAATTAATTGTAAACTTCTGGAGGTAGGGCTGCAGAAGCAGGGGCTATTTAGATTAGGTGTGCTCCACCAAAAAAACATTATTTGGCCTCTTAAATGGCAGAAGGAGGTCACAGCCTATATACATCTCTGGTCTGATATTACCACCATATATGGAAGATAAATAAAACTGTGCTATTAAAATGTGGCTTACACAATCATGCGGGGCAGATGTATTCCCTAATATCACTCTCAATCAGTTCACACAACAGAAACGGCAAAGTGTTCATTCTAAGACACAAATGTACAAAGACAAAAGTGGAACAATTCGGGGCAAACCATATCACATAAGGAGCAAATAATAGTTCCAAACAATATTGATATACAGCATTTATTTGTACCCTATGGAGAGTCTGGTTAAGGTTTACCCATTAATTGTTCTTTTTACGTCATATATATTGAAAAAAGGGCACAAGCAGGTTTTGCACCCGTTTTGAGTCTGACTTGCTAATTCAAGATCTGTTAGTCATAGCAGGTAGTTATAAGAGGATTTTAGTCTTACCTGTTAAATCCTTTTCTCTTATTCCATACAGGTTACTGGTAACTTTGGGTAGGTGATCTTCCCCTTTAAGTAGGCAGGAATAATTCTAGAATTGATTGCAGGGGGTGGAGCCTCCCTTCCCTCCTTGGCTGAAGCTAGCCAATCAGCTCCAGAAAGATTTGAGACACTAACTATTGACTAGATAGTGGAAGGGAAAGAAGACTCCTGTGAGCATGACCCCAAAGGACCCCCACAATCTGCCACAGGAGAGCCAAGCATGGTCCCTTGACAGGGTAGGAGACCAGTAACCTGTATGGACTAAGAGAAAAGGATTTAACAGGTAAGACTAAAATCCTCTTTTCTCTGTCGTCCAATACAGGTTACTGGTAACTTTGGGATGTCCAACCACCGAGTTTCCCAGAGGCGGGAAGTAAGGCAAGGACCAGGCGCAAGGCCTCCAAAGTCACCAGAGCAGATATGAACCATCAGATCAGAGATAGACCAACAAAACAACTGAAGTGTCAACGGAGACTGAACAAGGATAATAACACAACAAGAACTGTTACACAGCACACAGAACTAGAACCAACCAGGGCCGGCGCTACCATTAAGGCAGCACAGGCAGCTGTCTTAGGGCGCCGCAACGGAGGGGCACCAAAAAGGGAGAAGCTGAGAATTTTTTTTTTTTTTTTTTAAATATATCTGCCGCGAGGGAGCGCTCATTTACACTAACAAGCGACCCCTCGCGGCGTCTATGGGACGCTCACAACACAGAGGACCCAGGCTCTGTAGTAATACAGAGCGCTGGGAGATGACATCATCTCCCAGCGCTCTGCATTACTGAGAACAGCACTGGGAGCTTCAGCTCTGTGCCGAAGGAGGCACAGAGCTCTCTTATGGCTAGACCACCAGGGACTCAAGGTAGGGGATCAGGGGGCATTGTGGCGATGAAGGGGCATTATGGAAGGGGCAATGTGGAGCTGAAGAGGCATAAAGGAAGGGGGCAATGTGGAGATGAAGGGGCATAAAGGAAGGAGCAATGTGGAGATGAAGGGGCATTATGGAAGGGGCATTGTGGAGATGAAGGGGCATTATGGAAGGGCAATGTGGAGATGAAGGGGCATTATGGAAGGGGAAATGTGGAGATGAAGGGGCAATGTGGAGATGAAGGGGCATTATGGAAGAGGAAATGTGGAGGTGAAGGGGCAATGTGGAGATGAAGGGGCATTATGGAAGGGCAATGTGTAGATGAAGGGGCATTATGGAAGGGGCATTGTGGAGATGAAGGGAGCATTGTGGAAGGGGCAATGTTGAGATGAAGGTAGCATTGTGGAAGGGGCATTGTGGAGATGAAGGGAGCATTGTGGAAGGGGCAATGTTGAGATGAAGGGAGCATTGTGGAAGGTGCAATGTGTAGATGAAGGGAGCATTGTGGAGGTGAATATGTGGGCGGGGGCAGGGGACTGTGGCAAGGTCGGGGGGGGGGGCAGGTGGATTGTGTCCAGGTCGGGGGGGCATCAAAATGCACCTTCGCCTGTGTATACAAAAATCCTTGCACTGGCCCTGGAGCTAACAGGGCTCAAAAGTGAAGGAAGCACCAAGAACTGAAGAATACTGCCTCCAGGATCTTCCTCCCAAAGCTGGTGTCAGCCGATGCCAGCACATCAACACAGTAATGCTTTGAAAAGGTGTGCACAGACGACCAAGTGGCAGCCTTGCACAACTGATCAGCGGAGGCCTGATTCTTGTAAGCCCAAGAAGCCCCAATAGATCTGGTAGAATGAGCCATAACCCGAAAGGGAACGGGCTTCTTCCTTAGCTCGTAAGCCTTACGAATAGTGGGCTTGATCCAAGATGCAATAGTCACTTTGGATGCAGGTCTTCCTGCCCTGGGACCATCAGGAATGACGAACAGCGCGTCAGATTGTCTAATGGACTCCGTGCGATGTACATAAAACTTAAGACAAAGCACCACATCTAACAAGTGGAGATCCCTCTCCTTGTCGGAGGTAGGGTCAGGGCAGAAAGAAGGCACCACAATCTCCTGATTAATGTGGAACTCAGAGACCACCTTCTGGAGAAACTCCGGAGAAGTGCGAAGCACCACATTGTCTTTGTGAAACACCAAAAAGGGTGGTTTACAAGACAGAGCATGTAACTCTGCGACATGGCGAACAGACACGAGTTCCAGGAGAAAAGCCATTTTCCTCATCAGCAGGCATAGAGGAATAGCAGCCAAGGACTCAAAAGGAGGGCGCTGAAGAACACCCAAGACCAAATTAAGGTCCCACTGAGAAGTGGGAGTCTTAAAGACAGGACGAGTATGAGCAACACCCTAGAAGAAAACCTTGACATCAGGAATAATAGCAATGCGCCTCTGAAAGAAAACAGAGAGAGCAGAAGTCTGAACTTTAAGGGAACTCAAGCTGAGGCCCTTATCCATACCGTCCTGCAAGAGGCCAGGACCGTAGGCAGATCAAAATCCTGAGAGAGGTCCCTATCAGCACACCAAGATAGGAAGGTTGACCAAACACGATGGTAGGCCTTAGAAGAAACCAGTTTGTAGGCACGAAGCATAGTAGCCACCACACTAGAAGAAAAATCCTTCTTCTTCAGTATTGAGGATTAAATTTCCAAGTCGTCAAAGCTGGACAATGAACATCCTCCTTCCACAGGTAACCCTGTAGAAGAAGATCCGGACAGCAAGGGAGCTGGAATGGCTCTGCCAATGACAGATCCAGAAGCTCCGGAAACCTAGCGTGCTGAGGCCAGTACGGAGCAATCAGAATGACTGGACAGAGCGCCAGTCTCAATTTCCATAACACCCTGTGCAACACGGGAAGGGGAGGAAAGATGTAAGCCAAAGGAAATAACTAAGGAATGGACATGGCATCCACAGCTAAAGCTAGAGGATACCTGCAGCAAGAGCAGGACCTCGGAACTTTCTGGTTGTGTCTTGTCGCCATCGGGTCAATGCAAGGAAGACCCCACTTCTGAACAATGAGGGAGAACACCTCTGGGTGCAGTTCCCACTCTCCGCTGTCCACTGTGTTTCGACTGAGGAAGTCTGCCATGACGTTGTCTATGCCAGGAATGTGTACGGCGGATATGGCAGGAATGTATTCTTCTGCCCAGGTCAAAATAGCCTTGACCTCTAACCAAGCAGTGAGACTTCTTGTTCCACCCTGCTTGTTGATGTAGGCCATGGCCGCGGCGTTGTCGGACTGCACCCGGACTGGTCATTCTTTCAGCCGGGGCGTTCAATGACGAATGACGGAGACCACCGACCTTGTGCACTCAGGCGACCCAGGACCGCTCCCCATCCGGACAGGCTGGCATCAGTCATCACCGTGGTCCAGAAGGATACCAGGAAGGACTTCAGCAGATTGGAGAGGTCGAGCCACCAGGACAAACTCCGTTCCACATGGAGAGGAAGTGACACTCACACTAGCAAGGACAGCTTCTTGGCTGGAACTAGATCGAGAGCCAGAACAGCAGATACTCTTTGGGCGATCTGGTGAGCCACTTTCTCCGTGAGAAACACCATGCTTTGCTGAGTCTCCAAGAGAAGGCCCAAAAAGACCAGGCGCTGGGATGGGACAAGATCTGACTCGTCCATGTTGATGATCCACCCATGATGGGTGAGAGCATGAATGCCGTCCTGAACCTGCTGATGAAGAAGTTCCACAGAGGGGGCTTTCAGAAGCAGGTCGTTCATGTATGGAGTAACTCTGCCATCCTGGTGGAGGACGGATACTAAAGTTCCCAGGACATGGTTGAAGACCTGAGGAGCTGTCGTCAGACCAAATGAAAGAGCTGAGAACTGAAAATGTCCCCAGTCGCAGGCAAACTGGAGGTACTGCCGGCTCTCTGGATGAATGGCAATGTGTAGATAGGCATCCTGAAGATCCAGAGAAGCAAAGAATTCCCCCGTGGACATAGCAGCAATCACCGTCCTTAGGGACTCCTGGTGATAATGAGTCCTGATCACAAAGGAATTGAGATCTTTCAAATCCAAAAAAGCGAAAGGGAGGAAGTGAGATGAAAGGGATCCTGTACCCTTCCACCACCACCTGTAAAACCCATGGGTCCACCACTGAACCCTCCCAGATGCTGTGGTAGTGACTCAGACGGCCACCCACAGCCGAGTGGGGACCCGGGTTCGGCGAGTCATGCCGAAGAAGTCTTGGAAGCCTTAGGCTTGGAGGAGACCTTGGGCTTCCATTGCTGTTTGTGCTTGGAGGAGGCACGTGGAGCTGATGGAGCTCAGTCTGGAAGGGAAGAAAAACCTGTTAAGCTTGAGAGGAGGTTTCTTCCTGGGGACCAAGGGCAGATGAGTACTCTTACTCCCTGTGGCCTTACTAATCAGTTCCTTAAGATCTGGTACAAATAAGGATGTACCCTGAAAGGGTGTTACAGCTTACCTTGTTTTCAGCGTCATCTGCAGGTGCGAGGTTTCAGGCATGCAGCAGACCTGCATGCCTGCTTCCTGTAGTCCCCTCCAACCTACTTACTTCCTCTGAGCTGCTCCTCCTACCTACTTCCTGAGGAGGGGTTTAAAGGGCAGTCTGAGCCCTGACACAGTTGCCCTTGCGTTGTTGTTCATAGCAGTTCTATTACCTTGGGAGCTGTGTATGACCTGGCTAGTTTTCCATCCAACCTGGTGCTGACCTGTGGCTCTGTTTGACTGTTCGTTTGTCTATCCCTATAGCGGACACCCAGCCTGGTGCAGACCTGTGTCTTTGGCTGACTACCTGAACTGTGTATGACCAGGTTTGTCTGACTACCCCCTCTGGTGTTGACTTGTGGCTCTGTCTGACTATTCTTACGTTTGTTCCTTGTACCTAGCAGACACCCAATCTAGTGCAGACCTGGGGCTCTGGTAGACTAGCTCTGCAGGTGTGAGTCAGGTATCCCTTCCCTTATACTGACTGTAGGCATGAGTCAGTTATCTATTTCCTCATACTGACTGCAGGCGTGAGTCAGATATTGCTCCCTACTGACTGCAGGCGTGAATCAGTACTCTCGCTTCGTCAGATCAAGATCCTGCTCCTGGTTCCTGCAGAGACTACCAGTGGCTGAGGCCTAGTCTCCAGCAGAGTCGTCAAGCTTGGCAGCCTACTATTCCTGATAGCAGTGCTTGCTGGCTTGTAACCCTCTACTTGCTCCTTGTGTATACAGTGTGCTCTACTTTTCTATTATTAATAAATTTTGCATTTAACTATACCGTACTGACTCCTGAACGTTATTGGTAAACCGTGACAAAGGGTAAGGAAAGCAAGGCTTTCTTGGAAGCAGTGTCAGCAGACCAGATCTTGAGCCAAAGAGCTCGTCTGGCAACCATGGACATGGTAGAAACCTGTGCCACCAAACGGATGGCATCAAATAAGGCAGCAGAAACATAGTGCTGGGCCTCAGATGTTGGCAAGAAGCCACAACATATCCGAAGAAGGAGCACCCTAATGTACAGCCAGGGTGAGCTGTTTGGTCCAGACCACAATTGCTCGGTTAACCCATGCCGCAGCAAACGATGGACTCATGGCAGTGCCAGCAGTGGCAAAAATGAACTTGAGGGAAACCTCAGGCTTCTTGTCAGTCCATAAGCATAGATGAAAGATAATTCTCGCACACAGGATTCAGTTGATCAAAAGTGTAATCATATTTTTATTTAATTAATCACCATTGCACAACGTTTCGGGGAAACATCCCTTCGTCAGGTGCTAGTAAAACATGCACACCATCACCGTTTAAATACAAAAAAAGCGCCAAAATTCAAACATAATTGACTATCTAATTGTCTAATTAAAGAATCCAATTAGACCGTTACAATTAACCCTATAATACTCAACACATCTAGAGTGTTAAATGTGTATCTTCTATTAACAAAAAATCCTAAATCATTAGGCCAATATAAAAAGAAATGAACTGAAATCCAGAAAGAAAATAAACTGAAATTAAATCAAGTTCAATACCTTATTAAAGAAAAACCGATTGTCGCATTGTAACCTATTCCATGCTGGTTGCAGTCGTATATTCATAATTATATACACCAAATATTCATGATATAATCACAATGTAGCCGCATCATACTGAACCTTTACAGCAGATAACGAAGGGGTCTACTTAACATCTTTATACTTCATACTTAAACATAATGAAAATTATAATTATAATAATAAAGTAGACCTATCTGTAATTGCTGCATAAGGAAAAAGTACGAGTAAGCTTTTGTATCTCTTCACATAGAGATGCACCGCATCCAGATTACATAAGATAACATTGCATTGTATAAATCATTCCGGTAGTTACATGCGCAACATTATAATATACATCAAAATTGTAACCGATAAGTTACAAGACAACACAATTAGATATTACAAAAATCTTAATTTCAGATCCATCAACATAATAAAATAAGTCAAGAAAAAACATACCAAAGTCACGTAATGTATATCCTCATCTAGAAACTCCAAATATGTATTTCAAAAGTTGGAGCATTAACTTGAGAAATTATTTAGGAAAATGATGACTATATGAATGTATCAAGTTCAAGAGTCAATATTCCTACAAAAAAAAAAAAAGAAAAAAAAAAAAAAAAAAAAAGAAAAAAAGTCTTTCAGAGCGGGCACATCAGAAACTGGCAATGCAGTAGACTTAGATAGCCTGGATATAGGAGCATCCACTTTGGGGGGGATGAACCCACTGTGCAAGCTCTGCCTCAGAAAAGGGGTAAAGCTTAGCAAACTTCTTGGAAACAGAAGGCTTTCTGTCTGGAGATTTCCACTCATCAGACACAAGGGGGTCAACAGTGGGGTTAGGTAGAAAACAAGCAAGGGGCTTTTTAGGCTCCTGGAAAACATCAGAGGGATCTGAAGGAACCTCCTGAACTAGGGGAATGTTTAGGGTGGTCAAGACAGCCCTGATCAGGCCCTCAGCCAAAGGCTCAGGATCAGCCTCAGACGGGTCCCCAAAAAATTGAGAGGAGCCCACAGCATAACATTCCTCAACATCTGAATCCACCAACAGTTCCTCCTCAGAGGAATCTGACACGTCAGGTACTCCCTATGGTTTTGCCAGGGAAGATCTGACTGAAGAAGGGGTCTGCTATGAGTGGAAGACCCCCTGTAACTGGGATGAAAAGAGTTGTAATGTAGACCGAAGGTAGCAGCCTTGAACTCTAGCCCCCAAACTGCCTCTATTGCATGGCTGTTGGTCCCTGGGAGAGACTCAGGGACATCAGAACATGCTGGGCATAAATGGCCTGAGAATTCTCTAGGTAACCCTGAATGACATGAGGAACAATGAGCAATAGGGAATACAGAGACCCCGCGTCCTTAGTCTTAGGTCTGGCCCCAAGCTCCAATGGATTAGACATTCTCACAGTGTCAAAAACGTTTAGTATAATGAATCACCCTATTACAGTGTGAAAGATTAAAATTTCACCCCAGAAATCGCTAAAATATACTTATCTGGCAGGCAAAGGGTTAATCAGAGGAGAGGAGGAGAGCCCAAGCCCAGCGTAGGATACTTGCTCTAGAAAAGGCACAAAATCGCTGCCATGGTGGGAGCCAATCAGAAACGAGTGAGCGAAGCAAGCACTCATGGAGAATGTAGTTTTCCCAGAATAAGTACCCCAGCAGTGCCCGAAGCCCCCTGAGCACCCCAATACACTGGCAATGGTAACTGGATGATAGAGCAAGGTCAGATAATTAAAATTAGCCCTCTCTGAAGTCGCTATGTTGAGTGGTTGCAGAGATATGTCCCAAACTGTACAGTGCTATAGTAGCGAATGGAGCAATGGTGTCTATGCGGTAAAGTGGAACTCAAATTTTGTCAAAGTTAAAACTGTGAAATAAAATTACACGAGACATCACTAGAACAAGTTAGAAGACCGCAAAAAAACTGAACCCAGTAGGGAAATGACAATAACCACCCCCAAAAAAAGATGCAAACCACACAGCTAAAGGGTTAAGTCACCACATAAACCTGCTCCAAACACCCAACAGACATACAGATAGACCCAATGAGTGCAGGAGTGTGCAATAAGAATTCTCAAGGAAAAAAACCCTGTGCGGAGGGACACTGTGGGACATGTGGACCTGCAGCACTCAAAGGGTTGCTCACCTTTCCTGCAGATCTTCTGTCTTCAGATTACCATGTATCAAGAAGAAGCCTCGGTGAGCTAGCCACATCTAAGGGCATTGTCAGTTATGGTAATCCACCTAATGGTGGCACTCCATTTCTAACAGAAAAATAAAAAAATTCTAAAACTATAGCAGAACTGTTCTCTTGCCTGTGTCTTCACCAAGGAACAAATCTTTCTGGAGCTGGTTGGCTAGCTGCAGCCAAGGAGGGAAGGTAGGCTCCACCCTCTTCAATCAATTAGAGAACTGTTCCTGCCTACTTATAGGGGCAGATTGCCTACCCAAAGTTACCAGTAACCTGTATTGGACGACAGAGAAAATAACTTTAAACTACTATTGTTTATTAACCCTTTTAGGATCAAAGGTGTGTGCAAGGCATTGCTTTGCCCCATATCAATATTTACTTTGTGGTTTGTTCTTTACAGGGGGATTTACATAAAATGTAAGATTGAGCAATCATGAAATATGATGTTTAATGTGTGAAAGTGTAAAGTTATGCATTTGGGAAGTCAAAAATTCAATGCTACTTATGAACTTAATGAAATTGTTTTAGGAGACTCATTGCAAGATAATAATCTGGGAATCCTTGTGAACTACAAACTTGGAAACAGTGTCAAATAGCAGCAGCAAAAACAAAGTCCTCTCTTGCATAAAAAGGGGTGTTGAAGCAAGAGTGGATAACATAATTTTGCTTTTCATTGGTAAGACCTCACCTCGAATATGCTGTTCAGTTTTGGGCACCAGTTACGAAAAAGCATGTTCTAAAACTGGAGAGAGATCTTGTTACACTGTATAAGCATATGCGAGGTAAATACAAAGATCTCTCAGGGAAGCTTTTCATTCCAAGGTCTGATCAAATAACTAGGGGACATCCCTTAAGGTTAGAGGAAAGGATGCTTCAACTTCAGAAGAGGAAGGGTTTTTTTTACAGTAAGGTCTGTTAAGTTGTGGAATTCCTTGCTGAAGCATGTGGTAATGACAGATACAATGGATACATTTAAGAGAAAATTAGATGCATTTCTATCAGAAGAGGACACACAGAGTTATACTGTGCATTAGAAGGTAAAACAGGAAACTCTGCTAAACAGTGTAATGCCAATTTAGGAGTTTAGGAGAAGGCTTATATAATTCTCGTTTTCTGGGTTATACTGTGGTAAAGGTTGAACTTTTGTCTTTACAACCTAATTTACTATGTAACTATGACCTCTACAGTCTACAATCCTTTCTTCACTCATCAATCTCCTATTTAGAAATGGATAAACTTCATAGAAGCTAGGAGGGAAACTGGCTATGAACATAAGCCACCCCCACAGAACCAGTCCTGAAAGTTCTGTGCAATAGTTAAGCCTATTGCTCAGAGAGCTCCTTTTACAATTGCCCTGCTCTCTTGTGATGGGGACCAATCGTTCTTGTGTTCCACAGTTCGCCAGGAACTGTGCGGTTAATTCATTGTCTGGGAGCTCCCCGTTTCTCATCAACTACGGGTTTCAGTCATGCTTGCTCCAGGACTTATTCCAGTCGCAACAGATTCCAGCTCTGGACGAACACATTGAGCAACTCCGCTCCACTTGGGCACAGGTTCAGAGGACCCTCAGTCAGTCGTTCCAGTGTCATCAGCGCCACGATAACTGTAGACGGCTGCCAGCGGTCTCCTTTCAGGTTGGGGACAGGGTATGGCTCTCCTCAAGAAATCTCAATTTGCAAGTTCCGTCTAATAAGTTGGCTCCCCGGTTCATTGGTCCCTTCAGGGTGATCCGCAAAATTAACCCTGTTTCGTATGCCTTGGATCTCCCAGCGTTTATGCGCATTCACAATGTGTTCCATGTATCCTGGCTGAAACCTTTGGTATGCAACCACTACACTACCACTCCTGTGGTTCCCGGTCCTGTGGAGGTTCAGGGTTGGGAGGAGTATGAGGTCCAAAGCATCATTGATTCACGCAGATTTAGAGGAAAATTGCAATATTTGGTCCATTGGAAGGGCTATGGCCCTGAAGAACGTTCCTGGGTTGATCAGAATGATCTTCATGCTCCTAGATTGCTGAGCAATTTTCACTCTAAATATCCTCAGGTCCCTCTTCTAGGAGAGGGGGTCTTTGAGAGGGGGGTACTATCACGGTGCCCGTGCTCTTTTTGCGACACTCTGTCTATACTCCTGCTCTACTCCGATTGGCTATACTGTGCTTGTCCCGCCCAGTATGGCCTTTATATGCTGGGTTCTGGCACCTCTCCGGTGCCCTTTCATGGTGTTCCTGTACCAGCACTTGTTCCTGATTTCAGTTGTTCTCAGTGTATCGACCCGGCCTGCCTGACTACTCTGCATCTCGTCTCCTGCCTGTGAACCGACCCGGACTGCCTGACCATTCTGCTTCTCCTGCTCTTGTGCACCGACCCGGCTTGGCTGACGTTCCTGCTCCGTGTACCGACCCGGCTTGGCTGACATTTCTGCTCAGTGTACCGACCCGGCTTGGCTGACGTTCCTGCTCTGTGTACCAACCCGGTGTCACGGTTTGTTTTGACTCTCAGACACAGAGTAAGATAAAAATCAATCTTTATTGAAAAGTTTAATGGGAACCCTCACGGGTCCTAGTCATACATGTAAATCACATATACACAATGGGTACAAACAGTATTTATTGCAAGATACACAAGGGAGGCTCTACCAGCCTTGCCAATATACCGGGCAAGGCAGCCTAAAGGGTTACAAGACAATCTGAATGTGGCTCTACCGGCCTTGCCAATACACCGGGCAAGGCAGCCTGGAGGTTTACAAGACAAGCGGCTCTACCGGCCTTGCCAATATACGGGGCAAGGCAGCCTGGAAGGTTAACAGGACAAGCTGGTTGTGGCTCTACCGGCCTTGCCAATATACTGGGCAAGGCAGCCTGGAGGTTACACGCAAATCTGAATGTGGCTTTACCGGCCTTACCAAATTACCGGGCAAGGCAGCCAGGAGGACAGAGGAACAGCTCCACTAATGCTGCATAGATGGAGCAACAGCATAAGATGGAACAGTGGAGCAAACCAGTCTCCCAACCAGGGAGACCAAACCGGTGTAGAAACGGAGACAGCAACAACCGGTGACTGTGGAGTAACCCAGTACCATGTATGGAACAACAGTATAGCTCAACCGGTTCTATACAACGGGATTAGCAACCGGTGGATGTGGAGTAAACCAGTACCGCATACTGGACAACGAAGTGCTCAACCAGCTCTATACTAGCGAGGTCAGCATCCGGTGTATCGTGGAGTAAACCAGTACCGAGAACTGAACAGCAATAGTGCACGCTCGGCTCTAAAGTAGCGGAATCAGCAGCCGGTGGATGGTGGAGTAAACCAGTCCCGTGTACTGGACAACAATAGCGCTCTCTCAGCTCTAAACTAGCGGAATCAGCAGCCGGTGGATGATGGAGTAAACCAGTACCGTGTAGTGGACAACAATAGCGATCACTCGGCTATAAAATAGCGGAATCAGCAGCCGGTGGATGGTGGAGTAAACCAGTACCGTGTACTGGACAACAATAGAGCTTAGGTGGATCTATACAAGTGTAAACAGCAGCCGGTGTTTGAGGAGTGAACCAGTACCGCGTAATGGATAATCGTAATGCCCAACCGGTACTATACAAGCGGAATCAGCTACCAGTGAATTGGAGTAAACCAGTATAGCATACTGGAAAAACGTATGCCCAACCGGTTCTATACAAGCGGAATCAGCAACCGGTAAAATAGGAGTAAACCAGTACCGAGTACTGGAAGCGTATGCCCAACCGGTTCTATACAAGTGGAATCAGCAACCGGTAAAATTGGAGTAAACCAGTACCGCGTACTGGATAAGCGTATGCCCAACCGATTCTATACAAGTGAAATCAGCAACCGGTGATAGTGGACTCAACCAGTACCACGTACTGGACAAAACGATACATCCAACCGGATCTATACAAACGGGATCAGCAACCGGTGAACATGGAATGCACAGTAATCAGAATGTCGCCACAGCGACTCAGCCGCCAGACAGATGACAAGCAGCAGCGTCAGCAGACAAGCCAGGACCACCACAGGAACGACAGCACCGCCAACCGGGTCAGGAACGGAGCAGGAACAGCAGCAGCAGCACGGGAACAGGACCAGAAGCAGGAACGACAGCACCGCCAACCAGGTCAGGAACGGAGCAGGAACAACAGCAGCAAAAGGTCAGGAACAGAAGCAGGAACGACAACTCAACCGGATCAGTAATGGAGGCAGGCAGCCACACAGAAGAGGCCCTGGCTACTGCAGCAATGCTGATACTGGTAGCAGAGTGAAACAGGCCCAAGGAATAGGTTCAAGGCAGATGACTGCTGACATAGAGACACCACGAAAGGGCAACCAAAGGGTGCCTCAGCCCAGTCTATAAAGGCAATACTGGCTTGGGTGACGTTCCTGCTCCATGTACCGACCTGGCTTGGCTGACGTTCCTGCTCCGGTTGCCTCTGCGACATTACTATTGGCTTGTCATTCGAGACGCTCCCGGTTGGTTGCCACCTCAGGGTGAGTTGCTCATTCCGTTACTGTCATGGCAGTGTTCAGCTGCGCAGTCTCCATTACTGCCATGGCAGTCTCCAGTCGCTAAGTCTCCGTTACTGCTCCGGAAGAGTGCAAGTGGCCTAGTCAACATTACTGCTCCGGCAGAGTGCAAGTGGCCTAGTCTCCATTACTGCTACGGCAGAGTGCAAGTGGGCTATTCTCCGTTTACTGCTACAGCAGAGTGCATGTGGCTTAGTCTCCGTTTACTGCTACGGCAGAATACAAGTTGCCTGGTCTCTGTTACTGCTACGGCAGTGCCCACGTCTCTCAGTCTCCGTTACTGCTACAGCAGTGATCACGTGGCCTAGTCTCCGTTACTGCTCCGGCAGTGCTCTATGTTGCTCATCCTCCATTACTGCTTAGGCAGTTCACCATTGTCTGCTAAACTATTACTGAGCGTTATTTGTCTTTAAGCTCTCTATCCTAGGTGAGCTTCTTAAAAGACCTCTCCTCACATGGGACTGTTTACACTCGCTCATTAACCCATGCAATACCGATACACTGGGATTCCTTCAAATTCTGCCTGACCTGTGTCAGTATATTGTGTTATGGACTCTATGTTTATACTGGACCTGTGTAGGCATATGTAAATGTAACCTGTCTTTTGTCTCCGTATTATACTGAAAATATACTACAGGACCTGTGAGTGTTATTGTATTGCTGATTGCTTAATAAAACTGTCTTATCCTAACCTACTGTGTCTGTATTTCAAACAAACCGTTACAAAACCCCTGGGTGATATAGCAGCATCCACATAGACAGTTCATCTGGGGTCTCCAATATTTCTGTTCTATCTTCTTTTTTTTTCCCTTTTTTGTGGAGATAAAAAGGACTGTGGGGCTTCCAAGAGTTTTAGAAAGAATATAATTGGGTGTTATCTGGTTTCCTATACTGTTATTCTTTTTAAACACAATATGACGTCTATTGGCTAATCCTTTCTGTAAAGTGGGATCTTGGGTAAAAACATACCAGTGCTTTTCCAACACATGTTGAATCTGTGGGGCCTTGATACTGTAGGTATGAAATAAGGAGGATTATAATTGTGCTGTCTGGATTTGTGCTTTTCTTTGTACACCAAAAGATCATCCCTAGGGGTCTTAGGATTTTCAAACCCCCAGCCATTGAGGTTGATGAGGTGAAGTTTCTTACAGAATAGGACTCCATCACAGAGAATTGCCCATATCAGCTTATTACTCTGCTTCTAGGGAAAGCAGAATAGAAACAGACAACAAAGAAATTGAGAGTATTGAAAGTAAGAACGAACAAATCACACAAACCAGAACACCTTAAATTACAAGACAGTATCAACAAAAGACTTATGACCCTAGAAAAAAATATTACTCAAACTAAACAAAAGAAATTTAACAGAGACAAAACTGATTACTGTAATAAAAATACTAAATCCAGCTCTACTTCTTTATACAATCAGGTTCCTTTATCCTCACACACGTATAGAACACAAGCACAAGCCTGTACCTCTAATTTTAATCAATCACATCAGTCACATTCTAATGTCCATAGTTTTCAGATCCTCACCGTTAATAGATTTGATGCACTCTCACACCTGACCAACAGACCTTCACACCCAGATTTCCCACACATTATGCACATGGATTTCATACACAGGTAGCTAGACCCAAGACGTTCTGTCACAACAATAATCATGCCCATCATCATCATTTTTTGGAATCACATCACCAACCTTGGAAAAGACACAAATATCCTCACCCACGAACCCACACCAACAATCAAATGAATCACGTGTCATGACATACAATTCCACATCAGCCAGTGCCCCCACAGCAGACACCAAAACAGTCAATAATACCACCATTAATGAGCACAACAATTACAAACAATCAGGTGCCACAGACCCCATGTTTAGAATCCTTTCCAACACCCCAGGAATAGACAGACAAGAAAGAGAAGAGACAAAACAAGGGCAACAAAAGGCCTTTATCTATAGAAGAGGGTGTAGCAGAGGGGGCAACAAAAATGCCCAAAATTGATTAACATCAGAAAAACCCATACCATATACAATATCAGCAGTTACCATGGTATTATCTAGAGGTCTCTATTTTGCCCCAGCACAGAACCTAAAAAATGTAATGTTTATGTGGACATTCAAAAATATATCAGACCTATCTGTTACTTACGCCATTTGAATCACTCTCTACAGATAGCTTCCCGAACCGAGGCTTCCTTGGTCGGATCTACTCTATTCTGCTGGACATTCTATCAGTCCCCAAAATTCCATATTCCCTAGCTTGGGAGTGTGAGCTAGGAGTCCCCATCTCTCCGGTGAATTGGATTTCCTCGTTGAACAGTCCTCAGTGCTGGAGATGCCCATCAACAAGAGGCACCTACCTCCATCTATGGTGGTATTGCCCCCTTTTGACTTCCTACTGGGCCCGATGTGTCTTCACTATCAATGACTTTTTGCAGTCATCTATTATTGTGACCCCCTCTCGAGCCTCTTTTTTTCCAACATTTTATCCCTTTGTGTCTGAGACAGATCTGTAGCCTTGCACATGCTCTCAGCTGCCAAGTCCCAGATTCCTGCCCACTGGAGGGACAGTAACCCCCCAAACGTGCGGGAATGGCACTCTAAGGTAGGGAAACACTTCTTTATCTACAGGATGTCCTTGCTCCACAAGGGCTTTGACCCTACATTACACTCTCCTCTCCACTTGGGATTCTTTGACATTGATGGGGGAATCCCGACCTCAAGCGATTGATTTGGAGTGTACCTAAACCTTATGTGCAGCCAGAGCACTTGATCCTTACCCTCTCCCTACCCTCACCCTTTCCTCTCTCCCTCTGTTCCCTTCTCTAGACTCTCCCCTCTCCTCTCCGATCCTTATCCCTCTCCTTTCACTTTTATCCTTCTTTTCCTGCTCTGTTCTCTTCCTACTGTCTTGTTCTTCTTCTTACTGACCCTTACAAAACAAAGCATTTGCAGGATCTGTTATTTTAGCCTTCAGTCATGCACCGTATTTATCTGAATTGTGCCAGTTGTTTGACATTTTTCTACCTTATGTATTGCATTTGTAACGATATTACTGTTGCTTCAAGAAATACTGAATTGTAAATAAATTAGAGATTATATATATATATATATATATATATCACCTTAAAGAGATTTTTTTTTGCAACCAAACCCAATGGCACTACAGCCCCAGAATCTTATTCCATGATGGACAAATACTCCACTAACAAAAAAAACAAAAAAAGAGAGAAGGGCGCTCCCTAGTGCAATAAGTCTTGCCAATAAAGGACCACCACCAATATACACCGTACTCACAGTATTCAAGATCACTAATAGTGATCAGCATTCACATATGGAGGAATCGAACTGCCCCCACTCAGTCAACTGGCATAGGAAGATGCTGCATCTTCAAAAAGCACTCCTCAATTGGACGGAAAGCCAAAAGCAAACGAAGAAGGAAGAGTGCAAACCATCGGACCAATATTCACAACTTGATATCAATTTGGACTCAATATTATACTCACAATTTGAAGTTCAAATAGCCGGTACTCCAAAGGACCAGCTAAAGCAAACGGGGAATATGGACTGCCCCGTTACAGTCAAACAATCTCTGCAAAAACACTCAGGATCCTCCAAATACTATGTATAATTTATTTAAAATATATCAATAATAACAATATGCCGTGTTTTCGAAAAAATAGGATTTTAGTCTTACCTGTTAAATCCTTTTCACTTAGTCCATACAGGTCACTGGTACTCTGGGAGGCGTAAGTCCCCTTTAATAGGCAGGAACAACTATGCAAATGATTTGCAAGGGGTGGAGCCTCCCCTCTTACTTAAGCCACCTTCTGGCCAGAGCCACTTAGATTGATTTGAGACCCTAAAACTGACCTCAGGTAAGCAAAAAGAAAGACTCCTGTGAGCATGCCCGAACGGTCTCCCACTGAATGCCACAGGAGAGCCAAGACTGGTCCCTTGACAGGGTGGGAGACCAGTGACCTGTATGGACTAAGTGAAAAGGATTTAACAGGTAAGACTAAAATCCTATTTTCACTGTCGTCCAATACAGGTCACTGGTACTCTGGGATGTACAAACATTGAGCTGATCCAGAGGCGGGAAGTAAGGAAAGGACCAGGCGCAAGGCCCAAGTCACTAGAACTGCTATGACCCAGTTAATAACATAGCCCAAACTGTAAGTGTCAACGGACACCAACCAAGGGAAACAATCCCTGGACTAACACAGCACACGGAACCAGAGCCAACCGGGCTCAACAGTAAGGAAGCACTAAGGATCACAGAGCGGAAGACCTAAACAGGCAAAACTGCCTCCAGGACCTTCCTACCAAAACTGGCATCAGCCGAAGCCAGTACATCAACTCGATAGTGCTTAGAAAAAGTGTGCACAGAGGACCAAGTGGCCGCTCTGCACAATTGATCAGCGGAAGCCTGATTCTTGTAGGCCCAAGAGGCCCCAATAGATCTGGTGGAATGGGCAGTCACCCGGAAGGGAACATGCTTATTCCTCAACTTATAGGCTTCACGGATGGTAGCTTTAATCCAAGATGCAATAGTAACTTTGGCAGCCGGTCTCCCTGCCCTAGGTCCCTCAGGAATGACGAATAGAGCGTCAGACTTCCTGATAGACTCGGTGCGATGAACATAAAACTTGAGGCAACGCACCACATCCAACAGATGGAGATCTCTTTCCTTGTCAGATGAAGGATTAGGGCAGAAAGAGGGAACCACAATCTCCTGATTGATGTGAAACTCGGACACAACCTTGGGTAAGAATTCCTTGGTAGTGCGAAGCACAGCCTTATCCTTGTGGAACACCAGGTAAGGAGGTTTACAAGACAAAGCCTGTAACTCTGCTACCCGGCGAACTGAAACAATAGCCAAAAGGAAGGCCATCTTCCAAGTCAAGAGACGTAATGGAATGGAAGCCAAGGATTCAAACGGTGGTCGCTGGAGAACTCCCAGCACCAAATTGAGGTCCCACTGGGGAGCAGGACTCTTGAAGGCAGGTCGAACATGAGTCACACCTTGGAAGAAAACGTTCACATCAGGAAGGATAGCAATCCTTTCCTGGAAAAACACAGACAAGGCAGAAGTCTGAACTTTGAGGGAACTCAGACTGAGCCCCTTATCCACACCGTCCTGCAAGAAGGCCAGGACAGTGGGAAGATGAAATTCAAGGGATAACTTCTTATCAGAGCACCATGCCACAAAGGTTGACCATATGCGATGATAGATCTTGGAAGACACAGGCTTACGAGCACTGAGCATAGTCGACACCACAGAAGGAGAAAATCCTTTCTTTGCTAGAATCGAGGATTCAACCGCCATGCCATCAAACGGAGAGAGTGAACATCCTCCTTCCACAGATATCCCTGAAGAAGTAGGTCCGGACGGGCAGGAAGCGGGATCGGATCCGTCACTGACATGGCCATCAACTCCGGATACCAGGACTGGCGAGGCCAGTTTGGAGCGATCAGGATGACAGGACAACGCTCCCTCTTCAACTTCTGGATAACTCTGATCAATAGAGGAAGAGGAGGGAAGATGTAAGCCAGGGAGAAATCCCAAGGGATCGACAAGGCATCCACTGCTAGAGCAAGGGAGTCCCTCAACCGGGAGCAAAACACCGGAACCTTCCTGTTGTGTCTGGTAGCCATCAGGTCCACCACAGGCATCCCCCACCGCTGAGTGAGCATGTGAAACACCTCTGGATGAAGAGCCCATTCTCCGATGTCGACGGTGTGACGACTGAGGAAGTCTGCCATGACGTTGTCCACGCCTGGAATATGAACTGCAGAGATGACAGGCACGTGATCTTCTGCCCAAGACAAAATATCCTTGACCTCCCACCAGGCGGAACCGCTTCTTGTGCCGCCTTGCCTGTTGATGTAAGCCACCGTCGTGGCGTCGGACTCCACTCGGATCGGAAGACCGGTCAGTTGAGACTCCCAGTGCCTCAGGGCAAGCCGGACAGCTCGAAGTTCCAGAACATTGATGGAGAGAAGGGATTCCTCCAGACCCCATTTCCCCTGAGCACTGAAGCGACCCCAGACTGCACCCCAGCCCCGGAGGCTGGCATCCGTTGTGACCGTGGTCCAACGAGGAACTAGAAAGGATCTCCCTTTCAGGAGATGAGAGAGATCTAACCACCAGTGCAGACTCGACTCGACATGAGGAGGAAGAGAAACAGACAGATGTTGATGATCTGGATGATTCCTGCACGTCTGGATCACAAATCTCTGAAGTTCCCTGGAATGGGCCATGGCAAATGGGACTGCTTCGATCGTGGAAATGAACTTCCCCACTAAAGACGACAACTTCGGTACCAGAATTTCGTCCATGTCCAGAATCCCAGCCACTCTGACGGCTATCTGGTGAGCCACGTCCTCTGGAAGAAACACCATGCATTGGCGAGTGTCGAACAGGAGACCCAGGAACAGAAGCCTCTGAGATGGAACCAAGTCTGACTTGTCCAGATTCAGGATCCAGCCATGACGGTTCAGGGTGTGCATGCACTTCTGTAATTGCTGACGGAGAAGCTCCGCTGAGGAGGCTTTCAGTAGGAGATCGTCCATGTATGGGGTCACTCTGATCCCATCCTGATGAAGCACCGCTATCAAGGAGCCTAACACTCTCTGGAAGACCTGAGGGGCTGAAGTCAGCCCAAAGGGGAGCGCTGCAAACTGAAAGTGTCCCTTGTGGCAGGCAATCCTGAGATATCGCCTGCTCTCCGGATGAATAGGGATGTGAAGATAAGCATCCTGAAGGTCCAGGGAGGCAAGAAACTCTCCTGGAGACATTGCTGCAATCACAGAACGCAGGGACTCCTGGCGGAAGTGGGAAGTCACCACATAGGCATTGAGATCTTTGAGATCCAAAATGGGACGAGCTCCTCCGTCCTTTTTGGCTACCACAAACAGGTTGGAATAGAATCCTGAACCTGTGTCCCCTTGAGGAACCGCCTCCAGGACCTCTTTGTCCAAGAGATCCTGAATAGCGTCGTCGAACAGACGCCTTCTTGTGGGTTCCTGAGAAGGACGAGTAAAATGGAACCGAAAAGGAGGAAGGGAAGAGAAAGGGATCCTGTATCCCTCTGACACCACCTGAAGAACCCATGGGTCCGCCACTGACTCCTCCCAAATCCGGCGAAAGATGCGGAGACGACCACCTACAGCTGGATGCGGACCTGGGTTCGGCGAGTCATGCCGAAGCAGTCTTGGAGGTCTTGGCCTTGGGGGCAACTTTGGGCTTCCAGGACTGTTTGGGCTTGGAGGAGGAGCGCGTAGTGGGAGGACCCGTTTGGGCCGAGGAGCGTGTCTCAGTCTGAAAGGAACGAAAGGACCGATTGCATTTGGCTGGGAACTTTTTCTTAAAGACTGAGGGTAGAAGAGTACTTTTACCGCCAGTAGCCTCACTGATCATTTCTTTGAGTTCAGACCCAAAAAGCAAATTCCCCTGAAAGGGCAAGGAAAGCAAGGCTTTCTTAGAGGCTGTATCAGCAGACCAAATTTTCAGCCAAAGAGCGCGTCTAGCCACCACAGAAGAAGTGGAGGCCCTCGCCATCATGCGCACAGCATCAAAAGCAGCGTCAGCAACATAGTTCTGAGCTTCAGTGATATTAGCAAGTAGCTGTAACTGTTCAGATACTGGCGCATCCTGGCGAACTGCTTCAGTCAGTCGTTCAGTCCAGGCCGCAATGGCTCTATTAACCCATGCCACAGCAAAGGTTGGGCGCATGGCAGTGCCAATGGAGGCAAAAATAGATTTAAGAGAAAGCTCTAGCTTTTTATTCGTCCAATCCTGCAGGGCAGAGGCATCAGAGACAGCCAAAGCGGTAGACTTGGATAGTCTAGAAACAGGAGCATCCACCTTGGGAGGATGAACCCATTTTGCCAGCTCAGCCTCAGGAAAAGGGTATAGTTTAGCAAACTTTTTAGAGACAGAGGAAGATCTATCAGGATTCTTCCATGCCTCAGAGACCAGACGGGCAAGAGTAGGGTTAGTTGGAAAACAAACAACTGGCTTAGATGGCTTTTTCTGAAAAACATCAGTAGGATCATAAGCGGATTCCTGAGTCAGAGGAAGGTTGAGCGTATTCAGAACCGCTCTGATCAGACCCTCAGCCGAGACTTCAGGGTCACACTCATAGGGGTCCCCAATGGACCTGTTAGATTCAATAACAGTACGTTCCTCAGCATCAGAATCCTGTAAGAGTTCTTCTTCAGAAGAATCAGTGACATCAGGAGCTCCCTGTGGCTTAGGCAGGGAGGTCCTGATGGTAGAGGGGGTCTGCCAGACCTGGAGAGCCCCCTGTATCTGAGAGGGAAAGAGTTGAAGCGTGGATCTGAGATCCCTAGTGGCAGCTTTAAACTCCCTCATCCAAGATGGCTCAATAGCGTGGCTGGAAAGCCCAGGGTTGCTATCTTGACCAGTACAATTAGGGCATAGATCCCCCACATTATCTGTAGACAGCCCAATGTGGCAAGAGGAGCAAAACGCCATGGGGGTAGCAGACCCCCCATCCTCCTTAGACTTGGGTCTAGCCCCTAGCTCCAGTGAAGTAGACATGCTCACAGCGTCAATATACCCCACTAATAACACTATCACCCAGAAAAAGTGTAAATGATTAAAATTTCACCCCAGAAATGTCTAAATTCGGACTTATCTGGCCAGCGAAGGGTTAATCTGTTGAGGAGAGAGAAGGCTCGGTCCCTGCGTAGTGTACTCGCTTAGGAAAAGTACCACAAAATGGTGGCCGTCATGACAGCCAATCAGAAACGAGCGCGAACCAGGCGCTCATGGGAAATGTAGTTTTCCCTTACAAGTACCCCAAACAGTGCCCGAAGCCCCCCTGAACACCCCACATAAATAAAACACATTCCGGATGATAGAGCAGGAGCCTAGCATTAAAATGAGCCCTCTCTGAAGTTGCTGTGACAAGCGGTTCCAGAGATATGTCCCACACTGTGAATTCTCATAGAGAGTAAAGGAGCCCTTGCGTCTGAGCGGGAAAAAGCCGCGCTTAAAGGCGCGGAACACCATTTTTAATAAAGTTTAAGAAAACATTAAAAAGTGCCCAAACAAGCATGAAACACATAAGAAACATAAATAAATGAATACCCAAAGCTCCAAAACCCAGAGAATACCACAGAAATTGCATAAAACAGTACTATGCAATAAAAACACCCTATGAGTGCTGGAGTGTATTAAAACTCCAAAATACAAGCCCATCAAAGGGACACTGTGGGGACAAGTGGACCTTCAGCACTCAATGGGTGACTCACCTTTCCTGCAGGACTTCTGTCTTCAGGTGACCATGATGAAGTGGGAAAGAACCAGAGGTAAATTCCCCAGTAGGGAAGCTGCTTAACACAAGCTGTCCCCTCTTCAGGGCATAAGGTCCACAGAAAATCCCTGGAAGCTGCACCAGCCACTTTAAAGAGGGCAATTCACAGCCATGGTCACCCTCCTAATGTCGGTATTCCATATTTGAATAAAAAAATAATAAAACACTAAGATGCATAGATGTTCTCTACCTGGTGTGCAAAGCACTCCAGGAACAAATCAATCTAAGTGGCTCTGGCCAGAAGGTGGCTTAAGTAAGAGGGGAGGCTCCGCCCCTTGCAAATCATTTGCATAGTTGTTCCTGCCTATTAAAGGGGACTTACGCCTCCCAGAGTACCAGTGACCTGTATTGGACGACAGTGAAACATCAATTCAGCCAAAGCAACCTGACATATATGACGCGTTTCGGGGACTAGCCCCTTTATCAAATAACACTGGCAATAAAATGGTAAAATATTGAAAGGTCAATCACCTACCTGTGGCTCCCACATCCTTTAAATATACTGGATCAATTATCATTGCCAGTCAAAACCCCACGAACGGGGAAGACTGGACGACAAACTCAAAGTCTCGCGAGATCATTAATACTCGCGAGAGAAAAAACTCCATACCAATGGGGTATCCGAATTCATTACTTCTCGCAAAAAAAGAAGAAAAAGAGGAGTATACAGCCAATAAGATCCCTTAATCCACCGCATAACCGCGAGGACAAACAAACTCACACGGGACCAAAACAACTCTCACGAGAGAGGAAGTCACTCTGCGTTCCAAACCCATGGAATGCAAAAAAACTTTATTTATAAATGAATTCAACATAAAAAGGTATAGGAACCAAAGATAGGAGATTACCTCAAACTAATACATCTATTGTATGGGATCCTGGTACATAAAATTATAACCAACAAAAATTATATAATAAAGAAAATAAACAAACACTAAAAAATAATAATAAAAAATAAAAAAATAATAATTATAATAAAAATTAAATAATAAAAAATTGAAAAAAATGTTTTAACATAAAAAAATAATATTAAATTAACATGAAAATTTGCACATACATATACACAATACAGCATACACCTATAAAATATGTAAATCCACAAGATATATAAAACATAAATAAATGTATGGTGTCCAGAGAGCCAAAGAGAAAACTCAAATGAATTATACATATGTGTGCACTCCCCCATAATTATACGTGAATTTTATTTAAAATAATACATGATATTGACATGAATTCTAAGTGCTGTAGAGATTGGTTGACGGTAACGGGGCAGTCCATATTCCCCGTTTGCTTTAGCTGGTCCTTTGGAGTACCAGCTATTTGAACTTCAAATTGTGAGTATAATATTGAGTCCAAATTGATATCAAATACACCACTAGAAATTCTTCAAAAAGAAGATTCAGATAAGGACAGTCTAAATGCCAATCATAGTGATGAGACCTCAATCAACTTTTTGCCCAGTTAACGCTCAAAACGAAAATATCAAGGTTTTTCACCAACTAATAAATAGAGACATTGAGAACATTTGTAACAATAATTCAAAACCAGTTTATAATTTAAATAAGCAGGAGCATCTTGCAGTTCAAAAATTACAACAAAATAAAGGCATTGTAGTTAGGAATGCTGATGAGGGTGGATGTATTTACATATAAATTACCTGTACCGAGGATTACATTGCAGAGGTATTAGGACTGGTGAATGACGAAAAATAACTTAGGAAACTTAAAAAATATCCCCCTCATGGTTTTATTTCTGAACTCAAATCTCTTTTATATTCTGCTCAAACTTCATATATTACTAACAAAACTGAATGTGGTTGTCTGATCAACAATTTCCCACTATCCCAATTTTCTATCACTTACCCAAATTCCACAAATCTTTGACCAATCCACCTGGGAGACTAATTGTTTCAAGTATTGGTTCTCTTACTAATCATTTGTCCGAGTTTGTAGATGAATACTTGAATCCTTTGGTCAGTTTACAACAGGTCTTATATTAAGGACACACTTCATTTACTTAAATATTTAGAACCATTTACTTGGAGTGATAAATATATATGGGCTATCTCTGAAGTATACCAGTATCCCACACACTTTAGGTATTGAAGCTATTTCAGCCACTTTCCAGAATCATAATACCTTTCCTGAGACACAAATTGATTTTTTTAGTTTAATATATCAAGTTAATTTTATGTCATAATTATTTCTTCTTTTAAGGTTGTTTTTATTTACAAGTACCTGGTGTTGCTATAAGTTCAGTCCTTGCTCCTTCTTATGCAAATCTTTACATGAACCAATGGGAAAACTTATCTATAACAATTCTTACAGACATCAAATCATTTATTACAAATGTTATATTGATGATTTGATATTCATCTGGGAGGGGAGTCCTGAAAGTTTTCAGGAGTTTGCCTCTTACATGAATTCAAATTATTTGGGCCTTTCCTTTATATCAACCACTGACCCACATAAAATAACATTCTAGAGGTCACACTTTACCAGGAATAAAAATTATTTTATTTGTAATTTTAGAAAGTCCTCCAGAAGTGGACATCATAAGAAATGGATCAATAATATTCCTTTCAGTCAGTTCCAACACAAAGCGTAAGTGTACTAAAGATGAGGAGTTTAAGAAAGAAGCTATGGTTCTCAAAAGGAACTCTGCAGAAAAAGCGCTATGATCAGGCTGTAGTGGACCAAGAAGTTTGGATACCAGAAGACAAGATCATTTGGTGTACAAAGAAAAGCACAAATTCACCCAGCACGTTTATAATCCTCCTTATTTTGTAACTGCATATAATACCAAAGCCCCTCGGATTCAGCATATGTTGGAAAATCCAATTGTAGTTTATGCTCCCACATGTGTAGTTCCAAAGTTAAGTAATTTAAATCCATAGTTATTAGTAATTAACATAAGATCAAGCAGTTTATCAATTGTCACAGTATATATGTGGTCTATTTGATATCATGCATTTGTGGACTTCAGCATTTTAGTAGGACAAAGAAGAAAAATCAAAACCAGATTTGGTAAACACCTCAGAAACATCTCCAACGGCCTGGAGTCCCACAGTCTTTCTGAACATAGCAGAGATTTTCAGAATTGTTAACATGAGAATATCCAGATTACAGGTATTGAATATAGGAGGCAAATATAAGCAAGTTGATAACTTTATTGGCCAAGCAGATTTAGGATGCAAGCTTTCAAGACTTCTTAGATCTCTTCCTCATGCATGCTATACAGATAAATCTGAAAACATTGCGTTGTTTAGAATAGAAATCAGGTAATATCAGTTCAGTTCAGACCCAGATTCTTTGATAAGCCAATAGCAAAGGAGTGTGATTTAAATTGCAGTCATCCTCTCGAAGTGTCAAAGGTATTTACACTCCCAGTGGGACTATGTTGTAAAGGGTAATCCACAATGTGACAGAAATTCCCTGTCCAGGCCATTAAAGTATTAAACTGGAGAAGTAATGTAACCTCCCATATTTTATGTCCCTCTGAGTGTGAAACAGTCCCATCAGTACAATCCATTTTATGTTCCTGACCATGTGTCCATTTTGGCAAAAACTGTTCTCTCTCTGGTGTCTCTGTCTTTTTGTTGTTAACACCGGATCTGTAGGAATTAAACCTTATATGCAATGGCTGTCCTGTTTCACCCACATAGAAAGCTGTTGGACATTTTGCACACATGATAACATATATTACATTGAATGATTTGCAGATAAAGGTACCAATGATCTTATGGTGTAACTGTGTGTTTGGTATGGGTACCTTTTCCATGGTGTAAATGTGTGCACAGGTTGCACACCTCATTTGGAGGCAGGGAGATGTGCCATTTTTTTTTGTATTTTTATTCAGGGCACTCCTTACCATCAGTTGTTTTAAATTGGGAGGCTGTCTGGAGGAGAGTAAGGGAGGCTGCGGGAATATATTCTTAATCCTTTCATCCGTATGTAAAGTTGTTTGAAGTTTTCTTGATATTTTGCATAGAACTTCAAATTGGGTGTGGTAAGTGACCACCAGAGGCACCCGGTTTCCCTTATGTTGTTATTTGTAGCTCAACAGATTTTTTTTCTTGGTATGTGGGTAGCTTTTTGTATCAGAGTGTCAATAATCCTGGCACTGTAACTCTGTTTTATAAAGTCTCCTCTGAGTTTCTGGAGGTGCTTGTCAAGGTCCGCCATGTCAAAATAGATGGAGATGTATCTGATGCCCATGGCTGTATATGATGGAGTTTTTTGTGTGTTTTGGGTGGAAGCTATTGTTTTTCAGGTAGGTTGGTCTGTGCTTTGGTTTACGTTACAGGTATGTGTGGACGGAGTTGCTCTTAATACTAGGCTGACCATACCTCACCTTTAAAAAGGGACACATGAATACTACGGTGTTGCTTTAATTTTGGTGCACTCCTGAAATATGCCTTTTTCCTATGTGTCCCTTTTTAAAGGTGAGGTATGGTCAGCCTACTTAATACTGATAGTAGTGTCTAGGAAGTTCATGTCTGTGCATTAGTGACTGAATGGTAAGTTGATACTGGGGTGGAATCCATTGTAGTTTTTGTGGAATTTGATAAGTTCCTCTTCACTGGTGGTCCGGATGATAAGAATATCATCTGTGTAGCGGAGACAGAGCAGGGGTTGTCTGGCAGGTGGACAGGAAGTCCTCTTCTAATTTTGCCATAAATAGGTTTGCGTATTGTGGTGCCATTCAGGTATCAATTGCAGTCCCCATTTTCTGAAGGTAGAGGTACTGTCCAAACTTGAAGTAATTTTGGGGCGAGTATAAATTGTATGAGTTGTGTTATCAGTTTTGTGGCTGTGTTATTTTGTTCCAGATATTCTTGGCATGCTGCTATGCCATCTTGGTGTGGAATGTTCGTATAAAGGGATTCTACATTCATAGTGGCCAGGATGGTGCTCTGTGGAATGGGCCCAAGTCAGCTAGTTTGTTTAAGAGTGTGACAGTACCAGCAGACACCCAGCCTTGGTGTCCCAGGCAATAGTCACTTCTTCCGTTATGAGCCAAATAGACATCCAACAGCATACCTCAATATATCCCAAACCAGGCAAAACTAGTGTCAGGGTAACCAGGAGCACACTCTGAATACAGCAAGCTTACCCCACCAGAGAACACCAGTGTAGGTAAGACAAGAACTCTCTTTATTGAAACAAACCACACATATTTATACTCAAACCTTACATTCAAATACTTGGACAAAGCAGATAAAATAGGGACATAATCCAATCACCATACAGTAAACAAAAGGCCAACAGCAGACGGTCTAACAAATACAATGACTTAGACATGATTACATTTACACACAAAAGGGTTGCTGAACTCAAGACAGTGGACACAAAGACTTGAGGGCTTGAATGAATTACCACACGGCAGGGGGGTTAATACACTGCCTTGAGTGGCTACAATACACATTGCAAGTAACTTTAAGTGAACTCAAATAATTAACCCCTAACGGCACAATCCCCTGAAAGCAGGCTATTATTTTTAGTCCTTTTGGGCATATTTGTCCACCAATATAACGTCCAATAGTTCTACATAGCAATATTAACGCCAATAGTCATAAAACTGGTTAAAACAGTCCACAGAGTCTGTAGGAAGGGGCTGGCCCCCAGGCCCCGCCAAAAGCCCGGTGGTTCCTGTGACAAAGAAGTCCTTGGTATTTTGAAGGAAGCTGGGTTACGTTTTTCCAGGGGTTTCAGGGTATTTTCTACTCAGCCAGAGATATTCTCTGTGAGTGTGCCAATTCCTGAAATTATGGGTGTTCCTGGGTTTCCGTCTTTGTGTATTTTTAGTAACATGTAGGAGGAGACCACTTTTGGATCTGCTGGTATCAGGGGATTTATCTGTTCTCCAGTGTTGGAAGACAGTTCTTTTACAGTCTTATTAAGTTGTTCTGTATATTACTTTGTGGGATCAGCTCGTAATTTCACATACTATCTTTCATCAGCGAGTTGCCCATTTGCTTCTTGTCAGCAGTGTTCATAATAACAAGAGCGCCCCACTTGTCCGCAGGCTTAATAAGAAGATCCTGGTTATTCTTTAGTGACTGTATGGTTTTCTGTTCCTTGTGGGTTAGGTTGGGTGTTGGTTCACATTGTTGTTTCTGCAGTTATCTATACATCTGTCCAGTGCAGGGTTACTTCCTGGTTTTGGAGTCCTGGTGGATATTTTTGTGGGTGCAATGACATTGTGATGTTGGTATCATGATTATCTATTTTGTCATGGAAGAATTGCTTGAGTGAGTTTTCTGAAAAATTCCTCCACGTCACTGCAGAGTGTTACACAGGTTTAGTGGGACAGAACAACAGGCCTTTGGAAAGTACAGGTATTTCCTTTCCACTTGGTCTGTGTGCGGAAAGGTTCACAACTCAGTTCTGTTCTGGTCGCAGTCTCTCTCTTGGTGTTGATGAGGAGTATTTGTATGCCTTCCTTGTCTGGACCATGTTGTTCATTGAGAGTTGATATTTCTGCTTGTATCTTTGATTTCCTATTGTAGCAGATGCCAATAAGGTTGTTGCGTATCCTCTGTGAAGACCCGGTCAATAGTTGCTGTGCAAACCTACTGTTGTACATGTCCAGGTTAGGATTCTTCAGCATGAGGCCTTTAGGCATTACATTTCCCTTTTTGCATGTAGTCAGGAAGAACATGTCCTTATCTAGTTGTGCATTGGGGTATTAGCCATGTTGATACAAGATTGTGAGAATTGGTACAGTGTTAGCCTAAAAAGACAGGAGGCAAATAGTCAAGTTGATACCTTTAGTGGCTAACTAACCAGATTTAGTATGCAAGCTTTAAAGACTTCTTAGGTCTCTTCCTCAGGCATGTTATACAGATAAATATGAAAACATCTCTCTTAAATACAAGTACACATTGCATTGTTTAGAGTAGAAATCAGATAAGATCAGTTCAGACCTAGATTCTTTGATCAGTCAGTGCTAAAGGAGAGTGATGTAAATTGCAGTCATCCTCTGGAAGTGTCAAAGGTATTTACACTCCCCGTGGGACTATGTTGTTAAGGCTAATGCATAATGTAATAACGCAACAGAAATTCCCTGTCCCTGTTCAGGGCAGACCAATATACCTGAAAAACAATAGCTTCCACCCAAAACACTCATATACAGCCATGGCCATCAGATACAACCACATCTGTTCTGACATGGTGGACCGTGACGAGCACCTCCACAAACTCAGAGGAAACTTTATATAATACAGAGTTACAGTGGCAGGATTAGTGACACTCAGATACAGAAAGCTACCAACATACTAAGTAAAAAAATCTGTTGAGCTTCAAACATTACATACAGATGAAAGACTTAAGAATATATTCCCACAACCTCCCTTACTCTCTTTCAGACAGCCTCTCAATTTAAAACAACTGATGGTAAGGAATGCCCTGAATAAAAATACAAAAAATGACACATCTCCTGGTATTCAAAGGAGGCGTGAAACCTGTGTGCACATTTACCCCACTGACAAAGTACCTATATCAAACACGCAGTTACACCAAAAGATCAATGGCACCTTCATCTGCAAATCATCCAGTGTAATATACCTCATTATGTGTGCAAAATGCCCAACAGCTCTACATGGGTGAAACAGGCCAGCCATTGCATAAAAAAGGGTTAATTCCCACAGATCCAGTGTTAACAATAAAAAGACACCAGTGGGAGAACATTTTTGCCAAAATGGACACAGTGTCAGGGACATTAAATGGACTATACTGATGGGACTGTTTCACACTCAGAGGGACAAAAAAATATGGAGGTTAAATTAATGCTCCAGTTTAATACGTTAAATAATGGCCTGAACAGGGACAGTGAATTTATGTCCCATTATCACATTGTGGATTAGCCTTTACCAAATAGTCTCACCGGGAATGTAAATACCTTTGATACTTCCAAAATGACTGCAATTTACATAACACTCCTCTTTACCATTGATTGATTATTATTTGTATTACTCATGTTATCATTGTACTTGCTATTAAGATTGGAATTTCCTTGTTACTACTTCAACCAGTGTGCTCCCTGCATTGTCTAGAGGAGTAGAGGTAGTCTATGTATAAACCTGCTGTTACAGATGTGTATGAATACTATGGGAGTATCGTCATTTATGGCTCTGCCAATTTTATTATTGTTTGAGATTATATTCTACTCTTATTGTGCTCAATCTCCTTTTCATGATTGCGTTTTGTAAGGTCACTTTGGCTATTCCCAAGGAGTGTTTTTATTCCACTTTTGGGCCTCGGTGACAATGGGCGAGCCAAAGATTGGCAGGTGCGAGCACTGGACGAATACCTCCTTATTTCGGT
Source organism: Rhinophrynus dorsalis (assembly GCA_037306005.1). Classification (NCBI taxonomy): domain Eukaryota; kingdom Metazoa; phylum Chordata; class Amphibia; order Anura; family Rhinophrynidae; genus Rhinophrynus; species Rhinophrynus dorsalis. Next base: position 516,682,706 of record CM074719.1, on the reverse strand, counting down.
CAAATTAAATGTACCCTTGGATGCCTTGGGTGTATAGGTACCACAATCTGGGTTGCCAGTGTGGTTTGACCTGAGCTTCTCAGCACAGGCAACCGACCCTTTCGACATCTAAGGGATTTTCATGGGACTTACGGGTTATATGTAAACAGTTTTTTTCCTGAATTCTCACTTGTTTTCCTTGGATATCTCTTTGCAATGGGTGTACAATAATTTTCCCTTATTGACAACACACATCATATTTGTATTTTTATTAACACCAATATTTTAATTGTCTCATAGTCATGGATGAAAATGTATAAGTAGGTCTTACTAATGTCCACATCACTTTTCAAACCCTGAAAACATGGAGTTGTATCTCCATGATATGCGTTGGGTCACCCGTCAGTGCTCTCACATACATTGGTCCCAAACACCTCCCTCCCTATGAAAAACCCACCCCTTCTCTTTACTGGCCATCCTGCTAGTTATTCTGAGTATTGGCCTGCAGCCACAAGGACCCTAACTTTTAGTGTTTCCATGCCATCTCGTCTTTGGCCTTGCACTTATGTACCTTAGTATTACTTTACATCCCAACCTGCATTTTTGCATCTATTAGGACACAACTTTGCTATTACATTCCAGGCTGTTTCAAAAACATCAGCACCATTTCAAAGGTATATCTGAATTCCATCACCTGCAAAGAGAAACTTTGGACCAACAAGGGAAGCTGCATTCGGGACACAACACGAAGGCTGTTAGATGTTGGGACCTCTTATATGCATAAAGCCCAAGACGGGCCAAATGTGAGTTTTGTTTTTAATGATTGTATATTAAATACTACACTTCGATCAGACTTTACTTCCTTCTTTGTTTTTGTCTAGTCTTGCTTCTTCAGACTACAGAGTGCTCCCCTTCTTGGTGGACAAGGCTGCCAAACATTGTAAGCAGGATCGGGCTACTTCACAGGAGTTGTAAGATCTGTTATATGTTACAGCTCATTGAATCTTTCAATCATTTCATCAGTCTGACATCCATTGCTAGTCCATCATCATTATCCACTCATCAGTGCCTTCATCATTGAATCAAGAACTTTTAGTACTGCGGTTCACATTTATACCTATATCAGACTACTTTCCAGGTACTGGTTTTCATTTAATATTTGTATGTTGGGCGTGCTTATTTTTAATTTTGGACTTTAGTGGATGATTTTATATATCGGTATCCCTTTTGCGTAGGCTCTTGTTCTTTTAAAATGATAACTGAATAAAGCTTCTGCTTGAAATTCTCTGATGAATGTTGTCTCTATCCACAACTCAGGATCCACCAGGCTGAGTACATTTATTGTTTATAAAACACACAAGCACACATATGCGCGCGTACACACACACACACACACACACACACACACACACACACACACACACACACACACACACACACACACACACACACACACACACACACACACACACACACACACACACACCTGCCGTAATATACCTCTGACAGAAGGAAGAAAAAAAAAAATTCAAAATAGTATTTTTAAATATATTTAAATAAAACGCATATGCCAGATAATTTCAGGTGCCTCAGAGTCCTTATAAGCAAGGCTAGCAGTGGTATGCCTTTAGTTTTCATGAGACAGTTATGAATAAGTTTGAGGACCTAAAAGGATTTTAGTCTGCCATTAATAGCATTATTTAAGATTCATATAATTTTAGACAATAATATTCCTGCATTCTGGGTGGCCACACAGACATGTGATTTCTTTTTCTGGAACACTGCCAACTTCATAGTTATAGTCCCATGTTAGTTCTGTTCCAGCTTTCACTAGCCTGTAAATTAGAAATGTGAATAAAAGGTTAGATTACAGGTACCATCTCAGATAAAGCAAAGACCACACCTACATAATACATAACTATATATGCCGCAGGGTCCCACAGAAAATCCAAAATTAATGACAACATTCCTCAATTAGATTAAAAAAACAGTGGTTCTCAAACTGGGTTTTTGGAACCCTCGGGTTACCTCAAGAAGTACAAGGGGTCCCCCTGAGCAAATGTAAATAGAGGAAAGTGGAAAAAGGAGTGACAGACAATATATGTGTAGCTCTGTGGCTGGCATGTCACAATCTCACTGGTGTAACTAGGCCTTTCTGCAAAAAATGCACAATATTCATCCACAGGCATAACAAGAAGCTGTTGAGCCCTGGAACACGGACAATTCCTAATAATCTACCCTCACTTTAATCTGGGCAGAAAATCCTAAAGTCCACTATGAATCTAAAAAAAATTCAACTTTGATCTGTAATAGCTTTTGAATAAAACACCTTTCAGCAGTGGGAGTACCGTTGATTTACTCTGGGGGATAAACCCTACAAAATATTTTCTTACATTTTAAGTATTACTATCCCTTTAAAAACAGGGTGGGCAAGATGTGACTCTACAGCAGTTGTTGCGCTACCACTTCAAACATCCTCTTCTGGCTGAGGATGATAGAATTGCAGCCCAGTAACAGCTGGCTATTGGCTGGATGAAGATGATGGGAGTTTCAGTCCACCAACAACTAGAGAACAAGAGTTCATCCATTACTGCCTTAATGTCCATGCCCTGGTGTTAAATGAGAACAAACACCTCCTAATATGGTCTTTCCCATTCTAATTTATCATTAACCCTTTGCAATGCATTCCATACCCCTCTGGCACTCAATGGGTTAAGGCCAGAAAATGCTAATAGCCCATATGACCTTGTGCCTTAGTTCAAGACAGAACATCTTCAATCAGCCCTTGATGTCATGGACATGCCAGTTATTAACAGGACCAGAGGACCTCAAACCCTGCGTCTCAATGTGTTGTGCACACCCGTGGTCCTGCCTGAGTTTGAAAGAAAAAAAAAAACAAACAAACTGCCAGTATCTGTCATGTCTGCCTCAATAGATAGGACATCCAGGACTGAATCAAAATGTTCTCTAGAACAAAGACACAAGGACAAAATCTATAGGGGACATAAGCATTTTCTGGCCATAGTAAGTTAAGTGGGGGTTAATTATCAAGAGGTGCTAGTACTCCTTTAACCCTTTGAATGCCAGCATACTCCTCTGGCACTCAAAGGGTTAAATCTTATAAGGTTTTGAAGGGGGAGCAATGCATTGGTAAGGTAGTAGAATATTTATATTTTCCTGTTATTTCTTCTGACCGTGTAGACAAGGAACATTTCAGGTGGAAAGATAAAGAAAATGTCTAACCTGTTAGTGAAGAATGCCACCCATGGGAAACCTTTGTGGTGAGTCTCGACAAATACATTCTGCACAAATAGGTTTGGACAACAGCTATGCTATGATGGGGAAAGAAAAAAATAAATAATTATGCATTAGATTATTTTAATTTCACCAATGTCATCTGAATTCAGAAAGATATTTCCTGCTACAACAGAAACATTGTTACTTCCGAAGTAACGGACAAGGGAAACTGGAGCCCTGTTAAATAAGCTGAAGAGGCGCAATCGGAGCAAGCCAACTGCACAAAAGGCAACAAAATTCACCAAAGTTCCATTGATTTAAATATGGCTAGAGAAGGAATGAATATGTTTATTTATATAGCGCCACACATGAATGCAGCACTTTACAATGTAACGGTTTAGACCAGTGGTTTTCAACTTTTTTTTTTTTTTTTTTGCTCAAGGCACTCCTAACATGCAACCTGGAACTTTCTGGGCACACCTGACATATTTAACCCTTTGAGTGCCAGAGGGTGACGCAACACATTGCTCCGCAATGTGTTGCGTACCCCTCTGGCACTCAAAGGGTTAATGTAATTTATAAACGCATAATAAAGGTTACAGTTCATAAATATACAGATATTATTAGATCTCACAATAATAGTAATAAAAATAAACATATTGTGCATAACAATTTCCATGTGTCTAGATTTAAAAGACAACATTCACATTTTTGTCAATCTTCATAAAAAACACGGGGCACCCTAATTTGATGTCCATGGTACACACCAAAATGCCATGTGCTTCGCAAAGCGAAACACTGGGAGTGGGGTCCCTGCTCTAGAGCTTGCAGTCTAAAGTGAATAAGGGAGACACACACAGAGAACATAAGGGTTAAAGTGGAATTATACATACCACCTCTATTTTTAAATGCGTAGAATAATGCAAAACGACCTCTTTTATGTAAAATAAATGGTTTCCTACATGAAGATTTACCGTATTGTTCCACCATGTCATGTGGAAGAGAGTAGCAGTCTTAATTACATATTACAAGATGGACATCACTGCCCAGCCTAATCCCTGTGAATCATGGTTTTTAAGCCTGCTCCTACTCTCTAGTGTACTGTGTACTGATTTCAGATTGCTGAACAGTGCAGGACATTGGTATACAGGAGGCAATTATAGTCAAGTTGATACTTTTATTGGCTAACTAAGAAGATTTATGATGCAAATTTTCAAGACCTCTTAGGTCTCTTCCTCAGGCATGTAATGATAACATGAAAGCTTGCATCCTAAATCTGCTTAGTTAGCCAATAAAGGTATCAGCTTGACTATAATTGCCTCCTGTATTTCTATGGCTAACACAGTACAAACACTCATCTTTTATCGGACATTGGTATAAACACTGCTCGGTAAACAGCTAAAGTGTATCATACAAATAAACTAAACACTTTAAATTACACCCACAGCAGCTTCTTTAGTAAGGTATTTTTAGCTGGGCTGACTATATATTTTATATATATAAACTGGATACGGTAATTGCAACAGTGTGTGTTTGGCTTGAACCCTTTGAGCACCAGGGGGGTGTCAAGCGGCCATCGGGTTAAAGATAACTTCACTCCCCATGAAATGGATACAGCTAGAAGCAAGTCATACCAGCCTCACAAGAAGGAGTTCCAATTTAAATACAGAATGACAGAAAGAGCTTCAATGTATTGCTTTGAAAGGCTTGAGCGGGAGGCATAGAGGGGTGAGTGGGGGGGGGGCATGAAGGGATGAGAGTAGGTCCATGTAGGGAATGCTTTTCCAAATACATTTCTTGCTGTAGTGATCTGTGGGACAAAAAGTCCCTCTAGGAATGGCCGCTGTTAGATTTGTGCGGCCCTCCGCCCTGCATGCCTAACTTTGCCCACTGCCAGCCCCTGGGTAAGGCTGACATGGAGCCAGAAACACACATGCACGCACACACTCATCTTTCCTGCTGAGTAAAACAAGGATTATCTGGGAGATGCTTTATCAAATATTCTTCCCCAATCCCCATTATTTAAATGGAAATGGGGCTTTAATAACTTTTTGAATGAAACATCTTACAGAAATCAGAGTACCTGTGTTTTACTCAGCTGGAAAAGACTTTATAGATTTTTCTTTATGAAATAGCACTATTTGTTTAATACAACTATATCTCCTTTTGGTATACCACAAAAAGAAAGTTATAATGTCTAGAAGTGCACTACTAACAGTGAAGGTTTTACTTACACGTATATATGTTCCCCTTGTTGATTTTCATAAACTGTAGAACAAGCAACAAGGGTTATTCACTAAGGTGTATTAAACAGATGATTAAGTTGAGAGGACTTCTCCAGTAATATCACTTCTCCAATCCCTGGGTTATTCTATGGAGCCAATTCACTACCATTTCTTAAGTGTTAGAGATCTTCGTGAATAGGCTCCATTAAATAACATAGGAACTGGAGAAGTGATACCTCTGGAGAAATCATCTCCACTTAATCACCTGTTTATCAAGCCTTGGTGCATAACTCCCACTGTATTTCCTATACCAAAACAAACAAAGTAAATTCAGCGCATTAATCTAAACTGGTACTTCTACCCTTGGGCATATATACATGAATTGTCCTTTTGTGAGGGAATTTATCAAGTGGTGAATGGCTGAATGCACAAGGAAATACTCTATTTCTTCAGGCATTAGCCATTTGCCAGTTCATCAATAGCCAGATCGTATCTGGCACTTGATTATTTAATGAGTCAGTGTCAGACAGGTATGCCATTCCCGTCTGCCAAGCTCCATGCTGGTGGATCCCACAGAATGCAATGTGGTGGACCCCGCATTCACATGTGCTGAATGTGTGTCCATAATGTATAAAATACCACATTTTTGTTATATTTTCCTGTGTTGCATACCCAAGGCATGGAAATACCAGCTGGACACTGATAAATACCAAAAGGTACCTATGAAAGATCTCGGTGAGAAGCAGCATATCTGATGCTCTGCTCTTACTCCAGTTTCATGAATACTGGCCTTAGTCTATTCATTAATCCTCAGCATACCACAGAGGTACCAAACACATTGTAAAGAAACATGTTGGGCATCATTCTGGCAATCAAATTAATTAAAATATGCATACGTACATTCAAAAAACGTCCAACATTCCCTTCTTTTGAGGCATCTAAGATATAAACATTTTCTTCAAACTCTGCATCACTGGAGACCAGTAAACAAGACTTGCTTAACCCATCGCCTGTATCCTGAAATGTATTTTTTTCCAAGGGATGTACACCCGAAATAACAGAAGAATTGCTCTCCTCTGAGATATACCCAACACAAGGCTCATCCACCTTTTCATTCTTCGAAGTCTCCATTTTTGCAGGGCACATGGCCTTATTAGCTTTGTCTTCATCCAGCCTTTTACCTATAAAGAACAGACTTTACTATTAAATTCAAACAGCATAAAGAAAAATTATAAGTTTTCTTTCAGAGACTTTAATACTAATTACATGGCCTGAGATTATGATGGCAAAGAGTATTAATAATAAGCGTTCAGTCCTGGGTCAAATGTTTTGGTTTTTGCTTATTAAGGATCTGGAAGTGGTATTGAAAGTAATGCCTCAATCTTTTTTCTGATGACACTAAGCTGTGTAAGGAAACACATACAGAACAGGATGATTTTGCTTTGCAGAAAGATTTGGATAAACTGAGTGAATGTGTGGAAAAGTGGCAGATGAGGTTTAATGTAGATAAATGTAAGATTACGCATATTGGCTATAGAAGCAAACATGCTACATATACGCTAAATGGGAAATTACTTTGGGAATGCTCAATAGTGAAAAATTTAGGAGTACTGATAGACGATAGACTTCACGGCAGTCACTCAGCTGCTGCAAAAACAAATGGGGTGCTATCCTGAATAAAAAAGGAAGATAAACGCACAGGATGGGAAAATAATTCTACCGCGATATAACTCTTGTGCACCAGTTCTTAAAAAAGACATTATTGCAACAAAACTGATAAAAGGATTGGAGGATCTGAATTATAAAGAAAGACTAGCAAAACTGGGGTTGTTTACATTAGAGAAAAGATGTCTAAGGGGGTTATAGGATTACCATTTACAAATATATGCAAAGTCAATAGAGAGTACTCTCTAAGGAACAATTTACTCAGAGCGGAGTAAAAAACAAGAGGTCACTGATTAAGATCAGAGGAAAGGAGCTTTTCACTAAAACAAAGACAGGGAATTTTTTTTTACGGTAAACCAGAAAAGTTATAGAGTTCTTTTTCTTGAAAAGCTGTGCTTGCAGGTACTATAGCTGTTTAAAAAAGTAATGGATACCATTCTAGCTCAGAAAAACATTATGACAGCTGGCTTCAAAGAAGATATGTTGATCCGAAGAAACAGACTGCCAATTCAAATCAGGAAATAATTAATTTTACCCAACTGGGGCTTCGTTGTAAATTAATTAAATTTGAACAGAGGTGATTTGGAATGGGCTTGATGGATGCATGTCTTTTTCAGCCTCATCAACTATGTTACTATGTTAAGTGTGAACATTAGGGAAGTGGTTTTCAATGCCATTCATAACAGATCTTTAAAAGGGCAACTATCACCCCAAATCCCCCCCCCAATAATTAGCCATCTAGCAATAAGCTTACCAATAGTACTATTAGCCAGCATAATTACTGAGTTACTCAGAAATCCTACTTCTGCAGAGACTTCCAGCCAGCCAATAGCACTTTAGAGGAATCTGTGTGCCTGTTCAGTCATTACCTTCTGGTACCTTAAGGTACCATGCAACACTTCCTAGAAGAGACTGGGACTGACAGCGCAGTCACGCAGATGACGTCTGTAAGCAAAGAGGACTGCGCTGTTGCCTGGCCATCAGTCCCGGCAGAAGTAGGCTAATAGCACTATTGGTAAGCTTATTGCTAGATGGACAATTGTTGGGGGGAGACTTTTTTCAGGGTGATAGTTCTTCTTTAAAAAGACAGACTTTATCAATCATACTAGGTTTGGATTTTCTGAATTTAAAACCTTATCAGTATTCAGGACATCCCAAAATAAGTGACTGCCAAGGAATTGAATTGCCTTTTTTGCAGGCTTTTTTATGGGGTTGTTCCTCATAATCCCAATGCTCCTGGACCTAATATTCACTGCTACATAAGGTGGCTGGTTTATAAATTGTTGTAATGTTCAGTTGGTATACTAATTTAGCCAATGTATTATTACCAAGCAAGCTCATTTAGTCTCTCGAAAGTTAGAGATGTCTTGAGCACATCTTTTTCCACCTGAATAATAACACTGCTAAGAACACTATAGTGGGAACCATTCGGGGGCCTGGATTCCTGCAGAAAGAACCATGTCTGTCTCTGTGTACATGATATGAAGTACAAATTAAAGATATATTTTGAAAACCCAAACCACACTGAAGTTGATCTTAGTGGCCATTAGGATTTTCTGCAGAAGTAACTCTATTATTAGGAAGTTTTAGTGCTCCATTAAGCAGAGTAGAAAGTTAGGCTCCTACATGCCATTTATCACAAACTTCCCACAGCATTCAATAAGTCATCCTTCATGGCCTACTGATGTCTACACCAGTGCATTTCTCCTATTCCTTTACATATACAACTAATGTAAAAGCCTGTGTACACGGGCCAATGTCCGGACAATGTTAACCCTTTGAGTGCCAGAGGGGTACACAACGCATTGCAAAGACCCCTCTGGCACTCAAAGGGTTAAGAGGACGCTACCTCACTTCCCCACACGATGCAGTCTTGCACAGTAGAGCCTGCCCGAACGCGCGTAGTCTCTACTGCTCATGACGGCTTCTGACAAACATCCTAGCGAATTATTATATAGGATGAAAAGGACCAAGGGAAAGAAATTGTTGGTTTCCCTGGACTGGTTCTTATAAACAGCTGACAACTGGAATCCTATTACGGCACATCTGTTGTTTCCAGTAGTCTTAGCCAAGCTCTACTTCAAAGCCCGGTTCATGATTTCAACCATCCCACAGCTCTGGGGGAGTTACGGAAGAGGATTTAGGTTTAGTTGAGTCATGACTTTGCCAATGTAATCTGTCCAATGGTCAGAATCAATTTTCAATGCATTCCGCACCTTGGAAATGTTTATGTGACTAGAACACTGGTACCACTTCAACAGTAGTTTCCCTGCAAGGGAAGGCCTCCACCCACCAGCAGCCCCATGAGGTCAATTGCAGGGGAGTCCACAATCCCTTGGAGCGAGTGGTATGGCTCATCTTAACCAATATCTCATGTAGTGGGTTGTGCTGAAGGCATACTGGGCAGTGGACCTCTCTGCCATATACTTCCTTAGGCATGCCCTTTCACCATGGGGTCCTTTCTTGGCTGAGAGTTTTATTAGCTCCTAGAGATTCAAACCCACGGTATAGATCAATGAACAATACACTTACTTCATAAGGAGGGATAATAGCTTGTCCCCCCCACCCCTAATCCAGAAGGTACCATACCAGTGTGATGGATGTAGGGATTTGGGGTCCCAGCCCCAAAACAAAGCGGGGGGGGGGGTTGCAATTAGGCTAAGCCCTGTTTAGACAATGTGGTTTAATATGAATGAAATGCACGGGAGGAGTGGGTCAACAGGATATATGAATTTGCTGCTGAACGACATAAAACAGTAAGACATTATCAACTAAAATATCCTGATGGGGAATCATCCAGAAGGAGATGGTTAAGAGGCAGTCTGAAATTTGTACCTGAATCTGAGGTGAAAGATCAGGAGTGGATATATAAATGTGGGTACCATCAGCATATAGATGATATTTAAAACCAAATGAATTAACAAGTTCACCCAGTGAATGTGCTGGGAGAATAGATCTGTTATCATTGGTCCGTGTATTCAGTATACTGCAATTAAGGTTAATTCACTGCTTAAACTGGTCCAGGTCTTAAGGATACTACACAAGGGAGTGAAGGGTCCTCTCTAGAAGCATTCTGCCTGAACTGGAACTCTGTCATGGAGGCTGTGAGAATCACGACCACCCTGGACTAAAACCATAAATGGCACTAATGTGATTGATGCAGAACCGGAAACTGCTCAACAGCCAGCAGAATCTGCACTAGTAAAGAAACTCAAAGAAACCAAGAGGGTACACCCACACCAACACCCCAATACCCTTAGATCGACCCTGGAAGTCCATCAAACTTCAGGCAGTCATTAAAACAGGGGCTTCAGATGACTGGCAAGACATTTCCCTAGTTTGGGCCACGGATTTGCTTGATTGTGGGATGGTCCAGACACAGTCCAGTGGTAGTAAATGGATCCATATATACTCTTAAGAGGAAATACCACTTGGTCAGGGAAGCAGAGCAAAGGTGGACTGCAAGCCAAACACAGTCAGAAAAGCCAGTAAGAGCTGGTGACTAACCACTGACTACACTGGCCTCAATGCAATAACCCCAAACTACACGTACACTAGAAAACCCCAGTAATATACCAGAGGAAGTGTACCCTGGAACCCAGAGTCCTGGGAAAGCATTTAAGTGACAGGCAGTACACACCTGGACCACACTCCCGCAGGAATATACTAATTCGCTTCCATATTCCATCAAGCCCTAGCAGATCTCTTCAAGGATGTAGTAGAAGCATGGAGGGTCCCACTCAGCAGTGGTCCAATAAGTTGACTACATCCTAGCCAGTTACGTCATGGTAACTCACCTAGGGGATGTGGCACAGATACTAGGAACACTCTAGGATGGAAGATTCAAAGTTGATCCCACAAAGACCCAACTGGGAAAGCCCGTAGTTCTGTTCTTGGGCATAGCAATCTGCATCACAGGACATAAATAAAGGAACATGCCATGCCAGATACTGTAAAACAACTGAGGGCTTTAATGGGACTCATTTGTATTTTGCAGACAGTCCGTCCCTGAATTTGCATTGGATTAGAGAGAAAAGAAGGAGACTTTCAGAGTTCTTAAGGACAGACTGAGGAGAGGAGTTAGATATTAATTTATTGCGATTATGGAGCTCTGGGTGGATCTGCCCCACTTTTGTTAACAAATGCCATATCGCAAAATGCAAAAAGAAGTGTTGATTTTTATACATTCTGAATCATAAAATTTCAGGTAACCAAGTTAGTTATACATGAAGAATTACAATCCTATTCCTGAGGAGGTTATGTCCTGACCATGGGGTCATTTACATTTCTAATTGTAATATTATGTTTAGTCTGTGTATGCTCAGTTTGTATGTACTGTACTTGGGGTAATGCACTGGTTAGTTGCCAGCTTGAGGTTAGTATCTTAGTTGCTAACAATATACATTGCTACTTCAGCAGCAGATTCATACATCACTATGACCCATTCCTCCCATACATTTTGTTTTCAGACTAGACCCAACTGCATAAATAGGGGTCACCCTAGTGAGAACTTCAGCTTTGGTATGAGGCATGGAACACCAAATCCATGCACATCCAATGTCTTCCAATGGGATGTATGCAGAAAGCAAAAGAAGATTTAAAGATCAATTAATATTTCAATAAAACAAATCATTCATAATATTTATTTCCCCCAGAAATACTAGCCCTAAAGTTCTAAAATAAATCAAATAATAATAATGATGTTGTTACAAGTAACAATAACCATTCAATCACCTGCACTGGTTCCGGCCTTCTGTTTCGGAGACAGAGGTGGAGTTGCACATTCATCTTCAGAACTGTGCTGTACAGTGCTTGCTCCCTGAGTGAGACAAAGGAACAAAATAAGTCTCATATATGGCTAGGTAACAAACCCACTGAGACTGATGGAATAACGAGAATTTAAAGGGATAGTAATGTTTCACAAAAACAGCATCTCCAATTAATCTTCATAGTATATGAGCCATAGAGTGTTATTTCAATACTGTCAGAGTTGTAGTTCGAGAGTAGCTGAATTATAAAATATCCGTCTCCCACCCCTTTTACCTACTGTAACACTGCTCACCAAGATGTGGAATCCGGTTATTTGACCAGACAGATAACAGCAGGGGACAATCTTCTTACTCCTAGAACAATGAAAACCCTGCCCCCCATTGACATTTTTTTCAGCTTTTTCCCTTATCTTAATTGAAGATTGTCCCTCTCTGCAATCTATCTGGGCCCCTTCCCTGCTGCTCTGAGCTGAGCAGTGTTACATCAGTAAAAGGGGCGGGAGGGGGATACTTTGTCATTGAATTACTCTTGAACTACAACTCTGACAGAATTGAAATAACACTCTCCAAAGCCCAAATACTATGATGATTAATTAGAGCTGCTTTTATTATGAAACATTAGTATCCATTTAAGTAATTCTGGGGTAATACAAAAAAGAAGTTCCATTAATTTAGAGGGCTTTTAGCCCACTGCAAGCTAGAAGGTTCACCACCACATTGCTTTCCTTGTGTTGCAATTTGTTTGTTCTGTTTTTTTTTATGATATAAATACTAGCAACACTGGCACAGTTTTGCCCATGTGAGTAATACAACAAATGTAAAAAAACCAACAAACAAACAAAAAAAACAAACAAACAAAAAACAAACAAAAAAAAACAAACAAAAAACAAACAAACAAACAAACAAACACACACAAGTCATATGCAGTTGTATGTATGACTAAATAAAAAGGATGTTTTATAAAGGAAGTGTGTTATGAAGACAGTGACTACAGAAGACATCCTAAACAGGAGCAGCCAGTATTTGCGTTTTCCATCTCATAAGCAACCCAATGCATTAGATATGTATATGACACAAAAATAGTTAAATGAAAAGTGGATTTTTGTGCATTTTTCCCAACATCCAGGTGATCCAGAAAAGAGGCAATGATTGGTTTGTTGAATTTTCATTGCTTTTTCGGTTTCAACTCCAAAAAGTTGTGCAACTCATTGCAAAGCAATACGTTACACAACTCTCCCGCACTGAGTGTGCAAGCATGTGCATATTGTGTATGTATTGTGTAGATTGCATATTGTGTGTGTGCACATATATATATTGTGTTTACTGTGTGCTGTATGTATATATTGTGTAGATTGTGTGTGTACATTGTGTGTACACATTGTGAGTGTGTGTGCATTGTATATTGTGTGTGACTCTGTGTGCAACATGTGTGCAATCCATGTACCTTGAGTGCAATTGCATGTACCAGGTTTGAAAGGTGTGTTTGTATGTGTATTGTGTATGTTTTGTGTACAGTTGCCTGTGTGTGTGTATTGTATGGGATTGTGTGTATAGAAAGCCCTGCAATTGCTTGCAGACATTTTTCACACCTCATGCATAGCCCAATGGAATAGGCAGTATAGAGGAGATTTGAAACGCTCTTCCTTACCGACACCCCTGAGTGTGTCTGTGTGTCTGCCAGAGAGGCAGAATGTTGGTCATATGACCTTCATAGACAGACACACACACACACACACACACACACACACACACACACACACACACACACACACACACACACACACACACACACACACACACACACACACTCTCTCTCTCTCTCTCTCTCTCTCTCTCTCTCTCTCTCTCTCTAGGATCCCATTTAGCAGGAGTTTATGTAAGAAGTGCAGTCCAGAGACTGATATGAGCAAACTAAAGAGAACAGAAGCACTCAATGGCCTCAGTTTATTTTTACTGCACTTCATTTCAGACTGCAATGCTACTGACACACACACACACACACACACACACACACACACACACACACACACACACGAGAAAGGATTAATGACAAACAATACACATTTTCACGTAACCTCCTCCATAAGCTGTATTCTTCGTTTCTGCAACATGGAGGTCTTAGTTTTGGGTCTTTTAACCGGAAGTAATGTTGAACTTCTTCCATATGGTCCATAATCCTTGTCTCTGTATTGAAACAAAAAAGGATGCCTGAAAAAGATGTAAGGCACAGTATCTAAAGTTTTTGTAAAATCCACATACACTACCTCAGCAGCAATACCCTTGTCCAAATTACTACTTACTCTTTTAGAAAAATGCAGTAAATTAGTTTTACATGATCTATTCTTCATAAAACCATGTTGGCTCCAATTAACAATAAACTGATAACAGTTAGTAAACCTAATATTTTACCTGCTATGGAAGTCAAGCTCACAGTTCTATAACTTCCCGGTTTAGATCTTGTTCCCTTTTAGAATAATGGTACTACATCATCTTTTCTCCAATCTAAGGGCACTATGCCTGATGAAAATTAAAATAAATTCCAAATATAAGGGTCTTGGAATTATTTAACTAATGGCGCGATGCAAGAAACATGCGCAATCTCTATTTCCTGTATGAAAACCACTAGGGAATACGTTTGAGCGTGATTTTGTTGAATTGTGCATGAAAAAAAAAATAAAAATAAATAAAAAATTATAAATAAATAAAAATCAAGATTAGCAAACAGCTGTGCATTTTTTGTGGGCATGGCCAGGATTAACAAATCTGTGTGAGTGGACTAGCGAATGTGACTAATGCAGGAAGTGGTATTGCGAATGAATTTATACGCCTGTGTAGTGTTGTTGCAAAAAGGAATTTTTTAGGCGCAATTCAAGAAGCATTTGGTATTCAGCTTCCTGGATTAGAACATGCGCAAAATCTATCTGCACACAAAAATGCCTTTATCAGATGCGAACATTTCTTGCATCGTGCCATAAATTCCTTTAGTACCCTTGGGAGTAAGCCATCAGGTCCAGGTGCTTTATTCACCATAATATTTTCCAGTGCCTGTTGGACTTTGTCCTCAGTAAGCCATGTACATGATGGAGGAAATATTATGCTTCTGTCTGTTTGCCTATAGTCTACCATTGTTGCTTCCTTTATATATACAGAAGAAAAGTTTGTGTTTGGTGAGGATAAGGCTATAAGCTGACTCCTTAATCAATGGGAATTTCACACATCTTATTGTGCTTTTCCTGTCTCCATTAACTGTGGTCTTTATCCCTTTAGGATCCCCAAGGCAATTATTTTATGCTCTTCCACCTTATTAAAGGGATAGTAATGTTTCATAATAAAAGTAGCTCTAATTAATAATCATAGTATTTGGACTTTGGAGAGTGTTATTTCAATTCTGTCAGAGTTGTAGTTCCAGAGTAATTAAATGACAAAGTGCCCCCCTCCCGCCCCTTTTACTGATGTAACACTGTTCAGCCAAAGCAGAAGGGAGGTGCCCAGGTAGACTGCAGAGAGGGACAATCTTCAATTAAGATAAAGGAAAAACCTGAAAAGCTTGTCAAGGGGGGGCAGGGATTTCATTGTTTTCATAGGAATAAGAGTGTCCCCTTCTGTTATCTGTCTGGTCTATGGACTGCATTCCACATCTGAGAAGAGATGGCTTACACTAGGTAAAAGGGGCGGGAGGGGGAAACTTTGATTGTGAATATCTCATAAACCATAAAGGTTTGAGAGATAAGACTTATATCGTTCTTCATGTTTTTTTAATGCCTACAAAATAAAATAAAGGTAAAACGAAGTATTACTATCCCTTTAAGTAGCAATAAGATGAAATGTTTGCTGATTTATAAGCCAACCGAGTTATTAAAGAGTTGTTATGGTGAGTTGCAATTGCTTTTGTAGTTGGAGAGATGAAGAAGCCTTCACTAACAGATCTTCCAAGTTATAATCACTCCCACAGACAGAAAAAAATAAGCCACCAGAGCGGCTGTGACTTTCATGAAGAGCCTCAGAGTTGTAGCCCAGCTGAAAAGGAAGGTTTCAAAGTGCTAATAGTTACTTTGAGATGCAAGCTGGAGGACCTAGTAATGATTTGGCCAAATGGCAACTTGAAAATAGCTTCTACCAACATAAGAGAAGCTTATGCCACAATATGCTTGATTCCATGTGAATACGGGAACACTAAGATATCTTTTCAGTGCTTCAGCTTTGTTCCCTCGTAACATGACAAAAGAGAGTATATTGGAACTCTAGAGAGTAAGCAGCTAGATGGATGAACATCTAAAAATACATCCTTATTTAATTATTTAATGCATACACTGAAGTCAAAGGCTTTGTTTTTTTTTTGGGGGGGGGAGGCATCTCTCCACCTTCAGAATTTTGCTGAACCAAAAAGAAATGAGCTCAAGAAGGGCAGAGAAACCAATAATTAATTGAATACATTATCAGAATTCTACATCTTCAGCCAAAGAGTAACATACTCTTATTTGCCATTCTAGCCACTTCAAGATTGGCTTCACCAGTGTATATAATGGAATCTTGTATAAGACACTAACAAGTCTAGAAGACACTTTTTAGGTGTACCTTCTTGCATAGACTCGTTTGAACTTGTAAAGCTTCTGTGACTGTGGAAGCCAACGCAAAAGCAAAAGCAATCATAATAATTACTTCAGTTTTGGAATAAAGAACAGACATGAATTTAGGGCCACACTATACTTATATAATGGAAAAAGTATAAGAAACTATCAGCCTACATGAAGAGAAAACCATACCATGTGCAATAGATGTGACTATGGAAATTATCCACAGGCATAAAAATAAAAAACATAGTAGTAAACGTCATTGTACTTGTACATAGGACAACCTTATGTATTAAGGGATCCCGATGCATATATTGCCCACACATACATAGGGCTGCTTCATGGATAAGGGGCATAATGTAAAAAAACAACACAAAGAAAAAACAACAACAAAACATCCGGCATACGTGGATACACAAACCGGTCATGCATATATGTATGCATCTTAAGTTGGTTCAGTTAATGTTGGTTCTTCTGATAATTGAAGGTTCTTGAAAAGAGGATTTTAGTCTTACCTATTAAATCCTTTTCTCTTAGTCCATATAAAAGAGACTGGTAACTTTGGGTAGGTGATCCACCCCTTTAAGTAGGCAGGAACAATTCTAGAAGTGAATGCAGGGGTGGAGCCTACCTTCCCTCCTTGGCTGCAGCTAGCCAATCAGTTCCAGTAAGATTTGAGACACTAACTATTGAGTAGATAATAAAAAGGGAAAGAAGACTCCTGTGAGCATGAACCCGAATGACCCACACGTTCTGCCACAGGAGAGCCAAGCATGGTCCCTTGACAGGGTGGGAGACCAGTAACCTATATGGGCTAAGAGAACAGATTTAACAAGCAAGACTAAAATCCTTTTTTCTCTGTGATCCAATATAGGTTACTGGTAACTTTGGGATGTCCAACCATTCAGTTTTTCAGAGGCGGGAAGGCAAGGACCAGATGCAGGGCCCCCAAAGTCACCAGAGCATACATGAACCATCAGATCAGAGATAGCCCAACAATAACAAATTAAGTGTCAACGGATACTGAACAGGGGTAGCAACACCCCAGGAACTGTTACACAGAACACTGAACTAGAGCCAACAGGGCTCAAAAAGAGAAGGAGCACTGAGGAATTGAAAAAGATCCTAGACAGGCAAAACTGCCTCCAGGATCTTTCTCCCAAAGCTGGCATCAGCCGCTGCCAGCACGTCAACATGGTAGTGGTTCGAAAAGGTGTGCACAGATGACCAAGTGGAAGCCCTGCACAACTGATCAGCTGAGGCCTGATTCTTGTAAGCCCAAGAAGCCCCAATGGATCTTGCAGAATGAGCCATGACCCAAAAGGGAACAGGCTTCTTCCTTAGCTCATAAGCCTTGCAAATAGTGGACTTAATCCAAGATGCAATAGTCACTTTGGATGCAGGTTTCCCTGCCCTGGGACCCTCAGGGATGACGAACAGCGTGTCAGACTGTCGAATGGACTCAGTGTAATGTACATAAAACTTGAGACAATGCACCACGTCTAACAAGTGGCGATTCCTCTCATTGTCAGAGGTAGGGTCAGGGCAAAAAAAAGGCACCACAATCTCCTGATTAATGTGGAACTCAGAAACCACCTTCAGGAGAAACTCCTGCGAAGTACCGCCTTGTCCTTGTGAAACACCAAAAAGGGTAGTATGCAAGGTAGAGCATGCAACTCCGTGACACGGTGAACGGACATGATCACCAGGAGAAAGGCCATTTTCCACATCAGCTGGCGTAGAGGAATAATAGCCAAGGACTCAAAGGGAGGGAGCTGAAGGATGCCCAAAACAATGTTAAAATCCCACTGAGGAAAACAGAGAGCGCAGAAGTCTGAACCTTAAGGGAACTCAAACTGAGGCCCTTATCCACACCGTCCTGCAAGAAGGCCAGGACCGTAGGCAGATCAAAGTCCTGAGATAGGTCCCTATCAGCACACTAAGAGAGAAAGGTCGACCAGACACGATAGTAGGCCTTAGAAGAAACAGGTTTGCAGGCACTAAGCATAGTAGCCACCAAACCAGAAGAAAGACCCTTCTTCTTCAGTATTGAGGCTTCAATTTCCAAGCCATCAAAGCTAGACTATGAACATTCTCCTTCCACAGGTAACCCTGTAGAAGAAGATCCGGACGCCAAGGGAGCCAGAATGGCTCTGCCACTGATAGATCCAGAAGCTCCGGAAACCAAGCCTGCCGAGGCCAGTACGGAGCAATCAGAATGACTGGACAGCGCTTCAGTCTCAGTTTCCTTATCACCCTGTGCAACATGGGAATGGGAGGAAAGATGTAAGCCAGAGGAAATAACCAAGGAATGGACATGGCATCCACCGCTAGCGCTAGAGGATCCCTCCAGCGAGAGCAGAACGTCGGAATATTCCTGTTGTGTCTTGTCGCCATCAGGTCGATGCATGGAAGTCCCCACTTCTGAACAATTAAGTTGAACACCTCTGGGTGCAGTTCCCACTCTCCGCTGTCCACTGTGGGTCGACTGAGGAAGTCTGTCATGACGTTGTCTACTCTGGGAATGTGAACTGCGGATATGGCAGGAACATGTTCTTCTGCCCAGGAAAAAATAGCCTTGACCTCTAACCAAGCTGCAAGACTTCTTGTTCCACCTTGCTTGTTGATGTAAGCTACTGCTGTGGTGTTGTCAGACTGGACCTGGACCAGGCAATCCCCCAGCTGGCACGTCCAGTGGCGAAGGGCATGAAATACTGCCCGAAGCTCCAACACGTTGATGGGAAGGAGAGATTCCTCTGGAGACCACCGTCCCTGTGCATTCAGGTGTTGCAGAACCGCTCTCCAGCCAGATAGGCTGGCATCAGTCATCACCGTGGTGCAGAAGGATACCAGGAAGGGCTTACCCTTCAGCAGATTGGAGAGGTTGAGCCACCATGACAGTCTCCGTTCCACATGAAGAGGGAGGGACGCTGACATTTTCAGGAGGTCCAGCTGACCCCTGCACACCTGGATCACAAACCTCTGGAGTTCCCTGGTGTGAGCCATGGCAAATGGGACTGCTTCTATGGTGGAAATGAACTTCCCCACTAGAGATGACAACTTCTTGGCTGGAACTGAATCATGAGCCAGAACAGCAGAAACCCTGTGGGCGATCTGGTGAGCCACCTTGTCCATGAAAAACACCATGCTCTGCTGAGTGTCGAAGAGAAGGCCCAGTAAGACCATATGCTGGGATGGGGGACAAGATCCGACTTGTCCATGTTGAGGATCCACCCGTGATGGGTGAGTGCATGAATGCAGTCCTGAACCTGCTGATGAAGAAATTCTGAAGGGGCTTTCAGAAGCAGGTCGTCCATGTATGGAGCGACTCTGATGCAGTCCTGATGGAGGAAGGACACTAAGGCTCCCACATAACACAACTGAAGACTTGAAGAGCTGTAGTCAGACCAAAGGGAAGAGCTGAAAACTGAAAATGCCCTTGATCGCAGGCAAATCTGAGATACTGCCGGCTCTCTGGGTAAATGGCAATGTGCAGATACGTGTTCTGAAGATCCAGAGAAGCAAGGGATTCTCTGGGGGACATGGCAGCAATCACCATCCTTAGGAGCTCCTGGTGATAATGAGTCTTGATCACAAAGGAATTGAGATCCTTCAGGTCCAAAATCGGACGACAGCCTCCGTCCTTCTTGGAAACCACACACAGTTTTGAGTAAAAACCCAAATCCCTGTCCTGAACGGGAACTGGTTCCAGAACATTCTTGTCCAGAAGGGCCTGGATAGCACCGAACGCCCTGAGGCATGTGAGAAGGGAAAAACCGAAAGTGAGGAAGAGAGGCAAAAGGGATCCTGTACCCTTCCTCCACCACCTGCAAAACCCATGAGTCCACCACGGAGTCCTCCCAGATGCTGTGGTAGTGACGCAGATGGCCACCCACAGCCGAGTGAGGACCTGGGTTCGGCAAGTCATGCTGAAGATGGTTTGAAAGCCTTGGGCTTGGTGGAGGCCTTGGGCTTCCATTGTTGTTTGGGCTCGGAGGAGGAAAGCAGAGCTGAGGGAAACGTCTGGTTCACCGAACGTGTCTCAGACTGGAAGGAACGAAAAAGCCAATTACGCTTGATAGGCTCTTCTTCCCAGAGACCATAGGCAGAAGGGTACGCTTACCCCCTGTGGCCTCACTAATCAGAACCTTAAGTTCTGGCCCAAACAGAGAAGTGCCCTGAAAGGGCAATGAGAGCAAAGCTTTCTTGGAAGCAGTGTTAGCAGACCAGATCTTGAGCTAAAGAGCTCGTCTGGCAATCACAGACATGGTGTAAACCCTTGACACCAAACGGATGACATCAAACAAGGCAGCAGATACATAGTGCTGGACCTCAGAAATGTTGACAAATATCTGCAACATATCAGCAGTAGGAGCTCCCTGACGGACAGCAAGAGTGAGCTGTTCAGTCCAAACCGCAATGGCCCTATTCACTCAAGCTGCAGCAAACACCGGACATAGGGAAGTACCAGCAGTTGCAAAAATGGACTTGAGGGAGGCCTCAAGTTTCTTGTCCGTCCAGTCTTTAAGAGTGGGCGCATCAGAAACTGACAAGGCAGTGGACTTAGAAAGCCTAGAAACAGGTGCATCCCCCTTGGGGGATGAACCCACTGAGCAAATGTCGCATCAGAAAAGGGGTAAAGCTTGGCAAATTTCTTGGAGACAGAAGGTTTTCTGTCCGGAGACTTCCACTCATTAGACACAAGGCAGTCAAGAGTGGGGTTAGGTGCAAAAGAAGTATGGGGCCTCTGAAGCTCCTGAAATGCATCAGAGGAGTCCAAAGAAACTTCTTGAACCAAGGGAATGTTTAGAGTGTTTAAAACGGCCCTGATCAGGCCCTCAGCGGAGGGATCAGGATCAGCTTCAAAGGGGTCCCTAAAGAACTGAGGGGAGACCACTGCAGAACATTCATCTTCGTCAGAATCCACCAACAGGTCCTCTTCAGAGGAATATGAAATGTCAGGTACACCCTGTGGATTCGGCAGGGATGATCTGACAGAAGTAGGGGTCTGCCAGGAGTGAAGACCCCCTGATACTGGGATGGAAAGAGTTGTAATGTAGACCTGAGATCTCTAGTAGCAGCCTTAAACTCTTGCACCCAAACTGGCTCTAATGCATGGCTGGAGGTCCCTAGGGGAGACTCAGGGACAGCAGAACATGCTGGGCATAAATGAGCTGAGAATTCTCTAGGTAACCCCGATTGACATGGGGAGCAATGCGCAACAGGGGACACCGAGGACCCAGCTTCCTTAGTCTTAGGTCTAGCCCCAAGCTCTAGCGGATTAGACATTCTCACAGTGTCAAAATGTTCAAAGTATAAGGTATCACATAAATACAGTGTATAGGATTAAAAGTTCACCCCAGAATTCGCTAAAATACACTTATCTGACAGGCAAAGGGTTAATCTGCAGAGGAGAGAAGGAGAGTCCAAGCCCTGCGCAGGATACTCGTTCAGGGAAAGCACAAAATGGCTGCAGCAACGGGAGCCAATCAGGAACGAGAACGCGAAGCAAGCGCTCATGGGAAATGTAGTTTTCACAGAAAAAGTACCCCAACAGTTCCCAAATCCCCCTGAGCCCCCCAATACACACCAAACGTTGACCGGATAATAGAGCAAGGGTAGACAAACAAAATGAGCCATCTCTGAAGTTGCTACAATGAGCAGATGCAGAGATATGTCGCAAACCATACAGTCTCAAAGAATGAATGGAGCAATGGTGTCTATGCGGTAAAAGCGCACATTAAAGGCGCGGAACACAAATTTTGCAAAGTTGTAACTAAGAAGTAAAAGTGCACCAAACATTGCTAAAACGTGTCACTAGACCTCATAAACACTGAATCCAGTAGGGAAAGTGCCAAGAACCCCCAAAAGATACCAACCAGCAGCCAAAGGGTTAAGTTACCACAGAAACTTGCTCCAAAACAGCCAGCAGACATATGGATAAACCCAATGAGTGCAGGAGTGTGCAACAGGAACTCCAAAGGAAAAACCCCTGTGCAAAGGGGCACTGTGGGACATGTGGACCCCAGCACTCAAAGGGTTGCTCACCTTTCCTGCAGATCTTCTGTCTTCATATTACCATGTATTAAAGGGATAGTAAAGTCCTCAAAAAAGTATGTTCTAAATTGTAGCGGCACTAAAAGAACATTTAATGTGATTAATCCTCTCTCTCAAACCGTTATGGTTAGAGAGATGTAATAAAATAAAGACCTCCACTCCCTCCCCCTTCTCATGCATCCGTTGTACAGCGGACATCATGAAATCCTGCTTCTGGGACCATACAGCAGCTCTTCAGGAGAGCTGTCATCTAGATATCCAAGTATAATTACTTCATCGGAATGGTCCACAACGTGTACTTGCAATCCAGACACACGCTGTAGACCATACCGATGAAGTAATTATACTTAGATATCTAGATGACAGCGCTCCTGAAGAGCCGCCTACAGTCGGGCGACTGGATTCTGCCTCTGACAGCTTTACAGCTTGTCAGACAGAAAGGGGAGGGAATGGAGGACTTCATTTTCTTATTTCTCTCAAACCACAATGATTTGAGAGAAAGGATTAAGCGCATTAAGTGTTTTTTTAGTGCAGCTACCATTTAAATACACTTTTTTGGGACTATACTATCCCTTTAAGAAGAAGCCTCAGTGGGCAGCTCCTGAGGAAAGAACTTGTAGCCAAGATTTTCCCCCCAGGGCTTAAGGTCCACCAAAGCACCTGGATACTGAGCAAGCCACATCTAAGGGCATTGTCAGTGATGGTAATCCTCCTAATGGTTGTATTCCATATCTAACAGAAAAATATAAAATTAGCTAAAACTATAGCAGAACTGTTCTCTTGCCTGTATCTTCATCCAAGGAACAAATCTTACTGGAGCGGATTGGCTAGCTGCAGCCAAGGAGGAAAGGTAGGCTCCACCCCTGCATTCACTTCTAGAATTGTTCCTGCCTACTTAAAGGGGCGGATCGCCTACCAAAGTTACCAGTAACCTATATTGGACGACAGAGAGAACGGTTCTGATACATCACCTTAAACCTCTTGTGCCCATCTCTCCTTCAATGGATGTGTTTTCCCTCGAGGCAATAGGCAAGTCTTCTTCCCCCTGGATGATCTGGGTCTAGGGATTCTGTAACAGATTTATCCCATTTGGGTTCTAACACTGAATAGCCTTCCCCCATAATTGGGTTTCTCAGTCTCCATAAAAGTATTGAGATCTTGTTGCAGAACATGATGGGTAGGTTGTATACACATTTATATTAGTTTGGAAAGACCCAGAACCCTTGTGCTTTTCACTTCATCTCAATTTATTAAAGACTGAAATGACATTCACAATATAAAAGTTATCAATCTCAAAATTTCTGTTTGTACTACAGCACTGCTAAGAGAGGTCTGCCTTCTTCTGCTATTATGAGATGATTGACCTCTCTCAGAATATGTCTATGGAGGAATTAGATCTTCCAATTAAATCTGCTAATTTCTCCTCTCCTTAGCAAGCTCTTGTTTTCTGCGCTATGAAACACCCCTATGTACTTCCAGGGATCATGCTCATTGTGCCTATTAACTCATCTCCCAAGTGCAGCATCCCAGTACTAGGCCACACTGCTTAGCTGGAGGCCATCTTGCCTCCATATAAATGGCACGTACCAGCTTTGATATTCACTGCTGGGCCATAAGGCCAGTGTCTCACATTAAAAGCTTCAGTTCCTGAAGGTGGATTCATTGCTCCTCCTTCCATACATGAATAGTTCCCTAGGCATATCTTGCATTTTCCATCGGTTATCATGGCTGAGGATTCTGCATTTCACCAATCTGGTTTATTCTTCTTACGCATAAGAAGGCTCATTTAAAGCCAAGTTTAAAGGGATAGCAATGTACTGATATAATGCTATAGCCAATTATCCATTACATCTTATAATACTCTGTAGCGTTCTAAGCATCATTATCAGTGTCGTTTGAGTGTAATTTTATTGTAAAGTTTCTCCCTCCCGCCCCTCTTCCCTACATCAAGCTTCTTTCTTTCAGATCAGAAAGCCTGTCCTGAAGGATAGCAACGATGGACAATCTTGTGTCAGCTTAAGGGTTTTTCTCATACACACAGAGGCAAGATTGTCCCTTGTTGCAATCTTTTCGGTCAAGTCACCAGCTTTCAAATCTGAAAGGAAGAAGAGTGACATAGGGAAAAGGGGCAGAACGGGGAAACTGTCATTTTATTGTAATCAAACTATACTGATATGGACGTTTAGAATTCCAAGGAGCATTATAAAAAGGTATAATGAATAATCAGATAAGGCATTATATCGGTTCATTACTGTCCCTTTAACACAGTCAGGGACAGTAATGTAATGTAGTTTTGGAGTGCCCACTTACTCTCTTCTATATATATATATATATATAAATATATATATATAAATAAATATATAAATATATATATATATATATATATATATTTATTTATTTTTTGAGAGAAAGGAGTGATGGGAAAGTGTGCGCAAATACTCACGAACATTGCATACGAGTTCCACTGAAGCCCAACGTCTTCTTTCCAGATACTGCTGCCCCATCCTCTTTTTTCCTGGAGGGAATATGTAGGGAGACTGGAGTTACTCTCTCGTAGGAAATATAGAATCATAAAAATAATAATATTTTGTATCCACTGAGTCTGACATTTTTCCTCCTAAAGAAACATATAAAACTGAGGAAGGGTTAAGGACGTTTAATCAGTGTATCAGAAATTATGCTGCAGTATTGTTTATAAATGGAAGAGATGATTGTATTAAACGCAATAAATGAGTTGAATTAAAACCTGCTAAACTAGAAGCCTCACAAATAAAAGTAATTACACAGTTGAAATGAAGAACAGAAACACAACCTTCTATACTTGCAACAGAAATGTAAGTTTGAGTTTTAGAGTCTTATGTTCAGAAATGGCTGTTTGGAAATTCTGATGTAAATTTTACCCATTAACCCCTTAAGGACCGGGAAAATCTGAGGTCATTTTCCATTAAGGACCGGAGCAGTTCTGACCTTTTTGACTATATCTTTGTTCAGCAATGTTTTCCCTCTAAGTCTTTTATTCCACCCCCATAAATTATATACTGGTTTTTTAAGTACAAATAGGGCTTTCATTTTATACCCTACTTATATGGATAACCCACCATTTACTTTATTAAAATTAAAAAAAAAGGTAAAAATAAAAGTAAAATAAACACCATTTTTGGTTTCTCTCTTTGGATCAATTGGGCACAAAGGGATAAAATTTTATGGAGACTGCATGAAAGGTATGACCGGTCAGTCATGCCTACAAAATGCACAGTTTAAAGTGGCCACTGTCCCCCCTGGGTGAAAATCCCCATGTCCCTTTTTCCCACCCTATTTTGACACTTTTTTTTATCCGTGACATTTGGCGGTGTATATAAGTGTATTACATAGCTCCACAACAATCACACTTCCACTTTTGTTTAATTAGATTATTTCTTTTTTTAAATAAAATATTTTTGTAAAAAAAAAAAAAAAAAAAAAAAAAAAAAGTGTGTTGTGTTTAAAAAAAAATAAAATTTTTTTTTATCATTGCAGGTCAGAAATTGACCTGCATTTAGCAAGCCTTTGGCACCAGCAGTGAAGGGGTTAATACCCCTGGCTGCTGTATTTTCTTTCACCACTAGGTGTCTCCTGTCTACTTCTGTCTCCGTTACTTTCATAGCAACGGAGCCAGAGGCAGACTTGACAGGCACAGACAGCATGCTTTCTTTGCTGTCTCTGTCTGTCACTTTGCCGGTACATGTGATTGCTGGTACGGCTATCGCATGAACCAGCAAAGGCAAGAAGGGCTAAGACTGAACGCCCCAGTCTCGGAGCGCTCAGTCTCAGCCTGGAATTAATGATAGCAGCGTGCACGGAGGCACGCTGCTATCATTTAAGCCATGACGGTCCTGGACCGTCATGGGTCCTTACGGGGATTGCAACCCATGACAGTCCAGGACCGTCATGGGTCCTTAAGGGGTTAAGAGGGCTGTGCAACACATTGTGAAAGAACCCTAAAGCATCATAAGTCAACTTTACTATCACTTTTTTTCCCCTTTTGTAAGAGTGGAATGTTTGAACTTTTGAGTGTCAGAGGGGTGCACAATGCATTGCAAACAATGTTTTGAATACTCCCCCCTTTAAAAAGCATAAAATAGGATTTTAGTGTTCTTACTTGTAAAATCCTTTTCCCTTTAGTCCATATGGAACAAAGGAACCATGGAGTTGAGTCCCTACTCCAGGAGGGGAGGACAAGGCACATCACAAAAAACAAGGTCTTGTTCCAGCTCAACCTGCTTCCAGGATATATGCTACAATAGCCACAGCAAAAGAACTAAGCGGGTAAGAAAAAAAGAAAGCTCCAAAGACTAAGACCCAAAGAGGACTCATCTGCCAAGGGAACAGACTTGTCATAAAGTCAACCGTCACAGGGTAAATGGTCCACAAGGCACTTGTTAAATGGGCAATACAAATCCAGGGAAGTCAGTGATGGTAGCCCGCCTAATGGGGTACTATACAGCCCTATATCTAAAGATAAAACAATACAAACCTAAAGAAAAGTAAGAAGATGGCCACTGCACTTGCACTAAAAGCCTTTTTGTACTAGGATTTTCACACTATTTCTCTAGGAACCTCCAGATCCCTTGATGAAATGCTTGGTGGAGAATATTTTCTTTGGGTACTGCGGACATGAAGAATCAAGGTGGTGGTAGTGTTGTGAATAACATCCTGTACCATTTCTTGCATCAACTGAAGTACCTCTGAGACTGACATCTTCCATTGCTGATTGCAGTGCCGGAGTCTTGCCCCCTAGTGGAAGATCTCTAGGAGACTCCGGTCCCCCAGCTTCATGCTTTGGTGGGTTTAGGCTGTCTTGGGCACATTTTTCTTTTGAAACCAAGCTGGTTTGGCTTTACCATAAAAAAGGAATCTGCTTACATGTTTGGAAGAGCTTTTACAGTGATATGCAAAGGATTTCTTCTTGAAGTTAAATTTTTTTGCTTTGTTTTGAGGTAAAAAGGTGCTTTTTCCTCCAGTTGCTTGACTGACAATTTTGTCCAGTTCTGAGAGAACAGTAATGATCCTTTAAATAGTAAAGCTACTAAAGCTTTTTGGAGGCAGAATCTGCTTTCCATATTTTTAGGCACAGGGTATGTTTCTGTAACAGTAGCAGCTGAACATTTAGCTGCTATTTTGGCTATGTCTAAGGCAGCTTCACCTATATAGGTGGTGGCTTCTTGTATATAACCCATTAGAGGTAGGATATCCTCATGGGGCGTACTGTCTTGTATGGCTTATAGGATTTGTGTTTACCAAGCTTTTGCTACGCTGCATGCCCATGCTAATCAGAGTCGTTAAGGAATGCTGCATTTTGAATCGGTATAGTAGTATGTTTACACAGTCTGGACACTGTGGGATACACTGCTGGCAGTTGAGACAAAAGGTCTACCTTGTCATTGGGAAATGAATAAGTACATTGAAATTTCTTGGCTATAACCAAGGATTTATCTGTATTATTCCTCTCATCTGTGACTATCTGGTCAAGTTCTTCATAAGAAGGAAAAGTGATAGAGTTTTTCTTTTTATGCTTAAAGAGGGATTTAGATGAGGTATTAGAGACATGCTCATCTGATACTTAGAGAACTTCTAGAATTGCTTTAATGAGAGTATGTATGTATTCTATGTCATTGTGCATGGACCCTACCTAAATTCACATCGGTGGTTCACTATTATCACTGGATAATTCCCCCTCATCTTCTGATGAATATTTTGAAGCAATTACAGTATCTTTTGAAACATTCACATATCCAATACTTTCTCTATTGGCTGTTGAAAATCCAATACTTTCTCTATTGGCTGTTGAACCAGGTAAGGCCTTAGCCCACTCTGGTTCAACATTTGCAAGTCTTTTGATGCGGTAGCTCTGTTAGACTCTGTGTCCAAACATTTTGTACATAAAGTTGCATTGTTTGAAACTTTAGAACTACAAGAAGTACATCTTCTGTTTGTTTTTTCCTCAAGCCCTGCTGGGAAGTGGTGGTTGTTTAAGGACTGAGCGCAAAAGATCCAAGATATCTGTGCGGAGGCAATGAAATAACCTCCAAAGGTTTTGCTTGTCACTCTGATTTAACATCCGTGACATATCTATATTGTGAGTATCTCTCTTATTGTCTATACTCATGATGTACAATAAGACACCTGCACTATGAGACTCTCCCCTTTCTCTCTCGTGTTTTTGGTGCCATTTAAATCTATGTACATTTGAGAATTTTTATATCTTCTCTATTGTGTTCTTCGTTTGCCCCTGAAATCCTCCATTTCTGTTTTGGAGGGAATATTGGGAGTTAAAAGTCAAGTTAATAATGCAATTTTTTTTTAAGTTTAGTTTGGCATCATTTACTTATAAAGCACTCTCTCTGAAATGGTCTTTCATGGTGTTAAATAATATTATATATATATCTCTCTCATCTCTCTCTCTCTCTCTCTCTCACTCTTTCTCTGAAAAATTGTTGTTTTAAAGACAAAATAAAATTCAGATATTAAAAATGTCTTTTGAACATAAGCAAATTGCTTCTCCAAGCCCCGGTTAAAGATAGAACATTGTACAAGTTATCTGTTAATGTTACTCTTACATAGAAGAGTCACTGGGATCTTAACATGAGCGTTCCATTAAAAGCAATTTGCAGTATGGGCTCAATATTGGGCTAGAATGTGCGGACTATTTTCGACCAAACAAGCAGGAAACAAGGAGAATCAGCAAGAGTTACACCTGGTTTGTAAATATTAAAATATGCAAAATAAATTGCCAAATAAAAGAGAATATCCATATCCTCAGCCCTGCAAGAAAATAAAAGTGGCCACTTAAAAATTAAAGCATTAACCTCTTAGTAGAGTTAAAAATCAGTAATAAAAGAGTTACAGACTTTATAAATAAGTAATTCTGTAACTCTTGGACTATGGGTTATTTTAAAATAGTATTTTAGTCTTACCTTGCTAAATCCTTTTCTCTTTGTCCATATGAAACACAGGTACCATGGGGGGGGGGGGTCATCAAAAAGACAAGGGGGTCGATTCACTAATAGGTGATAAAGTGGTGATAATGTGGAGATGACTTCTCCAGTTTATCATTTCTCCAATTCCTATGTTATTCTATGGAGTCTATGCACTAAGATTTCTTCAACTTTGGAGATCTTAGTGCATAGGCTCTACAGTATAATATAGGAACTGGAGAAGTGATAAACTGGAGAAGTCATCTCCACATTATCACCTCTTTATCACCGCTTAGTGAATCTCCCCCAATGTCTTGAGGGTGGAGCATTACCTCCCCTTCTGCAGGCCAACCCCTCGCCGCCTCTAGTTTTATGATGTGAGTGAACCACACCAAATAGCGACAGAGAGAGAAAATCAAATCAGATTGATTTTTTGTCTGTTCACTCACTTTGCTAACCCATTCGGTGCCAGAGAGGTACACAATGCATTCCTTCGCAATGCTTTGCATACCCCACTGGCACTCAAAGGGTTAATTGATAAAAATAAACTATTAATGAAAGCATTCTTACTTTACAGCATTTTTTCAGCTCTAAAAGGACAAGAGTGTGTAATGCAATGTAACACAATGCATTAAGCACCTCAATGACCATCAAGAGGTTAACTTTTCAAGAAGAAATTACCTGTTTGTTTCTGGTTGACTGTGAACAGACAATAAGGGAGAGTGAGTAAGTTTGAGCCTGCTGGATGAGGTCACATTCAGTAGCATAATCTCAGAGTCTGAATGGGAAGATTTTCGTTTCCGCTCATTTACAATCGCCGAAGAGCAGTCAGTTGTTACATCTCCTTTATCTTGCTTATCGGACGCATCAGGATCTCTTTCTACATTCTTTACGTTAGATTCCACAGACTTTCTTAGTATTCTTCCTGTTAAAAGACAAAAATCTAAGTACTGCTTTTAAAATTAAAATATATTTGGATAAAAATTAAAAATGTGAAAATGTGTAACAGTAACACCACTTTACAACATACTGTACATTTTGTGAAAGCAGGAGCCAACAAATTCAGAATTGGGAAAAAAATTATACTTTATCCATAAAGCTAAATATAAGAACCCGATCCTATTAGCCAGTTTTAGACTAATCGATTTAAGACACCGATTTCCAGAGAGGAGTACAATGCAACGATTTGCAATGCCTTGAACACCCCTCTGGCACACAAAGTGTTAATAATGCTGCTCTGGACATAGCTACCTAGAATATTTAGATCCCAGTAGACACACACCCTATGGAACAGTTGGTTTTCCCAGATTATCTTCTCCATTATTTTTGCATATTAGAGGGTTGGAGGAGACTTTAAACTAGGAAAGGAGGGGGGTAATGCAATACAGGATGAGGAAGGCAGTACAAATGAGTAAAAGGGATTAGAGAAGGGGCATAGGGATATAGAGGCGGAATGGGCTAGCTAACCTAATAGGGAGGTGCCAATGTTGCAGCCTGATAAAACGCAAATACATATTTCAAAGAATGTACATTTTCAGAATGGCAATAAGATGAAATGTATGAATGTAAATGATCATATAGTCTGGATTGTAAGATGGGGGAACTAGAACGGACAGCAAATGTATGGGCAGTATGATCTAATTGGTGAATCTGGAACCTGGTTAGATTATGTATGACTTATCAGTCAATCTAGAGGGTTATTTACTATTTAGGATGGATAGGATTAATAAAAAGGGAGGGGTATGCTTATTTGTACAGCATGCCTTAGAAGATATTAATGAAAGGTGCAGTGAGAATGCAGAGACTCTGTGGGTTGAAATACACACTGGGGGCACACATAAAACGATATTATGGGGTTTTGCTACAAACCATCTAATATTGGGGAGTTTGAGGAAGCCCAACTTTTACTGCAAATGGAAAGGACTTTTAGATCAGGAAGTGTAATCATAAAGGGAGATTACAACTATCCTGAAATTGACTGGATAAATCTAGCAGAACAAAGGAAAATTATTTTTAAGTATGATGAATGACAATTTCATGACCCAACTAGTAGAGGACCCAACTAGAAAAGAGGATTTGCTTGACCGAGTGCTCTCAAACAATTCTGACATGATAAACAGTATACAGATAAAGGAACATTTAGACAGTAGTGACCACAATATAGTATCCTTTGAAATGTGTTATGCGAAACCCATTACCAAAGGTTTAATAAAAAAGGCTAATTTTACAAAGCTAAAAGCAGTATTAAAGTGGGATATAATCTCCAAAGATAAAAATGCAATAGAATCATGGAATTTGTTTAAAATGCTCTTAGTTAACCCCTAAATGACCACTGACGTGCCAGGACTGTCACAGCGGTCCTGGCACGTCACTGGAACCCTGAACCGGAAGTGGAAAGAAAAAAAAAAAAAAAAGCCCTGTGATCCTCAAGTGCTGGCCCTTAAGGGGTTAAATATACGAGTCAAAGTATACCATTAGAAATTAAGTACAAGAGGAGTAAATTAAGGCCATGGTGTCTTAATAAAGAGGTTTTCAGAGAAATGAGAAATAAGAAGCAGGATTTTAAAGTGTTTAAGATAGACGGTCAGTTGAATAAATAAAAAAAAAATATATATTTGTATATAAAGAATGTAATAAAATCTACAAGCAATTAGGCTAGCTAAAATTGAAAATGAGAGAAGTATTGCAAGCACAATCCTAAAAATTCTATAACAAAAAGATTAAGGTTAATAATGGTCCTCTTAAAGGGATAGTAATCTTTGAAAGAAAAAAAAAATACAAAAACAAAAGAGCGCCGAGTTTTCTTAATAATAAAAGTAACACATTGTGCTGTTTTAAACAGTTTGCTTTTCTGTAGTTCATAAGGTCTTAAGTGTAGAAGGATCCCCCTCCCGCCCCTTCTGGACACCTCCCATTGAATCTCTAATCAGGTTGTGGGACCGGACAGATGCAGTGAGGGAAAAACTTCAGTAAGTATAAGGAAAACCCTGCCCTCCTTGATAGAGGAGGGCATGATTTTCCTTTTCATACTGAAGTTGTCCCTCACCGCATCCGCCCAGACAAGACAGAGCTGCAGCAGTGATGTGGTGAGAAGGGGCAGGAGGGGGATCCTTCTACAGTTAATATCTTATGAACTACAGAAATTTAAGTTTTTATGTGCTACTATTATTATAAAGAAGACCCAGCAATCTAGTTTTTTTCAAAGATTACCATTCCTTTAAGGCTGAGACTGGTGAATTGATTAGAGAGGATAAGGCTATGGCTGACACCCTAAATACATTTGTTGCTTCAGTATCTACAAAGGAAGAAACAATAACAGGCTATGAGCAAACAGACAGAACCACAGAATTTCCTCCATCATGTACATGGCTTACTGAGGACAAAGTCCAAAAGATACTGGAAAATGTTTGGGTGAATAAAGCACTAGGACCCGATAGTATACATCCAAGGGTACGTACGGAACTTAGTTCAGTAATAGCAAGACCAGTATAGTGAATACTGATTGATTCAATTTCATCAGGCATAGCGCTCCTGTGATTGGAGGAAAGCTGATGTAATACCTTTGTTTACAAAGATGGCAAGATCCAAACCAGGAAATTATAGACATATTAGAAGGGTGACTGACAGTATGTGAAGACCAACAATATTATTAGTAGGAGCCAGAATCATGTCAATCATGTTACTTGCATTTTACAAAAGGGTAAGTAGTAATTTGGACAAGGGAATTAGTTGTTGATGTAGTATATGTTGATTTTGCAAAAGCCTTTGACACAGAGCCTCACAACAGGTTATTGCATAATTAAAAGGCTTTGGTTTGCGAGGTGATATCTATGCATGGATAGAGAACTGGTTAATTGATGAATGGCCAAGAGTTGTTGTATGGAACCTTTTCAAGATGGTCTAAAGTAGTGTCTCAATCTTTGTGTAAGTTGTGTAAGGAAATACATAAAGAGCTGGATGTTTGTTTTTTTGCATAAGGATTTAGATAAATGTAAGGTTATGCATTTGGGCTGTAAAATAGGATTGTAGTCTTACCTGTTAAATCCTTTGTTCTTAGTCCAGACAGGTTACTGGTAACTCTGGGTAGGCGATCCACCCCTTTAATAGGCAGGAACAATTCTAGAAGTGTATGCTGCAGCTAGCCAACCAGCTCCAGAAAGATTTGAGACACTAACTATGACTAGATAGAAGGGAAAGAAGACTCCTGTGAGCATGACCCCGAAGGACCCCCACGGCCTGCCACAGGAGAGCCAAGCATGGTCCCTTGACAGGGTGGGAGACCAGTAACCTGTATGGACTAAGAGAAAAGGATTTAACAGGTAAAACTAAAATCCTATTTTCTCTGTCATCCAATACATCCAACCATTAAGTTTCCCAGAGGCGGAAAGAAGGCAAAGACCAGGTGCAAGGCCCCCAAAGTCACCAGTGCAGATATGAACCATCAGATCAGAGATAGCCCAACAAAACAAATGAAGTGTCAATGGACAAAACAGGGGTTACAACACCCCAGGAACTGTTACACAGCACACTGAACGAGAGCCAACAGGGCTCAAAAGTGAAGGAAGCACCAAGAACCGAAGGGAATCCTAGACAGGCAAGACTGCCTCCAGGATTTTCCTCCCAAAGCTGGCATCAGCCGATTCCAACACATCAACACGGTAGTGCTTTGAAAAGGTGTGCACAGATGACTAAGTGACCGCCTTGCACAACTGATCAGAGGAGGCCTGATTCTTGTAAGCCCAAGAGGCTCCAATAGATCGAGTAGAATGAGCCGTGACTGGAAAGGGAACAGGCTTCTTCCTCGGCTCATAAGCCTTACGAATAGTGGACTTGATCCAGGACGCAATAGTCACTTTGGATGCAGGTCTTCCTGCCCTAGGACCCTCAGGAATGACGAACAGCGTGTCTGATTTTCTGATAGACTCAAAAATGCGCGATGCACATAAAAACTTGAGACAACGCATAACGTCCAACGAGTGGCGATCCCTCTCCTTGTCAGAGGTGGGGTCCAGGCAGAAAGAGGGCACCACAATCTCCTGATTGATGTGGAACTCAGAGACCACCTTCGGTAGAAACTCCTTAGAAGTGTGAAGGACCAACTTGCCCTTGTAAAACACCAAATAGGGTGGTTTACAGGACAGAGCATGCAACTCCGTGACACGGCGAACTGACACAATCGCCAGGAGAAAGGCCATTTTCCATGTTAGCAGGTGTAGAGGAATAGTAGCCAAATACTCAAAGGGAGGGTGCTGAAGGATGCCCAAAACCAAGTTAAGATCCCACTGAGGAGTGGGAGTCTTGTAAACAGGATGAGTATGAGCAACACCCTGGAAGAAAACCTTGACATCAGGAAGGATGGCAATGCGCTTCTGAAAGAAAACAGAAAGCGCAGAAGTCTGAACCTTTGTCACGGATACTAAGGAGGCTCAGAGTCTGTACAGTATAGTTAATGGAGTTTATTGAAAACAACAAACAAAAGAATAGGCAATAGGCAAGCAGGGGGTACTAGTCAGCAAGCACTATTACCAGAAATAATAGGCTGGGTCCTAGGTCCTAGACCACCCTGCTGGAGACTAGGCCAAAGCCACTGGTAGTCTCACGTACAAGGACAAGTGATACAGCAGCAACCGGAACGGCAATCTTGATCCGATGAACAGGAAACCAGTATGCTCAGGATCCGAAGAGAAGCCACTAGTAGTGGTAGTAAGAGCGAGTCTCAGGTACGCACCTGCAGACAGTAAGAACCCTCAGAACCGCACCTGCCACCAGGTGGGAACTCCTAGGCTATAGGACACAGGTACTGAACCCTCTGACTCACGCAGCAGTCAGATGAAGTAAAGTGAAAACTGACTCATGCCTGCAGTCAGCTATGCAAGTCTACCAGAGCCCCAGGCCCACACTATATTGGGTGTCTGATCACCAGGAGAAAAGACGAAAGAATAGTCAGACAGAGCCACAAGTCAGCACCAGAGAGGGTAGTCAGAACGCCGGGTCATACACAGTTCAGGTAGTCAGCCAGAGCCACAAGTCTGCACCAGATTGGATGTCCACTATTAGGGGTTAGGCAAAAGAATAATCAGAGACACAGGTCAGAACTAGAATGGATGGAAGACTAGCAAGGTCATACATGAGCCCAAGGTAACAGAACTGCTATGAACAACAACGCAAAGGCAATTGAGTCAGGCCTCAGTCTGCCGTTTAAACCCCTCCACAGGAAGTAGGAGGAGCAGCTCAGAGGGAGGAAGTAGGAAGTTGGTAGGAGAAGACTACAGGAAGCAAACAGATAAAACAGAGGCCTGCAGAATGCTGGAAGCCTCGCACCTGCAGATGATGCTGAAGTCAAGGTAAGCTGTAACAACCTTAAGGGAACTCAAACTGAGGCCCTTATCCACACCGTCCTGCAAAAAATCCAGAACCGTAGGCAGATCAAATTCCTGAGAAATGTCCCTGTCAGCACACCAAGACAGAAAGGTCGACCAGACACGAAGGTAGATCTTGGATGAAACAGGCTTGCTGGCACTGAGCATAGTAGCCACCACACCAGAAGAGAAGCCTTTCTTCTTCAATATTGAGGATTCAATTTCCAAGCCGTCAAAGCTATCCAGTGAACATCCTCCTTCCACAGGTAACCCTGTAGAAGAAGATCTAGACGGTAAGGTAGCCGAAAGGGCTCTGCCACTGACAGATCCAAGAGCTCTGGAAATCCAGACTGATGAGGCCAGTACGGTGCAATCAGAATAACTGGACAATGTTCCAGCCGTAATTTCCGTAACACCCTGTGAACATGGGGAGGGAAGGAAAGATGTGGGCCAGAGGAAATAACCAAGGAATGGACATCACATCTACTGAGACAGAATCGCGGAAACCCTGTGAGTGATCTGGTGAGCCACCTAGTCCGTGAGGAACACCATACTCTTCTGAGTGTTGAAGAGAAGGCACAGGAAGACCAGACATTGGGATGGGATAAGATCTGACTTGTCCAAGTTGATGATCCACCCGTGATGGGTAAGAACCTGAATGCAGTGCTGAACTTGCTGATGAAGAAGTTACGCAGATGGGGCTTTCAGAAGCAAGCTCAAAGTCCCCTGAGCCCCCCAACACACTAGAAACATGAACCGGATGATAGAGCAGGGGCAGACAAGTAAAATGAGCAATCTCTGAAGTCGCTAGGTTAAACGGTTGCAGAGCTATGTCCCAAACAGCACAGTCCCATAGAAGTGAATGGAGCAATGAAGTTTATGTGGTAAAGTGCACCTTATAGGCGCAGTACTCGTTTTACAAAATTAAAAGTATAACAGTAAAATGTGCAAAACATCAATAGAACATGTGAGGACACCCCAACAAAAACACTAAACCAGTAGGAAAAGTGTTAGAAAACCCCCTAAAAAGTGCCAAACCAGCAGCTAAATGGTTAAGTTACCCCACAGACATACATATAGACCCAATGAGTGCAGGAGTGTGCAACAGGAACTCCAATGAATACACCCCTGTGCGGAGCGGCACTGTGGGACAAGTGGACCTACAGCAAAGGGTTGCTCACCTTTCCTGCAGATCTTCTGTCTTCAGATTACCATGTAGTAAGAAGTAACCTCAGTGGGTAACTCCTGGGGAAGCACATGGAATCAAGATTTATCCTCTCAGGGCTTAAGGTCCACAAAAAGCACCTGGATACTGAGCTAGCTACATCTAAGTGCATTGTGAGTTATGGTAATCCGCCTAATGGTGGTATTCCATATCTAACAGAAAAATAAAAAAAGATTCTAAAACTATAGCAGAACTGTTCTCAGCCTGGTGTTATCTTCACCAAGGAACAAATCTTTCTGGAGCTGGTTGGCTAGCTGCAGCCAAGGAGGGAAGGTAGGCTCTACAACCTGCATACAATTCTAGAATTGTTCCGCCTATTAAAGGGGTGGATTGCCTACCCAGAGTTACCAGTAACCTGTATTGGACGACAGAGAAAAACAAATATGCTACATATACACTAAATGGGAAACTACTTGGGGAATCCTCATTAGAGAAAGATTTAGGATTACTGATAGACAATCGACCACAACAATGTGCACTGTCACTCAGCTGCTACAAGAGAAAATGGGGTACTAGCCTGCATAACAAGGGGTATAGAAGCATGTGATGCAAATATAATTCTACGCCTACATAAATCCTTGGTTAGGCCTCATCTAGAATATGAAGTACAGTTTTGGCACCAGTTCTTAAAAATACATTATTGAACTGGAAAAAGTGCAGAAATGTGCAACAAAACTGCTAAAGGGATTGGAGGGTCTGAGTTATAAAGAGAGAGACTAGTCAAACTGCTTTTGTTTAGATTAGAGAAGAAACATCTAAGGGGTGATATGTTTACCATTTACAAATATATTCAAGGTCAATACAAAGAACGAACCATTCAACTATTTACACAAAGAGCTCATCTAAGAACGAGAGGTCATCCGTTAAGACTAGAGGAAATGGGTCTTTGACAAACAGAGGCAGGCATATTTTACAGTAAGTGTAGAAAAGTTATGCAGTTCTTCACCTTGGGATGCTAAGCTTGCAGATACTTGAACGTTTTCAAAAAAGTAAAAGTAATGGATACGTATCTAGCCCAGAACAATATTGAGAATTATGACAGTTGGCTTCAAAGCAGATATTATGTTGTTCCATGGAAATATCTGACTGCCATTTGGTGTCAGGAAGGAATATGTCTTACCCATTTGTGGCTTAATTGGAAATGGCTTACAATTTTTTTTTTTTTTTTTTTTAACCTTCATGTGGATCAAGAAGGGTGATTTGGCATGGGCTGAGCATGTCTTTTTTCAGCCTCATCAACTATGTTACTCTGTAAATGGCTCCATTATGTGCATCCTATGTTACAGCCACACTGGCCTATAATAATCGTATATAAAAAGGCCTGCTTCTTTTGCATCTAAAAAGCACATGTAACACTATATAGTTTTTCTATATATGTATGTATGTGTGTATATATTATTGCTCTACTTTTTGCAAATGTGTAACTTCTTACTGTAAAAGCTTTCCAGGACATACCTGAAAACAAGATAAATCTAAGCGTATTCTTCCTGGTTAAACAATTTCTAAATAAAAAAATTAATAATAATAATAATAATAAAAACCTCTCTAGAAATTAGAGGGTTAAAAGGCCTTTTAAAATTAACAGGCATTTGTATTTGTCCCCTATGATGTAGTCTGTCTGTCCCCAGAATTGCTCCAGCTCTCCTTAGTACATTAAACTCAGTGTATCCAGAACACTGAAGCATTTGGATACATAAAACAGAACAATGACATGTCATGTATCTGCCAACTACATACAGTACAAGATTATCCCAGTTCTCACGTTATTTGTAAAGGTCAGAATGAGATATGCAGACTTTCCTTTTGTTTACTTTGTATATGTAGCCAAAACATAGCCCTTGCTGCTCTACTGACTACACACATATGTAATTATTAATGGAACACCATTAATAAATTATATCTTGAGCTCACCAGCAACCTGTATACTTTATGTTTTTGTAAAAACTGAAATAGGCCTTGAATTATTTTAGGTGCACTCTCCCAATGGCCTGACATTTTCCAGTGGTGCTGTTGCTACACCATCCTATGGACAGCTCTGGTCAGCTGACCATAAATTTCCATAGGATGGTGTTGCTACACCACCATTGTAAAACGTCAGGACATTGAGATAGTGCACCTAAAATAATTCAAGTTTGAGCTGCCATAACTTTTGAATAAATGACCTCTAAGCAGTC
Source organism: Rhinophrynus dorsalis (assembly GCA_037306005.1). NCBI lineage: Eukaryota > Metazoa > Chordata > Amphibia > Anura > Rhinophrynidae > Rhinophrynus > Rhinophrynus dorsalis. The sequence goes on along the minus strand of CM074719.1, from coordinate 516,643,492 downwards.
GGACTACCCTTGTTTTACTTAGGTGGATAAGCACTACAATAGATATAGATATTTACATACCAAGTGTTACTATCCCTTTAAAAATTTTTTTTTTTACTAAACAAATTATATATATATATATATATATATAGTTTATGTTTTTTTAAGGAAACTGGGCACAGGCACGATATCCAGATGTTAGCATTTCATGAAAAGTCATGCTTCTTCATTTAGTATTCGAGTGGAACTTGGAAATATGAGAATCTGGGAGTCATAATGCAATGTACTATTTCACTGCAAATATTGAATTTATTTATTTATATTTTAAAGGGATAGTGATGTTTCATAATAAAAGCAGCTCCAATTAATCTTCATAGTATTTGGGCCATGGAGTGTGTTTTTTTCAGTACTGTCAGAGTTGTAGCTCAAGAGTAATTGAATGACAAAGTATCCCCCACATGGCCCTTTTACTGATGTAATACTGTTCCTCACAGCAGCAAGGTGGTGTCCAAGTGGACTGCAGAGAGGGACAATCTTCAATTAGCATAATGGAAAGACCTGAAAAACCTATCAATGGGGGGCAGGGCTTTCATTGTCCTCACAGTAAGAAGTTTAGCCCTTGAAGTGAGCTGTCTGGTCTGTGGACCAGATTCCACATCTTAGGAGAGGGGGGCTTACACTAGGTAAAAGGGGTGGGAGGGGGATACTTTATCCTTCAAATACTCTTGAACTACAACTCTGACAGTATTGAAATAACACTCTCTATGGCTAAAATACTATGAAGATTAATTGGTGCTGCTGTTTTTGTGAAACATTACTATCCCTTTAAACAAAACATAACAAAATGAAGAGAAGGATTGAGGGTGATGCACAGAGATAACTGGAGTAATTCTGGACAAATTAACTGCAGCATAGTGGAAAAATAGCAAAAATACTATTCATTTAAATTATGCCTTTAATCCTCTGAATGCTACAGAGGTCTCCAATACACTGCCTCACACTACGTTGGTCCTGAAGTAGGGGTGAATTCTGTTCGACCAATGGAGAGGCCCATGCTAAGGCCTTGTCCGTTAGTAATGAAATGATGAATAATACCCTACCCTCATGGGAAGCAAAGCTGTGTAGAGGACTTAATGACAAACTCAAGGATGCGCTCTCATACCGTGAGATCCCGGAATGCTTGGAACAATTTATAGCACTAAGCCTGGAACTCGACCAATGCATGATCAAAGGACAATTAGAATGTAACACTCAGAGCTCCAGGAATTACCCACGCACCCACCCGGAATGCTTGGAACAATTTATAGCACTTAGCCTGGAACTCGACCAATGCATGATCAAAGGACAATTAGAATGTAACAACTCGGAGCTCCAGGAATTACCCACCCACCCACCCTACTCAATCGGAGACGCCTAGACCAGAGGAATCTATGGAAATAGGCGGGGTCACCAAACTATCTGAATCAGAGAAACACCGTCGTTTTTTGGGGTTATGTCTATATTGTGGTACCAAGGGTAATTTCCTGAGACAATGTCTGACACGGCCAGGAAACTCAAGCGCTTAGCGATTGCTGGAGGAGAATCTCTAAGTACCTACAATACCTATTCCGCCACCCCTACTCGAGTGATGGTTCCTATTTCTCTTCAGTGGGATTCCTCCATCATTTCTACTGATGCATTCTTCGACTCAGGGGCCGCTGGTGTGTTTATGGTTACCAATTGGGCCAATAGTCAGGGCATTCCGTTACAACAAAAATAATTTCCACTTCTGGTTTCATCCATTGACGGGAAACCTTTAGGTCTAGGTACGATACTTCAGGAAACCTTACAGTTACGTCTTGTTACTGGTATTCTTCACAAAGAAATTATCTTGTTTGATGCCATTTCATCTCCTCATGACTCAGTTATTTAAGGACTTCCGTGGTTACGTCTCCACAATCCAACTATTGACTGGAATACGGGTCAGATCACTTCCTGGGGATCTTCTTGTTTTCAGTTCTGTTTGCGACCCCTCTCTTCTGCGATGGGTGCTACTACTATCAGCTCCAATCTGACCATGGAGTCTATTCCTGCCCCGTATCAAAAATTTACAGATGTCTTTTCCAAAAACCAGTCTTCTCTCCTCCCTCCGAATCGGTCGTATGATTGTTCCATCGACCTTTTTCCTGGAACCATACCACCTAAGGGTAAGACCGTTCTCTTGTCCCCCCTAGAAAATCAAGCATAAGCAGATTACATCAAGGAACAACTAGCTAAAGGGTTCATCAGACCATCGTCCTCTCCCGCTGGAGCTGGGTTCTTTTTAGTTAAGAAAAAAGATGGTTCCTTACGCCCCTGTATTGACTACAGGGGGCTAAATAAAGTTACCATTAAGAACAGCTACTCTTTACCTCTTATCGCACAACTTCTTCACCAGCTTGCTTCAATTTTTACCCAATTAGATCTTCAGACTGCCTATAACCTGGTTCGGGTGAAATCCGTGGACGAGTAGAAGACAGCCTTCAATACTTGTTATGGCCATTACGAGTATACGGTCATGCCCTTTGGGCTATGTAATGCCCCAGCAGTATTTCAAAATTTGATCAATGATGTGCTTCGAGACATGTTTCTTTCCCATGTGGTTGTTTATTTGGATGACATTTTAATATACTCCTCCTCCTTGTCAGTACACCATGCTCAAGTGAAAGCCGTCTTACAACGTCTTAGAGAAAACACTCTCTTTGTTAATCTAGAAAAATGTGAATTTGAAAAGAATCATCTTCCCTTCCTGGGATACATCATTTCCGCAGGTGGTTTAGAGATGGATCCAGCCAAGGTTAAGGAAGCGACTCAATGGCCTGTGCCTCACGACATCAAAGCCATTCAGAGGTTCACTGGATTTGCCAATTATTATATAAAATGTATTTGCAACTTCTCTAGCATAATCTCACCTATAACATTCCTCACTAAGATGGGCCCTCTCAACTGTCCTTCTTTAGCCCTCTCTGCTTTTGAGGAACTGAAAACAGCTTTTACTACGGTACCTAGTCTATGCTTTCTGGATCCCACCCTTCAATACATTTTGGTGGTGGACGCTTCCGAGCAAGCAGCTGGAGCAGTTCTGTCTCAACTCAATCCTATTTCTTCGCAGTTGCATCTCTTTCTCAAAAAAAATTTCTAGTGCTGAAAGAAACTACGATGTAGGCAACAGAGAACTCTTAGCGACAAAAATGTCCTTAGAAGAATGGAGGTATCTCTTGGAAGGCACTACCCTTCCCATTCTAATACCTACCGATCACATAAATTTGGAATTCCTGGAGACAGCTAAACCCCTGAACCCTAGACAAGCCAGTTGAGCATTATTCTTCACAAGATTTCACTTTATTATATCCTATCTCCCAGGATCCAAGAATGTTAAGGCAGATGCACTGTCTCGTCAATTTGAACCTAGTCCAGCTCCGGTGCCAGAACATATTCTTTCTGATAATTGCATTTTAGCCTCATTGTCCTCCACCACTTTGGACAAGATTCGGCTACTTCAGGGCCCATTAGCTCCTCATCAACCTCCCAATAGATTTTTTTGTACCTGCTCGCTTTTGGGGGAAAATCCTCCAGTGGTATCATCGATCCCCTGTTTCAGGCCATCCAGGTGCACGTAAGACCCTTGATTTTATTGCTCGAAAATGTTGGTGGCCTTCTCTCAGAAATGATGTCTTTTCTTATGTTGCTTCTGGTGCCAATTGTGGAAGACCCCCTGAAAAGTTGATGGAAGGAGTTGTAAGGTGGACCAGAGGTCCATGGTAGTAGCCTTAAACTCTTGCATCCAAACTGGCTCTAGTGCATGGCTGGAGGTCCCTGCAGGGGATTCAGGGGCAGCAGCGCATGCTGGGCAAACATGACCTGAGTATTCTCTAGGTAACCCTGAGTGACATGAGGAGCAATGAGCAATGGGGGACACAGACGCCCCACTGTCCTTTGTCTTAGGTTTAGACCCCAAGGTCTAACGGAGTAGACATTCTCACAGAGTCAAACGGTTAAAGTATCAAAACACCCACAAAACAGTGTGTATGATAATTAATTTCACCCCAGAAACGCTAAATAAAAAATATCTGGTAGGCGAAGGGTTAAACTGCGGAGGAGAAAAGGGGTGTCCAAGCCCTGCATAGGATACTCAATCTGCGAAGACACAAAATGGCTGCCGCGGCGGGAGCCAATCAGAAACGAATGCGCGAAGCAAGCACTCTGGGAATCGTAGTTTCGCTAACGGAGTACCCCAACAGTGCCCAAAGCCCCCTGTGCCCCCCAACATACCCAGAACATTGATCGGATGCAATATAACTGTACCGTATTAAATATTCCACAGAAAGGGTTGTGAGATAGAAAAATCAAGACAGGTTTGATTATAGGCATTGTTTACCATTATATTTGAGACTTCTTCATAAGCCTGTTTATTCTACACATATGCTGTCAAAGGCTAAAATTCAGCTGCCAATCAGTGAAATTAAAGGGATAGTAATGTTTAAAAATAAATGCATCTCTGATTATTCTTTATAGTTTTTGGTCCATGTATATTCTCTACAATGTGTAGTTTCAGAGTAATTGAATTATAAACTGTCCCCCTCCTTCCCCTGTTTACATATTATAAAGCTGCACATCCCGGATGGATCGCAGCAAGGGACAATCTTCTGTTAGCATAAGGAAAATCCTGCCCTCCTTCTTAAAGGGAGGGCAAGGTTTTCCTTATGCTCACAGCCAGAAGACTGTCCCTCACTGCGAGCTGCCCCGTCAAGTAACCAGATTCCACATCTGAGGGGAGGGGGCTTACACTAGGTAAAAGGGGCAGGAGGAGGATACTTTATAATTTAATTACACATCATAGAGAATGAGAATACCATTCTACATGACAAAAAAAACTATAAAGAATAATTGGAGCTGCATTTATTTTGAAACGTTACTATCCCTTTAAGGTACTTCAAGTTGATAAAGCAGAAAACGTCTGATTGAGAGACAAAGTGATATAAAAAATTGTAATCAGCTGCAGTGTAATCTCTGAACTGGCAGTTTCAGAAAACAGTCTACAAAATATTGTAGGCGACATGTTATCGCTGGCTTGATCTCTCAGATTCCTACTGAGGGCTAATGGGAAATAAGTAGATAAAACAAGTGATGAAGTTATCAATTGCAATACAATCCAGGACAATGTTCTATAGGCTGCTTAATTGACTCTTCTGAAATCAATCAATTTTAGGAATTTTTTTACACACACACACACACACACACACACACAATTGCCTGAAGATTTTGTATACAATACCTATGGACATTGAGAATTACTTTCTTAGAGCTATCACTTACCTGCATATGTGCACACAAATGTCCCCTTGTCAATGTCATCTAGACAGCGGACTCCCCAGCCTTTCCTCTTTGTTTTGAACACCTGAAGACGCACCTGAATTCCATGCTGTACCACTCTGTTCTGACACAACTTCCGGTCACATGTACAAGACACATTACATTCATATAACCTGCACCACAGAAAGAGCAAAGGTTTCAGAACAAGTTTTTGAGCCCTCTGTTGCGCTACATTTGTCCCAGCATGGCTCCTCTTTTCTTCTAAACTCGGGGCCCTTAAGGGAACACTAACAACACATAATAACCCCATTTATCTTAATCTGTGCAGAAAATCTTAATGGCCACTATGAATCAGTTCTGTGTGGATTGGTTCTCAAAAATTCATCTTTAATCAGTAGTGGATATCCATGGAGGCAGACATGATTCTTTGTTGAAGAACCCCAAACTCCTCCCTCTGGAGGATCCTGAGGAAGGTGGTCTCGGCCACAGAAACGTTGAGCAATAAAGAATAATTACTGCAACTGAAAGACGTGTGTGTGTGTGCTAATGCACATATTATACATATCCCCAAGTACATTAGATCCTACTGTTTCCACACATGACAGTTACTCACCCCGTGGGGACAGGTTTTTTGAGCCTTTTATGAGAATAGCCAGGTGTGTTGTTGTTTGTTGTAGAACTTTCACATCCCTTTTTGACTTTTGCTGTCAATTGCAGGCATGCACACTTTGATCTAAAAAGTTGAAAACAATATACTAAACTTGTGGCAAAAATGTTATATCCTACATAATAATTTGCTAAATCGTGTGTAACGTCGCGACATGCGCAGTAGACACTGCTGTGCGTGCTGCAGTTATGCGCAGTAGAGACTGCCCGTGCCGCTGCTGATGCAGAGCTGGGCGCTCCGAAGGAGCGTCCAGTTCTGTATCATCCGCGGCGCGGGAAGTCTCTACTGCGCATGACTGCCCCGCGACCGGGTGGCAGTGGCACTGTGGCCCGTGTAACGGCTGTTCAACTAGTTGGATATAAACTGAAAAGTTAAAAAAAAGAAACAGAACAGATCAATGTAAATGTTAGAGAGATCTCTAGCACCCATAGGGAAACTTAAATAGTAATGTTCTCTTTTAACCCTTTAACTGCACTCAGTCTTATGGACCACTAGGGATGTACACAACTCTGAATTTACATCCCAGGCGCCTCTAGGCAAGGCACTCTTATCTCTGCCCATGTTCACACCCCTACTCACCTCACCCCAGTCCCCCCCCATCCACTGTTTCCTGACACTGAAAATCCCCTTGGCCTATAACAAACAATGATGGAGAAACTTTAACCCTCTAGTTGCTTGATTGTTCTCTAATGCATTGATCTAGAATGTGTTTAAAAAAAAAAAAAAAAAAAAAAAAAAGTTTACTGCTCCTTTAATTCTGTGTTCTTTGCCCATACAGTCAACTTACACACTTTTTACAGACTACTGATAGAGGGTACTCATCACTGAAATGCAAAATAGAGAAGAAATAAAATAGATGAAATAGATCAGTGCACAATATTAAAGAGACAGTATCCAGTCATATTATATTATACTAGTTTTAAAGCCCGTGTACACGGGCCAACACTGATGTCACTGCAGACATGCGCAGTACTGACTGCCCGTGCCACAGCTGATACGGAGCCGTGCACAGAGAGGACTTTGGTCTGAATTTGGAGCGCACCGCTCCATATCAGTCGCGGCGCAGGCAGTCAGTACTGCGCATGACGGCTTCTGACAAACATCCTTAGTGAATAATAATATAGGATTATAGTTTTTATATTAAGATTTTTTTTTTGTCAAAAATTACAGTAGCTCAAACTTGCATTTGTTTTGGTGCAAAAACAAGGTCTGAAATGTTAGTGGTGATGTTGCTATTGCAGGCTATGGATGGGGAATTAGTAAGCAATAGTAAAATATTGTAATCAGTTGATACTTTTTTAATTCAGGAATGCATTACTTAAATCTTTATGTGAAATTGCCATTTATATGAATATCCTCTTCACATACCATTTGCTTATGAATTTTCAAAACTTTAATGTGAGGATGGCCACATGAGAGGCTAACTCCACAGTGTGTGAAACCTACAATTAAATTTGGTACAGGAAATATTCAGGTGTGGGGATGTTTTGCCTATTCTGGAGTTGGCACAAAATCAACTATGCTTTGACCCAAGAGAAGTACCACTGTATTCTGCAGAGGCATGCTCTGGCTTATTGTTGTATGGAAGATGATTCATTTTCCAGGACAACTATCCTAAACACACATCGGGTCTGTGCCAGGTGTATGTGAAGTCCAAGAAAGAGCAAGGAATGCTAATGTGTTTGATTTTCCCATCACCATCACCTGACCTCAACCCCACTGAACATCTTTAGGAAAACTTGAAAAGGAGAAACACACTGCAACATTTCTAGACACTGTCTACGATGCTCTAAGGGCGTGCTGCAATAATGTGGACTGCACAGTTCTGCACAAACTTGTAGAATCAATGCCCAACAGCAGTCATTAAGGCAAATGGTGGTCATTCCAAATACTGAGAAGTTTTCATTTTCAATATGCACTAACAAACATTTTTTATTTTTATTAATGAAAATGATGTATTTTTGTTTGAGAAAAACTGTATTTTGTCAAACAAATTCATTTTTCAGAAATTATGAAATAGAAGCAAATTTTGGCAGTGGACTCAGACTTTTGGACCCTATTGAACAGTATATGTTAAATAAATGACTTTTTTTCCTCCTTTATACATACATATATATATATATATATATATATATATATATATATATATATATATATATATATATATATATATTATACACATACACACTCTCTCTCTCTCTCATATATATATATATATATATATATATATATATATATATATATATATATATATATATATACACAGTGGGGCAAAAAAGTACTTAGTCAGCCACCAATTGTGCAAGTTCTCCAACTTAAAAAGATGAGAGAGGCCTTAATTTTCATCATAGGTACACTTCAACTATGAGAGACAGAATGAGACAAAAAAATCCATAAAATCACATTGTCTGATTTTTAAAGAATTTATTTGCAAATTATGGTTGAAAATAAGTATTTGGTCAATAACAAAAGTTCATATCAATACTTTGTTATATACCCTTTGTTGGCAATGACGGAGGTCAAACGTTTTCTGTAAGTCTTCACACACTGTTGCTGGTATTTTGGACCATTCCTCCAAGCAGATCTCCTCTAGAGCAGTGATGTTTTGGGGCTGTCGCTGGGCAACATGGACTTTCAACTCCCTCCAAAGGTTTTCTATGGGGTTGAGATCTGGAGACTGGCTAGGTCACTCCAGGACCTTGAAATGCTTCTTACGAAGCCATTCCTTCATTGCCCGGGCGGTGTGTTTGGGATCATTGTCATGCTGAAAGACCCAGCCACGTTTCATCTTCAATGCCCTTGCTGATGGAAGGAGGTTTTCACTCAAAATCTCACGATACATGGCCCTATTCATTCTTTCCTTTACATGGATCATTCGTCCTGGTCCCTCTGCAGAAAAACAGCCCCAAAGCATGATGTTTCCACCCCCATGCTTCACTGTAGGTATGGTATTCTTTGGATGCAACTCAGCATTCTTTCTCCTCCAAACACGACGAGTTGAGTTTTTACCAAAAAGTTCTACTTTGGTTTCATCTGACCATATGACATTCACCCACTCGTCTTCTGGATCATCCAAATGCTCTCTAGCAAACTTCAGACGGGCCCGGACATGTACTGGCTTAAGCAGGGGGACACGTCTGGCACTGCATGATTTGAGTCCCTGGCGGCGTAGTGTGTTACTGATGGTAGCCTTTGTTACTTTGGTCCCATCTCTCTGCAGGTCATTCACTAGGTCCCCCTGTGTGGTTCTGGGATTTTTGCTCACCGTTCTTGTGATCATTTTGACACCACGGGGTGAGATCTTGTGTGGAGCCCCAGATCGAGGGAGATTATCAGTGGTCTTGTATGTCTTCCATTTTCGAATAATTGCTCCCACAGTTGATTTCTTCACACCAAGCTGCTTGCCTATTGCAGATTCAGTCTTCCCAGCCTGGTGCAGGTCTACAATTTTGTTTCTGGTGTCCGTCGACAGCTCTTTGGTCTTGGCCATAGTGGAGTTTGGAGTGTGACTGTTTGAGGTTGTGGACAGGTGTCTTTTATACTGATAAAAAGTTCAAACAGGTGCCATTAATACAGGTAACGAGTGGAGGACACTCTTTAAGAAGAAGTTACAAGTCTGTGAGAGCCAGAAATCTTGCTTGTTTGTAGGTGACCAAATACTTATTTTACAGAGGAATTTACCATGAATTCATTAGAAATCCTACAATGTGATTTCCTGTATTCTTTCCCCCCATTCTGTCTCTCATAGTTGAAGTGTACCTATGATGAAAATTACAGGCCTCTCTCATCTTTTTAAGTGGGAGAACTTGCACAATTGGTGGCTGACTAAATACTTTTTTGCATATACATACATACATACATACATACATACATACATACATATACACATACATATACACACACACACACACACACACACACATTTATTTTTTGTTTTGCAGTATTAAGCAATATTATCCATTCAGGCAACAAGGAAGCCAGAAGGTAAACTAATAGGCATTATTAATCCTTGAACCATAGGCGGACAAACCTATGGTTCAAGGACAGAAAGTGTAGGGACCAACTAGGGGATCGATACTATTATCAGTGCCAAAACTGGTGTTACAGTAAAAACAAGCAACGTGTATTTTGCAAACACGTGTTTTACTGGTTTTCTATTGCAGAACCACGGTGAAACAAAACCGGCAAAGACAGCACATTTTGACGTACTAACAAAAAAGGCGCTGTCTGCTTTTATCCAACTACTGCCTAAAAAAATTGCTAAATGTCAAAGTCCGAGGAAATAGGTGTACATTTAACGACAGAAAGATCAAGTTAAGTGTTAGATGTGCTCCCCACATTATAGAAGTCCGACAGAGTGCCCCCCCTTGGACATATTAACCTCCCCTTTGAAATTCAACATATAGTGCTCCCATGACCTTCTTTGTCCATTTTAATTCCACAAATATTGCTACAATTCTACATTGTTTATTCTCCAATTTAATGCAACATGCCCTCGTTGTACATGTATTGCATAATTAACACTATGAGTACCAGAGAGGTAGCAACACATATGTTATATGGGCTCTTAATATAATTATTGTTACATTTATTTAAAATATATAGTTCAGACCTTGAGGGCTCCTGAAACACCCTAGCATGGATCACCTATCCAGCAGGATAGATAATCCATGTGGGCGACAATTGAAGGCATTTTTAATAAAGTGCAAATAACCTATGTGTAACATAGGTTATATGGGCTTTTACCAATATACATTCATTTCAGACCTCGAGGGGGGTACCAGTAGGATAAGTGATCCATGGGGGCGACAAGGAAGGCATTTTCTACCTTCCTTTCTTACTACTGGAGCAGCTGTATAAGCCGGCTCCAGTGGAATGCTTGTAGTGAAAACTGTCACCGGGTTCATTCATGAGAAGCGCAGTGCTGTGTGTGTCACTCCATGGATCATCTATCCTAGGTGATCCATGCTGGGGGGGGGGGGGGGGATATAAGGAGGGGTCCCGATGCCCCCATGAGGCATGAACTATTTTTTTTAATAAGATGTAATATACAAAATACAATAACATTTATTACACATATACAGGCAAGGTATGCAGCCGCATACCTTCCCTATTAGCCGTTTGAGTGTCAGAGGGGTACGCAACTCATTGCAATGTGTTGTGTACCCCTCTGGCACTCAAAGGGTTAAGCCTTTGAGTACCAGAGGGGTAGCAAATACATTGCAATGCGTTGCTACCTCTCTGGTACTCATAGGGTTAATTATGCAATACATAAACAATGAGGGCATGTCGAGTTAAATTGGAGAACAATTTTGAATTAAAATGGAGAAAGAAGGTCATGGGAGCACTATATGTCGAATTTTAAAGGGGGGTTAATATGTCAAAGGGAGGCATTCTATGTCGGATTTCTATGATGTATACTGTATTCTGCATTGCTTTTGTTCAAACAGCTATGGTTTTCAAACAGTCGTCATGGCTTCCACACCTCAACGCTGAGGCACAAGATTTCCAACAGAAAATGTAACCACAAAACACACAGTAATACTGAGCGTGGGTAATAGAATACTACTTGCACGTTATTCTTGGTTGTTTCTTATGGGGTGTTTTTTGGACTGGCGGTGCATATAATTACTGCTGATTTTGTTTTCACAACTTGGATAATAAGAAAACAAAACCTGACTTAAAAACACAATGACAGGTTTTTTTTGTTTTTTTTAAGCGGGTGTAACAGTACTGAGCCCTAGGAGTTTTAGAAGCTAGTAATAAAGAGGTGCTGGTATAAATGTGAATAGAAAAAAAAACAAACTCAGAATTTAAGAGTCGGAAATACCATTTTAGGATCCAGGGGATGCCTGCCTTAAACCTCTTGAATGCTACAAATGTCTCTAACACATTCAAATGTTTTAAAAGCTCCTCTGAACTGAAAGTGACATTTTATATCTGTTCCCTTTGGTGCAGTTGGTTTGCCTCAGAATTACTCCACTTTCTTTTGAAGATTGGTCCCTAAAGGGTTAATATATTGGGCCCCGAGTGATATGCAGCATATTGCTCTGCAATAGACTTCACACCCCTCTAGTCCTTTAAGGGTTATACACAGACCAATATCTTGTACTTCCTGCTAGACACTGTACAAATGCTCTGTTTTCCTATGCATAAAATCTAGCCTCACATATGCTCCCTGCTGAGTCCCATTACCATAGTAAAATTGATAGGTGTATAGAGAGGACTTAAAGGTAGGCAGACAATGTAATAAAGCAGCAAGGAATGCAAGCAAAGTGCTGGGTTGTATAGCTAGAAGCATTAGTAGCAGAAAGAAGGATGTAGTCATGCCACTCTACAGACCTCTGTTAGACATCACCTAGAGTATTGTGTACAGTACTGGAGACCTCACTTCCAGAAGGATATAGATATTCTGGAGAAGATTTCAGAGAAGGTCTAAAATGATGAGTGGTTCACAGGATACAAACTATCATGTCAGACTAAAGGATATGAGCATGCATAGCTGGGATGACAGAAAGGAGAGGAAATATGGCAGAAACATTCAAATACGTAAAAGGGATTCATCAAAGTACAAAATGAGAAAAAATGCTAGGACAAGCGGTCATAAAATAAAACTAGAGGGACAGACGCTTAGGTGTAATATAAGAAAGTTTTACTTCACTGAGTGGGTGGTAGGGAAGAGGAACAGCCTACCAGCAGAAGTGGTCTAGGTTAATAGAGTGAGTGAATTTAAGCATACATGGGATAGGTTACTCTGAACATAGGACAAGACCAAGTACCAAATAACGTGTGAGGTTTTTACAGTAGGAAAAGTGGGCAGACTAGATGGGCTTAATAGTTATTATATGCAAAATTCTTATTTTATATGCGATGTCCAGCATCCACAAGGTGGAACACCAAGCTTGCTACTGGAATACAGCAAAGTATAGCAAGAAATGGGTCCATACATTTGAAAGCCATTGGTAAAATGAAAAGTGGTGCAACTGGGGGGCAAATCAACAGCACCACAAGGAATAAACATTCCTGACACATAGTGGGCCTATTCAGTGCACTGGTTCACTGTATGGGTATTCACTTAGTGATGACCTGCGTACCCATCTGGCACAAGAATTCTGGTGATCATAGAAGAGCTTTCAAAAATCACACATATGTTGCATTAACCATTCTTATATAGAAAACTAGTTTTTGAGTTGTTTAAATTTATAGACTACCTAATGCATGTCATGCAGGTACTTTTTGTCTTAGCGCTACATTACATCCCCGAATCACTGACACTGTTCAGCAATGATTTGCCCATCTCCTTCAGGCTGTGTACGTATGCCATGCAGATACTTCCTGTTTAACACTATATTACCTCCCCCACTTATCCCTTTCAGTGATAATCTATACAGCAAATAACTCAAGAACTAGTTTCCTAAAGAAAAAAATGGCCAACATAAAATATAGGTGATTATGAAAGCTCTCATAAATTCAACAAAAGTATCTTTTAGGTGATACTGTCCCCTTAAGTATATTTTGAGTACTGAAGATTATAGATATAGAAAGGCTTGCATATCCTAGGCCAGGGTAGTCAATCCTTGGACCTCCATTTGTTGGATAGAACAAATTGTAGTCTCCTACAGCTGGAAATCCAAAGATTGACTAAGCCTGTCCTAGGTATTGTGTGTCTTTCTTTGGCAAAATGGACTTCTTTACATTGCTATACTAAGAAGAACTGCAGCAAATTTAGGGCAAGCTAACAATGTTGGGAGATTAAACATTCCCATAGATTTCAATGGGACTTTTCGTATACTGAATGCTGGAGATGTCTCCAATGCATTGAGAAACAATTGGGAACTTTTTTCCATATGGTTAAGACATAGCAACAGCTGATATTTTTCCTTTAATTGTACGCTCTTTAACACTCAATAGTTTGAGAGTTATTCTGCATTTTACATTTTCCCCTCGTACTCATTTCCGCCTTTTCTTCTAGTAAGGGCACCGACCTACAAAACTCACCACCCATTTTTCACTTGCAAAGAGATCTTTGTCACTGTGTGACTAGTTTTAATGGGTCCTGTGCACTGACTGAGAACACTTGTTTTTGGTTATACGGCTCTCAATCTACAATGTCAGACAGAAGTCATATGATTACTTACATATCTAGGCAGCCATCAGTGCATGTGCAACATTTAATGAAGATGTCAGTGAAATTACTGATGGAATATCCGTTTGGCCAGGAGCACTTCCTATATATAAAAGACGATGGTCTGGTGCCATCAATTTCATTGCAGAACGAGACCGGCACTGACTCAACATCTTTGCTGATATCAGAGTCTTGAACAATAACTTGGCTGTTACAAGAAGGAGTTCTGTCCAGCTGGACGTAAGTGTTGAATGAAAAATTGTCCAGAAATAAATAGCGGCACTCTGTTTGGAAGAGGTAAAAACGCACCTCCTCAAAGCTTCTCAGGCTTTTTCCACAGGGAGCTTTGTAGATGACATCCAGTTCTTTATCAAGACAACCTGTCTTGGCATGCCACCTCTGAAAGTGGCACAGGACTGGGAGCTTCAGTGGGTTCTCTCTCTTGGACAGGTATGGGTTAATTTTAGAAAGGCATGACTGACCACATCTGTGTATCCCAAAACTGACTCTCTCTGTGGCAGGAGAAATATCTCTGTTACTAGATTCAATCCCCAAAACGTCAGATCCTGTCTCACTGTAAAGTAATTAAGAACAAATGTATACAATGAAAATGTGAAGTGAAAGAAAAGTACTATTAGGCTGTATTATCAAAGGGTAAGGAGCAATTCTGGGGCAAACCAACTGCACTGTTGGGAAGAATGTAAAATTTCCATTTCACAGGGATTAATGTTAGAAGGGTCTTCAACATATTGCAGTGGAGACCTGTCTAGCATTCAGTGGTTTAAACATACTTGTTTAACCCTTTGATTGCCAGAGGGGTAAGGAATACATTGCTTTGCAATGCATTCCATACCCCTCTGGCACGCAAAGGATTAAATCAAATGGAAATTTTGGATTTTGAATGTGTTCCCTATGATGCACCACTTTGTTTGCTCCACTTTAGTTTAGAAAACACGGCCCAATCACATTAGCCATTTATTTACCACAGTGGCTCTCAATCTGAATTCTGAAGTCACACTAAATAAGATCACAAAATGGTTTCCTCACACTGGCTTCTCTCAAATCCCAGTGGTCCCTGAAGATGCACAAGAGGTTCCAAGTACAAATATTAGAAATATCACACAGTGGAAGAGGCTGGTGTGGTCTTGTGCCCACCTGCAGCACATGCGGAAGACAAACATCATTTCAAACAGTACAATATTACTGCAATAAGCACAATATCCTGGCACTCTCTAAGAAAAGACCAGTAAATATTTATATACGATTACGTGGTAAAGTTCATCCTAATTATTTAGTCTTCTTAACCCTTCAAGAGCCAGTGAGGCATGCTATGCATTGCACACCCCTCTGGCACACAAAGGGTTAAATGAACATTAATGTTTATGTGAAAAATATAAGGGATTTTCACACCAAGACAAGGGTACCCTCTCTGCTGGGAGATACTTCTCTCAAAGTAATTACATTAGAGTACCATCTGTCATAATGAGGGAAAGCAGCGACCATTACTTTGTGTAGAGAACTGAAGCCTAAGGTTTATTCTCTTTCAGGGCTATTGAAAAAGAAATCTCCATATGGACACTAGATGGCGCTAATAATAATAATGTTAATTACAGTTTAAGCCTTTGAGTGTCAGAGATGAATCCAGCTCACTGCTGGATAAATCTCTAGCACTCAAAGGGTTAAACCAAATAAATAAATAATATAAAAAAGTCTGAGTAGCAATACTTTTTTAATTGAGCATCTACCATTAAGGAATGTATCCTTGTTATTTGTTTTCACAGCTAAAATATACTTCTCCCTAAAGTTACTGAAACAAACTAGCATTCTAGTACACTTGATACTGATACTGTTAACCCTTTGAGTGTCACAGCGGTGTGCAAAGCAAAGCATTGTGTGTCCATCTGGCACGCAAAGGATTAATTAATTTAGTGTTAGAGAGGCCTCCAATGTATGAAGCAACAAGTTGTATATCTCTCTCTAACATCCAAGGAGTTAATGAGTTTAATTATTAGGACTCCAGGGAGATTTAATTTGAATCAAAAGGCTTCCACCACAAAAAATTGTGAATCACCAATTTACTCAAATGAAATATATGTCAAATCGTATTGTACCACTTTAACACCAGTTTCAACTGGTTATCCCTTCAAATGCCAAAAAGGTGTCCATCATTAAACTTCCTAATGTGATGGACACCTTTTTGGCAAGAATAATTAGGCCTCAAGAACTATGTTAATAAAAGCAGTTACCGGTGATCAGTCTATTAAAATAAATACATCTTTCAGGAATTGGGTGGTTAAAGGGTCAGTAATGTCCCATAAAAACTTTATAGTTTTATAGAGCCTTAGAAAATAAGCAGAATGGTGCAAACCCTATCTCTCAAACCGCTATGGTTCGAGAGATATAGTGATTCAAATCCCCCCCCTCCCTCCCCTTCTCCCGATGTCTGCTGTAAAGCTGACAGCAGGAGAACTGAGTCGTACGACTCCAGGAGGCTCTGAAGCAGAGCAGATCACATTATCTATAAATAATTTATTCACTGGAAAGATCTACAAAGTGTACCTGGTTTGCAAGCACACTTTGTAGACATTTCCAGTGAATGAATTCTTTATAGAGAACGCGATCTCGGCTCTGCTGCAGAGCCGCCTGCTGGTCCCCAGACCGTAAACTCCTGCTGTCAGTTAGACGCTGATGTCAGGAGAAGGAGTGAGAGGGGCAAACTTTCAATGCCTAGATCTCTCAAACCATAGCGGTTTGAGAGATACGGTTTGCACCATTCTGCTTATTTTCTAAGGCTCTATAAAACTATAAAAAGTTTTTATGGGATATTACAGTCTCTTTAAAGAGAAAAGGTGAAATTTACTCACCAATATTTTGTTTTCCTCTGTGTCCTTGCACGGCAATGAACTGTGGTTATGGACTCCGTCCTCCACCTGGTAGGACCAATTAAAAATATAAAAGCATCACTTCCTCCCACTTTGCTCAGTTATTTGTTGTTAACCAAGCTGTAAAATATATAAAGATATCATTGGATAAATGCAGGTACCAGTGTAGCATCATGAACGTGAAATCATATAACTTGGAGTAATACTGATGACCAGACACCAAAAGGGATGGGTTGCAGTGGAAGGACACAGAGGAAAACAATATATCTGTGAGTAAATTTCACCTTTTCCTCTGTGTCCAATCCAACAGCAATGGACTGTGGGACTTACCAAAGCAGTACCCCAATGTCCTGGGTGGGAAGTCGGTTGGAAACAGGAATTGCTGCTTCCAGCACCTTCCTGCCGAACTTAGCATCTGCTGACACATGAACATCAAGTCTATAGTGCTTGATAAACGTGGACACCGATGACCAGGTGGCAGCACTGCATATTTCATCATCTGGAACAGCTACCGCCTTTTGCGCCCAGGATGTGGAAATGGCTCTAGTTGAGTGAGCCAGTTTAGCAGAATCATAGGCTAGTCTGATGCAATCTCTGATCCATCTGGCTACAGAGGCCTTTGAAGCTGCTGTACCTCTATATTTCCCTGCAAAGTGGACAAATAGGGCCTGAGTTTTCCTGATAGATAAGTCTGTAAGCATCAGAATAGATCCAGTTTATGCAATTCCTGTTCCTTCTTGTTGGCAGGATTTGCACAGAAGGAAGGGAGAATGATCTCTTGACTGAGATGGAATGTAGAGACCATCTTGGACCTAAATGATGACTTAGGGCGAAGGACAACCTTGTCTTTGTGAAATACCAGATATGGGGATACGCATAATAATGCTTGTAGTTCTCCCACTCTGCGAGCAGAGGTAACTGCAGTGAGTAAAATGGTTTTTAAAGTTAAATGCTTTAAAGAAATGGAATCCAAAGGCTCACAATATTCAGGTGTACAGAGCTGTTGTAGCACTAAGTTGAGATCCCTGGGAGGGGTAATATCCCTGATGGTTGGCTTGATCTTTGTTATAGCTGTCGAGAATCTCCTAAACACATATTGTTCAGAAAAAGGTGATGCCAATATGGCAGAGATGGCAGATAATTGTACCTTAATGGAAGCAGGCCTGAGTCCCTTCTGTAATCCTTCCTGTAGGAAATCTAGTATTCTTCCTGATACTAGCTCTGTCTAACCCCTTGGTCTTGCACCAGTTGTAAAATATTGACCAGACTCTATAGTATATCTTGGTGGATGAGGGTTTGTGACCTGCCAGGATAGTTTGTATGACGGAATCTGAAAGGCCTTTCACTATTAATGAGCTCCGCTCAGCCGCCAAGACTGTAGCCTCAACAAAGCTGATGGGGTGCATCCTGACCCGCTACCTTGCCAGTCTTCCATCTGGAGAAGAATGCTTGGCATTTTGTGTTTCTCTCGGTAGCCATGAGGTCTATCAGAGGTCTGTCATATTTTGCTACAATGTCCTGGAATACTGGATTGTTCTCCCGGGTCCATCTGTTTTCTGCTTAGATAGTCTGCCTGGATATTGAGGTTCCCAGATACGTAAGTTGCTGTAACTGATGCCAGGTGAGATTCCGCCCAACGTAGAACCTTGAGTGCTAACAGATTGAGAGTCCTGCTACTTGTGCCTCCCTGGTTCAACAGATATTGAACAGCCGCTGTGTTGTCCGATCGAACTAGAACATGATGATGTCTGAGGTCCAATTGTAACTTTTTGAGAGTATTCCATACTGCTAGAAGCTCTAGGATGTTTATATGTAGGTCTCTTTCTTTTGATGTCCATTTGCCCTGGACTGACGTCTGTCCCCAAATACCTCCCCATCCTACTTTGCTTGTGTCTGTAGTGGTCTCCCACTGAATGGGTCTTAGACTCTTTCCTTGAGCAATGTTTCAGAACAATCTGATGAGCTGAAGCCAGGTTTCCTAAAATTATGGAAAAGTCTTGAGCAGTCTAAACCTGATTTCATAGAAAATGTGATATTCAACACTGTAGACGATCCTGCCTTTCCTGGGATAGGGTTGCTAGCTCCTGAGTGGTGTTGAACCGAATTCCCAGAAAAAATAGGTGTTGTGATGGCTGAAGCTGGCTTTTGTCATGGTTTATTATCCATCCTAACCTCTGCAGGAGTTTTAGGCACATCGCTGTGCTTTCTCTTGCTTTGTCATCTGTATCTTCCACGATCAGCAGGTCATCGAAATATGGTAAGATTCTTATCTGTTTTTGACGCAAGGCAACAATAGCCACGGCTAACACCTTCGTGAACACTCTTGGTGCTGAGGCGAGACCGAACAGAAGTACTCTGTACTGGTAATGTTTGTGGAAAACCTGAAGTCTCAAATCTCCTGTGTGTTGGCTGGATTAGGACATGGTAGTATGCGTCCTTGAGGTCTATTCTGGTGAGGAATGACCTGGGGTGCACAGTCTTGAGAGCTGTTGACACTGTTTCCATTCTGAACTTCTGGAATTTGAGATGAGAACTGATCTCCTTTAGATCCAAGATAACTCGTAAATCTTTTGAAGGCTTGGGAACTGAGAAAATTGTTGAATAATAGCCACAGTATCGTTGAGCCTATCACCCTGTTGATTAGAAGGTCCTGAATGGACTGGTTGATTTGAATCTGTGATTTATTGGGACAGTTCTGAATTCCAAGTTGTACCCCATCTCTAGGATCTGACACACCCACCTGTCTGGGTTTAGTTCTTCCCATGCGTCCCTGAACTTCTCCAGCCTGCCCCCACTGGAGAAAAGGATGAGGTCAACTGTACATCATTGTAGATTCTGAATAAATCTGGACTTCCTCTGGAAGTCCCTATGGCCACCCGGCCTGTTTACTTGTGCAGCTCCTCTCTGTCTCTGATCGTAAGATCTTCCTGGGTTCTGAATACACAGGCCACGGCCGTAGCTGTCTTCATATTATGGCCAATAACTGTGAATTGCTTCTTAAGTGCTGCATCAGCCCTTTTGTCCATTGGATCTCGAAGTGTAGTCCCGTCTTCCAGCAATAAGGTGGTACGCTTGGAAATCTGCGCAACTGCAGCATCTACCTTGGGAGCAGAAACCCAATTGCCTGTGTCTTCTTCCCTGAAGGGATACATGTGTTACACACATCTTGTATTTTGTGCGCGCCGATCCCCCACTCTCCATTCAGTAGAGACCATATCCTGAATTGAGCTGTGAACCGGAAAGATGGGAGACTCCTTCTTATACCCTATAAATGCTGTATCTATTACATTCATTTCTTTTTGAGTGTCTTCTAATCTTCTCCAGGCTGAAGGAACCGGATTCCTCTGTGATTTCGCCTTCCTCAGCTGAAGAAGCAGACTCTAACTCCAGTACACTGGTAAGATCCTCCTCATACGTGAAGTGCCTTCTTCCGGATCTGAGGTGCTCTGTCTCTTCTTGGAGGCTTCCTGAATGCTAGTAAAGGTGTCCTGGATTGAAGCCTTCATCCATCCTAGGAAGTCTTGAAACTGGGATGGAACTTCTGGATTTGCAATCTTTCTGAGACACTCAGAACAAAGTTTAACAGGATCAGATAAAGAGAGTTTAGCATCACAACCTGCACAACCCTTAGTTTTGGGTGCTGGTTTATCATCTTTTGGAGCATCAGTAGATGTCTTTTGTTTATCTCCTTTAGCCTCCTTAGAATACATGATCCTAATACTATTATTATCAAATGCAGATTAAAACATGCGCTGACACTGGAAAATGTAATCTATACACATATACTTATATGCTCCAAGTGCATCTAACACACTGCCCAGCAAAAATACATGCCCCTTAAATAGACTTACATTCATCTGTCCTGGCGTTCTGTCTCCCTGTTCGATCTGGGCTGGTTGCCAGCTACTTCCGGGTTTTGCGTTCCACTGCTGGAATGCATGCACAACGACCTTCTGTTTAGACTGGATAAGGTGCACGTCGTCACCCAGTGACTGTCTTTTGCCTGATAGAGCCAGGAAGCGTTTTAAGGAGCGTGGTAGGGTAAGTGTGGAGGCATCCAATGCTCAGAAATGCATTACAATGCAGGTTTAAAGCATTTAAATGGATCACTGCAACCCTTAGTGTGTAAGGATATGGATCCTAGCAACCTAAATAAAGGGAGAAAATGTAACTCGAGATGAAGGCAAATTACATGGCTTTTGAAAATAAAATCTTCTTGGAGGAAGTCAATCATGTTTGTTTAGGACAAACTTAACCTGAATTAGTGTAATACTGCTTCAACATACTACAATTCTAACTATCAAGATGGAGCTTGAAGAGGTATCAAACCTCCGCCCTCCAGCTTGGTAGGACCATTATAACTGAGCAAAGTGGGAGGAAGTGACGCTTTTATATTTTTAATTGGTACTACCAGCCGGAGGGCGGAGTCAATACCCACAGTCCACTGCAGTTGGATTGGTACAGAGGAAACTATCATCTTCTATACAGATATTATTGAGTCATCCCATATACCCTGAACAAATCAAGTCCCATAGGAAACACTGGAGTCTCTCATTCAGGTTCCTTGGAAATTGGCTCCAAAATACCACAAATGAGCAATTTATCATTTGTGTTTCTTGCCTCCTTTCAGTTGGCAGTCCTTTAACAGATCAAGATTAAAAAAAAAAAATACTAATTAAAAAAAAATGCTTCTGTATTGATTTTGAAGACAGAGCTCCATATAACCTGAAATGCTGTAGAATGCTTTTTGTCACCATCTACAGGTAGACAGTGAGCACTGCACATTCAATTATTTAAGTATATGCTGTACTAGGGGTGTTCAAAATATTTTCCTTTGAAGATCATACTATGAAAAAAACAACATTCAAGAGCTAATGAATTAAATACCAGCTTGAACAAAAAAATTGTTTATACCAAATATGCAATTCACAGGTATACCAATATGTTACTGAGATAAGAACCCATACCTCTACATTCATAAATGTTGTTACCATATCACAACCCATTTACAGACATACAGCACTATTACTTCTCAGCATCAATCAAGGTTACAGTAGTAATGAGATTCAGGAAATCCTGGAAAAGTCAGGGGATGACTGACACATACAACATATGGAAGACTAAATTTTAAGCCTCAGAAAACTCGTTACAGATGCTAAAATTGAATGTATTGGTATTTAAGTGTATATAACCCTGGACCATTTTTAGGTGTTTAATCTTTGAGTGCCAGAGGGGTATGCAACGCATTTTAGAGCAATGAGTTGCACAACACTCCGGTACTCGAAGTGTCCCTTTAACCATTAGGGTACCCGAGAGGTACGCAAGGCATTGCTCTGCAATGCATTGCGTACCTCTCTGGCACTCAAGGGGTTAACATGTTTGATACATTGTCATGCATATGTTTGGCTCATACAGCATATGGCACCTAAGATTTCTGTGACATCTGTTCATTGTACTACTTTAGCAAACAAGTATATTTTGTTCATTTCTCACTGCACTTGGTAGTGTTTTTTTTTTTTTTTTGGCTGTGTGAGATCTCACAAATAACGGCTATGCATGCCACTCCAATTGTAAGATCAAATCAATGAATATGGTAATTATGTTAATTGAGGTCACATTGCTTTGGTACCACTGGTTATGCCTAAAGACAGGTATTAAGGCACATAAATAAAGAGAAGTGGAGCAACGCTGGGACAAACAAAATCAGGGTTGGGCAACGTGAGGCCATCCAGCTGCTACCAGCTTAAAACTTTCTTCTGACACCATCTTGAGGGCCTCACATTAGTTTAGGGATGGGCAAATACTCCATAGGAAACAAATATAAAATTAAGGGAACACCAAAACCTAATATTTAGACTGGGATTATACAGAAATACACTAACAATTATCCATTTGTTTTGTGAGGCCTAAAAGCCTGTTTTACATGGGCACTAATGGAGCTGACATACTTGCCTTTCACAGGACTCCCACTGATTGTTCAGTATTATCTATAAATGGGCTGAGATAAGATAACAATAACATCCATTTGTTCCTATCTGCAAATACAAAGAGCATTAAATCAATGCTCTCTGAACAGAACAATTTAAACATGTTCAAAAGTAAATTTAGCATTATTTTGTAGGCATATAACATGAATAGTTATTTTTTACACAACTGTAACTGCAGGGCATTTTATGTTAAATGCAACATTTAACCCTTTGAACGCTAGGGAGGTCTGCACTGCGAACGAAAGCCTTGGAGACCTCTCTAGTATTCAAGGTGCACCACAGGATACAAACATTCCAGTTAATTGCTAGTGTTTGAGACCATTATAGCATTTAAAGGGATAAAAGCTCCATTTAAAACCACTGAATTTGTATTTGTTCCCTGTGGTGCAGCTGATTTGCTCCACAATGTCTCCACTTTTCACTTTATGCATATGCTCCTATATTACTTTGCGCAGATTCCATAGAATTTAAGAATAAAACGTGAATCACACACAAAAAAAAAAAATAAAAAAAAAAATGAAAGTACTCAGTATATCCGTACCATTCAGAATAGAGATCAAGACTCAGGTCCTCTCTGCTTGTTGGGGAGAAATCGGCATTGTCTGGCAATTCATCTTCCATATTCATAGCTATAAAATAAATGGATTTCTTAACATCAATGTCTTGTTTATTTCATCAGCATTCAATCACATTTTAGTCTCTTTCTGAGGGATCAAATGCATCTCAGTACAGCATAGCACTAGACTGCATATTCGTAGTGCTAATGTTATTTCATTTTCTTAAATAACTTGAAAAACTGATGCATTATGAGTCAAACACTGGACTGAAAACCAAACAATAAAAAAGCAAAAAGGGAAAAAAGTGCCAGAGGGTTATGCAAATCACTGCGGAGTAATATGCTGAACATCACTCTGCCGCCCAAAGGGTAACTCATCCCTGGGCCTTACAATTATATCTATTCAGCTCTTTTTCTTCTTCAGAAAGAGCTAATTGCAGTTACCAACTACTGATGTAGTTATATATTAAAGCCTAGACTTACGGAGAGAAGAAAAAAAAAAAGTAGTCTAGCATAAAAAAATGCATCAACCCTCAGACTAGTCATAGATTCAGTAATATAAATAGCAATAAACCTTTTTTTTTTTTTTTTTGTTATGAAAACACATATATAGTACACATTGTCTCTTGAGAGAAACAAGACGACTTCTACTGCTGGGAGGTGCATCTTCCCAGTGTTACTTAAGTTTAAATTATTGTTTATGTTAACAGAGCCCCCTAGTGGCCAGATTGCAGATCATTATTGTTACATTTTATTGAAAAGGTCAGCCACTCACAACAGCTCTCCAAAGAATGGCATAATAACTGCAGTCACTTCCTGTCAGTTTGAACTTTCTGGAAGTTCGTTCCTTGGATTTCTGTTTCCAAAAAGTATATTCATCTTTGAATAAAAACTTCCAGCAGTGGGAGTACCCTTGTTTCACTCCGCATGAAAACTTCTTTAAAATATAAACATTTAGCAATAATGTGCTACCTCATAAAAAATGATTTCAATGTGAACACTGTCATTTTATGGGGGGGGCTGCTATGATAAGAAGACATTTATTAGAAAAAGAAGTAAAACCCTCAGAGCAATAGAACTATATAATATTCACATACAAATAGGGAAACTAAGTACATAAAATAGGAGTTTTAGCAAGGAATGAGGGGGCCCTCCACAATCCCCAAATTAAAAACTAAACAAACAGAAGACAATCTTGCACTACTTAAAGAGATAGCAATGGTGCGATAAAAAGTCATATCTGATTAATCATCCTTTTTTTTTTTTTTTTTAATGTTCTGTACCATTGTAATTGTTCATATCTGTGCAGTCGTTTTGTAATTTTATTTTAAAGTTTCCCCTTTTTTCCTACGTCACATAGAGTCTCCTCGTATCTGAAAGACTGTCGGGACTGATCTCAAAGAAGGACAATACTGTGTCAGCATAAGGAAAACCCTACTCCCTTTTATCAACAAGGGGAAGGGTTTTCCTTATACTGACAGACACAATAGTGTCCCTCATTGCAATCTGTCTGATCAAGCAACCAGATTTCAGATCTGAGAGAAGTCTGGGTGACGTAGGGAAAAAGGGAGGGATGGGGAAACTTTAAAATAAAATTACAAGACGACTGCACCGATATGAACAATTACAAAAGGTACAGAAGATTTATAAAAAAGTATAATGATTAATCGTATATGATTTTTATCATACTATTACTATCTCTTTAAGTAGATTTTAATAGGGCTTTTAACTGCTTTTTGGTAGAGAGGTCTCCAATGTATTGGTATTAAATGACCCATTTGTAGAACAATGCACTGCGTACCCCTGACACTCAAAGTGTTAAAGAGTGCAATTCTGAAGAAAACGAACCACACCGGGGGAAATGAAAATGGCCATTTAATTCCTTGCATCCTATTTAGATGTCCAACTCAGTGCTTCACAAGGAGTTACAGATCTCTTGATCACCCAAGGGGTTAAAGCCAAATTCACATCAAAGGGAATGGAAAGAATTTTCATCTCAAGCTTATGGTGCAGTTGCTTTACTGCAGAATTGCACTTTATTAGCTCGATGAATAAGACTCACTGTCACTTTTTTTTACATACAATTTTGGGGTGCTTCAGTGTCATCCAAATCAGACTCCTTCACCAAAGTTACAGCTTTCAAATATTCTGAAACAAACAATAGAAGAATACGGAAAAAATATAAAGCATGCAACAAACTCAAGTTCTGTCAAGATCTGTACAGTAGGCCTTGCCTGTAAAATGTAATTTCAGATTCCTAGGTTAATGTACCTAGAGCACCAAGCTTGATCACACAGAGACAAGGAAAAATGCTCCAGACTGTTTTCATCAAATAAGAGCACATATATTCTTGAAAACGAGAGAAATCGCAATGTATTCTTCCTAGTAAAACATTTTCTAAATAAATAAATAACAATGTGATAACTTATAATGCATTTTACAATTTTTGTTAATATTGCAATTAATACCTGTCATGTTAGTTTTATCTAGTAGATTCCCATTAAAGTCTATAGGGAAATGTGCAGCTAAAATCCTTGATAATGTTCTCAGCAGCAAAGTAACCCTGGCCTAAAGTAAACTTAGGCTTGGATGCTTGAGACATCTCCAATGCAAAGGCAGTTGTGAATTTAACCCTTTGAGTGCCAGAGGGGCACGCAACGCATTGCTTTGCAATGTATTGCGTACCCCTCTAACACTCAAAGGGTTAAAATATTCTGGGGATAGAGAAGTAGCAGCCTTAGTTGTCTGGATGGTGCAAGCACAAGCCAGCCTGTGACTGGTATGCTGCAAACAGTGCAGTTGGCTTGCCTCAGAATTGAAGAGCTTTCTTAGTATATCAGCCTAAATAGATTTTATTTAAACCCCTTAATGACCAGTGAAGGTCCTGACCAGTCACCAGTGTCCTTGACTTAAAGGGATAGTAATGTTTCATAATAAAAGCAGCTCTAATTAATCATCATAATATTTGTACTTTGGAGAGTGTTATTTCAATTCTGTCAGAGTTGTAGTTCAAGAGTAATTCAATGGCAAATTATCCCCCTCCTGCCCCTTTTACTGATGTAACACTGTTCAGCCACAGCAGAAGGGAGGTGCCCAGGTAGACTGCAGAGAGGGACAATTTTTAATTAAGATAAGGGAAAAACTTGAAAAAATTGTCAAGGGGGGCAGGGCTTTCATTGTTCTCATACGAAGAAGATTGTCCCCTGCTGTTATCTGTCTGGTCTATGGACTGGATTCCACATCTGAGAAGAGATGGCTTACACTAGGTAAAAGGGGCGGGAGAGGAAACTTTGCTTGTGAATATCTCTCAAACCTTATATCGTTCATGTTTTTTTTAATGCCTACAAAATAAAGATAAAACGAAGTATTACTATCCCTTTAAGGACTGGTGACGGTCCTGGCAAGTCATGCGTTTTGTGATTACATTGCTCCTGCAGGAGCACTGTAATCACTAGGGGAGTCTGAAATGGACGGCTCCAATACAGAGTCAGTATACCTGATCAGTCACATGTGCCGGCTCGCCGAATGATGATAAAGTGTTATTATGAAAACAATCATACATTGCAGGACATTTCCTGCTGACAGTTGTTTTATTCAAAAATTATGACTGCCCAAACTGTCTCAAAGTGGTGGAGGCCTGGCAGCACCAACTACAGAAAGGACGAAAAGGTAGCGAAAGCACCAATACCACTAATACTGAACTGAAATGTATGGTCAGCTAGCTATACAAAGAATACCACAACTCTGTTGGTATACAAAGCAAATCCGTAGTGTTCATATTTATAAATACATTCATGCACCTCTTGCCAAATTTGCAGTATGTTCTCATTAGAGCAGGGGTGAGCAAACTGAGGCCCTCCACCTATGGAGGATACAGTCATCCCCTGAAAGCCACTGCCTGTCTAGGATATGATGGGAATTGTATCACACCCCTGCATAAGAGCATACAGTATTCTCCTCAAATTTCCTTCCTCAATATAATTTGCTTTGATCGATATTGAAAATCATCCATTACAGCATGTAAATATTAACCTACTGAATGCAAAGCAATTAATTGGAGACACCTCAGGCAATGTGTTAGAAACATCGCTAGTATACAGGAGGTTAAGTGTTGCAGTCCCCCCACGGGATTCTGCTGCCTGAGCTCTTAGAAACAACCTTGGCTTGTTGCCGAGCCATCTTTGATTCTCTGCCACAGCATCTTTAACTTGTCCAACATTTGTTCAAATATCAGGTCCACTTTTCCCTCCGCAAGACGATCTCTCCAGAATTTCTGTGCTTCATCTGAAAAATAAATCCAAGATTTAGGTTAGGAGGGTCCATCATTTAACCCTTTGAGTGCCAGAGGGGTACGGAATGCAGTCAAAGGGTTAATCTAAATTCTGAAGGTGGGCGAGCCAGGCTAGTGCAATGCAAATTCTACAACCTAAATTCATAGGAGCATATGTATAGAGGGAAAAAAGGGGGAGCAATTCTTGGGCAAATCAGCTGTACCATAAAGTGTTTATACTGGGTTTAAACCTTTCAATGCATTGAAGACAGCTCTAGTATTCAGTGGTGTTAAGAGACATACTGAAATCAATGGGAATGTTTATTTGTTCCCTATGGTGCTGTTGGATTGCTCCAGAATTACTCGGGCTTTTTTTTTTTTTTTTTTGGAGGGGGGGGGGGACATATAGCCCAAAGCATATAGCTATACCTTAATTAGAACATGGATACCCAATTAATTGCATGACAGGAATACCAAACAATAAAAAGGAGCTTTAAAATGAAACGTACACAAAGTTAAAATTATTTATGATCACTTCCCTTTAACCCTTTCAGTGCCAAAGTGGAGTGCCATGATTTTCTTTGCAATAAGTTGTTCGCACCCCTGGCACTCAAAGTTTTAGAAAATATCCATCCATTTCACCCACTGTTTAATTTGGTGTGTGCAGCTGCAGTCTATGTATTTTCACTGGCATGTCAAACAAAAGGCGCTGAGGCAATCAGAAGCAGCTTTTTAACTCTGAGTTCTGGCGTTCAAAGTGAAAACTAGTACTAAAACTGTGGCTGGTTTACCGACAGAAAGTGCTTACTGATTTATTAAACAATTCACACGAGAGTCACAATAATAAAGCAAATATTCTACAGGAAATGGACCTGTTTCATGTAATTTCAAAAACAGAATATAGATTATTTTTGATAACCGCTCATAGCACGATTAATTATAATCCTTTTAAATGTTGTGACCAACAATAAATGGTAGAGTGCGACGTTTCCCATTTGTTTACATTTTTCTTCTGTGAAATAACCTAACAACTTAATATCCTAAAACAAAAAGATTAACTATATATGAAGGATGAAGACCAAAAGGAATTGGAGCTAACAGAGGTGTCTAGATTATTGCTACAGGCTGTAGTCAAGTAAGTACACTCAGGTCACATATCAATGCAATGGCACATATCAATAAAAGACCGGCAGTGAAAACACAAACTAAGGGCCATAAGTTCAAAAGAAAAGTGGAGTAGTTCTGGGGCAAACCAAAAATTCCCATCGATTTAAATGGAGATTTTAACCCCTAGAATGCTAGAGAGGTCCCCAGTGCATTGCTAAACAATGCCATGGGGAGCTCTCTAGCATTGAAGGGGTTGAAATCCCCATTTAAATCAATGGAAATGTTTGCAATTTTTAGTTCTCCCCAGAACTCCTCCACTTATCTTTTGAACATACAGCCCTAAGAGTCACTTCATTCCTCCAAAAACAATCTGGCAACAGAAATGAACTTCGGGATTGCAACAAGGTCATACAGGACTGCAGAATTATTAAACAAACTCTATCCTAGTATAGACAAAATGTATTGGAAGGAGAAAAGTAAACTGTATGACCTGTATTCAGTGCAATTGTAGAACTCTATGTAATTACTGGAATTAAAACCAATCATTAGGGAAATTAAAAATATACCCAAAATGTAATATTTCCGCACACTTAAGACCTTTATCCCAGCATTGACTAGAGTATTAACAATTTGCATGCCAGACAGGTGCCCAACACATTGGACACCAATCTGGCACTCAGAGGGTTAATAAGAAATATAAAGAGTGAATATTATTCATCTTTTAATTGCAGCTAGAATGTGCACCCCGTGTCACAGGAAAAAGTGCAACCATACCGTCTGTTTCTGAGTGGAAGTAGACAGTTTGCTTTATCGTGATAATGGAGCGAGAGTCTTCAGCTGGCTGGGATGAGAAATTCTCTTTTAGATCTTGGGCAACCTTGGATATCCTATTGTCGCTAAATACGAAAATTAATCAACTGTACCAATAACTGCTGTACATACTTCTACATTGAATGGGTCTTTTCATTGTGAAACAATGCATGGGATGCTCCATTTTTAAACCTAGGTGCAATGAGGTACAGTCCTTCCTCTCAATCCCTCCTCTGGTGATGTCAGCTACTGCAATTTCAGTCACACATCTCGTCTCATACAGTACCTTTACGTTTCCATCTGTATGGATTGCATGACCACTTTGGGACTGTCAGGGAATAAGGCTCTCATTGCTGTATAAGGCAAAGTATCCCACCCCCAAGTAGGGGGCAGAGGCCCTTTACCCCTTGGTGACAAAGGCTTTTTAACACTGCAGGTCAAGAGCAATTTTAACCCTTTGAGTGCCAGAGGGGTACTCAACGCATTGCAAAGCAATGCATTGCATACCCCTCTAGCACTAAAAGGGTTAAGAAGATTTTCCCTCTAATTCATTTAGTACACCTTCACAAATATTATACATTTTTTAAAGATAAGTAGGGCTTTCTTTTGATGCCACATTTGTATAATCCATTGTTTGTAGATATAAAAATCATTTTTATAGGTTTACCTGTGATGATTTGTGCATTACATTGTTCATACCTCACTAGTGTCCCTTTTTATTGGGGGGAGGGGTGCTGTCCCTCTGAGATGAAAATCTCCTCTGTCCTCCTTTACCACCCGGGTGTCCCTGTGAGATCTGAGTGTGTGGTGTGTATACAAGTGTACCACATTGCTCTACAGTAATAAAACACATTAATGTTTGTTTAAACTTCATTATATGTGTCTCTAAATTAGTCTGCGTAAAATTACAAAATTAGAATAAGCTCTAAAATATTGCATAAAAACCTCTGCACATATCTTCCATAACACTGATCCATGAAAAACTCTCCGCTTATCACACAGTGGCAGTAGATATTTGGATGGCTTGTAGTGAGCACGCTGGAAAGGTAGGTAGGTACAGATTTTATGTATACATCACCTGGAAACTGTGCATTTTATAATAGTTAAAAAAAACTACAAGAATTGTCAAAGCAAAAGGATACAAGTTATATTCAAAGGAAAACTAACACCTCCTAATATTAAGCCCCACTAATCAATCTAGGATGATCATTCCAGTAATCACTACTACTGTGTATTGGGTCTCCAAAACTTGATCTCCACTTAGTACTGGATATCATGTCCATGGAAGTAGCCATGATTATTTCTGCAGGGCTCCAAACTCCTCCCACTGAAATTTTCTTAGGAAACCCTCATGGAAGAGGTTGGGTCCTTGAGAATTACAAAGAAGTAATTATGTCTGCCTCCAAAGACATGCCATTTAGTATTAATGCTGGGAACAAAACCTCTCAGAATTGACTCAGTTGTCATTTGCATTTTCTGCCAGATGAAGGTAAGTGGGCAATGTTATTAGGTGTTAATGTTCCTTTAAACCCACTTTATTGATGGGGTGGAGGTATACTTCCATTCACAGATCCCTCCAAAAAAGAAAGAATAATAACTTACCAAGAGAAAGCTCCCTGGCTGCTAATAGGTTATTTGTCTCTTGTGTCAAGATAATGGTCGGGTTGGCTGTCTCATGGGGAGGCCCTGCCCGTCTCATTGTCCTGTATAAAAACAATCAAAATGAGGTTTCCATTCATAGTGCCTTGTGTTTAAAAGCAAACTAGAGTGGTTCTGGATCAAGACACATGTACCACAGGGGACAAATAAATAATCCCATTGATTTAAATGGCCTTTTAACCCACTGAATGCTAGAGAGATCTCCAATGCATTGCAAATCAGTGCCTTTGAGACACCTCTGCATTCACGCAATTATAATGGGAATGTGGTAGATTTTATTTATCCCAAATGGTGCAGTTTGTTTGCTCCAGAATAACAGCTCCTCTTTCATTTCCTAAATATGGCCCTACATCCCTAAAATCATATGTTAACCTTACTTTTCTGAGAGATGCATGTGTTTAAACTTTTTTTTTTTCCTTACACAATAGTGCCCTCTACTGGCCATATTCCAATAAGTTATTCTATTTGAGAGGAAAGTCACTGATAAACTTCTCCATTCAATGTGATAAAAAGCTGCTGAGTTAGCCTGTTAGTTAGAAATTTCAGTAAGAAAACACACATTAAATAAAACTCCTGATTATTTGAACTATTATAAATTTTAATAAAACAGTGACAGAAGTGGAAGTCCCCTTGTTTTCTCAGCAGGAAAAGCTATATAAACAGGTTTTAATTAAAAAAAAAAAAAAAAAAAGCCTTACTGCTCCTTTAAGAATTAATCAAGCCATTGAATGTTAGTAAAATGCAAATCAATTTATAACTGTTTTGAAATTAGTTTTTCAGGATTTTTTTGTTGTTATTCTGTCTCTCACTGTTCAAATAAACCTACCATTACAAATTATGGACTGATCATTTTTTTTGTCAGTAGGCAAACGTACAAAATCAGCAGGGGATCAAATAATTTTTGCCCTCAATGTAGATACACACACACCTATCTTCTGATTTTTGACAAACTTTTTGGATTGAATATTGATATTGCAGAAAGATCTGTATCCACTTTGCAATGTTCTGTTGAGACAGGTAAGAAATTTGGAGTAAGCAACTTTTGGCACTCCACCTGCTAAGAGACTACAACTACAATCATCCCCAACCAGTTATTCGCTGGAGTGCCAAAGGATACCAACCAGCACTGGCTGGCTAAGTATCATGAGAACTGTAGTCGAACTACAACTGTACAGACTGCTAGACATCAGGAAATATAGCATCATCAATGGCAATGCCAGAAACACTGGAAGAAGAGTGCCACTGCATAAGGAAGAGTAGATTACCACTGATAGTTTGCATAAACATACCCACATATTATAATCATTTATTTTACAGTGGCAATGTATTCCATAGCACTGTACAATAGGGAATAGACAGAGACAATACAAAACATACAAATGGAACACAAAAACAAAAGGATCAGAGGGCCAATGCTCGTAAAAGCTTAGTCTACAGGAAGATTGGAGAGACACATAAAGAGTAACTATTATGAGGTGTAAGTGCCTCCTGCCCCATGAACTGCCAGTAAGGGGGTGGGAGAAAGAAGTGCTTTTCGGTGCAGCGGTCCAGTCAAGTAATGGGTTTGTTTGGGAGAAAAAAAAGACACTGTGAACAATGAAGTCATGATGGATTTGTAGGTGGGGGAGTGAATGAAGAAGGGAACAAGAGTGAATAGAGGTTGGACAGACTGTTGAGTTGGCCTTGGGGGTAGTTGGTAGGCTTCCCTGAGAGGTGAGTTCTCATGGAGCATGTGAAGGCTGGGGCAGTGTGGTAAGATGGGAGGGAGAATTCCAGAGCTCAGTTGCAGCATGGGATAAGTCCTGTAAGCAGGAATGGGAGGATGTGATAAGAGCTGCAAAGAAAAGAAAATCCTGTCAAGAGCGAAGACTGTGATTGTGTGCGTGTATTTGAAACAAGGGATGAAATGTAGGAGGGCAGTGTTAGTAAGGTCACAGTAAGCTTGAAATTAATTCTAAATGGGAGCCTGCGTAGGGATTGGCAGGAAGAAGCAGCATTAGAGGAGCTGCATGTGAGGTAGGTTTGTCTGGCGATAGAGTTCATTATGAACTGTACTGGGGTTAGTCAGGTGAGAGGAAGCCCAATTAGGTGTGAGTTACAGTAGTCGATACAGTATATGATGATTGTTTGGATTAGAATTTTAGTTGTCTCGCAGATGAGAAAAGGTTGAAGTCTAGGGAAGTTATATAGATGGAGGCAGCATTTATTATTTATTGACTGACAATGTGGGGGAATGAAGGATAGGACAGAGCGAAAGGTGACCCCCCCCCCAGGCAGCGTGCTTTGGAGGGTGATGTAATGGTGGTGTTAACAGTGAGGGAAATATCAGGAGTAAAGCCAGTTAAAGGGATAGTAATACTTAAAATGTAAAAAAAATATGTTACCTCCTGAGTAAAACAAGAGTACTCACACTGCTGAAAGGTGTTTCATTCAAAAGTTATTAATTTTAAAAGTAGATGCAATATCACAGTGGCCTGAAATTGTACAGTGGCGCTGTTGCTACACCATCCTATGGAGATTTATGGTCCCAGGACCAGAGCTACATTCAGGTGATTTTTAAAGCCATTTCAAATTTGTCTGTTATCAAGAGCAGAGTAAATTCACCCCATGGCACTTAAATGTTTAAAGCAGCAGTAATGTTTCATATTGAAATGATATATAATTATTGATACTGACTGGAAATACTTCATTTAAAAAGAGATTACAGCTAAATATTTTGTTTTATTTTTCAATTAAACTGCAACGTTCTATTTTGCCTCCTATGTGGTACTATTCCTATGACTATGAAGATCCATGGTTTAAAACCAAAGCTCTCCCATGGTTTAAAACCAAAGCATATGTTTATAATGCATTCTCCCATATAATGCATTATAAACATATGCTTTCTGGATATGAAATGGCACTGTTTCTAACATTTTGGTTAAAATTTTTTTTAAAAATGTGTGAAATGTAATAACCTTTGAATTAAAAAAAAATCTCTAATTAGTGGTACTAGCCTTGTTTTAACCTGAAGCAAAAGCCCTGTATCATGTATGTCTTAATACATTTCCTGCTCCTTTAAATCACACTTTCCTTCTGCACAGAGCATAGTCCAGATGAGAATAAAGGGAAGTCAAAATGTACATTATACAGAAACAATTTTATGGAAGAACAAATTGGCCTTAGAACAGTGGTGTCAAATACGGACTGAAGTCCCCAAGAACCTGCAGCAATGAGTTAAGAAAGCACCAAAGCATAAGTAAGATTTTTACATAAGAGTGCCTTCTGATGCCCCTGTCTCTATACAGACATGAGACTTTTTAAACAGAGCACGTTCCTGTGTTACCTGATGGTTCCACTAGAGTATGTTTGCATTAAAGGGATAGTAATACTTAAGATGTAAAAAAATATGTATATGTTGTAGGGTATATGTCCCTGAATAAAATAAGGGTACTCCCACTGCTGAGTGATATTTTATTAAAAAAATATAACAGCTCAAACTTGAATTTTTTAGGTGCAGTATCAAAGTGACATGAAAATTTACAGTGGTGCTGTTGCTACACCATCCTATGCAGATTTATGGTCTATAGACCAGAGCAGTCCATAGGATGGTGTTGCAACAGCACCACTGTACATTTTCAGGTCACTGTGATATTGCACCTAAAAAATTCAAGTTTGAGCTGTTATAATTTTTTAATAAAATATCTCAGCAGTGAGAGTACCCTTGTTTTACTCAGGGGGATAAACCCTACAACATATATTTTTTTTACATTTTAAGTATTACCATCCCATTAAGGTGCAGAAGTTCCAAGCAACACTAGAAATAACTGTGTACAAATTACAACTCTTGTAAACTGAGATATATGGATGTAGCTTCAGAGCAGCTATTTAGTAAATATTTTTATTTTAATAACACTGCAAAACCTAACAGTAGTGTGTTTATGTGTATAACAGTGAGGTAGGCGTAAGAGGAGGATGTATGTATGTATGTATTTATTAGTAGGGTGATTAATGCATGTGTCTGTGTATGAATGTGTGTATAAGTGGGACATATGTGGAAGAAGTTCCCATGAATACTGCTGTCATGCTACCACGTTCTATGGAAAACAGTCATTTACCTTTTTCTATGGTAGAATGAACCTGAATAATCGGAAATGTTACCATTAGAGGGCACAGTTAAGCAAGAAAAAACAGGGGGTTAAACTGTAATAACTATCGAAATGTGAATCTCTCAGCAGCGAGAGTACCCTTATTTTACTCAATATAAGTCCTAATTATATATTTTATATTTAAAAATAAAGTTTGCTACTTGTAGTTGTAGTCTTGAAAGCTTGCACTCTAAAGTTACTCATCCAATAACGGTATTAATTTTATTGTACCGATCTCCTGCTTTTTCCACGGCTAACGGCACCAACATTAAACCATTTTCTGTAATACTTTCTTAAATATTTTCCACCCACAATTTGTAGGTCTATACCTCTTGTTTTAACCCTTTGAGTGCTCTGCAATGCATTCTGTACCACTCTGGCACTCAAAGATTTAATAAGTCCCATCTTCTGATTTTTTTTGCTCTTAAACTTTATTAACCCTTTGAGGGTCAGGAGGTGCCCGATGCATTGCGAAACTAGGCTTTTCACGCCCCTATGGACCTCAGGTGGTTAAATTAATTAATAAAGGAAAAAAATCATTACGCTTGCAAAGCTGATCATCATAATGATGCCAGGGATCACAGCATAACTTGTATGCACAAGTTCTAGAGCACAAAAACGTAGAATACCAGATTAGACATTCAGATTTATCAAGCAGTGATTGTGAATCTTCCTAGACTATTTGCTTATCGAAGCACGTTTATAAACATGATTCGTAAGGATTATAATCGTATGTATAAAAATATTCATGCTTATAAAAC
Organism: Rhinophrynus dorsalis; assembly: GCA_037306005.1. Classification (NCBI taxonomy): domain Eukaryota; kingdom Metazoa; phylum Chordata; class Amphibia; order Anura; family Rhinophrynidae; genus Rhinophrynus; species Rhinophrynus dorsalis. The sequence continues at coordinate 516,607,231 of CM074719.1, read as the reverse complement.
TACGACCTGGCTACTTGTTTCTTACAATCCATATTATACATAACGTAGAAAACAGCGAATAGATCGGAGGAAGGCAACATGAAATTCCCGACTGTCATTGAAATACAAATCGGATTATCATCCTCAACCGGTTTTTCTAAGACACATACGAGTTCTAATAGTTCAAAAACAACTGGAGATGAGCAGCTTACCCCCCCTTAGAGTCCACGGTAACTTTGTCATCGGGTAGAAAAATAATAATAAACTATTATATTACATGAAAACAACACTGTCTTTATGTACAGAAATGTGAAAAAGTACTAACCCAAAAAAGCGTGTATTTTGTACATGTTCAAGAATCAGCCATCCCCTAACCCGGAAACTAATGTCAACTGTTCACACGACCTTTCTACGTCACAGCCGGTTTCTTCCGTCGCCATCTTGCGTATGGCAATGTGTTGCAGTAACTCCATACCCGGAAGATCCGTTGCCCAAGTGTGTACCAGTTCAGTCATGATGTGGAGATGTCGACTGTGATCTATATATCTACTTTAAAAATTAGTTGCAATAAAGAGTTAGTTTATTCAGTATATCTGTGTTGGCTATTGTTTGACGGCTGCTCCACCTTCTGCACTGTGCCCCTCCCGGGGTGTCAATCAATGCCGTCGCCATAGCAGCGGCGCAGTGTCAGAACAGGGACGCCCAGCACGGAAGCGCCGGCTCTTCCTGACACGAGAGGTGGGAGAGTAAAAGGCAACAGGAAAGGGAGGCCTGGACAGAAGCGATCGGTTGATACGGGTTTGTTGTTATAATATATATTTTTTGATCTGCTTGTGATCTGTGCTTACTAACTTATGTGCTGGTGAAGCCCAGTCCACTGTGTTAGTACTGCGGTACCCACCCATCTCCCTGTGTGTATGTGACACTGCTGTGCAATTTACTAGAAGTTCGGCCCTGCGTGTGATAAGACTGTGAGAATTCTGCGGCCCCTAACTTGCTGGACTACACTTCTAATCATCCTTGGCTGTCCCATGTCCAGCGAGGATGAGGAGAGTTGTAATATAGCAACTGGAGAGCTACATGTTGCCTGCTTCGACGTACACCCTCCTGTGCACAAATCGCTGGGATAGACAACCTTTTTTTTGTATAACATGACTCGACACCTGATCATGATGTTGTAGTCCAATAAGTAACTTGAGAGCTACAGGTTTCTAACTTCGGCTGTGTATTCCGTGTAATGCGGTCCCTATCTACAGTAATCATATTTCTGTAACCGTAACATGAATGTGCATCAGACTGTTTTAGTCGTGGTTAAAACAAGAGACTAGTAGAGTAAAAGTGATATAATTTACTGGTTTAATAACTTTAGAGTGCAAGTTTTCAGTACCACGTAGGTTCCTCGGTCAGGTATGTTATAGAATGAGGGCTGAAATACTAAATATGCATACAACTGCGGGTATATATATTTGTGTGTGTATGTGTGTGTGTATATATATATATATATATATATATATATATACATACACACACCCTCAACAGATAATCACACATTCATGACAGTAGGAAGTAAAATATATTGATTCTACTGCAGACGGCTATCTTATCACCAGTCAGTTTGCGAACGAATCCTTAGATTTAAGAGGGGCAATTTTGCTTGCTAACTGGAACCCCCCAAATATATTCACCAGTATTGAAGTTATGAATGCTTCAAAAGGGAGAGAAATCCTGTATCAGCTGGCCACCTACCTGGATGTGGACTTTTTTTGTGGTCAATAAAAGATGCCCCTACTGTTACACTGTTAATATCTGATAATGCTTTATGCATACTCCAGTAAGGATAGGACAGAGATGAATACTGCTGTGATATTTTAGTAATCAATTCACAAATGTAATAATCTGGCAGGAAACTATTTCTAATTCCCCCCCCCCCCCAACATTACTGTACTTATTCTAATATTATACATTCATTTCGTTTACCTTGTTTTAGTCATTCATAGCCCAGTCATTGAAAACAGAATGTTATTTAAATTTTACAATTGCACGTAGTCTAATGTGCAATTCTGCATCAAGAATAACTGTTGAAGTGTATTTTGCCTTGAGGGTCCACACACTAGCAAACCAATGATTTGGTATCTATGTCTGGGCTTTTTTTTTTTCTAGGAAAGATCAATTTGAACATATGTGTGTTAACTAAAGTCTGAACAGAGGGCGTTTTAGAGGCTGTCATGATCAGGAGTTATTTCCAGTGGAGCAGTAAACTTTTATTATAAAATACATAAAAATACAATATATAATATAACTTTTCCTGTTCAGTATACACTGCTGTACAGTGTATTGCTTAGGGGATAATAACTAAAGGGGGTGTAGTTATGACAGAACCACAACAACCAAGGGCAGCCATTTAGCTCTGCACTATACTATGACCTCTTACAATCGGGCTGGGTTCCTGACTTGGCTGGTGGCCACTGAAATCTTTACACACACAGTCTCTGCCAGCCAATAAGAAAAATATAGCATATGTTATACCAGTGCCTCCTCTTCTTTAACCCTTTGAGTGCCATGGGGAAAGAAACACATTGCTTTATGTACCCCTCTGGAACTCAAAGGATTAACCCTTGTGGCCATTGTATTGTGAGTGTTATTCACACCTGCTTGATGACCTTAAAGCAGTGGTTCTCAACCTTTCTAGTGCCACGACCCTTTGATAAAATTTCCCAAGTTGTGGCGACCCCTAACAGTAAAATTATTTTCGTTGCTTCTTCATCGCTGTAATTTTGCTACTGTTATGAATCGGAATATAAATATCTGATGGTTTTAGGCGACCCCTGGCAAATTGTCATTCGACCCCCAGGTTGAGAACTACTGCCTTAAAGGATCAGTAAACCTTTTATTTAAAAGCTAGCAAATGGATCACTGTTTTCCCCTGCATCAAGAGAAGATGTGTGTGGGCACACCATATACAAGTATAAATCAGGGGCAGTAAGTTTACCAGCTATGTGTGTGGCAGAAATAAATAAGCAATCCCATAGAAAAGAAGTGTATGAAGCGATCAGTATCCCAAGGATTAGGTAGAGCCTCCAAAAAGCAATGAGCAAGAAGGTAGGTAGCAGGTCAGCCGTTGTTGATAATGGCAGTGCATAGCTTACACACATGCAGTATTTTATATAATAAGCATCAATAAGCATCAGACCTTTGATTTTAAATCAGTGAAACACATAGCAACAGAAAAGACATAGAAGCAAGAGAGGATGCAGGCATATTGCCAAGTTGTGTGGCACACAATCCATTAGAGTGAAAGTGGTTTAAAGGGATAGTATTACTTCAAAATTACTATCCCTCATATTGTAGCCCTTATTAAACTGAGTTAAATGACACCAGCAGCATCTCTCAAACCTTTATGGTTTAAGAGATAGCTGCTTTCAAAGTTTCCTCTCCCCTGCTGTCAGCGTTCTGCTGCCAGCAGGAGAATCCGGTCTCTGAATCAAGAGGAGGCTCTTCAGCAGAGCCGATATCTCGTTATGGAAGGAAAAATGATTCATTGAAACAGTGTTCAACGTGTGCTTGGTAACCAAGCACACGTAGAAGACTGTTTCAATGAATCATTTTTCCTTCCATAACAAGATATCGGCTCTGTTTAAGAGCTTCCGCCTGTCCCGGGACCAGATTCCCCTGCTGGCAGCAGAACGCTGACAGCAGGGGAGAGGAAACTTTGAAAGCGGCTATCTCTTAAACCATAAAGGTTTTAGAGATGCCACTGGTGTCATTTAACTCAGTTTAATAAGGGCTACAATATGAGGGATAGTAATTTTGAAGTGATACTATCCCTTTAAGTTACCATATGTCCATGATGTATCCTGCCCCCCCCCCCCCCCCGGCAGCTCCTGTCAAAATCACACCTTATTGAAAGTAATAGAGAGGCAGCAAGGTGGAGATTGGATATCTCCTACCTACTGTTGTCCCTGGGTGTGACTGGCATAGACTGAGCATGCTCGGTCAGATCACATCTTCTTTTATTAATATAGACCTCTATTGAAGTGCATTTCCTGCTGAGTAAAGCAATGGTACTTCTACTGCTGACAATGAGTCTTACCATAGTTATTCCAGTTTAAACTTTTTGTACCTACTAGTGACCAAAAAAGTCTCCAGATAGATTTCAACATAATACCTATGGGCAAGGTGAGTTATTGATGCCAGTTCTCAATAGAATGCAATAGCAACAACTCCATTACTTGCTGACAGTTTTAACTATTATAAGTTTAGAATAAACAGTGGCCCGCAGTGTGAGTGCCCTTGTTTTACTCAGCAGATAAAGTTAAATAATTGGTTTCCTTTAAATAATGCTTACCACCTCTAATAAATAGGTTATTTGTTGGTGCGTTATTTAAACGTGGTCCATTTCATATTGGAGTGCAAGGCCTCTCTTGTATTTTGTTCCAGGGCCCAGTAAGCTCTAGTTATGCCCCTAATTGTTTTGCAGTGTATTGCAAACTCTCTGGCTTTAATTTTAAAAAAGTTGCCAAGTTTAAATTTTTTTTCTTTTGTTCTACATTAAACTCTAGTTCTCCATTGTGGTCACCAGGTGATGCTGTACCCATCGTTTACTATGGGGAGCTGTAGTAAATGAATAAGACTCTCCCGCCGAATGCATTATTTAAAAAAACTGGACACCAGTTTGTTAATATGTTAATGATGTGATTTAAAAATACTTTGGAGCTGTAATAACATTTAAAAGAAAAACTCCCATTCATAGAAGCACCCTTTGTCACTCAGGAGAAAAATCTCTGTAGCATATATTTTTTTTCCTATAGTGCTACTTAATTCTTATGAATAAAGATATTCAGTGCCAATGTTTTTCCACGCATGTTCTGAAATAACACTATAGGCAGTGCATGTTTTAACCCTTTGAGTGCCAAAGAGCTATGCAGCTCACTGCGTTGCATGCCTCTCTGGCATTCAAAGGGTTAATTGGTTATGTTTAATGTGTTTAAAAAAGTTTTGTCATTTAGATTGCTAGGAATATACTGGACATGTTATATGGGTACTTTAGGACTGTTGTTAGGTGACTGGACCACAATCACATTTCTCAGACCTGTGCATTTAGAAAATTAGAAACTCATGATAGCAAGGCTTTTTATTGATTGCCATACTGAATATGATCTCAGAGGTTATATTAAAATTTACTAAAGGTTACATTGCTGTTTGCGTGAAAGTGGCAATTTTATTTGTTCTCAATTCTAATTCACAAGATTTATGAAACAAACTATACTCCTCCTAGCTAGATGCATTTTCTTAGATTTGTGTGCAATCTCAGTTGATACTGAAATATTTGCAAACACACGAATAGAGGTTACTGTGCAAAAAGTAATTTACACGCATATTTTTTTCTGGTTGTCCTCTGATTTTTCTATATGCAAATATACTTGTAGAATATTTTATTTATTTTCTTTCTAAATAATAGCATACTGTGCAGCTGTTTCACAGGCAGATCAGCAAAACCATTTCTTAGTTGATTTAGCAACTTCGTAAATTTCAACTACTGAGTGATAACCAACCCTTCTTTTTGACTTTCCATATAGTGCAAGTTCATAACTTAATGTTTCAGAGTGTCATAGAAAGCTGTCTGAAAACAGAAATTCAGTGAGCTTACTGTGAGGGATGTAAGTAGGAAAAATAGATTAAGATGGGGGGTGTATAGGCAACTTGACTATATTTTAAAAGGGAGGTTGACTGTCACTTTAAATTTCTCATAACTGCCATTTTTTTCTTTCACATCCGAAATGCCCTTGGTGATGGCATTACCGGGGAATTGCATGGACTGCACAGGTGAGTTTGACATGGACGGTTTGAATGGCCTAGTAGTACAGTTCAGTTAGTTGACCTGAAACTGTCCTAAGAGTTGAAGATGATATTGTGGCAAGGATTATATTACATTACATTAACACAACCTGTCACATCAGTGAAAGTAAATTAAAGTGGAACTGGGACTTACTGCCATCTCGGTGCATGTAATGGCACTAATCTCCCTGCTAGTAATGGTGCAATTGGACTGAATAGTACAATAATATTAAAATATGATAGCGTAACCCCAGTTCTTGAGGGAACTTAGGTGCAGTGAAGCTGCTAGCTATCATTGCTGTAAATTGTCCGGCTTTTCTGATGAGTGAAAAGTCTTGTACCTCCTGGCAAACTCTGTCACAAAGACATAGGTTTTAAGACAAAGAGCCAGTGTTTCCACCTCAATGTTTTATTTGGAAATGTGGAAAGAATATCATTAAATTTCCAACATGAAGATTAGAAAGTTATTAATAGATGTTTGCTCGAATGAGGAACAAAGTGGTTGTACTAGCTATTACATTTTTTTCAGAGCAGCATTTATAAACAGCTTTTTGTATAAAACTAGATGAAATCATCTGCCAGGGTTTAAACAAAGTTATAAAGATGGATATTTATGTAGATATAAATCCTGGTACTTGCTGTTTCCAGTACCTAGCCAGGCCTGAAGCTTGGGCACATCCAGTATCTAGCCAGGCCTTAAGCTTGGGGACATCTAGTACCTAGCCAGGCCTGATGCTTGGGCACATCCAGCACCTAGCCAGGCCTGATGCTTGGGCACATCCAGCACCTAGCCAGGCCTGAAGCTTGGGCACATCCAGCACCTAGCCAGGCCTGAAGCTTGGGCACATCCAGCACCTAGCCAGGCCTGAAGCTTGGGCACATCCAGCACCTAGCCAGGCCTGAAGCTTGGGCACATCCAGCACCTAGCCAGGCCTGAAGCTTGGGCACATCCAGCACCTAGCCAGGCCTGAAGCTTGGGCACATCCAGCACCTAGCCAGGCCTGAAGCTTGGGCAAATCCAGCACCTAGCCAGGCCTGAAGCTTGGGCACATCCAGCACCTAGCCAGGCCTGAAGCTTGGGCACATCCAGCACCTAACCAGACGCACTGTTAAACCACTTTTAAGTAATTACTGCCTTTCAAAGATGAAAGAGAACTCATCTGGTTGTGTTCCACACTCATCACCAAAAGACACGTGCTAGAATATATTTTAATAAAGACTGTCCCATTAACCCTTTGAGTGCCAGAGAGTTATCCAAAGCATTGCATTGGATACCTCTCTGCCACTCAAAGGGTTAACCTCTCAAGGACCAAAGGCTTGTCATTTTCTATGTGTTAAAGGGACACCCTCAACAGGTTCTCAAAGGATTAACCCTTTGAGCACCCCTGCAAAGCAGTGTGTTGGGTATCCATCTGGCACTCAAAGAGTTAAACTAACTCAGTGGGTTGTATGCAGTGTCATCTCTCTCTATCATAGGAAAAAGTAAAGGAGAACTATAATAAAAAAAAAAAAGCCTGTAATTTAATTTTTTTTTAACCCTTTGAGTGCCAGAGGGGACCGCAACAGATTGCAGAGCAATGCATTGTGTACCCCACTGGCACTCAAAGGGTTAACTTATCTTGTGTTTTGTGCTTGTCATGGTTGAAAAAAATATCTACAGTCTGATGACATGTTTTGCATAACTTTCCCAATTGGTTTTACACTGAGGCTCATGTACTAAGAAAAGTGGTGACGTTCTGGATCTAGACAACTGCACCAAAGGAAACAGCGATTCACAGCGCAATGCGTTTTGAGATCGCTTTAGCATTTAAGTGTCCAAAAGACCCATGTAACTTGTGTGGATTTTTATTTGTTCTCTGTTGTACAGTTGGACCAGAACTGCACCATTTTTTTCCTAGAACATCTGTCTCACTGACCACTGCAGTGGCTCTGCTCTTGGGGTATAATACAAGAAGTGTATAGACACACACAGTTCCTTATTCATCAATTCTGGAGCAAACAAGCTCCACATTAGTTTTGAAATGAAAATTCTACGCATTGCTGTTGGTTTGAATGGGGCTTTTAATCCTCTGAATGCAAGAGAGCTCTCTCAAAGTATTATGAAACAATGCATTGGAGACCTAGCATTCTAGGGGTTAACCACCCATTTAAATAAACAGGAATTCTCATTTCCCCATATGCAGTTGGTTTGTACTGGAAGAGCATTGGCTTGATGAAGAAGTCATCATTCACCTTTAGTAGATGAGAATCCTGCCAGGGTTATATGTAGGTGTTTGGTGCTCAGGAATATATGTAGGAGACAACAGTGTATCAGCTCTACAGGGTTTATGCTACATACATGGAGGTCTCTTGTATTTTACCTGAAGAACCGCCCAAACTAAATTCCCCTCCTGGTACTAAAAGAATATCACACTCAGGAGCAGACCTGCAGAAAAAGCAGAAACTGCATTGTGAGCTCAAGGGCAACAGAACAAGGGTTTGAAAAGAGCGCCTTGGGGCTCCCTTGTTGGTCGCTTGAAAATAGACTGACATTTCTCAGGTCAGTCATTTTGCAGATCAGTCTCTTGTCCTGTATGATGCTCCCACATGTACCCTCTGTTTCAGCTTGAAAGTCCAACAGCCAATCTATGTGGTTGCATCAGTTTTGACACCCTAATCTCTAAAAGGCAAATTGAAGCCCATGCTTTTTAGGACATCTTCTTCCATAGAAGCAAACTTAGTAAAACATGATAATTACCCTTTAATGCCACAAAGCAGTAAGACACAGAAGATCCATAAAAAGAGTCGTTTAGGCACTCCTCATTTGTAGAAATGTTTATTTTATTGGGAAATCATACCCATCTTCATGAGCTCACAGCGTCACGCTGATGAGTGTGCCATTACTCCCTACTGATGACTTTTAGCGCCACGTTCAATAAGCTATAGAATTACAATTCTGGAGAAAACCAGCTGCACCATAGGGGACAGATACGTGGAGCTTTTTTTTTATCCTCTTGAGCATTAGTGAAGTTTCCAGTGTGTTAGAGACCTCTATAGCAATTGAGGGGTTAAAAGCCCTATTTAAGTCAATGGAAATTTGGGTAATTTTTATTTGTCTTCTGTGCCATTGGTTTCCTCCAGAATTGTGCTGCTTTAGCTTATTGAACAAGGTCCATTTCACCAAGACAAATGAGATGCTCTTCATGTCGCTGGTATCAGTTCACAATAACTATATAGTTGGAAATGCAAATGGGACATGCAGAATGCGACCTCTAGAAATTAGAATTTGCAAATCAATGATAAATGTCTTCCTGTGTATTTAAATAGTTAAAGTAAACCATTTTTTAACAGTTTGCATTTATTAACCATTTGAAAACAATTGTACTAGGAAAATTTGGATTCATTTTTGAACAAACCAATTGCACCATAAGAGACAAATACAATTTCCAAAAAGGTGTCGTGTTTTGGGTTTAAAATCTTCATTTAGATAAATGGGGATTTTTATTTGTCTCCTATGACAGGGTTAGATAAAATGTAACAAAAATAGTTGCTAGAAGATTGTTGGGGAAAAAAAAAATAGGAACCAAATGTAAAGTTTTAGGAGCCTGGGTTCCTGGGATTTTATTTTTCACCACTGCTCTATGGTGCATTTGGTCTGACCCAGTTCTCTTCAGTCCAGCAGCCTCATGGGATGTTGCATATTCACAAATATATTTCCTGTACACCACATTAATCAGTATTCTGCAAAGAGGTTTGTTGACGCAGGTTTCTATTTTTCCTTTCCATGATATATGGATGCACCCTGATGGATTGTTGTGCTGTCATCTGATTTTTCTCTGCTTGCATTGTTAGAAAGTGATTATGCAGATAATTTCAGTACTACGTTTATCAAGTGGCATGAACACATTACAGTTAGAATTTACTCTGAATACTAAGCTGTGGACTCTCAATTTCTTTGCTTGGTAACTAACCCTATCCCTTTGTGTGCCAGAGGGGGTGCAAAACATATTGCTAAGCAATGCATTGTGCACCCTTCTGGTACTCCTAAAGGGTAATAAAACAGGAAATGGGCAGCTTTTTTCTGTCCACTTGATTCAGATATTTGAGTAAATGAACTAAGCTAATGAATGAATGTCTGTTTATATAGTTCCACAAGTTTATGCAGCCAGCACTTTTACAATTTAAGGTTTTGGACAGTATAGGGTCACAAGTGCTTAGGAAAATGAAACACTGGAAATGGGGTCCCTGCTCAAAAGCTTAACATTTAAAGTGAGAAAATGGTTTGAAATGAGGGAGAGCTGTAGACACAAAAGGAGCTTAGAAAAGAATGTTATTGGCTGACTGTAGGTGGCAGGATTGGGTATAGTGGGTGATCATAGTGGAAATGTAGGAAGGGGTAGAGGAGAGAAGGATCATGAATGAGAGAAGCATTATTTTATAAGCTATTCGGAGATTGATGGGCAGCCATTCTAGTGACAGGAGGGAGGCAGGGACAAACCTAGGTGACAGGCAATTTGTGCTGCAGCATTCTGTATGGATTGAAGTGACTGGAGTTGGGAGGCAGTAAAACCAGAGAGAAGGTTGCAGTAGTCCATGCCAGGTAGGATGAGCATCAACTATCACCCCTAGGTACAATGCTTCTATCACAGGATTTATGGTAGTGTCGTTTACTGTCACCTTGTAGGGCACTAATGGGCTAGATCTAGGCGGAATGAGGATTAACTCCGTTTTTGACATGTTGAGTTTGAGGTGTCTAAGAGCCATTCAATCTGAGATAGCCAAGAGGCAATATGTGACTATAACTGAACATCAGGAGTAACTAGAAGTGCAGATAAGTAAAGCTGGGTGTTGTCTGCAAAGAGGTGATTTTTGAGTCCACATGCGTTAGTAAGTTCACCAAGAGTTATTCTGTATAGAGAGAACAGAAGCAGTCCTAGAGCAGATAGCCTTGGTGAACACCAACAGAGAGGTGGACTGGAGTGGACAAAGAGGTGGCCATGAAGACACTGAAGAATTGGTTAGTTAGGTAAGACATCCCATTCATGGCTGAGTTACAGATTCCTAAGGAGTAAAAAAATTTGTAGGAGTAGAGCATGGTCGACCGTGTCAGAAACAGCTGAGAGATGAAGCAGAGTAAGTATTGAATAGTGACCTTGTGATTTAAATACCAGGGAACTTTTTCTTGTGGACTCCTTGGAGGGGGGTTCTGTGGTGCAGCTGGAGGTAGAAAACTGATGCAATCTGATTCAAAAAGGGGGTGGGGCTTAAAATCTGTGGCCAGAGTAGGAGGAAAAGGCTAGTTAAGGAGGAGAAGTGAGCGGAACTCACTGTGAAGGAGCAGAAGTGGGCAGAGTTTGCTTAAAATCTCCCCACATCCGGGGAATCAGCCTCTGCCCTGGAGACCCGGTAATTGGCAGGCAAAACTGGAGTCTCTGGGGCAAATCCGGAGAGTTCTTGGCTATGGTGATTTGGCAATGTGTAGATCATTGACAACTCTTGTGAGAGCAGTTTCTTTGGAGTGAGCCGTGCGAAAATCAATGGCAATGGATCAAGTATGTATAAACTGTAGTAATTTGGCTTTTACCATGTTTTAAAGGAGAAGTTACTTAGGCCTTCGTAATCTGGTATATACTTTTAATCAATTTTTAAAAATTTGCATTTTATTTATTGTCTGTATTTACTGATCCCCATTGAAGTCTGTTTTTAATTCAGAACACCACACAGTAGGCCTCAACAGTTTTAATGACAAATCCTGTAACAAAAAGGCACAACCATTGTTCTGAAAACAGGGTGTCTTTATCAGTTTCTGAACTGAAGGTAACAATCTATAGACTAACATAATTCTAATACAAAAGGAAATGAATAGATATATACTTGATGGCTTCGTGAAGAACTCCTACCTAGAGAAGTCGTTATATTAAACTAAGCCACGTGTTCCTTTAGATAGGGACATTTTTGTATTCTTCTGTGCCTGCTCTATTGGTGCAGGCTTAATATTCCTAAATAGTTCCTGCCAGCCATTGAGGGGAGCAGAAAACTTTTACCCCCTCAGTTGACAGGGGGCTGGACACAACCAGTCTTCACTAGTTGCACTTGCAGCCACTTGGACTACTAGTCAGGTTTGAAGAAAATGCTATAGTACAGTTGTTCTCAACCATTTTTTGCTCAAGGCATGTCTAACACGCAGTTTGGAATTTTCGTGGCGCACCTAACATTTTATGTAATTTGGAAAGGGTGTAATGAAGGTTCCAAATGTATATAAGTACAGTTATTCTTAAATCTCACAAGTAAAATGCACAAATTGTGCATATCAGTTTCCATAAATGTACAACTAACTCTACATTCCCATTTTTGTCAAAGTTTTCATAGATAAAATGGGGTAACTTAAGCGGATGTCCATGGCTCCATGGTTGAGCTCTAGCAGTCTGAGCCCTTCACTTGTCCCACATTGCTAAAATTGTGAGACTTGAAATGCTGCAGTTCAGTTGCTGATCTCTGAAGAGCACTTTTCTGTTTGCCTCTCCCTCTGATACATTTGGGCTCACAATGCAGCCACTAAAACTTCTGCAAGCTGTGAAGACACTATAACTGTCATAATTCCACTTTAACGAAGTTGCCAAGATGTTAATTGGAGTCAAGTTTTATGACCCCCAAAAGAGCTATCAGTAACCTTACAAAAATTGTAACTGTTTTCAGCTATTTTACTGTATATACAGGTATAAAGGACTGGAAATGAAGCTTCTCCTTTTGACATTTAGTCTCCTAGACTCTGTGTTAAATTTGAATAAAGTTGAGTGACAGGAAAGTATTATGAAGATATTTCAAGGTATGTCTTTCTTGCTGGTTGATACTACAACATAAAAGTTTATACATTCTGGATTGAAAGCCCCTCTTTCATGACAGAGGCTGACCTCTTGCTTTGCGTCAGTACAGGTTTATTCATACATAGATCAGTAAAAGGCTGAGAACCAAAATAGTGGGGGGTTTGTGTATGACTGGTATTCATGGACAAAAGTCTCATTCTATGTAATGATTTAAAGTGGCCCTGTTAAAGGGATAGTAACGCTCAATATGGAAAATATATTCCAGGGTTTATCATTCTGATTAAAAATTGTGTGCTTCTGCTGTTTATAGATGTTTTTATTCATACATTATTACAGCTCAAACTTGAAATTTTTGGGTGTAGTACTTCCATGTCCTGAGAATTTTATGGTGGCTCTTTTGCTACAACAGTGTATGAATAGCTTTGTTCAGCTATCATAAATGTTCATAGAATGCTGTAGAAACAGAACCACTTTAGGTAGTGGAGGTACTGCATCCAAAAATTGCAAGTCTGAGCTACAGTAACTTCTGAATAAAACATTTCTCTGTAGTGGGAGTACTTATGTTTTAATCATCAGGATATGCTGTGCAATATATGTTTTCAGTATTAAGCTTTACTATGCATAAACGATTAGTTAATTTTAAAGGGGATTTATCACCCCTTTACAACTTTGTGTAAATAGTTTTCTTATATAGCGAATATGCTTTAAAGTTTATTCCTTCTCTGCCTTTACTCTCTTCCCACTACCCAGCCTCCTCCAATAACGGAGGCTGTCTGTCTGTAAGCTGGAGCGCTCTGATTGGCAGAGATAGTTTTCTGGCCAATGAGAGTGCCCCAGCTTACAGACATCCTCTGTCGTTGGAGGAGGTTGGGTAGTGGGAAGGTAGCAGAGGCAGTGTGGCAAACTTCGGCAAGAGCAGTCTATGCAGAAGTAGGCGCTGGGCTGTATTCTTCTAATTTCTGCAAACAAGCGGTTTAAAAAAAACAAAAAAAAAAACCCCAAAAAACTTTAAAGCATATACGCTATATAAGAAAACTATTTATACAAAGTTAGATCCCCTTTAAGGAGAAATTAAAAAAAATAACAGTATTTTGTTTTAGCCATTTATTTGTAATGTAAATAGTTCATAATTGACCTTTGTTAGTGACACAGTCTGGTCATTTATGCAAATTAGTTTCTCTGCAGAGCCCACTCAGCCATCTACCCAAAATAAAGCCAATGTTTCTTTATTGGGCTTTACACAGGGGCAACTAATGCAGCAGCGCTTACCTGCACTGTGAGGCCACTTTGCAGATCAGTCACCCAGCTAATGGAATTGTTGAATTTCTTATAGCAGCAGTCCAGTTAATGAGGACACACATGACATCATCCAATCATGTTTGGCTGATTCAGATAGAGTCTGCCCACTGGTCACCCCTTCGGAGCGTCGGAGGTAAGTAACGCAGGAAGCTTGACCCGCATCACATCACAGTGCTGTTCAAGGTACTCATGCGTATATTACTTAGTGCTAAGTCCACATAGGTAACATTATCTCTGTGATTCCATTCTTTCATTAAATTGTCCAAAATAAAACAAATGTCTATCTTTTGGGCTGTTTATTTTATCGGCGATCACCCTGCACGGAGGCACGCTGCTATAATTTAAGCCATGACGGTCCTGGACCGTCATAGGTTGTTAAGGGTATAACAACCCATGACGGTGCAGGACCGTCATGGGTCCTTAAGGGGTTAAGAAATGAAGAGCATCTACGTCTCTTTCACAGTACGTGGACTCTCTCCGTGGAGGACCTGTGGATTTTAAGTGATTTTCAGAGGGTTATCGCCTAGATTTAAAATTTCTTCCCTGGTGAGTATATGCAGGTCTTGGTGTCTGGAGAGATTTATTTGATTATGTTCCAACTTTTGTCTTAATCACTTCTTTCATACTTCTCTGTTCAAGATGGAGTTTTTATTCTGTCATTCCCAGCATGTCCATGGGAATAAGAAGCTTATCTGCATATTTCTATTCACTCACATCAGTGTTTCCTTTGCTTTGCTTTTCAAGACTATTATTTTCAGTTCACTTCCCTCCTTTTTGGGCTGGCATCTGCTTTTCTCTTTTTCACTCAGATTATGGTAGCTTTATCTATCCATGTTCTTTAATTTGGGATTTCTCTTACTGTCTAGATTACCTTTTTACCAGAGTCTCATTCAGTGGAGGCCTTGGGTCTTCATGTTCAGACATGCATATCCATACTGAAGCAGCTTGAAAGGGTGATCATTTTCAAGAAGTCCAGTACCATCATTAGATTTGACACTCTTCTGGGGTAGGTCTTTCTGCAAGAAGACAAGGTTCAGATGGTGTCACGGCAGGTATCTCAGACTTTGGCTCATCAGTCAGTGATGGTGTGGGAATACATGACGATGCTAGGGTATCTGGTCTCAGCCTTGGAGGCAATTCTGTTTTGGCCATTTTCACACTTAGAAAGTGAGCTGGAGACTCTCAGGAATTGGACCACACATGGTGTGTGAACTCTCCTATGTGATGACTCTCTTCTGCTGGACTAAAATCTTATCTTTAATGGCTTCTGGTCATCAGTTGATGTTACTAAATTGGCCCATAGTCATGAAAGAGGCCAATCTGAAGGGTTAGGGAGCCTCCTTCAACTCTGATGCCCTAGAGTCTTTGGTCTGACAGTCTTCTATCAATCATTGTACTGAAACTTCAGCTGCTTTGCCTTGCTTTTCTACATTTGTGCCAGCTACTGCGAGATCTGCCAGGGTGTATTCAGTCCATCAGTGCAGTCACAGTGGCTTATGTCCGCCGTCAAGGAGGGACCAGAAGACTTATCTGAGTCTCTCGTGGGAAAAAGCTCATGTTGCAAATCTCCCCTCCATTCACATTCCAAGAGTGGACAGTGTAGTGGCAGACTTTTTGAGCCATCAACATCTGGATCCTGGGAATTGGGAACTCCATCAGATGGGCTCCAGAGCAAGAAGCACAACTTTGGTTCTGAGGGAGGTGGAGTATGTTTATATTCTGTATTGTCCAGCTATTGTTCCCAGCAGTTAGAGTACCCTGGCTCTGCTCAGGGCTCTATCTGCGTGCAAGTTTTGTCAGAGCAGTTTCATAAATGTGAGTGCAATTCTTATATATAGATTTTTGAGTTGTCAAGATGATACAGCAGTATTGAACTCTCTCTATTTGTTTTATATCCTTCATGCAGGGCTCAAAATTTCAAGTCCTGAGCTACTAGCCAGGCTTCAAAAGTTACCCGCCACCAGTTTCCACGTCTAGCCCCACCCATATCCGTGCCTTTAACCCCACCCATATCTCCACCTTTAACCGCACCCATCTCAAGTTCTCTTTGATGAAATGACACTGCTGCCCACACCCTATCCACCTTCACACACTTCCCACACTGTGTCCCCCCCCCTGCCCACACCCTGCCCACCCTCTGTCCACCCTGTCCAAACCCTGCCCACCCTCTGTTCACCCTCACACACTGCCCACCCTCACCCTCTGTCCACACACTGCCCACCCTCACACCCTGTCCACACACTGCCCACCCTCACTACACACTGCCCACACCCTGGTCACACAGCCGACACTGTTCACCCTGTCCCCTCCACACAGTCCACACTGTCCACATTGTCCACCTCCACATTGCCCCCCCCACACTGTTCACCCCCACATTGTCCTCCTCCCCACACTGCTCACACCGTAGTCCTCCACACATTACAAACAAAAAAAGAGAGTAGAATATCTGAGAGTAGCTGTTTAAATGCACTTACTAGAGAGCAACTTGTCTCACCAGCCCCTCCGTGTGCATCATTGTCTCCTTCCCCATCCCCTGTGTCACTGTCCCCTTCCCCAGCCCCTCTGTGTGTGTGTGTGTGTCATTGTCCCCTTCCCCTCTGTATGTGTCATTGTCCCCTTCTCCAGCCCCTCTGTGTGCATCATTGTCTCCTTCCCCAGCCCCTCTGAGTGTCTGTGTCCCTTCCCTAGCCCGTGTGTGTGTGTGTGTGTGTGTGTGTGTGTGTGTGTATGTGTGTCATTGTTCCCTTCCCGAGCCCCTCTGTGTGTGACTCTGTCCCCTTCACGAGCCCCTTTGAGTGTCCGTGTCCCCTTCCCCAGTTCCTCTGTGATTGTCATTGTCCCCTTCCCCAGGCTCTTTCATGTGTCTCTTTTCCCCTTGCACTCCTGCTCCCCTCCCTCCTTGTAGCGTGGCCAAGCGAACTGCGGTAGAAGATCTTGTGTATCCTATACCCAGTCTGACAGGAAACTGTTCATTGCTCTTAGTGAGCGCTTCCTGTCAGACTAGGTAGAGGATACAGAAGATCCTCAACCCGCGGTCTGCGTGGCCATGCTACAAGAAGTGATTGGCAGGAGGGGAAGCGCTGTGTTGTGTGCTCCCCTCCTACCAGTTACCTGGAGCCCGGACATTGTGCCCCCCTGGGCTGGTGCACCGTAGGCAGCTGCCTAATTTTCTGGACGTGGGGCACAGACCTGTTGGCACTCAAAGTGTTAATGTATAAGCTGTGCTGCTCTGCAATATAATGTAAAGTAAAGGCATTATTAAGTCTGGCTTCTTATGATATTTACACAATATCACACAAATATCGTAAGAAGCCATTCTGAAGAATGCCTTTACTTTTCGTTATATTGCAGAGCAGCACAGCGTGTACCTTAACCCTTTGAGTTGTTTTTTTTTTATGGTGCTATCTTCTCCTCCTGGCGGCCTGATGCCTCCGGTGTCATTGGACTGAGGTCAGACATGGAAGACAGGCACTAAGGTGGGCAGGACAGCGGGGCTTCAATTTCCACTCGCCCCCACTCAATTTCTACTCTCCAAATGCGAGGAGGCGAGTGGAAATTTTGAGCCCTGCTTCATGTTTTAAGATGTTTGGGGAGGAAGATTAAGAGGACCAACCTTTTCCATAGTGAATGTGGAAAGATTATTTTGATAAACTGTTTTCATCCCATAAAGTGCATATTGCTGAGGGTTACGTATATAATTCTCCAGCCACAGTCTTTGTGAATATACCATCACTGGGTGTTATGGTGGTGGTGATTTGGTGCTAAATGATTCACACAGGGTGTTCCCCCTTTCTCTAGCACTTCTGTTTTTTGTGTCTCAACCAGATGGTGCTCAAATCCATAGCTTAGGTATGAGGTGTTCAGATTGTGTCTCTGATGGTCTCTTTGGTTGAACTGCAAAGTTCCCCTGTTTTGCTCCAGAATTCAGGACCCCTTGCTCTGTCAGTGGATGTTATGGGCATTCCATGGCTGTTTGCCCTGGCTTATGTTTCCTCCTTTTCCTCTGATGCCCAGATTATTAAGGGAGGTCAGGATGGAGTGAGCACTTGTAATCTTGATTGGTGTTTACTTGCTTTGCCAGGCATGGTTCTCGGATCTTCTCAATCTGTCCATTGTCATACCAATTTGTCTTCCACTCATTACAGACCTCTTGACCCAGAGTCCTCTGTCACCCAGAGGTGGAGAGGTTACCCTTGATGGTTTGGCTCTTGAAGCCAGCCTTTTGAGGAAGAATGGTTTCTCTGAACCTGTCATTGGTTTTATTTAAATCATCATGACACAATGATATGTATGTATTTTTCTTTTGTCTTTTAACTCCGTCTTGCTTCCACTGCCTCCAAAAGTGCCTAATTTTTGTCCATTTGCGGCACTGGGAGCTCTGTTCTCTGTTTCTCTCTACCTCACTATCACAGTGAGGAAGAAAGAGGCAGAGAACGCTGACAAAGGCAATGTATAGAATACATAGCCTTTGGCTGAACCGGAAAATAGGATTGCTGTAGCAGCAATTACATGCACAGGCTCGCTGGAGGTAGGCTGAAACCGATTGTTCCAGACTTGGGGCAGTCAGTTTCAGCCTCAACTCCCTGAGGCTTGCTGTGATCATTTAATCTAATCTGTGCCAGGATCATCACTGGTCCTAAATATCACACATCCTTAGATGTTAAGGGGTTAGTTGCTTCCACCAAGGCTCTAACTGAAGACTACAACAACAGAGGTTTAAAAGGGGATTTGTGTACTTACAGATCAGTAATTTTCTATGAGTCCTTGTGATACACAGGAAATCTGGTATAAAGTATCCTACTCCCTAATCCACTTCACCCCCAACAATCATGCTATGTTTTAGCACACAGCACAGACAGAAGAGAGAAGGAAAAAAAGAAAAATTATGGTAGGAAGGTGGCTATCTCTACTAGAGAACCCAAAGGACACCCCCTCCTGGAACTCAACCTTTTTTTTCACTGGGTGGGATCCTGTGTACCACATGGACTATGAGGAAAGGATTTAAAATTGGGAAGTACACAAAAATTCATTTTTCTCTTTGGCGAACTGTGGAACATGGGAACCATGGGGATATACCAAAGCCAATCTACCAAGATTCCAGGGAGGGAAATAAAAAAAAAAAAGTCCCAAAATACAAACTCAACAGAGACAAATCAGAACCAGTTATGCACCTCTGATTTCAATGGACACACACCAAACCAAAGTAACAGCAAAATGGTAAATAGAAGTGGAGGCAAGAGAGAATCCAGTCACTATAGACTGTAGGACCTTTCATCGAAAATCAAATCTGTAATGTTAAAGGGATAGTAATGTTTCATAATAAAAGCAGCTCTAATTAATCATCATAGTATTTGGACTTTTGAGAGTGTTGTTTCATTTCTGTCAGAGTTGTTGTTCCAGAGTAATTCAATGACAAAGTTATCCCCCTCCCGCCCCTTTTACTGATGTCACACTGTTCAGCCAGAGCAGAAGGGAGGTGCCCAGGTAGACTGCAGAGAGGGACAATATTCAATTAAGATAAGGGAAAAACCTGAAAAGCTTGTGAAGGGGGTCAGGGATTTAATTGTTTTCATAGGAATAAGAGTGTCCCCTTCTGTTGTCTGTCTGGTCTATGGACTGCATTCCACATCTGAGAAGAGATTGCTTACACTAGGTAAAAGGGGCGGGAGGGGGAAACTTTTCTTGTGAATATCTCATAAACCATAAAGGTTTGAGAGATAAGACTTCTATCATTCTTCATGTTTTTTTAATGCCTACAAAATAAAATAAAGTTAAAACGAAGTATTACTATCCCTTTAAGCAAACTTGCTGCCTTGCTCAATTACTCCACATAGGCCTGATTCTTGTAGACTCAGGAAACACCCACTGCTTTTTCCAAAGGATGTAGGCATGGCGAATGGTCTGCTTGATCCAAAAAGCCACCATCATCTTAGACACAGCTTGGCGTGGACAAGAGTCTTAACCCTTTGAGTGCCAGAGGGGTATGCAATGAATTGCAAAGTGTTTCATACCCCATTGGCACTCAAAGGGTTAAGGAATGATAATTTTGTAAAGAAGTTGTGTGCCTAACTACAGCCAAACAATGAAGCCATCTGCTCCTGTCTGTTAGACAAGCAGGACAAAGAGAAGGAAGAACAGATTTCCTGGTTAATGTGAAGATCAGAAACAGTCAAGGAGTGTTCCAGATATTTCTTTGTTGTCACTCCTCAGGAGGCTTCCTACCCAAAGTCCTAGTAGTAACTGATGGGTTAGGCATCAAAATCCTGTGTATGCCGGGATGCACAGCAAAATGCAGAACAGAGGTACAGAATACAGGGAGACTCAGAAAAATACATCAGGTTGTCACATAAGTACATTTAACATAGGGAACACAATAAGAGGGACATGGCAGCAGGGAACAGAGAGTTGCACATAACTTTTATTTACAGTTAACAATTCCTGCTTCCAACACCGTATAGACATTTTACATTGCAATACCACCATATTATTGCCTCATACTATACAGCATATATATATAATCCGATATCTGGGTTTGTATGATATATTAGGACAGCAGGTTCAATACTATAATATATACACTTGCACACAGAGTTGGATTAAATATCCAGAGGCACCAATTGCATAGTGCTCCCACGAGTGTAATCCCAGTGAACCTTATGCTTGCCCAGATAATAACCAAGAAGTATAAAACATTCACTTTTATTAGTACACCTAAAAATTGTCTTGAAAACCTAGCGATGTCTCCTCTTGAGACTCTACCACGTTTAAAAACAAGGAGTCAGGGTAGTCATTTAGTTACTATGCAATGACTGTCTCCCAAGCATCCTAATTCGTTAGAACAGTTAATTAAACAGCCCTCAGTGCTGCAGGTATGGATCACTATGCAGCTCTTATTGTCTGCAAACATATCTGTAATCTTCTGTTACCTGGTATAGATTATAGCTCCACATTAGTATCGTAGAAGTCTGTGTACCGTGGTTTATTAATTATCTCAGTATGTCAGTGGATAAACCAAACAAATATTGCAGTATGAAAATGAAGTGTCACTGGTAAACACAGATCTTATATAGGGTTTATTCACAACCTATATTACTGCAATATTGTTTGTCTCTTTGCCATTGCAGTATCAGGTGTGTAGAGTTGCATGACCTCTTATCTACTGCTACAGCACTTTGTTTATTACTATACAGCGTGAGTAACCAGTATAGCGTTCAGTCTCACTTTGACCACAACTGCACACTGGATCTGTAGTTTCTCCGATCAAGTGCTCTTAATTATTTGATCAATTACCGATGTTCAGATACCAGCCTTAGTGTACCGCTATCGATGCCTTACTAGCAATAATATCTATTCGTGGGATAACTGTTATATGGCGATCTAAGTACATGAGGGGTGAACCAGTGATTGCAGATATACTGTGAGGCCGGTCATGTGAGAAGGTGTATATCCGGTGGTGGTTGTCATTGGTTATAATATATACATTTAGGCGTGTGCGCGCCCTCTCTTTTGGTTTTTTGTTTCTAAAAGAAAAAAAATGCCCTGTGGTGGCAGTGCGGTTGGTGCATAAGGGGTGTTAAGGACAAAACACCTAAAAAATTATCTTTAGTTATCTTTGGTTATACACAGTCAAATTGTCCTCAGTGCTAGCTTCTATGCAAATTCTCTGTTTCATAGGCATATACTCTATCTTTTACATACGCCCTTTGTGGGCTCCAACATCTGCTTTTTTTTCCAGCTTTCCCATTAATATAGCAATCTCAGAATTGATAGTGGGCCTTTTATAATGTAAGCACTTTCTGAGTAGTGGATACTCAACTCCATACATTAACAGAATAGCTCTGCACAAATATTTAACTATTGTAGACTGTGTAATATGTAGGATATTGTACACTTATATTAGGATTAAACTTTAGGGATCTAACATAAGTTACTAAATGTTACAGATTCTAGCTGGAAGTACATGATATTTTAAATACTAAAATCTAGTTTTATTTTAAGGTGCAAGTGTTCCATATAAGGGTTAAATTATTATTCCGTGAATCATACAACATACAGATTCCTAGTACATGAGAGTATATTGCCATTAGTGTCATCAATAGGTATAAGGCAGGGCTGGGCAACCCTCATCTGTTTAGCTGTTGTTGGTCTACAATATCCATCACTCTGCTAGCCAACAGGTGGTTGAGAATGACTGGAACGGCCGTCCGATAACAGCTTCATTAGTTGCACTCCCCTGACATTAGTGATAAAGAAGCCATTTAACTGGTTCAGGTGCACAAGCTGTCCAGGCTTGCAAGTCTTCAGTCTCTGTCTCTATGTACAGTTCTGTCAGTAAGTGCACTGATACAAGGTGAAGGAGCTGCCAGGTGTCCAACCCCAGAGAAAATGGAAATTGAACCAGGATGAACATACCAAGGGGACTACTGAAGGAAAGGAAAGGTGAATCCCAGAGTGCAGTGGTGTTGTAGGACCGAAGGGAGATGTCTCTGAGGACAGTGGTGGCATCTCCTGCAGTCAGGCGCACACTAAATTCAATCAAGGTATTAGCTGGAGCTGGAGGTCAAGCCGGGGTCACTACAGGAAAAGTCCTACAAGGTGCAGGGAGAAAACAGAAATCAAGGTCAAAACTAGCCAGGTCAGTAGACTGGAAAGGAGCTCCGATGCAGAATCGGAGAAAAGAGATGGAGCCAAAGTCAGACAAGCTGGGTCAGAGCACAGGGGTGAGCAGGTAACACGCTGGTATTGCTGGCATAATCAGGCACATAGAACGAGCATCTGCCTGTTGGCAGTACAGGTAGAAAAGGATGCAGCATCCAATCAGCAAAAAGAAGGCATACCTCGAGTCAGGTGGCCATAGACTTGATAAGTTCATGTGTAAGTGATACATATATTCTGGTGTAAGATGACTTTGCACTCCAATCTAAAAATCTGCTAATCCACTTTTTTTTTTTTTTTTTTTTTTTTTTTTTTTTTTTTTTTTTTTTTTTTTAAAAAAGCTTAAAATATTTTATTAAGAGAAAAAAGATGCATTACAAATATAGTACATTCTTGATGATCGCTTATAACCCTGAAAGTTGATTATTTCGTTTGAGATAGTGACCCTTAATCTGTTTTGCACAAGGATTTGCCTAGGTGTCTTTCCTAACTCTGTGAAATATATCTATTTAATGTATTTTTTTTTTTCCTTTTCAGTCTGTAGTTGAACACTGACATTTTACTACTGTGAGACTCTTTACCTGATTGTAGAGTCATAGGTGGTCCCTCACTATGGCTAATCTCACACTAGTAAGGTGTGTTTATTGTAAAAACATGTGAACTAAACACAATCCTAAAATGTGGCATCTGCAGATTAAGGCAAGTCCAGATTCTATGCAAAAATATTCATAGAAATATGTTTGCTATGTGAAGCACTCCTACCTAGCGACGTGTATTTTTGTTACACATGGTAATTATATAGATAAACCTATCTGCTGTATGATGGACGCCTGCCTATAGATTAATTATATTGCTATACTTATTGCTAATGTGTTAGACTCATAATTATATAGATATACCTAACTGCTCAATTTATGGGCACCTTCCTAGGTGAATCCTTCTGTTACACAGTGATTAAATAATGTTTCTTAATGATTTGCACATTGAATGGTTAATCAGTGTCCTCTGTTGATGTTAGGAAGCAGGAATATCCTTGATCCTAACCTACAGACTCCTTGATCCTAACCTACAGAAAGCATACTATTAGGTTCCCTGTTTCAGGACATGCAGTGACAAGTTAGCAGAGATACTTGTATAAAAAGCTTTAGGGCAGCCAATAAACCGTCTAACCGCCAATCAATATGTCCAATTTGGTCAGTGCAACAGGAATACATGCATTTAACAGAACGGTGCAGTAGCACTGTCAAGGGCATGAGTCCTTCAACATATATCTGGGTCAGTTATACATTATATTCAGTGGCAAAACATGTTTGTTGTGGCAGATAATAATTTTATATTCTGTTACTTTATTGGAGTTTTGCTATTGGGTAAAAATATCAAAAATATCACCCTTTCCTCTGTGTTCTCTCCATGGCAAAAAGCAATGAAAGTACCATAAAAGGGAGGGAAAGAACTATAGAATCCTACACTTAATCAGGAATCGCTGCCTGAAGTATCACCCATGCAAACTTTGCATCAGCTTATGCTTGAATGTCCAGTTTGTAATATTTTATAAATGTTAATAACTGTGTCCAGGATTCTGCTTTACAAATCTCCTCAGCTGCTGTCACTGCTTCCTGCCCATGTAGTAGATATCGCCATGGTTGAATGTGCCTTAATGCCTACAGGAGCATCCTTATCTGCACACTTGTGGGCCATTCTAATGCACAGTCCCTTATCCATCTTGCTATGGAAGCTTTTGATGTTGTTGTACATTTCAGATTTGCAAAGAGAGAGTTTGACTTCCTTATGGCCTTGGTTCTATCCAGATAAGTTGAGATACACCTAACTAGAACTAGATTATGAAGCTAGAAGATGAAATTCCCAAACCACTTTGAATCTAAAGGAGGTCTTAGTTCTCAATAATTTATCTTGATATAAAATCAAATGAGGAGGATACATAAGAGTTTGTAATTCAATTACCCTCCTGGCAGATGTCTTGAGAGTAAGATTCTTCAAAGAAACATACTGCAGGGACTCAAAATACTCACGAAAGAAGAGTTGACGAAGAACCAGATTCAGATCCCATGGAGGAATAATGTATGTGAGGGATGGCTTAATCTTAGATATTGCTTTGATATATCTTTTGATTAAATATTGGTCCGCAAAAGGAGTTTCTAATACTCATGGTAGAGCTGATAATTGAACCATTATGGATGAGGGTTTTAGATGTTTTCTGAACCCTTCCTGCAAGAACTCCAGAATCCTTCCTACAGAGATATCTTCCTTAGAAAATTACTTTTTTGGCACCATCTATAAAATATATGGATATACAATTTGTTTATTTTGTGTATTTTATGGTAGCCTTTTAAAGTATTACCCAATTAAGCCGAGTAGATAACATCACCAGAGCAGGTTATCTTAAAAGGTATTGGGACATCTGCTCTAATGGGGGTTATCCAGGGCACAGCTACATAATATGAAATAGGGAGGACATGTGCATATAGAAAACTGTCAGGCCAAACCTAGCCCTCCCAGGTAAAACCCAGGGGGTTTGCCCTCTTAGAAGCACCTGTGGAATGTATTTAATATGGGTCTTGGAGAAAAAAGGCTGAATTTCTTTGTAACAGCTGAAAGGAGAACTTTTACCATCTGAAGTTCCCACAAGGACTCTTAATATATCGGCAATTGTATATTAGGATTTCTTGTGTTTCTCCCATTTTATTTTATGGACTGTTTTGCCTATGTGTAATCTTTATTTCTCCATGTCCTTTGTTTGTGTATTTTTGTACCCAGCACTGTGAAGCCTTCTTCAGATTAAATGTTCAATTAGCTCTTGTCTCTGTTCTCTAATATGAAGTCACTACTCTGAAGGAAGCTCAGCTAGAACACATTACTAAATGTTTAATTCTATTTGTGTGATTATTAAGGGGATTTTGTACTGTAATTCTGTTGTGTTTGGGGTAACCAAAGATGCCCAGATATAAAGTCTTGATGGTGGCAGCAAATTGTAGTACTGGGGTGATAGTGCAGGATGGATTTCACAGGTTAACTTGGTGGTTGCTAGGAATATTAACAGGTAACCAAGGAGCTGGTGTTATTACCCCTTTCACTCCCACACTCTCCCCACTGTCTCAGCAGGGCCTATAGCCTCACCTGTGATACTTCCCTATAACATTGTTTCCCGGGAAGCTCCTGAATCTCAAACCAAATCTTTGTTCACAGATTCTTGTTTGAAACTTTGTTCAGAATCTTCTGATTGTAGGGACAGAGTTGAAGCATTCGCCATCTCCACGATTTGTAGTACCCATCTGTCTTGCTGAAGGCCTTGTCGGACTTCCTGGAAATTCTCCAGTCTGCCTGCTACTGATGTTGGAGATGGAGTCTGTCTTGCTTAATTAAAAATTCTTTGTAAATTGAGCCTCCTCTGGAACTCTTTCCTAGATCCAACTCTAGCTCTTTGAATTGAAACTCTTTTCTTCTGGTCATAATTCCTGCACAGCCTGTATCACCTGGCCTTTCAAAAGGACTGTCTTTGAAAATGGCTTCCTCAGTAATTCTTCCCCCCCCCCCCTTTCTTCTTTTCTAGTTTCTCGGAAACTGCAATTTTTATGAAACTTGAAGGGACTGCCACTCTGTCCTGGAAATTGCAGGCAATTTTGCTAATGCAGTCAAGTTAGGGCAATATAATAAAGCAAAATAATGTAGAAACATTTTTACACTTGGCTATTTGCACCCTATTGAACCTCTATAATAAAAAAAAAGAAAAAACAAGTAGATGAGGACTATACTGCATAGCAATGTTTCTCAAACTTTGTTCACTGGGACTCCAAACTTCGTAGAAGTACAAGGGGTTCCACAGAGCAGATATAAGTAATGGAGAACAAGGGATCAAGGCTGGTGTGTAAGACAGGCTAGGACTGGGCAACCTTCAGGCCTTCCAGTTGTTGAGGACTACAACTCCCATTATCTTAGACCAAGTGATGGGAAATGCAATCCTCAACAGCTGGAGGGCCTGGAGGCATTGCTAGGAGCTGTTTGGCTCTAAAAAGGACTGACAGAGCAGGCGTGCAGATGTCACTAGGGAAAGATGTCTGTGCTCCATCCTGCCTGTCATCCTGGGAAGAATGGAGAATTCTATTTAACAAGGTAATAATTCTGGCTACTAGCACTACTGAGCAGCTAGTCACCAGATGGGTAATTATTGGAGATGACGTTTTGTAGCAGTCGGTGGTAGTTCCGCTTGAAGTTGCTCTTCCCTGCAGAAGGCCGTATATATTAATCTAAAGAGCAAGACATCTGCACCATAGCTGACAAGTTAAAATTATAGTTGATATCAGGGCCGGCCCTTACATGGGTCCCGGTGGGTCCATGGACCCAGACGCCACTTTGACAGGGGCGGCAATTGACGCCCATAGGCATGTTTATTTTGTGCCAGGTGTATACACCAACAGCGAGCGCTTCAGAAAGGAGAGTTGGTGTAGGAGGTTCCTGAAACTTTGCAGCACAGTGGCGTAGCAGCAGGGGTCTCACCTGCGACCTCCTCGCCACGCGCCCGTAGCAACTGTCTGTGTTGCAGCTGATCTCCCACTCCGGCGCTCTAGTAATACAGAGCGCTGGGAGATGACATAATCTCCCCGTGCTCTGCATTACTGAGAACCGCAAAGGAGGCACAGATCTCTCAAGCCATGCTCCTAGACCACCAGGGACTTGAGGTAGAAGATGGATACGGGGGGGGGGGCCATTGTGGAGATGAAGGGGCATTGTGGAGATGGGGGGCAATGTGGAGGTGGCCAATGTGGTTGGGGGGGGCATGGCAAATCTTGCACCAGGGCCCGGTGGCTTCTAGTTACTCCTCTGTTGCGTGACCTTCATAGCCTGGTGACATCCTGCCTCTGAGTTCACTCCATGGATACCCCAAACACAGGGAAAAGATTCATGGATGGCATTGATTGAGTGATGCATAGGATATTTGTATCAAATTACTACTATGCAGGGTTTTTGTTGTTTTTTTTTTTTTTTTTTTTACATTTCTACCTCGTGCCATGTTTTTTTGGATGTGGGCGTGTTTTGGTGGGCGTGGTTTGAGGGGCAGCATTTCATCCTTGAACCCAGGCAGCACAAAGTCTTGGGCCAGCACTGACTGATATAAATGCAGGTTTTTATGCCTCAGATACCATACAGGTTTCCAATACTTTGTGAAACAAATCACTTGATAAGTTGTTTTTTGTCCCCCCCCCCCAATAGTAATTTAGTGGTATGTTTGATAGTATTAGAAGTAGGACACTGGGTGAATAAAAAGTCATTTTAAAAGAAAAAAGTTTAAATCTGCAAATTTTTTATTTTTAATCAAATCTGATTTTGTTTCGGAGTGAAAAATTGTAGAAGTTTGGTTTCCTGGGTGAAGAAGCCCTTATTCTCTTCAGGTCCAGAGGATGAGAAGTGCATTGTGAAATATTCAAGATATTAAAAGCTCTGTTAAAATCAATGGAAAATGCATTTGTTTCTTATGGTACATCGATTTTCCACATCATTTACTCCCAGTTATTCTTGGTACTTCACATAGATACATATACAGATCAAGTTATTGAATTTCTTGAATGAAACATCCATTAAAACTGTGATTTTCCTCTTGGTTGATGCCTATTTTCTCAGTTGCAAGGGAATGTGTATCCAGTGATTAATGTTCATTGTATCTTTCTTACTGTTTCTGAAAGGGAAGTCACAAAAACTAATAAAGTTTTATCATATAAATTCCATACTGAGCTGGCATTTACTCATGTTTGTTAACCTTGCTTCCCTGATGACTGAAAATTTTACATTTTTTACTTTATCGTCATATAGATAGAAAGGAGACATACTAATATAATGATGCGCTAAAATAATCTGAAAATGTTCCTATTTACCATGTAGGTAAGAGCTGTAAAAGAAAAAAAAAAAAATTGTGGGTGGCATAGAGTCCATAGTGCAAATTTTCCATTTTATGATTGAGAATTCCTTCCCATCTCCCTACCTGAATATTTCTGTGATTTGAGGGAAGGTGTCCCCTTGCCAATTATTTGGTCCCCACAGCAATATGGAGATCCAAACTATCATTGCCTTACATTTTCTTAATTACAGCCACAAGTTTCATAAGAAAACAAGCGAGTGCAGTGTACGTAGCTGAACTTGTACCCTATACAGCCTCACCAAAGATAATTAATGATATTGAGAGGACATCAGGAGTGGAAGAGAGTTCTCCTCACAGCTTCCCACTATTTACAAACCTGGATTTTACCACAGGTTTGTTATGAAACTGAAAGGCAAAATTTATAGGCAGTAAGGCAGTAATAGTTGAGGTTGCCAGATTGTATTTCCTTGGCACAGTGGTGACTTGTTGCCCTGAGTTTGTCAATCCCTGCACTAGCTGTCCACAGCCCTTTGCAACAGCAATAGAAACCCTCTCATACAACTGATTTAACACTGCACTTGTACAGGAGAACGTATATATACTACATGAATCATAAATGGGCAATATAAACACACTGGGAAGCTCATAGCCTATTTAACTTTTTTATCGCAAGTATATTTCAAAGCCAAGGACAAAAGCTGAGACTACACCATCCAGGGATTGAGAGATAAAGCCAAGCACTGAGTCTATAAATCTGGTTAACCAGCATATATTTCGTAGCTGGACTACAATTACAACTTAAAATTATAGTCTATCAGCTTCTGGTTGGCAATGTGTTGTCCATCTCTGTACCTTTTTCAAGCTGATTGTTAGAAGTCATGCATTCCGTAATGCTGTATTGGGCATCTATTTGCTGTTCGGTACAACCCTGCAGAGTATATGGAATCTTCACTTGGTTTAAAGGAATAATAAAACTTAATATGTGAAAAAATAAATATTGTAGGGTTTATCCTTCTGAGTAAAATGAGGGTACTCCCACTGCTGAGAGGTGTTAAATTCAAAAGTTATTGCAGCTCAAACTTTAAATTGTTAGGTGCAGTGTTTCAGTGGCCTGCAATTGTCAGTGGTGCTGTTGCTACACCATCCTATGGAGGTTTATGGTTAAATGACCAGAGCTGTCCATAGGATGGTGTAACATCGCCTCTATAAAAATGTCACCAAATTGAGATACTGCACCTAACAATTTCAAGTATGAAATGAAATAACTTTTGAATTAAACACTTGTCAGCAGTGGGATTATATATATATATGTTTGATCACCAAATGTTTAAACCTATTCTTGTAGTCACAAATGTTTGCTGAAGACAGAAGCAAATCGGTCACACATTTGAACTACAATTAGAATAGGCTGCAGAGTCTAATTCTGCAGGCAGTAACAGCTGATGAGCCATAGTCCAGCCACCTCCGTAGCTTTTGCAAATTGAATGTTACAATCCATGTATTCTGTAGGACTGTATCTGGCATTCATCTGCTGTTCCAGTGTAACATTGCCTTGCAAAGTGAATTTTTATATGTAATATTCACTCTTTAACATTTTCATTGCTGTTAAAAAGTACAGCAGCCAGGCAATCCTGAAGACTGCATATGTAATTCATGTATTCTTCAGATTGATTTATTTATTACAACAAACCGCTTAAGAAAAGTACAGCTGGCCAACCTGTGGGCAGCTGTTTTTGTCTGCAAAATATGTCTCTCTCACCAATTATTGTAGTCTATCAGTCCAGATGTGAATGTGTCTGGCTTCTGGTCTTTTATAGAGTGGATGGATGGAATGACTATGATTCATGCAGTTCGAATTTTAATCAAAAGTAGTAACTACACTGTTACACACATCGGTGTTGGGCAAGGGGTATCTCCTCTGTTCTCCCTGCCATGATGAGCAGTATGTTCTGATATACAATGCCCTTACCATGTGCCTTAGTCATGCTGCATACATCCCATCATGTAAGTGCAGATGAAGCATTAAAACAATTACTGATTGAAAATTTGGACCTTCAGAGAAGGGGGGGGGATGTGCAGTGTCCCCCTAGCTCCTCCGCTGATGGTATTCACATGTTTTGTTCCAAGGGGAGGCAGTGTGGGTGTGTATGGCAGTTTTGGTGCATACCATTCCTCTGAGCTTGTATGTTACTCTGGATTTGCAAGGAGTACAGGAAATCCTTTTTCTTTTGATTAATAAAGGAGGAGTTACTTGGGGGGGGGGGCTTGCTTGCATTGAAGTCTTAATGAGGGAAGAGTGTGCAGTTATAGGGTACTCTTATAGATACCTTGAAGTGCAGCTACATGATTGTTGGGACAAATATGTTTTAAATGTAATAATTTGCTAGGATGTTTGTCAGAAGCTGTCATGCACAGTAAAGACTGCCCGAACACACACAATGCTTGGAGTTCTATGCTGGGAGCATTCTGTGAGGAATGCTGGGAGTTCTGTGCTGGGAGCATTCTGTGCCTTTGGGCAGTCTCTAGAGTGCATGACTGCGTCGGCGGCAGGATGCAGAGCAGGACCAGCCTCTTAACCCTTTTAGTGCCAGAGGGGTATGCAACACATTGCAAAGTAATGCGTTGCGTACCCCTCTGGCACTCAAAGGGTTAACATCACTCTGACCTTGGCCCGTGTACAGAGGCTTTTACACTAGTTTTAAAATATGTGCTTGTATATTTAAGCCTTTGAGTGCCAAAGGGGTACACTAATAAATGTGTTGAGTACTCCTCTGGCACTCAGTGGGTTAACCCCTTATATCAAGTTTCACAGTATGAGGCCCTGCTGTGGTTGTGAACTACAACTCTTTTTCCCCAATCAGCCATTGACTGCACAAGAATTATGGGAATTGAAGTTCTGAACAGATGGAGAACTTTAACTTGCCCTATCCTGCGTTAGATGCTTGGGATGCCTCCAGTGCATTGCAAATACATTGCATTGGATACACCTCTAGCATCCAAGGAGTTAATTGTTTCTCTAGCCACAGTCGTCTGATGGCAGAAAATCCTTGTAGAGGTGAAGTGAATGGTATTCACAAATTGCACTTTAACATGTGAAAACCTTCTATGCTACAGTCATGGTGAATAGGCCTTCATCTGTTTTTTTACATAGAATATCCGTTTATGTATGACTTTTAGAGGCCCTGAAGTGCTAGTTCTGCTGAACCTCAATTCAGCTGCCAAAAACCAACAGAATACGTTGTGTTAACCAAAACCGTTTCTAAGATAAAACCCCTTTTTGTATATGTTAACAGAGAACATTTATTTGATATAGGCATCATGTAACAAGTACTTACATTTTTGTTCAGGAAGAATATATTTAGTTTATGATTAGTTACAACACAGGGATTTGCTTTAGGGTGAGGTCACACAGTTGACTGTGAGTGAGATTTAACCCTTTGAGTGCCAGAGGGGGTCGCAGTACATTGCAAAGCAATATGTTGCATCCCCCTCTGGCACTCTCAGGGTTAATAAAAGAGTGGGTGTGCCTCATTTACCAGAGTGAAAAAATATGAGGAAAGCCAGTTTTATTGTTAGTTATTTGTTTTTGTGACGTTTCAGTAAATAGTCTATAAACGAACTATTTTCTATGTGTACTGGTTTTAAGAGTGCCCTCATTTTAACATTATGTTCTTGTCTGAGGTGGGAGTAGAAATTCATGAAAATCAGGTTGTTTTTTTGTTTGTTTTAAATTGGCCTAGTAAAAAGTGTCCATTTTTACCTTTTATTTTGACAGATTGTAGAACAATCAAGGGAAAAAGTGCTGTTAAGGCGCACATAATATATTAATGGATTTAACTTCTATTCATTTTTGGTGAAAATGTCCTTTTAGGGGCCCTTTTTATATATAATACTAGTTGAACAGCCCATTACACGGGCCACAGTGCCACTGCCACCCGACTGCGGGGCAATCACGCGCAGTAGACACTGCCTGCACCACGGCTGATACAGAGCTGGACGCTCTTTTGGAGCGCCCAGCTGTGTATCAGCCGCGCCGCGGGCAGTCTCTACTGCGCATGACTGCTGCACGTGCAGCAGTGTCTACTGAACATGTCGCGGCGTTACACACGATTTAGCGAATTATTATTTAGGATATGGGGATTTTAACACTTTGAATGCTAGGGGGTCTCAGTGCATTGCTTTGCAATGTATTGAAGATCTGTCTTGCAATCAAGGGGTTGAAAGCCCCATGTAAACATGAGCGTTTAAATTTGTTCCCTGTAGTGAGATTGGTTAGCCAACACTTCTTCCAGTTCTCTTTTTAACATAATCCTAGTAGAATTTGAAGAATGAAAAAATGATTCAGATTATGCATTCTTGTAAGCTTTCAAAAACTCTTATATTTAAGTTAGCCATTTGTTTATATAATATCATTTTTATTTTAATTTTTTTTTGTTTAAACTATATTTCACTTTGTCTGTCTGTTTCATTTGTACAAATGAGCTAGTAGTTCCTGGTAGAAAATGGCAGTTGGAATGAGAAGCAGTGTTCCAGTGCTTGACAGATTTGCACTGGCAAAATTAAATATACCTTTAAAAAAAAAAAAAAAAAAAATCCACATAGATGTCGTTTTGAAAGCACTCTGAAAATCACCTATTTTTTTTTTTCCTTCAAATTGACAGTTCTACTTTAAGGCGTAAGAGATTCTTTACAACTGATCTAGAACGAGTGCCTCTGTAAGATCTTGTTACACTTAACACTACGATTGTCTAGGAGAAGCTAAAAATAAGAGAGGTGGAACCCTTGTAGAATGAGTTGATTCTAAGTGGTACATCTGGGATTTAACCTCAGAGGATACTTTTGGCAGTTGCTTTATTTTGTCTTTTGTCTTGCACACATTCCTGTGATGGGGAGTTCAGCTCAACAGAGAGCGAGGGAGCTGGTTCAACCAGAAAACTGTACCGCCTATAACACAAGGAAGAAGTAAGACTGAATCTGAGCCCAGGAAAGAACTAGAGTGGAAATTTACTGCTGCTTTACACAGCAAGCCATCGATTTTGAAAAAATAGTTGAGGGGATATTGGCAAATTACCAGAATTGGAAAGAGAGTTGATAGCAGACCTCTTGATACAACAGAATGTCTCTTTACAAGGAACAAATGGTCAGTTAAGTAGAAAAAAAATATCTGTGGATATGAGATCCAGTTATCTGTACTGTCTTGTTTAGCAATCTGCTTTTTGTCACTCAGTGTGCTGGAGGAATTCTGTGTAAATACTGACAATTGCTTAACCCTGTAAGTGACAGAGAGGAATCCAGTGCATTGGATACCTCTGGCACTCAAAGGGTTAACAGGATTTCCTGGTAATATGGTTTTTATTTATTTATTTTTGGACTTCTTCTGGAGCAAATGTACTGTAGGGGACAAACAAAAATTCTCTGTGATTTAAAATAAGGCTTTTAACCTCTTGAATTGTAGAGGTGCTTTGCAGTGTATTGAAGACCTATAGCTGTCAAGGGTGGGTTAAAAGCCCCATTTAAAGCAGTTTGGTTATTTGAGGTATTTCATGTGCCTTCATGAGGCAGCTGGTTTGCACCAGAATAGCTTTGTGTGGTTTGGAAATGTGTGTTGCTTGCCATTAACCCTTTTAGTGCCAGAGGGGTATGCAACACATTGCAAAGGTGCCCCTCTGGCACTCAAAGGGTTAATAACCTGCTTCTTTGCTATGGCGCAGACCAACTGCACTGTAGGACAATATAAATTCTCATTTAAACTGATGAGAATCTGGGGAATTTTAGTTGTCCTCTATGGTCAGTTCAGTTACCATAGAATTTTTTTTAGTTCTTAGTATAGTGTGTCTGCATGCTTTTATGTATGTAACGACAAAAAAACATATGTGCATGTGCAAATATAGTGGACGCGGTACCTACACAGTTTTTATTCTTATTAAATGTATCAGTTTACATTGAGTATACCCTTGTGCGTTTGTTTTTCAAACAGGTTATTAGTTTTGATTTAATAGTTGGGAATCAGCAGAGGATTGTTCTCTGACATGGTCAGATAAAACTACATAATTAAGTCAGTGGGGTGGACTAAATTGATAAGAAACATTAATCATGCAAATTCTTTCAAGATGGAAGCCTTCACTAAGTGGGAGGTCTTGGAAAGGTGATAGGTCCTCTTAACGACTGGCCAATTTTTTTCCGCAATGAATTTTAAGGTGGTAGAGCGGCACACTGCATCCCAGAATTCCATGACATGCCAGGACAGCCACTGGCCCTTAACAGAATAAATATGACAAAGGTGCATCTTAGAGAAAGGAAAAAAAAATAAAAACATAATGTAAGACAACAAAATGGAGGCACCTAGGTACTGCTCAGAAGTTAGTAATGGAGTTCACACTGATGCCTCTATGTTCCTTTATGACTACGGAGAAGAAGCCAACACTTTTTGCCCTTGATAGGTGATTGGCTCTGTGAGCTGGGATTAATTTGTCAAACCCCTATAGAGCAAGTAAGCTTACTCAGATCCAGAATCCCATGTTCTTTGTTTATGTCCACCCTGGGGTAAATATATTTACATTAACTTGGCACTTAGGCTTTTTGTTTTTGTTTCTGCATCAGTTGTGAATGCTAGAAGGGGGGGTGTTCTAATGCAGTGATTAGCGTTGCACGGCCTTCTGGTTACCCAAGTGCTGAAGATAGTTATGTCTTCTTGCATTGTGAAATGTTTTTTCTTCCCTCTATATGATAAATGTTTTTATAGTCGATACACAGTTTTCTATTATGTGTGAGCTACATTAGTGGTGAGTGTTGAGATACATTAGTGGTGTCTATATCTAGTCTTGAAGAGCAACTGTAAGGCCTGAAGTATCCCTGCTTGTGCAGATGTAGGACATCCAAAATGATGGAACCACTCCATTTTCTACCTTTGTCATGCAAGAGCCAAAGACAGGCACCCGTAAGACAAATAATTAACCCAGGAAATAGTGGGCACCTGCATAGGATATTGAAATTGGGCTGCTGTACAGCGCTTGTACATATATGTTTTTAAAAGGAGCTGTAGGCTTGTATAAAGCTTGCACCTATGGGTACTTGGAGGGTACATCTATTTACATAGCTGCATGGTAAATTAGGTTGAAAGAAGGCATAAGTCTCCTAAATTGTTATTACTCTGAGAGATTACCAGAGATTCTCTTTTACCCGCTAATACACAGTATAGAAATGCATCTAATCTTCTCTTAAATGTATCCATTATATCTGCCATTACCAGATGATTGGGCAAGGAATTCCACAATGTAAAGTGGATCTTTCACCTTAATTCAAGTTTGCATATTTGAAAACTGCATTAAAAACTGCCTATGTATCATGTTAACCAAAAGACAATCAGATGTACAGTTCAGGAGATGGTCACATATGTTAATTCATATGTTAATTGTGGTGTCTGTGCGGTATCGGTGACATCGGTATTGGAAGCATTTTCAATATGTGTGTGTATCATATGGTAGTGAAGCTCTGTGTAGTACCAGGAATTGTTTAGTTTCACTTTGCTCAGAAATAAAAATGTATATCTCCTGAATTGTACGTTTGCTGGTCTTTTGGTTAATATGTCATATAGGTGAAAATTCCACTTTAACTCCTTAACCCCTTAAGGACCAGCGGTCCAGGGAAGTGTTACCTTCCCTTAAGGACCGCTTTGATCCTCGCCGGTACAAGTGACCTGTAGTGCGTACCGGCGCACCGCTTTGTGGCTTAAGAGAGACTGTCAATTAAGAGAGTCAATTTTAGGCCCCGTTTTCACTTACAGTGCTCCCAGTAGAGTGCTGTAAGTAAAAAGTATGTAACGTGCTATGAAAGTCACCGGTCCTTAACTCCTTAACGACCGGCTGATCGGCGCAGCGTGGTCAGTTAAGGACCACAGAACTTGTTATTATTTTTTTTTTTGCTTCATCCACTTCCGGACTCCCTGAACGGTGTGCAGCCGCGGGGGGAGCCTGGAATTCCATGACGGTCATAGTACGTCATGGGTCGTTCAGTCAGATCGACCCTTGACGTACTATGACCGTCAAGGGTCATTAAGGGTATAAGGACCATGATGGTCATAGCACGTCATCTGGTCCTTAAGGGGTTAAGGATGGCTGATCACGCATGCGGCCATCACCTTTTTATTTATTTATTTATTTATTTTTTCCGCATCCGGTTCAGGGCTCCCCGAACGGCGTGCAGTCGCTCAGGGAGCCCTGAATTCCATGAGGGTCCTGGCACTCCATGGGTCCTTAACACAAATCTACCCATGACGTTCCAGGACCATCAAGGGTTGTTAAGGGGTTAATGGACCTTACAGTTAAAAAAAACACAAAAAAAAACACCTTCCTCTGCTGAAGCTGAATCTTCCTTTCCTCTAATCTTAACCCTTTGAGTGCCAAAAGGGTATCCAGTGCATACCTCTCTGGAACTTGATGGGTTTAAAGGGGAACTACCACCCCGCAAAAACGTAATCTTATTTAAGTCTTCATCTGTAGACTAGCTGCTTAGTAGTGCTAGTCGCCAGAAATACTTCCCGGTTTACAAGATTTTCTACTTACTCTGAGGCAGACAGTAGCAGGAAGCACGGACATCTTGCCATAGTGACGTCCGTGCGCCTGCGCTGTCAGTCCCTTTTGGAGCTGGCCGGCTCCAAAAGGGACTGACAGCGCAGGCGCACGGTCGTCACTATGGCAAGATGTCCGTGCTTCCTGCTACTGTCTGCCTTAAGGAGCTTTAAGGACCGAGGTGTGATTTTTCACGTTGCCAATAAATGCATGACACTCTCCTTTGGTTATTTTAAAAGGGTTAACAATTTCATTGTGATGAAAACAGGGAACCATTCTGATTATATGTCTGTAGGCTGTGACCCTGTTCAATCCTACTAACACGAGGAAGTTACCAGTAATGCATTTGCATACCTGGGAACTCCCAGGGTTTGACCCTGGGATTTGGGGTTTTAGCCCAGATCTCAGGGTGAAGGGCACAATTCCCCGGGTGAGAAAGTCCAGTGTCACCTACTATATGATGTACACCAATTAACTGCTTTTTTTTAGTCTCTAAATTGGTGCCTTTTGTACCAGAAAAGTAAAGGGAAAAGTCCAAAGTCCTGATTTTCTTATGTGGGTTCAAACTGTGACCTCTCTAAGTTGCAGCATTAACAGATACTTGAAGACTGAATGGAGCACCGCTTGGTTAGAACAAGCATATTGCATAGAAACTATGTTCTGGGGAATTTTATCTATTGCTATTTGTGATCTCAGTGTCAGCTCATTTTGAAAGTTCCCAGGTATGTTCATTTGTATACTTTTTTGTAGTATTACAGTTTGCCATTTTAGTACACTGAGGGAGCGATTCATTACCTGAGAATGATGTCGTTACTCAAGCACAGTGCTGTATTCATGAAGCTAAATTGGTGCCGTTCTAGAGGAAACTAACCGCCACAGGGATGAACTGACAGCTGCAAATTGCCATTGATTTAACCCTTTGCAATCTAGGGGGGCTATCCAACTCGTTTCAAAGCAATGCATTGGATATCACTCTAGCACGCAAAGCTGCTGAGCTCTAGAGAGGTCAATTTTTATCCTATTGTTAGGGTGACACAAAGTAATATTTATATATATATATATATATATATATATATATATATATATATATATATAATATATTAGTGTAAAAGCCCGTGTGCACAGGCCGTGAAGCAGTGAGGTAACGGCAGTACGCAGAGCAGGATCAGCCTCTTGAGTCCCAGAGAGGTACACAACGCATTGCAATGTGTTGCGTACCCCTCTGGCATTCAAAGGGTTAACATGCATACTGCCGTTATCTCACTTCTCCAAGCGATTGTGCCTCTTCACTCACGTAATGCAATCATGCACAGTAGAGACTGGCCGAACGTGGGCAGTCTCTACTGAGCATGACTGCATCATGACAGACTTTCTGGCCTTTTATTATATAGGATGGTTCTGTTGGTTTTCTGTAGATTTGCTTATCTTTGCCACTAACCAGCAGTGGCAAATGATGGAAGTTGAGGTCCAATAGCAGCTGGATGTCCTAACTATAGTTTACATTGTTACTTTCTGTGGTTGGTTTTCGTTGCACTGATAATTACTATATCTTGTATATTAATCCAGTAGCAGTATTTTGATATAATGGGGATTGTTATCCATAGAAAACCAGCTCATTATAAATTTGTATCCAGTCTGTGGTCTTAAATTAGAAGGGAGTGATCATGCGTCAGTAAACTGGCTCATGTAGTTATCTGGGTTGTGAGTGACAGAGTGGAAATCTGCTGCTGATTGTATCCTGCTGCTTGCTCAGTTTCAGTATCGATAGCCTGAAAATACCAAATCTGTTCTAGCGGCAAGGTGACATATACATCACAAAATGGCAATGTTTTCTAGGAAATAAGATCTCATACAAAATAGTGGGCTTCTATGGGTACACAATGGGGACTCTACAGTGACTTCTAAAAACCTCTTTAGCAGTCAGAAAGCTAAGTCACACACGAACCCCCAAACACACACACGGAACTACACACCCTCTCCTACAGTGGTTCTCAATCTTTTCTTCTTCGGGACACCCTTAACATATTTAATGTACTTTATCAAGGGCATAAGAAGGATCTAATGCATAACTATACCATTGTTATTGATTTTTGTAATCATAATAACAAAACTAAACATATTGTGCATAACAATTTCTATAAATCTTTATTAAAGTCAATTTTTTTAGTCTTCATAGAAAACATGGGGCACCCTAAGTTGATGTCCTTGGCACACTAAATTGCCACGGCACCCTGGTTGGGAATCACTGCTCTCCTACAACACTCCCACACCACCAGCAAGACTGTAACACTGCTATTGCAACACCTGGTGTGCACAAAAAGTAGATTTATCTGACTGAACACCAACCAAAGTAAGTCCTTCTGTAAAACAAGTTCAGAACTATTTATTCTGATCAGTAAAGTTTCCTTTTAACATCAGTGATGTTTTCCAGTTTTATTATATTAGATTCTTAAAGGGCTATTATAATCTGTGTATATAATAACATTTTAAGATATTGTATATTTTCCATTATTAGAACCATACTTGTGATCTAATGGTACTCCGATCTCTAATGCTTCAAACGCATTGGTTTCTGCCTACAACTTCCACATGTATATTCAAGCTGAACTGGTTCCTGTGCAATGCAGAAAGCTGTCTGTAACTGCTATGTAAACCAGAGAAATAAGTCTGAAGTGGCCAAGCTGTGGCTTTTCAGCTGTTGCAGGACTACAGTAGTCTGCTTCTTCAGCTGCCTTTGGCCAGCTGAGAATGATGGGAGATGTGGTCCAACAACAAACAGCTGTGAGATTATGTGCTAAGTTGTGATAAAAAGGAGATAATGTCACCAGTTTGAAAGACTCTCCAACTCATATGTTATTTCTAAGGAGCTTATGTACTGAGATTTCTCCATCCTGAAGGATGTTTGTGTACAGGCTCCATAGAATAGCTTTGGTATTGGAGAGTTTATCATACTAGAGAAGTTCTTTAAGTTCTCCAAAAGGGACTGACCGCGCAGGCGCACGGACATAACTATGGCAAGATGTCTGTACTTCCTGCTGCTGTCAGCCTCCGAACAAGTTTAAAATCTGTTAAACCAGGTAATAATTCTGGCGACTAGCGCTACTAAGCAGCTAGTCTCCAGATGGGGACCGGATTCAGATAAAGTTTTTGTGGGGTGGTAGTTCCCCTTTAATTATTTAACTAGCTAATGGTGCATAGGAAAATCAACGCCCCTGATTCGCTGCCTACCGCTGATCTCCATCCTTCCTGCTGCTCTGGGGCGGGGCAGACAGTGAGACAGAAACAGTTACAATTTTATATATGTTTTTCTATAGCACACACACACGTATATTGTCCAGATACTTGCATTGCTATATGTGAAATGCCACTTCTACTTTGTGTTGATATCAGCCCACTGTAATGGCAAGCTCTGTGGTAAACAAGTGCTCCTCTGAGGACAAATAAAATAATGTTAATTATCATTGCTGTAAATAAGGATTTTAACCCATTGTGCTAGAGAGGTCTCCAAAGCATTACATAGTATTCAGCATTTTTAAAAGCCCCTGTATAAATAAATAAAACCTTTGATTTTGTTTTAGCGTATTGAATTTGTACTCCATGATATGTAGTGGTTTCTGTTCGGGTACCAATTTACGTACATGATTGCCTTAAAGGGACATGAACACCTAACTATTAAATTGGGTTATATAATTTTAAACATCGTTTTGTTCCAGCTAGCATCTGTAAAATGTAGTGATTGTATAGAGAGCGTATTGTTATTGTATTGATATTAATACCCAGTTATGCTTCTATTGAGAAATGTTAACATTTTATTGTCTGATAATGAGCCCGGGATGTAATCTTATCACTTCTAAGACACCTGTAAGTTTAGTTGTGGTAATAGGGGCCCTGGAGCTTTTGGAAAAGGCATAAATGCGAGATCGCACAAAACCTATGCAACACTTGATTTTAGGCCTTAGAAAACAAATAGAAAATGTATGCACTGTAGTACATGGTATTTAAGTGTGTGGCTTATGAGGCATTATATGATATGAAGCTGTTTATCTGAAAATCCATCTGACCCCTCAGTTTGCAAACAGATATAAGTTTAGGTCCACGGGGCTATACAGCTATTTGAGCTGAGAATTCGTCATCCAGCGCATTGTGGTCATGCTGCATGTTTGGAACTCTCTGCCACCAGATGCTTTGAATGCTCAGTCTTTAACCCTTTAAGGACCAGGATGACTGCAATGCACTGCAACACAGTGGGTTGGGACTTGGCCAAGATATTTTTTTTCCTGTGTAGTTTATTCCTGACACACTCCTCTAATTTGAAAATATGTATTGTACTCTGCATTTTTGGGTGTGGTTTTATATTATTGTAGTTACATTTAACCCTTCCAGTGCCAGAGGGGTATCCAGCGCATTGTAAAGCAATGCATTGGCTTACCCCTCTGGCATGCAAAGGGTTAAATAAGTTTGCCCTCCTTTGGGCAGGGGATAAATCTGCATTTAAAAAAATAATTATGGTGATTTGTCCCCTGTGGTGCTGATGGTTTGCTTCAGAAATGCACAATTTTAACTTCCTAAATGTGGCCCTGTATTTCCTCATCGGTGAAGTAGGGCAGGAACAAGTCAGCTGGCTGCTTGATAAATCCATAACTGAAGTGCTATTGTTTTACATCATTATTTTGCAGTCATTGAACAAACACAACCAGTAAGTAGGCTGGAGGACATGTATTCATCTGGAGACCCACATTCTCCTTTAGTGAACTCATTTGAATGCTTTGTAATCAATGCCAAGTTTTAAATAGCACAATCCTAACAAAGAGAAAAATGAAAAATGCATACAAGGCTGCCTGCAGTCATCACAGTGTGAATCATCAGGCATACAACACACAACAAAATAATCACGCCCGACCAGATCATCATTTGTTTATTGGAAAAGGACAGTCCGTAGATTACTGTACTCTGTGGTGGAGATGCACAAAAGGTGTCTATAGTGCAGTGAAAGGCCCTAGTGATGTTCTTCTTCACATTGCTTCACAATGTTTTGTCAGTCTCTCTAGCATTCAAGGTGTTAAAAGCCCCATTCTAGTTTATTGAAGTTTGGTAATCTACATTTAATGAAGCAGAACTGAAATGTGTTTATTTACTTTTTATACTCCCCTGCGGTGCATTATTTCTTAAATAATTGTGTCTCTTTTGTACACGAAGCTTTATGCACCTTATGTTAAAGACAAAGAGCATTAACTCTGGGGCAAACCAACTGTGTGCCACAGGGGAGAAATAAACATTCACGTTGGCCTTCATGGAGGTTTTAACTTATTGAGTGCTACAAGTTAGATATCTCACTGCTTGATCACACACAGGAATTCTCCCTCTGCCTTTTGTGGTAGAAATGGCTGCCATTTTGTGATACAGATGCAGCCAATTGGTTCAGGTCATAGAACAGGAAAAGCTGAACTGTCTCACAGTGTGAATTTGGCTTTTCACCCAGAGACCCTGAGTCTGTGGGTCAAACCTAGCATGTTCCCAGGTATGACTACATAGTTCAACATGATTGATTAACCTGATCTGTGTACCACACCAAAACTGATATACTAAAAAACGATAGTGAAATTCTACATTAACCCCTTAAGGACTACATGACGTACTATGACTGTCATGGTCCTTAAATACTTAAGGACCGATGATGGTCATAGTACGTCACGTACTTTTAACTTACTGCACTTCACCGGGAGCGCTGTAAGTAAAAATGGGGCCTACAATTGACCGCTCCAAGACTGGAGTGATCTCTTTCAGGCCACAAAGCGGCGCTCCGATACACTCAACAGGTCAAGTGTACCAGCGCGTTGGCAAGGATCAAAGTGGTCCTTATGGGATGGAAACGTCCCAGGACCGGTGGCCCTTAAGGGGTTAAACTAAAGGCACCATATCGCAATGTTGTTGTTCCTTTAAAGGGATAGTAATGTTTTACATAAACAGCAGCTCCAATTAATCTTCATAGAATTTGAGCCAAAAGAGTGTTATTTCAATACTGTCAGAGTTGTAGTTCAAGAGTAATTGAGTGAGAAAGTATCCCCCTCCCATTCCCTTTTACCTAATATACACTGCTCTCCTCAGATGTGGAATCTGGTTGTAAGACCAGACAGATAACAAGGGACAATCTTTTTACTGTGAGAACAATGAAAACCCTGCCCCTCTTGACAGGTTTTTCAGCTTTTTCCCTTATCTTAATTGAAGATTGTCCCTCTCTGCAGTCTACCTGGGCACCTCCCTTCTGATCTGGCTGAGCAGTGTTACAGCAGTAAAAGGGGCGGAAGGGGGATACTTTGTCATTGAATTACTCTGGAACTACAACTCTGACAGAATTGAAATAACTTGTGTGTGTGTGTGTGTGTGTGTGTGTGTGTGTGTGTGTGTGTGTGTGTGTGTGTGTGTGTGTGTGTGTGTGTGTGTGTGTGTGTGTGTGTGTGTGTGTGTGTGTGTTTGAGATGTAATAATCCCTCAGCAGAGGAAATACATTATTTTACTGAGAGAAAAACAATGACAGTATTTGTATTCCCATAGTAAAAAGTTTGCTTCTCTTTAAAACATGTTCCAACTGGATTAATATGTTAAAGGTCAGTGTTTTTGTTTTGATAGTAACCCACACACCTGTAAAAGATGAAGAAAATGCCTTTGTTCAGCAAGTCACATAAGAATCCTGCTGAAATTGTGAAAACGCTGAAGGAAAACATGGCCATATTAGAGAAGCAGGACAAAAAAACTGAAAAGGTGAGTGGTCATGTATTAGG
The DNA here is from genome assembly GCA_037306005.1 of Rhinophrynus dorsalis. Classification (NCBI taxonomy): domain Eukaryota; kingdom Metazoa; phylum Chordata; class Amphibia; order Anura; family Rhinophrynidae; genus Rhinophrynus; species Rhinophrynus dorsalis. The sequence continues at coordinate 516,563,445 of CM074719.1, read as the reverse complement.
GGTGATAGTATATAATGGTTTGCTGCCATTTTTAAATAAGCAGTAAATGGAAACAGGAAGATTCCTTCTATTTAAATGTAACTTAAAAAGCTCCTGGTCCCTCTGCAGATCTCCATTATAGTGGAACTACCACATGTTAACAACTTTAGCTTCAATAACTCTGCATCTGGCAACTAGCTGCTTAGTAAGGCTAGTGGCCAGAATTATTACCTTGTAAAGGAGAAATAGCCATTCTTCCCTGGGTGAAAGGCAAAACGGATCTCGGACATCTTTCCATAGTGACGTCCGCACGCCTGCTCTGTCAGTCCCAGCCAACTCTAAGAGGCGTTGTTAAGTTCCTTTCTACTCCGGAAGGGTCTGACAGAGAAGGAGTCCGGACGTCACTATGGCAAGATGTCCGCGATCCGTCCTGCCTGTCAGCTGGGGAAGAATTGCTATTTCTCCTTTACAAGGTAATAATTCTGGTGACTAGCTCTACTAAGCAGCTAGTCTCCAGATGCGGCGTTACTGAAGCTAAAGTTGTTACGCTTTATCTGCAGGAGTGGGTGATGTCTGCTCCTCCCTTGGCACTTCAGACAAAGGTTGCAATATTGCTATCCTCTCCATAGTAGCTCATTGTCAGAGTCAGCAGACTTATGTCGAGATGAAAGAAATATGCCATAATATCAGAGTGAAGAGCTGAGGTGACCCAGATCTAGCGATCAGGGATGTGCAGGGTGACTGGTGAGTGAAAGGGAGCGTTTTAATTTATGGGGACCTTTAACTAGAAGACACTTTCCTACTGCCCTTTAGTGCACCTTTAAAGGAGTGTAAATTCTTAAAGACAAATGGCTCTTAGAACACTATCCTTTAACACACGTTTTCTTACCTTGATAGAACATTTTATTGTCTGTCTGTGCTGTATTTTGAAGGTTTAGGGACACAACTTATCTGCATTAGTTTCTTTCTGATATGTCCAGTGAAAGAGTACATGGAATCTAGCGGGAGTGTTGCAACTTTCAAATACAACAATGCTGTCCCTTTAATAAATGGCAAACATGATGCTTACCACTGTCAGTTCTCTCTTACATCCTATGTACACAGGGGTAAAGTTTCCTCCTGCCGGAGAGCGCAGCGCATTTGTCTTAAAAGTTTGTTAGGGGAGTAGACTTCTTCCCTGCTCAGATTGCCACTCCAGTCGAATCTGGTTTAATCCAGTTTTGAAAGTGACCTCATGGAGTGTGTATGGGAAACGATTTTCTCTTAGCAGTTTTTTTTTCCTGTAGGCATGGTGCTGAGTAATCTCTCCTATCTAGTGTTGGTTTACTCTAGGGCATGGACGTAAGAGACCTGGGTCTGTTAGAGGAGAGAACTGATAGTGTAAGCCATCCTCTCCGTTTCTGCTTAGCTGATCTTAGTAGACATTTGTTTGGTACATAGGAGACTCAAGACAACAAGCTTTCCTGCATTCAGAGTGCACGTGTCCTGTGAGTATGTCCCTGTTTGTTTTTCTGGTGGCCACGTTTCCATTATCTGTGGCTGGACTGGCACTCTGACCATTTCTGTATATCACTGTCTTTCCCTTTATCTCTCATATTCCCAGAGGGGGATTTTCATTAATTTTAAATAATTTTTTATTAACTATGTTCCTTATGCTATATGGCCCCAACATGGTACCTGGGGCCCTCTTCTAATGAATAGGAACCTGCATAGGTTAAGACCCTAATTTCTTTTATGAGTTCAGTACCTTCCTCTGTTCAAGATATTCCAGATTCTTGGTCTCAGGACCATCCAATTCCCCCGCAAAAAGAAAAAAGTTTAGCAGCCTTTTCACAAAGATTAATTATTTTCCAATTGCAGGGGACTGCTCAGTTGAGAAAGGGGATTCTGAGGACAATTTGGATTTGTCCTTCACTTTTTGGGATTCTTTTAAGGAAGACCCAGGTTCTTCTGCTAAGATTCTCATTAAAGCTGTCCTGGAAACTATGAAGGCCTCTGTGGTCCCAGATTCCAGTTCTTATTCCCCACGTATTTAAAATAAATAAATAAATAAATAAATGAAAATGAGGCTGCTGCTCATTTGTACACCACTCTACTCAGATGTGTATCTCCCTTGTATCCCTTTTCTGCAGATGCTTTAGAGCAGTGGACCATCCCCACAAGCAGTAAGCCAACATTCTCTCACCTTTCCTATAATTAAGCCTTGCTGCTTTTGGACTTAAGGACCAGTTGGAAATGTCTGGATTCTCAAACGTAGGTTAATTTGCAGCTTCTGTTCTGCATCATATCCACCTGACTAGGGCTATGGTTGTTTGGGGTTCATCTTTTCAAGGCTCTTCATGAAGATACACATAAGGAGGATATTGTTACGGCTATCGCTAAGATCCTTGAGACTAAGGTGTATTTGTAAAGAGTGGCCTTTGCTGCAGCCAGATATACTGGGAAGGTCTCTTCTTCTGTTTCCATGCATTGTAATTTGTGACTAATGATCTGGTCTGCTATTCAGCCTTCCAAAAGATCCTTGGTGACCTTTCCTTTCATGAGCAAGCAGTTGTTTGTCCCAGAGCTGGAATAGGAGGTTAGTCATGCCACTAAAAGTAAGACTGCTTTATTTCCTCAGGTTACTCCTAAACATTTCTTTTTTCCATGGAAGACTCATTGGTTTTCCTTACCCCTGCCAGTATGGCTTTGCACTAGGGCTTTTGTGCCATCAGCAGCCCAGTCTCTCTCTAGTCTAAAACCCAAACCGTTTAGACAGGCAAGAAGCCTACTCAGTAGCCCACAGATAACAAATATACCATTGCATGACTCTCATGTGCCTGGCCCACCTCTCTCAATAGGAGGTCACTTGTGCCTTTTTCACAGAGCTTGGTCTTTTTCTGTGGCAGATAAGTGGGTCTGGCGGGTTTCAGATTACCAACCTTTCCTTTGGGTTGGCCTCTGCTCCATGGGCCTTTACAGAGGTCATGCCAGCACTGGCATCCGTTCTAGTGATCTCCTCTGATCTGCTATAGTGCTGTAGTATATTAAGTTTCTGGGTTATCTATTCTATGCCCTGGAGGGAGTCCCATTTGCACGCTTCCATACCCGGGAGCTGCAACTGTAGATTCTCAACAACTGGTCCAGGGATCAGTGACATCTCCTGTGTCCTATACCTGTCTGACTGTACAAAGACAGACCTTCATTTGTGGCTGCAGTGATCCCATATGTCACTGGGACATCTATTGTTTATTCCAAATTGTTTAATAGTCATAACAGTTGCCAGTCTGACAGGTGGAATGGCACCTTTTGGTTCTCAAGCAATTCAGGAGAGAGTCTTCTATCCATCAGTATTCTGAAGTCTCGAGCAATTCACCTAGTGTTGCTGTGTTGGTCTCCTGTGAAGATCGACAATGACAATGCAACTGTGGTGCACTACATCTACCACAAGAGAGGGACCAAAAGTGCTGCATTGTGGTTTGAGGTTCAGCTGATCCTCACATGGGCAGAGACTTATCTACTGGCTGTCTCTGCTATTCATATACCAGAAGTAGACCACATTGTGGCAGATTTTTTCCATTTGCCAATGCCTGGATCCTAGGAATTGTGAGCTCTGCCAGAATCCATAGTTCATCTCTGGGTCCTCCACGGTGGACCTAATGGCTTTTGAACAACAAGGTTCCTCAGTTCTGTACCAGATACTGGAGCCATCTAACTCTTGTAGTGGACTTAATGGTTATATGGCGGTGATTTCCCCTGGCATTTCCTCTGATTCCCAGGGTGCTGTGGAAAATTAGAATAGAGGAGGCTCATATAATTATGACCTCATCAGGGCTGGCTTTCTGATCTTCTTACTCGTATGCATGTCAGAGCCATTTCAGCTCCATCTGCATCCAGACCATTTGACTCTGGGTATGCTGTGTCATTGAGGTGGAGAATCCAGCATCCTGTGGCTGAAGAGTTGTTCTGTCATTGTCACTATGTTGTAGGCGCTTAATCGGGTTTCAACCATAGGTTATGATTCTATAGGTAGTGTGAAGGCTGGTTGTTTTGGTCTTTCTTCAGGATGGTCTTCAAAAAAGGGCTTGATATTGGTTTTATTTAAGTCCAGCTTTCTGCTTGGTGTTTTTTCAGAGGTGTATTTCCTTATTGTCAGATGTGCAGACTTTTTAATGCTCATATCCATTCCTCAGGGATCCCACTACACCGTGGAACTTGCACTTTGTTCCAGGAGTGCATCAGAAGGCTCCTTTTTAAGCATCTGTTTAATTTTGTCTGCCTTTCTTGACACTCAAGATAGCCTTTCTGCTGGCTATTGTGTGTTTGGTGGGCAGCCAAAATTCAGGCTTTGTCTTGTTTGCACTTTCTGTTAGATTCCTGTAAGATTTCTTCCTAAGTGTCATGATAGGTCCTCTAGACTTGAACTGGTGACCTTCATGTTTGTAGGTCCTGAGGCTTCCACTGCTATCACCAGTGGTTCTTTTATTATCTGCAGGACATTTGGTAGCAGTATTGTCTTTTAATCTTCCTGGTTTTCCATCCTGCCTCCAAGCATCTACTGGGTAAAAGCCTCCAGCTGTACCTTCTTCAGGAGATCAAATTAGCCTGCCTGAGCATTAGTAATTTGCCTATTCAGCAAAGGCCAGATTGTATCAGGTTGTCTGTGAGCAATAGGTACATACATCTGCGAATTCCATCAGACTGGCAGATCCCATTATAATCAAGGGGCTAACACACACATACATGTTCGCTTTATTTGTGTATTGCCGGAATGGCACCAGTTACGCTATTTTTGTCATATTTTATTTCCCTGCCAGGAGTGTGCAGAGCAGATAAATACAGAAATACATCTCTGAGGAATACCCAAACATATACATCAATGATAATGCTGCATTTCCAACATCAATGAATTTCAGCCTAAGACTAAACTTATTTGAAATGCCATGTTCTAACTAATGCTAGGCTTATTCTGTCACTCAAAAGTAATTACATCCCACATGACTTATCACATGGCTTACATGGTCCTACTCTAATTCCTGAAGGGTCTGGTGAAGTCTTTTTCTCTTCTTCCAGTTTGATTGGGCACTGGCAATATGGGGTCTCAGCTGTGACAAACTTCCTACCTACTCGAACACTATGTTCTCACTCTGAGTGTGCACAGAGAAGAGATGAAGTTTGTCTCTGCTCAGACCAGTTGACAGTCAAGCCATAAGAAGAAGCCTTCTCTAGACCATGCAGTTATAGGAATGGGAAACAGCCGAGCAAAAGTAATTACATCCCACATGACTTATCACATGGCTTACATGGTCCTACTCTAATTCCTGAAGGGTCTGGTGAAGTCTTTTTCTCTTCTTCCAGTTTGATTGGGCACTGGCAATATGGGGTCTCAGCTGTGACAAACTTCCTACCTACTCGAACACTATGTTCTCACTCTGAGTGTGCACAGAGAAGAGATGAAGTTTGTCTCTGCTCAGACCAGTTGACAGTCAAGCCATAAGAAGAAGCCTTCTCTAGACCATGCAGTTATAGGAATGGGAAACAGCCGAGCATTTGTCAGGGCAGTATGGCCTTTCCATTAACTTGTTTTAGTAGGATCTAGTGTTAATTTAAAGGGATAGTAATACCTAAAATGTAAAAAAAAATATGTTGTAGGGTTTATCCCCCTGAGTAAAACAAGAGTACTCCCACTGCTGAAAGGTGTTTCATTTAAAAGTTATTAATTTTCAAAGTTGAATTTTTTAGGTGCAATATCACAGTGGCCTGAAAATTTACAGTGGCTCCGTTGCTACACCATCCTATGGAGATTTATGGTCCTGAGACCAGAGATGTCCATAGGATCGTGTAGCAACAGCTCCACTGTACAATTTCAGGCCACTGTGATATTGCACCTAAAAAATTCAACTTTGAAAATTAATAACTTTTGAATGAAACATCTTTCAGCAGTGGGAGTACTCTTGTTTTACTCAGGGGGATAAACCCTACAATATATTTTTTTTTACATTTTAGGTATTACTATCCCTTTAAGAAAAATGTTGCTTTATTTCAAAGATCAGACTGTAACATTCTATGATGCAGTCTCTGTACACGATCACTGATGGGCAGGGAGAAGGGATTACAGATAAAATTATTCCTTCAACTTGTGAAAATTTAAAATGGGCAGTTTTAGATAGTAGTAGGTTAAATAAAGACAGAAGCATTTTAGCTCACAGGCACACACAGATATTTTTGAATATTACAAAATGCCCATGCACATGAGCAGTTTGTTCTTGTGCTTTAGCGTCCTTTGACATCAAAAGGAGGTGCCTACTGTAATTGATGTGGAGTTGTAAGAAGATAATTATCTTTTAACCCCCCTAAGGACCAGAGGGGTGTGCAGTGCATTATGATCAATACATTGCACACACCTCTGGTTCTCATGGGGTTAAAAGAGCAAGGTCATAAAGATAGTGATTTTATTGCATACTGTGTGTACCATTCCTTTCAGTGTTTCACTTTGTCATAAGATGATTCATTGGTAAAAAGTGTTTGTTTAGTGCATAAGTATCTCCATGCTAGGTTAAGATCACCAAGGATACATTTTAAATTCCTTGTTGCAGGTATTCTGTCATTTCCAGTAGTAGCCCTTTGACATTCATTTTCATAGGTGCACAGGGATGATTTGATCTAATTCTTGTTGGGTATCCACCCATGTAAAATGATCAGTAAACCTGATTTCAAAAGCTCCGTAGTAACGTAGTTGATAATGGTAGTATGAGGTTTAAAATGTTTTTGTGTGTGTGCCCACTTCTCCACTGTTGCTGTTTATCCAACGCTTTTTCTGTGCAAGGTTACTGTGTTAATATGCTTTGAATAGTGTTTTAGTAGTATCAATAGATCACCATTTCAGTTCTGAGCCTTTCAGACTTTTTACCTTATTGGTCAGTAATTTGCAGGAAGGCTTTTAAAAAAACGTATAGGTCAACTTTATCAGTGTGCTATTTTTCCCAGGGTTACTGGCTAAGCTAGGATATTATGCCTGCAGAGTGGGGGAGGGCAATATAAAAATTACTGGGAGCTGAGGTCTGCATCCTGTCCAGAAACAGTGGACTGCTTGAGAGCAAGGCAGTAGAGAAGATGGACTGAACTCTGACAAAACAGAGCAGTGCTTGCTTCAACATACAGTATTAAAACTTGAGCTGAGGATACTAGCTTGCAAACATGAGTGTGTGCTTAAACAGGAATACAGCATACAGGTATATGGCATCAGCAGTCTGGCAAGGCAAGCAAAGATAAATAAGCACTGCACATATAGGTAACTGTGTCCTAGACTGGGAAGTATAGTTGACTAGATTTTGTTGGGACTTCAGTACCAGAGATATCCACTAATAGGAAATTGGATGGTGCTAGAGCATGTAGAAGTCTCGCATCACATGGTAGATTGATGTAGACGGTGTTCTTGGTAAAGGAGCAGACTGTGTGGTAATCTTAAACAGGGCTATGCAGTAATTTGAAACTGAGCTGAGGTCTTTGGATGGGTCTAACAAATGTTAAGTTCTTTGACAGCAGACAGTACAATCATCTTTAACAGTGGTGAGGTCTTTGGGCAGGCTGCAATCAGTGCTGTAGTGCTGATCAAAAAGTCTAGGCAGAAGTCATGAACAAGGTTGAAGTCTTATGGCAGGATACAGACAATCAACTGGTCTTTAACAGGGCTGAGGTCTTTTGACAGGTTGCATACAGAGCAGTGGTTGTAACAAGGTAGAGGCCAAACAGTAATGGACACTTGACTTTAATGCGAACAAACATTATGAAAGTGTGGACTACTGCAATGGATTGAAATAGGCCAAGAGGACATGTCCAGGTGAGTGAACAGGACAGCACATAATTCCAGATGCAGATAGCTGGTACCAGTTGTTGAAACAGGAGGCCATGAGACCACATGCAGCCCTCAGAGGCTTCACCTTAGGCTTCCAGTATTTGGTGCAGTTGGAAGATTAAATGATTACCCTCCAGCTCAGCACACATATGCACCTACCTACCTACATGCACACAAACACCTTTTTCTTTTGCCTCAAATCATACTTCCCATTAACAAAAAGGGGTTGAAGGTGACTTCACCAAACGTTAAATAGAATTTATTCAAATCCATTTAATAGACTCAAAAGTGCTGTGTTTTGGGTATTTCAGTTAAACCTTCGAAACACTGTGCTTTTGATGCTACTAAACAATCGGTTAGCCTGCTTACTGAAGCAGGGTGTGGTCTTCAACACCTTGTTACTGTTGCCTGCAGACTTGGACCATATCCCCTTGGGCATTAGAGGTCTCCAGTGCATTAAAAATATGCTGGCATACAAGGGGTTAATATACATTTTCAGCCATTTTTTAACCATAATGTGTGGCTCTTTAGTAGATTTAACACTTGTGATGGATCTGGTTGCCTGTCACTGTACCAGTCTAATGGCATGAAATAAAATTCTACTGTCTGGTCTTTGACACCTTAACCCCCACCCTCCAGTTACTGCAGCTGAACCTTGAACAACTGTTCCCATAGTCAGGGCTGGTGCAAGGATTTTTGGCACCCTAGGCAAAACCTCATTTTGCCACCCCCTTGGCTCTGCCCCTTGTACCCCGCCCCTGTATGTGTATACTGTCAGTGTGTTCCCTATATGTGTATGTGTCAATGTGTGTGTATTTATAAGTGTCTATGTGTGTGTTACCTGTATGTGTCAGTGTGCACCCCTCAGGCATTCAAATGGTTAATCTGGCCCTCAACGTGTTACTCTGTTTCCCGTTATAAAATACAGATATAAAGAGAGAGGGCACAAGGTCTACCTGACTTGCTTTACATTCAGTTCCTTCTCAGTGCATTAGATTAAAACAGACTTCAAATTAAATGGCACGCAAGGGTTAATCTGTTTCCTGTCATTAAAGATGTATGAGAGAGAAGGGGCTGGTCTCTGACTGAATGTAAAGCAACTCAGTCAGACACAGGGCCCTTCTCTTTTTTAAGAGCCAGATTAACCCTCAAGTGTCATTCCTTTCAAAGCCTGTTTTATTCTAAGTGTCTGAGTAGGGCTGTATGTAAAGCAAATCATTGAGACACTGGTCCCTTCTCTCTCCTTTCATCTGTCTTTAATGACAGGAAAAAGATGAGCCCTTTGAGTGACAGTGGTGTGCAACGCAGGGCCAGATTTGCCATAAGGCAAAGTAGGCATCTGCCTACAGGCGCACCCCACAGAGGGGAGCCTGTCATTGAAATAATAAAAAAAAAAAAAAAAAAAAAATATATATATATATATATATATATATATATATATATATATATATATATATTTTTGTTCACAGCTCTGCGCGCTGTGCACAGTACCAACCTGCCCACTGCATAGTAAGGTCCTTGCCTTCTTCAGCTCAGACAGAAGGCACAGACCTGTAGCTGCTGTTGCTCCCTCGTTGGCTTTATTGCAGAGCACTGGGAGATGACATCTCCCAGCACTCTTCATTCCTAAAGAGACCGCGTGGAAGCAATAGCAGCTACAGAAGGAGGCACAGACATCTGCCGTTGGACCACCAGCGAGGTAAGAAACGTATGCGGGAGGCAAAGGGGGCAATGTGAAGATGATGTGGGCAATGTGAGGGCAAGTTGGAGCTGATATAGTGGCAATATGGAGATGATGGGGGTAATGTGAGGGCAATGTGGAGCTGATGGGGGCAAGTTGGAGATGATGGGGGCAAGTTGGAGCTGATGGGGGATAAGTTGGAGCTGATGGCAATATGGAGCTGATGGAGGGCAATGTGAGGGCTATATGGATATTGGAGGTAATGTGGAGATTTGGAGCATTGTGGAGGTGTCCAGTGGAGATGGCAAATGGGGGGGGGGAGCTTCAGATTTCTGTGCCTACAGGCTCCTGAGATGTAAATCCGGCCCTGGTGCAACGCATTGCAACTCTGCACTCTTGTAATAAAGGGGTTAACCATCAGAGCTGTAAAGGAAGCTGGATATTCTTTGTAAAAGCCAGCAGTTGGATGATAAGTTTTTACACTTATCATAACCTGCTGCCTGCACACAATGCCTGCAGACACACCAGTCTTTCCTTTCCCCCCTTGATGTCGCCTCTTGCTCCAGTCCCAGCCTCCATGTCCCACTTATTTGCCTCCCCTACCATTCTCTCCCACTCGCTTGCTACAAGATGCACAGCAGGAGCAGTGCAGTGATCGCACATAGAATCAATAGCACCAGGGTGAGGAGGCGCTTAACACCTTCAATGCCAGATGGGCATTCAACACATTGCTGTCACTCCTTCTTCACAGCAGCCGCCGAGGTGCATGCGGCTCTGCTGACTTCGCCCCCATTAGAGGTGTGCCCTAGGCGGGCACCTACTTCGCCTATAGGTGGTGCTGGCCCTGCCTATAGTAGGTAATATCCACTGCCACCTGGGTGAAGTGTCAGTTCTCACATTCCTGAATTAAGTCTTGTACTTTAACCTGTAGTTATAATTACACTGAGCAAAACCTTTACCTTGTGGCTTCCAGTTTGTCATTTTTATCTGTGGTCAGCTTGAGTCAGTTATTTCTTTTGAGGATTAAAGGAGCAGTAAACCTTTATTATGAAAAATCATGTATTTTTTATATATATATAATATGTGTGTGTTTACTATTCCTTTAACCCTGTATGGACCAGGGGTGTGTGAATTGCATTAAAAAGAGGTGTGCATTGCACTGCACAGTCCACTTATCCTTAAAGGGTTAATAATGTCCAGAACAGGACACCCAATTGGAACTCGCACATATACCCTCCCCCAGCCCTCTGAGTCACTTTACACCCACCTCCTCCCTCCTGGTCCCAAAACAGACCCCACATACATTGTCAGACCCTCAAAGCCTGGTGCTACTGCCAACTGTGTCACAGATCCCCACATACACTGTTTGCCTCCCCCCCCCCCCCTGGTTCCACTGCCCACTGTTAGTCGCAGATTCCTGCATATACACACTTTGACCCCCCCCCCCCAGCCTTGTTCCACCAGTAGTCATGCTCCTTAAGCGTTACACGAGTCTTAGGCACGTTGATTGCCTTCCTGCACACCAAGGGGATTCAGGTGACTCCATATATGGATGACCTTCTGCTGAAGGCTCCTTCCAGGGATCTCCTGGTCCGTCAGGGCCAGGACTTTGCTCAGATCCTCCTCCAGCATGGGTGGATTCTGAACATGGACAAGTCTGCTCCAGTTCCTTCTCAGAATCTGGTTTTCCTTGGTCTCCGGTTCAACACCTGTCAGGGCATGCTTTATCTGACAGAGGACTCTGTTCGTAGATCACAAACAAGGTGTCCCATGCTCTGGAGTGGACCTCAGCCCCAGTTCGCAAGTTCTCATCCCTTGTGGGCAATCTGATGATCCTTCAGAATCTGGCCTTTTTGAACTAGTTCCCCACTGGGATTTGAATATAGTATTTGATCAATTAGCCTGTTCTTCATTGCTTATACTGATAGATCAGTCATCCGTCAAACATCTCTCTCTCAAGGCGACCTTCCTGGTAGACATCACTTTGGTCAAGAGAGTTAGTGAATTGCATGTCTTCTTCTCTGAAGCACCTTATTAGGTCCTCCTTTATCATAAGGTAGTCCTTAGGACCAACCCATCTTTCAGATGTAATGTAGTTTCTTATTTTCAGCTGAACCAAGATATAATATTGCTCTCCTTCTGTCCTAACTCGAGGATTGGCAAAGAGAGGCTTTTTCATAATTTGGACATGGGGAGGTGTATCTCCTCGTACTAGGGAACTCGGAAAGTCAGATTCCCTGTTTGTGCGTTTTTCAAGGATATTAAAGGGAGTGGAAAGGCTCACTCCACAAATTCTTTCACTACATCCTGGGCGAACAAAACAGTAGACTTTCTGGAAGAGCTCTAAAATACAGCCACTTGATTGTCCATTTCAACGTTTATCAAACATCAGGTGGACATCCAGGCCGCCACTGAAGCGAGATTTGAGAAAAAAGATCCTGTAAGCAGTGGTTCCACTGCCTTTTTCTTTTCTTCAGGCTCTTTTGGGGACAGCTATGTTTCTTCTATCTCGAGCACTTTTCGGGCTCTTGGGTGCTCATCTCCTCCTCTCTTATTTTGTACTGCTTGGTTATATCCCATTATAATTTCATTGCATACCTGACCTTTTCTTTTTTTTGTAAATTGATATAAGGATAAAATTCCCTTTAAAGAAAAACATCACCTGTTTAAATCCTGGAATCATCCACCTTAATTGGCTTTGTCTAATCTTTCCTCACCATTAATTTATTCCAACCATTTGGTGGAAGCAGATATGTTCTGTCAGCAACAGAAAGAGGACCGAAGGTGAGTAATTAATTGTGCTGGCTGTGTCATACAGGTTACAGAACTCTGCTGACATTAGAATCCCTACTATTAAACCAAAAATCTTTAAAACTATTACATAGCGATGGAGGAAAAAAACAAAAGTTATATCGGCTTAATGAGACTAAAAGCTGGTATGCCATATCTACTGTAATGGCGAACATATTATTACATTCACTTTGTTTCACTCTGAGGCTATAATGGTGCAGACAAATGTCTTACAGTAGAGTTTCCAAGCATATTTCTGAGGTGTATCTCTTGTAATAAATACTTACTGCAGTAGATAGATATATTCTAAAGTTCTTACTGTACTCTCAGTATATTCTTTGATTCTTTTTGAACCTTTGACAGACCATTATCACAACCCTCACAGATCACTATGGAACCTAGACACAAAAGGCATATTGTGTGCCAGCTTGTTAAAGCTTGAGAACCTTTAGCACATACCACAGGTCTTACAACCCTTACTGTAAATTGTTTGGAATATAGTTAATTTAGGAATGTTAAGCTTGCTGTATTAAATAAAGTGTCCTACCCTTGGCTTTGTTTAGCAGATTTACCTGTTTTCTCTGCCATTAAAGTATTTTTAACTTAATTTGTTTTAAGAGATGCTGAAGATTAGTTCTTCTATACGGTGACATAAGTTGGAAACGTCTATGGCATCAAACAGAATTGGACACGTTACTTTGTACTGTGTTGGAGATGTCACGAGCATCTAAAGGGTTAATGCAGAGCCATTGGTGGGTTGCATTTTTCACATTGATTGGTAGGCAAACCTGGTGTGTGACAATTTGAACATGTGACTAGTAGATATCGGATCTTAACATGAAGGGAGTTTTCAGACTGATAGCCATTTTGCTTACACATTCTGGAGCAGGAGAAGGGAACCTGTGTACCTCCCAACTTTTGTTGGACTACAACTCAAATTATCCTTAACAGCGCTCTGGTGCTATAGTACAGAATAGTTTTATAACCAGTTTAATTATTTTTATGGTGTTAATTTCCATGTAAGCAGCTAACCTTTGCAAATTGTAATACCAGTAAATAAATTGTGTACTAATAGGGCACAATGAACCATCTGAATACTAGAGAAAAGAGCATTGCGTATCTGCCTTGTATTCATAGGGATTATACTGTACCCATTATAATTGCTTACACAAACAGGTACACCTTATTAAGTGGCTAAAATAGTTCCTTCTGCTCTTACCATTTGAGCAGTCCCAGGGATCTATCTGGGGGTGATGATGGGCAGACTGGGAAAGAGCACGTGGAGTTGGCATGTATGTAGCCCACAATTATTGTATATCGCAAATACATCGAAACCAGGGGAGTTAACCCTTGGTGGTTTAGGGCCTTAAGACCAGATGTATAAAGGTGTAAGGCTGTGCTGATTTCCCTAATGCCAGTGGTGCAGTTGGACTGTGAGGCAAACAAATCATGTATTGGGCAGGCTTGAGATATTTTTCCAATTCAACAACTGCATTCCAGCTGCTACTGTGAACTTCTGCAAGGTGGCACTATATGCTGCTCTTCAGATGCTACAATTCATGTACATCCATCTCTACTCTCCAGGAAGTTGCAGCATGTTGCATCCTCAAATGTCTGTTGGCCAGACAGTCTGTCATGTGAAGGGCCCTATGAAGGGATGAGGCAGTTTATTTTGGGTGACTACTTAAGAACATTTTCTTAGCCAGGCCTATAAGCCTTAAGTGGCTTTAGAAAGAAGGCATCATATACCCATAGATCATTAATATGTTAATTTATGTGCCAGAGTTTTGTCATTGTGAATCTTTGAAACCAAAAAAAAAAATACCACTTTTATTAAAAACAGATTAATTCACATGAATTCACAATGAACACATTTTTCTTTTTACCAACAAAGCTTTTTACTACAAATGAATGATGGTAATTACAATCTACCCGAACACTGACTGATGTGTGTTTTTATTCTCCAGAAAAGCACGTTCTTCCACTTATTTCTTCTGACTGAATGCCAGATGATGATAACACATCTTGTGGGTAGGGTAATTTAGGTGAATATTTGTGATGATTATTAGTATTATAGCTTTTTCAGAAATTCCCACTTTTTGGATGAGAGATGCTTGTGTGTTTAAAGGGACAGAATTAGCTAAAAATTAAGTGTTATTGTGATGCCAGTTACTCAGTTGGAGAGATGCACTAAGGAGTGATAAAGCAGAGAGCATTTTCCAGTGAGACAATTTCTCCAGTTTTTGTTATTCGGCGGAGTCTACGCACTAAGATTTATCAGGTTGGAGATATCTTAGTGCTTTGACTCATATAATTACATAGGAATTGGAAAAGTGTTGTCACTAAAGAAGTGATTTCCTCTTTATCACACAGTACTACATAACCCCACTGGTGTCAATGCACATTTAAGGGGACAGGCACATGCTTTAGTGCATGGCCCAGATTAAGGGGGCAGGTTGTTGCTACAGCCTGTACCCCTTTATAAAATATATTTTATTTTAATTATTTATTAAGAATAAATGGTACCCTGTCCCATTGACTCAATATTTTAAAAATGACACCAAACAACAACACATATAAGGTGTTTTTGTAAATGGCAGACAGAGAAATTGGATTAGATAAATTCTATGATGACTGCACTAATTGTATGCTGTCTTGAACAGAATCCACCAAAAATTCTGGATTTCTCCCTGTCTCTAGCATTAAAGGTTTTAAACGCCATATATATATTAATTCTCTTCTGGGAGTAGGTACAGAGTTACATTTAATCTTTTAATTTCTCCAAACGAGCATTTTTTTTTTAAGGATACACTTTCCATTATTTATCATTTATAAGGAAATTATTTAGGCAAAGTTGTGAAGGAGCTAAACAACCACTTTAAAACACCTATTGGATGGTGTTGGTATTTACTTTAGAGTTTGGTAACTGTTATCAGCATAGTTATGTGTCCAACCTGCGATTTCCTGTTGAAGTAAGCTGCAACTTGTCTAAGACAAGCATACATGTTTCCAAGAGGTAATCCTACATGAGACTTAACCATAACAAGTGGGAGTCATTGGGAATGTAAGGGTGTAATACTTCTCTACTTGCTGGGTATTTATACTTTACACATCTAGTTCTCTTACAGTCTCTGTTAATAGCAATGGTTGTTGGCTTAATCTTTACCAATCACAGTAAGTATCAACCATCTTGATATCCTAAGTGCAAAAAGACAAGTGCAGTAAAGTAAAAAAAAAAAAAAAAAAAAAAAGTTACTCACTTATGCCAGAATGCAAAAATGCATGGGGTGCATGGACTGAAGTGTCTCTCATGTAGCCTCAGGGTACAGAGGAGGCCCACAAAAAAAAATAGTAATATGAAACTATTGTAATATAGAAACAAATTATAACATGCAAGGTAACAAAAAAAAAAAAAAATTCATGAGACTTACCTAGTGCAAGGACTCCTGTGCCAGCCACATGTGATGTACAAATTAGTGGATACAGATTAAGTGAAAGCCGGAACAGGGCTTCAGACAGCACCCTCTACCAGCAGGAGGACCTGTAAGTTCTCTCATCACACCAGACTAATGCCCTGCCACCTCCGGATGATTGTAAGTATGGCAGACTGAGTTGTTTCTGTGGGTGGCTTTCGTGTCATAATTGTGCGACACACACACACACACACACACACACACACACACACACACACACACACACACACACACACACACACACACACACACACACACACACTGCTTGAGTGTGTCTATATGTGCCTCCTTACAGAAAAAATAGTCTTCCATAGACCTGAATGGATTGTAAGGATTGCAAGACGTTATAGTTGCAATGCGTTGAATACCCCTCTGGCGCTCAATGGATTAAACAAATGTAGATACATCTGACTGCTGTCTGAAGGACATCTACTTATGTCCTTCTGTTAAACAGATTAAGAGTCATGTATTTCTTCACAATGCTTTTCATATTCCACTGGTACTCAGAGTGTTAAAAAGGTGTAAACTTAATTTTTACTTGATATTACCTGTTTGATAGAACATTAGAATACCAAACTGTTGAATTTTACTGTAGTATTATGCATAATGGGAGAAGCTGTGGTTGTGTGGTAACTTTTATTATCCCATTGGATGCTGGAGGGGTGTCTCCTTACTTGGAGACTTTTCATTAGAACAGGGGAGCTCAAACCTGTCCTCCACTCCCCACCACCAACCAACATTTCATGGTTTTGTAGGATCTTCTCAAATGAACCATTAGGGGGGCTCTCATGCATTGGAATACCAAACAATACATTCTTGACATTGTTGCAAACCATAAATATTTGAGAATGGTTAACTGTCAGTTGCTGTATCTCGCTCCAGTCTTGGAGAGGTCAGTTTTAGGCCCCGTTTTTACTTAAATCTCTCCCAGTAGAGCTCTGTAAGTAAAAAGTACGTGACGTGCTATGACCGTCACTGGTCCTTAAGGGTATAAGGACCGTGACGGTCATAGCACGTCACATAGTCCTTAAGGGGTTAAGAAAATGTTGCAATCTAGATTTTGCATGACTGTTCTGGTTTGCTTATTCATATGGCATGCTCTCTGATGCTTTGAGTCCCAGAAAGTTGAGCAGTGCATTTAGGAGCAAACCTTGCTTTGCCTTCTCTGAGGAGCTATTTAGTTAAAGAGCTGAGCAAAAAACAATAGGTCATGCATCATGCATTAAGACTTAAAGTGTCAATAATGTCTCCAAAAAATAGTCAGAGTTTAGTAGAGCTTCAAAAAATAAACTATATGCCACAAACCCCATCTCTCAAACCACTATGGTTTGAGAGAAATAGTCATTAAAAGTTCTCCCCTCCCCTTCTCCTGATATCAGCTGTAAAGCAGACAGCAAGAGATTCAAGTCGTGCGACTCGAGGAGGCTCTTCAGCAGAGCCAAAGTTGTGTTATTTAAAAAATAATTAATTCACTGGAACAGTCTACAAAGTGTGCTTGCAAACCAGGCACACTTTGTAGACCTTTCCACAGAGCTGATGTCAGGAGAAGAGGAGGGAGGGAGGGGGGAACTTTCAATGCCTATATCTCTCAAACCATAGTGTTTTGTTTTTTTTTGTTTTTTTTTTTTGAGATAGGATTTTTGCCATAGAGTTTATTTTTTGAAGCTGTACAAAACTCTAAGAAATTTTTTTGGGACATTACTGACCCAAAGGAAGGAAATGTTCTTGTGACCAAAAACAAAGGCAGGGGTTTATTAGACAAAGAGCAGTAAAGTCATGAAATTATTTGCTTAGTTATGCTGTTCTTGCAGCTACACTAGTTGCTTTCAAAAAGTAATGGATACCTTACTTGCTCAGAACAATACTGAGAATTATGATGGTTTGTTTCAAAGCATATAGGATGTTGATCAGGGAAATATCCGACTGCCATATAAAGTCAGGAAGGAATTTTTCTACCTACTTGGGGCTTAATTGGAAATGTCTTCAATTATTTTTTTGTATTTTATTATTATTATTGTCTTGCTTTGGATCAACAGGGGTGATATGGGCTGATCCTGATGGACGCATATTTTTTTTCAGCCTCGTTTACTGTGTTACTGTGTAAAGTGCTAACCAGACAGATCTCTGTAGGCAGCTCCCCTGTCCATTGCCCAGCCAGCTGTTGCACTTGCATGCTAACATATTTTAATAATGTATTGGCATGAATAGAACACCTTTATGATGCAGTATATTACTATACTCAGCTGTTGTTCATCCCTATGTTTTCTCATAGGCCACAGAGGAGGTGTCCAAGTCACTTCAAGCCACAAAGGAAATTCTGTGCGGTACAGGAGACAAAGAGCCCCAGACTGAGCCTGTGGCTCAGTTGGCGCAGGAGTTGTACAACAGCGGCCTGCTCGTCACCTTGATAACCAACTTGCATCTCATAGACTTTGAGGTATGTTTCTGTTTTTTGATGTGAAGTTACTTTATCCGGCTAAAGTATTGCATCCATTAGTGCCACTTTTAACCCTTTCAGTGTGTATCATTCTGAAGTTCAAAGGGTTAAATGCATCTCCTTTATAGTTACAATTTACATGTTTCAAGAAGAAAAAAAATGCTAAATAATGAATACAAGTTAAATTCTACAGAAGCTGTACACATTATGGCCCTCTTAATTGGCCATAACACCGCCCTGAGGCATCGATTCAGTTGAGGCCTGTAAAACAGCCCGTAGGGCAATATTGGCTAACGGCCCATTAGCAACAAGTGCTAGCAGATCAGTTCAATTGCCCTATCAGCTGAAACCACAACGGGAGATAGGCTACAGAAATGGACTTGTGGTCGAACGTTTGTTTTGTGTGTTAAATTTCCAAAATGCACACTAAATAGCATGAGTAATGGGAACATCAAAGGAAAATAGCTAACGACTGGTCCCTGATGCTGTCAAACACCAACTGTTAGTTCAAACACATAGTCATCCTGCACTACCCCTAACAGTACAATGCAACAATACTACCCCTAACAATAGCCTAAAACCCAGATCTGTGTAACATGGTGCCTGACACCAAACACCCTTCCAAATACTAACCTTACACTGCCCTAACAGTAAAGTGCAACAATATTACCCCTAACACACTAGCCTGAAACCGAGATCTGTGAAATACTTGCCATTCATTCCCTGTCCGTCTTCTTCTGTCATCTTCTCTCTACTTTTTTCTGTAATCTTCCATCTTCTTTTTTTCCTGTCTTCTTTCAAATCTGTCCAGTAAAATAAAAAAGAACTTCAATGAAACATTTGTTAAAAAAAAAAAAAAAAAAAAAATGCCCTCCAAGATATGCCTGACTTAACACTTTTAGTGCCGGAGGGGTACCCTCCCAGCAATATGCAGTCTAGCATATCTGTTAAAATATTGTGCTGCCATTCCGGTTTAACAAAAAAATAAGTAATTCCTTTGTGTCATAAAGAAAACACTTTCCAATGGTTAAATATGTTTCTGCCTCCATTGGTGATGGCAGGCATGCAGAGTAACACAGAACCCCCCCCCCCATACCTTTTTGACCATTGCCCAAGTCAGAATGAGGGAATTTTGAACAGAGATTGGCTTTTTATATGGCCAGTCTCTGTTCAAAATGGATTCCAGCCTACAGTTGGTTGGGATATGTGCTTTCTTCCTTCCCGGCCAATCTGCTTCTAGTGAAAGGATGACAAACCCCCTAGAAGCTGATTGTTTGGGAGGTGTGTAAACACACATCCTAGCCAATTGTAGGCATGAATCAATTTTGAACAGAAATTGACCATATAAAAAGCCAGTCTCTGTTCAAAATTCCCTCATTCAGACTCAGGCAATGGCCCGAAAACTATGGAGAGGGGGTGGGGGGTTGTGTTACTGTGCATTTCTTCCATCAAAAACAGAGGCAGCAGAGCCATATTTAACCATTGGAAGTCCTTTCCTCAGAATGGCAGCATATTGTTTTAAGAGGTCTGCCAGACTGCATTCAACTCTTTGAATGCCAGATGGGTAGCCCCTCAGGCACTCAGAGTTAAGTCAGGCATATCTTGGGGGCATTTTTTTAAAACAAATCTTTCATTGAAGTTTTTTTTCTATTTTATAGGACAGATTTGAAAGAAAATAAAAAAAGAAGGCTGAAGATTGCAGAGAAAAGAAGAAAGAAGATGGACAGTACCTGACCAGGGCACTGAAGACTCCGCTGGACATCAGGATTACTGGTAAATGTTTCTTGTCAGGGCCTGTTTTTTTAATTTGGTCAGATTAATCCTGTGAGTGCCAGTGGAGTAAGCATACCCAAGTGGCACTCATAGGGTTAATTATACTAACCTTTCACACATTCTGGGATTGCTTTGGATGTATTGGTATGGGGCTTAGGGCCCGATATCAATACATCCGCTGGTTCAATTCCTGCATCAGCACTTTTGAGATGTGTTAAGGGACGCTGTACACAAAAAAAAAAAAAAAAAAAACTGGGTGCAGGTTTTCACACGTTAAAGTGGGTCCCTTCACTTGGTGCCTAACCCATGGAATTGAATGGCATATTTCTGCATTTTGTTGTGTGTCAATGTTTTCAGCCTGTATTTCTTAATAGCACATGTTATTGCATTGCTTACTGTGATTGAAAACATGCCTTTGGGTGTTTTTTTTTTGTTTGTTTTTTTTTTGTTTTATTTTGTTTTTTTTGTTTTGTTTTTTGCATTGAGGATAACAGGATCTAGACCAGAGTTGACAGCCTTCTGGTTATAGTTGACACTTTTGGACACTGCATACTATAGTGATAACGTTATCATGTGATGTCTTGCAGGATTTTTAAAATAGACAATTATGAGAGTTCTAATAAAAAGGCATGTCACTTCATTGTTTAAGCAAGAGTCTAATATAAGTGGGCTTCTAAAATAACCACTCCTAATCTCCTACTTCTCCAAGCTGCTTAAAGGGAAAGTTATTCACACACACACACACACACACACACACACACACACACACACACACACACACACACACACACACACACACACACACACACACACACACTCTCTCTCTCTCTCTCTCTCTCTCTCTCTCTCTCTCTCTCTCTCTCTCTCTCTCTCTCTTCGTTAAAAAATGTAGTGTTTGTTTTAAAGAATCAATATTCTCTTCTGGGACAGAATACAAAAGCTGCAACTGCTACAGAATGCACTACTATGTATATCTGAATAAATTAACTTGAAGAAAAAAATTGAGTCTTCAGTTTCTTATTCCAGGTTAATAAAGGAAGTTTCTATAATCAAGGAGGCAGTAAGTTTTATGATTCATCACCTGATATTATCAATCTGATGTCCAGATCCTCTGCTTTAGCAATTGGGACCAGAAGGGCATTATGGCTAAACACCTGGAGAGCCAAAGCCTCTTTGAAAATTAAATTGGTTGCCCTCCCTTTCTCATATCATATGCTTTTCAGGGAACATCTTTAAGAAATTATTAAAAAGTTGACTTGAGAGTAATTCACCTTTCTACCTCAAGATAGAAGATCAGGGTCAACATCTCCAAGTTGCTTCTTTGGTTGTAGAATGAGGAGGCAGCCTTTTCATGACCCAAAAGATACCAGTAAAGGAGGCATGACCAGAGAAGACAAGTCCCCTTCACATAGATCTAGAGGGGGGGTTCAAGAAGGATTTCCCTCACAGACCTTCAAAAAGTCCCCTTCATTCAGAAGGGTTCAGGCATATATTCAGGTTTTTTTTTGTTTTTTTTTTTGTTTTGTTTTGGTTTTTTTGTTTTCAAAGCCTTTGAGGGTTTTAGGCGAATTCTGTATCTCTAGTATCTCCACTTCTTTATCCAGAATAGAGGCCGTCTCCTCTGTAATAAAATCTGTTCCTCCAAATGCATTCCTGACAACCATCAATTTACAGGATGCATATCATAATATTCTGTAAAGCCTTCTCACAGAAGATTCATCAGATTTGACTTCAAAGGTCAGCATTTCCAGTTCACGGTGTTTCCTTTCAGCCTTTCGTCAGCATCAAGGGTATTTACCAAGGGAAATGGGAATTACTGTATTTTCTTATTTAGATGACCTTCTGATCATGACAAAATTCAGAGCTCAGGCTGGAAATCCGTTTTCAAGATCTAGGTTGGTTAGTAAATCATCAAACAAGTCCACTGTGGCCTTCTCAGAAACAAATTTCTCTAGGGAAGGAGCTGGATACAAAGGCAGCCATGGCACATCCACAATAGGATCAAGGTGGTAAGAAACAGATCTTAGATCTTCAGGAGGATTATTATTCATACTTCCAAGGATTCTGTGCAGCTTCTAGGAGTTTGACTTCTTTGGTCAAAATTGTTACTTGGTCCAGACTGCATATGAGTCCTATACAGACTCATTTTATACGCAAGTGGAACAAAAACTCTCTCAAAACACCTCTCAGGGAATCCCTCTATGAAGGAAGATAAAAAAAGGAACTTATTTGGTGAAGCAACAGGTAAAATATGTCTTTCACTAAAAGAGCTATGCTGAGAAGTCTGTACCACAAACACCAGTCCTAAGAGTTGGGCAGGTTTTTGAAACCACAGGTATGCTCAAGGGATCTGCCCTAGCTCAAAAGCTTCCCTGCACATAATTATCCTAGAACTTCTGGCAATAGGAAAGTGCCTCAGGATTTTAGAGAAATGGCTAAAAGGAAAACCGGTACATGTACGTTCACACAATTTGGTGATGGATATGTAATTAAGAAACCAAGAAGGCATAATGAACCAGCATCTAAACAAAGAAGCAGAAAAAAAATCCTAGGATCTGTGGAGTCCAACTTAAGAATAATTTCAGGTTCTCACATTTCAGGAAACCTAAACAAACATGCAAATTTCCTGAGCAGAACCCAACTGGAATCCAGGGGAATAGTCATTGAACACCGAGGTATTCCAAAAAATTGTTTACAAATGGGGGACACAATCTGTGGATTAGATGATCTCAATGCAGAGTGCAAGAATTTATACTGTTGAAAGGATTTGGCAGCTCTGAGGCAAGATACCCTGAATGTCGGCTGGCACTATTCCTTATACCTTCCTTCCTGTTTCAGTCCTAATGTAAGTATTGTGGCAAATAAAGAAGGATAAATTAGAGTTAATCTTGATAGTCCCAAGTTGGTTAAAAAGAGTATGGATTTCATAGCTGGTTAGGCTAGCAGCAAAACAACCTTAGTAAGTCCTTCCTGAGAGACTATCAAAGTGCCCAATATTTCATCAGAACCTAGCATTGCCACTCAGCCTCCAAGCCATCAGTTTCAATCATTACTATGAAGAGGATAATCAGAACATATAGCCAGGAACATTGCCTCAGGTAGAAAAACCTTGACATCTAGGATCTGTTGCAGAGTTTGGCAAACTTTCAGGTCATGGTGTCTAGAGAACCACCTTAGCATTTCTTTCATCCACTCAGCAAAAATATTGGATTGTCTTCAAAAAGCAAGAGGCTGGAAATCCTTCCCCCTGGGATCTGAATTTTCTCCTAGAACAACTATCCTGCTCTTCACAATTTGAGCCTATAGAGTATTCCATCATCAAGGCTTTAACTTTAAAAACCATCTTTTTGACAGATATTACCTCTGCCAGGAGGGTCAGTGAGCTACAAACCTTATCATGTAAGTCTCCCTGTTCAGTATTTCGCCAAAATAAAGTGGCCCTTAGGTCTAAAGCATCCTTTTGGTCCAAGGTGATCACATCGTTTTTCAAATTACCTCAGGAAATGGTTCCTTCTTCCTTTTGCCTAAATCCAAAAGGAAAGAAAGAGAGACTGTTTCATAATGTAGATCTTGTTAGATAACCTCATCTGCAAAAGATTTCCTGCCTTGATCCTTGATCAGATGAATATGAGTGTATCATATTATTTGGAAGCTAACATAACAGCTCCAGAAAAATTCAAGGCTCATTCTCCTAGATCATTCTTTGCCTCATGGGCCTGCAAACGGCCACCTTTTCCTATTTATCTACCTTTATAAAGCACTATCAAGTAGATGTACAAACATCCTCTGAAGCCGGATTCAAGAAGAATGTACTCAAGGCAGTTGTTCCTATTAAACCTGCAGGGGATTTCCTTTTCTGATCATCTTCCTTTTTGGTGATGTCTCTGGGATTTTTCTGATCAGTCCCATGCTCCTTCATCCCATAGGACTAACTTCTACGCCATCTTCTTATATGCCTTTTTTAACATGGCTCTGGATTCGTTGTCCTGTCCTGTCCTATCCCGTAGTTTCCTTCGCCACTGCTTTTATATATCCCTGAATTGTCATGGATAAGACATAGAAGAAAGGGTTATATTTACATGATATTTCCTTTCTTCTGTGTCCTTCCATGGCACCCCCTACCTTTTAATTGTTATGGTCTATTTTTCAGCACAGACAAAAGTATGACTGCCTAGAGGACTCTTTTAGTATCACTGATTGGTGCTACCCAACTGGGAAATTGGGCCAGTATCCATAATGCATTATCGTGAAAGAACACAGAAGAAAAGAAATATTGGTAAGTAAATGTCACCCTTTTTTAATACAAGCAAACTCCAGTGCCTAGATATATCCACATCCACATATAGGTCTCTCCACTGTATTCCCCAAATGTTGGAGGTGTTCAAGATGATAGCTGTAACTAGGGAGAAATGACTACATCTAGATAGAGAACCACACAAATAATTGGACCAATGAAAGATGTTCATTGGAGGAAATATCATGACGACAAAGTTTATAACCTTTTTTTCTTTTACCTTTATTGGGACAACTTTTAGTGAAATATATAATTCAGTTGTTGCAAGTGTAATAATTTGGGGTTATTCTGTATTACTGATTTGATCTCAGTATCTCTAAGGTGTTACACTGAGGAGTGAGGAACTTGTAGATCTATAGAGAGGAGTTATGTTGTAAAATCCATCCTACTGACGGCTGCAGAAACCATCCTCAACCTCAATGTCTTTTAACGGATTGCACTGAGGAGTGAGGAACCATAATGTTCCCTAACATTCCCCTTGTGTATGTCTGTCAGAGACTCGGGAACTCATCCACAATCTCTGGATGTCTTTCTGTGTCCCTGGAAGAAGAAACATGTATATGCTGTCAATGGAGACCTTTTGACAGAGTTCACACATTTCCTCTCACATACACTCTCTCCTACATAGATATATGTATGTGCATATCTTGTTACTTCGTTTTAGTTCATGGTTGAGTTTGCTGAGAATTAATGGTTCTCCTCTGTTTTATGCTGCATCTAAAAAAATAAGTGTATCAAACGTGTGAAGTTACTCTTAGTCCCCTGTTAAAAACATTTCTTTTAAGTGTCTTCCCATTTTCTGGATGTTTATGCATGATATGGCCTGTGATTTGCTATGGTATATGCAAGCATTTCATGGACTGGTCAATGCACCACTCACTGCTTCTGATGCTTATGTACTGGAAGGATTGCATCATCTGGAACACTATTAGAAACATTTGTTTGACGCCAAGTCTACAAATATTTGTCAGCTATATATTTTTTTTTTAAAGACAACAACCATTTCTTAGGATAAACAACACCAAAGTATTTTTGCAAGAAGCATAAACATGTTAACATTTTGAGGTTGTCTTGGATGAATTTTCCTCACTGCTAAATTTTTGTTTCAAAACCAGATGGCTCTGCAACCCTGCAATTCATTCTTCCACAAAGCAAGTTTAATTCATTGAATGCCAAAGGTGTCTCAGACACAGTGCTTAACCCTTTAAGTGCCGGAGGGTTATTCTGTGCGATCAAAAGGATAACAGTGCTTTTGAATATCTAAAGCATACAAGTAGTTAAAGGAACCCAAGCAGATAAAAATGAAAATAGGTTATATACACTTTTCCTCCATGTACTCCAGGCTAGAGTTTTTAAAAATACCTGAGGCCTATCCAGTTTTAGAAATGACTTGGTTGGGTATCCATTAACCATGCAAGGACAAGAGGGTTGTTTATTGCATTGTCAAACATTAATGAGTATCTTCTCTCCAGTTCTTAGGTCCCACCAAAAGGTCAGATTTTAGGGATATCCTTAATTAAGGACTGGTAGATCAATCACAATAACTGAGCTGCTAATTACCCACCTGTGATCAAGCAAGACTATCATTAAAATCTGTCTTGTTGATGTGTATTAATAAACCCTATGTTAATTATGTGTTGCCCCCTGGCCACACTCAGACTAATAAATCTTGAAAGGTGTCAGACATCTCATCCTAAGATCATGGGCATTAATATGGAGTTGTCACCCCCCTCCCCTTCCCATTTATGCTGTAACAGGCTCCACTCTTCTGGGAAGGCTTCTCAATAGAAGCAAGCATTTACTTCCATTCAGCCACAAGAGCATTAATGAGGTTGGGTACTGATGTTGGGCAATTAGGCATGGCTGCCAATACATGTTCCACTTCATCCCGAAGATGTTTGATGGGGTTGAGGTCAGGGCTCCGTGCAAGCTATATAAGTTCCTCCATACCGATCTTGACAAACTATTTCTTCATGGACCTCTCTTTGTGCACAGTGACATTGTAATACTGAAACAGGAAAGGAGTTCCCCGAGCTGTTGCCACAAAGTTGAAAGCACAGAATCATCTAGAATATCATTGTATGCTATAGTGTTAAGCAAATACAAAGAGTCCTATCCCAAACCATGGAAAAACAGCCTCAGTCTGGCAGGTAGCTATGCAGTCAAGCAGGTTCTTCTGGCAGCTACCAAACCCTGAGTCATTTGTTGCACTGCCAAATTGTGAAGAGTTGGTCATCACTCCAGAGACCACATTTCCATTGCTTCAGAAGCTATTTGTGGCAAACTTTACTCCACTCCAGCTGATTGGGATTACACATGGGGATCTTAGGTTTTTGTTTGTCTACTCCGCCATGATCACCCATTTCATGAAGCTCCTAACAAACAGTTATTGTGCTGATTTTGCTTCCAGGGGCGGTTTGGAAGTGGGCAGTGAATGTTGCAACGAGGAGAGACTCTTCTAAAATTATTTGTGGTTCTGCATTTGGATGTCCTGTTCTGCGAGCTTGTGTAATCTCCCACTTTGCAGCTGAGTTATTGTGGCATATAGACTTTTCCACTTCACAATAACAGTACAGACCAGGGCTCCCATGTCCGTGCCACACTGAAAGTAACTGAGCTCTGCAGTTTGGACCATTCTACTTCTGATGTTTGTCTATGGAAATTGCATGGCAGTGTGCTTGGTTTTATACACCTGTCAGCAATGGATGGTGCTGCAATAGCGAAATCAACTAATTAGAAAGGGTGCCCACATGATTTTGGTCATGTAATCTTTATTCCCCCTTTAACCAAACTAGCCAAAAGTAGAACCAGTTCTACTAAATTTAGGAGCTAAACAAACATTTACATTCTGGATGGTGACATCATCTCCTTTTGTTAGTGAAGCACAATATAAAATAAACTCTATACCAGTGGTTCTCATCCTAACAAGCCAGGAGCTGTGAATATCCCTGCTAGAACACAGGTGTGTTGATCAGAGGTTCAGACAATTTGAGCGGCACCATACTGGGAGACTCCTTGAGACATTTTGTGGTGTCTATATGTCCCCACCATTTTAAGGGTTCTGTTGATGGAACCATATATGTTTTTACCCATTACATGTTTTAGGATTGGAATCAGCTCTTCATATTTCCTTTTTTTTCGTTATTTATTTTTCTCCCTGATCAGATCACTAAATATAAATATCATCTGCAAGAATGTTATCTGAAATGTGCCGGCCCCGTAATTGTTCCCTCAGCTCTTACCAGTCTTAGTGTCCAGCAGTTCACAAGGGAGGTGCTTTTGTCAGGCCATCGCCATCCTCAACATTGTGCTCATATATATATATATATATATATATATATATATATATATATATATATATATATATATATATATATATATATATATATAAAATAATAGACAGACAGACAGACACACAATTACTCTGTCTTCAATATCCTTACACAATGCATCACACACACACACACAGCTTACAAACTGTCATCACTACAGAAACACCTATCACAAACTTGCGTTCACATTTTAAGTAAGACATGAACACGTACAGCCAATCACTAACAAACAAAATAGTCTAACACAATAAAGAACCCACACACCGCATAACATGCAACTCTGCTCCGAAAAGACTGTTTTTCAGTACCTTCAAATAAAAAAATCTTGCACTTAATTCAATTCAACAACATTAATCTTATAGGTATGGTATCATACATGCATAACTCACAACACAGCAATACAAAGAATATTACACACCCACATACACACATTACTATGTACAAAACAATTATGACACACACACACACACACACACACACACACACACACTTTCACAAGTCTATATAATTACACAAACACCCATGCACACTATACCAATAATTACAAAATAAGTACTATCATAACAATTCCTTCAGGAACATATAATAAAAAAAGAAAACGGAGCAAAAAACAACAGGGCGCCCCTGTGTACATCAATATATTAAAAATGTGTTGGGCCACCACCTTCACCCTATGGGTGAGCACTCTCAAAAGATCTGTGTTGGAAGGTACGTGTCTCATCGAACTTCCTAAGAAACTGGTATAATGAACTGGTCCCAGTAGCAGTATCTTCACACTGGCAGGCTGCTCACTCCTCGAAACACACTCTCCCCACAGAGGCACAAAATCAGATCAACACGTGACCAATAGGCACATAAACAAAAACAAGGAAAAGCACCCCAATAGTGTAAAATTGTTACTCTTACATTAACATTATGACCATAGAAATTAATGGAATCACACTCAGGTTTGGCTATAGTCAGGAGGCTGTTATCAACCACTCTGACAATCGAGCCCACGGAGAATATACCACTTCTGCGTTCGCGTACAGCTCAACTCTGCTCTAGTATTATGGTGGAGGCTTAATAAAAATACATTAAAATAACAAGGCTAATTAACGCTTACACGTTTCCCAGCTACAGGTGCTTTATCAAAGCTACAAAACAGCCTATAAGTAAAAATACTAAATCATTGATACCAGCCTCCTGACTATATCCAAACGTGAGTTTGATTCCATTCATTTCTATGGTCGTAATACCTTCAGAAACATAGTAGTTTCACACAGTCACACTACACAAGCCAAACTGACACCCATGTGTAGAATAATTTTACAAATACCATTGCACTTTAATAAGAGACCCTTCACAACACAGTTGTATCCAAAAATTACACTTTAAAGGGACAATAAAGTCCCATAAAAATTGTTTCTAGTTTTGTAGCGCTTAAAATAATAAACTAAGTGCTACAAACCCTAGAGCGGTTTGAGAGATATAGGCATTGAAAGTTCCCTTCCCTTCTCCTGACATCAGCTGTAAAGCTGACAGCAGAAAATTTGAGTCGTACAACACCGAAATCGCGTTACTTAAAAATAACTACTTAATTGGAAAGGTCTACAAAGTGTGCCTGGTTTGCAAGCACACTTTGTAGACCTTTCCAATGAAGTAATGCTTTTCCAATAACGTGATTTCGGCTCTACTGCAGAGCCGCCTGCTAGTCCCCGGACCGGGATCTCCTGCTGTCATCTGACATCAGGAGAAGGGGAGGGAGGGGGAACTTTCAATGCCTGTATCTCTCAAACCATTGCGGTTTGAGAGGTAGGGATTGTAGCACTTAGTTTATTATTTTAAGCTCTACAAAACTAGAAACAATTTTTATGGGACATTATTGTCCCTTTAAAGTATAATTTTTGGATACAACTGTGTTGTGAAGGGTCTCTTATTGGTTTATTATTTTATGGGACATTAATGTCCCTTTAAAGAACTAAATACAATGATAAAAAAAATATATATGGGCAGTGCCATCCCACACTGCAAGGTTGTTTTTTTTTTTTTTTTTTTTTTTTTTTTAATAAAATTATATGTAAAGTACTGCATGGTTACATAGCTAGATAACATTTTACAGATGCACTGTTGCTATAGCATTCTACAAACAGCTATGATTAACTGGCTGTAATTCTCTATGGACTGCAATGATAACAATGTAACAAAAATGTTCAGGCTATAGAGGGACTGATAATTTTTTAATAAAATGCCTCTCGACAGTGAGAATATCCTTATTTTCCACAGCAAGATAAAACCTACAATATATATTTCAATATTTTGTTACTATGCCTTTTAAGGCATTGTTCAGACTGGTGACAGTAGTGTAGTGGATAACATGGCTATTGACTTTTTGACTGTTCGCACAAGCAGTATCACTCACATATGAAGTAACCTAACACCACTTGCTGAAAAATTCCTGTGTTTAGTGCAGGACACTAGGAAGCTGCAGCATTGATGATCTGCACACTGGTGTGTGGTGGGGCCACTGTGCAGATCATTCTCCCAGACCTGGCATCTTGGACATTGTGATAGTCATCACAATGACCAATGAATGAACAACCCAGGTGGACATTGGGAAAACAAGTGTGGCTGACATTAAAGTGACCCAGCCAACATGCCCACCCTCTGTTACAGAATTTTATGAGGACTGCAGGACAGTGCAGATAAAGAACGCCGGTAGCTTGAGCAAGGCAGCATCATTGCCAATTTCAAATAGCTAATGTAAACTAGACCTAAGGGGGGCCTCATAATCAATGTAATTAAGGTAAACAATCGGGGTGGACAATCGGTGAACCTCCAGATTGTTAAACTACAACTCCCATCAGCCTTCCTCCAACCAGCTAAGAATGATGGGAGTTGTAATGCAGCAATAATTGGAGGGACATATGCAATTCACCTCTCATCAAGCTGAAAAATAAAATAAAATAGCACAAGAGACTTACGTCCTTGTTAAAAATAATCCCCACTCATTATGCAGTATATAAGGGGTGAAACTCTGTTCTGCCAATAGGGATAAATGTTTATTATTACAAGTTGGTTGCTTCTTTAACTCAGTGGATGGTAGTGGCATCTCCAATGCATTGGGAAGTAATTGGTTGTCGATGTCTGGCGTTTATTATTCATGAAATATTTCTATTCAAATAAACTGTTCTTGAAAAATCTTTTCTGTCAAACAGGGCAAGAAAGATGTGTCCCAGATATTTAACAACATCTTGAGAAGACAGATTGGCACACGAAGTCCCACTGTGGAGTACATTAGTTCCCATCAACATATTCTCTTTATACTTCTTAAAGGGTAAGTTTTTAATTAGGAGGACTCTACACTGGCATCTCCTTTATGGGGGTTTATCAATGAAAATTACTTGTAATGATATGTTTACCAAAATACATTAGTAGCAT
This sequence comes from Rhinophrynus dorsalis, assembly GCA_037306005.1. Classification (NCBI taxonomy): domain Eukaryota; kingdom Metazoa; phylum Chordata; class Amphibia; order Anura; family Rhinophrynidae; genus Rhinophrynus; species Rhinophrynus dorsalis. Next base: position 516,532,432 of record CM074719.1, on the reverse strand, counting down.
ATCATGGTGTATGTAAAGTGATTTTACACAAAGTTTCCTTTTATAATGGGGGCTGACTGGGTATGACTTGATTTTAATCCCAAAGAGCTGGACAGACAAAGGATGCTTCCCCCTGTTTTTATTTATCTAAGAAGCATGCTGCAGATTTGAAATGTAACCCTTTGAGTGCTAGAGAGGTGTGTTGTTGAATACAGAAACAAGCAAAACTCTGGGCTGACCCCCCCCACCCACACACAACTAGACAAATGGAATAGTTTTTTTGAAGCGTACTGAACATTGCCTAAAATATTGCAGAATATCTACCAATTCATTGGGCCGAGGGTGTATTGGGTTTTTATACAATATAAAAACTTAAACTAAAAAAAAGATATATTTTATTTTTACTCTTTCAATGTCTGTCTTAAAGCTAAAGTGAGGGATACAGATGGTGGCCAAATTTTGGTATCCTCTTACAATTATATACAATTTAAAATACACTATGCTTTGAAATATACAATTAATTTTTAAAATGAAAAATGAAATTCCTCTAGGATTTATAATTCTGTATTTAAAAACAATAGATGCACATTAGTTTTCGCTTATTATAAGCTAACTAGTGTAAAAGCCCGTGTACACGGCCAAGGTCCGGCCAAGGCACTCAAAGGGTTAAGATGCCGGTATTGCTCTGTGTCCTGCCGCTGACGCAGTCATGCACTGTAGAGACTGGCCGAAAGCACAGAGCTCCCAGCATTCTGTGCTTTCGGGCAGTCTCTTCTGCGCATGACTGCTTCTGACAAACATCCTAGTAAATTATATAGGATGTCTAGAGAAATGCTGTAGAAACAAGTCTCAGAAAATGAGTTTTCATGAAGATTTTGTTAAAAGAATGGTGAATATTTCATCCATAGTACAATTCAGTCCCCAATGCCCTCATTCGCTCCTTCAGTTGTTAACCCAGAGGGGTACGTAATGCATTGAAGAGAAATACAGTGAGTACTCCTCTGTCACTCCAAAGAGTTAAGGCTGTAGTCTAAGAAAAATGCATTGAGCTTTTAAATATCCTTGCGTAAACATTGTTGTTTCAGTAAAAATTGCTGAACCAGAGAAGATCTACAGGTGCTCAACAATGCCCATTTTTAAATGGGAAAACAGACATTTCTCTGCCGTTACTGAGCCTGTAAGGAACCCTTTCCCCTACCCACAAATCCGGCTTTACCTTCCTGTTACCAAAAGACAGATAACAGTCCTGTATTCATAGTGGTTAGTGTGCATTCTTAAGATGGTGTGAAGATGTGCAACTATAGAGCTCTCTGTAGTAAAACAATCTGCTACATGCAGCAGTATGAGCACGTGCAGATTAAGGTGTAGTGGGCAAGGCAAGATTTAAAGGGATAGTAATGTTTCATAATAAAAGCAGCTCTAATTAATCATCATAGTATTTGGACTTTGGAGAGTGTTATTTCAATTCTGTCAGAGTTGTAGTTCAAGAGTAATTCAATGACAAAGTATCCCCCTCCCGCCCCTTTTACTGATGTAACACTGTTCAGCCAGAGCAGAAGGGAGGTGCCCAGGTAGACTGCAGAGAGGGACAATCTTCAATTAAGATAAGGGAAAACCCTAAATAGCTTGTCAAGGGGGGCAGGGATTTCATTGTTTTCATAGGAATAAGAGTGTCCCCTTCTGTTATCTGTCTGGTCTATGGATTGCATTCCACATCTGAGAAGAGATAGCTTACACTAGGTAAAAGGGGCGGGAGGGGAAACTTTGCTTGTGAATATCTCTCAAACCATAAAGGTTTGAAAGATAAGACTTCTATCATTCTTCATGTTTTTTTAATGCCTACAAAATAAAGTAAAGTTAAAACGAAGTATTACTATCCCATTAAAAGGTAATTATAAATTTTGTTATGGCTTTAATGGGTTTACTATTTATTTGTTATTAAAAAGCAATAATACAGCTGTGTATATATTTATGGACACTATACATAGAGACTTAATCTTGTTGGGGTGAAAGTTCCCCTTTAACTGGAGAATTCATCTATTTAGCTGTCCTTCATATAGTAGTCAGTTTATCCAAGATTACAAACGAAAAGAATGTGACGAGCGCACACCGAGAAAGAGCAAAATAAAGTAATTTACTCAAGGCATGTGTGGCCCCTCAGGTGCTGCTCAAGTCACGTTTTTCGCTCCCATGTGCCATTGCAGAGAGGAAATTTCCATATTCATATCAGTCTGGTCCCACCCACAGGCAGTCCAGCCCCGAAATGTCAGGCAAATCCTCTCCGCACGAGAGAAACAGCACAACCCCAGACGTACGTTTCGGTCTATGTGGACCTCGTCAGTGGGATGCAGCTGTTCCCCTCTAGGCACACAGAAGCAAGGGCCCATGCCTGGGATACCCTTCCACTTAGGGAGACAACAAACGAAAAGAATGTGACGAGCGCACACCGAGAAAGAGAGCAAAATAAAGTAATTTACTCAAGGCATGTGTGGCCCCTCAGGTGCTGCTCAAGTCACGTTTTTCGCTCCCATGTGCCATTGCAGAGAGGAAATTTCCATATTCATATCAGTCTGGTCCCACCCACAGGCAGTCCAGCCCCGAAATGTCAGGCAAATCCTCTCCGCACGAGAGAAACAGCACAACCCCAGACGTACGTTTCGGTCTATGTGGACCTCGTCAGTGGGATGCAGCTGTTCCCCTCTAGGCACACAGAAGCAAGGGCCCATGCCTGGGATACCCTTCCACTTAGGGAGACAACAAACGAAAAGAATGTGACGAGCGCACACAGAGAAAGAGCAAAATAAAGTAATTTACTCAAGGCATGTGTGGCCCCTCAGGTGCTGCTCAAGTCACGTTTTTCGCTCCCATGTGCCATTGCAGAGAGGAAATTTCCATATTCATATCAGTCTGGTCCCACCCACAGGCAGTCCAGCCCCGAAATGTCAGGCAAATCCTCTCCGCACGAGAACAAGACACTTAATCTTGTTCGTGCTTGATGTGTGCTCCTCACAACTCTTTTTGTCTCCCTAAGTTTAAGGGCATCCCAGGCATGGGCCCTTGCTTCCATGTGCCTAGAGGGATTCGGCTGCACCACACTGACGAGGCTCACATAGGCCGAAACGTACGTCTGTGGTTTTGCCGTTTCTCTCGTGCGGAGGGGATTTGCCTGACATTTCGGAGCTGGACTGTCTGTGGGCGGGACCAGTCTGATATGGACATGGAGATTTCCTCTCTGCAATGGCACATGGGAGTGAAAAACGTGAGTTGTAGCACCATTGAGAGGCTACCATGCCTTAGAACAAGACACTTAATCTTGTTCGTGCTTGATGTGTGCTCCTCACAACTCTTTTTGTCTCCCTAAGTTTAAGGGCATCCCAGGCATGGGCCCTTGCTTCCATGTGCCTAGAGGGATTCGGCTGCACCACACTGACGAGGCTCACATAGGCCGAAACGTACGTCTGTGGTTTTGCCGTTTCTCTCGTGCGGAGGGGATTTGCCTGACATTTCGGAGCTGGACTGTCTGTGGGCGGGACCAGTCTGATATGGACATGGAGATTTCCTCTCTGCAATGGCACATGGGAGTGAAAAACGTGAGTTGTAGCACCATTGAGAGGCTACCATGCCTTAGAACAAGACACTTAATCTTGTTCGTGCTTGATGTGTGCTCCTCACAACTCTTTTTGTCTCCCTAAGTTTATCCAAGATTGTCTTTTTGCATTTGAACATGGATAGTGAATGTTTACATGGGCCATGGGTAGGGCTTGCTCTCTCTCCTGTTTTCATCGAATTTATCCCCCTGGAAGCTACAGTGATTGCATTGTGTAGCAGTGAATTTGAAATTTCTCTTGCATACAATGGTGGACACAGGGACCATGGAATAAAGTTCCCTCCACCCGAAGGCAGGGCACTGAAACAAAAAAACTAAACTCCTCCCACTCCCCTGTCCAAGTTTACCTCTGTGGTTCAGCCTACTTTGCAGTTTTTAAAGTTACATCATCTAGCTCCACAATTCTCACAAAAATAAATGAATTTTCTAGCACTGTTGGTGTAGAATATTGGAAGGCAGACTAGACTGCCTCAGCAGAAGAATAATTGGCCCTAGCAAGTGGGTTAAAAAACAGTCTGCCTATTGAAGCACTTCTTCAGGTAGCTGTTAGTTATCAGCCTTGATAGGCGAGATAAGAGAGACCATCCTACCAAACCAATCCATATACCTGCCTGCAAAATCAGGAACATTATCAGGCTTATCAGGTGCTATCTATCTAATATTCATGCTGCGAGAAGTGACATTTGAACACTGAACATCAACTATATTTTTTCTGAGCTTTTTTTTTTTGTGATAGCAATGGTTTCACAGCTTTATATATGTGTCTCTTCATTATGCCTCAACAAGGGATGTTTTAAATTTTAAGTGTATAATGTTTGAATAACAGGGCGGTGGTGGGATTGTAGCGAAAAACTTTAACCTAATCTATATACGGATTTGAGAGACCACAGTGTTTGGTAGGCACCATTCTTCTGGCTCCATTAACTTTTTTCATATATATACACTAGCTGCACCATAGGGAATATATAAACATTATAAAAATTCCCATTGATTTAAACTGAATCAATGTGAAACATCTCTAGCATTCAAGGAGTTAAACACCCCCTTTAAATTAACTGACAGTTTTTAAAAGTTTATGCTGTAACTTACATAGGTTCATCTTAGTATCAAAGCAGATGTCAAAGACAAACAATGGAATCACAAATTATGTCACAGAGAGAGAACAGTGTAATGTTGTATAGTTATATTAGTAGTTGTCTAGAGCACAGCAAAAACATTTTTCCATTGGGAGAGTAACTGACAAGTGTCTCACGTAATCTCTATTAATTGGAAAAGCCTTTTCAAAGCTACTATCCTTGGACTTCAGTCCATACATATTGTACAACTTTTGTTGAAGGAAGATCTGGACATCTGACCAGGCAGCTAGGATGTCAAGGAAAAAAGAAGAGTCTGCCTACTTCTTCATATCAACCAACAGCTGCCCAACATGCCATTCCTCGATGGCCCTGAAAAAGGAGCAGTGTTATCCTGCAGAGTGGGGAGGCTTCCACCACTCTTTGAAGGTTCAGTGGACCAAGGACAAGCGCTGCAGATTCCCATGTTGTTGGGAGAAATTTGATGAGTGCAAAAACAAAGACTGCCCATACAAGCACAAGAAGGGGCGCACTGTGGACGGGATTCACTTTCCACCTAACAAGATAAATCCAAATCAAGCAGCTCCACTACCCACAGCTGGAGAAATAATCAAAAAAATGATAGAGGGCAGAAAATATCTCCTGACTCCCATCGCAAAGAAGGCCACTCAGACCAGTTCAATATTAGTGAAATTCCAACTGTCACTGACCAGAACCACCATCAAAAGGAAAATGAATGGGAATGTGGATGAACCACCTGCAAAGAGAATGAAACTGACTAGTAACAACCTGAAAATGACAGGAAACCTGGATGGACCACCTGCAGAGAGTGTGAAACTGTCTAGTAACAACCTGAAAAGAAAAATGACAGAAAACCTGGATGGACCACCAGCAAAGAGGATGAAACTCTCTAGTAACAACCTGAAAAGGAAAATGACAGAAAACCTGGATGGACCACCAGCAAAGAGGAGGAAACTGTCTAGTAACAACCTGAAAAGGAAAATGACAGAAAACGTGGATGGACCACCAGCAAAGCGGCTAAAACTGGAGTAACACAAGCCTATTGCTGTTGATTAAGAACTAATTAGTGTATGTAATATCACAATAACCTTATCTGTTAAATAAAATGTTTCTATATCTTATAATTTTCAGTCAGTTTTTTTAATGAAAAATAATTTATTTAACCCCTTAAGGACCCTTGACAGTCCTGGTACGTCATGGCTGGATTTGCATTAAGGACCAATGACGTACCAGGACCGTCATGTCTTAAATGATAGCAGCGTGCCTCCGTGCACACTGCTATCATTAATGCTAGGCTGAGACTGAGCGCTCAGAGACCGGGGCTTTCAGTCTCAGCCCTTTTTGCTTGTGCCGGTTCATGTGATTGCCGTAGCAGTGATCACATGTACCGGCATAGTGAGAGACAGAGGCAGCACATAAAGCATGCTGTCTGTGCGTGTCTCGTCTGCATCTGTCTCCCTTGCTATCAAAGTAAGTCTCCCTTGCTATCAAAGTAAGGGAGACCGAAGTAGACAGGAGACACCTAGTGGCAAATGAAAATACAGCAGCTGGGTGTATTAACCCCTTCACTGCTGGTGCCAGAGGCTTGCTAAATGCAGGTCAATTTCTGACCTGCAATGGTTTTTTTGTTAAAAAAAAAAAAAAAAAAATCTCATTAAACAATATTGGAAGTGTGATTGTTGTGGAGCCATGTAATACCCTTACACACACCGCCAAATGTCACAGATACAAAAGTGTCAAAATAGGGTGAGGAAAAAGGGACATAGGGATTTTCACCCGGGGGGGACAGTGGCCACTGTAAACTGCACATTTTGTAGGTATGACTGACCGGTCATACCTTTCATGCAGTCGCCATAAAAATTTAACCCTTTGTGCCCAACTGATCCCAAGGGAAAAAACAAAAATGGTGGGTTTTTTACATTTTTTTCTTTTATTTTTTTTCATTTTAATAAAATAAATGGTGGGTTATCCATATAAGTAGGGTATCAAATGAAAGCCCTATTTGTGCTTAAAAAAACAGTATATAATTTATGGGGGTGGGATAAAAGACTTGGAGGGAAAACACTGTTGAACAAAGACATAGTCAAAAAGGTCGGAATTGCTCCGGTCCTTAAGTGAAATCCACCTCAGATTTTCCCGGTCCTTAAGGGGTTAAAGGACAAATATGTAAATGTTATGGGTAGTGAGAAAGAGAGAGTGACTCAGCACTGAAAGAGTTACAAGAGCAATTAAAATTGGGCAGAGCTGCATGGTGCATCTGTTAGGCCAGTGCATTCCTATAAAACAGTCATTTTTAACCCTTTCTGGGGAGGGTTGCCACCCGGCCGTTATTTTACCGGCACAGCCGGTAATTGGCACACTGGAGCCAGTGCTGGTATAACTACTATACTGGCAATTGAAAAGCCGGTATTTGTGTGCATCTGGGGAGGGGAGTGAGGTGACTGAGCAGGAGACATAGTAAATTAAAAAAATACCCTAATGCCCAATCACAAAACAGCCTTCCAGAATCAAAGATGGCCTCCTCAGATTCCCAACCTCATACCTCTTGACTGTAACTATTACATCATATAAATCCAGTGAGTGAGGACCCTACAAGCACATCGATTGACGTGTCAGTGACATGACACTCCAGCCCTTTTGGACTGTGTGAGGCTGCGCGGCGCCAGTGCCACAGACTGAACGTGACGCTCACACCTCGTGCACAATGACAGAGACAAACACAGAGTGTGACTGGGCAGCTATGAGGTCCCCTGACATCCTGCTCACAGGTGAGAGACGCACAACAATGTGTGTGTGAGAGGGACCACAGCTACTGATGTAAATGCCAGGGGTGTGGTTTAATTACAGATTGGTGGCAACTGGCAAGGTAAAGATACTGAGGCATATGCAGAATTATTTTCTCAAAAGGGTGGTGGTTACAGAAGTAGTCATTCATATAATGTAATAAGTTAATGTACTCTTAATAATCATCTACCAAATTCCCTTAACCTTTTGAGTGCTGTAGTGATCAAAGCCTGGTCAGGTTGTGCCAAATGGCTGTCATTTAATAGGAGAGAGAGAATCTCAGCAGGTATTGTGCGCCTGTTTCAGGTGGTCAATAAAAGTATACCATTTTATCAATAAAGAGAATATAGTATATTTCCACAGAGATGTCTGATGCCCATAGGGTTAAACATATAGAATATTTAAGACATTCTTCTGTGGGTGTATAGGTTATACATTCATTTACTGGAGAAAAAAAAAAAAAAAAAAAAAAAATAATATATATATATATATATATATATATATATATATATATATATATATATATATATATATGAATAAATTTATTTTTTTTGTTTATTTTAAAATGAATTACACACCCATGCCACACACAAACCCAAGCGTTAGTGCTTCCCTTATATCCTGCTTAAATCTAGACTAGATCCGTGTCCATCAACAGAAGGATCTCAAAGCCCACCTAGTTGTAAAAATGTATTAGAAATTACTCAGTCAGAGACAGACCAATTAATCTAATCATAATGGAATCCCCAGGAGTAAGAAGGGACTGGGGGCATAGAGGGATCAAGGGTGATATCAAAGGGACGGAGGACAGGTTTGGAGTGCTGGAGCGCTTCCCCTAGCTGTGTTTGGCAGGAAGATCTGTAGAGGAAGTGAGGTACCCAAGGGATTGTGGGTTTCCCTGTGGCCATTTCTTTCTGGACCACATGGAGGGAGGAGCTTCCCACCTGCCCTCCCCCAAGTTTATGTGTGTATTGATGAAGCATATCTTTATATGTGGATATGGTGGAAAATTAGAGGTGGTAGGCTGGTGTTGGTTAGCCTCTGTGTTGTGGGCATTTGATTGCTCTGCTTGATGCCATTGTGTTGTTTCTCACAGAATGATGGAATGCTTGCTGTGTGAAGCATAAGTCTCAGTTTTTTGGCTTTCTGGTTCAGAACATGGCTCTTCGAACTTGGTCTCCAGCCTTGCGTCTACAGCTAGCAGGCTAACACTTTTCTCATCCAGGTAAACTAGGGTTGGTTGGTAGTATGGCTCTTAGCCAATTTAGATAAACCTTGATGACGGCAGTCCTGGGGTGTGGATTCCCCTTAACGAGATAGTTATACGGCCGACTCCAAAAGGGACTGACAGCGCAGGCGCACGGACGTCACTATGACAAGATGTCCGTGCTTCCTGCTACTGTCCGCCTCAGAGTAAGTAGTAGAAAATCTTGTAAACCGGGTAATATTTCTGGCGACTAGCGCTACTAAGCAGCTATTCGCCAGATGAAGACTTAAATAAGATTAAGTTTTTGCGGGGTGGTAGTTCCCCTTTAAAACAAATTCAATACTGTATTTTACAGGTTAAACTCTGTTTAACATAGAACCACATGTTCTCAGTGAAGGCAATCATAGAACATGCTCTCGCCATTGCACTCAAATGGTTAATATATAATATACTCTATATCATATACTAGCAATGTGGGACGGCGCTGCCCGTCAGGATGTATAGGGAATTAATGCACACACATGGCTGCAAGACAAACACACACAGAGACACACACGCAAATGCACACGCATTCACTGAGATTCATGAAGATCGACACAGTCATACATACATACATACATACATGCAATGCACAACATGCAGACACATAGAGAGTGATACAGACATGCAACACACACAGTGAGGAACACACAGGCACACACAGAGACACACATGCACACACAGAAGTGAGTCATAAGGGGGTGACTTGTGTGTCATTGTTATGAGTTTGTGTTTGTACTTATGCCTCCACTGTGGCATTCATTCATGTAGTTGAAATGCATGTGGTAATTGCACATACTATGATGGAAGGTGGATCGTGCTGGCTTCCGGGGTGTGAGTGAGACTATGGTGGAAGGTGGATCGTGCTGGCTCCCGGGGTGTGAGTACGAGAGTGAGTGAGTGTGTATGAATGTGAGTGAGTGTGTATGAATGTGAGTGAGTGTGTATGAATGTGAGTGAGAGAGTGTGATTGAGTGAGAGAGTGTGACTGAGTGAGAGAGTGTGATTGAGTGCGAGTGTGTGATTGAGAGTGTGTGTTTTTTGTCTGATGTGTAGGAGCGAGTGGCAGCCATTTTGTTTTTCACTGTCATCCAATACAGGTTACTGGTACACTGGGAGACGTCAGTCCCCTTTAAGTAGGCAGGAACATTCTCTAAATGTATGCAGGGGGGTGGAGCCTCCCTTCCCTCTCAGGCTGACTCATCCAGTCTGCCCCTCAGAATTGTTTGTTCCTGTGTAAGACACACAGGTGGAGAACATCTCTCAATCAAGTTTAGTTTCTTTTTTATTTTCTGTCAAATATGGAATACCACCATTAGGCGGGTTACCAGGACTGACAATGCCCTCTCCAAAGTGGCTAGTTTCAGTAGCCAGAGCATTTTGGTGGACCTTAAGCTCTGAAGAGGGAATAATCTTGATTTCAAGTAACTTCCCTGGGGATTCCTCTCTGAGGTACTCCTCTTTCCCTGGTGACCTGAAGACAGAAGACCTGCAGAAAGGTGAGCCACCCTTTGAGTGCTGAAGGTCCACTTGTCCCACAGTTTCCCTTAACTGGGCTTGTATTTGGGAGTTCTCATTGCGCACTCCAGCACTCATTGGGTGTTTATGTGTGTGTGTGTATATATATATATATATATATATATATATATATATATATATATATATATATTGTATACATAAGTGTATGTCTGTGGTTTTGGAGCAGTTTATATGGCATATTAACCCTTTCTCTGCTGGTTTGACTAGTTTTATAAGGGGTTTTGGGACACTTCCTTTACAGGGTAGTGTTTTATTCTGATGTACATGTGTTTACTATGTATTTTAACCTTTTTCCCTTTGGGGGTTACTTTTATTAAAAATTATGTACTGCGCCTTTATGGCGCGCTTTACCGCACAGACGCCATTGCTCCTTTACTTTCAATGGGCTTACACTGTTTGGGATGTATCTCTGGAACCGCTTCACACAGCAACTTCAGAGAGGGCTCATGTTTCTTGTCTACCCTTGCTCTATCATCCGGTTTATAGTTCAAGTGTGTTGGGGGGCTTCGGGCACTGTTTTGGGGTACTTTTTGGGAAAAACTACATTTCCCATGAGAGCTCGATTCGCACCTAATTTCTGATTGGCTCCCGTCGCGGCAGCCATTTTGGGCACTTTTTTCAATCAGTATCCTATACAGTGCTTGGACAATCCTTTGCTCCTCTGCAGATTGACCCTTCGCCTGCCAGAACAGTCTATATTTAGCGTTTCTGGGGTGAAATATCAGTCTTACACACTACAATTGGGTGATTCATTGTACAGTTGGTTATTTTGACAATGTATGAATGTCTATACTGCTGGAGCTAGGGACTAGACCTATGACTAAGGAAGCTGGGGTTCAGTATCCCTCATTGTGCACTGCTCTTCCTGTCACAAAGGGCTACCTAGAGTGTTCTCTGGTCATTTCTGCCCAGCAGGCTGGAGATCCTGGCAGCAACCCAGGGCCTTCCAGCCATGCTATTGAGCCAGCTTGGGTGCAGGAGTTTAAGGCTGCAACTGGGTCCTCTTTACAGCTCTTTGCATCCCAGATTCAGGGGGCATTTCAGTTGAAGCAGACCCCCTCGATTATCAGATCCTCCCTGCCTCAACCTCAGGGAGCACCTGATTAGATTCTTCTGAGGAAGAATTGTTGCTAGTTTGGAATGGTGAGGATTGGTGCTCTTTTGGAATCTTTCAGGTCTCTTAAGGGACCTATTTGTAGCTGATCCTGAAACCTCTACTGAGGGCCTGATCAGGGCTGTATTACCCACTCTCAACATTCCATCGGTTCAGGAGGTTCACTCTGTTCCCTGTGATGTTTTTCAGGTGCCTGTAAAGCCCCTTACTCATTTTCCTCCTAACCCAACTCTTGAACATGGACCAGACAAGTCCTCTTCAGTGTCTAGAATATTTGCTAAACCTTTTCCCTTTTCTCAAACAGAAATGGCTACATGGGTTCATTCCCTTAACGTGGACGCACCCATATCTAGACTGTCTCAGCTTACTGTCTACATGTTTCTGACGCTGCAAGATTGGACTGACAAGTAACTGAGGTTCCCCTCAAGCTCGTTTTTGCTTCTTTTGGTCTGCTATGCTTCCAGCCTTTGATGTAGCATGGGTTGAACGGGCTGTTGCAGTCTGGACTGTGCAACCCACTGGAGGTCTGTCAGAATTTGATTACTTCGGAGTCCTTGTGTCTCCTTGCTATTGTCTCTTTAGATCAACGCTATTTTTCTGCTGCTGCCCTTGATGCCGGGCAAGGGCCCCCACTACTTCTGTGGTGGTTTGGCGTGTGCTTTGACTTGAGATTGATCTGCTCTCATTGCTTCCAGGAAAGTTTTCCTTTCTTTGCCTTTTGAGGGTACTTCCTTGTTTGGTTCCGAACTAAGGAACTGATTAAAGGGCTTTAGGGGTTAGAGCCTCTTCTACCCTTGGTTTCAAAACAAATAAATGAATATAAGGGTTGCCGTTTACACGTAACTGGTCTTTTTGTTCCTTTTCTCTGTCACGTTCAACGAACCAGGTGGTTCTATCTGTTCCGCGTTCCTCCCAGAACAAGCGGCAATTGCAGCCCTAGGCCGTTTACAAGCCCAGGATTTCGTGATTGCTTCGAAATGTCTCTCGACACCGTGGGATGATTAAGTGTCGGACTTGTGAGCTTTTCTGGTGGTGTCTGAGGGATACTAGATCCCTTTTCCCTCCCACCTTTTCGCCTTTATCTTCTCGTTCTCCTCAGGTAAAAGAGAGAAGCCGTCTATTTGAAGACGTTATTCCGGTTCTCTGGACAAGGATGTCCTGGAATAGGTCCCCCCTGCGGTCAGGGGTTCAGGATTCTATTCTAGCCTCTTTCTGGTGACCAACAACAATTAATAAATAAATAAATAGAAGGGTTGTCGGATGTCGCCTCATTTTGGATCTGAAAGATCTTAATTCCTTTGTAGTGCAGTCTCCTTATCGTCAGGAGTATCTGCTCACAGTAGTCGCTGCGGGGGAGTTTCTAGCTCCTCTGGATCTTAGGATGCGTTTGCACTTCCCAGTCCTTCTAGAGAGCAGGCAGTATTTGGGTTTGCCTGCGCCAGAGGTCATTTTCAGTGTAGGCCTTCCATTGGTCTGTCATCAGCCCCAGGTTTTCATCGGGGCTGGGGGACTTGATATCTGTCCTCTGTCAGGACAGCATCACACTTCTTCGTCACGGACCACTTGCCTTACGCAAGCATCAGATGTGGGCCTTCTTCTTCAGCAGGTCCAGGCCTGTATTCTGTTCCTTCTTTTCATGGTTGGATTGTGAAATAGGGTCAGTCAGACCCTGTTCCGTTTCAGCTCCTGGGTCTTCTGTTCGATCTTGGAGGTCCATGGTTTTTCTACCGGACTAGGTAACCATCAACTTACTCGAAGGACCCCTATGATCCTATCCCGCGATCGAACACTGGCCTTGAGGTTATTTCTTGGGTGGGGTGGTTCATCTCCACAATTGAGGCGGTTCCATTTGCCATGGTACACGCCAGGGAACTTCGAGGTTTGTGATATGGAGGACCGACCAGATCTTCTGAAGCTAACACTCTCTCTCCCTCCTCATGTCGAGTTGAGCTTGGAGTAGGTGGTTGGGCCTTTTCCATCTCCTACTGGGAAGATCCTTCCTACTTCCCCCTGGACCAAGGTCTCATTGGATGCCAGCCTCCTGGACTGGGGAACTGTTCTGGGTCGCTTTAGCGCCCAGGGGAAGTGGTTCATGGAGGAGTCCCTTCTTCCCATCCTCGTGTGCTTCACCTGGTGGACGAGTCCAACAATGCCACGGCAGTGGCTTATTTCATCAGTCAGGGAGGGACACAAAGTCTCGCCACTTGGTTAGAGGTCTAGGCCATTCTGTCCTGGGCAGAGGTTCCTGTTCCTGTCATTTCCGCAGTGCTCATTCCAGGAGTGGACACCGTCTTGACGGACTTCCTCAGTCGTCGACATTGGAACGTGGACCTGCATTAGGATGTGTTTCGTCTCCTAGTTTGAGATGGGGAATTCCCCAGTGGATCTGCTGGCAATGGGACGCAACAGGAAGGTTACGCCGTTTTGCTCTCTGTTGAGAGACTCCTTAATTCTGATGCTGATGCAATGTCCATCCTTGGACGTCCACTCTGGCCATTTTTCTTTCTCTCCCTATGTTAATATGGGCATTACGGACATTGTAATTGTATGTTGTCCGGTGATTTCGATTGTTCTGGATTGAAATTGTCAACCATGGTATCTGGGGATTTGACCCTATCTGTGGTGGTCATTTTGGCTCTCCTCTCGTCCAGCTCTTCTTCTTCTACAGGGTTCTCTGTGGAAGACTATGTTCTTCGGCTCCAATTGTTGGCCTATATGTTGAATCCTCGATTTTGGGATGAAAGGGGTTTTCTCCTGCTGTGGCGGCTACTATGCTGCTCACTTCTCAGCCTGTTTCTTCCAAGATCTATCACTGAGTCTGGTCGACCTTGTGTCCTGGTGTGCTGACAGGGATCTGTCTCACACTTTTCCTCTTCCTAGTGTCCTGGCCTTTTTGCAGGACGGTGTCGATACGGAGCTCAGTCTGAGTTCTCTGTAAGTCCAGACTTCGGTGCTCTGTCTTTTTCCAGAAGCGTTTGCTGTTTTTCCTGATGTCAGGATTCTCTTCCACGGTGTGGCTCATGTTTGTCCTGCCTTTAGGAGTCCAGCTCCTCCATAGGACCTTATTTGGTTTTGGGGGTTCTTCAGCGCCCCCCTTCGAGTCCTTGGCTACTATTCCTTTACACCTTTGTCTTGGAAGATGATCTTCCTTCTGGCTATTGTTTCAGTTCGCCGGGTGGCGGAATTCCAAGCTCTGTCTTGTGAACCACCTTATCTAGTGTTCCACAAGGATTAAGCCGTGCTTCGTATTTATACGGAGTTCTTGCCTAAGGTGGTCTCCGAGTTTCACATCAATCAGGAGCTTGTGGTGCCCTCTTTCTGCCCTAATCCTTCCTTTGACACGGAGTGGAATCTCCACTTGTTGAATGTTGTGTGTTGTCTTAAGTTTTATGTTCATCGCACTGAGTCCATTAGGAAGTCTGACGCTCTGTTCGTCATTCCTGAGGGTCCTAGGGCAGGGGGACGGGCATCCAGGGTAATCATTGCCTCTTGGATAGGTCTACTATTCGTAAGGTTTACGAATTGAGGAATAAGCGTGTTCCCTTTCGGGTTACTGCTCATTCTACTAGGTCACTTGGGGCCTCTTGGGCCTACAAGAATCCAGCACGTGCTGAACAGCTGTGCCGGGCGGCCACTTGGGTTTCTGTGCACACCTTTTCGAAGCACTACCGTGTGGATGTGCTGGCCTCTTCTGATGCCAGCTTTGGGAGGAAGGTCCTGGAGGCAGTTTCGCCTGTCTAGGGTCTTCTTCTGTAGTTCTCAGTGCTTCCTTACTGTTGAGCTCTGCAGACTCTAGTTCAGTGCGCTGTGTAACAGTTTGTGGGGTCTGTTTTACCCTTAGTTGGTGTACGTTGACACTTCAGTGTTGTTGGGATCTCTGACCGTTTGGTTCATAGTGGTCCTGGTGACTCTGGGGTCCTTGCGCCTGGTCCTTGCCTTCTTCCCGCCTCTGGGAAGCTTAATGTTTGGACATCCCAGTGTACCAGTAACCTGTATTGGACGACAGTGAAAATAGGATTTTAGTCTTACCTGTTAAATCCTTTTCACTTAGTCCATACAGGTTATTGGTCTCCCACCCTGTCAAGAGACCATGCTCGGCTCTCCTGTGGCATTCTGTGGGAGTCCTTTGGTGCATGCTCACAGGAGTCTTCTTTCCTTCTTCTATCTAGTCTACTTCGTTCTCAAACAATTCTGAGGGGCAGACTGGATGAGTCAGCCTGAGAGGGAAGGGAGGCTCCACCCCCTGCATACATTTAGAGAATGTTCCTGCCTACTTAAAGGGGACTGACGCCTCCCAGTGTACCAGTAACCTGTATGGACTAAGTGAAAAGGATTTAACAGGTAAGACTAAAATCCTATTTTTCAGTTACTTAGATAGTGGTGGGCGGGCTGGATAGTGGGGGCAGGCCAACTCCCTGCATGATTTAAATCACCCCCCCATTGAATCACCCAGTGGGAGCAGTAACTCCTCCTTACTTAACCCTTTGAGTGCCAGAGGGGTACGCAACGCATTGCTTTGCAATGTGTTGTGTACCCCAGGGGCGTCGCTAGGGGTGTGTCAGTGGGCAGCCCCGAATGTTAGACAATCAGCAGACTCACTCCTCCTGCTGTTTATCCTGAGGCTGGCTGGCTGGCTGCTGCCCAGCAACTTGTGGGCATATATAGCTTGGAACAGCAGGCTGCTGCCTTACTCTGTTCTCAGCTTCAGCCCACAGCCATCCGCTCCACACTGGCTCTTCTAGCACTTCCTGGTGCTTTGCGATGAGATCATCAACATGCACCTGAAGTACCAGAGGAGGCAGTGTGGAGCCCATGGCTCTACACTGAAACAGAAAGCAGAATGGGGCAGAGCAGAAGAGAAGGTATGAGGGACAGTATAGATGGGGGAAATATATGGCTACCAGTGGCAGGTAAACAAGGCTGGTGGGTGTCACATTGTATATGTGGAGAATTTGTGGGCTGGCTACCAGAGGGCAGGGGAACAAGGCTGGTGGGGTCACACAGTTTATGTAGGGAATCAGTGGCTACCAGTGGGTATTGGAATAAGGATGGTGGTGGTCATATAGTGTATGTGTAGAATCTGTGGCTTTCAGTGGGCAGGATAATAAGGCTGGTGGGGTCCACAGTGTATGTGGGGAATCAGTGGCTACCAGTGGACAGGGTAATAAGGCTGGGGGAGGTCACATAGTGTATGTAGAGAATCTGTGGCTACCAGTGGTTAGGGGAATAAGGTTGTTGGGGGGGGGTCACCTAATGTATGTATGGAATCTGTGGCTATCAGTGGGCAGGGGTAAAATGCAGTTGGGAATCACATAGTGTATGTGAGGAATCTGTGGATACCAGTGGGCAGGGGGGGCACAAGCAGTGTATGTGGGGAATCTGTGGCTTCCAGTGGGCAGAAGAACAAGACTGGTGGGGATGCACAATGTATGAGGGGAATCTGTGGCGACCAGTAGGCAGTTGTAGAAGGCTGGTGGGGTAACACAGTGTATTTGGGGAATCTGGGCAGAGAAACATGGCTGTGGCAACCAGTCGCCAGTGGAACAAGGCTGTGGTGTCATAAAGTTTATGTGCGTTGTTCTGTGGCTACCAGCGGTCAATGGAAAAATGCCGGCAATCAGACAGTGTATGATTGGCTACAGGTAACCAGTGGAAAAATGATGGGGTATCACACAGTGTATGTATGGTTCTATGGATACCAGTTGCCAGTAGAAGAAGACTGAGATATCAGTTCATGTGTGGGCCTGGTGCAACCGGTGGTAAACCACTGGAGTATCAGACAGTGGATGTGTGGCTAATAGGGGCTAGAAGCACAAGGTTATAAGGCAGTGTATGAGGGGTTCTATGGCTACCAGTGGGCAATGGAACAGTGTTGGGTATAAGCATACCTCCCAAGTGTCCCTCTTCGAGCCCCAAATCCCTCTGTCCCTCTTTCACACCCTGGTGTCCCTCTTTTTAGGACATGAGACTGTGTGGTGTGTATATAAGTTTATCACCCTGATGTCCCTGTGTTTAGGAGATCAGACTGTGTGGTGTGTACAGAAGTGTATCACCCTGGTGTCCCTGTGTTTAGATCACACTGTGTGGTGTGTATATAAGTGCATCACCCTGGTGTCCCTGTGTTTAGGAGATCAGACTGTGTGGTGTGTATAGAAGTGTATCACATTTCTCCACAGCAATAAAACTCACATTAATGTTTGTTTAAACATCGTTATATTTGTTTATACATTATCTGTGTAAATAAAATACCTTGGTGTTGCTCTTGATAATTTATTCGGTTACATCAATGGCTCATATGTATTAAAGCAACCTGGTTTTATTCTGGAGTAAACCAACTGCACAATAGGGGACAAATAAAGGTTCTTAAAATCCACTGCACTTGAATAGAGTTTTTAACCTCTTGAATGCTAGAGAGGTCTCCAATGCATTGCTTTGCAATGTATTGAAGACTGCTCTAGCATTCAAGGAGTTAAAACCCCTATTTAATGTGAAAGGAATTTTGATTTGTTCTCTGTGGTACAGTTGGTTTACACCACAATAACTTCAGTTAGTTAGAACAAAAAACAGTGGCAAGAGTTGAACATAAAATGGCTTACTTCTCAACTCTTTGCATTGCATTATATATAGATTAATAAAATAAACATATATGTTGTGTAAGGATAACTCACTCCACACTATAGCGTTATCATCACTACCACTGGTGGCAGGCACTCTGTTGAATTTTGCTCTAGCCCCAGATCCTTTTGGAATCTAGAAACGCCCCTGGTGTACCCCTCTGGCACTCAAAGGGTTAAGTTGAGGTAACATAGCAATATAACACAGGTGGCTCTTCAGTTGAGGCAGCATAGCAATATGCTGAGGGAAAAAATAAAAGTGGTGTTTGAGGCTCGCCCTCTGTAACATACATCAAAGCATCTCTCTCTCCCTTTAAGGAGAAAGGGCGGGAATCAGGAAGCAGGAAGTGGAGGAGTGACAGTTGAAAACAGACTGTGAGGAGACTGAAGAGATGAAGAGTTAAATAAAAGAGTTGCTATTAAGTCTATCCCTGAGTTTGTATTTTATGGAAACATTACACCCTCGTACTGAAACAGAGTGTATGGAGGGTTACAGTTATCTGTGGGAGGTGAAACAGTGTGTTTGTGGGGTCATGATCCTGAGTGAGAGTGTGAGTGGACCAGGAGAAGTTATTGATATCCCTACTTCAGGAGCGAGTGGCAGCTATATTTTTTTTGTCAGTTGGATAGTGGTGGGCGGGCTGGAGGGGGTGGGCCAACTCACTGTATGATAAACATGCCCCCATTCAATCACCCAATGGGAGCAGTAAAGTCCCCATTCAATCACCCAATAGGAGTTGTGTCTCCTAATGAGACATAAATTATGTAATGAGGCATTCTGTTCAATGTGTGTTTGTTTTCTGAGGAGACATAAATTATGTTCTGTGTGTGAGGTACCATAAATTATGCAATGAGGCTTATTCTTTTATATATATACTAGCAATGTGGGACGGCGTTGCCCGTCAGGATATGTAGGGAATTAATGCACACACGCATGCACTGAGATGCTTAAAGAGCGACAGTCATACACACATACATGCAGACACATAGAGTGTGATACAGACATGAAACACACAGGCACACACAGAGACACACACACACAAAAGTGAGTCATAAGGGGGTGACTTATGTGTCATTGTAATGAGTTTGTGTTTGTACTTATGCCTCCACTGTGGCATTCATTCATATAGTTGAAACGCATGTGGTAATTGCACATACTATGGTGGAAGGTGGATCGTGCTGGCTCCCAGGATGTGATTGACTGGCATTCATTCATGTAATTGAAATGCGTGTGGTAACTGCACATACTATGGTGGAAGGTGGATCGTGCTGGCTCCCGGGGTGTGAGTGACAGTGAGACTATGGTAGAAGGTGGATCGTGCTGGCTCCCGGGGTGTGATTACGTGTGAGTGATTGTGTTTGAGTGCGAGATTGAGTGATTGCGTGTGAGTGATTGAGTGAGTGTGTGTGATTGAGTGAGAGTGTGTGAGTGAGAGTGTATGATAGTGAGAGGGTGTGAGTGATTGAGGGTGAGAGTGTGATTGAGTGTCACTGCGAGACTGTAAGTGTGAGAATGTGATTGAGTGTGAGACTGTGAGAGCGTGAGAGTGTGAGACTGTGAGAGTGTGATTGAGTGTGAGTGAGACTGTGTGAGAGTGTGAGTGTGATTGAGTGAGACTGTGAGAGTGTGATTGAGGGATTGAGTGTGAGAGTGAGACTGTGTGAGTGTGTGAGTATGAGAGAGACTGTGAGACAGAGTGTGAGAATGTGAGTGTGAGAATGTGAGTGTGAGAATGTGAGTGTGAGAGACTGTGAGTGTGAGAGACTGTGAGTGTGAGAGACTGTGAGTGTGAGAGACTGTGTGAGAGACTGTGAGAGAGACTGTGAGAGAGACTGTGAGAGAGACTGTGAGAGAGACTGTGAGAGAGTGTGAGACAGAGACTGTGAGAGAGACTGTGAGAGAGACTGTGAGAGAGACTGTGAGAGAGACTGTGAGAGAGACTGTGAGAGAGACTGTGAGAGAGACTGTGAGAGAGACTGTGAGAGAGTGTGAGACAGAGATTGTTAGAGAGTGTGAGACTGTGAGAGACAGTGAGAGAGACTGTGAGAGAGACTGTGAGAGTGTGAGAGAGACTGTGAGACTGAGAGTGTGAGACTGAGATTGTTAGAGAGTGTGAGACTGTGAGAGACTGTGAGACTGAGACTGTGAGACTGAGACTGTGAGACTGAGACTGTGAGACTGAGACTGTGAGACTGAGACTGTGAGACTGAGACTGTGAGACTGAGACTGTGAGACTGAGACTGTGAGACTGAGACTGTGAGACTGAGACTGTGAGACTGAGACTGTGAGACTGAGACTGTGAGACTGAGACTGTGAGACTGAGACTGTGAGACTGAGACTGTGAGACTGAGACTGTGAGACTGAGACTGTGAGACTGAGACTGTGAGACTGAGACTGTGAGACTGAGACTGTGAGACTGAGACTGTGAGACTGAGACTGTGAGACTGAGACTGTGAGACTGAGACTGTGAGACTGAGACTGTGAGACTGAGACTGTGAGACTGAGACTGTGAGACTGAGACTGTGAGACTGAGACTGTGAGACTGAGACTGTGAGACTGAGACTGTGAGACTGAGACTGTGAGACTGAGACTGTGAGACTGAGACTGTGAGACTGAGACTGTGAGACTGAGACTGTGAGACTGAGACTGTGAGACTGAGACTGTGAGACTGAGACTGTGAGACTGAGACTGTGAGACTGAGACTGTGAGACTGAGACTGTGAGACTGAGACTGTGAGACTGAGACTGTTAGAGAGTGTGAGACAGAGATTGTTAGAGAGTGTGAGACAGAGATTGTTAGAGAGTGTGAGACAGAGATTGTTAGAGAGTGTGAGACTGAGACTGTGAGACTGAGACTGTGAGACTGAGACTGTGAGACTGAGACTGTGAGACTGAGACTGTGAGACTGAGACTGTGAGACTGAGACTGTGAGACTGAGACTGTGAGACTGAGACTGTGAGACTGAGACTGTGAGACTGAGACTGTGAGACTGAGACTGTGAGACAGAGATTGTTAGAGAGTGTGAGAGACAGTGAGAGAGACTGTGAGAGAGTGTGAGACTGTGTGAGTGAGAGAGTGTGAGACTGTGTGAGTGAGAGAGTGTGAGACTGTGTGAGTGAGAGAGTGTGAGACTGTGTGAGAGACTGTGTGTGAGACTGTGTGAGACTGAGAGTGTGTGTGAGACTGAGAGTGTGTGTGAGACTGTGTGAGACTGAGAGTGTGTGAGACTGAGAGTGTGTGAGACTGAGAGTGTGTGAGACTGAGAGTGTGTGAGACTGAGAGTGTGTGAGACTGAGAGTGTGTGAGACTGAGAGTGTGTGAGACTGAGAGTGTGTGAGACTGAGAGTGTGTGAGACTGAGAGTGTGTGAGACTGAGAGTGTGTGAGACTGAGAGTGTGTGAGACTGAGAGTGTGTGAGACTGAGAGTGTGTGAGACTGAGAGTGCGCGAGACTGAGAGTGCGCGAGACTGAGAGTGCGCGAGACTGAGAGTGCGCGAGACTGAGAGTGCGCGAGACTGAGAGTGCGCGAGACTGAGAGTGCGCGAGACTGAGTGCGCGAGACTGTGAGAGTGTGAGACTGTGAGACTGTGAGACTGTGAGAGTGTGAGACTGTGAGAGTGTGAGACTGTGAGACTGTGAGAGTGTGAGAGTGTGAGACTGTGAGAGTGTGAGACTGTGTGTGAGACTGTGTGTGTGACTGTGTGTGAGACTGTGACTGTGAGAGACTGTGACTGTGAGAGACTGTGACTGTGAGAGACTGTGAGAGTGAGAGACTGTGAGAGTGAGAGACTGTGAGAGTGAGAGACTGTGAGAGTGAGAGACTGTGAGAGACTGAGAGTGAGAGACTGTGAGAGTGAGAGACTGTGAGAGTGAGAGACTGTGAGAGTGAGAGACTGTGAGAGTGAGAGACTGTGAGAGTGAGAGACTGTGAGAGTGAGAGACTGTGAGAGTGAGACTGAGAGTGTGTGAGGGAGTGTGTGAGGGACTGAGAGTGTGAGGGACTGTGAGGGACTGTGTGAGACTGCGAGAGAGTGCGAGAGACTGTGTGAGACTGTGTGAGACTGTGTGAGACTGTGTGAGACTGTGTGAGACTGTGTGAGACTGTGTGAGACTGTGAGAGACTGAGAGTGTGAGAGACTGTGTGAGACTGCGAGAGAGACTGAGATACTGTGAGAGCGTGAGACTGTGTGAAAGTGTGAGACTGTGTGTGAGACTGTGTGTGAGACTGTGTGTGAGACTGTGTGTGAGACTGTGTGTGAGACTGCGTGAGAGACTGCGTGAGAGACTGCGTGAGAGACTGCGTGAGAGACTGCGTGAGAGACTGCGTGAGAGACTGCGTGAGAGACTGCGAGCGTGTGAGACAGAATGTGTGCTTTGCAATGCGTTGCTTACCCCTCTGGCACTCAAAGCGTTAAGTTGAGCTAACATAGCAATATAACACACGGTGGCTCTTCAGTTGAGGCAATGTAGCAATATGCTGAGGTATCAAATAGAAAGTGGTGTTTCAGGCTTGCCCTCTGTAACATACAGCAAAGCATCTCTGTCCCTTTAAGGAGAAAGGGTGGGAAGCAGGAAGCAGGAAGTGGAGGAGTGACAGTTGAGACAGTGAGGTGACTGAAGAGATGAAAAGAGATAAATAAAAGAGTTGCTATTAAGTTTATCCCTGAGTTTGTATTTTATGGGAACATTACACCCTCGTACTGACACACAGTGTATGGAGGGTTACAGTTATCTGTGGGAGGTGACACAGTGTATGGAGGGTTACAGTTATCTGTGGGAGGTGAAACAGTGTGTTTGTGGGGTCATGATCCTGAGTGAGAGTGTGAGTGGACTGGGAGAAGTTACTGATATCCCTACCTCAGGAGCGAGTGGCAATTATATATTTTTTTTTTTGTCAGTTGGATACTGGTGGGCGGGCTGGAGGGGGCGGGCCAACTCCCTGTATGATAAACACACCCCCATTGAATCACCCAATGAGAGCAGTAAAGTCCCCATTCAATCACCCAATAGGAGTTGTGTCTCCTAATGAGACATAAATTATGTAATTAGACATTCTGTTCAATGCAGTTTCTTTTCTGAGGAGACATAAATTATGATCTGTGTGTGGGGTACCATAAATTATGCAATGAGGCTTTTTCTTTTATATATATAGACTAGCAATGTGGGACGGCGTTGCCCGTCAGGATATATAGGGAATTAATGCACACACACAGATGCGAGACAAACACAGAGACACACACACAAATTCACACTCATGCACTGAGATGCTTAAAGAGCGACAGTCATACACACATACATGCAGACACATAGAGTGTGATACAGACATGCAACACACACAGTGAGAAACACACAGGCACACATAGAAACACACACACACAGAAGTGAGTCATAAGGGGTTGACTTATGTGTCATTGTAATGAGTTTGTGTTTGTACTTATGCCTCCACTGCGGCATTCATTCATATAGTTGAAATTCATGTGGTAATTGCACATACTATGGTGGAAGGTGGATCGTGCTGGCTCCCGGGATGTGAGTGACTGGCATTCATTCATGTAATTGAAATGCGTGTGGTAATTGCACATACTATGGTGGAAGGTGGATCGTGCTGGCTCCCGGGGTGTGATTACGTGTGAGTGATTGCGTTTGAGTGCGAGATTGAGTGATTGCGTGTGAGTGATTGCGTGAGTGTGTTAGTGAGTGTGTGTGATTGAGTAAGAATGTGTGAGTGAGAGTGTGTATGATAGTGAGAGGGTGTGAGTGATTGAGGGTGAGAGTGTGATTGAGGGTGAGAGTGTGATTGAGTGTGATTGTGATTGAGTGTGAGAGTGAGACTGTGTGAGAGTGTGAGTGTGATTGAGTGAGACTGTGAGAGTGTGATTGAGTGAGACTGTGTGAGTGTGATTGAGTGTGTGAGTGACTGGGTGTTAGACAGAGAGAGAGAGAGACTGTGTGAGAATGTGAGTGTGAGAGTGTGTGAGAGTGTGTGAGACTGTGAGAGACTGTGAGACTGTGAGAGACTGTGAGAGTGTGAGAGAGAGTATGAGAGACTGAGACTGTGAGACTGAGAGTGTGAGAAACTGAGAGTGTGAGAGACTTAGACTGAGAGTGTGAGAGACTGAGACTGTGAGACTGAGAGTGTGAGAGACTGAGACTGAGAGTGTGAGAGACTGTGAGACTGAGAGTGTGAGAGACTGTGAGACTGAGAGTGTGAGAGACTGAGACTGAGAGTGTGAGAGACTGTGAGACTGAGAGTGTGAGAGACTGTGAGACTGTGAGATGGAAACTGTGAGAGAGACTATGAGAGAGACTGTGAGAGAGACTGTGAGAGTGTGAGAGAGTGTGAGAGAGTGTGAGACTGAGAGAGAGTGAGAGAGTGTGAGACTGTGAGAGTGTGAGACTGTGAGAGTGTGAGAGAGAGTGTGAGAGAGACTGTGAGAGTGTGTGTGAGACTGTGTGTGTGTGAGACTGTGTGTGTGTGTGAGACTGTGTGTGTGTGAGACTGTGTGTGTGTGTGTGTGTGTGTGTGAGACTGTGAGGGTGTGAGAGCGTGTGTGTGAGACTGTGAGGGTGTGAGAGCGTGTGAGTGTGAGAGAGCATGTGAGACAGAGAGTGCAAGACTGAGAGAGTGCGAGTGTGTGAGACTGAGAGTGTGAATGAGTGAGACTGAGAGTGTGGATGAGTCAGACAGTGTGAGAGTGAGAGAGAGAGATTGTGAGAGAGAGAGACTGAGACTGTGAGAGTGTGAGAGCGTGTGAGACTGAGAGTGTGAATGAGTGAGAGACTCTGAGAGTGAGAGACTCTGAGAGTGAGAGAGTGTGAGAGCATGTGAGACTGAGAGCGTGCGAGACTGAGAGCGTGCGAGACTGAGAGCGTGCGAGACTGAGAGCGTGCGAGACTGAGAGCGTGCGAGTGTGAGAGAGACTGTGTGTGAGAGAGACTGTGTGTGAGAGAGACTGTGTGTGAGAGAGACTGTGTGTGAGAGAGACTGTGTGTGACAGAGAGTGTGTGACAGAGAGTGTGACAGAGAGTGTGACAGAGAGTGTGACAGAGAGTGTGTGACAGAGAGTGTGAGACAGAGAGTGTGAGACAGAGAGTGTGAGACAGAGAGTGTGAGACAGAGAGTGTGAGACAGAGAGTGTGAGACAGAGAGTGTGAGACAGAGAGTGTGAGACAGAGAGTGTGAGACAGAGAGTGTGAGACAGAGAGTGTGAGACAGAGAGTGTGAGACAGAGAGTGTGAGACAGAGAGTGTGAGACAGAGAGTGAGACTGTGAGAGTGAGAGAGAGACTGTGAGACTGTGTGAGAGTGAGAGAGAGAGACTGTGAGAGTAAGAGACTGTGAGACTGTGTGAGAGTGTGAGAGAGAGACTGTGAGAGTAAGAGACTGTGAGACTGTGTGAGAGTGTGAGAGAGAGACTGTGAGAGTAAGAGACTGTGAGACTGTGAGACTGTGTGAGAGTGTGAGAGAGAGACTGTGAGAGTAAGAGACTGTGAGACTGTGAGACTGTGTGAGAGTGTGAGAGAGAGACTGTGAGAGTAAGAGACTGTGTGACTGTGTGAGTGTCAGACTGTGAGTGTCAGACTGTGAGTGTCAGACTGAGACTGTGTGTGAGACTGTGTGTGAAAGTGAGAGACTGTGAGACTGTGTGTGAGAGTGTGAGCCTGTGAGTGTGTGAGACTGTGTGAGACTGTGTGAGAGTGAGACTGAGAGAGTGTGAGACTGTGTGTGAGAGTGTGAGACTGTGTGTGAGACTGTGTGAGAGTGAGAGACTGTGAGAGAGTGTGAGAGACCGTGAGAGTGAGACTGTGAGACTGTGTGTGAGACTGTGTGACAGAGAGTGTGAGACAGAGAGTGAGAGACAGAGAGTGAGACTGTGTGAGAGTGAGACTGTGTGAGAGTGAGACTGTGTGAGAGTGAGACTGTGTGAGAGTGAGAGAGAGAGACAATGTGAGAGTGAGAGACTGTGAGAGTGTGAGAGAGAGACTGTGAGAGTAAGAGACTGTGAGACTGTGTGACTGTGAGTGTCAGACTGTGAGTGTCAGACTGAGACTGTGTGTGAAAGTGAGAGACTGTGAGACTGTGTGTGAGAGTGTGAGCCTGTGAGTGTGTGAGACTGTGTGAGAGTGAGACTGAGAGAGTGTGAGACTGTGTGTGAGACTGTGTGAGAGTGAGACTGAGAGAGTGTGAGACTGTGTGTGAGACTGTGTGAGAGAGAGACTGTGAGAGTAAGAGACTGTGAGACTGTGTGACTGTGTGAGTGTCAGACTGTGAGTGTCAGACTGAGACTGTGTGTGAGACTGTGTGTGAAAGTGAGAGACTGTGAGACTGTGTGTGAGAGTGTGAGCCTGTGAGTGTGTGAGACTGTGAGACTGTGTGAGAGTGAGACTGAGAGAGTGTGAGACTGTGTGTGAGACTGTGTGAGAGTGTGAGAGAGAGACTGTGAGAGTAAGAGACTGTGAGACTGTGTGAGAGTGTGAGAGAGAGACTGTGAGAGTAAGAGACTGTGAGACTGTGTGAGAGTGTGAGAGAGAGACTGTGAGAGTAAGAGACTGTGAGACTGTGTGAGAGTGTGAGAGAGAGACTGTGAGAGTAAGAGACCGTGAGACTGTGTGAGAGTGTGAGAGAGAGACTGTGAGAGTAAGAGACTGTGAGACTGTGTGACTGTGTGAGTGTCAGACTGTGAGTGTGAGACTGAGACTGTGTGTGAGACTGTGTGTGAAAGTGAGAGACTGTGAGACTGTGTGTGAGAGTGTGAGACTGTGAGTGTGTGAGACTGTGAGTGTGTGAGACTGTGAGTGTGTGAGACTGTGAGTGTGTGAGACTGTGAGTGTGTGAGACTGTGAGTGTGTGAGACTGTGAGTGTGTGAGACTGTGAGTGTGTGAGACTGTGAGTGTGTGAGACTGAGAGAGTGTGAGACTGTGTGTGAGAGTGTGAGACTGTGTGTGAGACTGTGTGAGAGTGAGAGACTGTGAGAGAGTGTGAGAGACCGTGAGAGTGAGACTGCGAGACTGTGTGAGACTGTGTGTGAGACTGTGTGACAGAGAGTGTGAGACAGAGAGTGAGACTGTGTGAGAGTGAGACTGTGTGAGAGTGAGACTGTGTGAGAGTGAGACTGTGTGAGAGTGAGAGAGAGAGACAATGTGAGAGTGAGAGAGTGTGAGAGAGAGACTGTGAGAGTAAGAGACTGTGAGACTGTGTGACTGTGTGAGTGTCAGACTGTGAGTGTCAGACTGAGACTGTGTGTGAGACTGTGTGTGAAAGTGAGAGACTGTGAGACTGTGTGTGAGAGTGTGAGCCTGTGAGTGTGTGAGACTGTGTGAGACTGTGTGAGAGTGAGACTGAGAGAGTGTGAGACTGTGTGTGAGACTGTGTGAGAGTGTGAGAGAGAGACTGTGAGAGTAAGAGACTGTGAGACTGTGTGAGAGTGTGAGAGAGAGACTGTGAGAGTAAGAGACTGTGAGACTGTGTGACTGTGTGAGTGTCAGACTGTGAGTGTCAGACTGTGAGTGTCAGACTGTGAGTGTCAGACTGAGACTGTGTGTGAGACTGTGTGTGAAAGTGAGAGACTGTGAGACTGTGTGTGAGAGTGTGAGCCTGTGAGTGTGTGAGACTGTGTGAGAGTGAGACTGAGAGAGTGTGAGACTGTGTGTGAGACTGTGTGAGAGTGAGAGACTGTGAGAGAGTGTGAGAGACCGTGAGAGTGAGACTGTGTGAGACTGTGTGTGAGTGTGAGACTGTGTGTGAGTGTGAGACTGTGTGTGAATGTGAGACTGTGTGAGAGAGACTGTGTGTATGAGACTGTGTGTATGAGACTGTGTGTATGAGACTGTGTGTATGAGACTGTGTGTATGAGACTGTGTGTGTGAGACTGTGTGTGTGAGACTGTGTGTGTGAGACTGTGTGTGTGAGACTGAGAGCGTGTGAGACTGAGAGCGTGTGAGACTGAGAGCGTGTGAGACTGAGAGCGTGTGAGACTGAGAGCGTGTGAGACTGAGAGCGTGTGAGACTGAGAGAGTGCGAGACTGAGAGAGTGCGAGACTGAGAGAGTGCGAGACAGAGAGAGTGCGAGACTGAGAGAGTGCGAGACAGAGAGAGTGCGAGACAGAGAGAGTGCGAGACTGAGAGAGTGCGAGACTGAGAGAGTGCGAGACAGAGAGAGTGCGAGACAGAGAGTGCGAGACAGAGAGTGCGAGACAGAGAGTGCGAGACAGAGAGTGCGAGACAGAGAGTGCGAGACAGAGAGTGCGAGACAGAGAGTGCGAGACAGAGAGTGCGAGACAGAGAGTGCGAGACAGAGAGTGCGAGACAGAGAGTGCGACACTGAGAGAGTGCGAGTGTGTGAGACTGAGAGTGTGAATGAGTGAGAAAGTGTGAGAGTGAGAGAGACTGTGAGAGTGAATGAGTGAGAAAGTGTGAGAGTGAGAGAGACTGTGAGAGTGAGAGAGAGAGACTGTGAGAGTGAGAGAGAGAGACTGTGAGAGTGAGAGAGAGAGACTGTGAGAGTGAGAGAGAGAGACTGTGAGAGTGAATGAGTGAGAAAGTGTGAGAGTGAGAGAGACTGTGAGAGTGAGAGAGAGAGACTGTGAGAGTGTGAGAGAGACTGTGAGAGTGAGAGAGAGAGACTGTGAGAGTGTGAGAGCGTGTGAGACTGAGAGTGTGAATGAGTGAGAGACTGTGAGAGTGAGAGAGAGAGACTGTGAGAGTGAGAGAGAGAGACTGTGAGAGTGAGAGAGAGACTGAGAGTGAGAGTGAGAGACTGTGAGAATGCGAGACTGAGAGCGTGCGAGACTGAGAGCGTGCGAGACTGAGAGCGTGCGAGACTGAGAGCGTGCGAGTGTGCGAGACTGAGAGAGTGTGTGTGTGAGAGTGTGTGTGTGAGTGTGTGTGTGTGAGTGTGTGAGAGAGACTGTGTGTGAGAGAGACTGTGTGTGAGACTGTGTGTGTGTGTGTGAGACAGAGAGTGCGAGACTGAGAGTATGTGACTGTGTGAGAGTGAGAGAGTGAGACTGTGAGAGTGAGACTGTGTGAGAGTGACAGTGAGAGAGAGAGACTATGTGAGAGTGAGAGACTATGTGAGAGTGAGAGAGAGAGACTGTGAGAGAGACTGTGAGAGACAGACTGTGAGAGACTGTGAGAGACAGAGTGTGAGAGACAGAGTGTGAGAGACAGAGTGTGAGAGACAGAGTGTGAGAGAATGTGAGAGTGTGAGAGAATGTGAGAGTGTGAGAGAGAGACTGTGAGACAGTGTGAGACTGTGTTTGAGAGTGAGACTGTGTGAGAGTGAGACTGTGTGAGAGTGAGACTGTGAGAGTGTGTGAGACTGTGAGAGTGTGTGAGACTGTGTGTGAGTGTGTGAGACTGTGTGTGAGTGTGTGAGACTGTGTGTGAGACTGTGTGTGAGACTGTGTGTGAGACTGTGTGTGAGACTGTGTGTGAGAGTGTGTGTGAGAGTGTGTGTGAGAGTGTGTGTGAGAGTGTGTGTGAGAGTGTGTGTGAGAGTGTGTGAGACTGTGACTGTGTGAGACTGTGTGTGAGAGTGTGTGAGACTGTGACTGTGTGAGACTGTGTGTGAGAGTGTGTGAGACTGTGACTGTGTGAGACTGTGTGTGAGACTGTGTGTGAATGTGAGAGTGAGACTGTGTGAATGTGAGAGTGAGACTGTGTGTGAGACTGTGTGTGAGACTGTGTGTGAGACTGTGTGTGAGACTGTGTGTGAGACTGTGTGTGAGACTGTGTGTGAGACTGTGTGTGAGACTGTGTGTGAGAGTGTGAGACTGAGTGAGAGTGAGAGAGACTGTGAGACTGAGTGAGAGAGACTGTGAGACTGTGTGAGTGTGAGACTGTGTGTGAGACTGTGTGTGAGAGTGAGAGACTGTGAGAGAGTGTGAGACTGCGAGAGAGTATGAGACTGCGAGAGAGTATGAGACTGCGAGAGAGTATGAGACTGCGAGAGAGTATGAGACTGCGAGAGAGTATGAGACTGCGAGAGAGAGTGTGAGACTGAGAGAGTGTGAGAGAGAGTGTGAGACTGAGTGTGAGAGAAAGTGTGAGTGTGAGACTGTGTGTGAAAGTGTGAGACTGTGAGACTGTGTGAGACTGCGAGAGAGACTGTGAGAGACTGAGAGTGTGTGAGACAGAGTGTGTGAGACAGAGTGTGAGGGACTGTGAGAGTGTGAGGGACTGTGAGAGTGTGAGGGACTGTGAGAGTGTGAGGGACTGTGAGAGTGTGAGGGACTGTGAGAGTGTGAGGGTCTGTGAGAGTGTGAGGGACTGTGTGAGACTGCGAGAGAGACTGCGAGAGAGTCTGCGTGAGACTGCGAGAGAGACTGTGTGAGACTGCGAGTGTGAGACTGAGAGTGTGTGAGACTGTGAGAGAGACTGTGTGAGACTGCGAGAGAGACTGTGAGAGCGTGAGACTGAGAGTGTGAGACTGTGAGAGAGTGTGAGAGACTGTGTGAGAATGTGAGACTGAGAGTGTAAGAGACTGTGAGAGTGTAAGAGACTGTGAGAGTGTAAGAGACTGTGAGAGTGTAAGAGACTGTGAGAGTGTAAGAGACTGTGAGAGTGTAAGAGACTGTGAGAGTGTAAGAGACTGTGAGAGACTGCGAGAGAGACTGTGAGAGACTGCGAGAGAGACTGTGTGAGACTGCGAGAGAGACTGTGTGAGACTGCGAGAGAGACTGTGTGAGACTGCGAGAGAGACTGTGTGAGACTGCGAGAGAGACTGTGAGAGTGTGAGACTGAGAGTGTGTGGGACTGAGAGTGTGTGGGACTGAGAGTGTGTGGGACTGAGAGTGTGTGGGACTGAGAGTGTGTGGGACTGAGAGTGTGTGGGACTGAGAGTGTGTGGGACTGAGAGTGTGTGGGACTGAGAGTGTGTGGGACTGAGAGTGTGTGGGACTGAGAGTGTGTGGGACTGAGAGTGTGTGGGACTGAGAGTGTGTGGGACTGAGAGTGTGTGGGACTGAGAGTGTGAGGGACTGAGAGTGTGAGGGACTGAGAGTGTGAGGGACTGAGAGTGTGAGGGACTGAGAGTGTGAGGGACTGAGAGTGTGAGGGACTGAGAGTGTGAGGGACTGAGAGTGTGAGGGACTGAGAGTGTGAGGGACTGAGAGTGTGAGGGACTGAGAGTGTGAGGGACTGAGAGTGTGAGGGACTGAGAGTGTGAGGGACTGAGAGTGTGAGGGACTGAGAGTGTGAGGGACTGAGAGTGTGAGGGACTGAGAGTGTGAGGGACTGAGAGTGTGAGGGACTGAGAGTGTGAGGGACTGAGAGTGTGAGGGACTGCGTGAGACTGCGAGAGAGACTGCGTGAGACTGCGAGAGAGACTGCGTGAGACTGCGTGAGACTGTGAGTGTGTGAGACTGCGAGTGTGTGAGACTGCGAGTGTGTGGGACAGAGTGTGTGGGACAGAGTGTGTGGGACAGAGGGTGTGTGGGACTGAGGGTGTGTGGGACTGAGGGTGTGTGGGACTGAGGGTGTGTGGGACTGAGGGTGTGTGGGACTGAGGGTGTGTGAGGGACTGAGGGTGTGTGAGGGACTGAGGGTGTGTGAGGGACTGAGGGTGTGTGAGGGACTGAGGGTGTGTGAGGGACTGAGGGTGTGTGAGGGACTGAGGGTGTGTGAGGGACTGAGGGTGTGTGAGGGACTGAGGGTGTGTGAGGGACTGTGAGAGTGTGAGGGACTGTGTGAGACTGCGAGAGAGACTGTGTGAGACTGCGAGAGAGACTGTGTGAGACTGCGAGAGAGACTGTGAGAGTGTGAGACTGTGTGACTGTGTGAGTGTCAGACTGAGACTGTGTGTGAGACTGTGTGTGAAAGTGAGAGACTGTGAGACTGTGTGTGAGAGTGTGAGCCTGTGAGTGTGTGAGACTGTGTGAGACTGTGTGAGAGTGAGACTGAGAGAGTGTGAGACTGTGTGTGAGACTGTGAGACTGTGTGTGAGACTGTGTGAGAGTGAGAGACTGTGAGAGAGTGTGAGAGACTGTGTGAGAGTGAGAGACTGTGAGAGAGTGTGAGAGACTGTGAGAGAGTGTGAGAGACTGTGTGAGAGTGAGAGACTGTGAGAGTGAGACTGTGAGACTGTGTGTGAGACTGTGTGACAGAGAGTGTGTGACAGAGAGTGTGTGACAGAGAGTGTGTGACAGAGAGTGTGTGACAGAGAGTGTGTGACAGAGAGTGTGTGACAGAGAGTGTGTGACAGAGAGTGTGAGACAGAGAGTGTGTGACAGAGAGTGTGAGACAGAGAGTGTGAGACAGAGAGTGTGAGACAGAGAGTGTGAGACAGAGAGTGTGAGACAGAGAGTGTGAGACAGAGAGTGTGAGACAGAGAGTGTGAGACAGAGAGTGTGAGACAGAGAGTGAGACTGTGTGAGAGTGAGACTGTGTGAGAGTGAGACTGTGTGAGAGTGAGACTGTGTGAGAGTGAGACTGTGTGAGAGTGAGACTGTGTGAGAGTGAGACTGTGTGAGAGTGAGACTGTGTGAGAGTGAGAGAGAGAGACAATGTGAGAGTGAGAGACTGTGAGAGTGTGAGACTGTGAGAGTGTGAGAGAGAGAGACTGTGAGAGTGTGAGAGAGAGAGACTGTGAGAGTGTGAGAGAGAGAGACTGTGAGAGTGTGAGAGAGAGAGACTGTGAGAGTGAGAGAGAGAGAGACTGTGAGAGTGAGAGAGAGACTGTGAGAGTAAGAGACTGTGAGACTGTGTGACTGTGTGAGTGTCAGACTGTGAGTGTCAGACTGAGACTGTGTGTGAGACTGTGTGTGAAAGTGAGAGACTGTGAGACTGTGTGTGAGAGTGTGAGCCTGTGAGTGTGTGAGACTGAGAGAGTGTGAGAGTGTGAGACTGTGTGTGAGACTGTGTGAGAGTGTGAGAGAGAGACTGTGAGAGTAAGAGACTGTGAGACTGTGTGAGAGTGTGAGAGAGAGACTGTGAGAGTAAGAGACTGTGAGACTGTGTGACTGTGTGAGTGTCAGACTGTGAGTGTCAGACTGTGAGTGTCAGACTGTGAGTGTCAGACTGTGAGTGTCAGACTGAGACTGTGTGTGAGACTGTGTGTGAAAGTGAGAGACTGTGAGACTGTGTGTGAGAGTGTGAGCCTGTGAGTGTGTGAGACTGTGTGAGACTGTGTGAGAGTGAGACTGAGAGAGTGTGAGACTGTGTGTGAGACTGTGTGTGTGAGAGCGTGTGAGTGTGTGAGAGCGTGTGAGACTGAGAGCGTGTGAGACTGAGAGCGTGTGAGACTGAGAGAGTGTGAGACTGTGTGTGAGACTGTGTGTGAGACTGTGTGTGAGACTGTGTGTGTGAGAGCGTGTGAGTGTGTGAGAGCGTGTGAGACTGAGAGCGTGTGAGACTGAGAGCGTGTGAGACTGAGAGCGTGTGAGACTGAGAGCGTGTGAGACTGAGAGCGTGTGAGACTGAGAGCGTGTGAGACTGAGAGCGTGCGAGACTGAGAGCGTGCGAGACTGAGAGAGTGCGAGACTGAGAGTGCGAGACTGAGAGTGCGAGACTGAGAGTGCGAGACTGAGAGTGCGAGACTGAGAGTGCGAGACTGAGAGTGCGAGACAGAGAGTGCGAGACAGAGAGTGCGAGACAGAGAGTGCGAGACAGAGAGTGCGAGACAGAGAGTGCGAGACAGAGAGTGCGAGACAGAGCGTGCGAGACAGAGAGTGCGAGACAGAGAGTGCGAGACAGAGAGTGCGAGACAGAGAGTGCGAGACAGAGAGTGCGAGACAGAGAGTGCGAGACAGAGAGTGCGAGACAGAGAGTGCGAGACAGAGAGTGCGAGACAGAGAGTGCGAGACAGAGAGTGCGAGACTGAGAGTGCGAGACTGAGAGTGTGCGAGTGTGTGAATGAGTGAGAAAGTGTGAGAGTGAGAGAGACTGTGAGAGTGAGAGAGAGAGACTGTGAGAGTGAGAGAGAGAGACTGTGAGAGTGAGAGAGAGAGACTGTGAGAGTGAGAGAGAGAGACTGTGAGAGTGAGAGAGAGAGACTGTGAGAGTGAGAGAGAGAG
This sequence comes from Rhinophrynus dorsalis, assembly GCA_037306005.1. Taxonomy (NCBI): domain Eukaryota; kingdom Metazoa; phylum Chordata; class Amphibia; order Anura; family Rhinophrynidae; genus Rhinophrynus; species Rhinophrynus dorsalis. The sequence continues at coordinate 516,498,441 of CM074719.1, read as the reverse complement.
ACTGTGAGAGTGAGAGAGAGAGACTGTGAGAGTGAGAGACTGTGAGAATGCGAGACTGAGAGCGTGCGAGAGTGCGAGACTGAGAGAGTGTGTGTGAGAGTGTGTGAGAGAGACTGTGTGTGAGAGAGACTGTGTGTGAGACTGTGTGTGAGACTGTGTGTGAGACTGTGTGTGAGACTGTGTGTGTGTGTGAGACAGAGAGTGCGAGACTGAGAGTATGTGACTGTGTGAGAGTGAGAGAGTGAGACTGTGAGAGTGAGACTGTGTGAGAGTGACAGTGAGAGAGAGAGACTATGTGAGAGTGAGAGACTATGTGAGAGTGAGAGAGAGAGACTGTGAGAGTGTGAGAGACTGTGAGAGACAGAGTGTGAGAGACAGAGTGTGAGAGACAGAGTGTGAGAGACAGAGTGTGAGAGACAGAGTGTGAGAGACAGAGTGTGAGAGACAGAGTGTGAGAGACAGAGTGTGAGAGACAGAGTGTGAGAGAGAATGTGAGAGTGAGAGAGAGAGACTGTGAGAGTCAGACTGTGAGTGTGAGACTGAGACTGTGTGTGAAAGTGAGAGACTGTGAGACTGTGTGTGAGAGTGTGAGCCTGTGAGTGTGTGAGACTGTGTGAGACTGTGTGAGAGTGAGACTGTGTGAGACTGTGTGAGAGTGTGAGAGACCGTGAGAGTGAGACTGTGAGACTGTGTGAGACTGTGTGTGAGACTGTGTGACAGAGACTGTGTGACAGAGAGTGTGTGACAGAGAGTGTGAGACAGAGAGTGTGAGACAGAGAGTGTGAGACAGAGAGTGTGAGACAGAGAGTGTGAGACAGAGAGTGTGAGACAGAGAGTGTGAGACAGAGAGTGTGAGACAGAGAGTGTGAGACAGAGAGTGTGAGACAGAGAGTGTGAGACAGAGAGTGTGAGACAGAGAGTGTGAGACAGAGAGTGAGACTGTGTGAGAGTGAGACTGTGTGAGAGTGAGACTGTGTGAGAGTGAGACTGTGTGAGAGTGACAGTGAGAGAGTGAGACTGTGTGAGAGTGACAGTGAGAGAGTGAGACTGTGTGAGAGTGACAGTGAGAGAGAGAGACTATGTGAGAGTGACAGTGAGAGAGAGAGACTATGTGAGAGTGAGAGACTGTGTGAGAGTGACAGTGAGAGAGAGAGACTATGTGAGAGTGAGAGACTGTGTGAGAGTGACAGTGAGAGAGAGAGACTATGTGAGAGTGACAGTGAGAGAGAGAGACTATGTGAGAGTGAGAGACTATGTGAGAGTGAGAGAGAGAGACTGTGAGAGTGTGAGAGAGACTGAGAGACAGAGTGTGAGAGACAGAGTGTGAGAGACAGAGTGTGAGAGACAGAGTGTGAGAGACAGAGTGTGAGAGACAGAGTGTGAGAGACAGAGTGTGAGAGACAGAGTGTGAGAGACAGAGTGTGAGAGACAGAGTGTGTGTGAGAGACAGAGTGTGTGTGAGAGACAGAGTGTGAGAGACAGAGTGTGAGAGACAGAGTGTGAGAGACAGAGAGTGTGTGAGAGACTGAGAGTGTGTGAGAGACTGAGAGTGTGTGAGAGACTGAGAGTGTGTGAGAGACTGAGAGTGTGTGAGAGACTGAGAGTGTGTGAGAGACTGAGAGTGTGTGAGAGAATGTGAGAGTGAGAGAGAATGTGAGAGTGAGAGAGAGAGAGTGTGTGAGAGAATGTGAGAGTGAGAGAGAGAGACTGTGAGAGTGTGAGAGAGAGAGACTGTGAGTGTCAGACTGTGAGTGTGAGACTGAGACTGTGTGTGAGACTGTGTGTGAAAGTGAGAGACTGTGAGACTGTGTGTGAGAGTGTGAGCCTGTGAGTGTGTGAGACTGTGTGAGAGTGAGACTGAGAGAGTGTGAGACTGTGTGTGAGAGTGTGAGACTGTGTGTGAGACTGTGTGAGAGTGAGAGACTGTGAGAGAGTGTGAGAGACTGTGAGAGAGTGTGAGAGACTGTGAGAGAGTGTGAGAGACTGTGAGAGACTGTGAGAGAGTGTGAGAGACTGTGAGAGAGTGTGAGACTGTGAGAGAGTGTGAGACTGTGAGAGAGTGTGAGACTGTGAGAGAGTGTGAGACTGTGAGAGAGTGTGAGAGAGTGTGAGACTGTGAGAGAGTGTGAGAGACTGTGAGAGAGTGTGAGACTGTGAGAGACTGTGAGAGAGTGTGAGAGACTGTGAGAGAGTGTGAGAGACTGTGAGAGAGTGTGAGAGACCGTGAGAGTGAGACTGTGAGACTGTGTGTGAGACTGTGTGACAGAGAGTGTGAGACTGTGTGTGAGACTGTGTGACAGAGAGTGTGTGACAGAGAGTGTGTGACAGAGAGTGTGAGACAGAGAGTGAGAGACAGAGAGTGAGACTGTGTGAGAGTGAGACTGTGTGAGAGTGAGACTGTGTGAGAGTGAGACTGTGTGAGAGTGAGACTGTGTGAGAGTGAGAGAGAGAGACAATGTGAGAGTGAGAGACTGTGAGAGTGTGAGAGTGAGACTGTGAGAGTAAGAGACTGTGAGACTGTGTGACTGTGAGTGTCAGACTGTGAGTGTCAGACTGAGACTGTGTGTGAGACTGTGTGTGAAAGTGAGAGACTGTGAGACTGTGTGTGAGAGTGTGAGCCTGTGAGTGTGTGAGACTGTGTGAGACTGTGTGAGAGTGAGACTGAGAGAGTGTGAGACTGTGTGTGAGACTGTGTGAGAGTGTGAGAGAGAGACTGTGAGAGAGAGACTGTGAGAGTAAGAGACTGTGAGACTGTGTGAGAGTGTGAGAGAGAGACTGTGAGAGTAAGAGACTGTGAGACTGTGTGACTGTGTGAGTGTCAGACTGTGAGTGTCAGACTGAGACTGTGTGTGAGACTGTGTGTGAAAGTGAGAGACTGTGAGACTGTGTGTGAGAGTGTGAGCCTGTGAGTGTGTGAGACTGTGTGAGAGTGAGACTGAGAGAGTGTGAGACTGTGTGTGAGACTGTGTGAGAGTGAGAGACTGTGAGAGAGTGTGAGAGACCGTGAGACCGTGAGACTGTGTGAGACTGTGTGACAGAGAGTGTGAGACAGAGAGTGTGAGACAGAGAGTGTGAGACAGAGAGTGTGAGACAGAGAGTGTGAGACAGAGAGTGTGAGACAGAGAGTGTGAGACAGAGAGTGTGTGACAGAGAGTGTGTGACAGAGAGTGTGTGACAGAGAGTGTGTGACAGAGAGTGTGTGACAGAGAGTGTGTGACAGAGAGTGTGTGACAGAGAGTGTGAGACAGAGAGTGTGAGACAGAGAGTGTGAGACAGAGAGTGTGAGACAGAGAGTGAGAGACAGAGAGTGAGACTGTGTGAGAGTGAGACTGTGTGAGAGTGAGAGAGAGAGACAATGTGAGAGTGAGAGACTGTGAGAGTGTGAGAGAGAGACTGTGAGAGTAAGAGACTGTGAGACTGTGTGACTGTGTGAGTGTCAGACTGTGAGTGTCAGACTGAGACTGTGTGTGAGACTGTGTGTGAAAGTGAGAGACTGTGAGACTGTGTGTGAGAGTGTGAGCCTGTGAGTGTGTGAGACTGTGTGAGAGTGAGACTGAGAGAGTGTGAGACTGTGTGTGAGACTGTGTGAGAGTGTGAGAGAGAGACTGTGAGAGTAAGAGACTGTGAGACTGTGTGAGAGTGTGAGAGAGAGACTGTGAGAGTAAGAGACTGTGAGACTGTGTGACTGTGTGAGTGTCAGACTGTGAGTGTCAGACTGTGAGTGTCAGACTGAGACTGTGTGTGAGACTGTGTGTGAAAGTGAGAGACTGTGAGACTGTGTGTGAGAGTGTGAGCCTGTGAGTGTGTGAGACTGTGTGAGACTGTGTGAGAGTGAGACTGAGAGAGTGTGAGACTGTGTGTGAGAGTGTGAGACTGTGTGTGAGACTGTGTGAGAGTGAGAGACTGTGAGAGAGTGTGAGAGACCGTGAGAGTGAGACTGTGAGACTGTGTGAGACTGTGTGACAGAGAGTGTGAGACAGAGAGTGAGAGACAGAGAGTGAGACTGTGTGAGAGTGAGACTGTGTGAGAGTGAGACTGTGTGAGAGTGAGACTGTGTGAGAGTGAGAGAGAGAGACAATGTGAGAGTGAGAGACTGTGAGAGTGTGAGAGAGAGACTGTGAGAGTAAGAGACTGTGAGACTGTGTGAGTGTCAGACTGTGAGTGTCAGACTGAGACTGTGTGTGAGACTGTGTGTGAAAGTGAGAGACTGTGAGACTGTGTGTGAGAGTGTGAGCCTGTGAGTGTGTGAGACTGTGTGAGAGTGAGAGAGAGAGACAATGTGAGAGTGAGAGACTGTGAGAGTGTGAGAGAGAGACTGTGAGAGTAAGAGACTGTGAGACTGTGTGACTGTGTGAGTGTCAGACTGTGAGTGTCAGACTGAGACTGTGTGTGAGACTGTGTGTGAAAGTGAGAGACTGTGAGACTGTGTGTGAGAGTGTGAGCCTGTGAGTGTGTGAGACTGTGTGAGAGTGAGACTGAGAGAGTGTGAGACTGTGTGTGAGACTGTGTGAGAGTGTGAGAGAGAGACTGTGAGAGTAAGAGACTGTGAGACTGTGTGAGAGTGTGAGAGAGAGACTGTGAGAGTAAGAGACTGTGTGACTGTGTGAGTGTCAGACTGTGAGTGTCAGACTGTGAGTGTCAGACTGAGACTGTGTGTGAGACTGTGTGTGAAAGTGAGAGACTGTGAGACTGTGTGTGAGAGTGTGAGCCTGTGAGTGTGTGAGACTGTGTGAGACTGTGTGAGAGTGAGACTGAGAGAGTGTGAGACTGTGTGTGAGACTGTGTGAGAGTGAGAGACTGTGTGTGAGACTGTGTGAGAGTGAGAGACTGTGAGAGAGTGTGAGAGACCGTGAGAGTGAGACTGTGTGAGACTGTGTGTGAGTGTGAGACTGTGTGTGAATGTGAGACTGTGTGAGACTGTGAGAGTGTGTGAGAGAGACTGTGTGTATGAGCGTGTGAGTGTGTGAGAGCGTGTGAGTGTGTGAGAGCGTGTGAGACTGAGAGAGTGCGAGACAGAGAGTGCGAGACAGAGAGTGCGAGACAGAGAGTGCGAGACAGAGAGTGCGAGACAGAGAGTGCGAGACAGAGAGTGCGAGACAGAGAGTGCGAGACAGAGAGTGCGAGACAGAGAGTGCGAGACAGAGAGTGCGAGACAGAGAGAGTGCGAGTGTGTGAGACTGAGAGTGTGAATGAGTGAGAAAGTGTGAGAGTGAGAGAGACTGTGAGAGTGAGAGACTGTGAGAGTGAGAGACTGTGAGAGTGAGAGACTGTGAGAGTGTGAGAGCGTGTGAGACTGAGAGTGTGAATGAGTGAGAGACTGTGAGAGTGAGAGAGAGAGAGACTGTGAGAGTGAGAGAGAGAGACTGAGAGTGAGAGAGAGAGACTGTGAGAGTGAGAGACTGTGAGAGTGAGAGACTGTGAGAATGCGAGACTGAGAGCGTGCGAGACTGAGAGCGTGCGAGACTGACAGCGTGCGAGACTGAGAGCGTGCGAGTGTGCGAGACTGAGAGAGTGTGTGTGTGAGAGTGTGTGTGTGAGAGTGTGTGTGTGAGAGTGTGTGTGTGAGAGTGTGTGTGTGAGAGTGTGTATGTGAGAGTGTGTGAGAGAGACTGTGTGTGAGAGAGACTGTGTGTGAGACTGTGTGTGTGTGAGACAGAGAGTGCGGGACTGAGAGTATGTGACTGTGTGAGAGTGAGAGAGTGAGACTGTGAGAGTGAGACTGTGTGAGAGTGACAGTGAGAGAGAGAGACTATGTGAGAGTGAGAGACTATGTGAGAGTGAGAGACTATGTGAGAGTGAGAGACTATGTGAGAGTGAGAGAGAGAGACTGTGAGAGTGTGAGAGAGACTGTGAGAGACAGAGTGTGAGAGACAGAGTGTGAGAGACAGAGTGTGAGAGACAGAGTGTGAGAGACAGAGTGTGAGAGACAGAGTGTGAGAGACAGAGTGTGAGAGACAGAGTGTGAGAGAATGTGAGAGTGAGAGAGAGAGACTGTGAGAGTGTGAGAGAGAGAGACTGTGAGAGTGTGAGAGAGAGAGACTGTGAGAGTGTGAGAGAGAGAGACTGAGAGTAAGAGACTGTGAGACAGTGTGAGACTGTGTTTGAGACTGTGTGTGAGTGTGTGAGACTGTGTGTGAGACTGTGTGTGAGACTGTGTGTGAGACTGTGTGTGAGACTGTGTGTGAGACTGTGTGTGAGAGTGTGTGTGAGAGTGTGTGTGAGAGTGTGTGTGAGAGTGTGTGTGAGAGTGTGTGTGAGACTGTGTGTGAGAGTGTGTGTGAGACTGTGACTGTGTGAGACTGTGACTGTGTGAGACTGTGTGTGAGACTGTGTGTGAATGTGAGAGTGAGACTGTGTGAATGTGAGAGTGAGACTGTGTGTGAGACTGTGTGTGAGACTGTGTGTGAGACTGTGTGTGAGACTGTGTGTGAGACTGTGTGTGAGACTGTGTGTGAGAGTGTGTGTGAGACTGTGTGTGAGAGTGTGTGTGAATGTGTGAGATTGTGTGTGAATGTGTGTGAATGTGTGAGATTGTGTGTGAGACTGTTTGTGAGACTGTTTGTGAGACTGTTTGTGAGACTGTTTGTGAGACTGTTTGTGAGACTGTTTGTGAGACTGTGTGTGAGACTGTGTGTGAGACTGTGTGTGAGACTGTGTGTGAGACTGTGTGTGAGACTGTGTGTGAGACTGTGTGTGAGAGTGTGTGTGAGAGTGTGTGAGACTGTGACTGTGTGAGACTGTGTGTGAGACTGTGACTGTGTGAGACTGTGTGTGAGACTGTGTGTGAATGTGAGAGTGAGACTGTGTGAATGTGAGAGTGAGACTGTGTGTGAGACTGTGTGTGAGACTGTGTGTGAGACTGTGTGTGAGACTGTGTGTGAGACTGTGTGTGAGACTGTGTGTGAGACTGTGTGTGAATGTGTGAGATTGTGTGTGAATGTGTGAGACTGTTTGTGAGACTGTTTGTGAGACTGTTTGTGAGACTGTTTGTGAGACTGTTTGTGAGACTGTTTGTGAGACTGTTTGTGAGACTGTTTGTGAGACTGTGTGTGAGACTGTGTGTGAGACTGTGTGTGAGACTGTGTGTGAGACTGTGTGTGAGACTGTGTGTGAGACTGTGTGTGAGACTGTGTGTGAGACTGTGTGTGAGACTGTGTGAGACTGTGTGAGACCGTGTGAGTGTGAGACTGTGTGTGAGAGTGTGAGACTGTGTGTGAGAGTGTGAGACTGTGTGAGAGTGAGAGACTGTGTGAGAGAGAGAGACTGTGAGACTGTGTGAGTGTGAGACTGTGTGTGAGACTGAGAGTGAGACTGAGAGTGAGAGACTGTGAGAGAGTGTGAGACTGTGAGAGAGTGTGAGACTGCGAGAGAGTATGAGACTGCGAGAGAGTATGAGACTGCGAGAGAGTATGAGACTGTGAGAGAGAGTGTGAGAGAGAGTGTGAGACTGAGAGAGTGTGAGAGAAAGTGTGAGAGTGTGAGACTGTGTGTGAAAGCGTGAGACTGTGTGTGAAAGTGTGAGACTGTGTGAGACTGCGAGAGAGACTGTGTGAGACTGCGAGAGAGACTGTGTGAGACTGCGAGAGAGACTGTGTGAGACTGTGTGAGACAGAGTGTGTGAGACAGAGTGTGTGAGACAGAGTGTGTGAGACAGAGTGTGTGAGACAGAGTGTGTGAGACAGAGTGTGTGAGACAGAGTGTGTGAGACAGAGTGTGTGAGACAGAGTGTGTGAGACAGAGTGTGTGAGACAGAGTGTGTGAGACAGAGTGTGTGGGACAGAGTGTGTGGGACTGTGAGAGTGTGGGACTGTGAGAGTGTGAGGGACTGTGAGAGACTGCGTGAGACTGCGAGAGAGACTGTGTGAGACTGCGAGTGTGAGACTGAGAGTGTGTGAAACTGTGAGAGAGACTGTGTGAGACTGCGAGAGAGACTGTGTGAGACTGCGAGAGAGACTGTGTGAGACTGCGAGAGAGACTGTGTGAGACTGCGAGAGAGACTGTGAGAGCGTGAGACTGAGAGTGTGAGACTGTGTGAAAGTGTGAGACTGTGAGAGAGTGTGAGAGACTGTGTGAGAGTGTAAGAGACTGTGAGAGTGTAAGAGACTGTGAGAGTGTAAGAGACTGTGAGAGACTGCGAGAGAGACTGTGTGAGACTGCGAGAGAGACTGTGTGAGACTGAGAGTGTGTGGGACTGAGAGTGTGAGGGACTGTGAGAGTGTGAGGGACTGCGTGAGACTGCGAGAGAGACTGCGAGAGAGACTGCGTGAGACTGCGAGAGAGACTGCGTGAGACTGCGAGAGAGACTGTGTGAGACTGCGAGAGAGACTGTGAGTGTGAGACAGAGTGTGTGAGACTGTGAGAGAGACTGTGTGAGACTGCGAGAGAGACTGTGAGTGTGAGACAGAGTGTGTGAGACTGTGAGAGAGACTGTGTGAGACTGCGAGAGAGACTGTGTGAGACTGCGAGTGTGTGAGACTGCGAGTGTGTGAGACTGCGAGTGTGTGGGACTGAGGGTGTGTGGGACTGAGGGTGTGTGGGACTGAGGGTGTGTGGGACTGAGGGTGTGTGGGACTGAGGGTGTGTGGGACTGAGGGTGTGTGGGACTGAGAGAGTGTGTGGGACTGAGAGAGTGTGTGGGACTGAGAGAGTGTGAGGGACTGAGAGAGTGTGAGGGACTGAGAGAGTGTGAGGGACTGAGAGAGTGTGAGGGACTGAGAGAGTGTGAGGGACTGAGAGAGTGTGAGGGACTGAGAGAGTGTGAGGGACTGAGAGAGTGTGAGGGACTGTGAGAGTGTGAGGGACTGTGTGAGACTGCGAAAGAGACTGTGTGAGACTGCGAGAGAGACTGTGTGAGACTGCGAGAGAGACTGTGAGAGTGTGAGACTGAGAGTGTGAGACCGTGTGAAAGTGTGAGACTGAGAGTGTGAGACTGAGAGTGTGAGACTGAGAGTGTGAGACTGAGAGTGTGAGACTGAGAGTGTGAGACTGAGAGTGTGAGACTGAGAGTGTGAGACTGAGAGTGTGAGACTGAGAGTGTGACTGAGAGTGTGACTGAGAGTGTGACTGAGACTGTATGAGACTGTATGAGACTGTATGAGACTGTATGAGACTGTATGAGACTGTATGAGACTGTATGAGACTGTATGAGACTGTATGAGAGTGTGAGACTGAGACTGTGTGCGACTGTGAGATTGAGAGTGTGTGCGACTGTGAGATTGAGAGTGTGTGCGACTGTGAGATTGAGAGTGTGTGCGACTGTGCGACTGTGAGACTGTGAGACTGTGAGACTGTGAGACTGTGTGAGAGTGTGAGAGTGTGAGAGTGTGAGAGTGTGAGAGTGTGAGAGTGTGAGAGTGTGAGAGTGTGAGAGTGTGAGACTGTGTGAGACTGTGTGAGAGTGTGTGAGAGTGTGAGACTGTGTGAGAGTGTGAGACTGTGTGAGACTGTGTGAGAGTGTGAGACAGTGTGAGACTGTGTGAGAGTGTGAGACTGTGTGAGAGTGTGAGACTGTGTGAGAGTGTGAGACTGTGTGAGAGTGTGAGACAGTGTGAGACTGTGTGAGAGTGTGAGACAGTGTGAGAGTGTGAGACAGTGTGAGAGTGTGAGACTGTGTGAGACTGTGAGACTGTGTGAGACTGTGAGACTGTGAGAGTGTGAGAGTGTGAGACTGTGAGACTGTGAGACTGTGTGAGACTGTGAGACTGTGAGACTGTGTGAGACTGTGAGACTGTGTGAGAGTGTGAGACTGTGAGACTGTGTGAGACTGTGAGACTGTGTGAGAGTGTGAGACTGTGAGACTGTGTGAGAGTGTGAGACTGTGTGAGAGTGTGAGACTGTGTGAGACTGTGTGAGACTGTGAGACTGTGAGACTGTGAGACTGTGAGACTGTGAGACTGTGTGAGAGTGTGAGACTGTGAGACTGTGTGAGAGTGTGAGACTGAGACTGTGTGCAACTGTGAGATTGAGTGTGTGTGCGACTGTGAGACTGCGACTGTGAGACTGCGACTGTGTGAGACAGAATGTGTGCTTTGCAATGCGTTGCTTACCCCTCTGGCACTCAAAGGGTTAAGTTGAACTAACATAGCAATATAACACACGGTGGCTCTTCAGTTGAGGCAATGTAGCAATATGCTGAGGTATCAAATAGAAAGTGGTGTTTGAGGCTTGCCCTCTGTAACATACAGCAAAGCATCTCTCTCCCTTTAAGGAGAAAGGGTGGGAATCAGGAAGCAGGAAGTGGAGGAGTGACAGTTGAGACAGTGAGGTGACTGAAGAGATGATGAGTTAAATAAGAGTTGCTATTAAGTTTGTATTTTATGGGAACATTACACCCTCAGAATGAAACAGAGTGTATGGAGGGTTACAGTTATCTGTGGGAGGTGAAACAGTGTGTTTGTGGGGTCATGATCCTGAGTGAGAGTGTGAGTGGACCAGGAGAAGTTACTGATATCCCTACCTCAGGAGCGAGTGGCAGTTATATATATTGTTTTTGTCAGTTGGATACTGGTGGGTGGGCTGGAGGGGGCGGGCCAACTCCCTGTATGATAAACACGCCCCCCCATTGAATCACCCAATGAGAGCAGTAAAGTCCCCATTCAATCACCCAATAGGAGTTGTGTCTCCTAATGAGACATAAATTATGTAATTAGACATTCTGTTCAATGCGAGTTTCTTTTCTGAGGAGACATAAATTATGTTCTGTGTGTGGGGTACCATAAATTATGCAATGAGGCTTATTCTTTTATATATATAGATATATATATATATATATATATATATATGTATATATATATATATATATATATATATATATATATGAGAGAGATAGATATATATATACACACACACACACACACACACACACACACACACACACACACACACACACACACACACACACACACACACACACACACACACACACACATATAAATATAATATAATATAATCATCTGTGGGACGCACTCATGGAAATCAGAGTGAATTAGTTATATGTTAAATATGCATGTGCAATGATAGTCTACTGGAATTGTTACTCCGCTGCTTTCCCCCAATGAGTGCATTGTTTTTGTCCCTATATCTGTGTAGAGGAAATATGTCACATGGTGATGCAGCATTGCGAAAGAGTGGGCACTGTTTTTTATGCATGGGGGCGTGATTACCAGAACCACTGAGGCAAGTTCTCTGCTTTGGCTGTGGATACATAATAACCCAGTGCCAGATGCTGCTACTTAACTCGGAGCATGCTCGCTCCTAGGGAGAGCAGTGAATGGAGGTGGGAGGAGATTTTAAGAACGGAGGATGTCCTACAGAGCTGTGCGGTACAGATTGTACCTCAGCATGAGGAAATGGCGATGTCACTAGGTAGTTTTTAAAATTAAAAACTGAGATATATATATATATATATATATATATATATATATATATATATATATATATATATATATATATATATATATATATATATAGCAAACTAGAGACCGTCCAATGGAATAAAGTGTCCTGAAGGTGAAAGTTTGCTTTAAATTACCATGATGGAAAACTGTTTTTTAGAAAGATTAATCACTTAAATTAAGCCAGAAAAATTGCTGAGTTGCTTCAAAATTTATTTAATCTGCTAAGGCAAGCATCCTCTTCAAGAAAGTAAACTGCTGAGCTAATTTAAAGGGCATTGAGGTTAAAGTAGATGCTTCAGGGTTGATTCGAGTCAGGGATATTCAGTTGCTATGGGTAAGTCAAATGCATTCAATAATTTAATTAGGTAATAGCATATCTGGAATCCTTCTCTAGGACTGCTTCCTAAAATAGCTGAACTGTCACGTCATAGAACAGGTAGAAAACAAAGGAGATAGGAAACTGAACTTTACTTACCTCATTCATTGTGAATAGTAGGTAATGAAAGTAGGTTTGTTAATATTTTATCGCACTTTTAATATTTTATAGTGACTGATTCCTCTCATGGTGATTCTGTTTTGAAATAGTATTTGTGTACATGGTGTTACACATGGATCAGTACCCCTTGTCCTAAAGGGCTTACTTTGGGCTGCACAATATAGGGGAGAAGTAACAAAACAAAAACAGATTTTGATGATTTTAACCCCCTGAATTCTACAGAGATTGCGTACACCTGCATTCATTGTTTAAAGTTTAATCACAAAATGCGTTTATTTAAATTCTACAGCATCTCAAAATATAGTTCCTCACAGTTTACCATCCAGTACAATGAAAGCAAACACTTCATTGTCATTGTCAATAAAAATGTCCAGAACATGAGTCAATAAAACACCTATGAAGGAACATAAAGACACAAAACCTCTTAATTTGTTCTAATTTTCTTATACATGAAATGCATCATGTCTCATTCTGATAGACATTCTGGATCAGGGGTGGGCAAATCTTTCTGTCAAGGTAAAGAGAACACACAGGAAGATGCCAGTGATGCCTTGTAACTGTTCAGTGCACCAAGGAAAAAAATGAAACGATAAGTAATGTATTCACATGTATCTAGGGTGACCAAATATCCTTTCTGCCATTCAGGGACACTGCACACAAGAGAGCTGAGAGTACTTCTCAAGTCCAACGCAGTTTTGTGAACGAGGTCACATGATACACCCTCTCTCTCTAAGGGTTATTAACACTTTGAGTGCCAGAGGGGTACGCAATGCATTGCAAGGCAGTTCATTATGTACTGCTCTGGGACTCAAAGTTTTAAGCCCCAGTCTTTCAAACCAACCAACTCACCGATTTAACCCTTTCTTAATCTGGGATGTCTGCTCCTGTATTCAAAGGGTTAGATGTGTTAAATTCTTAATAAGGGAATGGGTATAAAGTTAAAAGGGGAGCAATCTCAGGGGCAGAATTCAAAGGGTTTGTTATTTAAAGGATTAATCTAGAATAAGGAATACTGTTTTGGTCTGTGTTATTAAAAAAGACCTAATTGAACAGTGATGTGCTACATTAGCAAAGAGAGTTACATATTTTAATTGGGTTTCTTTACATTAAAAAAAGCCATCTAATGGGTACTTTTCAAAGGACTGAGAAAAATGTACTAGGCACCCATTTAGACTTGAGGGAAAGGATCTTCTGAGTGTAGCAAAAAAAAAAGTTTTTCTTTTTTGTTTTTTTTTTTTTTTCTACAGTAAAAGAATGTGGATCAATGTTGGCAGATGTTCAAAACAGTATTGAATATCTTTTTAGCAAAGAACAACATACAGAAATATAACAATTGGTTTCAACGCCAGGGAATTTGGGGAATAATTGGAATTTCTCTATTTTTATCTTATACATATGAAAAACTATGCCATTTTCACCTGTAACCGTATTGGCATCTGACTTACTCATCAGAATAGTATGGTACAGTATGGGAGTCAGCGCCGGCGGGAATCAGGAGTCTGGGTCATGGGACAGGAACTCTCTGCACTGGAGAAGAGTTTGTGAATGACAGACACTCACTGAATCATCCATGCATGTGCCACCATCTCACACTCAACAGCCAGCCAATGAGGACCATTGAGCAAATACTATCTTCTTTCATAGGCTGGTGGTGGTGCATGTAGGCTATAAGTTGTGAGTGTCATTGACATGGCGCCGGTTGAGTGAGCCACAGCGCAGGAGTAGACTGGAACTGGAAATATAATAGGACTGAGTTGGAGAAACTGTGCTGTGGGTGTCGGCTTGTTACTTAATTCCGGGACTCTTTATTGTTCCGGTGGGGGTTACTCGGTACACGGGACACAGACCTGAATTAAGGGACAGTCCCGAACATTTCGGGACATGTGGTCACCCTACATGTGTCTGTTGTTAATGAAGGCCCACACCAGTCATCAGCAGCCAAGCATCATCAAACAGCAGTAGCAAAAGCAAACAAAGTCCTGTCTTGCATAAAAAGGGGTATTGAAACAAGAGTGGATAACATAATTTTGCCACTGGACAAGTAGTTTGTAAGACCTCAACTTGAATGTGCAGTGCAGTTTTGGGCACCAGTATTGAAAAAGATTATTTTAGAACTGGAGAAAGTACAGCAAAGAGTAACAAAATTAATTAACCCCTTAAGATGTACCAGGACCGTCATGGGTTGGCAAGAAATGCCATTTGAGGAGCCCTGAACAAGGATCGCGAAGTCAGTGGTCCTTAAAGGGATAGTAATGTTTCATAATAAAAGCTCTAATTAATCATCATAGTATTTGGACTTTGGAGAGTGTTATTTCAATTCTGTCAGAGTTGTAGTTCAAGAGTAATTTAATGATAAAGTATCCCCCTCCCGTCCCTTTTAATGATGTAACACTGCTCAGCCAGAGCAGAAGGGAGGTGCCCAGGTAGACTGCAAAGAGGGACAATCTTCAATTAAGATAAGGGAAAAAGGTGAAAAGCTTGTCAAGGGGGGCAGGGCTTTATTGTTCTCACAGTAAGAAGATTGTCCCCTTCTGTTATCTGTCTGGTCTAAGAACTGGATTCCACATCTGAGAAGAGATGGCTTACACTAGGTAAAAGGGGCGGGAGGGGAAACTTTGCTTGTGAATATCTCTCAAACCATATTGTTCTTCATGTTTTTTTTAATGCCTACAAAATAAAATAAAGATAAAACAAAGTATTACTATCCCTTTAAGTGCAGGGCACGTGTGCGAGAGGATGGTCCTCTGGCACTCAGAGGGTTAAAGGATTAAGTGGGCTTTATCTATCTATCTAGCTGTCTGTCTGTCTGTCTGTCTATCTATTTATCTATCATAAAATTATTTTAAAATGTACTTGTTCCTGTTATAATTGTCTGTTGTGAAGTGGCTCCATGCTGCTTTGCGTAGGAGTGGAGCCTGAAACTTCAACCTACTGCCCTTCACATTTACTGCAACATATAAAATGTATCAGTGTAACTTGTATACAAACTCGGAAATTCCAATGAAATAGAGGAATGCTGTGCTAGTTCCTGTTGCTAATAATTACATGTTATCTGACTTCATGTAAAGCGCATAATACTATTTTCAGCATTTAGAAAAAAAATACCAGTGTTAAAGAGGAATTACATGGAACTTTACCCTTTTAGTGCCAGAATGGTGACCTATACGCACTGCAAAGCAATGCATTGGGCACCCCTCTGGCACTCAAATGTTTAAGCATTGATTTCACACTTTATACGTCTGTATTTCTACATGTATGTTTCCCATTTCATTGCTATCCCATCATGGGTTGAGGAACAGGAACAAGGAATTGCAGAAATTGGCTGAGAACACTATAAGCATTATGCAGTGAAAGTAGAAAAGCTGTCCAGTGATACTAATATCACACTCTACAGTAACTGAGAGCTAAAGTAATACACTCATGTGTAACGGTGGTTGGTGTATATGTGTGTTTCCAGTTTCACCAACAAAGATCATGCATGGAGAATCGCCCAGTTCTGCTCTGGATCCCCGGGTGGTTGAATAAAAAAATGCTGCTCTTCCTAAAGATCATAGTTTACTCAGTTTATTAAAATATACAGTATGTAAAAAATGATAGAATGGCATTTTGCGGCTCACTACCGATTTATCAAAGTATACGGCCAAAAATTATACAACCACTATTACACGTGAGGCTTTAATTCTTTTGTATAACTTTTCTAATCAAATAATTAAAAAAACAAACCTACCCCCACTAACACCTACCAATACTCTGGGGTTATTAAAGGTATATAAACTTAAATGCTGTTATATCTGTTAAAAAAAAAAATTCTCTTTGCTGAGGCCTAAAATCTACTTATATTCTATATGGGGTAGACATCATCCCTTTTCCATGGCTTACATTACCAGTGCAACTGAATTTTAAATGAACTGTGACAAGGTAACAGCCTCTGAGTAGTAATGTGTTTGGTTAAACTCTCACTGAATTAAATGAATAAACTATTTTCGCTCATTAAACTGGCATTAAAAAAAAAAATAACCAAATGGTGCAACGCACAAGAGAACTATTTAGTATTTGAGGCGTTAAAAGCCATATTTAACTCAATGGGTATTTGTACTTGTCCCCTGTGGTGCCAGTTGGTTTGCTATAGAATTATGCCTCTTTTTTTCTTGTGAATAAGGCCCACTGTTGTGTGCCAAAGGTCTTGGTGCAGAGGGAGGTCCAGAAGGTTCCAAATTATGTTGAATGACAATCCTAAATTTTCTACTTTACCCTCATGTTAAAAAGATGTGAAGCTGTACATTTGCTCTTTTGTTAAAAAGAGGGGTGTCCATTGTGAAGAGGTGCTTTGGCGTTGATGCTTGTATCTTTCTCCTTTTTCATCAGTGATGTTTCCTTTTAGATACGAGTCCCCTCAAGTTGCCCTACATTGTGGGATCATGCTGCGGGAATGTGTACGTCACGAGCCTCTTGCCAAAACTGTTCTCTACTCCGAGCAGTTTGGGGACTTCTTTAAGTATGTGGAATTGTCAACATTCGACATAGCTTCCGATGCCTTTGCTACATTTAAGGTAAATTATTTAATGTTGGTTTCATGTTTATACAATTTAAAATACCAAGTCTGTTTTTCATGATGTGTCAAAGAGAGAGGCAGGATTTCTCAGGCTGGATCCACTCTGTCCTCCTAACCCAAGGCAAATATAGTCTGCACCATCAACTTCCATCAACTTTAACCCTTTGGATGCTCAGGAGTATGTTTAGAGTCCTCAAGCATGCAAGGGGACAATTCCCATTGATTTAAATGAAGCATCATTTAACCCATTGAATGCTAGAGAGGTTTCCGTTTGATTGATTTGCAGGAAAGCACCTCTTGTCTGTAGGTTAAATAGGCACAGTGGTGCCTCACTTTTGGATTGGGAGATCCTGTACAATGTGAATTTCAATACACAGGTAATAATTTAGTTGGGCGTTCAAAATGTCTTAACCCCTTAAGGACCAGCTGTCCCAGGGTGTGTGGTCCTTTAAGGACCAGATAGAGAAGTTTGACGTGTCGGCACACATGACTGATCATGTGTGGCTGCACACCAAACCGGGGACTGATAGTGATCTCGCCAGTCTTGGAGCAGTCAATTTCAGTCCCTGCTACTACTCACAGCGCTCCTGCAGGAGCTCCGTGAGTAAAAAATACTTGATTTGCTAGGACCGTCGCTGGTCCTTAAGGGAAAAACAGCAATGACGGTCCTGACACGTCACAAGACGTTAAGGGTTTAAACACGACCTTTGTTTGTATAGCTGTCAGAAGGGAATTGGATAAACTATAACAGATCTGGACAGCATGTGCCTCTTATCTTGCTGGGTAAAACAGGTACACTACTACTGCCATGAGAGGCCTCATCCAATAGTTAGTAAGATTGAAACTTTAATTTTTTACATTTGGGCTTCAACATTTCACCATGCAATTTAATGGAGAGAGCACTGGTTACTGATACTCAGTTTGTGCTGGTGTAATTTTCGAATGAAGCATCTCCAGAAGTGGAATAATCCCCCTTTAAGCGGGCTCCTATTTCTGGCCTCCTTTGGGGTGATTGACCAGTGCATAGAATATTCAGTTTCCGTTCTGTGGAGCATGATTTATTTTCACAACCAGTTTCCTCTTAGCTTCTATGAAGCTTCTCTATTCATAGAAAACTTGAAAGATGATTTCTTCTGTGTACTCCCCATCACTGAACATATGGGCTTTTATCTCCTCCCTCCAACTGCTAGGATCCACTCAAAAACTATTTAAAGGGATAGTAATACTTAAAATGTAAAAAAATATATGTTGTAGGGTTTATCCCCCTGAGTAAAACAAGAGTACCCACTGCTGAAAGGTGTTTCATTCAAAAGTTATTAATTTTCAAAGTTTAATTTTTTAGGTGCAATATCACAGTGGCCTGAAATTGTACAGTGGCGCTGTTGCTACACGATCCTATGGACAGCTCTGGTCAATTGACCATAAATCTCCATAGGATGGTGTAGCAACAGCGCCACTGTACAATTTCAGGCCACTGTGATATTGCACCTAAAAAATTCAGCTTTGAAAATTAATAACTTTTGAATCAAACACCTTTCAGCAGTTGGAGTACCCTTGTTGTACTCAGGGGGATAAACCCTACAACATATTTTTTTTTACATTTTAAGTATTACTATCCCTTTAAAGAAGCTCCACCCCTTTCGTCTCAGTTATTTTACGGTCCTACCAGCTGGGAGGACTGAGGCAGGCAGCCTCCATTAAGCCATTTTTATTTATACCTAGAATTTGCTCCACTTACAGTTTTTTCCTAATGCCTTAGGATTAATAGCTCCTCCACTAAAATCAGTGGAAAGGGAAAAAATTGTAGAAATAGCTGGCTTCCCTTTGCATTATACTTCCCCCACTAGCAATACCTGGGGCAAGTTGGGCACAAGTTCTTCCTGCAATTACTCCAAGACTGCAAGATCCTGGGGAAGGAGTCTCAGAAGCATTGGCGGGTGCATGGTGTTGTCACGGAATCAATAATGCGAATGGACCAGTACTTAGGTAACACAATCTTTATTAGCAAAAGGCAGGGTAATGGAAACAGCACAAATACAGGCAAGAGAGGACTTCAGGATGGATCAACCAGGTACTGTGGTACTGACGGAATTCAGCAGGCAGAGAAAGGAAGACTCAGGTCTGCACCTGAGGACACACTACAGGTACGGACAACGGATCCCGCGCCCAAATGCGCAAGGAGGATATGCAGGTTCGCACCTGTACAGACCATGCTTCAGAAGGACCGACTGCACTACAGGTCCGCACCTGAAGGCCGCAGAGGTCCAAAGGCAGAGGAAGTGAGCCAAGCCTCCAAGGACAATCCTAGGTTATCCCCTGGAGTGTATGTATGCTGGCTGCACAGTTGACAATGCCAGGCTATGTCAAGGTGGTCAGACACACTGGAGAAATACGGAAAGCTTGGTCAACTAGAGCCACAGGTTCGCACCAGATTGGATGTCAGACAGGCCACGGGGTCATACACAGAGCCACAGGTCAACACCAGAACGGATAGTCAACCAAGCCAGGGGTCATACACGGTAAGGTTCATCAGCTAGAGCCGCAGGTTTGCACCAGATAGGATATCAGACAGGCCAAGAGGTCATACACAGAGCGGGTAGTCGGACAGAGCCACAGGTCAACACAAGAACGGATAGTTAGACAAAACCGGATTGTGCACACAGCCCAAAATCACAACTGCACTGGAACACCACGAAAGGGCAAGTGAGTCAGTGCCATGGCAGTTTAAATACTCTAAGCTCCACCCCAGGAAGGTGGCGCACTGTCTCTTTAAGGCTGCACATGTCACACTAGGATTTCCCCAGTGACGCGTGCCTGACACAGCCGGCCAGCAGAGGGAGTCAGAACCATGCAGGCTGCAAGCACCAGCACAGGAAGCTGGATCCGGAACGCCACGGGGACCGGCTGCCGAACGGGCACAGAGCAGCCGGTTCCCAGAAGGTAAGTGTGAACGCTTACAAGTGTGTCTGGACGCATCTGGAGGATGTCAGCGACAGGTCAACACAAGCAAACAGGAAGTACACAAGATGAGGAAGCTGTGCTCAAGTACTATTCTGCATGTGACAAAAAAAGTTGCTCCAGTAGAGTGTTCAAAATTGTGCCAAGAATGCTTAAAAAAAGCAGTAGGATAGGATGTACCCCAACAATTCCAGGATTTTTTATCCTGGATCAGATCCTCTATGCAGGATACCATTATGGCAATGCCGGAAGCTACCATACCAAAAAAAAGAGACCAAGAACAGAAGATCTGGGGGAAGGTACTTCAGTGTCAAAAAGTATGGAGTTAAACAAAGTAACTAGTCTTCTAGATCCTTCAGAAGACTCCTCAAAGGGAGAAGAAGGTAAATAGTGGAAGTATCAGGGTCCTTTGCCCTAGATAAGATAGATTGCTTTGTTAAATACCTGAGAGACTCCAGGTTTAACTGACGAACAAAACGAATTAGACATAATAGATACAGCATTCCTAGGAAATAAAAAAAAAAAAAAAACACCGCCCAATTTTCCTGTACACTACTCTGTCACTACCATGGCGCAAGAAGAATGGAAAAAGGTAGAGACAGAAGGTCACTAATCACAAAGCTGTTCTCCAGAATGTATCCTCATGAAGAAAAAGATGTTGGTTATTGGGTTATACTGCCTAAAGTGGATGCTTCTGTGGCATGCCTGGCAAAGCATACCACCATTCCCTTGGAAAATGGATCCTCTTAAAGAACCTATGGAAAGAAAAATGGAGTTAATTCTTAAAAAAACAATATGCCCTTATTGGAAACCATATACTGGTAGCTTCTTGTCCCATGGGTTACCCCGCACCACCCAAAAGGTGCTTAAGTAATGATTTGCTCTTCTCTGTTGGGGACTCTTATGAAAAAAAAGCTCTTTTGCTTAAGGTCTTATACAGATGATCCTACAGAAGCTTAAGGTTTCTGAGGCTTCCGAGTCTGGTTTCTTTTCCCCATTTTTTTAAGAGCTGTAGGAAGGAAGTTGTGATTTTTCTTACTCCCCATTCTTTAGACCAATTTGCTCCTGGAGGAATGGAAAATACTTGACAGAAGGGTTCGTCCTTAATTGGGGTATAACTTTTTTTTATACTTTCACCTTCTTCCTGCTGAGGATTTAGTGCAGTGGGCCCCCACCACCTGCAGTTTATCCCCAATTTCTCACCTTGCCAAGCATACTGCTTTGTCACTGTTGTATGCTGCAGCTTTCAAGGACTGGGTAGGCAAGCAACGCTATGCTCTTTTGAAGTAAAATTTTGCTGCTTCTGGTGTGGCCTTACACCCTACTTTTGGTATTGCATGGATCACTAGGTTTATGGCTGTCCAGGTGGATCAATTTTTTGCTGCCGTCCAGTTGTATGCAACCGAAGAGAACCTTGTGGTCTTTATATCCAAGATCCCTGGAGCTAATGCTTACCTTCCTGAGGGGACCTTTGATGTCACTATGGTTACCAGTAGCACCTTGGCTTTCTATGTGTCCCATGTTACATTTTGTAGCTTAAGATTTGCTCGGTTGAACAGTCCAACTAAAGGTCTTTGGGGTATCTCCCATTTGTGGGCAAATGGCTGTTTGGCTTGGAATTAGACAAGGTTAGCAGTCATGCCACTGTAGGCAAGTGTACTTTGTTGCCTCATCTTACTCCTAAATGTTCCTTTTTTATATGGTAGATACATGTGTTTCGTTATTCCCTCCAGTATGGGTACATGCCCAGTGCACAAACTCCCTCCACAACCCAGGCATGTTCCACCCCAAACTCCCAAGTTTGTTTGGCAGGCAAGAGAAACCTGTGCAGAAGGCCAAAACTGAAAAACCTACCTCCTCATGACTCAGAGGTGTCTGGTATGTTACAGAATATAGGAGGTTGGCTCAGATTTTTTTTCCATGGCACATGGTTCATTTCTGTTGCTGATCAGTGCAGTTTGCAGGTTATTTTGGAAGGGTACCCCAAAGAGTTCAAGTCCCATCTTCATTATCAGAGTTTCTTGCAATCCTGAGTGAAGTAGACTCTCTTTGGACACAGTTTCTTCCCTGCTGGACATGCAAGAGGTAATACCAATTCCTTCTCAGGAAATATTCCATTCTTTTCATAGTCCGCAAGAAAGATGGCAGGTGTTGTCCTATTCTGGATGTAAAACTAACAGTTTTGTCTTCACTCCGCGAATTAAGACAGAGTTCTTATCCTTCATCATGGCTTCCATGTGTCCAAGGGAATTTCTGGCTTCCCTAGACATAGAAGACACTTAACATTTCCCATGGTTTGCTTTCCAAGATTTTCAGTTCATCCCTTTTCCCTTTAGGTTGATGTCTGTTCCACAGTTATTGGCTCACATAGGCTGTCAAGGGATTTCTTTTGACTCCCTGTCTGAACTACCTTTTGCTAAAGGCTCATTCAGTGGAGGTCTTGAGCACTCAGATTCTGTCTTGTGTCTTGATACTGCAGCAACACTGTTGTGTTCTTGGTTTGAGATTCTACACTCTTCAGGGAAGGTTTTTTTAGCAAAAGACACAATTTCCCTTCAGATGACACAGGCAGTATCTGGACATCTGTGTTGGTGTGGGAATACTTGCAGGAACTAAGTTACCTGGTTTCTGTTCCATTTCAGTTTCATATGTGGGAGCTGCAGCTGAACATCGCCAGGCAACTGTTTCACCCTTCCTGTGTCATTTCTTTGTCCTACAAGATAAAGGCAGACATTCATTGTCTTCAGAGCACTCATCTGTCCTTGGGAAGGCCACTTATTATCTCAGATTGGGTATTAGTCAAGTCTGACACCAGCTTGACCTGCTGGAGCACCACTTTGAGGCACCAGATGGTGCAGGGTCTTTGGGCCAGGGAAGAGGGAGCTCTCTCCATAAATGTTCTGGAATCTTGAGTGATGCCTGTAGTCCTACAGCATTTGTCTTAGTCCCTCCACTTAGATACAGTGATACAATGCAATGGTGGTAATTTATATCAACTGCCAGGGAGGTACCAAGTGTGCGGCCTTCTGAGCCAGGACTCACCTGATTCTTGTGTGAGTAGTCTATCGCATGTCGGCTATCTTCACCATTCACATTCCAGGGGTGTAGACATTGTTGTGGTAGTCTTTCTCATTCACCGGCGTCTGGATCCTGGCAATTGGGAGCTCATTGTGTATTTGATTCCATAGTTTGTCTGTTGCGTCACCCTACAGTGGACCTAATGGGCTTTCTGCTGAACTGCAGGGTCCCAGGATCATCTAGCTCTCGCAGTAGATGCTTTAGTAATTTCTTGGCATTTTCCCTGACATAGGTGTTCACTCCAGTATCCCAGATTCCCAGGATACTGAGGAAAATCGGGATGGAATCGACTCACATGATTCTGATTGCCTCATTCTGTCCCCTCCCCAACAGGCATGCTTTTCAGATCTTCTCAAAATATCTGAGGAGGAGCCATTTCTGCTCTTTACATATACGGATCTTTTGTCTTCGGATTCGCCGTGTTATCCAGACATGGAGACATTCATTTTTTGTTTTGACTTTTGAAGCCAGCATCTTGAAAAGGGTTTTTCTGACTCTCTCATTGCTACATGGTACAGGCTGGAAAGCCAGTTTCTTACAGGCATTTCATGTTATGGTCTCTGTTCTATATAAGTGGTATGAGTATTGGGGGCCACAACCACAACCTTTTTGACCTCTGGTTGTCTTTGCTTTTCTTCAAGATAGTCTTCAGCTGTTTTTGTCCTTTTCCAGAGACATAATGCAATACTATCTGATATGCATACTTTCATCCATGGGGTGGCTCATGCCTACCCTGTGTTTGGGGATTCTGCTCCTTTGTGGGATTTGAACTTGGTTCTGTGAATACTTCAGACGTCTCCTTTTGATCTCTTGTCTTAGCTTGAGCTAAATTTTTTGACTCTCAATACAGCCTTTCTCTTGGCTGTTGTCAGTCCGGCAGGTGGCTGAAATTCAGACTTTATGTTGTAAGCCTACTTTTTTGGTATTCCACACTGATAGGTTGGTTCTGAGGACTCCCACAAAGTCCATCCCTAAGGTTGTGTCTAAGTTTCATATGAACTTCCTTCTCTTTGTCCATCTACTTCTAATAGACAGGAGTAGGGACTTCATCTCTATGATGTGAGTTAGGTGCTGGAAATATTATGTTCATCACACTCGGCTCTTTCAAAATTTGATTCACCTTCTATTATCCTGAAGGGTCCTTATACAGGCCAGACTGTGTCTAAGGTTACAGTGGCTTCTTGGAATAAGGCAGCCATTGGCCAGGTGTACGTCCTAAAGCAGAAGCCAGTGCCCTTTTTTGTTACAGCACATTCCACCAGGTCTTTGGAGCATCTTGAGCCTATAAGAAT
Source organism: Rhinophrynus dorsalis (assembly GCA_037306005.1). Taxonomy (NCBI): domain Eukaryota; kingdom Metazoa; phylum Chordata; class Amphibia; order Anura; family Rhinophrynidae; genus Rhinophrynus; species Rhinophrynus dorsalis. The sequence goes on along the minus strand of CM074719.1, from coordinate 516,474,669 downwards.
TGCCACTGCTGCACAGTTGTGCAATACAACAACTTTGTTTTCCCTCCACAAATCTGTCAAACAGTGACCTGTCTTGTGCTTGTGTAGGTGTTCGTCCCCATTTTCTTTTGACCAGTGACATGTTAGCTCCTATTACTTGGTTTGAGGTTCATGTTGTACCAGTTGATTTACATTAGGACTGCCCTGTGTTTGAAGGAGTTTTTCTCCTTCCCTCCCTGGAATCTGGATGGATGCTTTTGTATATTCCCAAGGTTCCTGTGTTCCACATAGATCATAAGAGGAAAGGGGATTTTTGTGTATTTAACAATAAGTCATTTTCTCTTAGTCCATGTGGGAACGTAGAACTTCCCTCCCTTGGAAAAAAAACAATGGTTTGAGTTCTTGGTAGGGTGATTCTCTTGGGTTCTCTAGTTCTAGTGACTTAAAAATGGTAGAGCCCTGGGTTTAATTAATTCCTTTACTACATGAGGGTAAAGTTACATTCTTGTGAAGTTTATGCATGCCTTAGGTGATTTAATTTTATTTTCTCTTTAATACATGTTTCTAAGAAGCTTTCAGACTTAAGGCTGATGCCAACAAAGCTTATAACTTGTAAGTATGTTCCTTTTTTGTCATATAATAGTACAAGGTTCTGTAACACTGATTAAAATGAAATTTGGGTTTTGGAAACATTTTACAAAGCCCCCCTTCTGCAGTATTGTTAGCTTTTTCTCTAGTTCCAGATTATATACTTTTACGGCTATATGCAAAAACAAAAAATTGATAAATTTTATTGGTAAAACAACCGAATTATTGTGAATAGTTTGAAATCCAGTTAAAAGCCCACTTAAATTAATGGATATGTTGCACACCTCGCTAACGTTCAACCGTTAAAGATCCATTTATATCCATAGGAATTTGTTCCCTATAGTGCACTTGAATTGCCCTGAAATTGTTCCACATTTTACTTGATACATATGGCTCAGTGAGGCACTGTTCCAGTGAAAACAGACATGCATATAGCGGTTTGTCATTCTTAGTTTCTCTTCCTGTCTCTCCTGACCCGTGTGTGTGTTGGGGTTGAGAGCAAACTTAGGCCCATGTTTATAAAAACAAACTGTAGTTATTCTGGAGTAATATAGATCCACAGTAAACTTTTAGTGGCTCCAAAAGGTGCTGTCTGGGTGCAAACTACATTTTAGCCCTAATCCGCTCTCTTCATACCGGCCAGTGTGCACGCCATTGGCTACCCCATCCCAATGTAGTAACTGCCGTATACAGACAAGGCTGCACTCACAGGCAAACAAGCAGGTAATAATAAGCATTTATAATGCTTATCCATGAATAAGCCATATAAATTTGAAACGCGTAGACTGTTCTGTGTCTTTTAGACAAAATGTCTGTCTTGTTTTATAAGTCTCATGTATGCTATATTTTTAATATGTAAGAATAAAGAGGACTGTTTCTACTGATTCTGCCTGTTATTCTGAAGTAAACTAACTGCACCTTAAGGGACAAATAAAAATACTTTTTGAATTAAATTGGGCTTTTAACCCTTAAATTCAAGGGGTTAAAAAATCTCTATTCCAATGCATTAAAATGCAGTCATTTTTATTTGCTCCATATGTGGTGCAGTTGGTTTACTCCAAAATAAATTCAGTATGCTTTTATAAATATGGGCCATAGGGCTTTATGTTAAAAAGAAAAGTGGGAGTAGGTATATGTCAAACCCTCTGCACCATAATGGACAAATTGAAATTCCCCATGGATTTAAATTGTTTTTTTAATCCCTGAAATGCTAGAGAGGTGTGTGTATGTTGGGGATCACCTAGCATTGAAGGAGTTAAATGTGGAATCATTCCACTTTTTCTTCTGAACATACAGTCCATACAGTTTTGTATACAGGCAAAGAGCAATTCTGGGGGCAAAATAACTGCATTATAGATGATATATAAATCTACGGATTTAAATTGGGCTTTTAACCCCTGGAATGCACAATGCTTTGGAGGACTCTATAGCATTCAAAGGGTTAAAAGATATTTTGTGAATATCAGTTTGTCCCATACAGTGCTGTTGGCTTGTTCAAGAATTGCTTCTTTGTCTGTATAAGTAAGGCTCTGTGTACTTTTTTGCAGATGCCAGATGTGGTCCTCAGGCCAATTTGATTGAGTATGATTTCCTTCTGAGTATGTGTTACAACATGTATGGATTGTTCTCAAGTGAACATTTTGTACATGTAAGTAAGTAGTGTGTAAAGATAAATAGGTTCTCACACCTGTAAAGGTGGAGTGTTGCTAAGTGTTGGTCAAGGTTATGCTATGGGATTGTAAAGTGTAACCCATGGTGACCAAAACTTTTTTACATTAGAGGACCAGAGCAGTTTGGGCCTTTTTAATGTGCCTTTTTCCATCTAATTTCTCTAGTACACATACACAAATTATATACCATTTTTAAGGATAAGTAGGCCTTTCTTTTGATGCCATATGCAGGGCTTAAAATTGGAAGTCCTTTGCTACTAGCCAGATCTGAAAAGTTACTCGCCACTGCAAGCCATAACATACCCACCAGGACTGAATTTCTACTCGCCAGGGCTAAATTTTCACTCGCCATTGGCTAGTGGCGAGTGAAAATTTTGAGCCCTGGCCATATGTATATGTATAACCCATAATTTAGTTTGAATAGAACATTAAAAATGGGCAGAAAGTGAAAAAACAATTTGTAGGTTTTCCTGTGATGTGTTATGCTCAGTTAGTGCATTTTTAAAAGGGACTGGATACAAGGTGTGAATGTTCATTCATCCCTCCCGAGTGTTCCTTTTTAGGGGTTACTGTGCCTCTGAGAAGAAATCCCCTATGTTCTTATTGATGTACCTCTTTTAGGGGATCAGACTGCGTAGTTTGTGTGTATGTAAGTGTAGCATATTATTCCACAGCAATAAAACTAACAGTAATGTCTGCTAAAATTTCAGTTTGTTTATAAATTATCCTGTGTAAATAAAGTACTTTCCTCATGCTCTAAATCATTTATTCAACTGCACAAAGAGGTGGCAGTAGGATATCAAGTGACCAAAGAAGCTCTGCCTGTGAGTCCTGTCCCCCAGCACCACTATAAACAGTAAAAGTGCCATTTCTTTGGCCAATTTAATGCATGAAAATTATGTTCTCTGTTTCTCTGTTCCTCATGATCACAGTAAGGAGGAGAGAGGCACAGAACACTGACAAAGTCAATGTATGTTTACATAGCCTTTGTCACGTGTCTGCACCGGCACATGTGATCGCTGTAGCAGCCATCACATGTGCAGTGCCACCCAAAGAAGGGCTGGAACTGACTGACAGTCATGGAGCAGTCAATTACAGTCCACCCACAATGATCACAGCTTGTCTCTGGGTGTTCTGCAGTCATTTAATCCATTGGTCCATAAGTGGTTAAAGAAGGCACCAAAACTTAGATTCTGTGTACAGTGTTGCATATAAATTGCTAGCGCTGTTGGGTATTACAGTAAGCATTCATCACTTCTCATAGGGAAAATCTGAACACTTCTGGGTGCCTTATTTTACTATGGACTCATCTCCTGAAATAATTAGACAGAAGTACCAAGAAGAATTGGAGCAAATGTGGAGCAAGCCAACTGCAACATAGGGGGCAAATAAAAATTCCTAAAACTGACTACAGCCTTTTCCAAAGAACGTAACCTTCTAATGAAAGACTTGTTCCCTTTTCATGCTCTTTCCAAAAAGAAGTATGTTTAGTTTACCACTTACCATCCCAACCATCCAGGCGTTTGCCCCCCCCGTCTGTCAGAGCCAGCCTGGCCGGGAGCTCTCCTGCCTGTCCAGGTGTGCTCCCTCCTGTCCAGAAGCCCACTCATCCAGATATTCACACTCGCACCCATACAGGCTTGCACCCGCCTGTTCAGTAAGATGTCCACATGTACCCACCTACTCGAGTATGCACCCTCCCATCCAGGGCTCAAAATTTCCACTCGACACTAGCCAATGGCGAGTGAAAAGTTAGCCCTGGTGAGTAGAAATGCAGCCCTGGTGGGTATGTAATGGCTTGCAGTGGCAAGTAACTTTTCAGGTCTGGCTAGTAGCAAAGGACTTCAAATTATAAGCCCTGCTCCTATCCATCCTCCACGACCCATTTTTACCGCTATTCAGCAACCCACCCATTGACTTCAAAGGGGTCATCAACAGTAGAGATGAATCATGCACCAACAGGCGTACTTAGCACTGTACAATTTACATTTAGCATAGAGAGGATACAATAAGTTGTCATACAGATGATTATCATAAGGGGAACACTAGGTGTTGATACATTAGGATATGGGTAAAGTGTGCTTCTGTGTTTGCTATAGAAAATGTAGGAGACTATTAGAGTAAAAAAAGATACCTTTATTTGCTAACTTGGGGATAATTTATTTGTGAATCTCCAGACAAGAGAGTGGCCATCTTTTTGTGTGCTAGATTCAGTCTATTGTAGAAGGGTGAAGGAGGGGGTTAGATGAAGCAGGTTGGAGGACCAAGTAAGGTGAGGATCATCAGTGTGGTAAGTGAAGTCCCCAAGTATGAGAGGAGTGTCAAAAGAGAGAGAAAATGCAAGCCAACAAAAAGGAAAGTTACAGGGTGTAGTTATAGAGCCGCAATACATAGCGCTACAGGGTGGAATTGTTGAATGACATGGACCTCAAAAGAGTTAATGCAAAGGGATGGGGAGTTGGGGTATATATTGAAAGCATCAAGAGGATGTAAGCATACATATGTGCTAGCACGCAGTCTCTACAGCTGAATCATGTTGGGAGCGGCAGGTCTCCGTAACAGCAAGAAGCTGTAGTGCCTGTGAGTAGTAAAAGGTTTTGTATGACAGTAGATTTGTTAGCGGGAGAGCAGATATTCAGTAGAACACATGAGAAGGGCTGGGCAGCACACTCACTCATACATACACACACCTTCATATCCGTCTGGTTTTGAATCACTGCTTTAATAGATCTGGGCGCATACATGTAATTGGAGCCCAAAAAGGGTGGAGAAAGTAGGAACAGTTGCAGAGACAAGACTTGTGCAGTGGTATTTTTTTTTTTATTCGACTTTTCAGTGCCATGCAGACTTTTGCATGTAATGCAATGTTGAACGGAATGGTAAAAGCTAGGGACCATATTCAGGAAGCTGAAGATGAGCAAATCAGCTGATCTAGGTGACAAAAAAAAATTCCAAACTAGTCAGTCTAAATGTAGTTTTAACCCCTTGAGTTCTAGAGGTCTCCGACGTGTTGCTTTCTATAGTTGTACATTTTGAAAATCTAGCTCCTGTATCTGAACTCATATGTACATACAGCTATAATGCATAGTGAACACAACTACCCCAGTGTAAGATATGAGCAAGGCCTGGTACCACCCCTTTATCAAGTATAACAATAATAATTCATTTTGTGCTGATTTCCTGTGTAGCAGGGAACCAGAGGACTGTATTATATATGTATATTTTGCATTTTATTTTGTAGCTTTGAGTACTGCCTTATCTCTACTCTTCTTTGCCTCCCAGCTACTCAGACCTCTTTGACACACTCTCTGCTTCTACTCGACTCCTGCTGATGTGGCATCTCTTTTTTACATTTCAGTAAGACATGATTAACAAAACTGGTCAATGAGGCGGAAGAAGTGGAGCAATTCTGGAGCAAACCAGCTGCACCATAGGGACAAATGATTTACATGGGGCTTCTAAGCCCTTAAAGGGATAGTAATGTTTCACCAAAAAAACAGCTCCAATTAATCTTTATAGTATTTGGGCTATGGAGTGTGTTATTTCAATACATTTAGAGTCTTAGTTCAAGAGTAATTGATTGATAAAAATTCCCCCCTTCCACCCCTTTTACCTAGTGTAAGCCACCACCCCTCAGATGTGGAATCTGGTCCTGGGACCAGACAGCTCACAGCAAGGGACACACCCTGCCCCCTTGACAGGTTTTTCCCTTATGCTCACTGAAGATTGTCCCTCTCTGTGATCCATCCAGAGTGTCTTGCTGCTCTGAGGTGAGTAGTGTTACATAAGTAAAAGGGGCAGGGGGGTACTTTATCATTCAATTACTCTTGAACTATAACTCTGACAGTATTGAAATAACTCTCCATGGCCCAAATACTATAAAGATTCATCAGAGCTGTTTTTTTTTTGTGAAACATTACTATCCGTTTAAATCCTAGAGAGCTCACTAAGGCATTGCCTTGGAGACATCTCTATTCAAGAGGTTAAATGACATCAATAACAATTTGGGGAATTTCTGTTTGTCCTCTATTGGGCAGTTCTTTAGCTCTGCAATTGCACTTGATCTTCTTAGTACACCAGCTATATTAAGTTACTTAAAGGGATAGTAATACTTTACATAAACATTCTTTAATATCATTCTTCTTAAACAATTAAATAAAAAAATAAGTGTTTTTTATAACATGTATAGTTTGGGAGAAATATCCTTGCAAAGTTCCCCCCTCTGCCCCTTTTATTAACGTCCACGCTCTAGTGGACGGCTCTTCTGCAGAGCCAAGATAACATTGTATAGAAAGAGAATCTTCATGTGAACTGTCTACAAAGTGTGCCTTGTGGCAAAATTATCCAATGAATTTTCTGTTTGTTTATGTCCTATATCACTCTTTGTTTCAGGACTTGTTGACAAGACACAAGTTGATGGTAGCTGAATTTCTAGAGCAGAATTATGATACGGTAAGAATTTATAAAGTGCTTTATTTTACTTTTTTTTGAGAGTGGGGTTTGAATGAAATATACTGACCCTTTAGTGTTAGAGGTATGTGCAAAGCAGGGTTAAAATTGAGGTGCATTACATATGATTTAAATTGATAAAGGTAAGCGAGTGGTCTGATATTTTAATGACACAATTTTGTCTGGTGTTTGTGAATAGTGACCTCATATTACTTTCTAAAAAAAATAAATATAATTCTCAAGACCTTGATAAATATAGCAGGGAAAATAAATATTTAAAAGACATGGTTTTGTGTTGCTGCAGAGTAAATGAACATAAAAAGTTACATTTTATTCAGTGGTGCTCATTTAAATATTGAGGAAAATAATATGAATACAGCGTTTGTAAATGAAAACCATATTTTCTTGGTTAGAATGTTTTTCTGTTTTTTGTTTTGTTTTTTTTAAACCCTTAGCTGTCAGAGATATTTGAATGCTAGCTTTGTGCTACAATACCAGAATTACTTCTAGCTCTCAATATAACAGTGTCAAGCTGTGCTTATTGCCATGAGAACGCAGCAAGAAGCAGCCCAAGCTATGATTAGCTTCCTGTTTAAAAGGCGATGCTTACCACAACAGCTTAATGCTAGTCTGCAAAACACCTGGGGCGACTGGGACATCTGCAGCATGTATTTGACCCTACTGGCATTGGTTTCTACTGGGTGATAATTAACAGTGGCTTTGATCTTTTTAAAGGCAGGAACAAACTGAGTCTGACTGTGATTCCATTTCAGTTGATAACTTTTCACTGGTTCTATCTAAAAATGTCTCTGTGCGTACCTCCAAAGTGTCCCTCTTTAGGGGGGCAGCCCTTCCTTGAGACCCAAATCCCTCTGTCCTGCTTTTCTACCCTTCTGTCCCTCTTTTCAGGAGATCAGAATGAGTAGTATGTATTACATTGCTCCACAGCAATAAAACTCACATAATGTGTAATTAATTTTAATATATGTGTTTATAAATTAATCTGTATAAATAAAATAATTTGTACTTGCTCCAAAAAATTTATTCAGTTACACAAAGAGCAGCCAATAGGTCATGAAATAACCTAAAAATTATCTGTAATGCCCTGCCCACCAGCCATGCCCCGAAAAACACCACCTAAAACAAGTGTCCCTCTTAGGCCATTTGAAATGTTGAGGTTTTATGTGACTATGGTAGGCTGACCATACGTACCGTTTTAAATGGGACAGTACCGGTTTGTTTGTTTGTTTTTTTCATATTTCCAGACTGTCCCATCTTTTTAATATAAATGTCAATTTTGTCCCGTTTTTACTATAACATGTAGTTTTTAATTTTTTGTAAAGCAAAAAAAAAACAAAAAAAACAAACGCACCTTGTTTTTCTCATATGATAAAGTAAATCGGAACTTCCTTTCGTCACACTAATGGTTTTACTGTGGTTTTACTGTACACATTGATTGCCATAGAGTCTTGTGACTCGAGTGACTCATAACTAAGACTCTCGTGTCTATGGTAAATTACCATAGGGTCTCTTAGACTGTGATATGACGACTAGTCTTAAGGCTCTATGGTAATCAATGTGTACAGTAAACACAGTAAAACCACTAGTGTGAGTGACGAAGAGAGGAAGTTCTGATTTACTTCAGGGGCAGGCTTTATGGCCAGAGAGAGAGAGAACACCGCTAATAAGAGATGGAGCAAATGTGTTCTCGCTGCTTGCAGCTTACTGCGATCAGACTTGGAGTGACGGAGTCCACTGTCCGTCTGTTCCACACCCCATCCCGTTTTTGTCTCAAGGAAATATGGTCAGCCTAGACTATGGACTTCAGTAGGAATCTGTGAGATAAAACCATAATAAGCAGTGGATTCTAGGGTTATATCTGGGGATTTTCAAAATTGTGAGGCTGATTTACTAGGACGATATGGAATGATTCTGGGTCAATCCATATTCACTGTAAAGCAAGAATAAAAATTCCGCAAGTTCTCCTTAATTTATATTGTGCTGTAAGCCCCTTGAATTCTGGAGAGGTCTCCAACACATTGTTACTGTGTCTGCGACATTAAAATACAGCCTTCTTTTCTCTGGTTGATGATTGGCATGTAGATTCATCCCAGTAATATCACATGGGGGGCGGGTTCACTACTGATAATCAACAAATCCGGTTTTAGAAAGCCATTCTCCACGGTTTGCTTTTTCATATCAAAGTTGTATTTTATAATTGTCCTTAAACTTTTGAATACTAGGGATATTTCCATTGCATCCCTTATAGTGTGTTAGAGGCATCTGTAGCATGTTTTAAAATAGTCTGATCATGTGAAGTGTTCCTAAAGCCAAGCACAGGGATTAATGACTTAACCAGCGACCCAGTAGTCTAGCTAAGATGTGCACAAAAGGAGATCTGGCCATACTCCTTCAGGTTTAGCCTAAGGGGGTGAAGTCCATACCTCAAAGGCAATTGTCTTTCAAATGCGTGGGTTCCCGCTTCATTTCTATGTGCATAAAATGGAGATGATACATTCTAGACCTACTAACCCTTTCTACAAAATGTGTGGATTCATATTGTTTTCAAATATTACTGTATATGTATTCAGAAATATGTTTATTCTTTCAGATATTTAATGACTATGAGAAACTCCTCCACTCTGAGAACTATGTGACAAAGAGACAGTCGTTGAAGGTAAATTCAGCCTGTAATCAGAGCTGCCACAAGCTAGATACTTGGGGAGGGGGGGTATTGTGTAAGTCAGGGGTTCTCAAATTTCTTGTATTGAAAGAACCATTTGCTTACACGTGACGTCTCTGCGGAACGTTAACCCTTTGAATTACCAGAGAGGTATTCAACTCATTGCAATGCAGTGCGTTGAATACCTCTCTGGCACTCAAAGGGTTAGCAATCGGATCTTTTAACCCTTTGAGTGCCAGAGGGGTACACAACACATTGACATATGGCACTCAGAAGGTTAACACCTTGTATGCCCTTGAAGGCATTGCATCACAATGCACTGGAGACAACTGTAGCATTCCAACAACCTTTTTGTCTCTTTTAATAAAGCTCTTAAAACTGCTTATACGTTTAATAATTTTTGTAAAAAAAAAAAAGTTATACTTTGAGATAATATATAGTTTTAAAATATTTCCTTTTGTCATGAGCAATGACATCACCTGTAGTATAAGCTGTACCACAGGCAATGCAGGCTGTCCCATCTAGAAATATCCCATCCAGCACCATACAAGCTTAAAGCATTATGGGTGTCTACATCACTTAACATCCTGCACAATGTGCATTCAAAGATATATTGGAAGTCTGCTTCCTCTACTAAAAATAGAATCCAAGTGAAGCGGGCTGATCAGGCATTTTCTGGACATTAGAGAGGGGAAAAAATGCATTTTTTATTTAGCTTGTACATATAACCGGCATGACTGGGGCAATTGCAAGAGAACACCTTGAACTCATACGTAGTGCACGTGGAGAGCCTTGCTCTGAGCGAAGAGCAGGCGTACAGCAGAACATTGGTAGGTCTCCAGAGGGAGAGTTCTGCTAATCATTATAATCATAAGCAAGATAGTGTTCGCTCGCTCTCTCTCTCTCTCATATTACAGTAGACTATGGAAAAATTTTAGGCTGGGACATAAATATTTGAAATTTAATGGCATGGTTTATTGTAATTAAACAATATAAAGATATGGGGGGGGGTGTAGGAGGGTGACAGAGCCACTTTAACATAGTATCAGTATTGGATGTATTTGGGTGATGGTTTTACTGGTAACTTTAGATTAATTTTAAAATTTCTGGTAGCTATTGCTGAGAGCGGGTGAGCATATAAATTAAAGTTTGCATGTTTGAAAACTACTTTTAAAGTGCACCCGTGGTCTTGAGTTTGCATATTTGAAATAATCATTAAAAACTGCCTATGTATGATGTTAGCTTTATTAAAAAAAAAAAAAAAAACTCAATTTTTCATAAATAAAAGTATCATTATTTCCTAAACTATCCATTGTCCAGCTGTTTTTCAGTCACCAGTATTGCTAGAAAAAGGTCCCCCAGTGAGTCTAAGGGAACTGCTCACACAACCCTGAAGTTTTTGCTTGACGTCTGCAAACTTCCAGGATGCATTCCAGCTAATAGGAGCCATTTTGGTAGTGCACAGAGTAGCCCTAGGCCTTTTAATTAGTTTGCTTTTATAGGAGCAGACTTGGTTAAAAAAAAAAAACAAATTGCCCCTTAAGGTAGCAGGAGAACAAAGATCCATATATTATAGTTCTGAACATTTCCTTTTTTCTCAAATGCTTTCTTAGCTGTTAGGTGAGCTGATCCTGGACCGACACAACTTTTCCATCATGACTAAATACATAAGCAAGCCAGAAAATCTGAAGCTCATGATGAATCTGCTTCGTGATAAGAGTCCAAACATTCAGTTTGAAGCTTTCCATGTGTTTAAGGTGAGTTATTGAAGTCCTTGTACGCATCCCGGTAGATCTGTGTTTTGTCAGGCGACAGAGAAAGCGTATGGAACACATTTTATTTGAGAGCATGAGACAATGTGCGTGTGGGTTAAAGGCCTATGGCCAACATCCTGTATACATCACACACGTCATGGATTATTTGGATCTGTTCCTGCAGCAGCTCTGGGAATGAAGAAACTAAGAAAGTATTTTATAATGATTTTCCATCTTGACATCCAATGAGATGCATGGAGACCTGCCATGACAAGAGCATCGCTGCCACAAAACAGCTACACAATTATAAGCTAAGGGAAGAAATAGATGCACTTGTTACAAAATTACTATGTAGAAAAGCAAAAGTGGATAATTTGTGAGCAAGCCAGTTGCATTTAAGGGAACAAATAAGCATTCCAGTTGATTTAAATGGATCTTTTAGCCCTTAGAATGCTAAATATGTCCCAGATTCATCGCTCTACTGAAACGTGCTTCACACAGGAGGGAGAAATGCTTTAGCAGTGAAATGATAAAAGGATTAAAAAAATTGAAGGGGAGATAAAAAAAAAAATAAAATAAAAGGGAACTTCCTACGTACACAGTATGTTCCCGTTTGGCAGGTTTAATCTTGGGGGTGTATTGAGCAGTCTGATTGGGCAGCTAGACATTTAATTCAGAGCTCAGAAAACAGACCCCTTGTTACTGCTGTCCAGCTGATCCTGTTGATGAACATGAACGGAGAGATGGGATAGCCTACCAGCAGAAGTGGTAGAAGTTAATACAGTCAGAGAATGTAAGCATGCGTGGGATAGGAATAAGGCTGTCCAGAACATAAGACAAGACCAAGGACCAAATAAGGTTTGAGGTTTTTACAGTAGAGTAACCAGGACATACTTGGAAACAAGAGATGATCTCAATGTAGCCTTCCTGGTAAAGTACTTTCATTTAAATAATAAAAAATAAATTGGGATTTTTATTCTACAATTATCGCAATCTGATTGCCCTAAAATAACTCCACTTTGCTTTTACTCATATGGGCCTAAGTGCCTAATTCAGCAAGCTAAAGCGTTGCAATTCTGAGGCAAACCAGCTGCACCATCTGGGATAGATGAAGATTCCACAACTCCCTCTTGATTTCAGTTATGCATTCGTGGGTGCTTCACAGTGCTTTGGAGACATCTCTAGCATTCAAGGGGGATACAAGCCAATTTTTTATCTATCCTCTGTTTGCAGTTGGTTTTCTCCAGAACTGGAACTTTTTTGCTTACCAAATTCAGCCCTAAAGACCTTTTTCACAAAAAATAGAGCAAAATGACAAAATAGGGGAGAAATACAACTTCCCACTGTTTTAAGTGGTGTGTTTTTTAATCCCTTGAATGCTAGAAAGGTCTCCAACGCAGAGCAATTCATTGGCAACCTCTCTACCATTGAATGGGTTAAAAAAAGCCCTTTTTACTGCAAAAGAAGTTCACACCATATAGAACTAAAATCTCATTGATTTAAAGGGATAGTATTACTTAAAAAATACTAATCCCTATGTTAAAGACCTTGAATAAAGATGAAAAATGCCCCCAGCAGCATTGCTCAAACCCTTATGGTTTGAGAGATAAAAGCTTTCAAAGTTCGCCCCTGGCTGATGTCAGCATTCTAGCTGACAGCAGGGGAATCCTCTCCTGAGATCAGCCGGCGGCTCTGCAGCAGAGCCGAGACCTCGTTAATAAAGAAGAAATCCATCACTAAAAAGGTCTTCTATGTGTGCTTGGTTTGCAAGCACATGCAGAAGACCTTTTAATTGAAGGATTTCTTTTTTTGTTAATGCAATCTCGGCTTTGCTGCAGACGGTCCCGGGACTGGATTCCCAGGCTGTCAGCTAGAATGCTGACGTCAGCCAGGGGTGAACTTTAAAAGCGGTTATCTCTCAAACCATAAGGGTTTGAGAGATGCCGCTGGGGGCATTTTTCATCTTTATTCAAGGGCTTTAACATAGGGATTAGTATTTTTTAAGTAATACTATCCCTTTAAATGGTGCTTTTAACACCCTTGAATGGTAGAGATTTCACCAACACATTGCTTAAAGGAGCAGTAAACTTTTTTTTATGAAAACACATATTTTACAGAACATTTCCTACTGAATAAAACAAGGTCACTCCCATGGCTGTCAGATGTTTTATTCAAAAATGATAGCAGTTTAAATAACCAGGAAGTGAATTTACTGTGTTTACTTCCTGATAGTTCTAACTGACAGGAAGTGACAGACAGTTTCTATCACATTCTATGGAGAACTGTGTGTCTCTGACTTTTCTGACTTTCCTCTCCATTAGAATCTACCAGGAAATCTAATTAGAATTTGACCACTAGAGGGCACTGGTAATGTAAAGAAACATGGGTTTAAACTGTAATAACTCTGGAAATATAAATCTCTCCGCAGTGGGAGTACCATTATTTTACTCAATAGGAAAAACCTTACAATATATATATTTTCATAAAAAAAGTTTACTGCTCCTTTAACACCCCCTTAATGACCATGTGACGTGCCAGGACCATCACAGTTTTATTCCCTTTAGGACCAGTGACTGTCCTGGCACGTCACATACTTTTTACTTACAGAGCTTCTGCGGTAGCCCTGTTAGTAAACACTGGGTCTGAAATTAGTCTGCCTCGCGGCCACTCATAACTGGTCACAGCACAACAACAACAATCAAAATGGTCCTTGAGGGAAGGTAACTTCCCTGGACAGCTGGTCGTTAAGGGGTTTAACTATCCATTTAAATCAGTGAGGGTTTTCATTTGTCCCAATTGGGGCAGTTAGATTGCTTTATAATTGCTCCTCATTTGTTTTGTGCATAAAGTCAATGTCTGCTCCCATGGTAGCAAGCTGTTTATCTAGGTAGATTCTCTTTCATATTGTGGTTTCATATACAAAGGGTTAAATGCTTAAGATGCCACATATATATTATGAATACCTTGCAGACTATCTTCTGCAGACAAATGAGTAATCTTTGTATTAAATCCTAGGTATTTGTAGCAAACCCAAACAAAACACAGCCAATTGTGGATATCCTGTTAAAAAACCAAACCAAGTTAATTGAGTTCCTGAGCAGCTTCCAGAAAGAGAGAACAGATGATGAACAATTCTCCGATGAGAAGAACTACTTGATCAAACAAATACGAGACTTAAAAAAGCCTACACCATGAAGACTCCAATGATCCCCATCTCTGGCATCTACCTAAGATCATCTGAATAAGTGTTTTAAAGAATTGTCACGGCATTGTCAGTGCCTGTGTTTTCGTTTCTAATTAGTTTATTAGCTGCCAAGAGTATAATGGTTTTATATTAAAACTAAAAAAAAAAAATGACCAGGTAAATATGTTCTTCTTAAATCGGGTCTGTGAGGATGTGAAGTTTTTGAAGTTGGGTATATATGAAATTTGCAAATCTGTTTAATTGTCCTCACAGTTACTGAAAGTTGGGGCTGTTGGGTGTCGGGTGACTTGTACCAGCTTGTAATTCCTGATGTTGATGTGACTTGTGTCATTTATTTAATAATTTGTGACTTTATATTTGCAGCCTAGTGAAGGAGTCATTAAATACAGTAAAGGAGCAGCGTCCTGCTCCCAGGAATGAATGCACGAACTGTCAGAGCAACAACTTTCATATTGTGTGGGAAAAAATTGATCATATAAAGGAGCAGTAAAGTTTTTCTTATTAAAAATGGTAGTGGTTTCCTAATGGGTACTTCCACTGCTGGGGGAATTTGAATTTAAAAATGATTACAGCTTAAATTAGTTGTTGTTTCTTTTAATTATTATTAAACTGCAATTTTCTGTTCTGGTCACTAGGGATGTTGTTCATAGCAAGGACAATTGCAAAAAAAATTTGCCGTTTGAAAACTATGTGGCACTGTTGATTAAAAACAAACCTATGTGTTTCAGCTGTTCATAACCTTTGAATGACAAGTATCTCGGCAGTGGGAGTAGAAAGGAAACCCCATAACATATAATAAAACTTTGCTGTTTCTTTAAGATTTAGTAGCTGAAGGCTGCCTAGTAAATTTTAGACCTAGAGTAGGCAGATTATGGCATTCAAGCTGTTGAATTATAGATCCCATCATCCTCAGCTGATTGTTGGCAGGGTGAGGAAGATGCAAATTGTAATTCAGTAGCAGACCGAGCGCCATAATGTGCATGCCACTGTTTAGACTTCTCGTCCCCCAACAAAAGAAGGGTTAAATAGTTCTGTTTAATGTCTGATGGTACTTCATTCCTTTATTTCTACATAAAAATCAAAAATCCACTTTTTTATTATTTAGTAAAAGATATATATTAAAAAAATCTTAGTTATTAAGTTTGTTATTGGAGTATAAGTTATCAATAAACATTATGGGCCAAAGAGCTCTGTTCATTTATTTAAAAGCTGTGCAGACTCCCTTTATTATCACATGTGTAGGTCTGAGTGTCCAACAGTCACATAATCATTTAGCAAAAACCTACTACTGAGTTGGCATCTGTATCTTTCTATTGTCTTTACTAGTAAGTCCTTTTCAAAAGTGTTTAGCTGACTTTTTTCACATTTACATTAAGGGGGGAATTATTTCTTAGGTTTAAGTGTCTCTTAATTTTTTTAATTTGTATAACTTTCCTTTCTGCGACTTTTGGGTATATCTGTTTCTCCCTTGTTCCTTTATATTGTGATCTCAGAATTCCTACCTTTAACCCTTTAAGTGCCAGAGAGGTAGCCAAGGCATTGTAATGCATTGACTACCTCTCTGGCACTCAAAGGGTTCATTTGTATATCCTTGCAGTAAACAATGTGCTCCAATAGACCCAAATGGTTCATAACAGACAGTAGTCTGTATCAGATTATAAACTGAAGATGACAAGCAGTTGGCTACAAAAGACATTGAATGCAAACAAGAACAGGAGACCATTAGAAGACGAGGGGGGAAAAAGTGTAATAGATATAACTGGCTATTGTTTTAACCCCTTGAGCACCAGATGGAGTTGAAGGACATCTTCCTAAGTAAGTCTTCCTGTTAAACAAAGAGACCATTATTCCTAGGACATAGTTCCCCTTCAAATAGTTGCTTCTCACCTTTGGAAGGACACTGTTTTTAAATTAACTATTTGGGAGCCAGAGCGGCACGCAAACCATTGCATAGCCCTCCGGAACTCAAAGGGTTAATGGTCTTTTGTTTTCAAATATACTACTGTTAGAATTTCACAGCAAGAGTCATTTTCTGTCTTAATTTATGCACACCAATATACTGTAATGTGAATATTGGCACTGTTGGTATTTCCATTGATTTGAAAGCAGCCATGCTGTCCTATGTAAGAGTGTTGTTTGAAAATACATTGAAATAGACATTCATTTAACCCTTTTGAGTGCCAGATGAGTACGTACCCCCTCTGGCATTCAAAGAGTTAAGTATTTTGTTATCCAAAGGCTTTGTGATAGATGAAGACGTGCAAATAGATGACAATATAAGAATAGAAAGTGTAGCATAGTTTGTCAGGCGTATCATTCTAGCCTTCCAGAGATGTCTCTCCTTTACATACAGTTAACTAGACAGGTTTAAGAACTCCAGACACTTTTGGTAGATATCGGAGAAGGCAGTGGCACTTACAGGGTACCACAAATGCAATTTTAGTTCTTTTAGTACACAGAAATTGCTTGTATATACGTTTTGCCACAGATGCACAGGACTAACTACCTTGGGGGTGGGCAAGTTTTGGCAGTCCTGCTGTTGAAGAAAACTACGTCTGGTTAGGGATGATAGGAGCTGTGGACTGCAACAGCTGTGTTGCCAATGGTTGCCTGCCCCTGAATTAACTAAAGCTCAGTAGATCCTGTCTATGATAAATAAGTATGAAGTACGCAGTTCACAGGCCCTTACATATAAAGGCAAATTGTAGCGATTACGGAGAGAACAAACTGCACCATGGGGGGAGAAATTCCTATTGATATTTTTTTGTTTTGTTTTTTTTAATCTCTTGAATTCTAGCGGGACATCCAACTCATTGCTTTTCATGACCTCGCTACCATTCATGCGGTTAAAAGCTGTTGGAATTTTGTGAACTATGGTGCAGCTGGTTTGCTCTTGGATTTCACTGGTTTACTCTATCCAGACACAGTCTTTATTGTGTGCCTTCCTAAAGTCCCATCTTTCCAACTGTCTGTAAACAAACAATCAAGCCAATGGTGGTGGAGTTTTAAGCTAACAACGGCTAAAGCCCAGTGCCTCTGTCTGCCATTGAGATGTGCTTGTGTCTGTCTTCATGTTGGGAGATTTCTGCAGTTTGCAAAGCATTCACACTTGCTGCGGCTGCATGTACATTCTAATACATCTATAAATGTGGAGTACTGAGGTAAATCGTGATTATTATTATTGTATTTTTATACCTGATAAGGTAATTACAATAGCTTTGTAAAGAAACCATGCTTTATGAATATAATTTTAATATTTATGTGTCTCCTGTTCTGAATGCTCATTTCTTCTTAACACTAATTTCTTGACAATTTTTTTATCCCCTTAAAGGACTAGAGCAGTGATCAGGGTAGCAATGTGTTGCACACCACTCTGGTCTTAAAAGGGTTAATTGACGTGATTGTTTTTTTGTATTTAATACTTCTGTAGTAGTATTGGGTAACAGTTTTTTTGTTTGTTTGTTTTTTTTGCGGTGGGGGTTAAGCTCTTGGATGTTACAGACCTCTCTAGCGCATTGCCTTCCAATGCACTAGGCAGACCTCTAGCATCCAAGTGGTTAATATCCTGTAGTTAAAGAAACACAAACATTTCCAAATATAATCCCTCTCTTGTGTTAACCCTTTGAGTGCCAGAGGGGTATGCAATGCATTTTACATAACCCTCTGGCATTCAAAGGGTTAATCTGGGCATAAAATCATAATTGTCACTATGAATTAGTTCTCAGTGCATTTGTTCTTTACAATTAATCTTTGACGTTGAGCTGATACTTTATAATGACTTTGAAAGGGCTTTCAGAATCATCTGTATTGGTTAGCCTTTTTCAGTTTAAGACTATAGTTTGAGATATTTTGATTTATTTCTCAGTTTATGCAAATTAACTAGTACTCCCTGATGGGAGGTGGCAGTTGGGATGGAGAGTGGAATGGTAGTATCTGATACACTCGGCTGTGTCTGCTAGTACTGCCTAATCTCCAAGAACAGATAAGCAAATAAAAAATGCTAAATAGCTCCTAAACTATAGGTTTAGCCAAAAAATGGCTAACATAAATATAGCCCTTTCAAAATGATGCTTTTCACTATAAAGTGTTGCACTTCAGTGGTACTGGATGCCTTGTCCATAGAGGCAGACAGGATAGTTTTCTTATGACAAACTCGAAACTTGTCACACTGAAGGCATTTTAGAAAGCTTTTGGAGAGAGTAGTTTAGAGTTCTGGAGCAATGCAAAAGAAAAAAACACGTCTGTCTCCATGACCATGACCCTTCTAAGGATGGGCAAAATAATTTTGCAAATTAAAGATTAGCTTTAGCAAACCTGGCCACGCAGAACTGATTCACAGTGACCAGTAGGATTATCTGCCCATATTAAGGTAACGTGTGGGTTACCTTATGATTGTGACATGAATATTCATTCAACCCTTGGATGCTTAAGGGGGTGTCCAAATCATTAGCCAACCCTCTGGTATTGTAAAGGTTAATAAACTGTATCCGTTGTGGACCAGATTTTAACACTGCATGACAAGCCAATGATGATGACTGTATAAACACTTGGTTTTGGAACTAATAAAACAGATTGCTTCTACTTTGCACTTTCATTTTCAGATTTAGAAGGTTGAACTGTAAAAGCTGGTGCCTTCTCACTTTTACAATCAAAATGCTGCTATTTACCATCCGTGGGCATAAAATAAATTCATGGGTGAAAAAAATACATGAGATGGAGCCTGTTTATTCCAAACTAGTGTAAAAGCCTGTCTACACAGGCCAAGGTCCCAGTAACGTTAACCCTTTGACTGCCAGAGGGGTACGCAACTCATTGCTTAGCAATGCGTTGCGTACCCCTCTGGCAGTCAAAGGGTTAAGAGGCTGCTACCTCACTGCTCCACGCGATGCAGTCTTGCATCGCCTCACTCACACGATGCAATCATGCGCAGTAGAGACTGCCCGAACGCGGACAGTCTTTACTGTGCATGACTGCATCGTGACAAACATCCTAGCTAATTATTATATAGGATGGATGTTGCCTTATCGGAACAGGAAACACTTATGGAAAAAAATGCAATGTGGATTTTCCTACAGTGTGAATCAAGGGGTACATGCATAGCTGGCAGGAGCTTCATTCAAATGTTGCTATAGCTTAAACTTGCATTTTTCTGATGGCTTGAGCTGAACAATTTTTTCTGTTGTTGGAAGTGCCTCAGGTGGCGCTATCGCTATCAGTTGGTCTGAAATGACATCTTTCCAGAGTGGAGCAGCAGTAAAACATGTTAAACTCAGACTGTCATTAATGTGCAAATTTGTATTGAGTTCATTTATGTAAGAAGCATCTCCCAGAGGCGGGACAAACATTGCTTTACTCCATGGCAAAAAAAAAAACCTTTACATTTACATTATTTTTATGATTGTAATTTGTGTTCCATAGGATTTAGCTTTTTTTCCAGCGTCTGGTATTTACTCTGCATATACAGCAGCTAGTTTGCTTTTTCTAAAGCCATTAATGAACAGCAAAGTTTTTATATCCCACATCCTTGTACATTATGCTTTCTTACAACTTATTGAAGCACAGGCTTTTTTTCTGTGTAATACAAAAAACTCTTGTAGGAAGTTTATTGCTGAGTACAAACAGGGTAATCCACTGCCTGCAGTTGTTTTATTCAAATGTTATAAAAATTCAAACTGGCAGGAATTGATTGATCTGCATTACTTTGACTAGAACATGCAGAGAAAAGGCCAAACATTTCCTGCAAGGAACTACACAGCCTTTTATCTCTGCAGTCCTCTGTCCACCTGAGTTTTTCTTGGTTTCCCTCAGTCATAGAACTCAACTCTGTTTTTATAAATTGCTAGGCTGCAAAGTTCCCTGTAAGAGTAACAGCACATGTGCAGTAGAGACTGCCGGAACAGTACAGTCATGCGCAGTAGAGACTAGCCGAACGCGCTGATCCAGAGAGGGGCGCTCCGAACGGCTCACTGCCTGTCTCTGCTCCCATCTCTGGGTCAGCAGCCGAGGCTGCTGGGTGGCACTTTAGCCTGTGTACATGGGCTTTCATACTAGTATATAAATAGACAAACCGACAGATAGATAAGAAAGTTGCACTTTCAGAATAGTGGAAAATTACTAGTTTGTCAATGTTTCAGCCTGTCTAAGAAGGCCTTCCTCAAGACAAGAAAACAGGTCAAATAGTAACGTAAATAACCCCAAACATACAAAAAATAGTGGCACCCAAACTGTGGGCCTCATGTAACAATGACATCAAGAGAGTGGGTGGATTAATGAAGCACCCAAGTTACAATGATAGAATGTATAACTATACATTTATTTCAGCAGAGGGCAAATGTTCAGAAATAGAGAAATGCAGCAAGGGCAATCAAGCCAAACTGATAAATAAAAACTGTATATTGATAAGATGCTGGCAACTCACTCTATTACATGTAGAGATGATTAAAGAGAGAGTATCATCGAATCGTACAGTGTTTGATTGGCAAGGTGTGCAACCTCAATGTCTCTGATCTCAAAACCAGAAAGACCCTTCTTCCAGCATCAGACATAGTAGAGCATCGCACTGACAGCCATAGTACATAGACAGTGCTGCATGATGAACACAGTGCACCGAATGTATATTACACAAAATAGCAGTAAGGAAGCATAGAGGCTCAGTCTGATCACCCCAGATGAGACATGCCAGCTCATCATAGAGTGGAGGCCAATGATCTCTCATGTCTGTTATGATCCACTGCTCTCCTCACAATCACTAAGTGGGTATGGGCCCTGGCCACATCCCTTTAGAACCAGGAAATACTTTCTTCAAATAGCAAAATGCCTGTGTCCAGCTATAGCCGGCAACAGAGTGCCAGGGCAAAAACATATACGTTGATATATCTGACTGCTGTATAAAAGGCACATACCGGTTCAATCCTTCCATCAAATTAAGGTATAGTTTCCTTTCATTGACAGAAGTGTAAAATGTACCTCATCACATTAAGTTGTTAATAGAATTGTTAAAGGAACACTAACACTTCCTAATAATAAACCTTCACTGCAATGCTTTGTAGTGTACTAGGCTACAATTCAATAGGCAGATAACATTACAACATGTGGAAATTTAACAGATTAATCAAAATTAACAAAGTTTGCAGGAATTAACATTTCAATGCTAAATTACTCAAGGGGAAGGGAATAAACATCATTACAGGTTTTCAGTCTTTAAGCTCATCAATTGAGGCTTTATTAGGGCTCAAGCTGAATTAACTGCTGGCCTGACATTAGGGAATGGATTTGGAGAATTGAATGTTCCTCATGTAACAGTGTTGTTATTACTGGATGTATGAATGAGCTTTTTCAATATTGATGGTGTGTAGATAACGCAAGGTTTCCTTCTACTGAAGTCTCATTTACCTTTATGTATTATGCTCAAAATAAAAGCCCCAATGAAAAGGTTAAGTGAAAAACCTTTGAAAAGGAAATTCCATGTTTTACTTCAAGCCTCTAAAAAAGACACAACTAATCCATTGTATGTAGCCGATAAATCAGAACCATTCTTGATAGTGTACAGCCATCCAACCCCTCTGCAACATGTTCTTAAGGAGCAGACACACTTCCCAGAACACACAGAACCAAGCCCTGTAATTAATTTAAAAAAAAAATCTATAATATTCATTGATTGTCCTGTTTACAGACAGTTTTGCTGCTCTGAAGTGAGCAGTGTTACATCAGTAAAAGGTGTGGGATGGGGATATTTTATCATTCAGTTACTCTTGAACTACAACTCTGACAGTATTGAAATAACTCTCCATGGCCCAAATACTATGAAGATTAATTGTAGCTGCTTTTATTATGAAACATTACTATCCCTTTAACCGACTGTGTCCAATTGCTTGATTGCACAAGCTTCTGGCATCATTTTTCATCAACAAGCTGTCTCCTGGCCATTGGATTGTTAAGACGTGTGTACAAAAACTGGGGTGCAGCTTATATGTATTTTCTCTGTCGTCCAATACAGAATACTGGTAACTTTGGGTAGGCGATCCACCCCTTTAATTGTAGACAGGAACAATTCTATAATTGTATGCAGAGGGTGGAGCCTACCTTCCATCCTTGGCTGCAGCTAGGCAACCAGCTCCAGAAAAATTTGTTCCTTGGTGAAGATAACACAGGCAAGAGAACAGTTCTGCTATAGCTTAAGAAGTTTTTTATTTTTCTGTTAGAAATGGAATACCACCATTAGGAGGATTACCATAAATGACAATGCCCTTAGATGTGGCTAGCTCAGGGACCAGGTGCTTTTTGTGGGCCTTAAGCCCTGGGGGGAAGATCTTGGCTACAAGTTCTTTCCTCAGGAGTTGCCCACCGAAGCTTCTTCTTTAAACATGGTAATCTGAAGACAGAAGGAAAGGTGAGCAACCCTTTGAGTGCTGCAAATCCACATGTCCCACAGTGCCCCTCCGCACAGGGGTTTTTCATTTGGAGTTCCTATTACACACTCCTGCACTCACTGGATCTATCTGTATGTCTGGGTGTTTTGGAGCAGGTTTATATGGTACTTAACCCTTTAGCTGGTTTGGCATTCATTGGGGGGGGGGGTTCTGACACTTTTCCTACTGGCTCAGTGTTTTTTGGGTATCCTAACATGTTCTAGTGATGTTTCATGTCTTTTAATATTACACCTTTAATTTTGTAAAATTTGAGTTCCCTTTACCACATAGGTGCCATTGCTCCATTCACTCCTGTGGGACTGTACTGTTTGGGACATATCTCTGCAACCGTTTAACCTAGCGACTTCAGAGATGGCTCATTCTTTTTGTCTGCCCTTGCTCTATCATCCGGTTCAAGTTTCCAGTGTGTTAGGGGACCCTGAGGGCTTCAGGCACTGTTGGGGTATTTTTCTGGGAAAACTACATTTCCCATGAGTGCTTGCTCTGCATGCTCGACTCTGATTGGCTCCCGCCGCGGCAGCCATTGTGTGCTATTTCCAAAACGAGTATCCTACACAGGGCTTCGACTCTCCTTCTCTCCTCTGCTGATTAACCCTTCGCCTGCCAGATAAGTATAAATTAGCAATTTCTGGGGTGAAACTTTAATCCTACAAACTGTAATTGGGTGATTTATTATATTGTAAGGTTATTGACACTGTGAGAATGTATACACCGTTGGAGCTTGGGGCCAGACCTAAGACTAAGGATGCTGGGGTCTCTGTATCCCCTATTGTGCATTGCTCTTCCTGTTATTCAGGGTTACCTAGAGAATTCTCAGGACATTTATGCCCAGCATGTTCTGATGTCCCTGAGAGTCTTCCAGGGACCTCCAGCCATGCATTAGAACCAGTTTGGGTGCAAGAATTCAAGTCTGCTACTAGGGACCTTAGGTCCAACATTGCAGCTCTTTCCATCCCAGTTACAGGGGGTCTTCCATTCTTGGCAGACCCCCTCCCCCGTCAAGTCTTCCCTGCCAAAACCACAGGGTGTACCTGACATGTCAGATTCCTCTGAGGAGGAACTGCTGGTGTATTCAGATGTTGACGACTGTTCTGCTGTGGGCTCCTCTCAGTATTTTGGGGATCCTTTTGAGGCTGATCCTGAGTCCTTGGCTGAAGGCCTGATCAGGGCTTTTTTAAATGCCCTAAACATTCCCTTAGTGCAGGAGGTTCCTTCTGACCCTTACTTGCTTTCCACCTAACCCCACTCTTGACCACCTTGTGTCTGAAGAGTGGAAGTCTGTGGACAGAAAACCGTCTGTCTCCAAGAAATTTGCCAAGCTTTATCCCTTCTTTGAGGCTGTGCTTGCTTAGTGGGTTCATCCCCCCCCCCAAAAAAAGTGGATGCTCCTATCTCCATGCTATCTAAGCCTATTGCCTTGCCAGTGTCTGATGTGTCTGCTCTAAAGGACTGGACTGACAAGAAACTTGAGGTCTCCCTCAAGTCCATCTTTGCCACTGCTGGTACTGCCTTGCGTCCAGCATTCACTGCAGCATGGATGAACAGGGCCATTGTGGTCTGGACTGACCAGCTCACCCTTGCTGTTCGTCAGGGTGCTCCTACTTCAGATATGTTGTGCCTCTTTGCCAGCATTGCTGAGGCTCAGCACTATGTTCCTGCTGCCTTATTTGGCAGCTAGGGTTTCCACCATGTCTGTGGTTGCCAAAAGGACTCTTTTGCTCTTTTTGCTCTTTTTCCAAGAAAGCATTGCTCTCCTTACCTTTTCAAGGCACTTCTTTGTTTGGGCCAGATCTTAAAGATCTGATCAGTGAGGCCACAGGGGGTAAGAGTACCCTTCTACCCTTGGTCCCTAGGAAGAAAACACCGTTTAAGCGTAACCGGTATTTGCGTTCCATTCAGAATGAGACACGTCAGACTGTTCCCTCAGCTCCGCGTACCTCCTCCAAGCCCAAACAGCAATGGAAGCCCAAGGCTTCCAAGCCTTCTTTGGCATGACTCCCCAAACCCGGGTCCGCACTCTGCTGTGGGTGGTTGTCAGCGTCACTATCACAGCATTTGGGAGGATTCAGTGGTGGACCCATGGGTTTTACAGGTGGTAACGGAAAGGTACAGGATCCTTTTCGTCTCTCTTCCTCCCTTTCGCTTCTTTCCTTCTCATATGCCTCAGGGCGCAGAGAAACGCTGTCTGTTCGGCGCTATTCAGGCTCTTCTGGACAAGTATGTTCTAGAGCCGGTTCCAGTTCAGGACAGAGGTATGGCTTTTTACTCAAAACTCTTTGTGGTCTCCAAGAAGGACTGTGGTTATCGTCCCATTTTGGACTTGAAGGGTCCCAATTCCTTTGTGATCTGGACTCATTATCACCAGGAGTCTCTACGTACAGTGATTGCTGCCATGTCCCCGGGGGAATTCCTTGCTTCTCTGGATCTTCAGGATGCATATTTACACATCGCCATTCATCCAGAGAGCGGGAGAATCTTCGATTTGCCTGTGACCAGGGGCATTTTCAATTTTCATCTCTTCCATTTGGTCTGATAACAGCTCCTCAAGTCTTCAGCCGTGTCCTGGGAGCCTTAGTGTCCGTCCTCCACCAGAACAGCATCAGAGTTACTCCATACATGGATGACCTGCTTCTGGAGGCCCCCTCTGCGGAACTCCTTCATCAGCATGTTCAGCAATGCATTCATGCTCTCACCCATCATGGGTGGATCATCAACTTGGACAAATCAGATCTTGTTCCATCCCAGCATCTGGTCTTCCTGGGCCTCCTCTTCGACACCCAGAAGAGCATGGTGTTTCTCTCGGACGAGGTGGCTCACCAGATCGCCCATAGGGTTTCTGTGGTCCTGGCTCAGGATATAGTTCCAGCCAAGAAGCTGTCCTCTCTAGTGGGGAAATTCATTTCTGTTTGACATGGATTCAGTTCAGTTTCAGTACCGTTTGACATGGAGCACACCAGGGAACACCAGCGGTTTGTGATCCAGGTTTGCAGTGGTCAGCCCGACCTTCTGAAGATGTCTGTGTCCCTCCCTCTTCGTGTGGAACTGAGTTTGTTGTGGTGGCTAGACCTCTCCAATCTGATGAAGGGCAAGTCCTTTCTGGTATCCTTCTGGACCACGGTGATGAAGGATGCCAGCCTCTCCGGCTGGGGAGTGGTCCTGGGTCTCCTGAGCGCTCAGGGTCGATGGTCACCGGAGGAATCTCTCCTTCCCATCAACATATTGGAGCTTCGGACTATATTCCATGCCCTTCGTCATTGGTCATCTCAGCTGGAAGACTGTCCAGTCCGGGTACAGTCCAACAACACCATAGCCGTGGCTTACATCAACAAGCAGGGTGGAACAAGAAGTCTCGCCGCTTGGTTAGAGGTCAAGGCTATTTTGTCCTGGGCAGAAGAACACATTCCTGCCATATCCGCAGTGCACATTCCCGGCGTAGACCACGTCATGGTGGACTTCCTCAGTCAGCACACAGTGGACAGCGGAGAGTGGGAACTGCACCCAGAGGTGTTCATCCTCATTGTTCAGAAGTGGGTCTTCCTTACATCGACCTGATGGTGACAAGACACAACAGGAGGGTTCCGAGGTTCTGCTTTTGATGGAGGGACCCTCTACCTCTAGTGGTGGATGCCATGTCTATTCCTTGGTTATTTCCTCTGGCCTACATCTTTTCTCCCCTCCCAATGTTGCACAAGGGTGTTAAAGAAATTACGACTGGATCGATGTCCGGTCATTCTGATTGCTCCGTACTGGCCTTTCCAGGCTTGGGTTCTGGAGCTTCTGGATCTGTCAGTGGAGGATACCATTCCGGTTCCCTTGCCGCCAGGATCATCTTCTACAGTGTTACCTGTGGAAGGAGGATGTTCATCGGCTAACTTTGACGGCTTGGAAATTGAATCCTCAATATTGAAGAAGAAAGGGTTTTCTTCTGGCGTGGTGGCTACTATGCTCAATGCCCGCAAGCTTGTTTCTTCCAAGATCTACCATCGTGTCTGGTCGACCTTTTTATCTTGGTGTGCCAATAAGGACCTGTCTCAGGAGTTTGATCTGCCTACGGTCCTGGCCTTTTTGCAGGATGGTGTGGATAAGGGCCTCAGTTTGAGTTCCCTTAAGGTTCGGATGTCTGCTCTCTCTGTTTTATTTCAGAGGCGCATTGCCATCCTTCCTGATGTCAAGGTTTTCTTCCAGGGCTTTGCTCATATTCGTCCTGCCTTCAAGAATCCTGCTTCTCCATGGGATCTTAATTTGGTTTTGGCTGTTCTTCAGCACCCTCCATTTGAGTCTTTGGCTACTATTGCTCTATGCATGATGACATGGAAAATGGTCTTTCTCCTGGCGATTGTGTCTGTCCGCCGTGTTGCGGAGTTGCATGCTCTGTCCTGTAAACCACCTTATTTGGTGTTTCACAAGGACAAGGCGGTGCTTTGCACCTCTCAGGAGTTCCTCCCCAAGGTGGTTTCGGAGTTCCACATCAATCAGGAGATTGTGTTGCCCTCTATCTGCCCTGACCCCACCTCTGACAAGGAGAGGGATCTCCACTTGTTGGATGTGGTGCTCAAGTTTTATGTACTGAGTCTATCAGGCATTCTGGCGCGTTGTTCATCATTCCTGAGGGTCCTAGGGCAGGAAGACCTGCATCCAAAGTGACTATTGCTTCTTGGATCAAGTCCACTATTTGTAAGGCTTATGAGCTGAGGAAGAAGCTTGTCCCTTTCAGGGTCACGGCTCATTCTACACAATCTTATTGGGGCTCCTCGGGCTTACAAGAATCAGGCCTCTACTGATCAGTCATGCAAGGCTGCCACCTGGTCGTCTGTGCACACCTTTTCAAAGCACTACTGTATTGATGTGTTGGCATCGGCTGATGCCAACTTTGGGAGGAGAATCCTGGAGGCAGTTTTGCTTGTTTAGGATTTTCTTGGTGCTTCCTTCACTTTTGACCCTGTTGGCTCTAGTTCAGTGTGCTGTGTAACAGTTGGGGTGTTGTTACCTCTGTTCAGTGACTATTGACACTTCTTTGTTTGTTGGACTGTCTCTGATATGATGGTTCATATCTGCTCTGGTGACTTTGGGGGCTTTGCCCCTGGTCTTTGCCTTACTTCCTGCCTCTAGGAAACTCAGTGGTTGGACATCCCAAAGTTACCAGTAACCTGTATTGGACGACAGAGAAAAGAGGATTTTAGTCTTACCTTTTAAATCCTTTTCTCTTAGTCCATACAGGTTACTGGTCTCCCACCCTGTCAAAGGACCATGCTTGGCTCTCCTGTGGCAGACTGGGGGGTCCTTTGGGGTCATGCTCCCGGGAATCTTCTTTCACTTCCACTATCTAGTCAATAGTGTCTCAAATCTTTCTGGAGCTGGTTGCCTAGCTGCAGCTAAGGAGGGAAGGTAGGCTCCCCCTGCATACAATTCTAGAATTGTTCCTGCCTACAATTAAAGGGGCGGATTGCCTACCCAAAGTTACCAGAAAATGATTTAACAGGTAAGACAAAAATCCTCTTATTCTGCAATTCAAGCTCCTGTACCTATGTATAGATACATTATTTGTAGTGTTTGCTGAGTGTTTATGTTGCAGCCTTGCACAGCTGTTTTGTTGAAGCTTGGTTCTTGTACACACAGCACTTACTAAGGGATCTAGTAGAGTGAGTGGTGACACAAAAGGGAACTGACAACTCACAAAGGACTTATGCTTGACTAATAGTGGAAGTTTCAAGAAGCTGTCTGTCTTATAGAAGAATTGAGTATACTGAATAGTGACTGAGACTCCAAACGACATCCATGTGCACTTCTTCTCCTTCCATTTTGTAGGTCATAAAGAGAAATGATGAATATTTCCTTGTTCAGATGGAAATCAGGCTCAACCTTTGGCAGGAAAACCTGTTGTTCACAAATTGGAATTTGAAGGAAGGCATCCTTTTTGGCCGGAGAGGCCAGATATTGTTTCTAGGATACATCATGGAGATGACTGAATGAAGAGACTCCATCTTGATCTTGGTTGTATGAACACATTTTTAAGGGCCTTCAGGTCCAGCACCAAATGCACTAAGGGTTGATGCTATGGTGATGTATGTCTGTGGTTTGGAGCAAGCTCATCTCTTTTGTGATGGAGACAAACATCGCCAGCAGTTCAGTAGCATGGAGGGTTGCCAAACTACTGGTGATGTGTAAGGGATGCCCTCCCTTACTTATTACTAGCAGTTAGAGAACCCTTAAGTCTGAGAGCATCCTCTTTGTAACACCTCTTACCACTGGGGGGAGCGGAGAGCATTTGTTCAGATTTCAGCACAACAAACAGCCCCACAAAACCTTAGGAGTGTGCACTGCATACCGCTGTGGCACAGAAAGGGTTAAAAAAAAAAAAGTTGTGGATATAGCTTGTGGTAAGAGTTGTGCTTTAACCCCTTGAGGATCAGAGGGGGTGTGCAAAGCAGTGCACTGCATTCCTCTATGACATTGAAAGGGTTAAAGCCCTGGACAGTAATGTTGGTACCGGTTTATATATCACTGTCAGTCCATATTGTTATTACAGGACATGAAATCCCCACCATATTGAGACTACCCTTGTTTTATTCTAAAGGAAAAGGTGATTGAACCCTTTGAGTGCCAGAGAGGTATGAAACGCATTGCTTTGCAATGCGTTCTGTACCCCTTTTGGCACTCAAAGTGTGAAACCTACAGGAATGGAAGATATTTTTTTAAAGCTTCCTTTTATGTAATGTGAAAATTGTTCTCACATCGCATCAAAATATCACTTTTTTTTTTTCTATTACAGTATTATTGTATCATAGTACTTCAAAAATCCCCCCTGGTCCCCTAATGAATGAGGAAGCATTAACCCTTTCAGTGTTGGGTGCTGCACAGCTTTTCATTGGTTAAAAGTAAATCAAATAAAAGTGGGGCTCTCTGAACCCTGCATCAGTATAACTAAACATTTTTGGAATAAATTTAACTTAAAAAAAGTGTCCCCTCTTTGCAGAGTAGCTGTCTTCTCATCAAAAGGGGTTGTGACAATGGAAAGGCTTTTTTGTCTGCTCTGTGGCACTTCTCTGAATATATGTCATGCAGATGAAAGCAGATGTTTAGCCAGGCTACCCCTGGTGGCATCTGCTCACATTCTCTCACATCGGCAGAAAGTCTCTGGCAAGATGAGTGGAAAGGATCCTTATGGACATAGTAGATTCCTAATATACTATGTTAATCACACGGCTATTTTTTGCATGTCTCATCCTTGGAGTGCTCCAGAGGAATCCCTTTGAGCCATTGGCTTCTAGATCTCTTCGTTGGTGAACTCTGAAGACTTCTGCAGATTGTTTCTGTCCTACACATAGCCAAACAACAGGCTTGGTCTTGTTAGACCCTCTTCTCTGATTTTTTTCATTCAGATAGAGTGGTTCTAGGGCTTCCCATGGGGTTTCTTTCCAAGGTGGTTTCTCTTTGCCTGGCTCCATCTATCAAACTGGAGCAAGAACTCCACTGTTTGGACATAGTTAGATGTCTTAAATACTATGTTTGTCAATCATAAAGGAAAATCTGCAAGACAAAGTCTGTTATTCGGCCTTGAACCGGACAGAAACAGTTGCCAGAAGAAAAGCTGTCTTGGTAGTTAAACAACTAAACGATACGGAAGCCAGTGGCTCTAAGAGATCCCTCTGGAGGAGTGGGATCAAAAAGACAGACAAGCTCTTCTGGCAGAATGGCAATGCACCTCTGAAAAAGAAGGGATAAGGCCAAAATCTGGACCTTTATAGAAAGAGACTAAGGGCTAGATTTAAAGGCAGCTGTTAAACTATCCGCTAAGTAAAAAAGGCACATCGGCCGCAAAGAACACATGGTTTACGGCAGATTTAAAGGTAAGAGTACAAGAATAGCTATCGGGCGTAAGCACTACAAAAACACGTAACACAAAAACCAGCGTTGCACCTGATTTCGCATCACCGTGTGTCCCAAACACCCGTTAAAACACAACTTAAGTCAAAATGTAACATTACGGCTGCCGTTGTTTAGCAACCATGATAGATGCACAAACAAAATTCAAACCTACAGCCAATCCCAAGGCCCCAAAGTATCAAAAATGTTCAAATACACCTATATATACATCAAAATAACGGTCACACCCTGTCTGTGTTTCAAGTTTCAGCAAGCTAGAGCACAGGACCCAGGAGTGGAGGATAGTGTTTAGAGAGAGAGAGAGAGAGAGAAGCATACACAGGAGTAAGGTAGAAGGATCTTGGAGAGGAGAGAATTACATTTAAATAGACACATAGCACACTTTTGCACATAGCACATACATCCATACAAACACATACACAGTCTTTTTTTTTTTTTTTCTTCATCACACGTTACACATTTTAAACTTTATTTTGACAGTGTGAATCCGTGAGTGAAAGTGTGTGACAGAGAGTGAGTGGGATCGAGTGTGTCTGTGAGAGCGTGTGAGAGTGCCTGGGTGTGAGTGGGTGAATGATGGCCAGGAGAGAGGGATGGGGAGAGTAGTGGAGGAGGAGGAGGAGGAAGGTCAGGAGGGTATCCCTCAGCAGAGCAGGGGTGGGAGAGGGAGATTCGCAGGGTGGAGGGGGACCAGGCCCACAAGAACAGGCACACAAAGAAGAGGGACAGAACCTGCAGTGGGACGAGGGGTAGTTCCTGGGGACCACCACACACAGGCAGGGGCAGAGCAGGCAGGACACTCCGGTTCTGACTCCTCGCATGCTGGAGCTGAGGGGGACAGGGTCAGGGATCCCCCATATACCGAGGAAGAAAACACGGCCCTCGTGGAGCCTGTGCTGGAGAAGGGAGAGTGTCCTCTTCCCGGGGGAGAGACTCCCTGGCCTGGCTGCGAGGAGGAGAGCTGCCTGGAGCCAAATCTGCAGCTGAGTTAATGCGGTAGCCACTTGCAGATGGGATGTGGACTCAATAAAGAAGAGATGGGGCGACTGCAAAAGGCAGGTGAAGAAGAAGAAGATGGGGGATGCCGCCCTGCACGCCCGAGCATCCCCATCACCCCCCCCCATCACCTTCAGCGCATGGGAGGAGAGGCTGCGGCAGACAGTCATCTACCCTCATTGAGGGGGTCCCTGGAGGATCAGACACTGGGGATGAGAGGAGCCTCCACACCACTGGTAAGTGCATCACCCCAAAACCACACACCACCTCAAAGCACACACCCATCACAAACAAACACACTCACATCCCAACATCTGCCCTTCATTCATCCACACAACTGCAGCAACACAGCACCCTAAGGGTTTAAACAGGACACAAGACAAGGACAAATGTCAAGGTTCAACAAGGCCAAAACCTGTCCAACTCCCTGGTTAACCCTCATGTTGCTGTGCTGATCACACACAATACACACAAACCATGTTCAGAAAAGTGTTGTATGTCAAACATCACAATTGTTGTCACACAATGTTACCCATGTTCCCACAGGGAATCCAGCACATAACCCCATGAGTGCTAGAGGGATTATCAATGCATCGATAAACAATGCTTTGGCAACCCCTCCGGTACTCAAAGGGTTAACGAGACAACAAACACATGTCGATAGGTTAACAATTACATGACACATAGGGGACATACTAAGCGGTGAAAAAGAGCTGATGTAGAGAATTTTCCACTTACATACCCTCACTTTACCAATTACAATGTTAGTCTATGGAGAATATCCAATAACATGAATCAAGCTGCACAGGCCCCATTGTATGGACGCCATAGAAAACACTGCAGATGGGGAAATGAGGTCAGCGGAGAAGTCAGCATCATAATCCGTTCATCAGGTCAACTTAACCGCTTACTGAATCACCAACAGGATGGATCAGGTCACAAATTACAGTGCCACTGAGAATAACTGCTTGTATGTGCAACACACAGGCCAAAAACGATTACACATAACTAAAGGTGAAAAAGTTGGCCTTGGTGTTGGGTATGCAATCATTTACTCTAACTTGAATTTACATGTCTCACATTTGATTCACATATGGACCCTCAGGAGTGCTGATGCCATGGATGGATGGTACACCAGACACTATTTGCAGGATACATATGGGAATCAAGTATGAACCATTGAGGTTTGGTCAATAACAGGCCATGAATTATGGATATCTATGATCGGGTCTGGCTGCCTCACACAGAAGGATGGATGGGCTGATCCAGGAAAAAAAAGGCCTCAATCAATGATATCCTTCAATACTGGCTTGATTGTTGCCCCTCAGGATTCAACTTGAACAGACCTCATGGACAGAATCCTGTAATGTACATCAATCCCTGATTGCCACGGTGGTATCCCATGCATCACAATGCAATGCATAGGATACCATCATGACAACCAGAGAGTGACATGTCAAATCTGACAAAATCCAGCACTGTACGGGATGAACTGATAACATAGGGATGAATACCACTTGAATCACACTGCAGATCAATTACAAAAAGATATGTACAGAAAGAAAAACGACCAGATATGTATGTGGATATGTCCCTTTCAAATGGGTACAAATATGTCCCAACAAGATGTGAACCCAGAGTTCGGTTCAGTACGTGTGATTGTCCTACTGCCCATATATGTGCACCCTTAACAAACTAACTCATATTGATATCATCATCAGAGTACACATACCTAGTATATTACACCTTCCTTGGATGGGTATCAGTGGTATCAATGAAAGTTAGTTTGTGATGGCTGCACATATATAGGCAGTAAGACAATCACATGTACTGAACAGATCTCTGGGTTCATATCTATCAAGGATATGTCTGTACCCATATGAAAGGTACATATACACACATATCAGACCATATTCCTCACTGTGTACCTTGGCATGGCAATGGTTAATTTCACCTTGATGTAACATTGCAGGAATCATGAAGAGATGTTTAGAAAGATGTTGCTGTATGTGACAGCTGGAGATGTCAGTCATATGACCACACGGAGGCTCTTCAGCAGACACAAAATTGAACCAATTGGAGATGGATCCATCATTGACATGGTCCACAGAGCGTGCTTACAAACCAGGAACACTTTGTAGATAATGGCAAAGATGTAGTTATCTCATCTCTAAATGGGTCAATTTTGAGTCTGCTGAAGAGCCTCCGTGTGGTCAAATGACTGACATCTCCAGCTGTCACATACAGCAACATCTTTCTAAACATCTCTTAATGATGCCTACAATGTTACATCAAGGTGAAATTAACCATTACTATCCCGTTAAAGAGATAGTAATACCTAAAATGTGAAAGGAAAAATATATGTCATAGGATTAATCCACCGGGTAAAACAAGGGTATTCCCACTGCTGAAAGGTGTTTCATCCCAAGAGTATAACAGCTGAAAGTTGAATATTCCATGGACAATATCACTGTGGCCTGAAAATGTACTATGCCAATGTTGCAAGACCATCCTCTGGCCAGCTTTGGTCCAGGGAGCATAAATCCACAAAGGATGAAGTGACAACAGCGCAAATGTACAATTTCAGGCCACTGGCATGTGGCACCAAAGGAATTCAGTTCTGAGCTGCGATACATGTAGAATAAAACACCCTTCACCAGTAGGAGTATCGTTGTTTCACACAGGGGGATAAACCCTGCAACATATATGTCCCTTTCCACAGATCAAGTATTAATATCAATTTGACACCATCATGGCTAAGTTTACTGATCACACAATCTCAATCCTCCACACAGGTTATGTGCCTCCAGCACTCCAGGAGCCCATGGAGGAGGCCACCTCACCACCCAGTGAGGAGTATACGGAGGAGGGGACCAGCCAGTGGGCACCGTACCCAACTACATCCACACCTCTTGCCCAACTGGATGCCCCACCTCTGGCTGCTCCACCTCTGCCTGCACCACCTCTGGCTGCACCACAATATTACAGTGACTGGATGCACCCCACCACCTCCAGGAGCTATTACCCTCCAGCAGCAGCAGCACCACCACCAGGGAGGCAATGGCTGCCCGGTGATGTGGCCACCACCCAATACGGGCCATACTCATCACAGATTGACCTACCCTCCTGGATGGCTCCCCAGCATGGCCCCAGGTATGATCCCAGGTGGGGGCCAAGCACATACCAGTGGCCAAGGTTTGACCCTTGGCCACTCGACTACCAACACCTGGGCCTGCTTGGGGAGCCCCAACACCCTATGCAAAGGGACGTGTTTACCCCACCACCTCCACCAGCACACACATCGGTGGGCAGCAGTGGGTCCATTGATGTGGTGGGCACATACCCATCTGCAGCACATACAGCACCAGCTGAGGAGGACACAGCACCAGCTGAGGGGGACACAGCACCAGCTGAGGGGGACACAGCAGCAGCAGATTCACCAGGCACAAGCATCACCAGCAGTGAATGCCCTACGGGGATGGAAGCAGAGTGTATGGCTCTGCAAAAGAGACTACTCCGGTCAAGCCTCTGCACCAATGACAACATCACCAGGAGTTGCAGGATATCCCGGAGAAACACTAACAGGATAGAGGCAAGGATCCATGCCCTGGAGTCGGAGGTCATGAGGATCAACACTCAACTCCATCAGCTCCACACGGGAGTGATGGACATGCTTGCACAGGTACTGGTGGAGTTGAGAGAGCTGAACAGCAGGGAGAACTTACGGTTAGAGAGGGAGAACCTGCGCTCCACAGAGGGATCCACTGCCCCCACCACCCCCTCTAATGTGACCCCCGAAGCCACACATAGGGGGCAAAGGGTGACCAGGAGATCATCCAGGTTATCCACTTCTGCCACACAGTCTAAGCCCCCCCTCCCCAAGAAAAAAAAATGCCCAACATGTTACATTTCCCCTGAATAAAAGAACATTGTGCTTTTGAATCCTGTCTGATCTGCTTTGTATTTGGTCATAGATTGGGTGGCAGAGTTGTCTCCAATGCATTGCCAAACAATGCAGTGAACACAACTTCTGCCTAGGTAAGATGTTTGTGGGATGTTACAACATGGGTTCTCACACACACACACACACACACACACACACACACACACACACACACACACACACACACACACACACACACTGTTGTACAAATTCAACTGGAAATAAATCCCTGGAGCCATGTTACACAACTGTGTTATATGGCGATGTTGTGTGTTGATTTTGAACAACAAAACATACCCCTTAGAACAACAATTGGTACAACATTGAACATTCGTCTACATCAAATGTTGTGATTAACCCTTTGATAGCCAGAGTGGTAGGCAACGCATTGCAAAGAAATGCGTTGGGTACCACTCTGGCACTCAGAGGGTTAAGGGGATAACCAAACAAACGGCTATGTGACTTAGCGGTGACATAACAAGCAGGACAGATAAATGGGACCTGCATCAATGCTGTCTTGGACTCAAACACTCATTGTGCAACTGACTTACTGGGGATCCCTATGTTTTGAACCTAGGATTTCAATGTGTAGCACACACATTGATATCCTGGGGTGAGCATTGGGGCCTCCAGTAAGTTGAGTTGTTGTTTTTCCTAAGGGTGTAACAAACTTCACCAGTGAAAACACTTGCACCCCAAGTTGGTTGTTCGTTGATGTAGCCCATGTACTGTGATATGTCAAAGTGGAGCAATATCACAGAACATTGATTATACTGAGCAACACAGAAACTGTGGACAGGAATTCACTGTGGAAGTATGTCCCCTGTATCACCTCTTTATCACTCCCACAACACATTAGTGTATCACTGCCACCATCTGTTTGCGTGAATACATCACAGAGTCCACTCACTTGCAAACAAGTGGTGGACTCCTGTGATATGGGTGATGCCTTTCCATGTATGGGGGATACTCTATCCTGAGTGTGGTTACACATTAACAAATGTGTAATCCAATATATCCTCATACAGACACAGATGATTGACTAGTGATGGTTCATCTTTATTGTGTCTCAGAGTACATTACAACGTACATGTGTTTTCTGTGTGTATTGCCTATATGCATTGAACACTTGTATGAGAACACTAAATGTACTTTGAAATTAAATCGTACTACTTTAGTAACACTGCTGTCCTGCTCATGTGTTGTCCACAAGGTTTGACAACTCTGTAGATGAGCATCCTAACTGTACAGGTTATTACACTTGTGAATTTGTGTTTTCTGTGTCTATATGAGAATGTTCCAGTAGAGATCTGTGTGAACCTCAGGTCAAACATTGCATCACTAACAACATCACCAGATATATCAAGGGGTGATCTTCATGAAGGTGTTGTCAAGACATCAATCCAGTCACATTGAAGATTTTCAGTTCAAGGATGGATCATGTTATGGATGCCTGTGGGACAAGAGGACAAGATTTGGAGCAATAGACCTGAACTGATCATCAAGAAACAACAATTTCGACTTTATAATCCCCTCAATCTTCTTAATTACAGGTGAGTACACAAACCATTGCTTGATAATGTGTTGTGTACTCATCTGTAACAAATTATGTGGAGAACTAAAGACATGTGCCCCAGCCCTATGGATATGTGCCCCTGACATGAATACACACATCAACAAGTGTTCTGAGAGCTCCATGGAAGTAATGAGTTTGGGCTGCCACTGTGAAAGTGACAGTGGCAGCCCAATGTCATTTGTTCCCTGGAACTATTAGGACATATTTGTTGATGTGTGTATTCATATCATGGGTCCATATGTCTGCACACTCACAGGTCAGCATGGAGTTCCTGGTAATCTGATCTACGTTTCATGACCTCTACGTTGTGTAACAATACCACTGTACATCCACCCCTCTGCTGCTCTTCTCAGCTCTAGCACAGTACAGGTCCCATATTGAGTCCAATGGCCCTTTAACCCCTGATGTGACGGAGTATTATCCAATGCATAGCATTGGCTAACACTCTTTCGCTACAAGGCTAGCATGGTTGCTTTGGCTATGATCATGGCAAATCAAGTTAGTTGCCGTCAATCAAGCCCTGTAAGGAGATGAACATGGGTTATTTGTTGTACCTTGTTTCTCCTGAGGGTGTGCGTGATATCCTTGGGGTCTGTATGTCAACGTGTAGAGGGGAATGGAGGATGGTTTTTGAATCCCCACACACAATATGCCACGTCCATGGTATGGTTGATGTTTGTGGCCATGCTGCTGCCAGTGCAGTGCTGTGTCAATGTTCCTGTGGGGTGAGACAGAACATAATGTGCAGTATGGTTAGTGTCACAGGACTGATGGGGGACTTGCATGGATTGTTTGCATGCCTGTGTTATACTCACATGTAAAGTGTTCTGTGATGAGCCTGTCTCTGATCTGCGTCCCTCTCAGGGTCTCCTCAACATGGCCGATGTCCATGGGCACTTCATGTATGGGGGGGTCCTGGATGTGATCCAGCAGCCTGGTGTCCACTGCAATGTTGTGCAGTATTGCGCACGCCACAATTATGTCGCACACCTTTCCAGGTGCATACTGCAGTGCTCCCCCGAGTGGTCCAGACATCGAAATCTTGACTTGAGGAGGCCAAAGGTCCGCTCTATGGCATTCCTCGTTCTGCCATGAGCCTGGTTGTACCTTTCCTGGGCATGTGTTCGAGGATTGGCCACAGGGGTCAGTAGCCAGGACTTGCAGCCATAGCCAGCATCTCCTGTGTAATGTGAGTGACATGGTGAAACAGGGAGCACATGTTGTGTGAATGATGTTTTGTGTGGTGGACGTACTAGCTGTGGGTCAGGAGCATGCTGAGCAGCGTTGTGTGTACACCTGTGTATGTGGTGTGATTTTGTATTGTGAACTCACCCAAAAGCCATCCCCCTGTAAAAGTTCCATTCTCGAAATCTCTGTGGACTGAGGAGTTTTGGAGAATGTATGAATCATGTGAGCTGCCAGGATACTTTGCACAGACATTCATTATCCTCATATAGCTGTCACACACCATCTGCACGTTGATGGAGTGAAAGTTCTTCCTGTTGATGAATAGCTGTGCGTCACATGCTGGGGCTTTAATACGGACATGGGTGCAATCTATAGCACCCATGACCCTGGGCATGCCTCCCCTTGCGTAAAAGACCTGCTTGACGTGTATCCAGTCCATGTCGGTGGTGGGAAAATGTATATAGGTACTGGCCTTGCTTTTGAGGGCTGGCAGGACCTGGGCCAGCACCCTGGAGAATGTGGCCTGTGATATGCCAGATGCGTAACCCTCAGTGGACTGGAAAGCCCCACTTGCCATGAAGTGTATGGCACACAATAGTTTCTGCAGGCCAGTTAGGGCATGGTTGTGGATGTAGATGGGATCCACCTGCTCCTTGATGACCTCATACAAGGCAATGATGCTGTCAGGCCTCAACCTGTAGCGATCAATTACCTTATCATCGGTCACTCCAAAGAGGGTGACCCTTGGGCGGTATACCCTGGGCCTTGGTGGTCGTCTATACATCCTCTGCTGCTGTGGAGCATCCTGTTGCTGCAGCTGTGCAGG
This sequence comes from Rhinophrynus dorsalis, assembly GCA_037306005.1. Classification (NCBI taxonomy): domain Eukaryota; kingdom Metazoa; phylum Chordata; class Amphibia; order Anura; family Rhinophrynidae; genus Rhinophrynus; species Rhinophrynus dorsalis. The sequence continues at coordinate 516,435,499 of CM074719.1, read as the reverse complement.
CAGGTGCTGCCCTTCAGGTGGGGATGGACTCCTGTGTGGCTGCTGAGCCAGAGCCTCCTCACTTGCAACAGGTGAAGGATGTTGATCAGGCGTGCTTGGAGGTTTCTGATGTTCCCTAGCTCTCTCCCTTGCACACCATCTCCGCAGTCTTCGCAACAATATGTAACCCAACATACTGATTGCTCTCTCTATCTCTCTCTCCCTCCCTGAGTGGAAAACAAGACACAAGTGAGTGTGTTGAGTTGTCCCTTTAAGTACTTGATAGGGCGTTGTGTAGGTGTGGTGATGAAGTGAGTGCTGACCAATGGAGAGTTGTTTTTGTCAAGGTAAGTGTTTGCAGGTGTGTGTGTGTGTGTGTGTTATAAGATGTTGTGTGTTGTGCTTGGTATGTGTCTGCCATTTGCGGGGGTGTGGTTGTGGGGTGCAGGTCGCGTGTTGATGTTGCACAGGTGAGCTTGTATTTGAAGGTGTCCGCTTTGTGTGATAACCCCCATTGTTCCGTGCCATGTTGTGTTGTTTTTTTGTGTGTCGTGGTCCCAGTGGTGTTGCTTGTGGAGTGATTTGTGTTGTGTGTCCATGTTTTTGTGTTGTTTTGGCATTGCACGGGTTAATTTTTCCATTTACATGCTTGTGCGGTAAGCATTTTGTGTATTTTCCTATGTAACGGGTGTTTTGTTTTGCCCGTTAAGTGTCTAACGGCTAAGAAAAGTGGGTCTTAACTTTTTGCCGTTAGGTGTGTCTTTTTTTCAGCTGTTATCAGTACCGCAAGCCTTTGAATAGCTCTGGGGTATGTTGTTCCATGCGTCTGAATGCAAGTAAGTGTATCGGCCGTAAGGATTCTGCAACTGCCGTTACCTGTTCTTTAGACGGATCTTTGAATTGCTACCTGGAACTTAACGCACCCGTTAGTTTTTTTTACTAACGGCTGCCTTTAAATCGAGCCCTAAGTGTCTTATGGAAACAACAAGCGCCAAAACAACCAGACAGAGAAAGGGACACGGTTGCAACCCCTGTTGCAAGTAAGGAGCAATAAATATTACACATGTCCTCCCATTCTGACCTTCCTTAATACTCTGAGAAAAGAGGAAACCCATACACCAGAGGGAAATTCACATTGTGTCCACTGCGAGTGAGAGGATACCAAGATCTGAAGCAAAACAGGAGAACCTTGTGATTCAACCAAGACGTAATCAGCTCACCACTAGTAGACCCCATATGTGAACTATGGAATCATGGTACTGATAGCTGAGGAAGTCCACAACCTCACTGTTGACCCCCCAGAATTTGAAATGATGAGAAAGTTAGAGAATGATTTTCCACTCAAGAAAGAATGACGTGAACCTCCGACTATGCGGCCTGGCTTCTTGTCCCTGCTTGGCAACTGATATAAGCCACTGCTGTTACATTATCAGGCTGGATCTGTACCAGGAGGCCTCAAAGTAACTGAGGCAAAGAATTCCATAGGTTTATCGCCTTACTGGAAAAAAATATCCCTGCCTTTGTTTTAATCAAAATCGCCTTTCCTCTAGTCTTAGTAGATGACCTCTCGTTCTTAGATCAGCTCTTTGTGTAAATAATTCATTGGATAGTTCTTTATATTGATCTTAAATATATTTGTAAATGGTAATCATATCACCTCTTAGACATCTCTTCTTTCGTGTAAACAAACCAAGTCTGGCTAGTCTCTCTTTATAACTCAGATCCTCCAGTCCCTTTATCCATTTTGTTGCACATCTCTGCACTTTTTCCAATTCATACTGTCTTTTTTAAGAACTGCTGCCCAAAACTGTACGCTATATTCTAGATGAGGCTTAACCAATGTTTCATATGCAGACTAGTATTCTGTTTGCTGTTGCAGCAGATGAATGACTGCACACTGCTGTGAAGTCTATAATCTATCAGTACTCCTAAATCTCTCTAATGAGGATTCCCCAAGTTGTTTCCCATTTAGTGTATACGTAGCAAGTTTGTTTCTACAGCCCAAATGCATAGCCTTACATTTATCTACATTAAATATCATTTGTGACTTTTCTGCCCATTCACTCAGTTTATCTAAATCCTTCTGCAGAGAAAAAACATCCAACCCTATATGTATTTCCAATTAACAGTATTACCAAAGAGGATTTTAAGAAATTGATCACCCAGCCATATTGTTCTATGCTGGACATGCACATGTCTAGATGTAAATGTAAAGCCTCTGCTGAAGGAGCCTTACGCAAGAGATTGTCCAGATAAGAAGAAAATCCCAAGTGAATGAATGTGAAAGGAGAGTGTTGCCTTAACTTTTGTGAAAACTGCAGAATTGCAAGGGACTCTGGACATGACGAAACAATGAGGAGTAGAATACTTGAAATAACTTTTAGAACCTGTGACGATGATCTGTGAGCCAGAAATAGACGTCACTAGGGATCAATGGTAGAGAGCAGAGTTCGGGAGCAGTGTTAGTCACAATACTTGAAAACGTCAACAGGCAAAGGCAATAGCAACCAGCAACGAACAAGATCAACGTGTATAGTCGGGCAAAGAGTGTAAGCTTACCTCCAATAAAAAGGTCTCTCAAACAATCATAATAAGAGCCTCCCCAGAAGCAAAGCTTGACAGGAAAAAGGTGTGAAAGGTGCAACCGATAGCTCCGAAGACTTGTCAATTAATTTTACAGTGTCTAAGGCTAACTCACTAAGGTATGCACTGGCTTCAAGAACCTTAGAGATGGAAAAAAACAATATCCCCTATGGGAGTGTTAGAATTAACCATTTCCAACAACTGCTCAACCCAAATAGCCATGGCACTTGTCACCCATGCTATGGAAATTGCCAGATGTAAGGCAGCTCCAGAGGCCAAAAACTTCAACTTGAGGAGAAAATCCAGGTATTTAACCTCTTGATCTTTGAGTGATGCTGCATCTGCCACAGCTGTGTGCATAGAAAGGGGAGAAATAGAGGGATCAAATGCCTGTGAAGTGTCCCACTGCTTGTCACAGACACCAGAGTAAATAATACACATGAAACAGGTACATTGAATTTTATCCAGTTTATTACGATAAGCAAGAGTAAGCACTTCCCCAACCTTAGTAGGAACAGGTGTGAGGACAGTGCCGAGTCCTCTACCCAAGGACTGACACTGAACTGTAACTGGTTCTCAGTAGCCTATAGAGATAGACGGGAGCAGAACCAGGCTTGGTTCTATACCTAGCAAATGGAAACCTGGAACACCAGGAAACCTAATCACTGGCGCAACAGCTAAGCTCCCAGACACGAGACAGGCAGACAGATGTATCGAAGTAGTGACTCTATCACAGAGTGGTAGGAGGAGCGTTACAGAGAGTAACTAGTACTCTGAAAGAGTCACGGAACCGGTCTACTAGGTAAGCAAAGGGCGGAGGCAAGAGTGTGGAACATAGCCAGCCTCAACACCGGTAAGTATGTGAAGGCAGTACTGTATGTAGGCTACAGAGCAGAGGGTTACGCAACAGGCCCAGGAGGCATCGGATACAGTGGTACAGGATGGAGGCAATGGACCGAGAGGCAAACAGCAACTCTACCATGGAGGTAGCAGTTTCACTACACCGATGGAGCGCACCCACAACTAACCCAGACAGGTGGTAGTCAGACTGGAGCAAAGGACAGCACAGAGCGTAAGTCAGACAAGCCACAGTCAAGAGCCAAATCGGGTAGTCAGCCACAGCCAAGGTCAAAACAGAGCGGGTAGTTGGACAAGCCAGGGTCATACACAGATCGAGCAATCAGACAAAGCCACAGGATCGAACATGGCAGTCAAGTAAGGGTTAAACAAGAGCAACACTGAAGAAACGCACAGATACACCACGAAAGGGCAACAAGTCCTAGCCTCAATGAGGTTTTGTAAAGCAGCAGAAGGAGGCAGGACCCAATTAGGCCTAACAGAATAGGCCCATAAATAGGCGTCCATGTCAGTGCCTGTTACATGACTTAGCAAAGAGGAATTGGCCGGGAGTCATGCCAGCTGGCGGCCATACAGAGGTAAGAGCATAGGATCTCTTAGGCCTTAAAGGGAGACTGTGATACTGCTGCAATGCAACAAGAGAAAAAGGATATAGGAAAAAAATGCTCCTGGGGAGGAATTGCTTGTTATTAGGCAACTTACAACCACCTGGTTAAGTGGAAGGAGGAATGAGACTCTTGTCCCTCTTGAGCCATTTAAAAATGTCACAGAAGGAAGAGCCTGAATCTGAGGCCTCAGAGATCCTAAATGTCTCTATAACACTGCCCGAATAAGACCCTCTCTTGAGTTTCCAGTGTCTTCCTCAAAGGAACACCCAAGCAGAATAACCCTGAGCATCTTCCTCCCCTGTTTCCCCCCATCTCAAAATTGAAATTTTCCTCCACTGGGAGAAACTCCCTCTCCCAAAAGAAATAGACTTTTTCTCTTTGTGGGGGGCAGGGTGACCCTGGCCCAAAGAGACAAGAACCCCCTTAATAGATGCAGGAATACCAGCCATAGTAGAAAAGATAGTCTTAACCCATACAGGTTCCTGTTGATGGCTGTGAAGGGTTCCCAAAACAAAAGGGGCTTGCATGGCCCTGCTGTTTTTTCTTTGCAGAACAATTTGAAACTGACGCTGCTTCTGGTAAGAGTTGTAAAATTTGAGAGTTAAGAAAATAAAGAGACTCTTCACTCTGCTGCTTATCCTTTGCAGAAAACTTTACAACTGGGGCTGCTACTACTCGGTGGTATAAAGTAGAGCTGGGAGGGAGTCTCCACCTCCAGAAAACTCTGCTCTGCAAGTGCTCTGCCTCCTAGAGGAAGCTACTTTACCCCATGGTTCCTGTGTTCCACAATTAATGAAAATAAAAGATTTCACTGATGCATGAATTACTTGTTTCTGGGTAAGTGTTTATGTTAAAGGGGCAGTGCACCTTTTGCATGACACTCCAAAGTGGCCCCAACAACTTTCAGTATGTATAGTTTGTTTTTGATACATTTACCAGAAGGAAACTAGGAAGTACTTGCCCTTCAACAGATTGGAGAGGTCGAGCCACCAGGACAAACTCAGTTCCACATGAAGAGGAAGAGACACCGACGTCTTCATAAGGTCCGTCTGACCCCTGCACACCTGGATCACAAACCGCTGGAGTTCCCTGGTGTGTGCCATGGCAAACAGTACCACGTCTATGGTGGAAATGAATTTTCCCACGAGAGATCACAGCTTCTAGGCTGGAACTGGATCTTGATCCAGTATTGCAGAAACCTTGTGGGCGATCTGGTGAGCCACCTTGTCCGTGAGAAACACCATGATCTTTTGGCTATCAAAGAGGAGGCCCAGGAAGACCAGACACTGGGATGGGACAAGATCTGATTTGTCCATGTTGATTGACCCGTGATGGGTGAGAGCATGAATGCATTGCTGAACCTGCTGATTTAGAAGTTCCACAGAAGAGGCTTTCAGAAGTAGGTCATCCATTATGGAGTAACTCGGATGCCGTCTCTGTGAGAGATGGACACTAAGGCTCCCAGGACACAATTGAAGACCTGAGGAGCTGTTGTCAGACCAAATGGAAGAGCTGAGAAAACCAGAGGTACTGCCGGCTCTCTGGAAGAATGGCAATGTGTAAGTACACGTCCTGAAGATCCAGAGATGCAAGGAATTCCATGGCAGCAATCACCTTCTGTAGAGACTCCTGGTGATAATGAGTCCGGGTCACAAAGGAAATGGGATCCTTCAAGTCCAAAATGGGACGACAACCGCTGTCCTTCTTGGAGACTACAAAGTAAAATCCCATACCTCTGTCCTGAACTGGAACCGGCTCCAGAACGTCCTTGTCCAGAAGAGCCTGAATAGCGCCGTCGAACAGATGGCGTTTCTCTGCACCCTGAGGCGTAAGAGAAGGAAGAAAGCAAAAGGGAGGAAGAGAGACGAAAGGGATCCTGTACCCTTCCGTCACTACCTGCAAAACCCACAGGTCCATCACTGAATCCTCCCAAATGCTGTGACAGTGACGCAGACGACCACCCACAGCAGAGTGTGGACCCGGGTTCAGTGAGTCATGCCGAAGAAGGCTTGGAAGCCTTGGGCTTGGAGGAGACCTTGGGCTTCCATTGCTGTTTGGGCTTGGAGGAGGTACGCGGAGCAGAGGGAACAGTCTGGTTCGCCGGACGTGTCTCATTCTGAAAGGAACAAAAATACCGGTTATGCTTAAGCAGTGTTTTCTTCCAAGGAACTAAGGGTAGAAGTGTACTCTTACCCCCTGTAGCCTCACTGATCAGATCTTTGAGATCTGGCCCAAACAAAGAAGTGCATCGAAAAGGCAACAAGAACAATGCTTTCTTAGAAGCAGTATCAGCACAGCAGATCTTGAGCCAAAGGGCCTGTCTGGCAACCACAGACATGGTGGAAACCCTAGCCATCAAATGGATGGCATCAAATAGGGCAGCAGAAACTTAGTGCTGTGCCTCAGAAATGTTGGCAAGGAGGTGCAACTTATCCGAAGTAGGAGCATCCTGACAGATAGCAAGAGTGAGCTGTTCAGTCCAGACCACAATGGCCCGGTTCACCCATGCTGCTGCGAATGCTGGATGCATGGCCAAACCAGCAGTGGCAAAGATGGACTTGAGGGAGACCTCAGGTTTCTTGTCAGTCCAGTCCTTTAGAGCAGATGCATCAGACACTGGCAAAGCAGTAGACTTGGATAGCCTGGAGATAGGAGCATCCACTTTAGGAGGATGAGCCCACTGAGCAAGCGCTGCCTCAGAAAAGGGATAAAGCTTAGCAAATTTCTTGGCGATAGAAGGTTTCTGTCCGGTGACTTCCACTCTTCAGACACAAGGCAGTCAAGAGTGGGGTTAGGTGGAAAGCAAGTAAGGGGCTTTTTAGGCTCCTGAAAGACATCAGAAGGAACCTCCTGCACTAAGGGAATGTTTAGGGTATTTAAAACAGCCCTGATCAGGCCCTCAGCAGAGGGCTCAGGATCAGCCTCAAAAGGATCCCCAAAAATCTGAGAGGAGCCCACCGCAGAACGTTCCTCAACATCTGAATCCACCAACAGTTCCTCCTCAGAGAAATCTGACACATCAGGTACACCCTGAGGCTTTGGCAGACCCCCTGGAACTGGGCTGGAAAGAGTTGCAAAGTGGACCTAAGGTCCCTAGTAGCAGCCCTGAACTTCTGCACCCAAACTGGCTCTAATGCATGGCTGGAGGTCCCTGGGAGACTCTCAGGGACATCAGAACATGCTGGGCATAAATGACCTGAGAATTCTCTAGGTAACCCTGAATGACAGGAACAGCAATGCGCAATAGGGGATACAGAGACCCCAGCATCCTTAGTCTTAGGTCTGGCCCCAAGCTCCAAAGGTATAGACATTCTCACAGTATCAATAACCTTACAGTATAAGAAATCACCCAATTACAGTGTGTAGGATTAAAGTTTCACCCCAGAAATCGCTAATTTATACTTATCTGGCAGGCGAAGGGTTAATAAGCAGAGGAGAGAAGGAGAGTCGAAGCCCTGCATAGTATACTCGTTCTGGAAAGAGCACAAAATGGCTGCCGCGGCGGGAGGCAATCAGAAATGAGAGCGCAAAGCAAGTGCTCATGGGAAATGTAGTTTTCCCAGAAAAGTACCCCAAACAGTGCCCAAAGCCCCCTGAGCCCCCCAACACACTAGAAACATGAACTGGATGAAAGGGCAAGGGCAGACAAGTAAAATTAACCATCTCTGAAGTCACTAGGATAAACGATTGCAGAGATATGTCCCAAACCGTACAGTCCCATAGGAGTGAATGGAGCAATGGCGCCTATGCGATAAAGAGAGCTCAAATTTAACAAAATTGAAGGTTTACTATTAAAAGACATGAAATATCACTAAAACATGTTAGGATACCCAAAAAACACTTAACCAGTAGGAAAAGTGTCAGAAAACCCCTCAAATGAATACCAAACCAGCAGTTAAAGGGTTAAATACCACATAAACCTGCTCCAAACACCCAACAGACATACAGATAGACCCAATGAGTGCAGGAGTGTGCAATAGGAACTCCAAATGAAAAACCCCTGTGTGGAGGGGCACTGTGGAACATGTGGACATGCAGCACTCATAGGGTTGCTCACCTTTCCTGCAGATCTTCTGTCTTCAGATTGAGATTACCATGTTTAAAGAAGAAGCCTCGGTGGGCAACTCCTGAGGAAAGAACGTATAGCCAAGATTTTCCCCCCAGGGCTTAAGGTCCACAAAAAGCACCTGGCCACTGAGCTAGCCACATCTAAAGGCATTGTCAGTTATGGTAATCCTCCTAATGGTGGTATTCCATTTCTAACAGAAAAATAAGTTTCTAAAGCTATAGCAAAACTGTTATCTTGCCTGCGTTATCTTCACCAAGGAACAAATCTTTCTGGATCTGGGTGGCTAGCTGCAGCCAAGGAGGGAAGGTAGCCTCCAACCCCTGCATACAATTCTAGAATTGTTCTTGCCTACTTAAAGGGATGGATCGCCTATCCAGAGTTACCAACAACCTGTATTGGACGACAGAGAAAACCTTTTATTCCAATAAAAGTAGTTCATTAAAAACTACATTTATTTTGCTGATACATGTTGAATGGCTTACTAGTACGTATAAATGATGGAAGAGAGAAAATTCAGTTTATTGGTGGAGTAATGGTGAACCATATTTGTATAGGAAAATACTGTTGCCCATTCTTTTTAATATTTTTATTAGTGATATTGTAAAAGGTCTTCAAGGAAAGGTATGCCTTTTTGCAGATGATACAAAGATCTGCAATAGGGTAGACATTCCAGGGGGAATAAGCCAAATGGCGAATGATTTGGGTAGGTTGGAGGAATGAGCGAGAGTGTGGCAGATGCAGTTTAACACTGATAAATGTAAAATAATGCACTTAGGACATAAAAATCCGAAGGGAAAAATATACTATTAAGGGTACTGTGCTGTCAGAGACAACAGAGGAAAGGGATTTGGGAGTAATTATTTCTAATGACTTAAAGGAAATATCAGGTTAGACTAAATGATCTGAATATGTATAGCTTGGAGGAGAGAAGAGAGAGAGGGGATATGATAGAAACATTCAAATACATGAAGGGATTCAACAAAGTACAGGATGGAAGTATATTTCAAAGGAGTAAAAATTTTAGGACAAGAGGCCATAGTCTAAAACTAGAGGGACACAGGTTTAGACGTAATGTAAGAAAGTTTTACTTCACTGAGAGGGTAGTAGATAAGTGGAATAGCCTACCAGCAGAAGTGGCAGAAGTTAATACAGTGACATAATTTAAGCATGCATGGGATAGGCATAAGGCTGTCCTTAATATAAGAAAAGACCAAGGACCAAAAAAGGTTTGAGGTTGTTTGTTTGTTGTTTTTTTTTTTACAGTAGGAAAATGGGCAGACTAGATGGGCCGAATGATTCTTATCTGCCGTCAAATTCTATATTATCAAAAGTAATTTAAAACCATTCAAGTATATTACTCATACAGTGACTCATCTGGTGAGTATCTTGTCCTCAGCTAAATTTGTTTCTCCAGCCACATTTGCTTCATCTTTCTTCCTACACAGATTGCTACAGGGTAGGTGGATAAATAGAACTAGATGCAGTTACTTAGATTAACTCCCTCAAATATTCACTTAGGGTTTCTCCACAGTCCTCTGTATAACTGAGTAATATGCACTGTAGTTTTTGTTTGAGGAAAGATTTCCCTCTACTGGGCACCACTCACAAATACACACAGATTGAAAACATACATATGGCAAAAAAGACAACTTAATGTGCTGTATTGATTATATAATACCCAATATAAACATTAACCCTTTGAGTGCCAGAGGAGTGTGCAACGAATTGCTTTGCGATACATTGCTTACGATCTGGCACTCAAAGGGTTAATTCATGAAACCAAATAACAGGGGGTAGTGGAGTTCAAGTTGTTCTCTCTGAACTGTAACTGTCATTTCCCTGGTTGTGATTGCTTGAGGGAGAACTATAACTTTGACTACATTTTCGTGCCATTTTATTCCATCATTTTTCTCTTTTGTGCACTGTCGAATACAGGAATCATTATGTTAGGGTGCTACCTCTAGGAGGCAGGGCACTTGCAAACTAAAACTCTTTGGAGGAGGAGGCTCCCTCCCAGCTCCACATAACCCCTGGCCAGTAGTAACAGCCTTGAGTTTTAATGTGCTCTGCCTTCAGGAGAGAAGCAGGGCTGATTCTTCTCTTCAATGTTTTCTTTTTTTAAGTTATGTTTCTTTTCTCAGACAGTGTGGGATTACGTAAAAGCGTTTAGGTCACTGGTCCCAGCTCTGCAGACAGTTCCATATGCCCAGTTCCACACTTGGACCCTACAGCTAGTTATTCTCAAGAACTGGTTCAGACAGTGTTGCCATATATCCCAAATGATGTCCCTCTCAGCCTGAACAAGGGTGGATCTTCGTTGGTGGCTTCAGACGACCCACCTGACATTGAGTCACCATTTGCCATAGTGGACTGGTCCATAGAGACAACGGATTCCAGTCTGTTGGGTTGGGGGAGCCACTTTCTGCTCCTAAGTGGCACAGGGCCTCTGGTCATCCATGAGAGTCAGCTTTTGGTCAGTGTGCTGGAGCTTTAGGCAATTCCCCTGGCTCTTCAGCATTGATCCCAATTGCTTTGTAGTCTACTGGTTTAGACTCAACGAACAAGAGGAACCAGAAGTGCAGCCACGAGGTCCAAGCTTTATCAAATTCTTTCTCTTGGGTGGAAACTCATGTTCAAAATTCTCTGGTCCTTTCACATTCAGGGGTAGACAATGTGGTTGTGGATAACCTCAGTTGTCAATTCCTGGATCCTGGGGAATGGGAACTCAAGCAGATTTTTTTTTTGCACCACAGCTCAGTAGTGTGGTCTGTCGGTTGTGGACTTGATGGCATCTTGGATGAACCACAAGGTTCCTCACATTTGCTCCAAATCCCAGGATCCTCTGGCTTTCTCAATAGATGTGATGGGCATTCATTGCCATTTCCCTCTGTTTCTTCTTCTCCCTCCGATTCCTTGAGTGTTGAAAAAAGTCAGGATGGATCAGGAGCAAGTAATTGTGATTGCGCCTTATTGGACTCGTTAAGAGTGGTTCTCAGAGCTGAGCAATCTGTCAGTAGACAAGCCATGGTGTGTCTCTCTTCTTCCAGGCCTTTTTGTATCCGTGCCCTCCATGTCACCCAAACTTAGAGAGAGTGGCTCTTGAAGCTGATATCCTTAGAAGAAAATGAATCTCTGAGCTGTCATCTTGACCATGCTTAATACCTGTAAGTCTGTTTCAGTATCATAGGGTCTGATCATTGTTCTTCATGTGGTGTGAAAAATATGGTTTATGTCCATGTTCTTTTCATCTTCAGCTGGTTCTGGCCTTTCTCTAGGATTGCCTCTACAAGGGGCTTCATCTTACTTCTATCAAGGTCCAGATCTCAACCATGTCAGTTCATTTTCAGAAGTGTATAGCTTTGTTGCCAAATTTCCAGATTTCAGTTCATGAGGAGGCACATACCTACTATATCTTTAAGGACCCCACATTTCCATGGGATCTATATTCAGTCCTTGGAGTACTTCACAGAGATCCTCTTGAACAATTAGCTTCTGTGTCTCTTCATTGCTTGAAAATGAAGACAGCTTTCCATCTAGTTATTGGATCTGCCAAACATGCAGATTAGGTGGTTCTGTGTACTTGCTTTTGATTTCTTCCCAAGATGTCTTTCATTGTGTTCAGGATATTTTTCTTCCTTCTTTTTGTCCTGTCTAACAGGCAAAAACAGGATCCTCACTGTTTGATTGTAGTTTCGGGTCTTAAATTACAGATGGATACCGGCCACTGACCATGATGGTAGCATGATCGCGTAGCTCCCAGGCATGATATCGAAGGTAATATCCAAGAAAGGGTTAAACAAGAGAACCTATTAGGTCGGATATCTTCACATAAATAGATAAAATTAAATTTGAGAACTTTACACTATATTAGGTATTGACACACTACTTCACAGTAAGTGATTAAAATAATAAATCCCGCATATTTGTGCAAAAATCCTATATAATAATTTGTTAAATCGTGTGTAACGCCGCAACATGCGCAGTACACACTGCTGCATGTGCTGCAGTCATGCGCAGTAGAGACTGCCCGCTTCGGAGCGTCCAGCTCTGTATCAGCCGTGGCGCGGGCAGTCTCCACTGCGCGTGACTGCCCCGCGACCTGGTTGCAGTGGCACTGTGGCCCGTGTAACAGGCTGTTCAACTAGTATATATATAATTTATTTAAGTAAAATATAATATATATAAAGTGTAAACAACAATGATATAAATGAGTGACCAACAATTACTATAGATACAGAGTACTCAAACCACAAGTATCACCATTAGGATTACCAGCAATTAAAGGGTTAACCACACATAGGAATATTCAGAGATATTAAATAACAATAATTGAACTCAGCAGCATAGAAAAGGATAATTGATCCTATAATTAATTAACCCCTTGAGTGCCAGAGGGGTACAGAATTCATTGCAAAGCAATGCATTCTGTACCCCTCTGGCACTCAAAGGGTTAAAATACAGTTGGCAACAGCATATATGAATACCTCTGCCCCAGAAACTGTATAAACTATGCTAATTGACGTTTCAGGTAGGTTGTCAGGTGAGAAAACTTTAATATTAAGCCAGGTCCTCTGACAATTTCATTATACCATATATAATAACTAAATTTAGAGACACTAACTGGAATAAAATCACAGATTTAGATCACTAAAATTTAATTATCTACCGATTTCAAATATTTACAAACAAATATGTAGCGCAGAGCCTTAATGGTGCTCTGTGATATTCATTCACAGACAGTAACCCTACATCAGGACTCTGAAGGTAAACAATCACTCTATACACATACAAATATTCATAAAAATTATTTTAATACGGATGATCTTCCTTTCACAATAAAAAATCCAAAAATTGGCACACCAAATCGATCCACTGGATACTAAATCGTAACAATTCTTCAGTTGGCAATGTCTATGTCTTGAAGGTAATTTTGTATCTCTATCAAATTGCGTCAATATGACATTTGTTCCATATCAGATCTTCCAAATATGTATATCCAAATTCCTAACAGGTATTCAAATGTCCAATAAATTCATAGATATACAAGAGACTAGATTCTCTTCAATGGAGCATTGTTTTCATGCACATTACCCATAGATGTGCTAGTTGATTAATTAGATTCTTTGTTTGTTGGATGTACATTTGTGATATTCTTACTGGATGTGTGTCTCGATTGGCGTGGTCGGACAGAGGAGTGTTAACCCTTGAGGGACTTCTGGAAGTGGTGGAGGAGAGATTTCACCCTATTGTAGTCGAGTAGGGAGACGTGCTGGATACTATCGTGTGGGCACGTGACTTACTGACAGGTGGGTAGAGCTTGATCCTCTATGCTATTAGGAGGTCCATGATTGAGGGTTTTCGCTTCACCGACGGACCGGGTTAGCGGAGACGTAACACCATTGGAATTTGGTGGGGAGTTATATCTACAGTACATACAATATATGTGATTTTATTTTAAATGATTATATTTTATTTTTATTTTTTTATTGGATTCATGAGGATATTTGTAATAAATATAAATATTTTTTATTATTTTGGTATCACTGTATCCTTTATCCTTGAAGGTGAATATAGCGCTGATCGATTTCAAATATTGCATACTTTCTAAATAAAACATATAAATTGCATTTAATATAGTCAATAATAGATTATACCAAGAATATACTCAGAATCAATCTAATAATATATGTCTAGATAGTATACCAACATATATTATACACAGGGCTCAAAATTTCCACTCGCCTACTCGCATTTTGCGAGTAGATATTTAGTGAGGGCGAGTGGAAATTGAAGCCCTGTATTCAGTATGAATATTACCTTTCCCTGTAATCTCGCGGTGCTAGTGTCCCCCCTCCTCCACTCTGCAATTTGAGTGAAAATCTCGCAACGGGCCAGCGGCAATATGACAAGTTCCATCCTCTCGCATCATCACGTGCCCCTGCGGGCCGTGATGACATAATGACATGGAAGAGGGCAGAAGATCACCGGAAGAGAAGCGTTTGCTGCCAGCAGACTGATGATTACGGTCTGGAAGCAAGCGCTTCTCTTCCGGTGCCTCTGCCCTCTTCCTCTTCTCTGTCTGTATGTTATCACGGCCCGCAGGGGCGCGTGATGATGCGGGCAGGAGGGATAAAGAGAGGTGCAAGGGGGGAGAAAGAAGTACAAGGGAGGAGAAAGAGACACATGGGGGAGAAAGTACATGGGGGAGAAAGCGAGAGACACATGGGGGAGAAAGTACATGGGGGAGAAGGCGAGAGACACGTGGGGGGAGAAAGTACATGGGGGAGAAAGCGAAATACAAGGGGGAGAAAGTACATGGAGGAGAAAGAGGCACAAGGGGGAGAAAGAAGTAAATGGGGGAGAAATAGAGGCACAAGGGGGAGAAAGAAGTACATGGGGGAGAAAGAGAGGCACAAGGGGGAGAAAGGCACAAGGGGGAGAAAAAGAAGTACATGGGGGAGAAAGAGAGGCACATGGGGGAGAAAGAAGAGCCACATGGGGGAGAAAGAAGTACATGGGGGGGAGAAAGAGGCACAAGGGGGAGAAAGAAGTACATGGGGGAGAAAGAGAGGCACAAGGGGGAGAAAGAAGTACATGGGGGAGAAAGAGAGGCGCAAGGGGGAGAAAGAAGTACATGGGGGAGAAAGAGAGGCACAAAGGGGAGACAGAAGTACAAGGGGGAGAAAGAAGTACATGGGGGAGAAAGAGAGGCACAAGGGGGAGAAAGAGAGGCACCTGGGGGAGAAAGAGAGGCACCTGGGGGAGAAAGAAGAGCCACATGGGGGAGAAAGAGGCACATGGGGGAGAAAGAGAGGCACAAGGGGGCGAAAGAGGAAGTACATGGGGGAGAAAGAAGAAGTACATGGGGGAGAAAGAGAGGCGCAAGGGGGAGAAAGAAGTACATATGGGGGAGAAAGAGAGGTGCAAGGGGGAGAAAGAAGAACCTGATATGGGTGGAGTTAAAGGCGGGGACATGGGTGGAGTTAAAGGCGGGGACATGGGTGGGGCTAGGAGTGGAAACTGGTGGCGAGTAACTTTTCAGGCCTGGCTAGTAGCTCAGGACTTGAAATTTTGAGCCCTGTTATACACATGACCATAGCAATCCTATGTAAAACCTATAGGGTACTCCAAGGGTTAATCCACTAGAAATATAGTATGCCACACCCAAGATGGTGACATCTTTTGTCTAGTGTGAGGTTTAAATAAACTTCTCACTGTACAAAAAGTTTAGACCCAAAACATACACAAAGAAATCCAAAGAAACACCACAAATTAGACAAATAGCAGTTAAAGGGTTAATAAATAAATTCAAAGAATTCCCCAGATCAATATTAGCTATATAACCTTTCCAGAAACACATTATTCTAAAAATACCAAGAATTATATTAACTAATATATAAACCAAGCTATTTAACTATATTACACTTATCTGGCAAATATAACAATTTACCAATAAATTAATGAATTCAGCTTAATTCAGAATTACTACAGCTAATATAGCTTATTATAATTGATCCCAAATGGTTGGCCAGTCCAATTAAGACAAATTATAAGGAAAAATAAGTTTCTTCAAATATAGAATAAATATATATTAGATTCTGAATTTTGCAGAATTTAAATAAGGAAAGCTATATAGTTACCAGTCCAATAAGTGTGGATTTCTTAGGATTTCTTTAGCAGGCAGTCAGGTATATAGCAGGAATTGAAGAGCCAGGAACCAAGAGGAAAAAAAACCCTTCTCTTTCAAATCTTACATACTTACAATGTAAAATTACCCTTATCAGAATCTCCTCTGATTGGATAGAGATCCATCTCATTATGCAGTGACATCATCAGTATTATCTGATTGGAAACTCATAATCCCTAATTTTCCTATGATATCACGCATATTATTATGTAAAAATTCCAAAGCACTAGTAATAATGCTATTTAGCTCTTACTCCACATTAAAATTTTACACATGATATCTGGATCTGTTTTAGATCAACAGATAAGAATGGCCACAAGGTCATTAGACTTGACATAAGTATGTCATCCTGCCAGACTTTCCCATATAGGAGTATATCTTCCTTTAGACTTGGTGTCTAGCACATAATCTTATATCTCCATAAATGACATTCAGTTATTTTCACCCCTTGAAACAAAGGTTTTAACATGAGATCATGTACACACATCTAAAAAACAGACTTTTAGAGAATCTGGTTTAAAAGAAAAATTAATCATTTCCTCCCTATCATGGCAATGTCTCTGACATAATCCCCCTTTTTAGCAAACTTTTTCTAACTTGATTAAAGTTCTAAAATATAATTTCCAAAACTGGAAGAGATTGTTTGTCATCTTCTTCCCGTAACTGGGGTTGTCCCTGAAATTATCACAGCAATTCATTTGTTGATGAGATATGTTAGAGTGTTAGTGGGGGAACATACATGCAACAAAGACAGACAAAAGAGAGAGCGACGTTTCACTGAAACAAAAGAAGGCAATGGAACCAAACATGATAATATAATTTGGACAATCAATAATACTCATCCATCCGATGATTGAATTAGGATCCTTCTTCTTCTTCAGCTTCTCCCTCTATGATCTGAAACTAAGAGTTAGGGTGACAAGCACGCAATTAGTTTATATGAACCCACTTTTCTAAAGTTTCACCATTATTAGGGATAGAAACCTTATAAGCAACTGGAAATAATTTATAAGTAATGATATATGGCCCTCTCCGTGAGGGTAAGAATTTCTTCTCTCTTACCTGGTTTCTCGCAAAAATTGTACAGATAAACATGATCATTTACCTCATATTCCCTTTTGGTGGTCTTTAGGTCATAGTAAGCCTTATTACTTACCACTGCTTTCTCCAGATTTTTCTGTGCAAACGCAAATGCATGTTGTAAATGCTTGCGTAACTGGTCTATGTACTGGTGTGTTGTGGAGGCATTAATTAGATTTTGATCAGACGTACGGTATAGCAAGTGCTGGGGTAAGGCCATCTTTCTACCTGTCATTAATTCAAATGGTGACATTTTCGTGGCTGCACTAGGAGTAGCTCAAATAGCCATAAGAACTAGGGGTAGTTTAAAATCTCAATCCTTACCTGATTCCTTAACAAACGTCTTGAGAAGGTCAACAATGGATTGATTATATCGCTCCACCCCTACACTTGACGCAGGACAGTAAGCAATATGTAATTTACATTTTACCCCCAATAGTTTCCAACGTTTGCTCATCACTTCGCTGGTGAAATGGCTACCTCTATCAGATTCAATCCTCTGTGGTAGGCCAAACCTGGAGAACACATGGTTAATTAACAATGCAGCAGTGGTCTCAGCCTTATTATTGTTCGTGGGTAAAACACTCAACCCATTTGGTGAACAGACAAGTAACAGCATATACTCGTTCCCCCTTGCTGTCCGGGTAACTGGTCCTATAAAATCTATTTGAATATCCGACCATGGTAATGACATCCCCCTCTTCTGTAGTGGTGCACGATGAGTGGGGCCAGATGGTTGGAACTGGGAACACACCAAACAACCTTGACAATAGGTTTGTACATCTTAAGCATATGAGGCCAATATGCATAATCACGGAGAATCTCATACGTGATTTTGTCTCCATGATGGTATAACCCATTGCTATATTCCATTTTTAGAGGATCTGATTAACAGACCATCTTGTATACAGAATTGGGCCTTGGATCCCATCAAGATCCTCAAGTCTTCCTTTCCCACCCTGTCCTCCTCAGAAATCGGGTGGTTTAGGGGGTCTTCTATGTGCTTACAGAATATCCCTATGATAGGGTCCCCCTTCTGACTTGTAATCAAGACCTCATTAGGTGAGTCTTGAATCCACTGGGCTACAGGGGTGTCTGCTTGGTTACGGGCTTATTGCCTGGTAACAGCATTTACCTGTATAGGACCCAATAGATCCAATGCTTCCCCCTTAAGGGTGCTTTCTTTAGCCAATAGATTGGCAAGAACATTTCCTTGTTTTTCAGGGCCTAGGACCTTGGAATGACCCTTGGTCTTTTTCCAACAGATGGTAATGCCATTTGATGTCACAAGATTGTCAACCTCGCAAAACAATTTACCATGTTTCACTAGTTTATTATTGGATCGGAGCATATGGCTACTTTTCCAACCTGGGAGGTATTCCACAAAGCTATGGCGAACATAATTAAATCAGTTATAATGGCAAATTCCTTAATGTTATGCTCAATTGCTAATAGGACTGTCTTATAGACTGCACAGAGCTCTGCCATTTGGCTACCCTGTGGTCCTAAGCTATACCCTTTGGATATTATAGGGCATTCTCCTGTCCAGATAATCCCTATACCTGCCACCAGTTTCCTTTCGGTACCAGTCATGACATGGTAGGAGCAACAGTCAATGTACGCAGTTGGCAAGGTTGTACAATAATTCTCGTCAAATGCCTTATAGGGTAAAAGCAATTGTTCCTCAAGGTAATTGTCTCCACTGGTAGCAGTCTCCATGGGAGGTGTTCAATAATCATGGAGCTCGACTAGTCCTTGAGCTAAAGGATTCTTCCTGTTTTGCTTATACCTAATGTCCAATGGCCATCCCTGTAGGGATAAAGTTCAAGCGGTGATCCTACTATTGGAGAGGTGTCCTTCCTTTATCCTATCACTTTGCAAATACTGCAAAGGCTGATGAGCGGTTTCAATGATGATTTTCTCACCCTGAATAAAACTACGAAAGTTCTATAATGCCCAAACAGTAGCCAATAAAGCTTTCTCACAGTCATTAAATTTTTTTGATATAATACCCCACTTAGACTAAGGTTAGTGAATTCTGTCTCAAGGTAAAATGGCTTACTTCCTTCTGGATAGGCCAGACAAGAAGCCTGGGTGAGTTTACTCTTGAGCTCAGACACAGCATGTTCTTGAGGTGCACCCCATATCCACTGTTGATCTTTCTTTAATAATAACAACAATGGTTTGGTTATTTCTGAATAATTATCAATAAACTTCCGAGAATAATTCATCATGCCTAGGAAGGATCTCAATTCATTGAGAATAGTTGGTGTTTGGATTTGACTATCGCTTCAAGCTTCTTTCTTTGCGGGTTTAACCCTTCGGTGATCACCTCATGACCAAGAAAGTTAACTTTGGTGCGGCACATCTGTGTCTTTTTGAGCAACAGTTTAACACCAGCTTCCTTTAGCTGATTAAATACAAATTTAATCTCTGTGATATGCTTTTGGAAGGTAGTACTTTTAATGAGGACATCATCTACATAGCAGAGAGTCCCCCTAGCCATAGCATCAGGGATAGCCTTGTGCATAAATACGGCTAATTCATGACCCGAGTTGATATACCCAAAAGGCATTCTAACCCAGGTGTATTGTACTCCTCCAAAGATGAAAGCTAGATTATATTGGTCTTCCTCACTGAGTTTAATGGTCCAGTACCCTTGGGAGCAGTCAATCTCCGTAAAGAACTTAGACCCCTGCATCTGAACTAAACATTGGTCCATATACGACACCAGCCAGCTGGACATATATACACGTTTGTTCAGTTGCCTTATGTCAGCACACAGACGCCACTGACCATTGGGTTTAACGATTTCCAAGATGGGGTTATTATATGAGCTGTGCACTGGCCATATAATGGCCCTCTCTTTGAGGCTCCTTATGATTTCTGCCAATGAGTCATAGGATGCAAGTGGAAGACGGCACTGTTTGACATATACAGGAGGTAACTTAGGGTCAGTTTGTATGCGGGCGACATGTATGTTGGTTAAACCACAATCATATGTATCCTTGGCAAACAGCTCTTGGAATTTCCATAAGGATTTCCCGTAGCTGTTGGCATTCAGAGTCATCAGAGCATGCATCGGCTAGAGAGATTTGCTCCTCTACTAGATCACTGAACCCTGGAAATGCTTCAAGCCTACCTAGCTCATAGGTTTCCTCAAGCTGTGTAGATAAATCATGAGCATTTGCTCTTACCTTATCCACAGCCTCCTGATATTCTTGCGACTCTGGTTCCTCCATCTGGTGTTCAAATACCAGAGAGGATTCCTCAATCTGGCATGTACCTTTATCAGGGCTATATGGATACACAGATTGAATGGAAAAAAAGTCCCTCTGGAAGGGAGTAAAACATTTGCTCAACTAGTTGCTCCTCAGACAGATAATTATCAGGCAGTAGGCCAATTACTTGATTTTGAAATACAAATGTATAGTATTCTTAATCCAGAGCATAACCTATTACAGTTCCCTTCTCTAAGGTAATACTGTGTGGGGTAATATTATTGAACACAATGTGGACTGGTGTTCTACGCATACTCACCATAGGGGTGTGTGACACAGAAACTCCTAATCGTTGAATCCCATTTGAGAGGCTTATTAATGCATCAGGATTCTCAAGGTTCTGACCAGTAAGAACCTGCAAGGATATGGAGACCTGACTTGCCCCACCAGGTATAGTGACCTCATTAGTTACCTGTAACTTCACTGCATATGGCAACAGTTGGCATGACTTCAGGGCTTTTATGTAATCCTGAAATCCACTGGGGTTCCCATCTAACCTAGTCCACAGGTTATTATTCACCAGCTCAATCTGGGCAGCAAAACAATGTGCTAAATCGTTGCCTATATAGACCTGGTGTTGGGGTTCCTCCACTACAAGAAAAATGTGTTTTGTAGACCTATCACCTAGCTATATGGATAACAGACATCTAGCAACAACATTATAACTTGTAGTATCATCATCTAGGTCATGTACCAAATTATCATATGGTTCCAGATACTTAGTTTGACTTCAGTTTGACCTGTTTGATCCTCCCCAAGTCTTGAACCTGTAAGGAAACAAACAACTCATCCCCTGTATTGTCAATGGACATCAGACATTGAGAATGATTCTCTGGATCTGTTGGTTCAGAGGGTGATCTGTGAAGAGATATGGTTAGGACATCACCTTCTAGCTTCACATTCTGAATCTGTTCAGGTAACGCCATAATGGAGGGGTCACCTTCCATGTTTTCAGCATTGGTATCAGACATCTGTAAAACAGTGAGGTTAGGGTTCTGGCTATTGACAAAATTGATTTTCAATAGTATCCCTAGTTTCCTCTACCACATGAACATTTCTATGAGGGCGTTGCATTGCCCGCTCATATTTGATTGGGGTTTTAACCTGTAACCAGATGACATTATTCATACACTCTATGAGGGGACTTAATCGCCGTAGCAGGTCAGCACTTATAATTATAGGGAACTACAACTACTAGGACTTTATGTGTGAATGATTTATTACCGATTTAAAATTTTAACTATGTGGTTCCCAATACGTTTAAGGGGTTACCTCCTACACTTATTAGGGATCCATCAAATGCTTTCAACACTAGCTTTACAGTAGCATCCTCCATAATTTGATAATAATGGGAGCTAGACAATATGGTAGCTTGTGACCCTGTATCCAGGAGGCTGGAAATAATTAAGTCATCAAGTTCCTGCAATGTGACATCAATGAAATATCTTCCTTCATATTCATGCATTTCACATAAATAAATGTGATGTAAAATTGTCTTAGACTTCCTCCACTGCATGCAAGGGTTAATTCCTGAATTTACAAGAGCATACTTGCTGACCACTTCACTCCTCCCTTCACTCCTCCTCCTTCTTCAACCTGTTCTGAAGAAATGCAGGGAAAAGAAGTGACATCATCAGGGATGGACTTATGTGTACCTGGCTGTGGGTGAGATAAGGAAGAAATGTTAGTCAAACAAAGCATTTACATCCTGTAAAGAAAATGTATTAGCATTACTGTTGGCTAAAACATGAATGGTTATTATAGGACTTGCATAGGGCAAAGCAATGGTATTCTTTTCCCCTAAGGCCTGCTTACCATTACCCTGTTGTTCTGTTACTGAGTGGCAGCCGCCACTCCTGGAGCTGTCCCTAAAAAAGGATTAGATCCCTGCTGTGTATTAGAACTAGGGTTTTGGCCTAGCTGTGCCACATTAGCCATCATTTTGGCCATCATGTCTGTCAGGTTGTTAACCTGGACCCTGATACTTACCTGCTTCTGACCTTGGTTCCCAGAATCAGACGTATTGGTTTGCTGAGCTTGCTGGGACTTGCACCCCTGATTGTTAGAGTTTTTACCCATTTGGAACCTCTTGGGAAACTTGGATTTATTTTGGTTTTTGTTGTGTCCCTGGGACTTTTTGAAAAATGGTTTATTACCATGTAAGCTATTAGACCCCTGGGAACTAACAGAGGCAGGCCCCTTCTGTCCTGGTGCCTGGTTATGAACCTGTGGATATTTTAATACCTCTGCATAGGTTCTCTTGCCTGATTCAAATGACAAGCTTTTGTCAACCAATGTCTCCGCTACACACTGGGGGGGCAGGCTTCTTGTCTCTAGCTGGGGTATTCTCACTCTGCT
The DNA here is from genome assembly GCA_037306005.1 of Rhinophrynus dorsalis. Taxonomy (NCBI): domain Eukaryota; kingdom Metazoa; phylum Chordata; class Amphibia; order Anura; family Rhinophrynidae; genus Rhinophrynus; species Rhinophrynus dorsalis. Next base: position 516,412,996 of record CM074719.1, on the reverse strand, counting down.
GGGCATTATATAGTTTAATAGCTTGAGTGAGTAACCAATCTAGTGACAACATGGGTGAATAATCCCTAGCTAGATTAGTTTTCATATACCGAGGCAGAGCATTAAAGAATAGTTCCCTAAACTCATAAGAATGGAATTCTGCATCCTTATCTACCAGGAAATATGCACATTTAAGCTCTGACAAGAATTGCCTGGGGTCCTGGTCTGGCCTACATTTTAGTGCATAGATAGCACATTTAGCCTCATGGCGGGTTTTATAGGGCCCAAAAGCTAGGATTATTTGTTCAACAGTTTCTTCCCATGTAGTGATATCCATATCACTCAAGAATCTGAAAAAGAAACCCTCTGCAATATCAAAAACCCAAGGCAAATAATACATTTTATGACGGTCAGAATGAAGGCCTAGAGATGCAAGTGTTTCAACATAACGCTCTAGATGGTTAACAACAGACACTTTAGATTTTCTTTGAAACACTGGCACAGTGTCCTTAATAAACCTTATTATTTTGGTTTTCTCACCCACTAAGGGTGACCTTTCCTCTTGTTCAAACCTATTCAGTGTGGATATTGTCCTCCTGTGAGGTTTGAGAACTGGCTTCCTGTTGGAGGTTAATATGTGACTTGTTAAGAGGCTCTGAGGTGTATGGTGTGTGAACTGCTCTGAGATGCTAACCTCATCCTCACTCCTCAGCATTAAGTGTGAATCATGAGGGTCAGCAGCCCCTCCCTCCCCAGGTGAGTGATCCTGATGACTGACTTTCCTGTCAGGACCAATGCCTTGTTCCTGCTCAGAAGGAGGATTGTCAGGGTGAGAAGCAATAAATGTCTGCATTCTATCTGACAATTCCTGAATCTGCCTGGACAAGATAGCCAACGTCCCTTCATCCATTGATATATCCCCTTTAGGGGCACTATCAATGGACTGGTATACCAACACTTGCTCCTGAAGTTTGGCATTCCCATGAGCCCACCTGCCTATATGGGATTGGAGTTGCTTAACTTGTTCTTTAAAGTTATGGTTCTCACATGTTAAATTAAACATATCAGTACGGAGGATAGAATGCTGTTCTTTTGCAGACCGCACTTTTGCCAGATTATCTTTACACTTGCTCTCTAGCCCATTTACCTGGTGCTGGAGAGACTGAATTTCCTCTTCCTGTGTTTTTACTAATTTATGGTAGTCACACACATCTCTCTCTAACTCAGACATTCTTTCAGTCTTAGCCTTCAGTGTTTGTTTTATTGGCTCCATCTTTTCTTGCTTATCCTCTAATTTGTTTCTCTGGAAGGCAATAATATTTAGCAATTCGGGCACGATTAATAAAATCTGTACATCCAACTCCTTTGACTTGTTTTGTTCTATACATTTATTTAAAGCTCTATAATAGAAGCTATCGGATTGCTAAATTTTATCAAATTGGGATTCTACCCTTAACTCTATATCATCACTCCATTGCTGTGCATTACTTTTAATTTTTAGGCGAGAATGGATGGCATAAATTAACCTACCTTCTACAGAGCATTTCATGTCGTCTCCTGAGATCTGTTCCATTGGATCAGACACAGAAGAACTTGACTGAGACATGTTTATGCACAAATATGATACTGTATAATATATCTGCCAATAAAACTGCCTCCAGTGGTGTTGAAGGTAATATCCCAAAATAGGTTAAACAAGAGAACCTATTAGGTTGGATACCTTCACATAAATAGATAAAACTTTACACTATATTAGGTATTGAAACTCTATTTTACTGTAAAGAATTGATTAAATGAATCAATCCTGCATATTTTTTGCAAAAATATATATATATTTATCACCAAACTGATAAATTGGGAGTAATCCCCATAGAAACCATTTGATTGTGTCTAACGATTTCGAAGTATATTAGAGTCTGCAATGGAGAGTAAAACCTTCTTTACACAAATAAACTGAGTGAAAACATGGATTTGGACAAAAGATTCTTTCACTTCCACAATACCTGCGTAGGTTCACACATTGGTTCCCTTCGTTCATCACTAACTTAATATGAGCAGGGGACAGGGACATAAATTATATATTGGGTGAAGCCAGGCATAAAGTAAAGGACCCATAAATTTTTAATGTTATTGTCCATTGAACTGGTGCTGTGGAAAAACTGTCTCGTACCCCCCATGCTCTCTCCTCCTGCTCCCATAACACACACTACGTACCTGCATGGGCAAACTGGATGCCTTTGCATGTCTTGTATTAAGGGGGGAAAAAAGAGAGTTTTGATGAGAGGGAAGAAACACACAGGACTCACATGAGCCAGTTCAGATGCTGTTGGTGGAGAGATGGAGTCTCCATTTCTCAATGCATCTGCAGCTTCATTCACACTCGGGGAAAAATGTCCGGTGGCAAAGGGGGTGGAGCTGGGGCCCTTGCCAAGTGCCATCATAAAGGCCTCTGGGTGCCTGTGGTGGCACCCATTCCATAGGTTCACCATCATATCCAAGCTGTCACCAAAACATGTCACTTTTTTCTGGAAAATATTGCCAAAATACATCTCTTCCACTCTAGGTCAACCTCAAAATCTCTCACTCATTCTCTCTAGACTAGACTATTAAACATTCTACTCTCTGGTCTTCCTGCCTCTCATTTTTCCCCACTTCAGTCTTTTCTTAATTCATTTGCAAGAATAACTACCTTTGCTTTCAGATACCTTCCATCTCATCTGCTCCTGAAATACCTTCTTTTGGCTACCTATAAGGTCTCGTATTTCTTATAAAAATTGTTCTCTTCTCCTTAAAGTCACTTTCTTCTTCAGCACCCTCTTACATTTCTGCTCTTATCTCCCACTACACCCCTTCCCGTCACGGTATTCTCCTTGTACACACTGACAGTCACATCAGAATCGTTCTGCACTTCCTTCACGAAGCCTTGTACTTGCACTTAGGATCCTGCTCCTGTTGTCTCCATATACTGTCATGATTATTAATTAGATTATAAGGGCCTTGGAGCAGGATCATTGTCAATGTATGATTCCCTTTGCTGCACTCCCCCGCTAATAATGCAATGATTGCACTTTAGCCTGATGTTCTTAACCCAGTTAATTATTTTTGTATTGTACTATTACAATTTCTGTAAAGCGCTGTGTACATGTATGGCGCTATATAAACATACATACAAAATTTCATAGATCCGTGCTTTGTTAAAAGATGTGGTCGACTGGGCACTCAGTATGGACATGCACATAAAATTCAGCAGCTCCAATTAATCTTCATAGTATTTGTGCAAGTTTTTGTTTGGATGCATTTTATTTTACTTGAGTTACTTACAGACAACCCTTGTCACTGTTAACCACAGAGAAGAAAAATTTCCACTGACGCGATGTATTGTGATCAGTCTGGCTGGAGCCTGATTTGTCACCGAGACAAAGGGAATGATTATATCCTTAGATATAATAGTAAAGTATTCTTTTATTGCAAGGAGCAATGGAGGCATATTTAACAACAGTGTACCTGCTAGAATACAGTGCCTTGCAGAAGTATTCACCCCACCTCTGACTTTTCCACATTTTCTTGTGTTACAACCTGGAATTAAAGTGGATTTTGCTGGGATTTTTACCATTTGACTTATACAGCATACATGCTTTGAAGGTACAAAATATGTTTTTTTGTAACACAAAGTTAATAAAAGAAGACATCTGTTGGTTGCATAAATATTTTCCCTCCTGAGTCACTACTTGGTACAAGCACCTATGGCAGTTATTACAGCTGTGTCTTTTTGGGTAAATCTATCAGCTTTGAACTCTGTATCAAGCAATTTTTGCTTAACCCTTTGAGTGCCAGAGGGGCACGCAAAGCAATGCGTTGTGTACCCTTCGAGCACTCACAGGGTTGAGTTCTGTCAGTTTGGATGGGGACTGTTAATGAACATAAAATTTCAAGTCTTACCACAGATTATCCATTGGATTGAGGTTGGTACTTTGATTGGGTCATTCTAAGATGTGGACATTTTGGTTTTAACCCTTTGAGTGCCAGGGAAGTATCTAAAAGCATTTCAGCACAATGCATTGGATACCTTTCTGGCATTCAAAGGGTTAAACCACTCCACTAATTTTGGCTGGGTGTTTAGGGCCTTTATCCTGCTGTATGGTGAACTTCCACCACAGTCATTTGCAGACAAACAAGTTTTCATCTAGAACTGCCCTGAATTTTACTTTATCCATCTTGACCTCAGTCCTGACCAGTTTCCCAGTCCTTGCAGATGGAGTGCTTCACCACAACATGGTACTGTCCCCACCATGCGTCAAGGTGGGGATGGTGTTTTCAGGGCTATAAGCAGTGTTAACCTTGCAGTACACATTTTGTGCCAAGGCCAAAAATTTGGCCAGAGAACCTTTTTTTCATGTTTGCTGTCTCCTCCACATGCAAAACCCAAGAGAGATCTGAGGTGGGGGGGTTTCAGCAAGGTGTATCGTATCAAGGTGGGTGAAAAAAAAAAATATAGTAATGGATATGTTGTGTTTGAAACTAAAATACCACAGTAACAAATAAACCAAAGTGAAAAACAAACAAACAAAAAAAACATGGTAGTGTTTATAATTAAAAAAAGTATGTGTTAGTATAACAAATCTATTACCAATATAATAAATCTAGAAAGACAGAAATTGACAGGCATCATCTACATGCAGTAGAGGGAAATTCAAAATTGCACATAACTACATTAGAAAGATCTCCATCAATAAAGGACAATACAGACTCAACAGTAATAAAAAAGTGACTACAGCTATACTAATATCTATAATAGAATATGATATATGGATCAGTTTGATTTGTGACAATGCAACAAAATAATCTACATAGGACAAATTGTGACACGGATCTGGCTAGCATGCAGTATGGTTCAGTAGTGACAAAAGGTATCAGTTGCAAAGCCTGCAACGTTTCCAGGTCACCAGATGTCACACACAATGTGATCGATATCGTAAAAGACACACAATACCATGCAATGAAAGAAAATAAGTATTATAAAACAATATTATCCAAATGTTATCCAATAACACATGGAACGAACATGTAAAGACTCAAATTATTGTAAACATTCAGACAGAATCGTCATAAATAATGAAAAAATATCTATGAACTTTTCCAAAAATTAGCAAATATAAATATAGATACTAACAATTTGAGTCCCCGCGACCTGATAATCACTCACTTGCGAAATATGAAGACCCACACAAGAACATAAAATTCAGGGGATACACAGTAAACAAGAAAATCAACTACATGTTAAATAGATCAAATATAAATAATTTAAAGTCCAATTGAAACATCTGTCATTTTTATCAACCAGAAGAAACCAAAATTCTTCTGTCTTAACGGTCATAGTACGTCATGGGTCGATCATAGTTAGCGACCCATGACGTACTATGACCATCATGGAATTCCAGGCGGGGAGTCCGGAATCAAAATAAAAAAAAAAGAAAAGCTCTGGGTCCTTTAGTGACCGCCGCGTGCCTGCGTGGCCAGTTGTTAAGGGGTTAATAAATGTTTAACACTTAAACATGTATTTGCAGAGTAGTTGACACTTGTAGAGGGGTTTAAAGGCATGGTGTTTGGGCTGTCCTGATCATACAACTAAACCCCATGTGACTTGTGGGAGTGGGTGGATGGGAAGTTATGAAGGGGACTGATGGAGCTCCAGTCTTCTTGGCCTGCTGCTCACTCTCTACAGGTCACTAAAGGCAAGTCCTAACATGAAGTTGTTTTTAAACGTGGAAAATGTTTTTAAAATATGCCGAATGAGTTATGTACAAGAAGTCTCAGCTCATAAGAAATGCTTTGTCAGGGGTGTTTTTAATCTAGATAGGATGATTGTGAGAAGTTAGGTATTGGGGAGCCTTGACGTGGCAGGCAGGCTTAAACATACTTTGACAAAAAAGAAAAAAAGGGCGCTCCTAGTGCAATATATAGCAAATATAGGACCTCCACCAGTACACCACTTCACTCACAATTTAAGAGACCACTAAAAGTGATCAGCATACGCTCGTGAGGGACTCCAACTGCTCTCACTCAGTCTAACAAGCGATGGATGCTGCGTTTTAGGGACTCCCACAATCTTCTAGGATCATTGGAACAAAAGAAACACATGAACAGGAAGAGCGCAAACCACCTCATATATTCTCTTGGACCATAAATTATGATAAATACTCACACTTGTCAGATATGGTAGCTGGTAAAAAAATAGCCAGCTCAAGCAAACAGGGAAATATAGACTGCTCCGATTCAGTCACTTTTGTATTCAAAAAACACTAGATCCTTGTCTTCTTAAAATAAAATTTATTATAATGACCTAATAATTAAAACAGCATCTTGCATGTAACGATTATATTCGCCTAGTGACGCGTTTCGGTGTTAAACCCCTTTTTCAAACTTATAGGCAAAAAACGTTTTTAACACAAGCAATCTGCTCAAAGAATAAAAATATAAATATATAGTCTATATATATATATATATATATATATATATATATATATATATTTATTTATTTATTTTTTTTATTCTTTGAGCAGATTGCTTGTGTTAAAGGGATAGTAATACTTCGTTTTAACTTTATTTTATTTTGTAGGCATTAAAAAAACATGAAGAATGATACCAGTCTTATCTCTCAAACCTTTATGGTTTAAGAGATATTCACAAACAAAGTATGTTCAACCAGATCAGAAGGGAGGTGCCCAGGTAGACTGCAGAGAGGGACAATCTTCAATTAAGATAAGGGAAAAAGCTGAAAAACTTGTCAAGGGGGGGGAAGGGCTTTCATTGTTTTAAATCAAAGAAGATTATTCCCTTCTGTTATCTGTCTGGTCATACAACTAGATTCACATCTGAGAAGAGATGGCTTACACTAGGTAAAAGGGGCGGGGAGGGGAAACTTTGCTTGTGAATATCTCATAAACCATAAAGGTTTGAGAGATAAGACTTATATCGGTCTTCATGTTTTTTTAATACCTACAAAATAAAATAAAGTTAAAACGAAGTATTACTATCCCTTTAAAAACGTTTTTTGGCTATAAGTTTGAAAAAGGGGTTTAACCCCGAAACGCGTCACTAGGCGAATATAATCGTTACATGCAAGATGCTGTTTTAATTATTAGGTCATTATAATAAATTTTATTTTAAGAAGACAAGGATCCAGTGTATTTTGAATACAAAAGTGACTGAATCGGGGCAGTCTATATTTCCTGTTCGCTTGAGCTGGCTATTTTTTTTACCAACTACCATATCTGACAAGTGTGAGTATTTATCATAATTTATGGTCCAAGAGAATATGTGAGGTGGTTTGCGCTCTTCCTGTTCTTGTGTTTAAACATACTTTGGCCAAACTATGCAACAGAGACCCCAGATTTATTAAAGTGGTATACAATATGCTTTACACAGGGTTCACACTTGGATAGTTTATATGGAGGAGCACAGATTTGGTTCGGTTTTGACTTTGTACAACCACTTTAACAATACTTGACTAGATGTCCATTTACCTAAAGGATCACCACTTGGCTGACTATATAGCCAAACAAGTTGAGGTGGAGTGTGGGAATATGTGGCTGCCCCCACTCAGTCAACCTCTCTCAGGATCTTGCCAAACATACACCATCTCAAAAGTGGAGGAGAGCTTGTGGGGGTAATTAGAATACCTATGTCCATGGCTAGCGCAGAGCCTTATCACCAGGAGTGCAAAATGGCATTTTCAACTTTATGAACATGCACGTTCTAGAGTTTATATATTTCTGAAAAGTAGACAACCTGCCGCATCTACTGAGGGGTGACTAGCCTTCTTACCCCAAGCCTGGTGTGCCCAATGGTTTCCAGATGGTGGCATTATAGGGAAAAAAAAAAAAAAGTAATTTTCTTAAATTTCTACTGCTTCAAATGTACTGAAATCTGTGAAAACTATGGTATTTCCAACTGTATTCATTAGCTAGTGCTCTTAGGGGGGAAAAATGACACCCCACTGGTATTGGAGTTGACCTACCTCAGGGGGCGCTAGAAGTGCAAAACTACACCTACTACAACCTTTGATTTCTCTAACTTTTCTCAAACATTACAGAACTACAGAAATGAAGAAAGGGTACACAAACCATACCATTTTGGAAAGAAGATTACCTGCCGCATCGAATGAGGGTTCAGAAAAAAATGGCATTTTTTTTTAAACACATCAGTCACTTCAAAGGTACTAAAACAGTTCAAAGCCATGGGATTTCCTAGGAGGACCTCTTGCCAGCCTAAGAAAAATGGTACCCCACTGCTGTGGGCTGAAATACCATTTTGGGTGCCAGAAGAGTGGATACTAGTGGAACAGAAATGGGGAAGCAAGCAGTGTGTGTGTGATTTTATGGTTACCAGTTGAAAGAAGCTAGGAGGAAGAAGTCTCTAGCCCAAAAATCATCTCTTTAGTGATGTGTTCTGCCTCCTGGAGGAGGGACTTAGCCCCATGGTTGCTGTGTTACATGTGGACTAAAGAGAAAATGATTTAACAGGTAACACTACTATATTTTTTTCTCTGGGCATACAGTCATTTGTTCTACATGGACTAAGAGTAAAGGATTTATCTGTACATACACAAAAATCCCCTTTTCGCTTTCATCCACTGTGGAACAGATGAAACATTGGGCTATACCAAAGTTTTCCCACCAAGATTCCAGGTAGGGAGGGAAAGAAAAAAAAAAAAAACATCAAAATGCAAACTAGTCTCATAGACAAGCCAGAAACAAACGTGAACCTCAGATGTCAATGGATACCTACACACCAATCTAACAGTGAACAGGTTACAGGAGGTAAAGATAAGAAGGAAAATTACACATACACAAAAGCCTGTAGGACCTTCCTCCCAAAACTGGTGTTAGGAGAAGCCAAAACATTGACAAGATAGTGTCTGGCAAACGCACGACTATGTTGACACCTTGGAGAACTGCTCTGCAAAGGCCTGGTTCTTTTAGGACCAAGAAGCACCCATTGCTCTGGTGGAATAAGCAATGACAAAGGGCACAGGCTATTTTTATTAAGAACACAGTTCAAGTCCCGCAGGTGAAGTGGTGTCCCGAAAGAGTATATTAGCATGAGCCACACCTTGCACAAAGGTTTGCACATCCGGCAAGAAATCAATACACCTCTGAAAAAGAACAGATGGAGCTGAAATCTGGACCTTGATAGAAGACTAAGTACTTTCTTAAGCTCATCCTGAAGAAAGGCCATAACAGTTTGAAGACTAAAGGGATAAGGCAGACACATCTGGTCCTCACATCACTTGTTAAACAAGGACCAGACCCTATGATATGCTTTGGATGAAACTGGCTTCAGGCCAATGACAGAATCAGAGAAACCCTTCTTGTTCAGAATGCTGGCTTCAAGACCTAAGTCATCAAAGTTAACTTCTCCACCTCTGGGTGACAGAGAACCCCTGAGTCAAAAGAGAGGGTTCCTGTCCCTGAAGCAAAATAAGGGAACTTTGCAGTTTGACAGAGATGCCATCAGATCAACAGCTGCAGTCAAACACTGACCAAGTATCCAATTCCTGGGATCCAGACAGCTGAGAAAATCCAACACAATGTTGACCATCTCTGGAAAGTGAACAGATGATAGAGTCTGTATGCGAGCTTTCGCCCAAATGGGAATTGGACAAACCGCTTAACAAATGGCTGTTCTCCTGGTCACTCCTTGACTGTTCACATAAGCCACTGTTGTTGCAGTCTGACTGAATCCTCACCAGAAGACCCCAAAGAATCTTAAAGAATGCAGAAGAGCAAGGGCTGTCCCGAATGGCAAATTGAGCAAAGGGAACTGCCTCCAAGGCAGAGACCCAATAACCCACACCTTCCTGCACACCAGCACTGTCACTGATGTGCTAACCAAGGCTTGTGACACCTGCTTAGACAACATTTGAATCTTGTTCTCTGTCAGAAAGACCCATCTCTGAAGAGTGTTGAATCTCATGTCAAGAAAGACAAACCTGGGATAGAACCAGAGAAGATTTCTTGAATTTTATCACCCAACAGTGCTGCTCCAGAATGGACACATATGTCTGGAATTGAAGGTGCAGAGCCTCCTCTGAAGGAGCCTTAAGCAAAAGGTCCTCCAGATAGAAAGAGAAATCTCCAGAGAAAGAATGTGGGAATCCCTTGTTGCCATGACTACAGACTTCTTAAAATGACAGTTCTACAGACCAAATCTTCAACCAGAGCATGTTACATTGCAACAGACAGTTCTAAGGACTTGCCAAAGAGCATGGCAGTGCCAAATGCAGGGATCTTAAAAAGAAAATACAATATTCTCTTTAGAAGCACCTGAAAGGACAGCACATAACAGCTGCTCCCTCCAAACCGCTATGGCTCTAGTCACCATGCTGTTGCTAGCTGCAAAATTTGCCTTAAAGAAGGAATCCGGGAGTTTGCCCATCTAGTCTTAAAAACAGCTACATCAGTGACTAGCACTGCAGTGGTCTTGGAAAGACAACAGACAGGAGGGTCAGTACTGGGGGTGGCCCATTGTTCTAGTGTTGCAGAGAGAAGGTATAAAGTATATTAAAGTGCCTGAAAATAAATAGTTTGTCTGTTAACTTTCACTCCTCAAGAGCCACTTTATCAAGGAAATGACAGGGAAGGAAAAGTACTGCATCCCTTTTGTGACACAAAAAAAAAGAAATAAAAATAAATAAATAAAAATCAAGAGACGAACTCGAAACAGAGGTCTCAGAAACCTCAAGGGTCTTTAAAACAATTCAGATAAGACCATCTACACATGATCCAGGGTCATTCTCAAATTAATTTGTAGGGGTAACTATGGAAGCAATATCCTACTCCGTTAACCCATCCTCAATAAAGGAATCACCCTATTCCAGTGTAAATCCAGCCCCCCAAATGACTAAAGTCTTTTGGGGGGAACAGAGTGGTCTTGGTTCCAGGATTCAAGAACCCCCTAAGTAGATTAAGGAATAGTTGTCATTGTGGAAATTATGGTTTTAACCCATGCAGGCTCCTGTCCAAAGAAAAAGGGGCCCAGACTTTGCTGTGAAGGGGCCACAGAACAAGTGGAGCATAATCAACTAGATAATATAATATGGTGAGCACTAGATAAATTTTACCCTCTGAAGTAATACTGTGTGCGACACACACAGGGTGCTATCATAAGATCATATTGTATACATCCAAAAACAAAGAAAAAAAAAGATCTAAACCAGCACTCTAACGTCTCAAAAAATATATTTATTAAGAGAATAATCTAAATAGTATCATAAATTAGTATCAAAAAAAGTACAAAAAACTATTTACTTCGTAAACACATAATCCCCATGCTCTCCCAGATCCAGAAACCATCCACATCACCTCAAAATATACCTCTTCTAACTAAAAAAAAAAAACGGCAATCCTCAGACACAGAAAAGGCACTATATTCTAAACAGTCCCGTTGGCTGGGCCCAGCATAAATAGGGTTAATGAGTTTGCAAGCATTAATAAACATATGTAGCAAAGCTTCAAAAAGGTTCCATTCCCTATAGATGTAAAGAACAGTTCCAGCCGCTTGTAATCTCACATCAAATCTTCTCCGTGACATGAAAAGCGCTAAACACACAGCACATATATAGCATACCAGCAGATTACAGATTAAGAGGATACCATAGACCCCAGTCACATCTGTACAGGACATACATCTTCACAGTAATAGCAGGGATATATATTATAAGTGTCAACCTCACAACTCAGGTGTCTTCTTTGGTACTGCTACAAATAGCACTTCACATACTCTGGAAAAGTCAGCAGTTATAACTCTCCCGCTTACTTCAACGTCCCCCTCTGTACTGAATAAAACAGCACTGTCTAATCAGCCCTCGTTCACTGCATCCAATGTCTGCGGTCGCTTCATGTAATTACTTTGATTGATTTGATTTTAAATTCAGAGAGTCATTAGTGCATATTCAGAAAAGTAGCCTTCCCCAACATGCTCCAAAATTCTTCTCCAGAGTGGTCTACTCGTCTTCCCCACATAGCTATATTCACATGGACATGTCAAAATATATATTAATCCCTCAGATTTGTAGTTTATAAACTGTCTAATATAGTAGGCTTTTGTGTTGGTGGCACTGCAGAACTGTTTGCCCACTTTTACATATTTACAAGCTCTGCAGGACCCACACAGGTACATTCCTAAAACACCAGACTCCCCCCAACCAACTAGCTATCGGTTTTCTGGTAAACTCGGAACGCACCAGCTGATTATGCAGATTATGTGATCTCTTTGCCACCATTGATGGATATGCCCTTACAATATCACTCAATATCTCATTCGAGGTTAAAACATGCCAATGTCTATTCAAAATATCTTTTAAATTTGACCACTTCTAAAAGTGGATATAAATCTACCATAGTCCTTCTTCTTATTTGTCCTGGAATTGCCGAAAATCAAATTATCTCTATTACTGAATAATGCCCATTTATATCATTTTACCAGTTTTTTTTTTTTTTTTTTTATAACCTCTATTCTGAAAACGTATCAGTTCCTGCTCCTGTAACTTAAAGTCCTGAATGTTCATGCAGTTTCTTCTCAGCTGCAGGAATGGACCCCAAGGAATGCCCTGTTTTTGGGCATCCAAATGATGGCTCTCAAAGTGCAGCAATGTATTGCAAGATGTTTCCTTCCGGTATTTGTTTTTATAGTATCTGCCTTTCTAAATATATGTAAATCCAGAAACTGTACCATATTATATTTAATGACATTACATTTAGATTGCCTACAAACTTTGTCAGTTGATCCTCAGGCCCATTCCAGATCATAAATGTCATCTATAAAGCGTAGCCACAGGGCCACATGATCCTCAAACCCACGCTCGCAAGCCAACACATGCTGCTCCCACCAGCCAAGGTGTAAGCAAGCGTAGGTTGGGGCGCACGTGGCCCCCATGGCCAGCCTCTATGCTGTAGAATTTCCCATCAAATGTGAAGTAATTATTTGGCAGAAAAAAATCCAGCAAAACCAGGACAAATTCATTTTGTGCTGCAAATTCACTCCCCCTCATACTCAGGAGCTCTCCACTGGCCTGTGTGTGGTGCTTGTGTGTATGCGTCTGTGGTGTAGGAGCAAATGGCAGGCATGTTTTTTTTTTTTTTTTGTTACTTGAATACTGGTGGGCAGACTGGATAGTGAGGGCGGGCCAACTCCCTGCATGATTTTCACAGGCGTAGCAATGGCCTTTGGCCACTGCAACACCTGGGAAAATCACGCCCCTATTGAATCACCAAATAGGTGCAGTAACTCCTCCTTACTGCGGCCCTTGGGTGTATATATATATATATATATATATATATATATATATAGATAGATAGATAGATAGATAGATAGAGAGAGAGAGAGAGAGAGAGAGAATGAAGGGAGCATGTATTTACTAGTTCATCTTGAAAATGCCTAGTATTTGCTGGGCGAAACGCATTGACGATTCCCTATCCTCATGTCGGGGAAGGCTGCTTTTCTGAATGTGCACCAATGACTCTTTGACAATTTGAAATAGAAGTAATTACATGAAGCGACCGCAGACATTAGATGCAGTGAATGAGGGCTGATTAGACCGTGCTGTTTCATCCAGTACAGAGAACCGGTACTTGTGGGGACGCTGAAGAAAGCGGGAGAGTTATAACTTCTGACATTTCCAGAGTATGTGAAATGCTATTTATAGCAGTAACAAAGAAGACACCTGAGTGGTGAGGTTGACACTCATAATATATATACCTGCTATTATTGTGAAGATGTGCGTCCTGTACCGATGTGACTGGGGTCTATGGTATCCGTTTAACCTGTAATCTGCTGGTACGCTATATATGTGCTGTGTGTTTAGCGTTTTTCATGTCACAGAGAAGATTTAATGTGAGATCATCAAGTGGCTGGAACGGTTGTCTTTACATCTATAGGGAATGGAAGCTTTGCTACATACATTTATTAATGCTTGCAAGCTCATTAGCCCTATTTATGCTGGGTCCAGCCAACGGGACTGTTTAGAATATAGTGCCTTTTCTGTGTCTGAGGATTGCCGTTTTTTAGACAGAATTTTGACGTGATGTGGATGGGTTCCGTATCTGGGAGTGCATGGGGATTATCTGTTTACTAAGTGAATAGTTTTGTACTTTTTTATACCAATTTATGATATTATTTAGATTATTCTCTTAATAAATATATTTTTTGAGACGTTAGAGTGCTTGTTTAGATCATCTTTTCTCTTTGTGTTTTTGGAGCATAATCAAGCAGTAAAATTCCTAGGAAGACTAGTCTGACATGAGGAACAAAGGGTTACCAAAGAAACCCCTAAAGCCTTTGAGGTCTTAGACTCTCTCATAGCACCCTTGTGCACAGATGTAGCCAGGAGACCTCCTAATTAAGAGATACAGCACAGAAAATAAACATATCTGCCTGTAAACTGTTAAAGACAGGGTGGCAGAAGAGAGATTCGGCCAACAGAACAGAGAGCTAAAAAGGTAGAAATTCATGGGTCACTGCATTGCAGAGAAAGGGAAGTGAAGTCATAGCACCTCCCCTTTCTTTCCCTGATGCCTGAGGGGGGGGGGGGAAACAAAAAAACAAAACAAAAAAACACACAAATAGTCCTCATGGGAAACTGTTCCTTCCAATAAAAAGAATGGACTTGAATGTGTATTGTGACTCTTTCACTGCCCTAGAATCAGGTGAACCCAGAGGGCATCCACCTTCATATGCAACATTATCTGCCCATTCCCGTGGATCAGAGGCCATGCCACACTACATTATAGTAGAAAAAAATAGAATAAGAGAAGAAAATAAAAGCAAGCTTCCCCCTGAACCACATAGAAGGCGGGGGGGGGGGAGAAGAAGGAACCAGAGTGCCAAATATAGGAAGAAAACCACAGACCTCAGATAGTGGCTGCTAGGCATACAGAGGGGCATACTCACAGGACCTGAGCACTCTGGTATGGAGTCCTCTTCTGTTTCCTATTACATAAAAAGAGGAGAGAGGAAAGTTGCTAACTTCTAAGAGCATCCTCTAACAGACCCAGGTCCTGTAAAAGCCTGCTCCTGGTCCATCTCCATCCAGGAGGAACAGAGAATACCAGCCCACCTAATAGGGGACTGAATAGCACCACATAAGTTATGAAAATAAAAAGCAACCCAAAATCATTTTTTGCCCTGACCATTTCCTTGAGGTCACTTTTAAAATGAAGCATGTCTGGTGGGGGTAAAGTGGAAGGAGTCTCACCACTTACAGAGAGTTCTTTTAATGAAAGTGCCCTGCCCTCCTATGGGAGTACACTTTACCCCATGGTTTCTGTTTTACACAGAGGACGAGAGAGAAAAAATTAAATTAATTGATAAAAATATGCAAAATCTTTTCCAGAAGTCATAAGATCAGATTTAGATAAATTATGTTTAATTAAATAGTTCTTAATTCAATTAGTAAAATAAATAAAAAGAATGTACATCTAAAAAAAAACAAAACAAAACAAAAAAAACACTTTCCTCTTCTTTGAAAACAATACAGACTCCCCAGGATGCCAGAAAAGTCTCCATCTCATTGATTTGCAATGTGTTGATGAACTCTCCAACATCCATGGAGTTAAAAAGTCTTAACCCTTTGAGTGCCAGAGGGGTACGCAAGGTATTGCTTTGCAATGCGTTGCATACCCCTCTGGCACTCAATGGGTTACTTCCACATTAAACGAATATTTATTTGTGTGCACAGCAAAGTTGTCCATCTTCTGCTTCTTGTGCTAGAAGTTGTCAAAACACATCTTCTTGCTTTTATGGCCAAAGTCTCGCCCTGGAGATTTATTTTTCAGGACTCCATCTGCAAAAAAAGATCCTGAAAATAATACAGTGCAAAGTAAAGCGGAACTACCACCCCACATAAAGTTAAACCCCAAGAATAACCCATCTGGTGACTAGCTGAACAGGACTAGTCGCCAGAATAATTACCTCCTTACAGAGAAATTCTACTGCTCCCGTGACTGACAGCCAGGAAATAGTGTAGACATCTTTGCACAGTGACATCTGCACGGTCAGTCCCAGTTTGCGCTAGGAGGTGTTGCTTGATACCGTAGGTTATCGGAAGGGACTGACGGCGCAGGTGCACAGATTATTTTAAAGTGCTGTTGCTTGGCCATCAGGAGGTAATTGTTCTGGGGACTAGTACTATTGTTCATCTAGTCACCAGATGGGCAATTTTTGGGGTTTAACTTTAAATGGGGTGGTAGTTCCATTTAAGGTCTCTTTGAGCCCCGTGAAAAGTGGAGCACTTCTAGGACAAGCCAACTGAATCATAGAAGGCAAATACAAATTCACAGAAGTTCCATTTATTTAAATGGTGTATTTAACGCCTCAAATGCTAGAGGTGTTTCTAACATATTGCCTTCTAACGCATTGAATTGCGCTGCTTTTCTTTTGCACACAGGGCCGTAACCAGTTGGTACAGCATTACTTTGCAACACTTAATGGTTAGATGAGTGCTCCTATTTTCCCTTGAATACAGAAATCTGGTCCTACAATATACTCACTTTCATTGGCTCTGGAACAAGTTTGGTTATCGGCACTTGTGCTTTGCGGATTTTGCTGCCACTGTAAATAAATATATAAAGAAATAGCATTTACTTTTAACCATCAGCAAAATCTTAACTACTTAAGAACTCGAGGAGCGCAAGAAGCATTGCAAATCAATGCATTGCACACTCCTCTAGCCCTTTTAGGGTTAAACAAGTATTTCATAATATGCTTATGGACTTGTTATTGAAGACAGGGGGTTAAATGGGAATTATACCCTTGATATAGTGAGCTATTAAGAAGTTATATATTACCTTTTTTTTTTTTTTTTTTTTTTTTAATACATTTGAACTGCGCTTCAGTTTGTTACTGAACAGTAACATTTAACTACCTTCATAAAATTTTCATGGCCCTTTAGTATCACGTGCAGGGAATCTCTCTCTCTATGGAGACTCTCATTCAGACTGATGAAGTCTATTACTTATTGTATGGAAGAAAAACTAAATGCCAAGTTAATACTGTACACAGCAAATACAGGGAGATGCAGTTACTATGTAAAATAGATATCTATCTATCTATCTATATCCGACTGCTGTACAAAGCACTACCTCAATTTCAGCAGGGCTTGGTGGGGGGGAAAGGTGAGGCTCTCTAGTCATAGATATTAAAAAGTTACTAGTCCACCCATTGTAAACCTCTTAAGGACAAGAAGGGATACTACATAAATATCAGTATTCAATTTCATAGCTGCTCCAGCAGGCATACCAGGATGTCTATATCTTAGACCAGTTGAAGCTGCGAGCACAGAGCTGCCATCAGGGGGGTTACACACAGTACCCATGGGGCTCAGCCAAGCAGGGGAGCCCTCCTCCCCAGTCAGACACAAAAGCTCCTGCAGCCCCAGTGATGCGGGGGGGGGGGCAGCAGACTGGGCTACCGGAATTCTTTAGGGTTTCCTGGTGGGTCTCCCTCTTTTAAGTATATTTTGTAGGAGTCATAGCAGAGAATTGGAGCACCCCTCTGCTGCTCTGTCCTCTGTTTCAAATCATTACACAATGTGGAGCAGTTCCATGGGTTCCGTCTTTACCTACACTTCCAAATTACAGTGCAAATGAGTGTGGTGTGGTGGCCCTTGCTTTGTTTGTACTAGGCCGCAAGATTTCTATTGGAAGCCACATGTGTGATTATCTGTATAACTGGGTCCCAGAAGCACGCGCTGCCCTTTTCTCATACAGGAAAATATACCTTCTATCTCCCACTAGCATTTGTTATCCACAGGTTTGCAGTAATGCAAATATATCAGCTCACAGAAGTATCCACAGGATATCAGTAGTAAAGGCTTGTTCTATTATTGATGTGCAAAATAGGCCATTTTAAATAGTTCCAGAAATTTATAATTTGCCTTTAAATATGCAGTTAATTATAAAGTTTTGTTTTACCCCTTGGATGCTAGAGACAGCCTCATCTTGTTGAAAAGCAACAGGCTGTAGAAGTCTTTAGCTTCCAAGTGGTAAATACTGGACTCGTAAAGAGAACCTACCAGACAGAATAATCTTTATGTCAATAGAAAGAACATCACATTTTGCACATACTTGTGTTGTTCATTTTTCTCTACAATGCGTATATTAAGAGATCTCCCTTCATTTTAATACTATGCTATGACATCACTGATGGGTGTTCCTGCAGTACTTTAAATGCACCCATTCCCCTTCCATATTTTATGGATTGTCTTAGTATCATGCTCTCCCACAATTTAATGAATATGGCCACAATTAATTGAAGTGACCTGGACACATCCGTATTGAAATGTACCTTCACTACACACATGCACAGCACTGGAGGGGTTACTTTATTATTATTATTATTATGATAATACACAGGAGAATATATTTATGTAGCGAAACAAACCACTGCAAGCCAGTTGAAAAGTCATTTTCACTCAGACTAGTGTATGTAATTTTATTTTTTACTAATGCAGAGGGCTGGGAGCCAGATGGTTGACTAACACGTTGCAAAGAAATTTGATGGACACCCCCTTTGACACTTAAGGGGTGAATAAATGCAGAGTTAAACAACCATTTAACGTACATACTGCCCTAAAAACGTGAATCAATTTAATCAATTATTCCAATCCATAGAATCTCCAGTTAATTAACAGACTAGCTGAATGGCCTGTGTTCCTGTCATCCACGCTGTGTCACTAATATCACACTGCACGTGGACACTCTGCATGGTGTTCATGTAGCCCAGGTGCAGATTATGTGTCATGAAGTAAATTGATAGATAGATAGACTGATAAAGGAAAGAGGAGCAAGCAGCTTCATTACAGGCTGCTCTATAGCAACATCGTATAAGCCCACTTAAAGGGAAAGTAATGTGTACTGTAGTATAATATGTAGAAAAATATAAATTTTATTGTTTATCCTCCTGATTAAAACACACACTGCTGAGAGTTGTGCTTTATTCAAAACGCTTTTTTTTTTTTTTTTTTTTTTTTTTTTAAAGGTACAGTATCTCAGTGGCCTGAAATATGTTTGAAGTTTTGAATAAAACACCTCTCAGCAGTGGAAGTGCCCTTGTTTTATACAGGAGGACAAACCTAACAATAGATGTTTGTCTACATATTAAGTGTTACTATACCTTTAAAAGGAAACTGTTGAAAATAAAATATGTAAAAGTTCAGTCTACTAATAGTTAATCACTGCTATTACCATCTCTGGGAGTTGCAGCATTACAAAGTTTATAACTGTTAGTGTACAAGTCTTCCCTGAGTTTCTACTCCTCTGTGCTAGTGATGTGAGCTTCAGAGAGGGAGAGGAGTATTCTTATGGGCTACTGCAATGTCACATCAGGCTACACAGTCAACAGGAATGAGGATGCCACTGACACTTCAATTCTTGCAGGATCCAAGTGCACCGCTGAGAATGAAGTCCAACTTTAGATGCTGAGCTTGCAATTAATGTTCACAATTTCCGATCCTTACAAGCCTTCTCTTGCGAACCAGAGTTACATGTGTCTAGGTCGCCATATTGGAACACTATAAAACAACACTGAGTACATCCTTACAATTGTACTATATTAGCCCTTTGAGTGCCAGAGGGGTATGCAACACATTACTATGCAATGTGTTGAGTACCCCTCTGGCACTCAAAGGGTTAATAATGTTGTATACTGACATATGGCTCTGTTATGAGCATGTATCAAAGTTATGTGTTGCGCCCTTCTATACCCACTATCTTCAAAATATATACACTGCTCCCTCTATCGCTCCTAAATTCTAGCAATAAAGTCTTCATCGCCTGACATTGTAAGTCACTTACAGTAAGACTGAGTCCACTCCACCATTTTGTTCTATAATGGTCACTAATTGGCTATCAATAATACATCTGACACTGGTAGTGTTACATACTACCTACTGTCACTTGATAAATGTCCTTGTCATTGTACACAAAGGCTATATTCAAGAAGCTGAAAAGGGGCAATCCCGGAGAAGACCACAGAATTTCCACAAATTACCACTTATTTAAACTGAGCTTTTAAACTCTTGAACACTAAAGAGGTCTCCAATTCATTGCTAAGAGGTTAAAAGCCCCATTTAAATGAATGTGAGTTTTATTGGCCCTTTGGATTCAGTTTTTAGCCTCCTAAATATGTTCCAAACCGATGGGATCAATCAAAAATAACCAATGTGCACCCAATTATATAACATGTGCAGAGGTTTTTGCATCTGCGTCACAAACATGCTCCTGTAAAGCACCAATGCACCTTGAAACATGAGAGAAAAAAGAAAAATAACATAGTACTGTAAGCAATTAACCCCTTAACAAGCACAATTGCATGGATGCTATAGAGGTCTCTGTGGATGACAATATCGCTATTATTAAAAGGAACGTTTCAACTTATTTTGACTTTACATATGTATTTGCAAAATATGTAAAGTTAAATTGCCTATACTTTCTATTACTATTATTTTTGTATTATTTTTAACCTTTATGTTCCTGACAGGAAACTCTCTCTGGATTTCAGCTTCCAGGGAGCTTTCTGGTAGGGAACTGTCAAAACAGGAAAAACAATACATTCCAATGCCGCATTCTCCCTGCAGCACAGACTGACCTGTGTGCCACAAAGCAGGTATAGGAAAAGTGATGTAAAAAAACAACAAAACAAAAAACCTACATTGTTTCAATGGCTTTCTACAATGCTGCACTCTATATGCTTTTACAGTCCTTGACTGAAAGCTCTCCTGAAACACATTTAGAGAGTTCTCTGTCAGGAACCTAAATGTGTAAAAAAAAAAAAAATCCAACAAACTAAGTATAGCAATTTGCTAACTATTTAAAGTCAAAATTACATAGCGTCTCTAACCCTTTGTATGGTAGAGGTGTCTCTTATTAATCCCTTAGATGGTAGATGTCTCCAAAGTATTGCTTCAAAATGAACTGGAAACATCCCTAGCAGAAGGGGTTAAAGGGATAGTAATACTTCGTTTTAACTTTATTTTATTTTGTAGGCATTAAAAAAACATGAATAATGATATAAGTCTTATATCTCAAACCTTTATGGTTTAAGAGATATTCACAAGCAAAGTGTCCCCCTCCCGCCCCTTTTACTGATGTAACACTTTTCAGCCAGGGCAGAAGGGAGCTGCCCAGGTAGACTGCAGAGAGGGACAATCTTCAATTAAGATAAGGGAAAAACCTGAAAAGCTTGTCAAGGGGGGCAGGGATTTCATTGTTTTCATAGGAATAAGAGTGTCCCCTTCTGTTATCTGTCCAGTCTATGGACTGTATTCCACATCTGAGAAGAGATGGCTTACACTAGGAAAAAGGGGCGGGAGGGGGAAACTTTGCTTGTGAATATCTCTTAAACCATAAAGGTTTGAGAGATAAGACTTATATCATTCTTCATGTTTTTTTAATGCCTACAAAATAAAATAAAGTTAAAACTAAGTATTACTATCCCTTTAAGCTGCATTCACCAGGCTAGTTATCTGTATGCCTGCATTGTGACACTTACTGTATATTTACTGACTCCCTCTAGCGCCTCAAATTTCACATAAGATATATCCGCCTTCTTTTTTCCGATATCCACATCACCAGCATAAATTTGCTTGATTCCAGAGCCCTTAATCAAGGGTACACATTCATCACAAGGGCACTTGGTCACAAAGATCATGCTTTTTTCTTCAGGTCGGATCTCATGACATCTGCAAGCAAAAAGGATCATTTTACATCAAGATTTCAGAAAAACAACACAATATAGAAAACTTTAATTCTAAAATACTTGTATATTTAAATTATGTCTATGCTTCCCAAACCACAGTACATCGGTGACTGTCAGCTCATTGTCTACACAGAAGTCATAATTCAGGAGCATGATTAAACCTGGCTTTCACTCGTACTGCTCTTTGTGGAATAAAGTGTGCCTTACTGATCAAGTAAAATGTAGCACACCTTATCACAACACAACACAGCCCTCAGCTAGACAGTGAAAACCATCACACATCACTGCATTTAACTGACTGATTAAAACTTTAAGGGATCAAATAAAACTCTCAGTTTTACCCCTTAAACCTTTGAGTGCCAGAGGGGTACATAACGCATTGCCTTGCAATGGGTTGCATGCCCCTCTGGCACTCAAAGGGTTAAGGACAGATGATGTACCAGACAGAATCTATCCTTTGAGGATGGATGACGGTCCTGGCACATCATGATTTAGCAATCACAGCAAGATTCAGGACGGGCTGTGATTGTGGTGGCAAGACTGTTGCAGACTGCTCCAGAACTGGAGCAGTCCGTTTCAGCAAATCCCTGGTAGTTATACACATGTGATCACTTCTATAGTAAATCGCATGCACAAGTGGTGCCATATGATCAAGGCAACATTTGTAAACATAGTCTTTGCCACTGTTATCTGCCTCCCTCCTCCTCCCTGTGTTTGTAAGGCGGAGAAAGGCAGAGAACATACCTGCCAACATTTCAAATGGCCAAACAGGGACACACTTGTTTTAGGTGAGGTTGCAGGGAGCGTGATTGGTGGGCAGGGCATTATCCAGAATTTTTAGGATACTTAATGACCTACTGATTGTTCTTTATGTGACTGAATACATCATTTAGAAGTAAACCAGATTGTTTTATTTACAGATTATTATATTACTGTGGTTACACTACAATTCTGATTTCCTAAAAAGAGGGACATTATGGTAGGAACGAGACACAGATGGTTTTAAGTCTCAAAGAGGGACCCCCCCGCAAAAAAAAAAAAAAAAGTGACAAATGGGAGGTATGAGAGAATGTCAATACACTGTTTCCAGTCCCTGTTAAAATATGCACTAATTGTCTAAAATGATCACATGAAAACCTATGAAAAATGTTATTTACATTTTGTTACAACAGTAGTTGTAGGAAAGCTGGGGTTTTTTTCTAAAAGAAAGTATTATTTAATATATTGCCTCCTCTCTGCTGTGAACGTCTGCATAATGTGTACAGCAGAGCTGTGCAACCTCAGTATAATGCTAACCGTGGCTTGATATAAAGATCAAAGACATTCACAGCACACACCGAAGGGAAGCATGAAAGTGCTCCATGGGGCAGCTGGGAGGGAGGTAGGAGATTCGGCAGTCAAAAAGAACTGACAAAGAATCAGCATGGTTACATTATGCTGATCGGCAAAGCTTCAACAGGCAAGATCTTTAAAAGTACTTTATATAAAAAAAAAAAAAAAAAAAAAAAAAATACTTTGTATGGATGACTAAATGATAAAGATGAACCGCTTTTAATTGATCAAACATGAAGGTCCTGACAGAGCACCACCCACTTCACATAAGGTAAAATGGGGTAAAAAAAATTGTGTATTATAACCGAGATTTTACAGTATGTTGCCAGTCACTGGTTATAGACCATCTTTTTGCTGACTGTTTGTGATCAGTGCAGTTTAATTTGGTGAGGCTGATGTACTATGAAAATCTAGTGCAAACCAACTGTACTTTAGGATAGAACCAACATTTTCCATTAATTTAAATGGGGCTTTTAATACCTTAAATGCTAAAGATCTCCAATGCATTGTGCAGCATGTTGTGGGGCAGCATGGGGATCATCATTAAAGGAATAGTAATGTTTGAAAATAAATGCAGCTCCGATTAATCTTCATAGTATTTGGGCCCTGGACAGTGTTATTTCAATATGGTTAAGAGTAATTGAATGATAAGTTATCCCCCTCCCGCCCATTTTACTGCTGTAACACTGCTCACCTCAGAACAGAGGGGTGTGTCTAGATGGCTTACAGAGAGGGACAATCTTAAATTAGTATAAGGGAAAAATCTGTCAATGGGGGCAGGGTTTTCATTGTTCTCACAGTAAGAAGATTGTCCCTTGCTGTGAGCTGTCTGGTCTTAAAGCCAGATTCCACATCTGAGGGGAGGGGGCTAACACTAGGTAAAAGGGGCGGGAGGGGTATACTTTATCATTCAATTACTCTTGAACTACAACTCTGATAGCACTGAAATAACACTCTCCATGGCCCAAATACTATGAAGCTTAATTGAAGCTGCTTTTATTTTGAAAACATTACTATACCTTTAACTGTGTGAGGGCAACATCTTTCGAATTTTAACTCTGTGAGTGCCAGAGGGGTATGCAACGCATTACAAAGCAATGCACTGCGTACCACTTTGGCACACAAAGGGTCAACTGTGGGGTTGTATTGTGGGGCAACATGGGAAACATTACCATTGCATATTAGCCCCACAATCAATGACTGAGACTCCCAGCTTTGCTCCCTTGCCCAGGCAGTGCCCATGTGGCAACCAGTAGGAAAGATAAAGTGGGGCGGATTAGACAACGTACATGGGGATCTGTGACAACCAGTGGGCAAGGGAACAAGTCTGGGAGCCAGGCAGTTTACATGGGTTTCCATCGCTACCAGTGGGAAGGGGAACAAGACTGGGGGGGGGGGGGGAGCTGGTAGCCACAAATCCCATGGATGCTGCCTGACCCCCAACCTTATTCTCATGGGAGTGCACAACAACATGTATAATACAACAGCTAAGGGGATAATTGTGTACTGCTTTGTTTACGTTTGAACCCACAGAATGCCACAGGGGTTCGCAATGCACATCCCTATGGCACTCAAAGTGTTGAGAGTGATGCTTTTCATGGTGCTGAAAGGATCCTCTCCACTCCCTTACTGGCCAAGTGGGTAAGCAGAGAGATTGCTCTCAGACTTCCACAGACAGCAGTTCGACAACCCTGGATGCTAATGGGGACCTTCTCCCCTCACACCCCTAAATTTTAGTGCATATGGCAAATGTGTCAACATAGAAAATACAATGTGCTTTGAACACCGAAAAAATCATATTGCCACAGCATTGACCATTACTGCATCGCCACCGTTGTATTCAAATGTTTTATTTACTGGCAAATGAAGTGTGAATACATTCACTGCATTTGCAAAGTAATGTACTAATTTCCCTGTGTTGACCTAACATAGGGAAATGAATACATTATCTTGCAATGTACTTCTTTTTTAAATTCACTTTCCCATTTCTTTTTTTTCCCCTGAAGCCTGTTTTTCCCCCTTACCTGCTCTCTAGGTGTGTGAGCAGCAGCGTGGGGTCACATGACTTTGCTTAACGTGACCCTGCTTGAGGGCTGCAGGCACACTGAGCTTGCCTCCCGGATCCAGTTAGGAGACTGAACTGGGAAGGCCCTGCCACCTCAGTCTAAAGATGAATGTGAGCATAGTGTGCTGAAATATTGCCTGAGGGTGACTTTGGTGTTATAATTGCAGGTCTCTCACAATTACGACACAAGTTTCTGGCCCTGAGACCAATAAAAAAAAAATAATAATAATAATAAAGCAGCCACCATAAACTAGAAGTAGGAGTTTGATGCAGATGAACTAGGATTGCCTTAGCTACACCAACAACTGAGCACTGAGTGTGGACAAGACAGCTGATGCACTTCAGAGTCTCTACGAAATTGCCTACTCATTCTAATGGGAAATTCAGCTCTGAGGAAAACTGAGCACTTACACAAAATACTAAAACCCCTTGGAATGCTTAAGAGATTTGATATAATGCATTGGATACATGCTCTGGCAATCAAAAAGGTTGAGGAATGATAACATTTAAAAATGAAATGGAGTGATATAATTTTAAATACCACTGACAGCTAGCTTCTGCAAAAAGTGTTAGACCACTAAAATTTAATCCAGAACTTGCTTTATTTATGCATGTGCAAACTAATGTTTTGCTATTAGCATCCACCACTCATATTGGGAAAGGCTGTTGTCTTATATCAGTCCATTTTAGACAATACTGCACTATCACTTCTAAGATACCTATCAAAATTGCTATGGTCATGGGAGCTGGGAAGTCTTGGAAAAAAAGGCAGCAATAGCAGCCCAAATAACATATACTGTATAAGACTAGTGGATACACAGCAAGAGGAACATGTTCCTACAATTAGAACATCTTTCTAGACCATCTCAAAATAAATTTGTTTACCGGAATGTCAGTGCATTCTGCTCAGCATGGATTATGTATCGAAACTTGCGAATTTCTCGGTCTTTCTGCTTGTCATCCATGTGAGGGAAGTCGGCATATTCTGAACCAACTGGGAAAGCATTGTATCCACACCCAAGGAAATACATGGAACCTGTGCCATCACAATCTGCTGACCTCTGCAAGAGATCAAACTCACAGATTAACATATAGAAAATAAAGTTACAAATAATTTCCTAGGCTAGGGGTGTGCAGCATGTGGTGCTCCAGCTGTTGAACTACAATTTCCAAAATCATGGCTGAGGATGATGGGAAACTCAGTCCAATTGCTGGAGATCTACATACTGTCCACTGTAATGAGCTATACCTGCTTGAGCAAAGTCTCATCTTTCATGTGTATGTTAGGAAGCAGAGTCCTCCAAGAGATAAACAATATAGATCGGGGGTGGGTAACGTGAGGCCCGTCAGCTGTTTCCTGTACAACGACTTCCGTTGTCCCAGACCAGTCAATAGCTGGTGGGAGATGATGGGAGCTATAGTCTGGCAGCAGCTGGAGGGTCTCATGTTGCCCACTCTGGGTAGGATTCCTTATTCTCTCCACAGTCTCCTGTGCTAATTTACGGATTTAACGAGCAACTCAAAAGACCATCCAGTGGGATGGCACAACAGGTTTAGATCCCCTTACTGGCCTGTGAGACGCAAACTTTTTTTTTTTTTTTACCATTTTCTTGTTCCTAACAGAACAGAAGCACAAGCAATCATCACTAGTTAATATCACAACTGAAAATATCACAATTTCAGTAATGAAAGATGCTCTCCCACTGTATTTTTTCCCTACAGTCATTTAGGGGTACCAAGACACCTATTTGCTTAACCCTTTAATGACCAAAGGGGTGTGCAACGTATTGTTTTGCTATGCTGTGTGTGCACCTCTCTGGGCCTCAAAGGGAGATGAACACCTAACAATAAACCCCACTTACTCCAATCTAGGAAGAAAGTCCCAATGGACAAAATAATCCAATTCTTTGTGGACTGGTTTCCCAAAATTAGCATTTAACTAGTATTGGATATGATGACCCCAATCCACTACCACGGGAGTGTTTTTATGAAGGAAGGAGTCAGAGGCGGTGCATATTTTTGTCCCCTCCCCCGTATTTTACACATATCCACCAGTAGGAAGATTAGCACCATTATATAGCTCCAACCAACAACAAGAACTGGGGATTCAGTACCCCCTAGAAACACCCCTACCCCTGATCCCCCCCTTCCTTAACCCTTTGTGTGCAAAAAGGAACAGATGCATTGTTCACCATCTCTGGGACACAAAAGGTTAAAGTAGAACACTTAATCTCTGCTAACAGTGTCAGTTTTCAGTTTGTTAGAAGAAAAGAACCCAGATGTCAGATACAGGAGTCTGCCTTAAGAAGTATACAAGAACTGTGCACAATGACCTTTGATTAGGAATATTTCAACAAACACTGAGAACAAATATAGTTGCAACGAGCAGTGTGTTAACGCCAGAACAATCACAATGCTATTGGTTTACAGCATGAAGTCAGTGTCTCCACCCAGAAATAAAATACATGCAGATCACCTAAAAACTACTTTGGTGATTCTGAAAGAACTTTCATAATTAGTCATATGTTGCATCAGCCATATTTCACTTAAACACATTTTAGTTATTTAGAGAATAACCCCTTAAGGACCGAGATCCTAGGGTTGGACAGCAGATAAAGACCACATAGAACATGTTCGGTGTGCTGGCACATGTGACTGACGATGTATACCGGCGCACCGAACAGGGGTCAGAGAGACTGCTCTGGTCTTGGAGCAGTCTATTTTGGACCCCATTAGTGCTGGCGCTGTAGACACAAAATACGTGACGTGCCAGGCTACTTATATTCATACAGAAAAAACTGCAATGAAATTGTTATGCCCCAATTCACTTTATGACATGGCCATTAAACACCAGCTTTCATATAAAAGACAATACTGTTGCAGGCAAAGTGGTCTTGTGTTCATATAACCTCAAGTTTCATGCACTGGAAATGTAATTCCACAGGTTTAACAACAGGAGGGTAACTTACTTACAGATTTACGTTCTGCCCAAATAACAGCACCAACTCCTATTTTGTGATCCTCTACAGAGTAAAAAGAAACAGGAGTTACACGCTGCCGGTCAAAGCACAAACACCAACAATGTATTGTTGTGGCCCTATGTACAGAGAAAACACGGAGCAATTGTGGAGCTGCTTTGCAATGTGTTGTAAACCTCTCTAGCATCATTTGATCCCCTATGGTACAAATTGTTTTACCACAGAATCGCTCCACTTTCTTTGTGCAAATGGCTACTGCTGGTGAAGGCTGCCAATGCAGTTAGGTTTAATTCTGGAAAGCTTCAACTATGTTAAAATGGTATTTACCCATAGATTTTGGCTCTAATCTACATAGAGATAAGCCCAGAGTGGAACGTTAGTATGAGAGTCTGATGCAATGTGAAGCAACAGACCAAATCTGGACCAGGCCATCTGCACCAATGTTATGGAGACACGTCTAGCACTCAAGGGCTTAAGTTTCACATTTAAACAATGAACATTTTAGCAACTGTTTGCTCCCTGTGGCGCAGTTGCGTTGCTGCAGAATTCCTCCACTTTTCCGTAGTTCATAAACTAAAGAGAGGCTGTTGCACTATGGAAAAATGGTGCAACTCTAGAGCAAACAAGCTGCACTACAGCGAACAAATGAAACTTCCAAAAATTCATGTTGATTTAAAAGGCGCTTATAACACTTTCAATGTGAGAGGTAACCAACACATTGTAAAACAACGCAATAGTCCAGGGATTAAATGAACCATTTAAATCCATGCATGGAAATTTGTATTTATTCCCTTTGGTGTAGCTGTTTTGCTAAACATTCTCCACTTCTTAGTATGTTAGCCTCAATGCATAATGGTTTATAAAAGGAACTTACACAAACACACTCTTAGACACTTGCACTCAGAAACACACTCACACATACAGGTGCCTATAAAAGGAACATTCAAATCACAGAGATGTGCATGCTCACTTTAACCCTTTGGGTCTCAAAGTGTTAACATCTGTCTGTACATACTGATCAGTAAACACCTGCACAAAAACAGACACACTACAATGCTCCCTCAGACTCCAACATCTAAACACACTGTTTTCCCACAACTGACTACTAGCCATACTCCTAAAAGCACAGACATTGTCCAGTATGCAGTCACTCACAAACAGCTGCTTTGCTGCAGAACAGAGATCTGTATCTGTTTAAAACATTATCATTGGAAACACGCGCTGATAGATTTGAATTCCTAGTTGTCCTCATCATACATAGGCCATGATTTTTTTTAAAAGGATAGTTATGTCCCACAAAAAATATTTTGCAAATTGTAGTTCTTAAAATGTTGACCATCTCTCAAATTAAGCACACTTTTTAGACCATTCCAATGAAGTAATTAGTTTTAAATAACGCGATTGCGGCTCCGCTGCACAGCCTCCTTGTCGGCCGACATGGATCTCCTGATGACAGCTTTACAGCTGACAGCAGGAAATCACGAACTTTAAATGCAGATCTCTCTCAAACCATAGCGGTTTGAGATACGTTTTTTTGCTCTTTGGTCAACTTTTTAAAGAACTACAATTTGCAAAATATTTTTGTTTGTGACACTACTATTCCTTTAACCCCTTAGTGACAGCCGCTGGCGTACGCAGCTGTCACCTTAACGCACGGCTAACATTTTTTTTTTTTGAACGAAATGATTCCGGAGTCCCCGAACGGCGTGCAGCCGCACGGAGACCCGGACTTCTGGGACTTCCCAGGTACATCCTCTGTCACTAAGTGACAGCTTTTGCAGGACGTACCTGGTAAGTCAATTGTCGGGATGGGGTTAAAGGCAACAAACAGCGTCACAAAAATGTTGTTGTGCTTTAATAGGTGTGTAGAAATAACTACGCAAAGCTAAGGAAGAATTTCAATAAATATGCAGTTACAGAGTCTTGGGCACACACTCATGAGATATATTAAAGGTTCAGTTCAATGACCTAAAGATGTGCAATCCTGGAGCAAACCAACAGCACCATAGGAGAGAAGTGAAAATTTCCATTAATTGAAACAAGGTTTAAACCCCTTGAATGCGAAGCAATACATCTGAGACTTCTCTAGCACTCAAAGGGTTAAAACTATCTTTCAAAAGGTATTACAAGGATGGAGTACAGCATGGTACTCTTGTAAAAACAGACTGATATTTCCATGCAATTTTTCACAGACAAGGTCTGGGTTACACT
This sequence comes from Rhinophrynus dorsalis, assembly GCA_037306005.1. Classification (NCBI taxonomy): domain Eukaryota; kingdom Metazoa; phylum Chordata; class Amphibia; order Anura; family Rhinophrynidae; genus Rhinophrynus; species Rhinophrynus dorsalis. The sequence continues at coordinate 516,382,678 of CM074719.1, read as the reverse complement.
AGAAAAGGAAGTCCTAGCTCCCTGTACAGAAAGAGAGGGATCCCAGCACGGGCATGACAGAGGAAGGGCATTGTAAGTGTGAACAGTTCATGTCTGTGCCTGATGATAAGCAGGAAAGGGAGGTAACTTCTCATGGCTAGCTACAACGCGCAGCAGAACAAGGCCCCACACTCCATGGTGGGCAGCAGAATGAGAGCCTCACTGGCCATGGCAGGCAGGAGTGAGTGGGCCTCACAGCCCATGGCGGGCAGGAGAGGGAGGCCTTGCAGCCTGCAGTGCACAGGAGACAGCGGGTAGGGATTATGACCTGTGGTGCACAGGAGGAGGGCATTTGCAACATGGGATGTGATGGAGTAAGAGCAAATTACATACAGCCCAAGGTGCAAAGGAGAAGAAGTTTACTGCATGCTCCTGTGTGCCGAATGAGTGGATTGTAGTCCACCATAGCTTATATCCCGGTTTACTAAATACCAAAGAAAAAGATATGGAGGAAAGAAAAAGGAAGGGAAATATTACTAAGAAAAACAGTTTGTTGATTGGAGAGTTGCATAATCAGATGTATGCAAAATTTCAGACAACCCTAGCTGAATTACAGGTTTTGTTTGCATTCTAAGTGGAAAGAAGTTAACTCAACCTCTGCAGCAAACAAATTTAAAACTTGACACATTTCCACAAATTGTACATGCACATATAAAATATAACAGACTCTTAGAAATCAGGGGAAGGCTATAAAGCAATATCTAAATGCTTCCTCCTTGCAATTTCCACTCTGTAAAAGGTCATTAAGAAAAGGAAGTTGAAGGGAACTGTTCAACCAGGGCTGTGTCTACAAGTCCACAGTCAAGCGTTGCTTGCTCAAACATTATCTCCATGGAGGAGTTATCAGAAGGAAACCTTACCTGCGATTTCATCACAAAAATCAATGACTGAGGTATGCAACACAACACTAAGAAAAGCCAAAGGTATTTGGAAACAAAGTGCTGTGGTCTGATGAAGCTAAAATTTAACTCTTTGGCTACAATCACCAAAAGGTATGTTTGGAGAAAAAAGGAGAAGCATTTGAAGAAAAGAACACATTGCCCGCTATAAAGCATGGGTGATGGATCTATTATGCTTTGAGGTTGTGTGGCAGCCAGTGACACAGAAAATATTGTGCTGATATGGGGAAGAATGGATACCAACAAATCTTGGAAGCTAATTCCCTACAGTCAGTGAGAATCTAAAGCTAAAGTGTTTGGATATTACAAGGCAGCGATCCAAAACATACCTCAAAATTTACCATGAACTTCTTCAAGAAACAAAAGCTTAAGGTTTTGGTAGTGGCTTTCACAGTTCCCAGACTTGAATATTATTGAAAATCTGTGTATATATATCAAACATGCAGTGCATGCAAGACAACCTAAGAATATTTCTGAACTAGGAGCATTCTGCAAGGAGAAAACATCTGGAGGCTATGATTTCTGAAAAAGTAATGACCGATATGGTGCCAAATCTTTTGCACATGCCACATTTTCTGTTTTATTTATTTATCAATCTGTTGAATTCAGCAAATAAATCATAACTTAGAAAAATTCAATTTGGCTGGGGTGCCCTACAACTGTATAAAGAAGTAAAGCAGGGAGGGATTCAGGATGATTTACAGTTTTGGAATTTAAACCTACCACTCGATGGTAAAGTACTAGCTTTATTAATGTATTTTCAGCTGAAAGTAACTTAATAGCTGCAATAATTAATTTGTTATGTTTTTTATTTTATGGTAGATTAATCATTCACTAACCAGTTCGATAAGCCAGCAGTCGTGCTTGAATTATACAGTGCAGTGCAATTTCCTGGGTGAGACTCTGATGGTTTAGATCATCGGTCAGCTGAGACTCACTGAGGTAGAAACCAAAATCATAGCAGCTGGGAACACTAGATGACACTGTGGCTAGAATGAGAACAAGCTCTTTCATATTCTGCCTTAAGTTAATGAAATATGGGTTCTCACAGAGGTTCTCTAGACCCATCAACCTCAAGATCTCCTTGTGTACTTCCTCACTAGAAATTAAAAACAGTGTTTCATATTCCTTAATTTTCTCTTGGCGGTACTCATAAAAGAAATCCATGGTAAAGTTAGGCAGTTTCCTGGCAATCTTCTGAATAAAATCACATTTCAAGGAGGTTTCTTCTATAAACTGCACCATGTAACACGCCAGCGGCTGCAGCAACACACATACATGGGCACGACTGTTGGATTTCAGCCTTTCAACAGCTTTTGCGTCGAGCCTTGCATCACCATTATTGGTTTGATCATTTATCTCCTGCTGTAGACTCATTTCAGGATCTGATGGCCAGTAGGAAATTCTGTTCACCCCAGCTAAAACCAGACAATAGTTAATGTACTTTCACTGATAAATACATTAGTGTCAAACATACAAAATGTGTTAACTTTCAGTGCCACAGGATCTCAAGAACATTATGAATACCTCCCTGGCACTAAAAAGAGTAAAAGTGCTATAACTAAAAAAATTATACAACTATTGTTATTCAAAAGCTTTTTGCCCCGATGAAAGCAATGTACAAATATTAAGTAAAAACAAATTAGTACCTGCCTTTCAATTCTCCTTTCATGTGTGCGCTCTTGAAGTTTTATGAGACATCAAAACATTGTACTTTCTTCAGTCTTCCAAGTCTCACTGATACTACTTTGAGTTGGGGAAAACTCTGCTGAAACCATGTACTTGATTTGTGCATGCAAAGATCAACTGTGTTTGAGCAGTGCAGAAGTGTGTTTCTGCTCAGACACTAAGGCCTTGATTCAATTAGTTACGAAGTGAAAAAACAAAAACAAACAGCCAACTGAATAGCTTGCCGTGCTTGAAAAAAAAATGCAATTACCAGTGCTATGAAAAAAATGCCAACAAAAGCCAAAACAAACCCTGTCGGGCGATAAAATTTGCAGCATTTTCACCCATTCAAAAAAAAAAAAAAAAAAAGGCATAAGATGCCATTCAGTCAACTGCGTTCGCCCTTAAGATCCTATATGGGACCCAATTTATCTGGGGAAATATACATTTTTTTTTGTCATAGAGTCCCTTATCGGATTTCAAAACAGCCAACGCATCAATTGAAAGTAGAAGTAAAAGTTTCCAGTGGATGTATCATTTTCCATGATAACAGGGACATGCGATTGAATCATGGGCATAATGGGGACATTTGAATTTGGGCATGTTCTACAGAACTGACCCACACATCTATGCATTGTTTAACACTTTGAGTCCCAGAGAGGTTCACAACACATTGCTCAGCGTTGTGTACCCCTCTGACACTCATGGGGTTAAACTATGCATAGATGTACATGTTGTATGGAATATTTACGTATATCTCTTCATTTTTCTTACAGGTAAATGACAAGAAGATGGAAGAAAAAATACGTACCAATAGAAAGAAAAGAGAAGTAGGAAGGGAGATAAGAGAAAAAAAGAAGGAAGATAGAAGACAGGCAGTGGATGACAGGCAAGAGTAACACAGATGAGCTAACGAGCGGTGCTTCACAGGCACCGATCGTTCGCTTTTTTCCTTTGATGTTCCATTATTCACGCTACTTAGCATGGGTTTTAGGAACTTAAAATACAAAACGGAAATTTGGCCACAAATCCTTTTCTGTGGTTGAACATCCATTGTGTTTTCAGCTAGTAAGGCAACTGAATAGCTCGTTAGCACTTTTTGCTAAAGAGCAATTATCCAAATTTGCCCTACCGGCTGTTTAGGCTCCATAGAATAACATAGTAACTGAAGAAATTATATAATCCCCCTATTATCACCTCTTTACCACACCTTAGTGCATCTCCCCTCCATGTGTGTCTCAAAACACTGAGTGAAGAACTACGGGCCATATGTTCAAAGAAGTAGCGAAATAGCTTTTGTCGTTTGTAACGACTTTTCAAAGTACAGTTTCGTTGGGCTCATTAATATTTTCAGAGAGTGTCATTTGTGATTGGAAATATGTCGCTTGTCCTGACTGAAGTTGTTGTAAGTAAAGACAAAAAAAATGTCTTAACTAATGACAAAAAGGTCTTAAAAATATCTTAACTAAACGACAAAAATGCTCACACTCAGAACACATTCCCTCTACTTTTTTCTTAACTTACAAATTTTGTCTTTTGTAAGACATTTTATTGTCGTTAGTTACGACAAATTTTCCTTTCCTCTATATGACACTGGAGGATAGTTTAGCCACTCCCTTTCCCCGCCCCTTTGCCCTTCAATACTAGTTTTTTGTCGTATATTCTATGGAAAATATGTCGTTCATGCATTCAATTACTTTTTTTTTGTCTTTGATACAACAATTTTTTGTCGTTATCCCTTTGACCATACGGCCCTATGTGTTAGACACCCCTCTGACACTCAAAGTTTTAAGAGAATTACAAGGTATGTACTTATACTAAAACAGAACAAAAACATTCACAGTGTATAAGTTAAGTTAGCCACTTTTATTTATAAAGCTTGTATTAGAGTTACTTAGATTTACAGATTATACCAAAAGCAGGCCTTCTATCCTAGCCCAAAATTACCCCCACTAATTGATACTTAAGGGTTAAGTATCAATAAGTTGGAGTGGCAATGTAGGGCTAAGACAGGAAGTACCTGCATGGTATACCTTAAATGGCACAATCAATCAATCTAAATAACTAATAAAACAGTTTATAAACAAAAAATGTTCCATACAACATACAGGTGATTTTCAAAGATCTTCCAGAATGACAAAGTTATTTTTGGAGATAGTGTAACTTTACCCTGACTGCTAAAAGGTAAGATCAAAAAAAGATCTTCACACGATACTGAGGGCAATCTTACATACTATAAATCATATCTGCGCAAGTAATTTGGAGACTACATGCACTATTGTTAGTATAGCGCCAACTACTGGAAAATATCTATTACATCACAATATTTTATTGTGGTTTCACTATAAAATAGAAAATAAAACTTTTCACTTCTCACCATTAACAATCATTTTTAAACAGGTTGAACAGGGTTTCCTGGAGAAATAGAGATCGCAGTCCTTGAGTTTTGAGCCATGCTTAATTACTGCAATTTGCCCTGCGTGTAAATCTTTGCTGGAGCAGTGCAGTCCAATAATCTTCATGTTTCCAACCACTACAAGTCCAGTCTTTTTCCTCTACAGTAAGAACATACGAAAAGTTATTCAGAAGAGTACACATGTACATCAGGATATACTGACAGCAAATTAAAACCACATACATATTATACTCTATCAAGATTACCAATGATAAAAGAACAAGGCTTTTTGTTGCGTAATAGGACCATGGGGAACACCAGGAATCCCTCCTGGAGAATGGTAGTTATTTTCCTCTGTTAAGATTAACATACCTATGTGGTATTATTACATTAACCCCTTGGATGCTATCAATGTCACTACTATATTGCGATCTGTGATCTCCTTGCATTTGTAATCTTCCTCAGGCCTAAGACATGTCGAAAAAGTCAGATGTTGTATTTTCTATTTGTACACTAAAACGGTTTTAGAACACTTAAATGTATAATTTAAACTAAGAGAAGGTTACGTGGGTCTCCGGTTGAATGCAACTGTATGTTTTGGTTTTTTTTTTCTCCCCCAGCAGGCTGGTTGAAGTAATATTTTTTCCTCTGTGTCCTTACCACGGCAGAAAATGGGTGATAGCTCCGCCTCCCAGCTGGTAGGACCAGTCATCTCCAAATTAAAAAGTACACTCTGGAAGGGATGGAGCAGATTTAGTTGGTCCTACAAGCTGGGGGACGGAGGCATTGCCTCCCTCTGTTTTTTCTTACCCATTTCCTGAAGCACCTTCTTTTATTCTTTTCCGCTCTCCTATGCACGTGGTTGTAATCGATGTGTGCATGAAGCTATCCCACCACAAACTGGTCCAGATACCCCGATTATAGGGTCGCATGGGACCTACAGCAGTTCCCCTTACCTGCAGGCCGTTTCCACGCTGAACCCAGATGGCAGCTTCCTGGCACATCGAAGCAGGAAGTCAGCAGCTCCGTTATGAATTTAAACAGGAAGTTAGGGTGATGCATTCCAGGAATGGAACGCAAGCATGCTTTGGCGCCTTCTGGACCCCTGAGCTCATAAGAACAGCATTATGCTCTAGGTCTGCTCATAGTAAGTGTCTAAGCCTTATATTGGTCACTTTGCTTCTTTCCTCTGTGGTGTTAGTTGCTGCTAAGGGTTTATTATGTCCTCTGCTGCAAAACCTGCAAACAAGTCAAAAACCCCAGACCCTGTAGTCCCTAAAGAAGACAAGGGGCCCCAGAAATCTAAGAATTGTTATGGGTGTAATAATGTGTTATCTTCCTCTGACTCCTCTAAACTGTGTATTGATTGCATGAAGAAAATTGCCAATACAGAAATGCCTTACCATTTTCAAGAATTTCTAGGGTGGATGAGGTCTTCCATGCAGGAGACCTTCTCCATAATGCAGGATGCTGCTAGGAAAAGGCAGAGAATTTCAGATCCAGATGAAGGACCCTCCACTCTGCGTGAGGAGGATGATGGTAGCATGATGGAGTTTGAATCAGCAGCATCATCAATAGAGGAAGGTGAGCTGGTGGGAGATCCCAGTTCTTTTAGCCTTGACAAGCTTGAAGGGATGCTGAAACTAATGAGAAAGACCTTGGGCCTAGCTGATACCCCCACGCACAAGGATGTCATGGACACAGCTTTTTTTTGGGACATAGGAAACCTTCATTGGTTTTTCCAGTCCATAAGTCCATTCAGGACATTATTAAATCTGAGTGGAATAGAGAGGATAAAAGTTCCACCTTATCCAGAAAATGTATGCGGATGTATCCTTTTTCAGAGGAGGACACTTCCGTTTGGACCCCTCCCCCCAAAGTAAATGCAGCCATAGCTCAGGTCTCCAGGCTAAGCACTATTTTGTTGGAGGATGGCACAATACTTAGAGACGCTATGGATAGAAGAGATGATTTGGCTGTGAAGAAGCAATTGTCTACTATTGGGCATAATTTAAAATCTGCTATGGCTTTAACATGTATTTGCCGTACTCTTCGGATATGGCTCAATGAGCTGGAGAAAAAAAATAGAGTCATCTGTCTGTAGATCCAAACTCCTTGAATATGTAGCTTCCATCAAGGAGGCAATAATTTTTTCTTGCGATGCGTCATTATATTCCATTAAGCTCCTAGCAAAATCCTCTGCTGTTTCTGTAACTGCCAGACGAGCCTTATGGATAAAAGCATGGGAAGCAGATAGTTCCTCTAAGAATAGGCTAGTATCTTTGCCCTTTTCAGGCTCAAAACTTTTTGGTGAGCAACTAGAGGAAATCATCAAGACAGTACTTTCCTTCCGCAGGAACGCAGAGCTAGTGGAGCCTCTCCAAGATCATCAGGCTTCCGGAGCCAATCATTTTGTGAGGCAAGAAGATATAGGCCTGGACGCCAATTCGAACAGCCCAAGAAGAATCAGGCCCAGGGTCAGAAAGGAGTTCCTAGGAGGGAGTTTTCCAGGAAAGCTCCCTTTCCTAGGAGATCACAATGAAGATCACAGGGTCCACTCTCATCTTCCAGTGGGGGGCAGGCTGATGTCCTGGAGGTCAAACCATCCAGACCAATTGGTACATCAGATAATAGAGATGGGATATCCTCTGTGGAATTCAGCACTGTTCCAACCCTTCAACGCTTCATTAAGTCACATATTTTCAACAAATCTCTTCAACCCAAGATTAGCAGAGAGATTCAGAACCTTCTAGTCAACAATGTGATAGAGAAGGTCCCAGCGGAGGAGAGGGGTTCTGGGATCTACACCACATTTTCCCCAGTTCAGAAGTCCTTGGTGGATTAAGAATAATATTGGACCTCAATTAATCAACTCCCTCTTGGTCAAGAGCAAGTTCAGGATGGAAACTCCATCATCAGTCATCAGAGCCGTCTTCCCGCAGGCCTTCCTCTCCACCATCGATCTAAAGGACACTTACTATCACATTCCAGTCATTCACTCCCACGGAAGTTTCCTGAGGTTTGCGATATTCTGGAAGCACTTCCAATTCAAAGTTCTTCCTTTCAGCCTAGCCTCTGCTCCCAGGGTCTTTACGAAGATCCTGTCTCCAGCTATGGCCTAAGACAAAAGGGAGTTTGTATAATTCCCTACCTGGACGACATCTTGCTGGTGGAGGAGTCCAGGGACACAGCTTTGATTAACACGTCTCTGTGCCTGGACTTTCTAGCCACCCTAGGCTGGACTGTCAACAGGAAAAAGAGAAAGCCGAATCCGTTTCAGGAGCTGGTGTTCCTAGATATTCACTTCAACACCCTAAAAGGCCATGCCTATCTTTCCTAGGACAGAAAGATCAACCTGCTAGGACAAGTCAGGGGCTTCCTTCAATGAAAGCATCACTCAGTAAGAGAGCTCTCAAAGCTCCTAGGTACTCTGTCCTCAACTGTCCAGATTCTTCCCTGGGGAAAAATGCATATGTGTCAAACCCAGCATAATTTCCTACTATTTTGGAAGAAGCGCACATGGGACTTCTCCCAAAGAATTCCAATTCTCAGAGCAACAAGATTGGAATTGGTTTGGTGGCTAAATCCACAAAACCTAGGAAAAGCTCTGCATGAACCCAATTGGCAAATTCTGGCTACGGACGCCAGCAGTTCGGGCTGGGGCGGAATTCACAATCAAGCCACAGTACAGGGTCTGTGGTCCGGAAAAGAGTCTCTTCTTCATATCAGCATCCTGGAGTTGGAGGCAATTTGGAGAAGTCTGATCCACTTCAGGGAACTAGTGGGACAGGCAGTGTGTGTCTGCTCAGACAATATGACAGCAGTGCGTTAACTGCTCAATCAGGGTGGCACAAGGAACCAGCACCTCAACCATCTAGCTGTGAAAATTCTAAAATGGGGAGAACGCAATCTCCAAGCATCACACATCTCGGGGATAGAGAATACCCAGGCAGATTTTCTCAGCAGAGAGACCCTCGATCCAGGGGAATGGGCTCTCAAAACAGAAGTCTTTCAGGACATCACAAGGACTCTGGGCACTCCTTCTGTGGATCTCATGGCATCGGAAAACAACTCAAAATGTCAGTTATTTCTATCCAGATGGAAAAGCAACAAGGGGACACCCCTTGAGATTAGAGGAAAGGAGGTTTAAACTTCAGCAGAGGAAGGGTTTTTTTACGGTAAGGTCTGTCAAATTGTGGAATTCATTGCCCAGGGAGGTAGTTACGGCAGATACAATGGATACATTTAAGAGAAGATTAGATATATTTCTTTCAAAAGGGAACATACAGAGTTAAACTGTTTATCAGTAGGCTGATCAGGAAAGTCTGATAAAGACTAATTTAATTGGTAGCAGGAAAGCTATAAAATTCTCAGTTACTGAGATATGAGGCGAAGGTTGAACTTGATGGACTTGTGTCTTTTTTCAGCCTAATTTACTATGTTAAGGTAATAGGCCAGAATGTTCTAAAGATCAAATGGTCTTTTCCTCTGGCCTACATCTTTCCTCCAATCCCTCTGCTTCTTCAGGTGGTCCGCAAGAACAGAAGGGACAGGGCCCAGGTTATCTCAGTGGCCCCCGCGTGGCAGAGGAAGGTCTGGTTTGCGGACATGGTGAGGATGTCTCGTCTATCCCCTCTACCCTTGCCATCCATTCTGGATCTACTAACCCAGGGTCCTATTCTACACCCCAACCCAGCTTTCTTGAAGCTCAAGGCTTGGAGGCTGTGCGGAGATCTTTAGCTCACTGAAAGGTTGTTCCAGTGAGGTAGCTAACACCATCACTGCCGGTAGAAGGCCCTCTACGTCCATAACACATTAAAGAATTTGGGATACTTTTTACATTTGGTGTCAAAGACATGACCTCAACAGATCTATTTCTGCTTAGTCCATTCTGGACTTTTTGCAGGAAGGCTTCAGCAAGGGGCTTAAACTGTCCTCTCTACGAGTCCAATTATCTGCCCTCTCTGCGGTTCTAGCATACCCTTTTGCAGAGGACTATATGGTCAAGCGTTACATGAAGGCCATCAACAAGCTCAAGCCCACCATCAGGGAAATTGTCCCTCCCTGGGATCTTAATTTAGCCCTCACACAGCTGGCTTCCTCAAACCGGTTTGATCCCCTGGACTCTATTCCCATCAAGAATCTCACGGTGAAGGCTTTATTTCTTACTGCAGTTAACTCTGCATGTCGGGTAAGCGAATTCCAAGCTCTATCATGTTCCTCCCCGTACACTATCTTCCATCAGGACAAAGTGGTATTACGTACCAAGCCTTCTTTTAGGTCCAAACTTACTTCCGAATTTCATCTTAGTCAAGAAATCGTCTTGCCATCATTTTGTTCTAATCCACAGGAAGAACTTCATCATCTGGACCTAGTTCGTTGTCTATCTACCTACTTCAACAGGACTAAGCGTTTCAGACGATCTGATGCCCTTTTTGTACACTTTTTTGGTAAATTTAAGGGGTCAGCAGCTTCAAACACCTCTATATCCAGATGGATAAAAGACTGTATACGCCTAGCATATCGTTCAGCCCATAAGGAGCCTCCCCTTAACATCAAGTCTCACTCCACTAGAGCTATTGCAACTTCTTGGGCCAGAAAAGCGATTGCAACCCCAGAAGAAGTTTGCAAGGCAACAACTTGGACATGAGTGTCCACTTTTATTAAACAGTATAGTCTTGATGTTCAAGCTTCAGCGGATGTCAAATTTGGCAGGAAGGTGTTGGAAGCAGCCCTTCCCAACTAAGGTAGGATTTCTATTCTTTACCCTCCCTCGTGGGTACTGCTTTTGGAAGTCCCATTTTTTTCCGTGGTAAGGACACAGAGGAAAAGGTGAAATTTACTCACAGATATTTGTTTTTTCTCTGTGTCCGTCCACGGCACTCCCACCCTAAATTGGGGGTTTATGTATTATATATTTGTATAGAGTAATTTCTATTCATTTTATGCCTCATATATTCTGGAAGATCATAGGATGCCAGGTGCCTTGGATATCTTACTAACCTGCTATTTCTCTAGGGCTTGTACAACAGTTTACTGCTTCATCCCTTCCAGAGCGTACTTTTAACTTGGAGATGATAGCTCTGCCTCCCAGCTGGTAGGACCAATCACTCATTTTCTGCCATGGACGTACACAGAGGAAAAAACAAATATCGGTGAGTAAATTTCACCTTTTTTGCTTGCTTCCTGGTTAAGTAATTGTATTATACAGTGTAAGGAAGCATGAAATTAAGGAAAAATAATTATATTTATATTGATAAATTCTTTTCTCTGAGTCCAAGGAGGATACAGGGTTCATGAGGTTAATAGACGCTAATTTTAGGAGGCAGGACACTTTAATAAAGAACCTCTGGAGGAGTCAGTCTCTCTCTTAGCTGCACCCGTTTCCTTCGTCTTCATTCTGTAATGCCAAATTACTCCATAGGGCAAAACAACAGAAAGAGTAGAATAACCAGCATTCTCTGGGAGGGATAACTGGTGTCCCCCATGGACCCACAAGATAATTTATCAGTAAATATAAAAAAAAATATGTTTTCTTTCTTTAGACAGGACTCGCATGAAATTGGGTACCTTGGCGAGGTAAAAGAGTTTAAACATGTTTTGGCCAATTTATGCAACAAAAGCCTCATTCTTTTATAATTTATTAACACAGTGGTTTAATATATGCTTTATACAGGGTAGACCTATGTCCCACACTTGTGCTTTGTTTTTTTGCCCAAGTCCTGCTGTCTCCCCCAGGATGTCCTTATCAAAGAAGTGGTTAAATAAAAAAAAATTACAGACCCAGGACAATGAGAATTTATGGGAATATAACTGTCCAAGTAGGAGGGCTTTGCCTTCAAAGTGAGCATAAAGCGGGCAAAGTGGGCATTTAGTGAGCAAACAGGAGTGTGGTGTGGGTGGGGCTACTCACAAACTCTGATCCATAGCAGATGCTCAGTTGTTCAATGCCCAGTAATGCACTCTGAGGTCTCTGCAGCAGATCCAGAAAGTTACTGAGTATGACAGTGTCTTGGTGCATATGAATGGGTAAAACATTAAACATGCCAGATAACTGCAAAGATCTCAATGAGCATGCATAGGCTTAAATGGTTTAAATATCACAGCGTCAAAAGGCATACACATCACACATGACCTACTTATGCACCAAATCACCTGGGATTTCTTTTGGGCCCTGTGAGGTTGATCAGAAGGAAAAAGCTCCATCCACAAGCTTAATAGTGTGAATAAATTGACTTTAGAGAGCCTTGGAACCGGGCCTGAAAGAAACAGATGATTAATTAGAAAGTTAGAAACATTTCCACTTTGTGGAAACATGTGACTTCCTAGTCATTAGGTTTTTTTTAATTTCAATTTTCATCAGATTTCAACTGTGACAGAGAGATCAAGAGACACACATACAGTGAGAGAAGATGCGTGTCTCTGAGAGACAGAAAGAGAGTCAGAAACAAAAAAAAAAAAAGATACAGAGAGAAAGAGAGAAAATGGGTAAGCAACACAGAGACACAAAGCACAAGAAGAATGAGGGGGACAGACGAAGGGGTGTATTAATATCAAAGGGTCTCGCCAGTGTAATGTGCTTTTCTTGTTACAAGTGGGCCATGGTTGTGCTGGCGGATAGTGTAGTGTGGTTCTGTGTCTAACAGGGGGAAGAAGGCAGTGCTGGCAAACAGTGCAGTGTAGTTCCAATTGGTGGAATTAGGCTTTTCTGGAAGACAATGTAGTGTGTCTACTAGTGAAACAACGATGCACTGGCAAATAGTGTAGTGTGATTCTGTGGCTACCAGTGGAGCAAGGCAGGGCTGGCTTCTTTTCAGGCTGCTGTATCAAATCAGTCATTCAAACTATTATCCCATTTTCCATCTCATTAACAGTACTTGCTAAATGTGTATCAGTAGCAGTCCAAAGAACTATTTCAGCAGTTTTCTTCTGCAAATTCACATATAATTTCAAGTGTAATTCCTAGTGGTAACCAACTGTTGCAAATCCATAATTCCTATATCACTTTTAAGACCTACTTTCTCTTGCAGATTCTACACTGTATAATTTAGAGCTCCCTGCTTGATTTTTCTTTGGTACACATACCGTCCCATAACTTGGGTCTTAAACATGGGGAAAGGGCAGGCTACATACCTGTAAAAGAAATGTATGCTGCTGTCTGTATATATGCTGTACATACCCCATCACTATTTATAACATTTTCATTTACCTCTAGAAAATTGCCACAGTACTGTGAAGAATAAAAAATAGGTTAGCTAAGTAAATGGGATGTGGCCAAGTAAGGTGGTTAGGGGTGGGGCAAAGGCAGGGCTAGGGTTGCCAGAGGATGTTGTGCCTAGGGGCACCTGAGATGTAAATCCGACCCTGCCTTTAATATCAATACATTCTTTCTGCTCAAACATAGGTCCTTGCCTCCGTCCTCATTTTAGCCAAGTCACCACCCCAATTAAGTCAATCACTGCTGCTTGCCCCCTCTCCCATTAAATGTGTTCCTGCCCATCCCTGTGCCCAAATTAGTGCTTGCCTGGCACTGTGCCTAAATTACTTCTGGCTGGCTGCCAGCCTGTCTCACCCTGCTGGCTGTCAGCCTGTCTCACTATACTAGGTATCTGTTTACGCTGACAGTTTGCCTCACAGGGATAGGGATAGCTGTCAGTTTGTCTCTCGCTTCTAGCTGTCACACGCTTTCATTCTGTCTCTCACTGCTAGCCGTCACTCTGCCTCACCCTGCATGCTGTCAGTCTGGGTGCCGGTGGAGGCCCGGGTCTCCGTGGTGTCTTGGCTTCTGTGCATGAGCAAGCCGGGTATCCTTCTGCCCTTTACTACTCTGCATTCGCCATCTTTTCTTTTTCATCGGACGCTGAAACCTTCTGGCGCACATCACTGACGTCCCAAGCCAACCCCACAATCGCCGGCATCCAAAGTTCCCACAATCACAGCCTATTGCGTTACAAGAAAAGGCCTCCTGGCCACTTCCAGGCTTTGCGATATCTTGTGTAGTTACCATAGCAACCACTTGCCTCAAGCGCATAAATAGTGCAGAGCGATTGGGGACGTGCAATGCATTGGTTTATTCACGCATCTGGCACGTAAAAGGTTAAATAGCATGGTATCTTCTGTAAAAATCATTTATTTGGTTCTAGATTTCCAAAAACTAACCGTAAACTTATTTCTAGTAGTATATATGTGTACTCCAGGGCTTGTTTGATATAGTTAACGTGTGATTTCTTTGTGCGGAAGCTTGCAATGAGTGACCTGATTTAAAGCAAGTTATTGTACTGTTCAATAATAACTCCATTGTCTGGAAACGCTATATCACTGACAGTTTACTGCATGGTTACTTGTGACACGCCTATTGAGCATGTGTAAACAAACAAGCACCCTCTAAAAGGCATATTTAAAAGTAAACTTTAAACCTAGGAATATGTTCCCTATTCTATCTTAGATTACATGATAATTCAATGTACACATCCATTCCCAATTTAATTTTTAGATGCTAGTATTCATTTAATCCCTGGATGCTAGCGACACATCCGACTTCTTAGATGCTTGAAATGCTGCCCAAAAATGCAGTTGTGCAAGCATATTATCCCCTTGAATGCATTAATTAGGGAATTTAACTTCTTGAATAATAGAGAGGTCTCCTGAGAGTTGTCCCTTTTCAATCAATGGAAATGTATGTTTTCCCCCATGGTTCTGTAATGGACTGTACCTTTCTTCCCAGACGTGTACCTTACTCTTGATACAAGCTCATCATACACCTGATATTATATAGGTGGAATGCTCTCACAATTCATCGTAGAATATGGTGGAACAATAAAGAAAGGAGTGAGAGTTTCAAATATATTTATACACGTCTATATATTTATTATACATATACCATCAATTCTAAATAAATATAAAATGTATATAATTTATATTATTAGTTAACCCAATATGACTAGTGGGGTATAAATGGATAATGTACTTGTGTACCAAATAGTCTTGTGTATAGTATGGTGTGTGTGTGTCTCTCTCTCTTTCTGTTCATAAAAAATGTCACACCTATCTTCTTAAATGGGCTAAATTATCAGTGCACTTTACCACACCTTTTCTCTTGTTTCACCACACTGCACTAGTCTGTTTATGTCTATGAATACTGTTATCTTTTCCTTATACCAGGACATTACCTGTTTCATTTAGCACATGTGTGTGCCAGAATTAGTAGGCATAATCAGGCTCAAGTCACCTATTTAGCTTTTTAGAGTAAACTGGAGTAAAATTAGATTTTATAGCACATTGCAGATTAGGCAGGAGATGTTCTCTAAACAAAAAATATGTTAAAACCTGCTAGACATTACATGACCTTTACGTTTTGCAGTAATAATAAAATAGCAACATGTGCACTGATAAAGGAAAATAGCTACAAGGTCTTGTCTAGGTGGTATTACTGCCCTACCCGATTAGCCCGGATGTTGGTTCCCTTTCCCCTTGTGCTTTATTGGGTTGTGGCCAATGTGGCACATATAAACACATGTGGTGGGACTGTCCTTATGTATCTCCGCTATGGGATTATGCCTTTTGGTCCTTGAGTGTGGTGTTGGGGACCCCCCTTTCTCTGGAGCCCTGGATGGGTCTGTTGAATCATCCCTATGGTGCTCGTTGCTTGTCTGATAAGTCTAACAAGTTGATTTTTCCGATTTGTGCGGCAGGTCAATGCCATGGTGCATTTCATTGGAAATCTGTCCCTCTGAGTTTGGCTTCCTTGGAGGGACGCATTTGGCAACTTCTAAAGATGGAAAAGTTGATGGTATATTACTGTAGTTCCTCCGCCTCTTACAATGTTTTGGCGACTGACTTGTGTCCTATGTTGCACTGAGTCTGTATGTCCTTCAGCTCTTCTTGGTTACTGCAGGCTCTTCTCATCCTTCGCATTACTCCTCTTTTCCCCCTCCTCCCCTATCCCCCCTTTTTTTCTGTCCCTCTCCACTCTTTCTTTTTCTTCTTCTGTTTTTTCTTCCCCCTCCTTTTCATGATTTGGGTTCTGATTTTCTGATGATGTCTCTCCTGTGACATCATGTGTGGTTCTGGTGTGCCTCCTTTTTCTAGGTGGTGGATATGGGGGCGGGTTAGCTGCTTTCACTGTGGGCTTTGGCCCTGCAGTGTTCATATGTTTATGTGTGTTTTTGTTTCTCATTGCCCTCACTGTATTTACTGTGATACATTGTCTGTTCTTTTCTTTGCTATTATAAAATCTTAATAAACTTTGAATTAAAAAAAAAAGAATAAGATGGCATACTAACAGTCTAGTGAAAATGTCCTTGTTAAGAAAGAGGAAAAAAACCCAATTTGTATGAAATACATCCTGCAAGTGACATTATTATAAGAAAATAGTATTTTCAACAGCTATAATGTAGTGATTGCCAATTACCAGAATATCCAATATTATTGATCACCTATCAAAGTTCAGTTTGTTTGCTACAGAACTGCACATATTTTGCATTTCTACTTAACTCCCAATGATACTTAAGCACAAATGACCAACATAATTGGTCGCAGGGATTTTTCTTCATGAGCTCGGCTGAGGTTAAATATTGAACTGCATGTTCTTTCTATGATCTGCATAAAAGAAGTGCTACGATATCATTGTCACTTTTCACAGCAGCACAATACCAGTGAACCTAATTTCCATGAGCTTGAGCACACTACAAAGCCTCCTGCAAATATTTGGACAAGGCACACATAGAAGAGTAAACACTTTTTAAGACTAATGGGTTATTCTTGTTATGATAATAATGGTAGACTGATCTTATCATGTTTTGTCAAGGCATACACATAGCTAGAATTTATGTATTTTTTTTTACATTAACCGCCTGGGCAAAATATTTGAATCCAGACAGCAGATATCAGAGTTCTGAGTAAGAAGATTTCGGGGCTGATTTTGCCCTAAAAAGGCATATATAGATACACATTCCCATACCTTAACCCCTTAAAGGGATAGTAATGTTTGCAATTAAGCAGATAACTGAGTCTTCTTTATTGTAAATCTAACACTTTGCTCTATGTTTAGCAACTTATTTGTATGAAGTTCTGAAGATATTAAATGCAGAAGGATCCCCCTTCTGGCCACTTCATGCTGCCTCTCTGACTGGTCCGGATGGATGAGGTGAGGGACAAACTTCAATATGCAAAGGAAAATCCTGCCCTCCTTCATCAAGCACAATTTGTTAGATTTACAATAAAGAAGACTCGGCAATCTACTTCATTGCAAACATTACTACCCCTTTAAAGATATAGTAATGCATTCAATATCTATTTAAATCTTCTGCTCAACATGTATGAGTCTGACATCCTTCATGGTATATAGGTTTTATTTTCCCCTTTCCTACCTCTGTGCGGTCAGCAAAGTATCGGTGACAATGGCTCCACTGATGGAACTATCGTCGCCAGTGGCAACCCTACTCTGCAAACACAGCAAGATAAAAACTACATCCCTATGAATTATTTTACCGAACACTATAGATGTGTTGATTTAGTCTTCAAGACACAATAAAATGACTCAGAGTGAAGGAATATAAATATTGTATGCTCACTTTTCAGTCAGATGACATTCTCAAGAAAAACAAACAGTTTAGAGCGCTAACTCACCGTGTACAAGATTATATATGTATATATATATGTATAATACTTTTTGATAAATTATTTTACATAAAGTGTCCATTAATAGAATTAAGATCACTGAAGTGTGCAGCAAGGAATGTAAGGGTTCTCCAGTCCCCCAAACATCAGGCCAAAGTGCAAACAGAACAGACAGCAAACCTGCACTCCTCCAGTCTAAATGTGAATAGTATGCATACTATTCACATTTAGACTGGAGGAGTGCAGGTTTGCTGTCTGTTCCAGATGACATTCTCAGTTCCATCACTGCTGAAGGACTGATGTCCTTGAAACAGGAGAGAGGGTATAGAATAAAGTGAAAATACAGAAGATTTAAACAATGTTATTTTCAACCATTACTATCCCTTTAAGGAGCAGAAAACTCTATAATGAAAAATATCCTGTAGGACTTTACCCGTTGACTAAAACAATGGTACTCCCACATCTGGAAGATGCTTTGTTACAAAGTTATTACAATTCAAACAAACTATTAGCAACAATGTCAACGGCTGTTTAGGCAATTTTGCTGTTACCAGCTATGGGAGAGGTGAACCTCAGGCATCTTTTCTACACAGAATGTAACAGCTCCATCACTTGGACAGCATTAACTGTACTAACCATTGCAAAAAACAAGTCAGCTTCCAGCCGTGGAACAGGAGGCCCTGCCATTTTACTCACAGAAAAATTATATAATATGTGCTTTTTGATAATAAAACTTTATTGATCCTTTAAGGCAGAAGAATGTATATACACGTTTATGCCCTTTAAACAGGCAGTATGAGGTGTCAGCAGTGATAGTGTCCCTGTCAGAAACCAGGACACAGGATGAGGCTGTCAGACAGTGACATCCCACATCTCCTGTTACTGCAGGACATTGTTTGGACCTTTCTAGCATCTTGCATTCTAGCAGTGATATGTGTTGTGTATCACAAGATTAGTAAACATGAGCCAGAAGTCACTTTAATTTGTAATTTGATACACAGCATACAACTTCTTGGTGTGGGTCCAAATGATAACATGTGACATTTCGTGGGAAGTTGGCATTTAGCGTGTGTAGTAGCCAATATGGTCTGAAAATTGGTCACATGACTCTATCTAACCTTAGAGCAGGAGGCTCAGTCCCTGGAGACATGGTACTAGCTAATAAATACTGAAGTCTCTAAGACAAATCTGGAGAGTTTCTAGATGAAATGCATTACACTCCAAACACAGTGGGCCTTTATTCTGTTGGGTATTACTTATTTAAGCTCAATTAATAAAGAGCATCTTTTATCAATTGTTATGGGTCACATATATTAAATTCCTACACAGGTGAGTGGACGATTGGGAGATCTGCAGCTGGTTTCTGGATGATGGATGACAGTGGGAAAAGTGGCAGGATCAACTATGGAGCTGTTTCCTAGATGACTAATCTGGGCTGTGTTCAGGGACTGTGCATCCACCTCAGAAGCAGGTTATAGCCTCATTAAAGTGTGAGTACTGTCCTGTGGTGGGACTAGGAGACCTTGTGAAAATCTGCTACCCATAGAGACTGCCTCCAAACATCCCTGGAAGGGGCAACTAAATGATGAAGGACTGAGATTTGGAGAAGAGTGTTATGAGAATAGCTAGATATTATGTTTCCCAATTTTACTTTGTTTCCTTCTTTTCATCATTATTTTATTAGAAATAAAAAAATTTATTGCAAAATACTTGCATTTATTTTTCCTTGAGCACCTGATTAACATTAATCACACTTATTTGCTTTGTCCTGGTTATTTTATTCTAAAATGCACATACACCTGTGGTGACATGGTTATGAAAGCAAAATGCAAGTACACTCTGTTGCTAATGAACCTGGCACTGGCATTGGTACTCTGTATTCATCTTTAGCCCTTCATAAAATGCAATGTAAAAGATAAAAATGAGAGGCCGCACTCAAGCAATGATTGAAGAGAGCTTTGTCCAGTATATTTAGGGCAGTGGCTAAAACTACAGTGTTTAAGGAATAACCCTCTTTTTTGCTGGGTGGTGTGCAAATGTGTTTATATTATAAGGCCAAAATAGTTAAAGCCAACATGAAATTTCTCACTCATGCTTTCAGATTGGAAATGACTTTTACAATTTAGAAAGGATAACTTTAACTGAACAACAACCCCTTTGCTTTGTTAGTTTTTTAGACCATTGATGAGAGAAAATTACAGGGGGCTCGTTCCGTTAAAATTATCCTCTCCAATACTCCGCTTTTATATGTATTTTATACCAATATGTTATGTCTTTGTATTTCTGCTTTTTTCATTCAATAAAGCTTTTAAATAATAATAAAAAAATATCCTCTCCAAACATTAAAGGTCATCTCTAGCACTGGCTTTAACATTATTTTTGGCCTTTTAGTTTAAACTTTAATTATTTCAATTTCTTTTGTGCAAAATGTATTATGAATGAGGTCGATATTCTGGGATTGAACACCTATTAACACGCTGCAAGTTAAAGAACATTTATCCTATGTGATCACACATAGTAAAGAGCAGCTCAAAAAAATAAATCTATCAGTCAGTCTTCTACGACGGAACACAATGTAGAAGTATTTGGGTTTCAGCCAGAAACATTGTGGTTTGTGCATGCAGCTCCAGAGACTCAGTTTTGTGATTTCAAGCCTGAAGCAGAGGGTCTATAAGGACTGTGTTGCGCAGGTCATTGAGACTTCAGTCATGGAGTTCAGTCTCTTAACTTGGGACCAGTGAAGGAGCCCCAAATGTCTCTTCAAAACTCCATTCTACTATGCCATATGTGCACTAGGGCTCACAAAGCAGTCCTAGCTTCATGTGCAGGTCTGTCTATCTGCCAGGAGAGCAGCAACCAGGTGATTATTGCACTTTAAGTTCAACATTTCAGATTGATTCGTCAGCGTGTTCAAATGTTATAAGTATTAAAAAATTGTCAGTTTACATTCAAGGGTCATTTAAACTTTAATTTTTGGTATACTACTTTGCAGCTATATTACAATTGATTTTGTTATAATAGGAGAAATGGTCATCCATATCTGTAACATCTATAATGTAATTTAATGAATCATCCACTAGAGGTCAGTAAAGTATAATGACATATAGAGGCTGATGTACTATGAGTAACTGGAGCAATTTTTGATAAAACCAGTTGCACCAAATGGGACAGATAAAAATGTACCATTGATTTAAATGGGCCTTGTAACCCCATTTATTGCTAGAGAGTTGTCCAATACATTAAAAAAGCAATGTATTGGAATGCTGTTTAGCATTAAAAGGAATAAAAGTTCCATTTAAATCAATGGGTATATTTGGAATATTTGCCCTGTGTTTTGTAGTTAGTTTGATCCAGAATTGCTCTAATTCTTCTCAGTACATCAACCTCAGAATGTGTCAGCTGATTAGTGGGTCTCCGGGGACAGACACTGATTCTCTGGGGGTGGGGAGTTTTGTAACAAACTCATACCATTTCTGCTCCTTCTCAGCCTGGTCCTCCCATTTTCCTCCCTCTTCTACTACTTCCCCACCCAGTTCCTCCCACATCACACCCACTTTTGAGACATATCATGAACCCCAACCCACTCATGAGTAAGCCCACACCCCCGTTTGGACACTAATTGTGTCATTTATATCCCTCAGCAGCACCACAGGAGTCCCTTCTGGGGACTCCAGAAGACAAAGTTCCCAGGTATACCTGTTAGGATAAATGGAATTAAATATTAGAAGACCAAACAATCATATAATTTCCCATGAAGAATAACAGTGATCTGACATCTTCTCAGAAGTTGGACAGAAGGCTAATTTTTACCAAACTTCAGCCTGTTGAAGATGCTTTTTTTTAGCTCATAAAGAGCAGAAAGCCCAATACATGTGACTGTGAAGGACTGCAGCTTCTATTCACACAACCTTCACAATCATTTCACTGGGGATTTTAACATCTTTAATTTTAGAGCACTCTTACTGATTTGCTTATCTTGCAGAGCTCCCTTGCTTTCAAGGGGCTAAAAGACACGTTGAAATCAAGTTTTTTTTTTTTTTTTTTTTTAAATAAGCATCACTACAGCAATGCAGCAAACAGATGCCGCTTTTAAGTAATCTTTATGTTTAGAATTGAATGTTGCAAACATCAGTTTTGGCATCAGCATAAATGCAACATTTTCTTTTGAATAAGCCATATGTGTTATTAAATCAAAAACAAAACAATAAAAAAGCTCCTGAGACCAAGGGTCCAGTGACAAATTCAAAACCTAAAGACGAGCCCCCCATAAAAATAACTGCAGCAGGGGGTAGAAATGCAAATGCAAAAAAAAGCTTAGAATGATGCTGTGTAATAGAGTTCTTTAGTGCATTGCAGTACAATGCTTTGGTGTCCTCTGTCATATTTGGGGTTTCTAGCATTATTTTAGGCAATTTGCATTTTGTGATTTGCTATTTGCCCCTAGTCTGGAGTTAGAAGAACTGTTCCTCTGAATATTGCACCTTTTACATACTATGCATCCCCAAAATCTTGCTGCTGGTGGAGGAGGCTGAGAAGGGACATGCATGATGGGATGTAGTAGAAGAAGAAGAAAGACGAAGATAGAGATGGATAAGGCAAAGGGAAGTGATCATGTTATGGACTTCTGTGAATATGAATATTCACTTATATGTTGTAGTATATAATAAAAGTGTATAAGGAGTTTAGAAAAACATTTTTCCAGAGAACATTAGGCTCTTGTAGTGCCCATGGGACATCCAAAATAATGGTTGGAAATCTATTGGACATCCCTGTGGCACTAAAAAGGTTTACGGAGGTTTTCTAGACAAACATTTAGGGATAGAGTTGCACACTCTGAAAACTGTGGCAGGGCTACAGATTAAAACAACATGGTAGAGCTATGAACATTATGATTTTTATTTCTTAACTACTGGTTGCAGGGTCCTCACATCTGTTGTGTCCACAGTCCCAAAGATAACAAGAACAGTTTCAGACACCAATGTCTGCCTCATCATCTCCTCACAGGTCTTGTTGTTGACAACCACTGGTGATGTAAGCAGCCAAGGTCTCCTGGGACATTTTTCTCTTCACCATCTCCTTACAGTCATAATAGCCTTGCTTTAAGATATCAGCAGTTCTCCAGGTGTTGCCATTTCCTAGATCTGCAACTATGTTGCATTGCACTGGCTTTCTTTTGACCTCTAGTGCAGGCTGAATAATATGTTTTTGTTGGCAAGAACTCCATGGATGAGAATGTTGCTCAACTCATTGGGGAACTTAAGACCCCTGTGCTTTTCTGCATCCTTGGATGCAGGGGGAATTCTTGGCCTACCGGCTATAACTGTGGAGACATTGCAGCTCCCTGCACTGCCATTTTGTCTCTTTGCACTGTATATATGTGTATATATATATATATATATATATATATACATACATACAGTAATGTGCAAAAGTTTTAGGCAGGTGTGCCAAAAATGTTGTAATGTAAGAATGACTTCAGAAATAGGCATATTAATAGTTCATTTTACATCAATGAAAATGCATATTGAGTGAACAAAAGAAAAATCTCAATCAAATCAATATTTGGTGTGACAACCTTTTGCCTTCAAAACAGCATAAATTCTTCTAGTTATACCTTTACATAGTTTTTTAAGGAACTCCTGTGTTTTCATGCATAGTTGAGTAACTTGTTCTTGTTTCCAGAGGTATAGCTTTTTGGCCGCAAGTTTTCCATGAAGACCACGTCTGCCCAGACTCCTCCGGACAGTAGATGGTTGTACCAGGGTCCCACTGTTTTCTGCCAGTTTTGAGCTGATGGTACTGCTGGACATCTTCCAATTGTGAAGAGAAGTAAGCATGATGTGTCTTTCATCTGCTGCCGACCACTGCATCTACTGTTACCCGTCTCTTCGTGCTGCTTCAAAAGAGCTTGAACAGCACATCTGGAAACTCCTGTCTGCCTTCGCATTCTGCCTGGGAGAGACCTTGCTGATGCAGTATAACTACTTTGTGTCTTGTTGCTGTGCTCAGGCTTGCCATGGTTTATGACTTTTGACATTAAACTATCTTCAGCAACCTCACCTTGAGATTGGCTGTTCCTCACCCAGTTTTATTCCTCCTACACAGCTGTTTCTATTTCAGTTAATAATTATATTTCAACCTACATATTAAACTGATGGTAATTAACACCTGTTTGGTATAATTGTTTAATCATACACCTTACTGTGCCTACACAATCCCTGTCTTTGTGCAAGTGTACCTAGAAGAACTGTTGCTGATTTGAAGGCAAAGGGTGGTGACACCAAATATTGTTTTGATTAGATTTTTCTTCGGTTCACTCACTATCATTTTTTAATTGAGAAAAATAAACTATTACCAAGTATTTTCTGAAAGCATTCTTATTGTACAGCATTTTTTTCACACCTGCCTAAGACTTTTGCACAGTACTGTATCTATTTACATTGATTCTGTCCATAAATTCATTTCAGCTTCATAAACACTTTCACAAATTACATTATCATTATTTAGTTAATGTTTTACATTCATACTGTTTACACTTCATCATTATATTCAAATATTTTTTTTTCTCTGAGAGATGTGAGTACATACAAGTACAACTAGAGTCAGTTGGTGTGGTCCTTTTTTATATATGGACACATTCATGGGCACATTCATATCATAGTTTTCACTTCTGAGGGAAGTTTATATAGGTATGTGTGCATGGTAGAAGTTTGTGTTCTGTGTACAAGTCTGCACACATACACATACATGTGTATTTATTAATTAAGCCCTTTTCAGGCCTTTAGTTTGGCATATTTTCTAATTCTTCCTTTTTAAAAAGCTAAACAAGAATACTACACCATACTAATCCACAACAATAAATCGAACCCGCGCTGTCTCTTTGCAGTCTTTGACTCCTTGCTCCATCCTTCCACTGCTTCCTCTCACCCCATACATTCTCCTCAAGCTTTTGCAGAGCACTTCAAGCACAAGGTGGAATCTATTCAAAAACAGATTCCTACTATTCCATCTGCCTCCGAACTCTCTCTCCCCAAACCCCCCTCATCATACTTCAATAATTTTACCCCAATAACAGAGGAAGAAGTTTCTCATCTTCTCCTATCTACCCACCTCACTACTTGCTCCTTGGACCCTTTGCCTTCCCACTTACTCAAACCACTTGCACCAGTCCTTACACCTATATTAACACACATCTTCAACACTTCTCTCTCCACAGGCACATTCCCTTCTTCCTTCAAACAGGCACAAATTAAACCGCTGCTCAAAAGGACTAACCTTGACCCCTCCTGTCTCTCTAACTATCGACCTGTCTCCCTTCTACCTTTTACCTCAAAGCTGGCTCTCCTCCTATCTCTCACAACGTTCCTTTTTTGTGTCCTCTAACAATAACACCTCCTCCGCAGTCCCTCTGTCTGTGGGGGTGCCTCAAGGCTCCGTTCTGGGTCCTCTGCTTTTCTCACTGTACACCCTTTCATTGGGCGAACTTATTAGTTCATTTGGCTTCAAATACCATATATGCTGATGATACCCAAATTTACATCTCCACTCCTGATCTTTCACCTCAAATCCAGCTGCAAATTTCAGACTGCCTTTTGGCCATTTCCTCCTGGATGACACAACGTCAGCTGAAGAGTAACATGGCTAAAACCGAACTGCTAATCTTCCCACCAAGACCTTGCCCAACACCTTGCTTCACCATTACAGTTGATGGCATTGATATTGATCCGGTCAGCTCAGCACGCTGCCTTGGGGCCATATTTGATTCCTCTCTTTCCTTCTCCCCTCACATTAACTCCGTGGCTAGATCATCTCGCTTCTTTCTCCGCAACATTGCTAAAATCCGCCCGTTCCTCTCCCAACAATCTACTAAAACTCTTATACATGCCCTCATTCTGTCCCGCTTAGACTATTTCAATATCCTTCTAACTGGCCTCCCTGCTACTCATCTTTCACCTATGCAATCTGTTTTAAATTCAGCTGCACGAATCACCACACTCTCCCCAAAAACTGAACCTGCCCACATAATTCTCAGACATCTGTCATGGCTTCCAATTCAGCAGAGCATCAATTACAAAGTCCTTCTTCTGACCTTTAATGCAATCTCAGCACTTAACACCCTCTTACCCCATTGTCTGTCTCCTTCTACCCATTTAGACTGTAAGCTCCTTGGGGCAGTGACCTCTCTCCCATTGTTTCTATGAATGTCGCACTTATTTCATCCCCTCTTATTTATTGTAACATATGTCTATTGTCTATTGTAAGGCACTGCGTACACTGTGTGGCACCATATAAATAAAGATATACATACATACATACAAATAAAACTCCCATGTGTGTCAATAGAACTGTTACTTTCTCTAATGCTATAGAGGAACTCCTGTGAATCACAAGGCTGCGTTTGGACTACACCTGTCATTATCTTCAGCCAACCAAAATCTGCATAAGGATGATGTACATTGTAGTGCAACAGCTGAGAAGATGTGCCAAAGAAGATAGAGAGTGAAATAAAGGTTTAATGGAAAACTAAACCCTTTCAGAAACATAGAATTTGACGGCAGGAAAGAACCATTTGACCCATCTAGTCTGCCCATTTTCCTACAGTAAAAACCTAAAACCTTTTTTGGTCCTTGGTCTTTTCTTATATTAAGGACAGCCTTATGCCTATCCCATGCATGCTTAAATTTTGTCACTGTATTAACTTCTGCCACTTCTGCAGGTAGGCTATTCCACTTATCAACTACCCTCTCAGTGAAGTAAAACTTTCTTACATTACGTCTAAACCAATTTCCCTCTAGCTTTAGACTATGGCCTCTTGTCCTAACATTTTTACTCCTTTGAAATATACTTCCATCCTGTACTTTGTTGAATCCCAACAAGAATAGTGTACAGTGTATTGTAGCATTAGCCCTTTGAATGCTAGAGGGATACACAATGCATGCAAAGCAATGCATTGCATACCCCTCTGGCACTCAAAGGGTTAAGCAGTTGAAGAACTGGAGGACAGTCCTCTTGCCATTCCCATATCTGGCCTCTGGCGCTGTAAGCGTGGCCTTCCCAGTTTCCTTATATATATAATGAAAACATAATGTAAAAAGTGGCTCCAAAGTGGTACACACTACTGTTCAGTATAGAGTGGAAGCAGCCTCGTGATTACTAATAATTAATGATTTCCCTTCTCTCCTTGGTGCACAAACTTGAGAAGCTCCCACTGTAAATGATCTAAAGCAAAACAAAATTTCACCTTCCTAAAATGTGTAAGGGATCTGGAGCACTTGTACTAAAGCAACAAATTTCATCCAAACTAACAGAGCCTGGAAGAGACTGCACTTTTCTTGAATCAATGCATTCCATGTGATGAATGGCTACTCATTACAGAAGGATGGAGGATACAAACTCTTCTATTATTAGTGTTAATCACATGAAACACACAGATTTAAGACTCAGTCTAAGTGCACAATTTTCTCTCAGCTTAAATTTGATAAAATTGTAAGCATTATTTCTAGTTAAGTGTTAATTTAGAGTGAAAAAACTAAAGCTGCAGAGAGTAAGTTAAACAATAGTACCAGCGGGCAGGTGATTAGGCTTTACTGGCCAACTAGTTCATGAGTTCATGTTTGCTAGATAATCAGGTAAAATATGTTTTTGTTAAAAATTGTAGGCTGGCTGCACCTTGGGGTCAGACTGGCTGCATGTTGGTTTACAAGATTCTAAAGACTTTTCTTTTGCTTACTTCAGACAGATTGATAAAGTTCATTGTCAACTGATAAAGTGAATAATACAGACCTAAAATGAGGATTAACAAGTGCAGGCAACTGCTAATACAATACAAAAATATATAAAAATATGTATCTGTATTCTGTATAGAGGACATATAGGTAAGTAAATCCTTCTGTTGACCAAAGTGTGAGGAATTTATTCCTATAGGGATGATTAATCTACATATATCTCTGTATGTATCTCTGTTTGTATTCTTAAATTGTTATTTTGATTTTATTTATTCAAATATAGGTTTGGCACTGAATGCAAAGGCTCCCAAGTAATCACACAATCCACTGCTGCTGGCAAACACGGTACCTGGCAGAGAACCAGAGCATAACTTTATATCTGTGTGCACAGTGGGTGAGGCAGAGTTCTAGACTGCTGTACTACAGGAAGATTCTCCAGTTCAGTATAGCAACATGTAGCTCTCCAGTTGTTGGGATGACACTGTCGCCATGCTCATGTGCCCATTGACTGGCTGAGGATGAAGGCGTGGTCTCCAAAAACAGCTGGGAAGGCCACAGGTTTCCCACTTATTTTCTTCATGCTAAACAGTTAGGGTTGCTTTAATGGAGCTGAAGAAGAGCATGGGGAGATGTTAGGCCTTGGAGATTGAGATACACATAGTCATACGCAATAAAAATTAGGAATGCAATGGAAGGGAGAATCACACAGATGGATTGACAGAATGCATGCACATATACGCTGTGTACATAAAGAATAATGATACGTACTCCAGGATTCAAACTGGCAAAATAACAGACACAAACCCCACAGGAGGGAGGAAAAGGGAACACACACCTAAAATATATTTATAATGTCCCACTAGGAATTATGGCCAAGAGGTCTCTTCCAATCCTATCACTGCCACAGGAGTATGTATGTAATGCACATCCCTGTGACACAGAAAGGGTTAAGAGAGGGATGCTACTATCTCTGCTCTTTAGCAGAGACAGCAAACTGTCCTTTGGCTCCATAGAGAGCTACAGTAAGATCCTAACACGCCAACCTCAGGTTGTAAATGTGAACTGACAGCTGATGCTGCTATCGGAGCTCAGTGCATGTGGTGAACACATAAACACACATGAATACAAAAATGGCTCGTTAGCCTGCATTTCCATATGCAATTGAGCCACTGTATAATTAGTTAGAGCAAAAAAGTAAACATGTTGAAGGCATGGTGGATTCATACCGATGTCAGAGGATTATGGTGGATTGGTGGTGGATTCACAAGGATATGAAGGCAAAGACATCTCAGTTCATACTGTCGACACATATTCATCACCATATCACCATGCTGGCCTCTTATTGCCCTATAGAGTATCTCCCTCCAGGTCTGCTGCAAACCTACAGCACCAAAGGGGACTAATTACACTTCCTATGAAGATAAATCAAACGTTTAACCCCTTGAATGCTAGAGAAGTCTCAAGGGGTTAAAGGGCCATTGAGATCAATGGGAATATGTGAATTTTTAATTTGTTCCTGTGATGCAATTGGTTAGAGAGTACGCTTTCCTACATTAATTAATTGGCACCTACTGACCTAATTGTGTAACCTAGAGATATAGATGTCATTATAAACTCATGTTCCACTACAGTATCCTTTTATTATGTTCTCTGATTAAATTACAAAAGTATTTATCATTAAAACAAAGGTATTAAGTAGGACACCAGTTTTATGTACAATTAAAATTGATATCCTATTGCACTGGCAACTAGTAAATTGCAAGTGTCAAAATGGCACCTTCATTAGGTTGCCTGCGTCAGCATGACTCTAAGGGCTGTATGTTCATAAGAAAAGTGGAGGACTTCTGGGGCAAACCATTTGCACTACAGGGGAGAACTAAAAATCCCCATTGATTTGAATGGGAAATTTAACCATTTAAATGCTAGAGAGGTCTTCAAGCATTGTATGGCGTTAAACTGGGTACTTAAGGGGGTGGCATGCACTATGAAATTGTCTTGATAAACACCCCAGTGAGGATTGAAACTTTGACCTTTTCCAAATGAATGACAATTAATTGAAAGCATAACTTTCATCTTAACTAAAGTCACCCTGCAATAATTAAGCAGGTAGCGACTAGCTTTATAATATATCTATTACCTTTCAAAATTACCCGATTGTAAGGAAATCCTTTATTTTAGGAGACCGGAAGCCAGGCATCAAGCAGACATCTTGTCTGCGCGCCTGCACTGTCAGTCCAGGTCTCCATTGTGAAGCACTGCAGTGTGCCACATGGTAACAGGAAGGGACTGATGGAGCAGGCGCGCAGACTGCACTAACCTGGCCGTCAGTCTCAGAAGATAAAGGATTTGTTTATAATCAGGTAATTTTGAAAAGCCATAAGAGTGCTGGATAGATAGATAGATAGATAGATAGATAGATAGATAGATAGATAATGTGTGTGTGTGTTTATGCAGACACACACACACACACACATATGCCATGTTGTGGTGCACCTTGAATGGAAATGTTGAGTATGCATCCTTCACCTGTATTTCAGTTTGACATGCCAGCCACAGGGATATACCTGGGAAACCTCTGGATCTGCTTCAGCGACTATAATTTTTAGAATGAATTACAGGGTCTTTGGGGACGGAGACTAAGTCTCTACTTTGGTGAGTTTTAAGTGTGACTCCTCCCATTTCTCATCCTTCCTTCTACTTCCCAGCAGGTTCCACCAACTTCCTGCCAGTTCTAGAGTCAATTCCTACGGTTTCTCCACACAATTCCACCCGATTATGCCCTATCCATTTTATCCCAGGATTCATGATTTATACCATGATTCATGACATTTAGACACTCCAAATTTAGACAGGCTCATATTATGCATCAAATCTCTCTTTACTACTCCATAGCAGCAAGAAAACATAACATTTAAACAGAAACATTTTTTATATTCAAACATGTTGAAACCCACCCTCAATGCCTTTCATACAATCCCCATTCCCTATTCCAAATAACTGTAACCAATGTCTTTTCCTCTTTCTTTGTTGCTCCAGACAGAGTATTTATATGTTGAAATTTGCCCTTATTTGTTTTTTTTCCTGTTTGTTATTGATTGAAATGTTTGTTTGGCTCTATCAGAACAAGCACGTTCAATTGTACCTTTTGGTCTTGATTGATTTGTGCAGAGTTCATTACTTAGGGCCATTATTTTGTTGCCTTGCATCGTTTTGTTAGATATTTGTGACTTTGCTCATGTTGTGTTGCAATCATTTTCGGTTGTGGTTCTAATGACCGACAGAGGAAACTTTCATGTCCATTGGGGGCCTAAGAAACAGCGTGTCGCTTAACCTCACTCACTAAGGTGAAAGAGACGAAGATAGCATTATCTGAGTATTAAGCGTTTAGTCTAAATAGAAGCCCTAGTTATTTCTAGTAGAAATTTGATATAACTTTATTAGGAAATTCAATTCTTATTTATTAGTTACTATTTTAACCCTTTGAGTGCCAGAGAGGAATGTGTTGGATACCTCTCTGGCACTCAATGGGTTAACATTAATTTAAATGGTTTTACTTAAGAGAGCTTTAATTTCTGGCATTAGCAATACATTTTAATTCATACAGATATTTACATTTCTTATTTCAATTTTTTTTTTTTTTTTTTTAGATTTAAAGAGCTTTACTGAAAAGTAAAATTCACATAGAGAGTAGCATAACTGATGTTTACATTCAGAAGCACCTGTATCACAATAGGAACTTATTGTAAAGCAAACAATTGCAATGGAGTGTACAACATGGAGTACAAGGATATTTAGGAAAACAGAAGTAAAAGAAAAACATAAATACATCAGTTATGCAAAAATAACAAGGCATCATATCAGTGACAGAAGGTACAACAAAGGCAGCAAGCTGGAACACACCCTACATGTACTGAGGGCAACTTGTCACCCATTATGGAACAAAGGGGTGGAACAGGCATAAATCAATGGATAGAGAGGCTATCCAGAGGCTGTAACAGAAGGAGAAGGGAGAAATGTAGAAAGAAGGAAAGACAAGAGAGAAGGCCTAAACAATCTGGAAGGAACAGGACAAAGAGAAAGTCTGTAGAGAGAGGTGAAGAAAAGATGGTAAGGAGCTATATAGGGCCAGAAAAGGAAATAATAAAAAGGGCGAGAAAGGTAAACATGAAGGAAGGAGAAAGGGGGAGGGAGTTGAGAGAGTTGACCAAACCGGAGTCTTGAAGGAAACTTCAATTGGGAAATATTTCCAGATATAATAAAAACAGCACGCCTCAGTCCTTGTCAATGTCTAACCACCTACTCCGTACTACAAGAAAGGAGTCCTCCCTACCCACAGAGATTGCATGGGTCTGTTCCATAGACATCAGGTATCTAACTCTAGCCTTCCATTTAGTCAGTGTCGGAGGAGAAACATCCTTCCAATGAAGAGGGATAATATATCGGGCTCCATTGAGGAGGTACAGTAGTAGTGTAGAATGGAAGAGTCAGGGTCGAGTCGAGGTTAAAAAAAAAAAAAAAAAAAAAAAAAGGAAGAAGAGGGGGAGTGGGGAAAGTTCAATTTTCAAATTAGTTTATTTTTCATATTAATTAAATTCACTTTTAAACTTCAACATTAAACATGTCATTCAACAAATATAGAATTTCCCCTTCCACCCCACTCCCATTAAAATTAAGAGAATTCTTCCTCACTTTTCACAATAACCATTTAGGCCAGATTATCAAAATATCACCAGTGAGCCATCCCTTATGTTACCTAAAGCACAGATTCAAGCAATCATGGATGCTTCTGTTAATAAATCAGTTACCAACACTATATCGTCTTCTATGAAAAAAATGTCAGTGTAGCTGGTAAAATCTTTGACTGAAGTTTTAGCTCCTAAACAATATGAAACAATAAAAAGAGTTTTCGAACAATATGATTCCTCTTCTGATGAAGAGGTGGAGAAATCAGGAATGGGAAAAATAAAATGTAAAACCAAGCATTGTAATGTAAATGCTTAAACATTGGTTTTACAAATATAGTTATCTACAATTTCTAGACATGATGATTGTGGACCAAACCACATGAAAGACCCATTGTTCAAAGTCCAAACTTAAAGGGATAGTAATACTTCATATATTTAAGCTATATTTAGTATTAAATAAATAAACTAAAGCATCCATGTCTTTTTTTCTATATCTTATATAGTTTGAGTAATCACTATGTAAAGTTTACCCCGCCTGCCTCTTTAAGCTACCTCAGCGCTCTAGCTGAAAGACCTGGATCCTGGTCCTTACACTGCACTGCTCGTCTGGAGAGTCAAAATAGCATTACATACAAAGAAAATATTCATGACAATGTTCTACTGCCTCAAACCAGGCACACTTTGTAGACCATTGTCATGAATATTTTCTTTGTATGTAACGCTATTTCAGCTCTGCAGACTAGCTGTCCAGTCGCATGATCATAATCCGTCTGTCTGGTAGAGCGCTAATAGCTTAAAGGGGCAAGAGGGGTAAACTTTACATAGAGATTTGTCGTTACCTACCCGGTCCGGGTCGCCGCGCCGGGAGGTCCTTGGTGCCAGTTCCGGCTTCCAATGCGCTTCTGCGCAGGCGCCGACGTCAGACGCTTAGACGTGCTGCTACGTCGGCGTCATGACTCCTTCCTCTATTTTACTGAGCGCGCGGCCACGGACCGGCGCTCAGTAATCAGCGTTCTTTGGAGGGGTTAGCAGTGTCTCTGCTTCTCCTCTCTCCGGGCCAGTCTTACTCGCTCTCCTTCCTGGACCACCAGGCCAAGTCTTACCTGCTCTCCTCCCTGGACCACCAGGCCAAGTCTTACCTGCTCTCCTCCCTGGACCACCAGGCCAAGTCTTACCTGTTCTCCTTCCTGGACCACCAGGCCAAGTCTTACCTGCTCTCCTCCCTGGACCACCAGGCCAAGTCTTACCTGCTCTCCTCCCTGGACCACCAGGCCAAGTCTTACCTGCTCTCCTCCCTGGACCACCAGGCCAAGTCTTACCTGCTCTCCTCCCTGGACCACCAGGCCAAGTCTTACCTGCTCTCCTCCCTGGACCACCAGGCCAAGTCTTACCTGTTCTCCTCTCTGGACCACCAGGCCAGTCTTACCTGCTCTCCTCCCTGGACCACCAGGCTAAGTCTTACCTGCTCTCCTCCCTGGACCACCAGGCCAAGTCTTACCTGCTCTCCTCCCTGGACCACCAGGCCAAGTCTTACCTGCTCTCCTCCCTGGACCACCAGGTCAGTCTTACCTGCTCTCCTCCCTGGACCACCAGGCCAGTCCTAGCCACTCTCCTTCCCGGTCAGGCTTCACTTCCTTCACCCATCAGTGTCTCTCTTTTCTTCTGGAGAGCTCTACCCTAGGTCAGACTCTCCCTGGGGCAGGTGGTGGTAGTCCTCTCTGTAGCCTGTTCTCCTGGGCCACCTTCAGCTCAACTGAAGGGGGTCATCTGGCTTCGCGGCCAGCATCTTTACCCGGCTTCGGCCGCAGCACAACACGCTACAGGGGGGCCTACGTCCGCTAGCAACGTACTCTAGCGTCGCTCCCCAGCTTCTCTCCACCTGCCCTTGTTGGAGGAGTCGCTTTTACTTTTCTCTTCGGGCCAGGTCCCTCCTGATCCTGCTGCAGGGTTCCTTGCCTGGAAAACCTCTGTCAGTATTACTGAGCCCCTTTATGGAACCCGCAGGAATCATGGAGGCCCTTACGGCCTTGAGCTCACAGCTTTCCTCCTTGACTTCTTCCATTGAGGAACTTCAGAGTAACCAGGCTGTACTCCACCATAGGCTGGCAGAGTTGCAACCCGCGGCTCCGCCTCTGGGACCTGCTGTCCCTCCTCCTGGTCCTTCGGTGGACCTCGGGGCCTCTGCCCCCGAACCCAGAGTTCCCTTACCTGACCGTTTCAGTGGGAACCGGAGTCAGTACAAGTCATTCATGACTGCTTGTGAACTCCTGTTCGCCATAAATCCCCGGACCTACGCGACCGATTTCGTGAAAGTTCGCACTGCCATCACTCTGTTGCTGGAGGAACCGCAAGCCTGGGCATTTAATTTGTTACAGGAGAACAGTCCTTTGCTCCACTCATGGCTATCCTTTCGTCGGGCGATGGATACATTATATGATGATCCTATGTGCTCTGCCTCGGCACAATCCGCTATTAGGGCCTTGTCCCAAGGACGGCGACCAGTTGAGGATTACATTGCGGATTTCCGAAGATTATCCATAGAGACCCAATGGAACGAGGCTGCTCTTCTCGATCAGTTCCGTTTGGGGCTCACTGAGGCCCTTAAGGATGAACTGGCCCGTGTCGGTGTGCCCCCGTCCCTGGAGGATCTCATGCTCTTGGTCATACGGATAGACCGACGCTTGAGGGAGAGACGCAGGGAACGTTTGTCTTCCGGACTGCCCGTTCCTCCCATGCGCACTGTACCGCAAACACCTGCGGCTCCGGCTGCTCAAGAAGAACCCATGCAGCTAGGCCTGGTGCGTGGTCCCCTATCGGACGAGGAAAAGGCACGCAGACGCCGCCTGAACCTGTGCCTGTATTGCGGCGGTAGCGGGCATCTCCTCCGTACCTGTAGTAAGAGACCTCAAAACCCGCGAGGTAAGGGTACGCATTGGGGTGTGTGGTTGGGATCCTCGGTTCCTGTTTCTAATCATCTGTCTCTTGTGGTTTGTTTGCAGTGGGACCATAAGAAGCACACCGTTCTTGCTGTGGTCGACTCGGGTGCCAGCGGGTGTTTCCTGGACACCAAAGAGGCCATGCGTTTGGGGGTTCCTTTGGTGACGAAGAAGCCGTCATTGCACCTCCAGATGGCCGATGGGAGGCTACATCAAAGCGGGCCAGTACTTCAGGAGACACAGATGCTTCATTTGTCCATCGCACCACATCATCAAGAGCAGTTGTGCTTCGATGTTATCTCCTCTCCCTTGCACCCTCTCATCCTTGGGTTGCCCTGGTTGCGGAAACACAACCCAGCTATCAATTGGTCCCTTGGAACCATCTCGTTTCCCTCTTCACCTACAGAAAGTTCTCATCTTCTTGCCACACACTCTGTCTTACCACCAGCACTGCCTCCCGAGTACCATGAATTTGCCGACGTCTTTGATCAACGGGGTGTTGATTCCTTGCCTCCCCACCGCAGGTATGATTGCCCAATCGACTTACTACCAGGAGCAGCTATCCCCTATGGCCGTATCTTTCCCCTCTCGGGGCCTGAACTCCAGCACTTGAAGGAATACTTGGCAGAAAACCTCCAGAAGGGGTTCATCCGTCCTTCCACGTCACCGGCTGGAGCGGGGATTTTCTTTGTCGAGAAAAAAGATGGAGGCTTACGGCCCTGCGTGGACTACCGGGCCTTGAATGATGTCACCATCAAGAATATGTACCCACTTCCTCTGATCCCAGAACTACTAGAGCGCATCTCCAATGCTACTGTTTTTACTAAACTGGACCTGCGTGGGGCCTACAATCTGGTTCGGGTCAGACATGGAGATGAGTGGAAAACTGCCTTCCGCACACGTTACGGCCACTTCGAATACCTGGTGATGCCCTTCGGGCTGTGTAACGCTCCTGCAACTTTCCAGTGTTTCATGAATGATGTGTTCTCTGACCTTCTGGATCAGTATGTAGTGGTGTACCTGGATGATATCCTGGTGTTTTCACCCTCCTTGTCCGAACATCGGCAACATGTCCGTTCCGTCCTGGCCCGTCTACGGGCCCATTCACTGTATGCCAAGTTGGAGAAATGCGCTTTTGCGGTGCCAGAGATCGAGTTTCTGGGATTCATCATCTCACCAGGTCATGTGAAGATGGATCCTCGCAAGATATCTGCGATCCTTGCCTGGCCTACACCTCTGTCCAAAAGAGCAGTACAGCAATTTGTTGGCTTCGCCAACTTCTACAGACGATTTATTAGAGACTTTTCTAAACTTGTCGCACCCATCACAGCTCTTACTAAACAGGCTGTGCCCTTTCAGTGGACTACTGCTGCTGATCTGGCCTTTCGTAGGCTAAAGAAGCTTTTCACACAGGCACCTATTCTATCTCAACCTGATATCCGGAGGCCGTTTGTACTGGAGGTCGATGCTTCAGACATTGCTACAGGCGCTGTATTGTCACAACGTTCCGGACCTAAGAATCAACTACATCCTGTAGCCTACTATTCCAGACGTTTAACTTCGGCTGAGATAAACTATACCGTAAGTGACAAAGAATTGTTGGCAATCAAGAACGCCTTGGAGGAGTGGCGTCACCTCTTGGAGGGATCAGAACATCCCGTTATGGTTTTTACTGATCATAGGAACCTCGAGTACCTCAGGAACGCCCGCAGATTGTGTGCACGGCAAGCCCGTTGGGCTCTATACTTTTCCCGGTTCCGCCTCCATATTACCTACAGACCAGGATCTAAGAACCTTAAGGCGGATGCTTTGTCTCGCATGTTTTCCCACGAAACTCGGTCTGATCCTCGTCCAGACACCATCCTACCGGCCACTGCATTCCTTCTTACCGCTCAGCCACTACTGGACCGGATTAAACAGCATGTACAGTCCGACACCGCGTTCATTCAGGAACACGCCTTACAACCTAAGGATGGCCTCCTGTGGAAAGATGATTGTGTTTTCGTCCCACTTCCTTTCCGCCAGGAAGTACTCCGCATGTTCCATGACGCTCCTACAGCAGGCCATGGGGGACTAGAACAAACTCAGGAACTGACCAGACGACACTTCTGGTGGCCGAACATGAAACGCGACATACACGCATATGTATCAACTTGCAATATATGTCTCCAGTCCAAAGACAGGCATACTAAACCAGCAGGCCTCCTTCGTCCTTTGACCATACCTACTATCCCTTGGAGAGCCATTTCCATGGATTTCATTACCGACCTTCCACCTTCCGGCGGTAACACCACTATCCTAGTGGTGGTGGATCGATTTACCAAAATGGCTCATTTCATAGCTACCTCTGGTCTACCATCTGCACCACAGACGGCCACCTTGTTCATACAAGAAGTCTTCCGGTTACATGGCCTACCCTCCTCCATAGTCTCGGACCGAGGTTCCCAGTTCACCTCCCGGTTTTGGAGAGCACTCTGTCACGCTCTTCGTATCCAGTGCAAATTGTCCTCTGGATACCACCCACAGTCTAACAGACAAACGGAACGGGTTAACCAGACCCTGGAACAATACTTACGTTGTTACACCACTCATCTACAAGACAATTGGACCTCACTTCTCCCTGTTGCTGAATTCGCTTATAACAACCATATGCACAGATCCTCCCAGTCCACGCCTTTCCTTGCTATGTACGGGTACCATCCTCTGATGTTTCCATCTTTGTCAACACTCTCATCAGTCCCTATGGTGTCACAGCGGCTGCAGCACCTTCGACAGTGTCACCGTCTGCTTCGGCTCATCTTGGCGAAGACTCAGTTACAGTACAAACACCAAGCAGACAAACATCGGGCTCCCGAACCGCTCTATAAAGTGGGTGATCGGGTTTGGCTGTCCACGGCTCACATCCGTATGTCCTGCCCGTCTCGAAAGCTAGGTCCTCGTTTCCTTGGTCCTTTCCGGATCCTACGAAAGATCAATCCTGTGGCCTTCCGCTTGTCTATGCCTTCCTCCTACCGGATCCATCCCACCTTCCATGTCTCACAGCTCCGGCCTTGGAAGGCTTCTCCCTATCCCCACCGAGACCCCGACCGTCCTCCGCCTGTTCTTGTGGACGGTTCCGAAGAATACGAGGTTCGAGCAATCCTTGATTCACGTTTGCGCCGTGGTCGTCTGGAGTATCTCGTCGACTGGAAGGGGTATGGTCCAGAGGAGAGGTCCTGGGAGCCCTCTCTCCGGGTCCATGCTCCTGCGTGTGTCCGGTCTTTTCATCGCTTGTATCCCTCTCGTCCTGGCCCTGGGGCCGTCCTGAGGCCGTCCTTGGGTAGGGGGCTCTGTCGTTACCTACCCGGTCCGGGTCGCCGCGCCGGGAGGTCCTTGGTGCCAGTTCCGGCTTCCAATGCGCTTCTGCGCAGGCGCCGACGTCAGACGCTTAGACGTGCTGCTACGTCGGCGTCATGACTCCTTCCTCTATTTTACTGAGCGCGCGGCCACGGACCGGCGCTCAGTAATCAGCGTTCTTTGGAGGGGTTAGCAGTGTCTCTGCTTCTCCTCTCTCCGGGCCAGTCTTACTCGCTCTCCTTCCTGGACCACCAGGCCAAGTCTTACCTGCTCTCCTCCCTGGACCACCAGGCCAAGTCTTACCTGCTCTCCTCCCTGGACCACCAGGCCAAGTCTTACCTGTTCTCCTTCCTGGACCACCAGGCCAAGTCTTACCTGCTCTCCTCCCTGGACCACCAGGCCAAGTCTTACCTGCTCTCCTCCCTGGACCACCAGGCCAAGTCTTACCTGCTCTCCTCCCTGGACCACCAGGCCAAGTCTTACCTGCTCTCCTCCCTGGACCACCAGGCCAAGTCTTACCTGCTCTCCTCCCTGGACCACCAGGCCAAGTCTTACCTGTTCTCCTCTCTGGACCACCAGGCCAGTCTTACCTGCTCTCCTCCCTGGACCACCAGGCTAAGTCTTACCTGCTCTCCTCCCTGGACCACCAGGCCAAGTCTTACCTGCTCTCCTCCCTGGACCACCAGGCCAAGTCTTACCTGCTCTCCTCCCTGGACCACCAGGTCAGTCTTACCTGCTCTCCTCCCTGGACCACCAGGCCAGTCCTAGCCACTCTCCTTCCCGGTCAGGCTTCACTTCCTTCACCCATCAGTGTCTCTCTTTTCTTCTGGAGAGCTCTACCCTAGGTCAGACTCTCCCTGGGGCAGGTGGTGGTAGTCCTCTCTGTAGCCTGTTCTCCTGGGCCACCTTCAGCTCAACTGAAGGGGGTCATCTGGCTTCGCGGCCAGCATCTTTACCCGGCTTCGGCCGCAGCACAACACGCTACAGGGGGGCCTACGTCCGCTAGCAACGTACTCTAGCGTCGCTCCCCAGCTTCTCTCCACCTGCCCTTGTTGGAGGAGTCGCTTTTACTTTTCTCTTCGGGCCAGGTCCCTCCTGATCCTGCTGCAGGGTTCCTTGCCTGGAAAACCTCTGTCAAGATTACTCTTAAACTATATAAGTTATATAAAAAAGACACAGATGCTTTAGTTTATTTATTTAATACCTTCAATATTAAAGATCAAATATATGAAGTATTACTATCCCGTTAAACACAGTGTACATAAGCAATATCTTTCTAGTAAAGAAACAGGATTCAGGTTTACGCCCAGTAATAAATCTAAAAGAATTAAACACACGTGTAATGTACAGGAACTTCAAAATGAAAGGTATTAATTTCCTCAGAAATCTATTTATGCCATCAGATGGGATGGTAAATTAAATCTCAAAGATGCATATATTACAGTTCCAATGTCACCCCAACACCAATATTTCCGTCAATTCCTGTGGAAAGTAAAGAAATGGCAATTTACCTGCCTACCATTTGGTCTATCATCAGCCCTATGGTGCTTCATGAAACTGATGAAATCAGTGGTGTCTTTTCTGAGAAGCAGAGGAATTCAAATGATTTTCTATATTTCGGCGACATTCTTCTCACTTCGCAAAATATATCATTTCTAATAACACAGTTACAACTAACTATTCAAAGGTTGACCCAGTTAGATTTTATTATAAATTGGGGAAAAAGTATCCTGCAACCTACACAATTAAAAGAGTTTCTAGATATTGTGATAGTCTCACAGAATTCTTCCCTTCTTTTAGACAAAACGAAAAGAAAAATGCTTTGGAAATAAATTCAAGTAATGTTACAGAAATATCTAATTTCCTTGAGATCAATAGCAACAACCTCAATTCAGGTGCTCTTCCCAGGTACTTAGCATTATTGGACCCTTCAAAGATTAAAAATTCTGCATCTCTGAAAGGGTTTGAGATACAGAGACATGATTCCCTTTTCAACAGAAGCGAGGGAAAAACTAGAATGGTGGTTGGGTCATATGGAAGCATGGAACAGCAGAGTGATTTTCAGTATGTCTCCAGATATTGTCATAGAGTCAGATGCTAGCAATACAGGTTGGGGAGCTTGTTGTGGGAATCTCACCACAGATGGGAAATGGTCAAACCTAGAGAAGGAGTTACACATCAATTGTTTAGAATTATTAGCGGGATCGTTCACAATCAATAGTCTGCCCAAAGACCTTTCAAATTGTTGCATCCTCCTCAAGATGGACAGTGTGTCAGCAGTCAGCTACATCAACCATCTGGGAGGTAATAGATCAAAGATATTGGCCAACCTCACCAAAGAATTCTGGCATTTCTGTCTGGACAGGGACATTTCCATCCAAGCAGAATATTTTCCAGGTCTATCCAACACGACAGCAGGCAGGAATTCCAGATATCTGAAGGATTACAGTGATTGGAAACTACACGATTCAATGTACAGGAAAATATTGCAGATTTTGGGGTCCTCTGGAAATAGATCTGTTTGTGTCGAGAGTAAACAAACAGTTTCTTAGTTTCTTCAGTTGGAG
This sequence comes from Rhinophrynus dorsalis, assembly GCA_037306005.1. Lineage (NCBI taxonomy): Eukaryota > Metazoa > Chordata > Amphibia > Anura > Rhinophrynidae > Rhinophrynus > Rhinophrynus dorsalis. Next base: position 516,341,810 of record CM074719.1, on the reverse strand, counting down.
ACTGGATTCAGAATCTCTAGCCATAGATGCGTTTGTCCAAACATGGTACAGAAACACAAAGTATGCATTTCCTCCTTTCGCCATGATTCCCAGGGTAATCCTTCAAGTCAAAGAACAAGATGTTACAATAATGTTGATCACCCCATAATGGGCAACTCAACAGTGGTTCCCTCCACTTATGGAAATAGCAATAGACTATCCACAATACTTAACTTCATTTCCATCTTTGCTAACAGATCTGGCAGGGAAACCTCACAAGCTGTTGTTAACAAATCAACTACATTTAATGGATTGGCTGATTTCAGGAGTCCCTGGTTTATTGAGGGACTTTCGGAATCAGCTCAGAATCTCATTTCAGAGGCATGAGCTCCAGGAACCAGAGCATGATACAAATCATATTGGTCAATATGTTCATGTTGGTGCTTGGAACAGAATTTGGATCCCGTTTCTACCAATATGACCAACATTCTTAATTTTCTTTCAGCCTGTATCCAATTGGGTAAGGCCTATAGAACTATTGTCATTGAAACAAGTTTTGGCAAAACTCACTAATTCATTATGCAGATATGTTGTTATGTGTCAGATATGCGAGCATTAGATATTAGATGCAGATACGTTGTTCCTGAAGGTGTAAAATTCTCTATCTTTAGAAGAACTAAATCCATGTCCAAAGACATTTTTTATCCAGGCTTTCATCAACAGCCACTACTTTGTGTGGTGAGGTGTTTACAAGCTTATGAAATGGATACTTCTTCTATTGCATCAGATAAATTACACCAACTTCTCATTTCATTCCGTAAACCTCATCTGCCAGTCTCCACAACAATGCTAGCTTGTTGAGTTAGATGGATCATGCAGTTGTCAGGTGGTGATATTTCACTCTTTGGAGCACATTCAACCAGGGAAGGTATGGCGTCCAAATCGTTTATATTTCTGGTGGTAGCTTAGCAGATATTTTCAAGGCAGCATATTTGTCCAGGAAATCTACCTTTAACCCCTTAAGGACCAGCCGCATGGCTGGCACTTAAGGACCACGGGGCATTTTTTTTTTTGCAGAAATGGATTAAGGGATCCCTGAAAGGCATGCAGCCACACTGGGACACTTGAATTCCATGACATACATATACATCACGGGTCCTTAACAGAAGTTTTCCCATGACGTAAATGTACGTTGTGGGTCCAATAATGTCATTGATGAGCTTTAACCCTTTGAGTGCCAGAGGGGTACGCAACACATTGTTTTG